>CAWUFW010000369.1:3195000-4608938 GCA_963921515.1 Calotriton arnoldi
GTGTGTGTGTGTATGCATTTTTTGGGGGGGGGGAGGGCGATCCCCATCCCTTTTTGTTAGGTTTCACTTGTGCTGTGCTTGTGAAATCTCTTAAAAAGAAAAATGTTAAACTTACAGCCCACCCCTACTTACTGTTTGTTGATCTGCTTGTCACTCTGTTTCCTAGCTTTTTATTGGGTGTAGCATCTTATTTCCTGTTGGTTTCTGGGTTTTTTCTTGTGGTGTTCTATTCGGTGGAGCCTGGGCCAAGTACTCCTTCCTTTTAAGTTTTCATCTGCTTTTCATGGACCTACTTTTTTATTTGTCCTGAAGCTCATTTGTCGACTGTTATATCTGTAGCTGCACTATTTTCACTATCTGGCTCCTTTTTAAACATTTTATTTAGATTTTTTTTTTTACCATTCAGCTTCTTTGACTGCAGCTCTACTTTTGTCGGAACATATCTTTTCTTTTTTCTAATTCTTCTTGTGTATGGACTTCATTATTTTTCTTATGTACGGACTTGAATATTTTTTCTCAATCTCGCTCACAGAATTTCTTATTTGGATTGATTAGAATATTAAGCATCTTTGGTGCCTGCATGTAGAGCAAGTTTTTATAGTTCCAAAGAGAACACATGTAGCTGTTACAAATGGTCACAGAATCCAGGTTCGATTCTTAACCGTTGCATTTTTTATTATTCCTTAGTTTTGGACACTATGATTTATGAATATAAAATACATGTCATTTAGTTTCTTTGCAGACAGAAAATATTTGTTTGAAAGCACGTTTTCACATGCACAAACCACTGCATACTACTGTAATGCTCAAATCATTTTACCAGCAAAACATTTCTCTATTTCGTAATAATGCATTTGGCGAGAGACTTCTGATCGAAAGAAACAATGTTTTCTATCAAAGATCTCATTATTTGAATTTGATATAAACTCTTATCAGTTAGTTCAGGATTGTAATTAATTGGCAACTTCACAGTACTTGTTTGTGCTCGCACAGACTTTCAACCTGAATTCTTGAATTTACAAATAATTATTTGTGCTATCTCGTACTTAATTTTGTGGTGCACATTTTAGTACATCAAATACAGCTCAGGTGACGTCAGTAGGTAGAGAACTTAATTATGATCGTACTTGGGTTTTGGGCGAAATGTACTTTGTATCTTAATAAACAATGCTTTAGTTATTTCATGTCTTTATGATGCTCTATTCGTAACATTTCAGTTAAGTTTCTTTGTATAAAGACCATTTCATTGCTTGAAATCAGGCATGGAAATGTATTGTGCCAAACAATTCAAAGCGGAAACCTTTATCTTTTGTCTTACCCATTTTAAACCCAACTACCAGATGATTTATTGATTTTATACATCTACTACGCCTCAATGCATTCACCAGGAGACTTCCGATAGAAAAAATAAATATTTTAGGCATTTAACACATGCACAGAACTAATTTCTTTCCTTACACGTTGACATATATCTGAAAGAGACACGTTAGTGACAGATTCCTTACCTTAGAATATCCCCAGGCGTCAGGCTGGATCCGGAAAGTTTTTGCGTAGCAGTACCCTTGCGCGTCGGTAGGCGGCGTCGTGCGGCTCCGCGTCCGTCGTCGGCGTCAGGATCGCCGGGATGACGTCGCGGGCAGTACTTAGACGCCGCCCCTGCGCGCTGACGTCAGTTCTTCTTTTTCCGCGCCAGTAAGCGCAGATCCGGGAAGAGCAGTGCCCCAGTCATTTTTTGACTTAAGTTTTTGGGTGATTTTTCACTGTTTTTCTTAACGAGTCTCTCAACTCCGAAGGTGTCGGTAGGGATGCCCGGCTTCAAGCCATGCGACGCCTGTGGTCGGATGATGTCGATCACAGACATATCAGGAATGTCTCTACTGCCTCGGCCGCGACCACGACACGAAGTCGTGCCCCGACTGCCGGGCCTTGCATCCGAAAGCTTTGCGAGAGTGGTCTCGAAAGCTCCTTGAGGTCCGGCAGTCGGCTCCGCGCCACGGTCACGCGAGGGGCCGGTCGCAGAGTCCTCATCGGTCGTCGGGGGTCCAAGTCTTCGCACTCCTCCGGTAAGTCGAAGCATAAGAAGTCGAAGAAGCGTCATCGCTCGACGACTTCCCCTCGCCGGTCTCGCGACTTGGCTGAGGGTCCTGTCGGCACCGTCCCCGCGGCTCCGGGAGTGCCTGTGGGGCCGCCGCATTACCCCCCTTATCCGGGTTCGGCGGCGACTCCGGCCGAGATACAGGAGTTCCTGTCGGCCATGGCCCGCCTCTTCAGGCCTCAAGGTCCCCCCGGTGCGCCTTCGGGCCCGCGGGCCCTGATGGGGTTTCTCCGGCGCCGCTGGCGACTCCGGTCCCGGCGCCGCCTGTCACACCAGCCTCGGCCCCGGCCTCGACCCCGGCTCCGGTGCTGCCACAACCCCAATCGACGCCGGTTGACCTAACGACACCTCCACCGGCGCCGATCTCTCCGGTGCCATTCCCGATGCCGCCCGGGGCTCCGGGCGGCGTCGTTCCCCGGTTCTCTCCGGATCCGGACACGGCGCCGGACCGGCGTCGCTCGACGCCGGCTCCGACGCCGATGAGACCTTGGGTCCCTCATGTCCCTCCTCCTCCTTATTTTGAACCTGAGGAGGACGAAGAGAACTGGGAGGGGTCGGATGACCCTCTCACACAGCAGTGTGAGTTCGATCAGGACTGGGCTGAGTAGCTTGGGGATGCCAGTGGTCTGGACACCTCCCCTGACTCTGGCATGCTGTCTCCTCCTTCCGTGGCAACGGAGGAGGGAGCAAATTTTGCAACGGTGTTGCGTAGAGCAGCTGGGGCCTTACACCTCCAATTGCCTACAGTGGCTGTCAGGACTAACCTCCTGACGGAAGTGCTTCAGCCGGCGGCTACCTCCTCGGATCCACTGCTGCCGTTTAATGACGCGCTTTCCGACGTTCTTTTGGGCACCTGGTCCAAGCCCGCCACAGGGGCTCCTGTGGATAGGAACGTGGCCAGACGCCATCGCCCCGCTCCGGGCGACCCCCTGTTCCTCTCCCAACACCCCACCCCTGAGAGCTTGGTTGTCCATGCCTCTGGTTCCCAAACCGCCTTCCCTACCGCTCCTCCGGATAGGGAATCCAAACGCCTGGATCAATTTGGTAAGGTCTTTTCTTCCTCCAGTGCTGGATTGCGGTCCGTCAACACCGCTTGCCTTTTGGGCCGATATTCCCTCTCTCTGTGGGACTCGGTGGCGCAAGTTCTGCCCCAGTGTCCTGAGGAGGTCCAGACACTGCTTTCCCGCGCCATTGCGGATGGAAGAGATGCGGCTAAATACACCATTAGATGTGGCCTTGATACCGCCGACTCGCTAGGCAGATCGCTTGCGACGACAGTGGCGCTGCGCCGTCACGCCTGGCTGAGAACCACTGGTTTCTCGGGTGATGTCCAAAACACCCTTATGGACATGCCCTTTGATGGGGTCGGTCTTTTTGGAAACAAAGCAGACCATGCGCTGTGGCGCTTTAAGGACTCGCGGGCTACGGCCAAGTCCCTGGGACTTTCTGCTGTACGCCCTCCGCTACCGTCTGCTTTTCGCCCCTTTCGTGGCCACGGAAGGGGCGCCCAGTCACGTCCGCTGCCCAGCCACCGGCCCGCGCAGCAGGCGCCTTCGCGTGGCCGAGGACGTGGCTCCCGCCGTGGCGGGTCAGGCAAACAGCACGCGGGTCAGGCCACCAACCCCGCCCTGTCCGCGGCCTCCAAGCCCTCCTAGTCCCTCCTTTCAGGTGCACAGCACACCAGTAGGGGGCAGGGTCCGCCATCACCTTCACCACTGGCGTGCCATCACCTCGGACAAGTGGGTCTTGGACATTGTCCGAAGGGGCTACTCCCTCCCCTTCGAGACCATCCCCCCAGCCATGCCACCTCTATTCCACCGCATGTCAGGGGATCACTTGGTGCTTCTTCAGAAGGAAGTTGCGGCCCTCTTGGCCAAGAGGGCCATCGAGCGCGTTCCGACCCCAGAAGTAGGACGTGGTTGCTACTCCCACTACTTTCTGGTGCCCAAAAAGGACAAGGAGGACACGTGTCCCATCTTGGACCTCCGGAACGTCAATCGCTTCCTCCGGAAGGAGAAGTTCAAGATGCTCACCTTATTTCAGGTCTTGACTGCCCTCGACCCTGGAGACTGGATGGTAGCGTTGGACTTGCAGGACGCTTATTTCCACGTCCCCGTATTGCCGGCCTACCGGCGTTACCTGCGGTTCATGGTGGGCCTCGAGCATTTTCAATTCACCGTGCTCCCCTTTGGCCTCACAAGTGCCCCTCGGGTGTTCACGAAAGTGATGGCGGTGGTCGCAGCTCATCTGCGCCGGGCAGGGGTTCCAGTCTTCCCCTACCTCGACGACTGGCTGCTGAAGGCGGGCTCGTCCCAGGCAGTCGTCTCCCACCTCCAGACTACGGCCGAACTCCTGCACTCGCTGGGGTTCTCCATCAATGTGCCGAAGTCGCACCTGATTCCTTCTCCACAGCTCCTTTTCATTGGAGCAGTTCTGGACACGATGCAGTTTCGGGCCTATCCTCCCGAACGGCGTGTCCGGGATATTCAGGCTATGATTCCGATCTTTCAGCCTCTATCCTGGGTTTCGGTACGGATGACCCTGAGGCTGCTGGGCCTCCTGCATCCTGCTGGTCGATCATGCCAGATGGCATATGCGGGCTCTGCAGTGGGACCTGAAGTTCCAGTGGGCGCAGCACTAGGGCAACCTGTCCGATCACGTCCAGATCTCGGAGGGGACTGCAACAGTTGCAGTGGTGGCTCTCGAACCGGCAATGGGTCAGGGGCAGATCCCTCTCCCTTCCCCAGCCAGAGCACACAGTCGTGACGGACGCGTCCCTTCTGGGATGGGGTGGTCACATGGGAGAGGCAGAGATCAGAGGCCTCTGGTCTCCGGCGGAGTCCCGGCTCCATATCAACCTTCTGGAGCTCCGGGTGATCCGACTTGCACTCAAGGCATTCCTTCCCTCTGTCAAAGGGAAGGTAGTGCAGGTGTTCACAGACAACACCACCGCCATGTGGTACTGCAACAAACCAGGCGGGGTGGGGTCGTGGACCCTATGTCAGGAGGCTCTATGTCTCTGGACATGGCTGGAACATCATGGCATTTTCCTGATGGTTCAACACCTGGCAGGTTCCCTGAACGCCAGGGCGGACGAACTCAGCCGCAGGTGCATGATGGATCACGAATGGCGTCTTCCCTCGGAGGTGGCGCAAGGTCTCTTTCAGCAGTGGGGAGAGCCTTGGTTAGATCTGTTCGCCACCGAAGAGAGACGCGTAATGTCAGCAGTTCTGCGCGTTGGAATTTCAAGGCGGCACTCGCTCGGAGACGCTTTTCGTCGCGAGTGGAGTTGCGGTCTGTTGTACGCCTTTCCGCCTATACCACTTCTGCCCAGAGTGTTGAAGAAGATTCGGCGCGACCGGGCCCAAGTCATCCTTGTGGCTCCGTACTGGGCTCGAAGAGTTTGGTATCCCGAGCTACTCAGTATGAGCGTCGATCCCCCGATCGGTCTGCCTCTTCGGGAGGATCTTCTGTCGCAGCAGCAGGGGACTGTCCTCCACCCGAACCTGTCCAGTCTACACCTGCTTGCGTGGAGATTGAGTGTCGGCAGTTGATTCCTTTCGACTTGCCTCCCGAAGTTTGTGATGTGATTCTGGCAGCCAGGCGTCCCTCCACTAAGGTGGTATACGCCTGCAGGTGGAACAAGTTTGTGGCATGGTGCACAGCAAAGGCTGTGAATCCCCTCTCTGCCCCTCTTTCTGAGGTTCTTCTGTTCCTTCTTTCTCTGGCCCAACAGGGTTCTGCCCTGGGTACCATCAAGGGCTATCTTTGTGCAATCTCGGCCTTCCTCAGGCTTCCTGATCAGCCCTCTCTTTTTAAGTCCCCTGTTGTTAACAGGTTTCTTAAAGGCATTACACACCTCTTTCCTCCTGTTCCGTTTATAATGCCTCAGTGGGACTTAAACTTGGTTCTTACTTTTTTAATGTGCGCTTCCTTTGAGCCTCTGCATAACTGTCCTCTTCGTCGTCTTACTCTGAAGACAGCCTTTCTGGTGGCCATCACCTCCGCTCGGCGGGTGAGTGAGCTCCAGGCTCTTTCATGCAAACCTCTCTTTCTGTTCATCCAGACAAGGTTGTTCTTCGGACGCGTCCGTCCTTCTTGCCAAAGGTGGTTACTGCCTTTCACATTGGGCAGACCATCACTTTGCCCACCTTCTTTCCGCCTCCGCATCCTTCCAGAGAGGAAGAGAGGCTCCACCGTCTGGACCCAAAACGTGCGCCTGCCATTTACATCAACCGCACACAACAGTTCCGGGTGGACGACCAGCTCTTTGTTGGCTACGTGGGCGCCAAACTTTTTTCGGGCGGTACACAAGAGGACTATCTCCCGCTGGGTCATCTTGTGTATCAAAGCCTGCTATTCTTTGGCTAAGAAGGAGCCGCCTGTTGGGCTGCGGGCCCATTCCACCAGGGCAACGGCTGCTACCACGGCCTTAGGCCGCGGGGTTCCGCTGCAGGATATATGTCAGGCAGCTACGTGGGCCTCGCTGCACACGTTTACCAAGCATTACTGCCTTGACAGCCAGGTCCGGAGGGACGGCTTCTTTGGCCGCCCTGTCCTCCGAGACTTCCTTGTCTGAATCTGTTCGCAGACCCACCACCGGGGTTGGTATTGCTGGGGTATCTATTCTAAGGTAAGGAATCTGTCACTAACGTGTCTCTTTCAGATGCACAAGTTACTAACTTGTGTAACGATATATCTGTAAGAGACAGTAGTTAGTGACAGATTCCTTACCGCCCCACCCATCCTCCCCGTTCTGCGGACTGATTTCTAGGGTTAAGGACATCCCTTTCAGGGCCCTAGATTTTTTTTTTTCAGACCCCTATGTCCGCTTCTTGCATGGCTCTGCGTTCCTGGCGCGGAAAGTCGTGTACAGAGCTGACGTCAGCGCGCAGGGGCGGCGTCTAAGTACTGCCCACGACGTCATCCCGACGCCGACGACTTACGCGGAGCCGCACGACGCCGCCTACCGACTCGCAAGGGTACTGCTATGCAAAAACTTTCCGGATCCAGCCTGACGCCTGGGGATATTCTAAGGTAAGGAATCTGTCACTAACTACTGTCTCTTACAGATGTATCGTTACACAAGTTAGTAACTTGTGCTTTTGGTCTTCTCCTCTCACATACATTACATGCACTCTGTTGCCACCTTCGTAACTACGCACAAACATTTCAAAGTACAAAACCCGCATTTGAGTCTCGGCATTACTACAACATATGGTGATCTTGGGCAGTTCACACTGTTTATGGCTCATTCATTGTCGAAACTTCAGAAACTGTTGATGCAATGATTAGGTCTCTTCACAGGAAAGAGGCAGCTAGCCTTTAACACAATCTCAGCAATACTTGCTATTGGCATTTTCACTTTGATGTTCAAAGCACTTGGTTTAGCCTTATGTCAGTCTGTGCCAGTACAATGCAAGCATTGCTGAGAATTGTTAAAGGATGGATGCATCTTTACTGTGAAGAGATTTTTATAGAAAGCTATGTCATGTGTGTCAAGTACCTGTAGACACTGGTCGGGGGTTATGCACGTAAGTCATTTAAACATTCACTGTAACACCAAATCCCGTAGTCCTTTCCTTTTCCAACCCTTTAGTTCACCCAAATGTGAACATTTGTGAGGTGCTTTATTGAGATGGGCAGGACAGATTTTTGTTATTACTCATATGAGTGATAGGAAGACTCTGTATGTTCTGAAACCACGCCAGACTTTGTTGAGCTAAGTAAATGATCTGTTCCATAGTAATAAACTCCACTCACTTCAAACACATCACATGGTTGTGAAGCTGAACTTTCCTCCACAGTGTTACTTTTATTAACTTTATCGCTGGGAAGCCTGACGACTAAGCCAGAGAGATATTATCTAGATCCTTGACTTTAATATAGTCAGAGCAGTCCGCTCCTTTCTCCTGCAAAAAACGTCCATTAACTCTTCTCTGACACACTTTGAAGTTCCTGTATCCTTCAAAAAAATAATGGGCTACTTCTGCTTAAAAATGTCGAGTCTGATCCAGACTTGAATGAAAATTAGCTACTCTTAGAAATTACAATTTTCTTCCTGGATAGAGCATGTTAAATTTCATTGCATCAGAGATTACACAGTCAGTTGTGACACATCCACAAGTGGGCTGCTGCCAGTTTGGTGGCAGTTAAGTGATTGGAAATGCAGATATTGATACTTTGCTTGGTTGAGCATTTTAGAAGTCTGTAAGGCGTTGTTCAGATTGTGTACTTGTCCATTAAAGTAGAGTGTGTAGAGCGTGGAGCCCCATTTGCCTGTGCACTGAATTTAGCATTGGCATGCCATGGTGAAAATTCCCTTCTGCTGAAGACCCTTGTGAGCCTGAAGAAGTAAGAAGATATATTTCCAAAACCCCTTTTCAGTAGGTGCAGTCCCAATCATTTGTTGTTTCCTGTGCCTTGATGAGTGCTACTGATGGGAGTAGGTAGTCAGTCATTGATCTTTACAATTTTGCCATAGTTTCTCACCACTGCCCCCTGACCAGTTCTAAATCTTGAACAGTATTGAATGTATATATGGTGCTATGTATGGTACAGATAACTCTATCTGGTTTAAATCATTAAGTCTCCCTCTGTAGTCTGGGCCGTGTATATTTCCATATGAAATGAATGTGCTATTTTCTGCTGGATCTGCGTTGGTAGAGCCTTGGAAGCACACAGTAATTGTGGAAAAATGTTCTGTTTCATGCATATAATTCAATATATTAAAGATACCTCATAAAGGAGGGAAATATTTTATTCTATTAGAAAGAGCTAACCAATTGTGGGATGTATATGCCTTAATAGCAAATGTTGCCTTTTTTCTAATTGATATCAAAGGAGTTCTCCAGGTGACAAATACTCTAGGGTTATGTAGTGATCTTTAGTGCCATGAGGCTCACTTGATCCTGTAGCCAGAAACGCAAAGATTCTTGTGAGATTTGAGACCATGAACCCATTGTTTTTGGGTAAGCTTTTTTGGCGAACAAGGTCATTTTGGGGTTCTGTGTCTCCTTGTTCTGTTGCGCTTTTTTTGCCTTCGATAAATGCTATCTCAGACTTCTTTTTCCACTATTATAAGTGAACCAGAGGAACATTCTGCCCGTTAATTAGAAGGGCGATCTCAGAGTGGAGTATTGTTTATTTTAGTGTTACAGCTCGACTACCACTTTGCCCAAATCCAAGTGCTATTCTGGGTTTTTTTTTTCTCTTAATACAAAGTAACTGTCAGTCCCAAAAGTGGTGAATTTATTGAAATGGTAGAAAATTTAAACCAGCTTCTCATCACTTTGAAAGACATACAGATGTTTGAAGCTCAAAGGAATAGATGTCTGCATGTGGGTGGGCTTCAGCACCTAGAATCTCCTCTTGTCTCATATATGTTTTGAGTTGGTTGTGAGATTTGTCAGTCATTTGACAACATAGGGTCTACTTTTTTCTTTTAGTTAGCATTGAGAAAGGGCATGAAGGGACTTTAAAGCCAGGATTAAGGTTTAGAATATAATTCTATGGTACATTAGCAACTTCCTCAATGAAGTAGCATTTTCTGTCGATTTGGGTGCAACAGAGAAGTAAGTCTTCAGAAGGAAGACCAAGCAAATTTAGCCCCTCTGAAATCAAATATGGCATTTGGTTGGTCTATAAAAGAGTATCACTTTGACTCTCGCCCAGGGATGCCTGCTCTGCTAGGATTATTAGTACATTATGTACAATCATGCAGTCAGAAGTTAATCACATTTTTGTGTGTGTACACACGCACACCTTGGTGCCAGTCTAATTCACAGTAGTAACCGGTTCCTCCAGCTATTAAAAATATGGTAAATATATTAGACCTAGTTTGGGATCAGTCTTGGCTGAAATCAGAATCGGTGTAATACTAGGGACATTCCATTCTTCCATGTTAAAGTCTAAAATACTGGCCATTTTGTATTCACTGTTCCTTTTTAATATTTGTGTACAGTGAGTGCCCTAATGTTCGTGTGCATAAAGATGTTTTGTTTCCTTTTGTAAAGCTATAAATAGTTGTCCAAGAGCCGAAACGCGTTTCACACATTGGGGTCTATCACATTGTGCTTTTTCAAGGCTATAATCACATATTCATTACAGATATTAGGCATATTAAAGTTCATACATATTTCTTTCTAAATAAGTGTTTATCCACACTTGGAATAAGTGGCACAGCAAACTCTAAAGAAGACCATGTGTTAATGAAAGTATGAAAATGTATTTTGTGGGTTTAAAAAAATCCTTCTAAGGTGGTAGAAAAAGAATATAGACAGAAGAAAGTCGTGTTGTAGCGCATAAGCTGTTTTGTACTATAAGGGCATCCATTTAAGTCCAGATGTGGTCCAAGGTAAGAGAAAAAAGATCAATTACTGTTAGGGTAGATAATGGAATGTGGTGGGAAATCTGTCCTGTTTTGCGTGTCTAATTGTTTTACCTACATAAATTTGTTTTCTTGTCAGAGCTCATGCTGTCTGTCCTTGTTTCTGTCAGTCCCTTTTAGTCCAGTGTGTTTTAAATCTGCTTTAGTTATGTGCATCTAAGCATCGGGGATGATAAATAGGTTTTTGCACATTACCATTGAGGCTTTCCAATCCAGGGACCTGAAGGCAGCTTTGAAGCAGTCACCGAGGGACGGGCACTTGATCAAAGATTGTAGACGGGCTTACAAGCAGGCTCAAATGACATGCAAACATAATCTACAGGAATCAGCCTGGGCGGAGCTCTGTCAAGCTTGTGAGACAGGGGACAGCTCTCTTTTTTTTTGGAGAGTAGTTAACCGGCCTTGCTTTGCTGAGGACTCTGGCCCGCTCCTATTCCATCACATCTCAGAACAACAGTGGGTGGATCATTTTGAGGGTATTTATAAGGAGGGGGTGTTAAAACTCCTGATGCACCTGTCACAGTTGGTAAGCAAGTGGTCTTCGCCCTAGATGAACTCACACAAGGCATTCTAGCCTTGTCTAGCAATAAAGACCCGAGCTCTGACAGTATACCGCCTGATCTGTTCAAAGCAAATACAGAAGTCTGGCCCCCAATTCTAACGCAGGACTTAAACGCGGCTGCAGAGGAAGGGTCAGTACTCTCTTGGTCCACTGCTGTGATTGTTCCTATCTTTAAGAAGGGGACAAAGAGAACCCACAATGTTATCGACCAATATCCTTATTGGATGCAACGGTTAAGGTATTGGGGAGGGTGATTTTTAAATGGGTTGTGCGACTGGGCAGAAGAAAACAATATTTTGAGCTATGTTCAATATAGTTTAGGACGGGTAGGTCGAATCAGACCAATGTTTGAACCGCTATCTTACGATTAATAAATACACGATGGCCCAGTCTGAATCTTTACATCTAGCATTTATGGACTTGACATCCGCATTTGATAGGGTGAACCGAGTGGAACTCTGGGAAGTAAGATGGGGGTTGATTCTAGTATTGCGCTCCTTTTAGCTGATCTCCATTAAAAGGCTTCAGCCGCTGTGTGTTTTTCTCAGGGTGCAGCGTGTACTCACTATTTCTTGACAAGCTGTGAGGGTTCGTCCGGGGTGCATACTTGACCCTTTTTTGTTCACCTTGTATGTGAACGGGCTAGAGTCTGCGCTTTTAGCAGTTTCGACTGACTGCCCTAAGGTTGGTGACAGATTTCTACCGGTTTTATTATATGTGAATGACGCAGTCCTTATGGCTCGGACCGCACACGGGTTGGATTTGCTGCTGGCTAGGTAAGTGTCTTTTATGGGGCATCTTGACTTGTCGGTTAACTTTTCGAAGTCCTATGTAACGGTAGTGGGCCCTAAATCGACAAGTAGCAAGACTTTTAAGGTATCCAATTTTACCCTGAGCAAAGTTAGGGCTTTCCCTTACCTGGGTGTTTTATTTGATAATAATTGTTGGAAACCTTTGGTCAAGGCAAAATGATCAATCTGTAAAAACAATGGAGGCGTTTTTTAGTTTTGCACATAGGCTTGACTCCAGGGCTCCAAGGGATCTCCTAAAAATCTATCCGGCCAAGTGCATCGCACAGCTCAGTTATGGCAGTGAGGTCTGGGAGTATGTCAAGTTGGATTGGATCCAAATATTGGAGAATATTTTTTTACGTAAGTTAGTTCAGGTCCCCCAGTCTACCCCAATCAATCAATCAGGGAATTGTAAGCGCGCTACTCACCCAGGAGGGTCTCAAGGCGCTGGGAGGGGGGGCGGGGGGGGGAGGGAATGGTCAGCAGTTCCGCTCATCCGAAGAGCCAGGTCTTGAGGGCCTTCCTGAAGGTATCCAGGGAGGGGGCGCGTCTGAGGTCAATCGGGAGCTCGTTCCAAGTCTTGGCCGTGACGTAGGAGAAGGCTCTTCCCCCTGCTTTGGCTCTGTGGATGCGTGGGGTTGCGGCAAGGAAGAGGTTGGCGTATCGGAGGTCTCTTTTGGGTACGTGGAGGGTGATTCTGTCGTTGAGGTATTTGGGGCCGATGTTGTGTAGGCATTTGTAGGCGTAGATGAGTACCTTGAAAGTGACTCTTCTCTACGGGAGCCAGTGGAGCTTTCGTAGGTGTTGGCTGGTGTGTTCGTGTCGGGGGATACCGAGGACGAGTCTGGCGGCGGTGTTCTGTATTGTCTGGAGCCTATGGAGTAGGGACTTGTTGATGCCGGCGTAGAGGGCGTTTCCGTAGTCCAGCCTGCTGGTGATGAGTGCGTGGGTGACTGTCTTCCTTGACTCGGTGGGATCCATTTGAAAGTCTTACGGAGGATGCGGAGGGTGTTGAAGCATCTGGAGGCGACGGCGTTGACCTTTCGGTTCATGGAGAGGGAGGAATCTAGTACGATGCCGAGGTTTCTGGCGTGATCCGTGGGGTGGGGGGGGCTGCCGAGGGCGGTGGGCCATCAGGTGTTGTTCCATGTTGAAGGGGTGGTTACGAGGACTTCTGTTTTCTCCGAGTTGAGTTTTAGGCAGCTGTTGCTCATCCAGGCTGCGACGTCTTGCATTCCATCCTGGAAGTTGAGCCTGGTGGTGGTGGGGTTTTTGGTGAGGGAGAGGATGAGCTGGATGTTGTCTGCGTAGGATACTATGTTGAGGCCGTGCTGTCGGACGATGGCGGCGAGGGGGGCCATGTAGATGTTGAAGAGGGTAGGGCTGAGTGACGATCCTTGGGGGGGGGGGGGGGGGGAGGCTCTGCAGTTGACTTCTGTGGGTTCGGAGAGGAAGGGAGGCAGTCTGATCCTTTGGCTTCTGCCGGTGAGGAAGGATTGGATCCAGTCGAGGGCAGTTCCTTGTATGCTAGAGTCGTGTAGTCTGGTGGTGAGTGCGCGGTGGGAGACTGTCTCGAATGTTGCTGAGAGGTCGAGTGGAATCAGGGCTGCTGTGCGGCCTTGGTCGAGGAGGGTGCGGATGTCGTCTGTGGCGGTGAGTAGGGCGGTTTTGGTGCTGTGGTTGCTGCGGAATCCGGATTCAGAGGGGTCGAGGATGGCGTTGGCTTTATTGAACTTGGTCAGCTCTGCGTTGACGGTATTCTCAGCGACTTTTGCCGCGAAGGGGAGGAGCGAGATGGGCCGGTAGTTTTTGAGGTCCGTAGGGTCTGCTGAGGGTTTCTTGAGCAGGGGCCTGACTTCTGCGCGTTTCAAGTCATCAGGGAAAACGCCGGTCTTGAAGGTGGTGTTGATGGTGCGTTGTAGTTCTGGTGCGATGGTGGTGGCGGCTCTGTGGTAGATGAGGGGTGGGCAGAGGTCAGTGGGGGCCCCTGAGTGGATGCCTTTCATGGTCAAGGCGCTCTCTTCTGTCGTGATTGGCGTCCAATTAGGAGATGGTGGGCTGGCTGGCGATGTCGGAGCCTTTTCCATGCATGCAGAGCTCAGGCTTGAACAAGTCTCGGACTTGATATCTTTAAGTCTGCTCCTGTGCTGGATTAAGATCTGGAGCAGGACGGAACTGAAGCTAAGCCAGTTGATCCTGGAGGACTGTTTGACCCTGGATTGTGTAAATAGCATACCGTGGATCGCTTATGTTAAGGCAGCCTTTTCTTCCATTGGTAGGTCTGATATTTTTGTGAATGCTACCTCTCTCTCCGTCTACGAGTTGGGGAGTGTCAAAAAGTTGTTTTTGGAACGCTCTCGTTTGGAGAGAGAGAGGGCTTAGAACTTAAGAAGCCATCAGTGAGAGGTCACATGCTCTTAAAAACTGTGCAGGGAATGGAGTCGTATCTGGTCATGGTTCGCTCACAGCATGACCGGTTCTTATTGGCCAGGTTTAGGTTCAATCAGTTGCACCATTTCTTGGCAACTCAATGTGGGTGGGTACAGCCTGAGGTAAGGGCATCCTGCGGCTGCGACAATTTTTCTCCTCCGGATATGCTGCATTTTACAATGTTTTGCTCTTATTTCAGCTGGCCGAGAAAGCGTTTTTTAATTCCCTTGTTGAAATCTTTGAATTTGAAACAATTTTTTTTTTTTTTTATATAGTTTTATATAGCGCAAACTAGACCCGAGAAATCAGTTATCAGAGTGCTTTACAGGAGCACCATTTTCGTTACAGATGGACACATTCATTTTTGTTAGGCACGGGGAGATGAAGTGATGTGCCCAGAATCACAGGATGTTGAGCGTCGTTGCCGAGACTCGAACCCGGTTCCCCAGCTTCGAGGTCGACCGCTCTAGCTGTAAGGCTACATAGGCCTACCCTGATGTATTTTTAGATGCTCCCCACTGAGTATGTGATTTTGTACTGTTTTATCCTTTTTACGAGCTGTCTGGGTGTCTAGGAGAACGAGATCTGATTGTCTTAATGTTCACAGTTTTATGATCAATTATACTGTTTGTTTTTATCAACTATGAATTTGATATTCTCTCTGATCTGTATTCTTTTATGGTGATTTTATTTACTGAATAAAGATTTATATTGATTGATTGAAGGGACGGTATTGAGGAAGGATATACACATTTATAGGCCCTACTTAATTACTTTACTAGTGAGCGCTCTGTAGTTGGCTTTTTTGTTTTTGAGCTGGGTTTGCCTAGATTTGCAGGTGTTGATTTTAAAACATTTTAGCTACCTATTATCTTATGCATTCATTAGGTTTTTGCTAAACAGACATGTTTCAGGGGCTGATGTATCCTTGTTCTTCGCAGCATGTTCACTTTCATCAGTGCCCATCACATTTAAGCTGTTCGATATTTGATTGAATACCCTGTCAACTTAAATGTAATTTATGCACAAGATATCTGCTTAAATTTTACTAGTTAAAGCTCTAAACTAGTTGTCATAAAAAACCATTTAGGTCTGTACAAATAATGGGAGATTGTTAAATTCAAAACGGTTGACCTATATTAGCTGCATTCCATTAAAATACATCCTGTAATTAGTCGTTTGTGTTTGTCTGCAGGTATTGCTAGTATGCCTCCTCTTGCAACTGTAGCTCCAGTGCCAATGCCACCTATTACGGTCGTAGGAATGTCCCCACCCTTAGTGTCGTCTCTGCCTCCAGCAGCAGTACCACCTTTGGCCAATGGAACTTCTGCTGTTATTCAACCTTTGCCTGCTTTCACTCATCCTGGTAGGCACTTTAGCATTACTGTTTTATTGGTTACTGACTCGCAAATGTTGTTTCCTTTTCAAACAAGAGTAAGTTCATTGTAGCAATGGATTTTAGAGACTTATGGAGAATGCAGGTTATTGTTAATAAAGTCTGGCTTTCTCCTTGAGGTGGCAAGGTAAGTATGTGTTATGTTGTTTCAGTTATGCTATTTCTCGCTTTTAAGATTAAAATAGAACTCTGTAAATATCATTCAAACCTTTGACCTGAACCATATGACCTAGAGACTAGCCTCTGCAATTCATAGCGAAAGGTGATAGTAGAACAGTAGTAACATTCATATTCCACAAAGTTCATGAGCTGCACCTTACCACTCACAATAGTGTAGGGCTGATCTAACAAAAGGTGAGAAGTTGTAATCTGAAGACTGTTGCCAGGAATGCAGTCACAAATTCGGCCTCGGCCCTGGTCTCCAGGGTTAGTTGGAGTTTGCCTAATAGTCCGCCTGCCTGCCAGGTTAGCCGAGGGATGTCCTACATTTCCCTGACGGAAGACCACCCACCATACTTGAAGATTGTGCTAGGTAGGTGGGAATCTCTTTGCCTTCAACAGAGCTTCCGCAGCACCTCTACTGATGTAACTGAAGATTTGCCGAGAGGTCACCATGTTTAAAGCTGGAATTTGTTATTGAAAAAATAAAAACAAGTGGCCATAATATGCTAAGTGTATTCTCCCGAGTGGGGGAATTAGGGGTCATTTTTTTGTTTTCCTTAATAAGTTAGATGCTCTGACATACTTTTATTGAGTAGTCGTCATTCAATGGTTTCTGCTGGTCAAACCAGTGGAGCCTCCACAGTTGGAAAATTGGTGCTTCCTGTGACTTTAAATAGCGCTTGGGAACCATAAGTTTAGTGGACGGGACTGGACACCTACTGCTTTTGGGTAGTTGTCCAACATAAGTCAAACTTTAAATAATGCCCTCAGTCTCTACAGAGCAAGGCTTTGTGAATGTTTTTGCATGTGGCCAATTGGCTTTGCAGACTTTTAGCAAAGGAGTAATTCCAAAAAAGATCATGCAGCTATTAATCAACACCAGAAAAGGTCATTACATTTACAGTAAAACATTCAGTTCACCTACTTTCTCCATTATTGCATCCCCCTAATATCGTTTTGTCCAAAGGCTAAAAAGATCTTGAATTATTTTCTAAAGGATGGCTCTTCTTTAAAATGTGAATATAAAGTTATTTAGGAATGTAATGGGTCCTTTAATCAGTCTAATCCAATCTTTCTTGAATACATCCATCATCAACGAGCAACTTCCTGGCCAAAGAATGGAGGTAATTGCTTAATGAAGGATACTCCAAGTCAGGCCAAAATCCAAAATTTTAATGTAGAAATCTTTCTGCGTTGTATAATCCTCACTGATGGTTATAAACCTAGAATATTCTTGCCAGCTTGTAGGAACACCTGAACACTTCTCTTTATCAAGCAAAAGTATATATCTGAAAGAGACACGTTAGTGACAGATTCCTTACCTTAGAATATCCCCAGGCGTCAGGCTGGATCCGGAAAGTTTTGCGTAGCAGTACCCTTGCGCGTCGGTAGGCGGCGTCGTGCGGCTCCGCGTCCGTCGTCTGCGTCGTGATCGCCGGGATGACGTCGCGGGCAGTACTTAGGCGCCGCCCCTGCGCGCTGACGTCAGTTCTTCTTTTTCCGCGCCAGCAAGCGCAGATCCGGGAAGAGCAGTGCCCTGGTCAATTTTTGACCATACTTTTTGGTGATTTTTTCACTGTTTTTTCCAAATTAAAGGTGTCGTAGGGATGCCCGGCTTCAAGCGATGCGGCGCCTGTCGCGCGGATGATGTCCGTCACCGACCCGCATTGGGAGTGTCTCTTCTGCCTCGGCCGAGGCCACGACACCGAGTCTTGTCCCGAATGCCAGGCCCTCAACCCGAAAGCTTTGCGAGAGCGGTCTCGAAAGCTCCTCGAGGCCCGGCATTCGGCTCCACGGAGGCCCCGGTCGCGTGAGAGGTCCAGGGGTCGCTCGCGGAGTACACACCGGTCGTCGGCGTCGAAGTCTTCTTCGTCCGGTAAGTCTAAGCACAAGAAGTCCAAGAAGCATCGTCGCTCTCGGACTTCGCCTCGCCCGGTCTCGCGACTCGGCTGAGGCCCCTCCCGGCACCGTCCCCGCGGCCCCGGACTTGCCTGTAGAGTCGCCCCGCCATACCCGCCCTTCCCGGGTTCGGGGGCGGATCCGGCCAAGGTACAGGAGTTCCTGTCGGCCATGGCCCGCCTCTTCGGGCCTTCAGGCCCCTCCGGTGCGCCTTCGGGCCCCGCGGGCCCTGATGGGGTTGCTCCGGCGTCGCCGGCGGCTCCGGCCCCGGCGTCGCCCATGCCTCCAGCCTCGATCCCGGCTCCGGCTTCGGCCCCGGCCTCGATCCCGGCTCCACAACCCCATCGACGCCGGTCGACCTCACGACACCTCCGCCGGCGCCGATGTCTCCAGTGCCGTTCTCGACGCCGCCCTGGGCTCCGGGCGGCGTCGTCCCAGTTCCTTCCGGCTCCGGACATGGACCCGGAGCGACGTCGCTCGACGCCGGCTCCGGCGCCGATGGGACCTTGGGTCCCAAATGTCCCTCCTCCTCCTTATTTTGAACCAGAGGAGGACCAGGAGGACTGGGAGGGGTCTGATGACCCTCTGACGCGCAACTGTCAGTATGATGAGGACTGGACAGAGTCTAGGGGAGGCCAGTGGTCTGGATACTTCCCCTGACACTGGCATGCTGTCTCCTCCCGTGGCTACGGAGGAGGGGGCCAATTTTGGTACGGTGTTGCGTAGGGCTGCTGGGGCCTTACGTCTCCAGCTCCCTACTTTGACGGTCAAGCCTAACATCTTGACAGAGGTGCTTCAGCCGGCAGCCTCCTCTGCGGAGACTGTGCTGCCGTTTAACGACGCCCTCACTGACGTTCTTTTGGGCGCCTGGTCCAAGCCCAACACAGGGGCTCCTGTGGATCGGAACGTGTCACGACGCCATCGCCCTGCTCCGGGCGACCCCCTGTTTCTTTCTGTCCACCCCACTCCTGAGAGCTTGGTTGTCCAAGCCTCCGCTTCCCAAACCGCCTTCCCTACCGCTCCTCCGGATAGGGAATCCAAACTCCTGGATCAGTTTGGGAAGAAAGGTTTTTCTTCCTCCAGTGCTGGCTTGCGGTCCGTTAACACCGCTTGTCTTTTGGGCCGATATACCCACTCCCTGTGGGATTCGGTGGCGGATGTTTTGCCCCAGTGCCCTGAGGAGGTCCAGGCACTGCTTTCCCGCGCCATTGCGGAAGGAAGGGATGCGGCCAAATACACTATCCGTTGTGGCCTTGACACCGCCGACTCGCTGGGCAGGTCGGTTGCAACGACGGTGGCGCTCCGACGCCACGCCTGGCTGAGAACCACTGGTTTTTCAGGGGATGTCCAGAATACTCTCATGGACATGCCCTTTGATGGAGTCGGTCTTTTTGGGTCCAAAGCAGACCATGCGTTGGAGCGCTTTAAGGACTCACGGGCTACTGCCAAGTCCCTGGGCCTTTCTGCTACACGCCCTCCGCTGCCTTCTGCTTTTCGCCCCTATCGTGGCCACGGTAGGGGCGCCCCTTCACGTCAGCAGCCCAGCCACCGGCCCGCGCAGCAGGCGTCTTCGCGTGGCCGAGGACGTGGATTCCGCCGTGGCGGATCGGGCAACCAGCGTGCGGGTCAGGCCACCACCTCCAACCCGTCCGCGGCCTCCAAGCCCTCCTAGTCCCTCCTTTCAGGTGCACGGCACGCCAGTAGGGGGCAGGGTCCGCCATCACCTTCCCCACTGGCGCACCATCACCTCGGACAGGTGGGTCTTGGGACATTGTCCGAAGGGGCTACTCCCTCCCCTTCGAGACCACCCCCAGCCATGCCACCTCAATTCCACCGCATGTCAGGGGATCACTTGGTGCTTCTACAGAAGGAAGTCACGGCCCTCTTGACCAAGAGGGCCATCGAGCATGTTCCGACCCCAGAAGTAGGGCGTGGTTGCTACTCCCACTACTTTCTGGTGCCCAAAAGGACAAGGAGGACAAGCGTCCTATCTTGGACCTCCGGAACGTCAATCGCTTCCTCCCGGAAGGAGAAGTTCAAGATGCTCACACTAGCTCAGGTCTTGACTGCCCTCGACCCTGGAGACTGGTTGGTAGCGTTGGACTTGCAGGACGCGTATTTCCACATCCCCGTCCTGCCGGCCCACCGGCGTTACCTTCGGTTCACGGTAGGCCCCGAGCATTTTCAGTTCACCGTGCTCCCCTTTGGCCTTACCAGTGCCCCTCGGGTGTTCACGAAAGTGATGGCGGTGGTCGCAGCTCATCTGCGCCGGGCAGGGGTTTCAGTCTTCCCCTACCTCGACGACTGGCTGCTGAAGGCGGGCTCGTCCCAGGCAGTCGTCTCCCACCTCCAGACTACGGCCGAACTCCTGCACTCGCTGGGGTTCTCCATCAATGTGCCGAAGTCGCATCTAATTCCTTCTCCACAGCTCCTTTTCATCGGAGCAGTTCTGGACACGACGCAGTTTCGGGCCTATCCTCCCGAACGGCGAGTCCGGGATATTCAGGCTATGATTCCGATCTTTCGGCCTTTATCCTGGGTTTCGGTACGGATGACCCTGAGGCTGCTGGGCCTCATGGCCTCCTGCATCCTGCTGGTCAATCATGCCAGATGGCATATGCGGGCTCTGCAGTGGGACCTGAAGTTCCAGTGGGCGCAGCACCAGGGCAACCTGTCCGATCACGTCCAGATCTCGGAGGGGACTGCAAAACAGTTGCAGTGGTGGCTCTCGAACCGGCAATGGGTCATGGGCAGATCCCTCTCCCTTCCCCAGCCAGAGCATACAGTTGTGACGGACGCGTCCCTTCTGGGATGGGGCGGTCACATGGGAGAGGCGGAGATCAGAGGCCTCTGGTCTCCAGCGGAGTCCCGGCTCCATATCAACCTTCTGGAGCTCCGGGCGATCCGGCTTGCACTCAAGGCATTCCTTCCCTCTGTCAAAGGGAAGGTAGTGCAGGTGTTCACAGACAACACCACCGCCATGTGGTACTGCAACAAACAGGGCGGGGTGGGGTCTTGGACCCTTTGTCAGGAGGCTCTGCGCCTCTGGACATGGCTGGAACATCAGGGCATGTTCCTGATGGTTCAACACCTGGCAGGTTCTCTGAACGCCAGGGCGGACGAACTCAGCCGCAGGTGCATGATGGATCACGAATGGCGTCTTCACTCGGAAGTGGCGCAAGGACTCTTTCTACAGTGGGGAGAGCCTTGGTTAGATCTATTCGCCACCGAAGAGAACGCGCAATGTCATCAGTTCTGCGCGTTGGAATTTCCAAGGCGGCACTCGCTCGGCGACGCTTTTCGTCGCGAGTGGAGTTGCGGTCTGTTGTACGCCTTTCCGCCTATACCACTTCTACCCAGAGTGTTGAAGAAGATTCGGCACGACCGGGCCCAAGTCATTCTTGTGGCTCCGGACTGGGCTCGAAGAGTTTGGTATCCCGAGCTACTCAATATGAGCATAGATCCCCCGATCCGTCTGCCTCTTCGGGAGGATCTTCTGTCGCAGCAGCAGGGGAAGGTCCTCCACCCGAACCTGTCCAGTCTACACCTGCTTGCGTGGAGATTGAGCGGCGGCAGTTGATTCCTTTCGACTTGCCTCCCGAAGTTTGTGATGTGATTCTGGCAGCCAGGCGTCCCTCCACTAAGGTGGTATACGCCTGCAGGTGGAACAAATTTGTGGCATGGTGCACAGCAAAGGCTGTGGATCCCCTTTCTGCCCCTCTTTCTGAGGTCCTTCTGTTCCTTCTCTCTCTGGCCCAACAGGGTTCTGCCCTGGGTACCGTCAAGGGTTATCTTTGTGCTATCTCGGCCTTCCTCAGGCTCCCTGATCAGCCCTCCCTTTTCAAGTCCCCTGTTGTTAACAGGTTCTTAAAAGGCATTACTCACCTCTTCCCTCCTGTTCCGTTTGTAATGCCTCAGTGGGACTTGAACTTGGTTCTACCTTTTAATGTGCGCTCCCTTTGAGCCTCTGCATAACTGTCCTCTTCGTCTTCTGACTCTGAAGACAGCCTTTCTGGTGGCCATCACCTCCGCTCGGCGGGTGAGTGAGCTCCAGGCTCTATCTTGCAAACCTCCCTTTCTGTCTGTTCATCCAGACAAGGTTGTTCTTCGGACGCATCCGTCCTTCTTGCCAAAGGTGGTTACTGCTTTCCACATTGGGCAGACCATCACTTTGCCCACCTTCTTTCCGCCTCCGCATCCTTCCAGAGAGGAAGAGAGGCTCCACCGTCTGGACCCAAAACGTGCGCTCTCTTTCTATATTGACCGCACAAAACACTTCCGGGTGGATGACCAGCTCTTTGTTGGCTACGTGGGCGCCAAAAAGGTCGGGCGGTGCACAAGAGGACCATCTCCCGCTGGGTTACCTTGTGCATCAAGACCTGCTATTCTTTGGCCAAGAAGGAGCCTCCTGTTGGGCTGCGTGCCCATTCCACCAGGGCAACGGCTGCTACCACGGCCTTGGGCCGCGGTGTTCCGCTGCCGGTTATCTGTCAGGCAGCTACGTGGGCCTCGCTGCACACGTTTACAAAGCATTACTGCCTTGACAGTCAGGTCCGGAGGGACGGCTTCTTTGGCCGTTCTGTCCTCCAGGACTTCCTTGTCTGATCTTTGTTCGCAGACCCACCACCGGGGTTGGTATTGCTGGGGTATCTATTCTAAGGTAAGGAATCTGTCACTAACGTGTCTCTTTCAGATGCACAAGTTACTAACTTGTGTAACGATATATCTGTAAGAGACAGTAGTTAGTGACAGATTCCTTACCGCCCACCCATCCTCCCCGTTCTGCGAACTGATTTCTAGGGTTAAGGACATCCCTTTCAGGGCCCTAGTATTTTTCAGACACCTGTGTCAGCTTCTTGCATGGCTCTGCGTTCCTGGCGCGGAAAGTCGTGTACAGAACTGACGTCAGCACGCAGGGGCGGCGCCTAAGTACTGCCCGCGACGTCATCCCGGCGATCACGACGCCGACGACGGACGCGGAGCCGCACGACGCCGCCTACCGACGCGCAAGGGTACTGCTACGCAAAACTTTCCGGATCCAGCCTGACGCCTGGGGATATTCTAAGGTAAGGAATCTGTCACTAACTACTGTCTCTTACAGATATATCGTTACACAAGTTAGTAACTTGTGCTTTATGTCTTGACTTGGAGATAGACACTACAATATTCCGAAGAGCAGATCTGACCTTCATACTACAAATAGACTAGCTTTAATCAAAAGTTTTCCTTTTGGAAATTGCCATTTTTATCTGATACAAAGACAACATTGCTGCATCTGAATGAAACTGAGCAAACCTCTAAACTCCCTTATGGCAGAGAAAATTACTGAAAGGGGGCTTGCAGGTTGAAAGTGCTCAAGGCTGAAAAATGTGCACCACTCCTTTAAAGAGCTAAGAGGCTCCACCTCCCTGAATGCACTGTATGGGCAGTTTGCCTCAGTTTCTTTTTCCTGGCTCATGCTGACTGGTTCGCAGAACACATTAGAGTTTTTTCACCCTACCTGTTGAGGATTGTGAGTCAACATTCTTTCTTTGGTGATTAGTTGACATTGCAAGCATGTTTGAATCGTTTCCTTTTTTTTCCACACCATCTCCCAGAACGGATTTGCTTCTCAAATTTCTTAACATTTTGTGAAAATGCCCTTCCTGTGGGAGGAAAAACACTGCCTCTGACCCACATTCTGTTTGTGTGGTCTGTTTCCTCACTTTCGGTCAAGAAATGTGAGTATTGTTAAAAATAAATGACAAACAGCATTTATTTGTTTAAGAAGAAAGCTGTAAGACTTCTACTTGGTTGGAGGTTGAAAGAAAGAAACTTGGTAAATTGGCCAGAGAGGGTGCTCCATCTATTGAGTCCATGCATTCTCCAGAAAAGCGTGATCTCAGAGAGAACAAGAGATGTAGTCATCACCAGTGTTCCAAACACCCTCAAGAATACCGGTCAGTATTAAAGCACAGTTTAGCACCAATTTGTTTACGGCCGAAAGTCATCTCTCCGGCAAGTATGACCATAGATGCTGAGAGAACAGGCTTAGACAGGCAAGTCCCTGGTTTTGGGCCATTGAATGTTATTGATGTCAATGCACTCATTTTCGTCGACGGTGAGACACATGATGTAGAAGCACACCGGGTCGAGAAAAATTATTTCAAGATGCTCCCCTAGATATTTGTTGTTGGATATTTGCTCTGAGAAGGACAACATTGAAGCAGCCGACTGTGTCTGGATTCTCAGATTTACCTCTGGCCGCCTTTTCTGCTCCATCAGAATCAACATTGCCAACAATACTCCCAAGGAAGATCATTTCGGGAGGGAGATGGATTCCAGGCATCTCTTGCTTCCACCAAGACCAGTCATGTTTCCCAGGGATACCTCTGTCACCTCTGGTGCCAATGTATCTTTCATCTCTGGTTGCACCTCCGAATCGCCTTACCACCCCTCCTAAGTCCTCTTCTTGGAAAAACTAAATGAAGGACGTCCTCGTCTACTACTTGGAGTCATCAGGTTTCTCCTGCACATCATATTTGCCTACATCACCAGCATGTTTACAGATGAGATCTTTGCTCATAGATGAAATCACCATCTTTCCTGATGTGCTTCTGAGTGGAGCAACGAAGCTGAACACACAAGTAAAAGTTCATCATTTACTCCTAGGACACTCGTGCCTTTGGTTCCTAGGTTTGGAGAACTTACAGAGGAAATTCTTTTTTCCTTTTTCTCTCCAGCCACAACTAAAAGGGCGACCCAGAGGATAATAAACGTATAAGCCCTTCTGATATAGAGCTATCTTCCAGCCAAATAATCAGTGTTTCTGTTTATTCTGCAGACCTGGCAGTCACAGGATTTTTATGAAAAAACTCAGGCGAACTGCCGGTGTGAACTGTGTGCACTACTGGAGATCAATTTTTTCAACCTTCTATATTAATATCAACAACGTTAATACTTTTTCATCATGATTAATTGAAAAAACAATCCATAGTCCTAATCAAGTATTCATCATTGCTTCATTGATTCATGCAAGAAACATGTTATCAAATAGTACATGGTTCAAATCAATTGATGAAACTTATACATGATACATAAACATGAACATAAAGAACAATCTTCAAAAAAAATTTGATTCCACTAAATTGCGTGATGCCCTATGCATTTCGGGACCAAATTGTCCCTTCTTCAGGGGCCACTGTAAAATAAACAAAAAACCACTAGTTAAATGGGTTCATAAGCCATTGGTAGAGGCTACCTTATTAAATGACACCTCTACTTGGGTGAATCATGCAAACGTACTGGGTGGTAATCCCGGTAGAGAATAGAGAAAGCCAAAAGTTGGTGGATAATAGAGAACATCAGTAACCAACTCCGCTGGAGATGCAAGGAGAGGAGAACTATGTCACAACGAAAGTGAATAGCACAACTGTAATGTAGAAACCCGACTCCTGTAAACCGTGAAGTGTATAAAAATATCATGATTAATGACAAAGCCACGGTGCATCAGTGTACACAGTGTATGTGTGATAATCTCCAAAGGATACTTACTGTCGCACGGACAGCGTCAATGATGATCAAACCAACTGTATAATTAAGTCTGTGGAATACTCTCTGTAGACAGGATGCCTATAAACAACGCGGTAACTTAATATCAATACAACACTACACATGCGGGTAAAATGATGAAAAATACTAATGCCACAACGAGGCTTACCGAAACAAGAACCGCTCAGCCTGTAAACACCGTGAGTATCCCCCGTTGCTTGGACACGGCCTAACGCTGACACCAAGTTGAACAGGACCTTAAAGGAAATTACCAAACATCGACATGCAATTACACCTAAAAATGGTGCATTAAAGCCCATAAAAGCTCTACTGCTGCAATGAGGCTTACCGAAACTGGAGGCGGCTCGGGCGTATATACGGCGTCAGCACAGGATCATGAAGACTCTGCCTGCTGACGTCCAAGATTTAAACCATGCCGGTAATTGAAATGACGCGCTTGCACGTGGTGCGGTCTCCGCCTAGGGTGAGTGTAGTACAAGTAAAGGGGATTCCATGGCGGCCATATTGGATGAGGTATATGCAAAATACCGAGTCCAACAATGATGTACGTAAATAATGTGCTGAGGCGGCACTCAGCTCTAAAAAAACAACGATATATACCGTACCGTGCCAAAAAAGTAAACAACCAAAAACACGCCGCACTCGGCAAGTGTAACTACTGAACAAAACCGTGCCAAGCCTTGGGGACACTGTAACCAAAACGTACTGGTACAGTTCAACCCGACTAGAGGTGTCATAAAATAATGAACAGTGTTTTACAAGAGTACAATGTATCATACAAGCAGTGACAGGTACATAATGTCAACATCAACATGGTATTTGTGGTGATCAGCCTCATTCTAGTTATAATACATTGCTCAAATATAAACAGCCTTCACTATTATTGCTGAATAGAACGTTACGTACATAATTCAAGACCGAAACTTGTTCATAACAAAGGCATAAACAACAACTAATATCCTTCCCTATGTTCCTTGCGACTATCGGAACATATTCAAATGATGTAAAACCGTGACATAGTTCCTGTATGTGTTTTTAGTATTTGTTGCTGTGTTTACTATTTGTGGATATGCAAGACTGAAAGATGTAGGGAGACATATTGAAAAGTTGGGCTATTATAGAAAGCAACTAAGGTCTAATTTGTCGTTGAGATCTAATGGTGTCATGGTATTGAATTTCTTGATCCACAGGACTTCTTTCTGAGACAATAATTTACTTGGGTCTATGCCCTCTTTGGTTTGCACATGTTCCAGAATCAAGAAACGCTCTTGAGCTATGTTGTGGCATTGCTCCAACCAATGCACTACCAGGTTGGAGTTTGTGTTTTTGGTTCAAATCATGCTTTTGTGTTCCCCAATTCTTATTTTAATTTTTCTCTCAGTTTTGCCTATGTAAAGAAGCCCACATGGGCACTTTATACAGTAGATAACATGGGTGGTGCTGCAATCTGATGAATGTTTCAAAATAAATTTCTCTCCAGTTCTTGGATGCGTTATGAAGTTTTGCTGCATGACATTGTTGCAGTGTATACAGTTGCTACATTTTTTCATTCCAACGTAATTGGAATTGCACTTGTGTTTTTGCACAGAAAGTAACTCCTTCAAATTAAGACTGCGGGTGTAGGCAAAGAGTGGTGGTTCAATGAATGAATTGCCGAAATCGGGTTCGTGTTGCAGTAATTCCCATCTTTTCTTTATCACCTTTTCTATGCTCCTGGATCTCGTAGAGAATTTCGATAGGAAGACCATGCGATTTAAAGCTGGTTTCTGTTTGGAGAGCAGTAAATCACTACGATTTGTGTTTAATACCAAGTCTTTCTGCTTTTTGTATGATTTCTGAAGGGTACCCTCTTTCTAAAAATCTTTGTTTTATTCGATTTGTATCTTGCTCAAGTTTTTCTGTTGTTGAAGCAATTCTTTTCATGCTTAACATTTGGGAATATGGTAAATTTTCAATGAGATGCGGTGAGTGAAAGCTTTGAAATAACAAAGTATTGTTGCGATCTGTGGGTTTTACAAATTCGCTGGTGTGAATGCCTTAATCTTTTTTTTTTTTCTCCACTATCACATCCAAAAACGGTAAATGAGTGTTGCTGATATTGTGTGAATTGAATGCGGTGATTTCTGGTGTTAAGCAGCCGAATGTTGTTCTTCAATGACTCTTCTGTATGTGACCAAATTAAAAAAATATCATCGATGAATCGACAATACATCACCAAATGTTCATACCATGTGGGGTCTTCGTAAATGTGCTCTTGTTCGAAGGCAGCCATAAAAATGTTCGCATAAGTGGGAGCCCCCCCCAAACCCCATAGAGGTCCCACTGATCTGTAGAAAGAATTCTTCTCCCCAACGGAAGTAGCTGTGTTGCAAGCAGAATTGGAGTAGCTCCAGTAAAAAAAACTTTGTGTGCCTGGATCTGTGGTTGTTGCAACAAGGCCCATTCAATTGAATCTATACCTTCTTGGTACAGAGGCCCCTCAATCGAAAGAAGCAATGATGAATACTTGATTATGACTATGGATTGTTTTTTCTATTAATCATGATAAAAAAGTGTTAACGTTGTTGATATCAATATAGAAGGTTGAAAAAATTGATCTCCAGTAGTGCACACAGTTCACACAGGCAGTTCGCCTGAGTTTTTTCATATCTATTCACATGTGAGACGGGCAGCCTACAAATACTGTGTAGCACACAATGGCAGTCAAACTTGGATAAAATATAGTCAACCACATTCTGATTTTTAGTTTAAATTGGTGCGGTGTGCATCGCTAGCCATTGTTCTGATTAGTCACAGGATTTTGTCATGGCATTTTTCTCCAACATGTGCCCTGGATACATCTGACATCTCTTAAGCATGACACCCAGTTAAGGACCATAAACTTTCCAATGTCTGTATAAGTTCTCTGTGGTTCTCATGTGGATGATGAGATGAGAAGAATGAAGGAGGCTAATACCCTGAAAATGGTATGTTTGGAGGAGAAGACATTTTCTAGATCTCAGTACTTAGCAAACTCGACTACGGCAACGCACTCTACGCCGGCACCACACAGAATCTCCAAAATAAATTGCAAAGAATCCACAACACCACCGTGAGACTTATCCTGGACATTCCCCGCCGCAGCCACATCGCTGGTCACTTGAGAAATCGCCACTGGCTCCTGATTAACAAAAGAATCACCTTCAAGCTCATCACGCATGCCTACAAGGCCCTCCACAACATCAGACCTGTATACCTCAACCATTGCCTCTGCTTCTACACTCCCACCAGACACCTCCGCTCCGCCAACCTGGCCCTGGCCACTATCCCACGGATCCGCAAGACCACGGCCGAAGGAAGATCCTTCTCCTAACTCACCGCAAAGACCTGGAACTCTTTTTCTCTATATCTTAGGGAATCGCCCTCACTGCCTCAATTCAGGAAGGACCTCAAGACCTGGCTCTTCAACTGAACTGACTGTTCGACTGAACTGAAGAACCCCAACCCCCGCGCCCTGAGATCCTAACGGGTGATTAGCCGAGCTCTATAAGAATCCTGATTGATTACATGTGCAGGGATCACCATTCCCATCAGAGCCAGAGGGTTCAATCCCCTCAGTTGTCCTATCTGCAGGAACAACCGCAATCCCATATACCACAGAAGACGTGACAAAGGTAGAGGCAAGCAGCAAACCAGCATCCCTCCCTCTCGGAGAAGTCTCATTCGCATTCCTGGCAATGAGTTCCCCACATCCTTTTCTCTTCACTAGCCGGTTGGAAGGTAGTGTCTCAAATCATCTTGAAGAGTGACAAAATAATTAAATCCTTCAATTCCAATCGCCACTGCCTCCATCAATCCCTCCAAAACCTGCGCCAAAACGTCCACTGAAGATTGATCTTCCATAACTTCTACAAACAAAGCAGCAGAGCTTGTTCTTTCAATTCTGAGAGGAAAAGCTATCTAAGGTGTTTCTGGTTCGCAAATGAAGGCCCTCTGGACATCGAAAGTCAACAAACTGATCAAGAAATGGAAGTTCGGAATGTAAGCTGTGCACTAGAGATATTTGTAGCTTCTGAAAGGGGACTGGATGTGCTCTGTGGACCTACAAGATGCTAAATTCCCCATTCCAGTGTCGAAGAAGCACAGAAAATTCATGAAGTTCACTGTAGGCAAATTTGTTAGCCAGTACCACAAGTGTTCCCTTTGGCTTCAAACCTTTTGAAGTGTGCATCTGTGAAAGCAACTCACCTTCGCAAGCAAAGAACTAAATCTATCCCCGTAAAAGCCCATTGTGCAGAAAAGGCACGCCAGGACTTAAACATCACTGGAAATGCTGGACCTTCACATGAACTAAGGCTAAGGGATATTCTCAACTATCTAGGAGCTATGTTTAACACAGAAGTGTATCCTTTGGAAGAGAGAGTATTTAACATTTTACAAATGAAAGGCAAAGGATAACTTATTTTCCTATGCCTGTCAGCTCTCTTCCCTCTTAGGGTTAATGAGCTCTTGGCACATTAGACCTCTTTAACAATGCTATGAAGATTGAGCTCAGTGGAAAGATGATTGGTAGAACAGGTTGAGATCGTCTGTTCTGGTGACTCTGAAACTCTAAATTGGTGGTGTAAGGCAACCAGTCTTCTGAAGGGAATTCCCCTTCATCAGGACTTCCCTAATCAAAACATTGTTACAGATGCTCCCCTGGAATGGAATTGCATTTGGCATGTAGGAGAATAAGTATCAACAGCAAAACAAATCTTGCCTAAGGGCAACTACCCGCAGAAACTCAACAAAGGTACACAGGAGGTGAAGCTGGATGTGAACTAAAATGAAGAGTGAAGGAGCCCCTGGGGGGGCGTGGTCTGCCGAGCAGTGGAATGGCCGCTCTTTGAGTGCGCTCCGCCGGCTGGGTGTATAATCCTGAATTAATCCTCAAATAAGGTGTCGTGGAGGGCCTATCTCTGGCACCCCTGCATTGCTGACCTGCTGTGGTCTGTAGCGGTGCGAGCCTCGCGCTCCGGGGGGGCTCTGCGGCGTGGTGAAGTGGACGCTGTCTGGGAGCTGCGCGACCCCCGTCAGCTGCCGGGTGAGGAGGCCGGCTGTCCCGTCAATTGAGCCCGCGGCTGCCGTGGCGGTGTGGGCCTGGAGGCGCTGACGAAGGTGCAGAGCCCGTGGGCAGACCCGACTTGCTGCCGGCTGAGGTGCTGGCGTGAGGCGGAGGGACGCTCAGGCATTGGGATATCCGATACTGGTGGCTGCTCTTGGTCGCGGTAAGGAGGAGCCTCGCTGGGACGAGATGGAGCTTCCGCCGCCATTTTGAAGGAATCCGAGGGTGAGTGACGGCGAGCATCCGTAGTGGGGGTGCCCCGCTCCCCCCCTGAGAGCTGTTCCTCGTTGATGTGTCGAGGGAGCAGCCTTTGGAGCCGGGACACGGGACGTGGTGAGTGCGGCTTTGGTGCGGCGCCCGATGCCCTAGTGGTGGAGAGAGGGTGAGCGCTGCTGCGGGAAAGGAGCCATTTTGGGGCGAGTGAGGCAGAACTGAGGCGGAGAGAAGATTGTGATTGGAAGAAGCCTGGATGCCCCTGGATGTTTTTATAGTTGCATTTGCCCTGAGCAGCGCTGGTTGGCGTCAGGGCGCTGGGATCCCTGAAGTTACAGCCGCGAGCCTACCTTGCCGCCCGATCCCTACGTTGCAGGTGGAACTTTGCGGGTTCGGGCGAGGGGTCCCTGCCTCCTACCATTGAAGCGATCTGAGAGGTGAACCCCCCCCGGGGTAATGTGAGGTATAGGTGTTCCCCTGGCTACCTGCGTGCTTCCTGGAACTGAGTCTGTACGCTGATTCCTGCGATGGGCCTGCATATCCTTGGTGTTCCTCCTGTCCCCTGAGGAGGCCTAGGAGTGGCTTTCCCCTCTGTACCCTACGCCAAGAGGAGGCCTGCGGGCCCTCCTCCCTTGCCCTAACTGGCTGACGCTTGCGCCGCGGTCCATTGAGGGTGACTGAGTGGAAGAGATTACAGCGTGACACTGAAGACCTGTGGCGTTCTTGTACTGGGGAGGACAACCGGTATTGTGCTGTCTGCGAGGAGAAGCCGGTGACTTGGAGGGGCCGGAGCATACTTGTGGCCAGGGACTCCGTCTTGACTTCAGCCTCTAGAACGTTGTCTACTTGCTACATCATGGGCAAGCCCGATGCCAAGCAACCCAAGCTTAATTTTGACAAGCGCTCTACGCGTCAGAGTGAATCACCCTCTGAGCCGCACGCAGATGCGCAGCAGGAGCCGCACTCTGAGGACCAGGGAGAGGATCTGGGCACCCTCATGTTGGAAATGCGCTCCAGCCTACGGAATATAGACTCTAAATTGGATACCCTGACCGCGCAGCTGGACTCTGTAAAGGCGCAAGTCACTGTCCATGAAACTCGCCTAGATGTCCTGGAAAACCGACAAACCGAATTTCACGAGTTTCAAATCGGAACCAAGGAGCAACTGTTACATATGGATAAGTTGTTGGGGGTGATTCGAGCCAAAAATGACGATTTGGAGGCGCGGTCACGTAGAAACAACCTACGTATTATAGGGATTCCGGAGACCACTGCAATGGTCAAGATGGAAACTTATGTGACGGAACTCCTTCATGCGCTGTTTGACCCTCAGTTATCCCCTGTATTCGTGGTGGAAAGAGCACACAGGTCCTTGGGGCAGAAACCCCCGGTGGGAGCGCCACCTCGATCGATATTGGCCAAATTGCTCAACTATCAAGACCGGGATAATATCTTGAAAATGGCGAGGGAAAAAGGCCGGTTGTCCTACCAGGGCAACAATGTCTCATTCTACCCAGACTTTACCCCGGCTGTCCAAGCGGCGAGACGTGAATTTCTTCAGGCCAAGCGAATTCTTCTTCAGGCACAGATTCCCTATTCCCTGCTTTACCCTGCCAAACTAAAAGTTTCATATGATGGTACCGCGCACTATTTCACTGATGCGAAATCTGCCTTAAAATTCGCCAAGCATGTAGGGGGTAAGAAGAGCAAAGAATCCTGTGGAGCAGCGGCGTCGACGACTGATCACCTCAGTGATAATGACTGATTGGGTAACATTTTATTGGATGTCCTGGGGGCATCTTAGGCGAGACGTCGAAATATGTGATACCTTTTACAGATGGGATTGTGGGTCTTCATGTTCTATCTTCTTTATTAGGGGATTTGTTTAGGGGTGTCGGGGAGGGCTTATACCACACACTGCAGAATACCTGGCCACCCTGTTAACTCAGGGGTGATTGCTAGTGCTACTGCGCCCCCATGGGAGGTTTCCCTTTTATCTTCCAGAGACTGTTTTGTGTTTGTTCTACAGGGAGGGTTACTCTGCAACCTGATTGGGGGGTTGGGGTGGGGGGTTGGGGATGGGGTTTGTTAGTTTGTTTTATGCCAGTACGAGTCATAGATGTTGGTCACGGTGCACGCTCTGCGATTGGTCCTTTAGGCTGAATGAGTACCTGCTCCCCATGGTTGGAATTTGGTTAGACGCACACACGCAAAACCTTTGAATTTGTTAACGTGGAACATTAGAGGGCTGAATGATTGTCGCAAATCTAGGCTTGTACATGCATATCTCTCCCGGCACAACATTGACATCTGCCTGTTGCAGGAGACACATCTAAACGCTGCGCCGTCTCAGCGGCTGCGACATCGCAGATGGGGGCACATGTACTCGTCCATTTACTCTAATTATGCTAGAGGGGTGGCTGTTTTGATTCGGCAGGGGGTGGACTGGTGTGAAGGGGAAGTGCACAAAGATTCTGAGGGGAGGTTTGTCATCATATGTGGAGTGTTGGGGGCCTGCCCCTGGTGATTGCTGCGATCTATGGTCCAAATACAGATTCCCCCGAGTTTTTCCACGATGTATGGTCAAGAATTAAGATGACAGGATATGACACTGTGATATGGGGTGGAGATTATAATGCTATATTTGATGATAATATGGATAGGAAGGGAGTGGCTCGTGCCTTGCATCCGGCTGCGAGCGCCGCTTTGCAGTCCATAGTTGCAGATGGGAACCTAGTGGACGTTTGGCGACAGACACCCACAGGTGCGGGAAGGCACATGTATATCGGGTCATCATGGTGCATGGTCCCGCTTGGACTTTTGGCTGATTACCAGAGACGCTGCGGCCTGGACCGTGGACGTTTCGCATTTACCGCACACGCTGTCAGACCATGCCCCATGTTTACTGCAATTATCCCTCCCGGGTCGCCCCCGCGCGTTCAATTGGAGACTCCCACCTCATGCACTGTTAGATGAGGCCTTTAAGGAGGAGATACGGGGCGATATAACTGACTACTTTGCTAACAATGAGGGCTCTGTGGACACTGAAGCATCACTTTGGGAGGCCTTTAAGGTGGTGATTAGAGGCCAGTACATTGCTCGACAGGCGGGGGTGCTAAAAGCAATTCGGGGTATGCTCGTTTCTTTGGAGACCCGGATCAAGGCACTTGAGGACACTTTTTATTCCACAGCCGACTCCAATACGGCGCAGCAATTGAAATCGCTATTGCTAGATTACGCGGAGGAGGCGCAGACTCGTCGATATGGCGAAGGGGATAGACCGGGTCGCACTCTAGCTGACATGCTTAGACCATCTAAATCAGCGTCATTGTCCATGAGATACGTAATGCGCAGGGTGACATGGTTAGGGGCCATGAGGGGGTGTCTGGTGAGTTCTTTACATTTTATTCCCGGTTGTACACGACCGCCCAGGGGGCCTGTACCGAAGAACTGAAGTCATTCCTTGACACGCTTGCACTGGCCTGGTTCAACGATACACACAGGGAGTATATGGACCTCCCGTTTACGGTGGAGGATGTGGCCCCTAGGTAAAGCTCCTGGCCCTGATGGCCTAACTACGGCCTTTTACAAGACGTATGCTGAGGAATTGGCGCCTAGGTTATTGGCGGTGTATGAGGAGGCACTGGAGGAAGGGGTGCTACCTCAGACTATGAGGGAGGCAACGATTCTTACGCTCCTAAAACCTGGCAAACCCGAGGAGGAATTAGACTCCTACCGACCACTCTCCATGATCAATGTGGATGTAAAGATATTGGCAAAACTAATTGCTAATAGGTTACAGCCACTTCTGCCAATGATTGCATTGCCGGATCAATCTGGATTTATTCCGGGAGGTCGACATCCCATAATCTACGGACGCTATTTTCGGTACTGCATTATCTCCATCCAGGCGAAAAGGCTGCGGTGGTGTTCCTTGACGCTACTAAGGCGTTCGTTACGCTTGAGTGGAACTACCTTTTTTCGTCCTCGGGCGCATAGGGTTTAGTCCCCTTTTTTAAACCGCATCAAACTGCTGTACTCCTCACCCATGGCGCGCGTGCGGATAAACGGCTTACTCTCAGACCCCTTTTTGATTTCACGGGGCACTAGACAGGGGTGTCCGCTATCCCCTTTGCTTTTTGCAATTGCAATGGAGCCCCTGGCTGCTCGCATCCGACAACACCATACCTCACGGGGCATTGGCTTTAGCTCTCGAAGTCTGCTCATATCCTTATATGTGGATGATGTCACGCTTTACATTATGAACCCCGAGGAGAATCTGGACCGTTGCTGAGGGAGTTCATACGGTTTGGTGGGCTTTCGGGTGTTTTTATAAATTGGGCGAAGTCTGAGATATTCCCGTTGACAGAGAGTACCCCCCCGGTAGTGTCAGAATTCCCCTTGCGTTGGGAGGCTGGAGAAGTAAAGTATTTGGGAATCTGGATAAGCCGGGATACACAGGAGGTGTGGCGGCTAAACTACGGCCGCACGATGACGTGGCTGGAGGACAAGGTAAAAGTGTGGGCTAAACTGCCGCTGTCGCTGGCCGGCAGGATATCACTAGCCAAAATGATTATCCTGCCAAAATTTTTATATCTGTTTGTTAATATCCCGATCCCACTCACTAGACACTTTTTCGACACCCTCAACTCCCATTTGACCACTTTGGTATGGGCCGGAAAACAGGTTAGAGCCTCTTGGGATTTACTGACTCTCCCTATGCGGCACAATTTTTACATTACTGGGTGCATCCGGCCCCCTTCCAACCACATGTAGCGGTCGAGGCTGAGGTTATGGCCCCCACCCCACTCAAGGTTGCGCTATACCAAAAGCCGCGCCGCCCTCGAGGCGACATAGACTCTGCGGGGACCCTCTGCTGGTCGTGGGATGAGCTGCGCAAGAGGGCGGGGATCCCGTTGCTATATGCCCCCTCTGTCCCACTCCTACAGAACCCAATGATGCCTTGCATACGGGACAGTATGAGTAAGTCTCTAGCTCAAAAATGAATCTCCAGACATTTGCAGACCTATACCCAGAGGATGTATTTGGACCTCCTCCGGTTGCACCCGAGGGACAGGTGGTGCCATTTACTGAATTTTTTTATATCATAGAATACGCACGGCGTGCCGTTCCCTCTGGAAGGAATTCCCGAAGGCGCCGCCGACCCTGCATGCACTAGACAACTTGCTGACATTTCCAACCCCTCGCAAGCTTGTTACACGCCTCTACACTCGCATGCAAGATACTGCCCCGATAGTAACGCCAAAGTCTCTCACACACTGGAATGAAGAGCTGGATATACCATTGACAGAAGCCCAATGGGAATACTGCTGTGGGCAGCTCTCGGAACTCTCTCCGAACTACAAGTTAAGATTGATTCACTTCAAGTATTTGCATAGATATTACAGAACTCCGGTGAGTCTCCATCGTATGGGACTTCGAGCCGAAAGCGACTGCTGGAGATGTGGTTATGCCCCAGCCACGTTCCTCCATGTGGCGTGGCATTGCCCCGAGATTGCCGATTTCTGGGTGCAGATCTTTGAGGCGGTCAACAACATACTAGGGATGTCGCTGGACCTGTCCCCCACACTTGGTTTATTGGGATATGTAAAGGACACCCAGCCCAAGTTGCGTAAACTGCATGCTCTTCTCCTTCTGTTTGCAAAGCGCCAGGTCGCTGTGCACTGGGGCAGGAGACGAGTGCCCTCCATTAAGGAGTGGGTTAGAGATATCGCTACGGGTACACCCAATTAAGTACCTTCTGGGAATTGTTGCCACCCTCATCTAGACCCCGAAATATATGGGGTCCGTTCTTGACTTGGAATGCGGGCTCCCCAGAGGCGGCTGTGGGGCTAAGGGGGGAAGGTTCGCAGACGTCATTACATGCGTGATACATACGCACCTCCCACCACCTCCCAATTGTAATGAGTGGGAAATGCTGCATTCGGACAGGTTGTTGGATGGGTAAATGTACTAATAGCCCTCCCAGAGATACATGTGTGTAGCATTATTATATTTGAGATAGCATTTATAACGTGTGTACATCATATTGTAAATTAGCACCCTGAGTGGAACCTGGGGAGGAGGGATACGGAGACATATGTCATGCAGAGTGTGTACTGTAAGGTAATCATGTGTAGATGCTCCTTTATTGTTTCATATTGGACTGGCTTGTTGGAACGTAATGACATTGTTTGTTTGAATTGTCAATAAAAAATTATTTAAAAAAAAAGAGTGAAGGAGCCCCCCCAGCACGCACACTTGCCAGTCTGTCCATTTGAAAATACAGTGCTGTTATACTGCTCAGTTTACTTTCACCTGGAAGAGGAACCACTTTGCCTTCTTGAAGTGGTTCAGATGCTGATGCTTGCATGAATAATTACCCAAACTCTATCTCCCAGAGCCAGCCAGAGATTCCTTGTTGTCTTGTGCAGACTTTAACTCTGATTCCTCACTTTGAAATATTGTCCGAGTTGGAGTAGATCAGAGTGGGAGGAGGAAGGTTTTAGCAAAGAGATTTGGAAAACCAGAAGTATGTGCCAATGAGGTGGCAAGGAGAGATGCTCTGCAACTGGAATGATTATCTGGGAAATATGAAAGGGACAGGCAAATCTAGGTTTGAACTTCAAATGATATCCTGGAAAGACGTAAATCACAGGTGGGGAGCCAAACTAAATCCCCAGTGTTACAGATTAGAGCAGGTTGATGATGACCGTCTCCATGATGTGTGAAGTTTCTTTTGGCGGCGGTCAGATGTCAATCTGTTTTTGTACTTCAAGAAAAGGGCCTTTACTGAGGGTACTGGACTTGATGACTCATCATTGGGTAGCATTTGAGGTGAAATCCAAATGGTGATGATTTCAAGGAGCTATTTAGCAAGGTATTGTATTGAAAATGTGCAGATGGTATCCATGTAATCCAATCTTCTTACTACTGTGTACAAAAGCAATTGAGATTTTGTTCTAAGGCTTGGAGCACTCGCTCTCTGACCTTCAACGTGTCAATTATAACTGCGGGGTTTGTTTTGGTTTACTCCTAAGAACGTTCATAAAAAGAGACCAAAATTTAGAAATAAATTGTGTATCTCGATCTGACACAGTAACGGTAGGTAGGACATGTAGACCAACTGTCTGTTGCATGAATTGGTTTGCTCATGATTGAGCTGTGGTAACTGATTTCATAAGAATTAAGTGCCCAGCCGTTGTAAAGGAGCCAATGACAACCCATAATGTCGTTCATCTGTTTAAGGCAGGTAAGTCAACAATAAAGTCCATTGTTATGGTGGCGTATAGAGTGGGAAAAGGATGTTAAAAAAAAGCCCTACAGGCTTTCCACATACATTCGTAGCTTGTAAATAAGTAACGCACGTTGCTGTGTGCCCTTGAGATTTGCGTTTTTTTTCATGTATTGCTACCAGAAAGAATGTGCAGTCCACTCTTGAGTGGATTGATGACTGTGACACCAGTAAAGTATTGAATTCTGGAACTCCTTTGTTGGAGTGAGCAGTTTCTTTGTTTCTACAGCTTGTCATGTTCAATAGGTCTCAACTTTGGTTCTTTTAGTAACCATATTTGTTGAGAAATGTTGTTGAGCTTCCTTTAAAGCTTCCAGGATGATGTCTGGTGTGAAGAATCTAGTATGAGTTAAAGTTCTTTTTTTTTTTTTTTTTTTTAAATCTATATTGTTATGGTTTTAATTAACTGAAACGATAAACATTTGAACTTGAACTACTATGAACTACAGGAAGATTAGAGGCAGTGAGTGGTGTTTTCTCAAACTTGTTTTCCATTTCATGATAAAGCATCTGCTTTACTGTCTCTATTTTCTGGTCTCTAATTGATGTGAAAATAGAAGTGAGAAAAGAACAACATCCAGTGAGCGAGTCTGATTTTTCACATTCTCGTGGACCTAAGGAACCCAAGATTCTTGTGATCTTTTTGAACTTCTACCTCATGGTTAACTCCTTCTAAATAGTGCCTCCAATAGCCAAAGACTTCTTTAATGGCTAATAATTCCCCATATGCACTAAACAAATGGATTGATTACATTATTGGCAAAAGTTGGCAAATCCAACAAAGCATTCCACTTTGTGATTCTGAGGTGTAAGCCATTCCATAACTGCCTTCCATTTTTTTTTTCTCATCCATGTCTATGCCATTGGCTGAACAAATGTCTCTGAGGGAGCATAAAAACATATTTTGATAATTTTGTGTATAATTTGTTGTTCAAGTTGTTGAATGACTTCTTTGACATGGCGTCTGTGCTCTGCAAGGGAGTTGGAAAGTAATGGTCAATCATTCAGGTAGACTCGTACCAAAGTATCCATGATGCCATGAAGTATGTCATTGTAATTGTATTTATATAGCGCTTACGGCCCCTGCTGAGGCATTGAAGGAATTTTTCAGCTAGTAGCACGCTAAGATTAGTAGTTAGTACAAATCTTTTTCTTTTTTTTGTAATGCATTAGTTAATGTAGGTTTGTGCTCTTGATTTCATCTGTGTTTAGTTGAGTTTGTAGTAGGGATAGAATGATAGGAATGGAATGAAAAATTTCCTAGCTATCGTAAAGGAAAGTTTCAATTCTATTAAGGACGCGGAGGCGAGGATTAGGCTTTGCTTTCTCCATTTATTTTGCTCCAGCAGCTTTATTAAGAATAACAATAATAAACTACATTTCCCATGATGCAAAGGGAAATAGAAAGCGAAAAAGTCCAACAAAGCGTCCAATCCTGAAGCAGGGCTTCCAATAACTTCCCCCGCGGACACTCTACCCTCCTCTTTCTTCCTGCGACCACATCAAGCCAGTCTTCGGTTATTCCTGTTTGCTGGCGTCCGTTCCTAAATCAAAGAAGGATAGTTGTAACTCTGAGATAGGGAAACAACACGTTCGTCTACAGAGATGTGATTTAATATTCGGAGTGAGAACAAACATCAACTAGACATTGTCAAATAGATCCAATTGAAAGCATGTTACTCACCACGATACGTAGGAATTCTGGGAGGGATCAAGTGCATGGGTGGGCTAATCCTCGCCTCCACGTCCTTAATAGAATTGAAACTTTCCTTTACGATAGCTAGGAAATTTTTCATTCTATGGCAGGACCGGAGACTTCGGATTAGGCTAGCTTAAAGCTTATCCACCACCAAAGATGCCAGTGATACCACTGGTTTAAAATAAAATCTTTTGAAGGTGGAGTCTGAGGACCAGTCCGCGACGTTAAGGATGTCTTCCAGCCGCGCCCCCAGGGAGAAAGCTTTTGATGCCATTGCACCCCGAACAGAATGAGCCCCGAAGCGGGAAGTATCTATCCCTGCCTCCTGCATCGCCCAGCGAACCCATCTCGCAATTGTAGGGGATGAGACTGCCCCGTGTGGTTTAGTGAGGGCTATGAATAGTTGTCTGACGCCCTGTGGGCGTATGTCTAGTGTCGCCACTTCGTAGGCCTTGAGCGCCCTGACCACACATAACTTAGGGACATCAGGAAAAGCAGGATAGGATACCGACCTTGAATTGCATTTGGTTCTTCTAGAAATATGAAAAGTAACCCCTTCCGGAGTGAAGACTCAGCACGTAAGATCCAGGGCCCTCACGTCAGAAACTCTGCGACAGGATATCAAACCTAGAAGGGTTGCTGGTTTTGCCGACCTCTGTTTCCTGGACAAGTACTTGTTGGATGGCCATGATCGGAACAACTCTAAGACTTTGTTAACATCCCATAGAACTGAATACCAAGGCTCCTGGGGCATGAATAGTCTGATACCCCTCAGTAGCTTACAAACTAGCGGATGCTCGCCTATTGGATGACCGTCTACCGGAACTTGTCCCGCTGATATTGCCGACCGAAATGTATTAATAGACCCATAAGCCCGGCCCTCCTTTGCCAAAGATGCTAAGAAATTAAGGATGTAGACAACATCTGCCCCCATCGGATCCACCTGTTTTTTTTTTTTTAAACATTTTTATTGATTTTCCGTACATCCAAAAAAAGAGGGTTCCGGTTACATACCCCAGACAGTTAGCAAAGTCACAGTTTAAATCTGGTTATTTGAGGCACCATAGGATGTCCATGCCAACTTTTCGGGGACATCATACAATCATCACAATAAGTATTTTCAACCATTGTAAATTCCCTTCCCAAACTATCCCCCCACCCGTCCTCCCTCACCACCCCCCAGGCATGTCACTTAGGTGCGGGCTGCAAGAGGTCAGTAGAACTGTTATCTCAGTGGGGCGACTTATTTGAATGGGAGGCAGCTGCAGCTGAGTGTTATCTGGCTTGCTTGTCTAGCGCCACTGCTGAACGTGAGGCTACAGATCGTGGTGGTCTTAGAGCTACCTATGTGTTAGACCATGGCCGCCACAGGGTCATCTATAGATGCATCATCCGCATCCTCTTCGGGGGATATGAGTGCTACAACGAGCGCTTCCCAAGCTCTCGCCCTTTCCAGGGCCTTTTCACTCCCCGTACGTTTCGCTATTTGTAACCTAATCACTCCTTCACACTCTGCCCATTTTAGAAATTCTGCTTTCCACTTTGTTATGCTGGGGCCCTGTTTCGCCTTCCAATGTGTGGTGATGTTTCTCTTGGCCAGGAGCAGACCCAAATCTAAAACTTTACTAGTAATTTTGTTCTTTGACGTGTGGGGGAACCAGTGTAAAATACAGTGAGCCAGGGTTGGTTCTAGCTCTGTCAGTGAGGTCTGACAGTATTGTCGTTCAATCCTCCCAATAACTGTCGAGGAACGGGCATTCCCATAACATGTGCTTAAAATCTGCGCTTTCTGCATTACATCTCGGGCAGGCCGCTGATTGGGCCGGGAAATATTTGTGTAGTTTTGCCGGGGTAAGGTATGCTCTATGTAAAATATGGAAGTGCACCAACTGAAACCGTGCATTCCTAGTGCTCTTCCAGGGTCTCACCACTAGCTCTCCCCATGCCTTATCCGGGATGGCCCCCCTTATATCAACTTCCCGTTTGAGCTTCAGGGCAGACAGGGGGAGTAGGGATTCTAGCGTCATGAGTCTATAAAGGCACGTCACTGCTTTAAAAGTGCCGGCTGCTATCACCACGTATTGGCAGCCCAGGGAAGCTGGTGGTTCTGTAAGTCCCCCTCACCCCAGTGCTTCCTGATAGCTGCGGTGAGGGCCGTGTACTGTAGGAAATCACCCCCGGGTAAGTCAAAGCGGGTTTGTAGATCATTAAACGGGATCATGGCTCCCTCCTCATAGAGGTCCCCCATGGTAGTCAGCCCTTGTTCCGCCCAAGTCTCCAATCTCTGCCAGTTGCCACCGTGTGGCAGGGCCCTGCACATTATCAATGGTATTTCCGGCGCGTAGGGGCACTTAATAGAGGCTCTCCGCAAATATCTGTTCCAGCATTTTCGTGCCGTGTTAAGTTCCCAGGCTCGACCTAAACAGGAAGAGAGGTGGCTTAGCCCTTCCTTATCTCTACAGGATAGAGAGAGATTAAACAGGATTCCTTGTCCTGCGTGTGGTGTGTAGGATACACTTTTTTAATTGATTGGTATGATTGAATGCTATAGATGTATGAGGCAAGCCTCATGAAGTAAGGACTAAGGAGATAAGTACTCAGTTTAGACTCTGCTGGTGCCTGCAAAGCCAGTGTTCTGTGCGCATGGAGAACACAAAGTGGAGAGAGGCAATGCCATGTTTCTGTGTTCATGGATCTCATATGCTTGCCCTTAGTTGGCACCCAGTCAACAACGAATAACCACAGTTTAACACAGTTTGACTACGTGTTTAACCAGGCGTGGGACCCGGAAGGGCGTAGGGGGCATGAGAGGAGCTTTCCAGTTCAAGCTTGACAACGCAAACTGGTAAAGTCTCAATTGTAGACAGGGAGATGACATAATATCATAAAGGGACGCTCGCTGCAGTTTCTAACCTACCTGGGGCCTCCAGTAAGCAAAGGGGATACTCTTCAGGCCCCGCTGCATTCCCGCTGCATTCCCGCCGTGAGGGCAACGGCTGACAGCATTACAACCCGGTCTAACCAGCCGTGAGGGGAACGGCTGACCGGAACTACAAAACCCAGCATCCTTTGCCTGTCGCCTGCCTCTGACGCTGCGTAGCGCGCCAGGAGGCGCCATATCTACGCCCCCAGCCTCCAGCAGCGCGGGACGCACGCGGGCCGCGCCCGGGCCAAGGGCGGGCCCATCCTGGCCCGTTATCGCCAGGAAGAGGCAGGGCAGGGCCACCCCCCATGGTCCCAACCATTCGCACTGTTTACACAGAGGCATTCGCACCTGCGGATTTACTGGGAGACCGCAGCCGTTTACAAAGCGATGCACTATTGAGCTGGCTGTGAGTACTTAAGCCTGTGCTGCCCCTTATTGTGAACTGGCATATGGCTGTGGTATTTCCTACTGACATACCTATGATATTTCCGGACTCTTTTTAAATTTATAGATGGTGATTTTATACTTGTACTCTGCATTTTATCAGTCCATTGTCCCATCTGTTGCACTTTATATGATATTCTCTGTGGTTATGCACTTTGCACTTTGAAATTTGGCCGTATAATTTTATTTATACCCAGGCCCATTTTTAAAACTCAGTTTTGTGATATACATGATTTTATTTTCCTATTTTTACTGATATTATCCTGCACTCTGCTACGATTCCCTATTATAAATTTTATATATTGCACTTAGCACTTTTAGATTTGTATTTTGTACTTGCATTACCTCCTACCCTGAAGCGTGAATAAAATATAATCATTATTTACAACTAAGATGTCGAAACGTAAACTACAAAAACATTACAAAAACGCGGTTGTTCCTCCATGTACCACCATTGACTCCTACCTAGTACGGGCAGTAAGCGTGATTAATGATAAGATAGACAGGACAGAACGCCGCCTCTCACTAGGTATAGGGTCAGCGAACGAGGAAATAGGTGGGCATGATCCTGGGACTACTCACGTAATTGAAGATACCTCTAATACCGAGCAAACATCTAATTTTGAGGGAAACGGGAACGTGGGATTCCCGGATAAAGATTTAGTATTAGTATCTAGTGGACCACGGCAAAACTCACCAACTGGTTCGCCGACCCCGAAAAGGAAAAGGGGATGCAGAACTAGCCAGGCTAAAATAGCGACTACTAATATAAGTAAAAAGGGACACGTAAGAAATACAACAGTTAAGACACAAGGAAACCGTGCTGTTCCTCAACCCTTACCAATAGAGCAAATAGACCATATAGTTACCCAGCTTAACCAAAAACTAGAGGCCTGTATTGGACCACTTCTTGCTAAAATAGATCACCTCAATGGAGAGGTTACTAGACTTAGTGACCTAATAACTCAAATTAGTACTAATCAAAGGGTGAACATTAATGAAGCCCAAGGGGGCATACCAAATCGAGAAGAACAAGGTACAATGGGCCCAAAACTATTAGCTGGGAACTGTGTTGGAGGAAGTAATGAGGCTGTGTCTAACTTAAGCAATGACCAGCCACAAAAGGCCCCTAGAAAGACTGAGATCAGGAGTAATCAACCTTGCACCACCAGAGGTGAAAGATCAGATAGGGTAGAGCAGATCAAGGCCCCTGAAGAATTAAGAGGGAACAGGGAAAGAACCGGAAGAACTGAAATACCCATTAACCTACCCCCAGAATGCTGCCCATATGTTGCAGTTCTGGTGAATGTACCCCAACTGGAGCTAGGCCAAAAAGAGACGGACCACGCTTTAAAAAATAAAGTGGTCAATTTGTTAGGCAAGAATTGTGGGTACCCGGTGGAGCAAGCGGAGCAGATCCTCCTAACTCGAAGGGTAAATTGGATCGGATCTCAAAGAAAGTCACTACAAGGAGATTGTATTATTATTAATTTGAGAAAACCCAGACTGGGCCAGGACCTCCTTAGAGAGAGGGGCCTCTAATAACCTCAACGATTCTATCATATCGCTCCTACCATTAGGCTTCTTTTATAGCCACCTAAGACCGATATACATTAGAGTAAGAGATGAGGAGCACTGGAGAGCACACCCAGCAAGGCCGGCACCCCCACAATGGGCTTTACCCACTTTTAACAGATTTTTACCACTTAGTTCCCTGGATGTTAATGATTGACAAACCATTGGGGCGAGGATGAGTGGGGCGGAAAAACAGAAGGGCCAGCAAGGAAAGGACCCAATGAGGATAGGGTCCAATTTAGAAAGTGAGTCTATACCCTTTACACCTAATTTAACTATGCCAATGGCATGTCCTGAGGGCATCAGATTGCATGGGCGCTGTACATCACATGTAGATAATGTAGCCACACAAGGGATACTCCCAGATGAAAATAAAGGGCATTCTACTGAAATAGCTACAAATTCGTTACCCTCAATCCCATCTAATATTGAGGGCGACCTTGGTATGTGTATAAACGAACGATCCACCAATGACGGGGAGAATCCGATAGAGAAGGGTTATATAATTGCCACATGGAATGTAGCTGGCTTGGGAAATAAACTGGATACACTGGGTTGGTCGGATTTTATTAGCAAACTTGACATACTCTGCCTACAAGAAACCTGGAGTACCGCTCCCACTTACATTGAAGGGTTTACTTCTTACAATTTACTAGCTAAACCCTCCATGGCCAGAAGAGCAAAAGGTGGTTTGCTAATACTTCTGTCAAACAAATTACCGCTGGTAGTAAAAAGGGTCATTAATGTGGACTATCACTCGCAGCTACTATGGTTGCATCACAAAGATGGTTGGGATGTTTTATTGATTAACTTTTATAATAATATATTTGACCCATCACGTCCTATTGTAATTGCTGCTATAGAAAAAGAAATAGATAAGCTGGTCACAACTGTAAATGCTAACTTTGCTATTTTATGGCTCGGTGATTTTAATATTTCAACCTGTACACAGTCTATGACCAAAGTCTGCGGGTATAGGAGTGACGTAGGGGATGATCTCTTACACTTCCCTCACAATATTTATGGTACTACCCTAAACCAGGTTCTGGTGAAATACGACCTTGAAGTGATGCAGAGTGGGCAGAATGAGTATGGAGATAGGACACCTACTTTTATTGGAAGAAATGCTAACACCACTATTGACCACATCCTAGTATCTGCAAATATCCTACACTTATGTTCTACTCCCTCCATAGTTGAACTGCTACTTAGTGACCATAACTGTATCACAATGTCTTTGGCTGTGTGGGGTAAAAAAGTTGTAACCAAACAAACTGCTATTGATAACATTACATTGTGCAGACCTAATGGTATTAGAATTAGATGGAAAGGTGCTAATTCTACTACTATTCTAAAAAGATTATCTTAGGATGTGGTAAGGAGATATTCGATAGTCTTGAAGTGGAGGTAGAACCAACTTTGATGTTAACAAATTTCTGTACAATTAATGTTTTTATTGATAAGTGTTTTACCGCCCAGGTAAATGGGACACAAAAGCAGAACAGGGGCTGGTTTAATCATTCTTGTACTAACTTACTGAACATGTTAAAAATAGCACTCACTAGCAGACCAAGGGACAAAGTGCTAGTGAAGAATTTAAGATTGGATTATAAACTAGCTCTAAAACAGAGGAAGAAGGAACTCCAAGAGGAAGCCTGGGGCAACCTCTTTATGGCAGCTGCAACATCCAACAATAAGTTGTTCTGGGATACTGTTAATTCAAAATTTCTGAAAGATGATTCGTACCCAGAAATTATTTGCCATGTAAATTGTGAAGAATGGGTGACACATTTCTCTAACATTTTTAACCCATGTAATGAACTATTGGATGAGCCCACAGATTACACCAAATGGCCCACTATTCCGTTAAATATCACTCTTAGCGAGGTTGAGTTAGGTATCAGAGGAAGTAAAGGGGGCAAAGCACCAGGCCCGGACGGGGTACCCATAGATGTTTACAAATCAGTACCAGAATTATGGGGTCCGATACTTACGAGAGTTTTTAATGCAGCAGTCACAGAGGGTCCTCCGAGGTCATGGGGTCAATCTGTTATAATCCCTATTTATAAAAAAGGAGATAAATCGGAAGCTAAAAATTACCGACCCATTTCCTTACTGGACTCTTCAGTGAAGGTTATGAGCAGGGTCCTTTTGGTAAGACTGGATGAATGGGTCAAGGATAACGATATTTTAGCTAAATCACAATATGGTTTTAGAAAGGGGCTGGGTACGTTAGAACAGTGTGTTAATTTGGAATTTTTAATTGGAAAATACACACGCGCAAAGCAAGGGGGACTTTACCTATGTTTTGCTGACCTGAGCAGCGCTTTTGATCTTGTGGATCATACTTTGCTATGGCCAGTTCTACTCAATCTAGGGGCCCCAGAGTCCATTATCTACTTCCTTGCCAGATTGTATGAAAAATTATCAAGCAGAGTCCGGTATGGCCAACAGGGTGTATGTACCCCGAATTTCAAGGTCAAACGAGGAATTCGCCAAGTCTTAGCGCCATTACTTTTTACTCTATTCATTAATGAAGTAGACGCAGCCCTTAAGTCAATACCGGCAGATGCTCCTCAAGCAGATGGACAGAATATACCAGTACTGCTTTATGCAGACGATGCAGTGCTCCTATCCCGGACACCGCTAGGTCTACAACGACTATTGGATGGGTTTACTGATTTTATTAAGGGGAGGAAGTTGTTAATAAATAAGGCCAAAACATATACTATGGTCTGTGGTAAAAAACTAAAGAAAATGAAACACTTCTTTATAGAGGGCACATGAGTAGAACAGGTTGATACCTTCTGTTACCTAGGGATAACCCTATCTGCTAATGGCAAGTGGTCATGTGAAACATCCAATGTACAAATGAAAATGACCAAAAGTATATATGGGGTCTTTAGATTTGCTGCCAAATTAGGGGACCGACGTATTAAAGACATGATTGATATTTATAAAGCCCGATGTGTTTCCATTGCATTATACAGAGCAGGGTTATGGGGCTACTACCCCTGTCCAGATCTGCAAACAGAGGAAAATACCTCCCTAAAAATTATTATGCCTCCCTAAATCAGCGTCCACTGAGATAGTCCATCGGGAGGCAGGGATCGAATATCTGACAGATTTGATTGCATTGAGACCCCTTTTATTTTGGAGGTCTATTTGGGCGAAAGAAGAAACCCTGTTTACACAAACAATTATTAAGGACTGCATAAGACTGGATAACTGTCTCAAGATCCCTTGGTTAAAATACATAGTAAATACCACTAGAGAACTATTTAAGTTAAGAACCCTGGACACCCCAATGGAGGTTTTAGATTTCTCTAAACAGGAGATGAGGAATATATTTTTGGTACAAAGGAAGGAGGGCAGGTTGAGACAAGTGGAGTTACAATCTACTTACCAGCAATACCAACTGCACATAGACACTATTGGGTTTCAAAGCTACTTAACATCAGTATCAAGATCATCCCACCGATTTTGTACTGACAAGGATGAGATTGGGTCTTGTACATCACTTAGTGGCGTTCCCAGAAATGAAACTGCACCCAGTCACTCCATGCCCGTGTGATAATCGCACAAAGCAAAGCACTCTGCACTTTTTACTTTTTTGTGAACTGTATTCTAATTCTAGATTTGTATATTTAAAACCATTGTTTAAGAAATATAATGTTACAACTTTTAATGCAGCTATGAGTCTAATGTTTACACTTAAAGAGCCGGATATCTGTTTTTTTGTAGCAACATTCATTTTAAAGTCAATTTATGCACGGAAAAGAATGGTTTTTAAAGTATTTTAATGGAATTATATTCTTGTATTGCGGAATCATTTTAAAGTAACTTTTTTGTAATAGGATGTTATTATATATATGTGTATGTACATTCGCTTTTATGGTTGTTTCTTATAACCGAATAAAGCTTTTCTGAACTGAACTTCCAGGGTGAGGGTTGTGGTGTTGATCGGGAGCCGCAGAATAATGCGGGACAACAACAATAGGGTCCCCAAGTCCTCCCTGCGCTCTTCTTCCCCCCTAGTGGCGCTCGCCACCCATTGTGTGAGCCATTGAAATTGTGCTGCCAAGTAATAGGTCTCATAGTCTGGGACCGCTAGGCCGCCCTTGGTCGCATGAGTGTACTGAGCGCCACCCGGCGTCTGTCCGTGCCCCATAGGAAGGCTGTGAGCATTGAACGGAGCTGCTTGAAGTACTTTGCCGGGATCCAAATTGGTACGGTCCCAAAGTAATATAAGGGCCTCGGGAGGGTTACCATTTTAAGTAGGGCCACACGGCCCGCTACTGACAACGGCAAGGAACCCCAGAATTCGAAGTTAGCTTTTGCCCCTCTGATGGCCTTTCCAATATTACCCTCAAGAATGTCCTCCTGTTTGTGGTAGATATGTGTGCCCAGGTAGGGTAGGCATCTGTCTTCCCAGACCACTCCCTCTGTGTGCTGCGGACCTATTCTAGCCCCACGCGCCGGAAACAGGCAAGATTTCGACCAGTTCACTTTTAATCCTGCCACTCTGCTGAGAGCGTGGAGCAGGTTTTTCGCCCCAAAGAGTTCCGCTCCCGAGTCAGCGAGGAAAAGCAAAAGGTCGTCGGCATATAATGCAATACGATGGACCCGTCCATTTACGTCGAGCCCTCGGTATGCCCGCCCCGATCTGGCCTGTGCTGCTAACGGCTCCATCGCCAGAGCAAACAGTGGGGAGAGGGGGCACCCCTGCCGCGTACCCCGCCCCACTCCGCAAGCATCTGAGATTAGCCCCCGAGTTTTAATTCTGGCAGTGGAGTCCGCGTATAAGAGAGCCGTCCAGCTCATAAAGCCAGATCCGAGCCCCATTTTCCGCATCACATGGAATAGGAAAGCCCACTCCAGACTGTCAACGGCTTTTTCTATGTCCACTGCAAATATCGTAGCAACATCCACGCGGTAAGTATCTGCTTCTAGGATTCGCATGAGTCTCCGGATATTGAGCGCTGTGTTTCTAGTGGGGATGAACCCGGATTGGTCGTTGTGTAGCAGGGTGGTCATGTGAGGGAGCAATCGGGAGGCTAAAATTTTACTTAGTATTTTATAATCTAGATTGAGCATGGATAAGGGGCAATACGCAGTTTTATCCCATGCCTGTTTGCCCGGCTTTAGCAAAGGAATGATGATCGCTTCTCTAGTGGAGACAGGTAGTTTGCCAAGTCTCTTGGCGTCATTATATAATTGCACGAGTTTAGGAGCCAGCAGTCGATATATGTGAGGTAAAATTCTATCTGGAGACCATCAGTGCCTGGGGTTTTATTGCGGGCCATACTCTTGATAGCTCCATGTACCTCCCTTATTTTGATCTCTCGCCCCCACAAGACTGCTGTATCCTCATCTAGAGCAGGTAGATCGACCCCCTGCATGAATTCCTGCAGTTCCTCATCTGTTGGGGACAACTGACTCCGATAGAGCTCAGTATAATATGCTAAAAATAGGTCGTTGATCCCCTGTTGGTCATATCTAGCTACCCCATTCTGATCTCTAATCTCTAGTATGACTGACCCACGTCTGGCTGGGTTTGCCAACCAAGCCAGAAGGGCCCCCGATTTATCTCTCTCAGAGTGTGCCCGAGTTATGTAGTTTTTGTAATCGAAGCATCGCAGGCGCTCTACCTGTGTGGCTACTGCCTCTCTAGCCTCTATTAACTCCTGTTGCTTGCCCGGGTTTTCGGGTCTGTCTTTTTCCAGGGTGCGCAGGCGCTCGTCATCCCTCTTTATATCCTGGAGGATAACCTTCCGAACCCCAACCAACTCAGATATGCACCTCCCCCTAAGGACTGCTTTACAGGCGTCCCACTCCACGAGTGAGGATGTGGCTGTACCCCCGTTGTCTTGGAAGTAGTTAGTGATAGCTGACCCTATAGCAGTGCGGAAAGCTTGGTCTTCTAAGGCCTCTGGGCGCAAGCGCCAGGTGGGGATTTTTGGGCGCGCGCGTGACCATTGTAACTGCACCAGAACAGGGTTATGGTCGGAGAGTGTCCTGGTGAGGTATTCGCTGCAACCAACCCCCTCATGGACATCAGGTGAACACAGAATGGCGTCCAGTCTAACATGTAATTCGTGGAGGGCCGAGAAGGAGTAATCTCGGGTCATGGGGTGTTGCGCCCTCCAGGTGTCGATTAAGCCCCATTTCTGTTGCCAATTACGGCGTGATTCTGCCAGTTTGTGTGCAGGTGCATTAGGGAGTGGGGGGTGAGAGCGGTCAAGGGTAACGTCAGAGGTGCAATTGAGGTCGCCCCCCAGTAATATCGACCCCGTGAGTATGGTCGCCAACTTTCCTGATAGTAGGGAGAAGAAGGCCGGTTGGTCTGAGTTGGGCGCATATATACTACCCAGTGTGAGGTCCCTACCATCCAGTCTCCCAGTCACCACCACATATCTACCCTCCGGGTCAATCAATTGTGTTGTGCATTGGAATGGATCACCTGCCCTTATCCATATCAATACTCCTCTCGCAAAAGCGGAGTATGTAGTATGATAAGCCTGACCCCTCCATCGGCGTTGCAACGCCTTCCCTTCCTTTGCCAGCAGATGGGTTTCTTGGAGGAATGCGATCTGAATGCCTCTGCGAATCAAATAGGAGTGTATCTTATGTCGCCTGATCATATAGTGCATCCCCCTCACATTTCATGAGAGACAAGTTAAGCCTAATGGGGGGTCCCATTGTTGGTGTAGCCTATGTTTGTGACCCTTAAAAAACTTTTCCCCCGTGACACGCCTGGATCCCCTTAAAAAACCCCAACTATAGAATCGACCCCAACTCCCCCTCCCCAGGACAGGTATCCAAGAAAGAATCCCGGTCCAAATCGTATTAGAACAAACCATCGTCCAGTGGAAGGGGTGGTCACCTGACAAGAACCTTGCTAATTTCCCCATAACGCCGCCTCCCCCGTAACTGATCTAGACATCAAGCCCCAGTTCAACTGGATGTTATTCAGAATTCAAAGTGGGGAAGCCACAAGTTCGCAGAAACTGCATCAGTGGCATAGGGATGGTAGGCCCCGGGGAATCTCCATGGTTGATGTCCCAACATGGCCCTCACATGAGATCATCAGCCGTCTGGGGCGTAACCTGTGGCATGTCCGTTCCTAGGCTGTCGTCGCTGCGGTCCGGTGAGGTCTCCGATCTGCCAGTGTGGCGCCCGCTTCCGCTCGGAGAGGAACCAGGACTTTTTTGACTGTGTGATACCGCTGCCTGTAGCGCTTTGCGACGCTCAGGGCTAAGTTCCCTGGGCGAGGGGGCTTTGGATCCAACCCTATGGCTGCGAGGGCTCTGCTGCGGGGTCCCCGGAGCTGAAGCATGATGATCCCCCGAGCCGTGAGCTTCGAGCCAGTCCCAAGCTTCCTGTGGCGTATTGAAGAAACGAGCCCCCGCCGGGTCTGCCACCCGAAGTTGAGCGGGAATTAACATTGCATAGGGCAGGTGCAATTTGCGTAGTTTAGCCTTGACAGCAGTGAAGGACGCTCTGCTTCGTTGTACCTCCCTCGTAAAATCTGGGAAAATCATGACATTGTTATTGTCGATGCGCAGTTCCTGTTTTTGGCGGGCACTTTGTAAAATGTGGTCTCTGTCCCGAAAGTGTAACAGTCGAGCCACAATGGTTCGGGGAGGAGCCCCTGGTTTTGGTGGTTTAGCTGGAACTCTGTGGGCCTGCTCTAGGGCGTAGAAGGGGGACAAACCTGTTGGAGCCACTTCGGAGCGGAGCCAGCCCTCCAAGTAACGGACCATATTTGCCCCTTCCGGTTTTTAGGTCTCGCCTGGCGACGCAGCGCAAAGCGCTGTCGCTAGCGAGATCTATTGTTACTGACTTGCTTTGGAAGGGAGACAGGAGCTGTGCACGCGCAGGACGGACTGGAAATGTGAACGCGCCCGTGAACACGCACGCGATGTGCACATCTCCTGTCCCCCTTCCGTCCTCGCAAGCCTCATGCAATATCACTTTCTTTTTTTTTAATGCGCACGCGAGCTCCAAGCGCGGCACGCTTTACACGCACAGCATGCCTCACCCCACTTACCTGCTCTTGTGGGGACTCTGCGCTGCTCCTCGGCTGGTCTCCGTCTTCAGCCGGTCACTGCAGCAACACGCGGGGCTCAGTCTTGCTCCCAGGAGCCCCGCCTAAAATCCTGCTTTGGCCGCACCATGCGGCATTCACGAAGGCAAGGTGGGCTCCCGCCGGACTTCCTCTACTGTTTTTTTTTGCTTTGGCGGCCCCGTCCCTGGGCCGCACGAGCCGCGCAGCACTTATTCAAGTACGGCGAAGTCCGCAGGCACCGCCACTGGGCACGAGCCGCAGGCCACGCCGATGTGCACGCTCACGGCGTGCCTACAACGCGCGCATGGCGCTCTTTCACTTTCCCTTGTTATTCTGAGCAGTCGCTATTGAATTGCCTCTTTCTAAAGGTATTTACCGTGTACTATCTTGATTGCAAGTGTGCGTTTACTCCTGTCAGTCATCAATTCTTCCAGTCTTACCTGCTTCCGTGTTACCTTTCTTGGCCTGGGAAGCTCGCGCGTGACATGTGTCCCTGAATTCGCTGATGACCTAATTGTCTCATGTGTTCAGACTGCACCTGCGCAGAGGCGGGTGAAGCACCCAATGATTGTGAGGCGATTACAACCTCGGCCTTGGGCCGAAGCCTTTAAGCGCATTATATACATTCATAACCTGACAGTTTGTCGCTGCAATCATTTGATCAAGGCAGGTGTTTCCTCGCGGTTTTTCTGTGGAATGTGTTTTTTGTGTCCGTCTTCGCGTGTGTTCCACCTCTAAGTCTCCAGGCCGGCTAGCTGACTAGCTAGGTTGGAACCTTGTATTGTCATCTCTGGCCTGCACACGCTTGCATGTGAGCCCTGTGTTTGTGAGGGCCCTGCGGTCCACGCAGGGCATTGATACTGTCCGATTCAGAGACCTGCAATGCTCGCAGGTCCTGGGTGAAAGCGGCGCAGCGAGTGTCCTGTAAGAGCTGCTCACAAATGCTTAACTCGTGGGTGAAACGGAGCCTCGTAGTCATCGTACATGCGCCTCACATGTGCACACTGATCATTCCTAGGTCTGTTCCCTGCAGCGTTGTGCGTGAGCTGCACGGGGGGGGTTGGGGGGTTCTGTGAACCTGCTTTGGCCTGTCATGCAGCGTCTTGCGCGAGCTGCACACAGAGAATTGATCTGGCCTGTGCCCCACAATGTCCTGCTCGAGCTGCACATGGGGATATTGACCCTACCTGGCTCTGTGCCCTGCATTGTGCTTCATAAACAGCACGCACATGCATAGATTCTTCCTGTGTCTGCGAACATAAATATCCTGTATGAGCTTCACACGGGTGCGTAATGTCATGACGAGGTCAGAGTTCTGTTGGGTCCAATGTGGGCTGGACACAGTTGCAGGGATTCATACCGGGTCTGTGCTTGTGGGAGTTACTCACAGGTGCAGACCTCTTGCATGGGTCAGTAGTAGGCACCTGTGTTTCATCTAAACACATCAGCCTACCAAATCGTGCCTGGGTGAGAACCCTGCAGTGTCCACGAGCTGCACACATGCATAGATCGAACCTGTGGTGTCCTGTATGAGCTGGATAGTGCCCGAGGGAGAGCCCCGTGGGGTCGAGTATGAGTTGCACACAGGTGCATAGATCGAGCCTACAGTGTCCTATATGAGCTGCACACATGCATAGATCCTGTATAAGCTGGACAGTGCATGAGTCGGAGGCCTGTGGGGTCGAGTATAAGCTGCACACAGGTGCATAGATCGAGCCTGCAGTGTCCTTTGTGAGCGGCATAGATCCTGAATGAGCTTGACAGGGCCGAGTCAGAGCCCTGGGGGGTTGGGTATGAGCTGCATATAGGTGTCCAGATCCAGAATCGCGTATGAGCTGCCTGGCTGTGTCCTATAGGAGTTGCACAGAAGTGCTTATGCCCTGCTTGGGTCTGAGCTATACAGTGAGTGCTGCATGAGCTGCACACATTAGCTATAGAACGGTGCACATACCAAGTCTGGGCCAGAGCTCGACAGTGTCACGCATAGCTGCACTCACGCACAGGTCCTTTAGGAGCTGCATATAGTCTGCCTTTTATCGGAGCACTGTGGAGTCTTGTTTGCACTGCACAACAGTGCATTGACCTTGCGTGCCTGCTTGCCCTGCAGTGACTGTCAGATCTGGACCATAGCCGTGCATGGTCCTACGTGCGCTGCACACAGGTGCATAGACCCAGCCTGAATCCGAGCTCTCAAGTGTCCTGTATGAACTGCACATGTGTGTGCACATACGTACAGTGATCCTGACTGGGTCCGTGTTCTGTTCTGCAGTGCCTTGTATGAGCTCTGAGCCCTCCAGTGCCCCTTATGAGCCGCACTGAAGTACACAGGTGCGTATACCCTCCCTGGGTGGTCGCCCTGTGTCCTTTATGTGCTGCGTACAGGTGAATAGATCCTGCCTGTGTCTCTGCCCTGCGGAGTCCTGTGTGAGCTGAAAACACATATAAAGCTTTAGCCTGTGCTGCACTAGACCCTTTGCCCACTGCAGCCCAATACAATCTATGACTAAACGTACAGTGATTGCGATCGGTTCGTTGTGTGGTGTAGTTCAACATTCTACGCGATGAAAGGAAGGGTGTTGCCCCTGCATTTATTGTGTCACCGTTTGTCCTAGCCTAGGCAGCATCATAGCTTACTGTATGTCTGGACTCTGGGTGCCTTGTGCATTGCATTCTGCAGTACTTATGTCTGGGCCTGGGTGCCTTGTGCATTGCATTCTGCAGCATTGTCTGCCATGTCATGGTCTCGCCTAGCAGGCTTTTCAGATTTTGGTCAGCCATTCTCTGCATTGTTGGGCATATTCCTGTGTACCTCGAGTATGTTTACAAAATAGTAGATGCATGGTTTCTATTGGGTCATGTGCCCCTTAACAACATATTGTTTCCTGTGACCTTTGTCACATGCCAGGCAGATAAGGTCACAGTGGGAGGGGTGATGAACCAGGAAACGCCACTACCAGGACTACTCACTACGCTGCGCTTGTATGCTCTGAGGAAAAGTCGGTCCCGTCCTTGACTGCACAGGGAAGAAGCAGAATGGAGATCACAAACGGGGGAGCTGTGAAGTTTCAGGTAAGAATTGGGGACAGTGCGCCCCCCACCGCCCCTCACCTTCTGTGGAGAGGATGTCCTGTATTCAGCATTCTGCCTCAGTGCACCCGGCGTCTTGTTCTCATTGAGTCCCCATCACCCAGATGACGACTAATAATAATCATTTGCAATGCAATAGGTCTTGCATTTGCGAGAGTTTGAGCTATTGTCATTGTAAATGACCATGCCTTTTATTTGTGTTGTTCTTCAAAACCGATAAATAAAAGGCCTTGTCATTTACAATGCCAATAACTTAAACTCTCGCAAATGCGAGACCTATTGCATTGCAAATGCTTGTTCTGGTATCCCGATGACGCGAATGTTGTTCCTTCGTGATCTCCCTTCACTGTCCTCGGCTCGCATTTCCAGGGTTTTTACCTTAGTTTCCAGGACGGCGAGGGATCGACGCATGTCGTGAACAGTTTCCGGCAGGCCGCTCATTTCTTTTTCATTGCTGGACACTCGGTCTTTGAGCTTGCGATGATCATCTTTTAGTAGGCTGAGGTCTGTGCCAATAGCATCTATTTTCCCTTCCAGAGCCTCTCGGGAGGCAGTTATTGCCTGCATGATGTCAGACAATGTAGGTTTCCGGGAGGGCAGGTCTCCACTTGTCTCGGGCGCTTCGTCCTCCTCGTCGGAGTGGGTCCCTGGGGCGTCCACACTAAGGACAGTGAACCCCCGTTTCTTTTGCGTTCTCCCCATCTCAATGACGCTATGTGCTGGTGTGGCGTCTGACCGAGCTCAGTGCCCGCTGTGGTTAGTGCGTCTGAGCGTCACCAGTTCCGCCGGGTTCCCCTGACATTTCGCACTTCCCTAATTCGCATGCGAGATGCCGCACTCACCTCTGGCAGCCTCCTCCGCTGCAGTCGTTGTGAGTCGAGTGGTCTCACCGAAGTAAACACCGCCCAGTGGTCCGCGGGTCCTGCTAGTGTCCCCCGGCGTTTGTCCGCGTCAGCTCGTCCCAGTCACTCTCTTCGGCCTCTTCTCGTTGGCATACGTAAAGGACAGGCAATCCGTCGCACACTGCTCAGTCACTGCTTAGACACACCCCACTTCACGCCTGTACTTTGAAGGTTCCAGGCCTCTCAGTGGTAGCCACTCCACCGTGCGAACCCTGTCTGGTTGTCAGTGCGAAGCCGGGGCCGTTCACAGGGTCATAGGGTGTCCGCCGCTGATGGGACTCCTCCTCCGGGTTGCAGAGTTGGATAGTTGTAGTAAGCAATGCAGCCGTCACCGTTTGGGAACAATAGTGTGTTGGTGTGTTGCACCGGCAGAGTAGGGGCCTCTTAGGTTCAAGCCCAGACAAGAACTGCTTTACCTTGGGTATGCTGCGTTCGTAGCGGCAGGTTGGGGTCCACCATTAGATCCGGTTCGCTAGACGCTGTCCGTAGGGTAGGCTTTCCTCTCTTATTACAGGCCTCTCCGTTCACCGGGAGGCAGTCTGGGTGCGGGTCACACCCTACTTCTATCCCCACTAGCCTATATGCCCACACTCGCCTGTTTGCTCTATCCGTCGATTGCATGGGCAGCCTGACCCTCAGTCTGTTTTGGGCACCGCTAGTGGGGTTGGCTCGGTCTGCTGTTACGTGCCTCCTTTTTCTCCGCTAACACAGCCAGGGCACGGGTGCCAGCTCGCCCTCTCCCCCGCCAGCCCAAGTGTGGTCTCCCCACCGCTGCTTCGCACCCCAGGGCCCGGCGGGTGGACTCACTGCTCCAGTCTCGCTGCAGTTAATGGGGTCGCCGGCAGTCCGGAATTTGCAGCAGTAGTCACTTCGGGGCTCTCACGGTCTTGGCGCCCGTAGAGGGTGAGCTCACTGGAGTCCGGACAGGCAGTGCCTGCTTGTGGGGCGCTGCTTAATCCTGCTGCTCTCTCCTCCGATTGGTCACAACAGAGTTCCTCGCTGCACAGGTCAAGATCGCTGCAGGTCGCTGTGCGTCTTATTAGGCAGGAGCTATAGGAGCTGCTGTGCCATTTACCAGGCGGGCGCCATCTTGCAGTCGGCCCCACCGGACCCACGCTTCAGCAGTGCAAATGTCTCAAAAGCGCCACAGCATAGCCCAGGGCCACGCCAGTACTCACAGGGCTTCAGGAACACCAAGGGGGTCAGTTGGTAACTACCGCAACCGCACTCCTGGCTACCGCGATGGGCGCTTCAGGGCACTCGCGGCATGGCCGCCATTTTGTCGCCGTTCCCGCAACCACAGCAGTAGGTCACCGCAGCCAGGCACACTGTAGGTCGTATTGTACTCCGCTCCCACACCACCTCCGCGGCGTCCCGCAGGGCCCTGCCGATCAGCGCGGGTACCGCCGCCTGGTCTTGCCCGACTGTTAGCCCTGCAAAGCAGTTGCGGCAGTCACACCATGGCCACCATCTTGCTCATGGGCTCGTCAGGCCAGTAACGCACCAGTTTGCTCCCAAATTCAGCGTCTATGGTGTTTCAGGGCTCCGCTGCCAAATGCCGGCACATTCCGGAGCCCCGCGATGTGGATTCTGGCTCTCCCCGCTGTGTCTGGGGGTCAGGATAATTGTGTACAGGGAAGCAGCGGTCAGGGCTCCTCAGCTCGCGTCCGTCCCCATCGGCTGCAGGCCAAGCCCCCCATCGGATCCACCTGATGTCGAAGACACCAACTCCCCATCGAGACCAGGCGGAACAGTATCTCTTGTTAGTGCTCTCTGCCCAAGATTTTGCAAGCAAGGAGGCAGTGTCTGCCGAAAGGCCTGGCACTTTCCTGCGTTGGCTGTAACCGCCAGACCATCAGGTGAAGACCGCCCGTGAGAAGGAGGTGATGGGGATTCTCTTGAGGATCTTGGAGGAGACCCTGACCGTGGGGTAGACGGATTGGAAAATCCCAGGAAAGTTCCATCAGAACTGGAAACCAGGCTTGTGACCTCAAGATCGGGGTGATCACCACTAGATCCGCCTGTTGTCTCCTCACCTGGGTTGACACTCATCATTGCAAAAGGGGGAAATGCGTAACCCCGTTCTGCACTCCAGTCCAGAAGGAATGCATCCACCGCTTCCGGATGCCAACTGTAGTACCTCTCCAGTTGGGCATCCAGACGGGAAGCAAAGAGATTGATCGAGAAGGGGCCCCAACAATACTTGAGTTCCTGGAGTACCTTGGGATGTAGCTTCTATAGACTGGTGTCCTTCCAATGGCGGGAACACCAGTCCGCCACCTGGTTGGACGTTCCGGAAGGTGTTCCGCCGATAGTGATATTTGGTTGGACAGACAGTACTCCCAGAGATCTCGTGCCGGGTTCGATAGAGCCCTGGACCTCGTCCCTCCTAGATGGTTGATGTAGCGAATCGCTGCTACGTTAGCCATCTTGAGTAGGACACAACATTGGACCTTGTCTCTGGTCCAGCATTTCACCCCGAACGATCCTGCCATTAATTCCAGGCAGTTTGTGAAGACCCTGTTCGGTTAAAGACCATTTTCCGTCGGTAGAAACATCTCCGCAACGGGCACCCCAGCTGGAACCGCTGGCGTCTGACTCTATCACAAGGTCGGGTTGGGATCCAAAGATGGCCCGGTCATTCCAAGCTTCCATGTGGGAGATCCACCATTGTAACTTGGTCTTGGCCTCCTCCGAGAGGGGCACAAACTGGGAGTAGGTGAGACCGTTGCGAAGGTGAGAACATTTGAGGCGTTGGAGGGCCCTGTAGTGGAGGGGACCCGGGAATATGGCCTGTATTGATGACGATAGGAGGCCTACCACTCTGGCTAGGTGGTGCAATGAAATTGTGGGTTTTGCCAGCGTACGCCTCAGTTCGTGTCTGATCTTGGATAACTTGCGAGAAGGAAGAGACAGAGTCACGCTGACAGTCTATCATGAAACCCAGGAATTGCATCCTCTGAGATGCGATTAAGGTCTGACTTGGGTTCGTTGATCACAAACACCAGAGACTCTAAAAGGCTTACTGCCTGTTGCAACTGGACGAGCAAGCGTGGAGGACACGGACTCATGATAAGAATATCGTCCAGATAGATTATCAGCCTGACGCCTTCCGATCTGAGGCACTCCACCACCGGCTTCATCACCTTGGTGAAGCACCACGGAGCGGAGGATAGACCGAAAGAAAGGGAGGTGAACTCTAAAATCTGAGATTTCCATTGGAACTGAAGAAAGCGTCTGAGGAGAAAAAATTGGTACTGTAAGGTACGTGTCTTTGAGGTCCAAACGGACCATCCAGTCCTGTTTTTGTAGGAGGTCCCTGAGGAGGTGAATACCCTCCATTTTGAAGTGACGGTAAATTAGCCACTCGTTGAACTCCTTGAGGTTGATTACAGGGCAATAGCCCCCATCCCGTTTCTATACAAGAAAGATGCTGCTGAGGAAACCCCTTGCGTGCAAGGTTGAAGGTATGATCGCTTCCTTCTGCAAAAGTTCCGAAATCTCTCTGTCTATTAGCTCTATCTGATCTGTTGGAAAAACCAGGGGTTTTGGGCGAACCAGTTGAGTCGGGAACTCGAAAACCTCTATCTGGAAACCTCTGACGGTCTGCAAAACCCAGGCGTCCGAGGTTAGCGAAGACCAATTGTGTCAAAAATATTGCAATCTGCCCCCTATTTTCACCTCCCCCGAGCACTGCACTCTCACCTTGCTGATTGTTGTAGGAACCATTTCCTCTTCCTCTGCCACCCCTGCGGCGTGGGTATGATCTGGTGGGGTAGAAGTTGCCAAATTTCTCGGGGTCCTGCCACTGTCCTCTACGGGGTTCCGCGGACTTGTAGGAGGCTTGTTTGTAGGGACGGTCGGTCGAGCGCCCCCTGCCACGACCGCCTGCGCCAAAAACACGTGGGGTGAAGATGCGTTTTATGGACGTTTGGGCCTTGTCCAGAGAGTTAAAAGTATTCACAAACTTACCCAACTCCTTTACAAAGGGCTATCCAAAGAGATTACCCTCCGCTACTGGACCAGCCTCTGAGGTGGCCAGTTCCCCTAATTTAGGGTCTATCTTTATCAGCAGTGATCTGCGACACTCCGTAGAGATTGCCGCATTTGCGTTCCCTAAAAAGATGATCGCCCTCTGAGCCCAGCTAGAGAGGATCTCTGGGGAAATAAGGCTGCCCCAGGCTTTGGCATCTTCCGCCATGTCTAGTATCTTAGCCAGGGGGCCTGCTGTGTCCAGGAGATTATCCTGCCACGCCGTCCATGAGCGGCCTATGCCTTTCTAAGGATCACGCATGAATTTGGCTAAGAACGTGGCCATCTTGGGGTCCACCTCCGGCGTAGCGGCAACTTTCCCATTAAGAGCCGGCCTTGGGCATTCCGCTCTTAGGCAACTCCTAACCTCCTTGTCCAGAGGTGTACACAGCCTGGCCGCCATATAGGCTGCTACCTTAGGGGCTGGAACCCATTCCGCTGACCTTGGATGTAAGAGGTCATCGGGGTTCAACATATCGTCTGCATCAGGATTTACCGCGTGATCTGCCTTTGCCGGGCGCCATCGCCTGCCGGAATCCCCATTCTCATCAGAAGTCTGGGGGGACTCATCGGGGGTCACCCGTGGGCACAGCATCAGGGTAACTCGAGGGTCCCGCCAGGTCCTCTGAGGGTTTAGCGGGAGTTGAGGGGAGCTGGGCATCCATGAATGCCTTCTTTGACGCGCGAAAGCGTCTGTATCTACGCCAGCATAGTTGGCGCACTTTCTTTTGGGGTCAATGGCGTTAGTGGAGGCCTGACCTGGCGGTAAGGGGTTCTTAGCCCCAAACATGTCTTCCCCCGGTTCGAGGGGTTGGTGGCACTGGGCCTGAAGTTGATCTATTTTCCTCTCCAGGGGCGCAACCACTTGTGTAACCGCCTTGAGGATAGAGGTATCCATCACCTGGCAAAAATGATCGTCAATGGGTAGGTAGGTAATTTCTTCCTCATAATAGTCCTCAAAGTCCTCCATAACTCCTTACAGTCGGGGACTATGGATAAAAAAAAGGGGGTTTAAAGTAGGGCAAAACCCTGAATTAATTTGTCCTAAAGTTGGCAATATAGGGCTTAGCCCTGGGACCACTGCTCCCTACTGGTGCTGAGGGTAATCTCCTGCCTGGGCTGGTCCCTTTAAATTATGGCACTAATCTTACCCGGTTCTCGGGTGTCGGGCTCCGGGCAGGGGCTCTTGTGTACTGGCCCAAGCGTTAAAACGCTAATAAATGCTTTTACTTATTTATTCTTCCCCCACGTGATGGCAGCTGCACGGCCGTGCGAGATTCTCCGTAACTGACACGGATGAAAGAGACTCGCCGGCCCCGTGGAGGGTAGAGACGCACAGAGCGGGTGAAATCGGGCGCATGGTCCCCTAGCGGCGGGAGGGCCGCACCGCGCCGAGAGCCTGACCGGAGAATAGCGGCCGCGAAGGAGCGAGAGACACTCCCGTGGCCGTGAACACTGTGAAAATTCCTGCCGCGCGCGTCGCCTGAGGCATACAACAAAGGAATACTCGCGCAAAGGCAATAAACACAAATTCAGCACAATTACTCGTCAAAACAGCATGTTTATAAAGGAAGAAAACGTGGCGCTTATCTTGATGCTGCTGGAGCAGCGAAGAAAGAGGAGGGTAGAGCGTCCGCGGGGGGAAGTTATTGGATGCCCTGCTTCAGGATTGGACGCTTTGTTAGACTTTTTCGCTTTCCATTTCCCTTTGCATCATGGGAAATGTAGTTTATTATTGTTGTTCTTAATCAAGCTGCTGGAGTAAAGTAAATGGAGAAAGTAAAGCCTAATCCGAAGCCCCCAGTCCTGCCATAGAATTTAAAAGGGGAAGTAGTACGTTTTTTTGTAAGTAGTGATAGTGTGTGCTTGTTAGTTAGCATGGCTAAAGCGGAGGGGGTGAAAGTATGAGAAGGATGTTTGGGAGTTCATAGTAGTCCGAAAGGTTTGAGATGAGACAGAAGGAGGGAGAAGATGGAATTTTTTATTTTTTATTTCAATAGCAAGATGTAAATAATCCCACCCCGGTAAATTTATGTTTGTGTGATTAAACCGCATATGTACTTTAAAGCTGCAATATTATATGGTTTGCTCTCTACATTTATCTTGTGTGACATTTTTATGGTTCAAAATAACTGTAGTTAACTTATATACAAAAATATACACATGCCACATTTTGTAGTTATTGGTAAGTCATTACCCTCTATATATGCACCTATATGTACATAGAAGAAGCAATTTTGACATGGTCTGATATACACATGTATCTTGTAAATGTAATATATAGTTTTCCCCTTATATAAATGTATCTATTTATAACAGGAGATGCAGTTCAAAGTACAATGATGTGTACTTGTATAACCGCTCTTTTCCCTACTGTGAGAAGTATACTCCTATCTGATTATAGTGTTGTGATATATTCTTGAGTTGAGCATAGTCGTCCTGTGGGGAAGAGCCAACTCTTGACTAATCTTAAGTGGAATATTTTTTACCTCCTTAGATATTTTTAGGTCGAGTCTAGAGTAGCGCGCAAGCGCTGCTCTGCGAGACTTTATGTAAGGGGCTTTAAAAAGCTGACCACACGCTCGTGCACAATGGCCTTTCCCGTGCGGTTTGTAGAAACAAGGGACCCCCCTGTCAGTAAGTAAGGTCTGGGAGTAAGGGGGGGACAAGCAAATAGTATTCAAAACAAGAGACTCCCCTATGACCTGTATTTCTTCTACATGGATTTAATCCTTACTGGGTATGGAACCAAACACAGTGCTACCAACACACATACATTTACTTTAAGAGAATTTATTTTTCTTAGTAGTTTCTTAGTTTTCAATTAAAAAACAATTTTGTCTGAATTCAAAAAATTTTTTAGCATCAGTTGTCAATAATAACAATTTTTTAAAATACATTTTTCACTTTATACAAACATTTAAACATGACATAGTCCCCAAACACACTCAATATATATCTCATACGTACACTCAACCCACTTGTTCACAATCATGCAAAACATATGTACTCATCTGGAAAACAGGGAAAACAACCAGATGTCAAAAGTTTTCACAAGAGATGGTAACTAAACAAAATAAAGGTCTGGACACACGAGGTCGACGCGCGTTTCGGTGGCTTTAATACAACTTGTAGACCACCTTCATCAGGACCTTGTCCAAATGGGGCACAGAATCACACAAACATCGAGGCCGGAGGGGACCTAACAAACAAATAATACAACTTATGTTTCTGCTGTCTTTTTGTAAAACCATTTAGATTCCATAACCCAGAAAATTATTTAATATATGGTGCTTAGTACCTAAACAAAACAGCCATATGATGGAATTATGGGGTATCATGCAAAAGCCCTCTCCCGTGAAGGTATGCATGCAATGAGAACCTGTTGTGATCCCGTTGTGCAATCATTTTGAAACACTCCATACTTACTTTGGGTTGTTCCAACAGCAAAAAATAAACATGCAAGGTGCTGGTGTTCCTACTTGTGAAGAGTTCGCATTGTCGAATATCTTAACGTGGTGATGTAGTTTACCCCCGTAAACCCAGTGTTTCTACTAAGTGTGTCACATCCAACCTATCGTTGTATAAGTAAAGAAATGACTCACGTGTGTTTCACAATGCGAGTCTCAATGAAGAGGTATCCCACTTGTTTGTGGTCAACTCTGGGATGGGCCCTTCTTTTTCCGGTCTCTGCCAACAGTACTAATTGTTCTGTACGTGAAATACAGTGGTAAGGTACTAGTGGCCTTATAGGCTATATTGGTCTAGGATACATATTGTTGTATCGGTAGGGTCTTACCCTATGTCTGTGCAGATTCACAATGACATCTTATTACTGGTCCTGTATATCAAGGACCGTCATTTTGAGTAGTCTGTTTGAATTGGGATCTGTGTAAAAAAAACATTGCTGTTATTTGAGACATGACATGTGATAGTCTCTAATCAGTGAGTTAACTATCATATACTTACAACTGTCTGGGTTTAAAGTATATGTAAAGATATTTCCCTTTGTTTTTATAGGTGAGGGCACATAACTTCACTCGTATGTGGCACCGTCGCCCCACATTTGGGTCAGCTTTCTGCAAATCTATTTTCAATATATTTACTATGAAATAAAACGGCATATGTCAGAACGGGCATCTCTGAAAAGATATATACTAGTGTCCGTTATAAAGGACCGGGGGTTTTCAGAAAAAGAATTTTTTATACATGAATAGGTGGCCGGACCAAGGGGTTTCATGCTGGGCAACAGGTAACAGCCGTTTATTGCACTGCATCTGCTAGCGCTATGTTTATACCTCTATCTTAAGATTGTGACAGTAATCCTCTCGCTACAACGGACGGACATCTCTAAGAAGATTTATTTTGACATCCGTTATAATGAACCAAAAGTGTCCAAGAAAGAATTTTTTACATGAGTATGTAGCCGGACCATAAAGATTTCATAATGGGTAACATCTGAGGACCAGTTATTGTACTGCATCTACTAGCGCTATATTTCTGCCTGTATCCCTAAGTTAAGATGGTTATCCTCTCGCTACAATACTTCTCAGCCAGTAAGTCATGCTGCCGCTAATTTACTGTAGTATGATTACCCTGTATTTCTGCCTACTTATCAAGGTGAATCGGCTTCCTGTATTGAGTGTTATCATTGCTACTATATTCCCTATACACAGGTCACACGCTCTCCTATCATTTTTTGCTCGCTCCTTCTTTCTCGATGAAGTTAAAACATAAGCTCCAACATAGTTTTAACTTGTTTACCTCGTTTCCTCCGTCTGTTTAAGTCGGCGTGTCCGAGTCCAGCCAGTAGCCCGCGAGATGGAAGTCAGTTTCGCGGTCTTTTAGAACAAGAAGGAAAGGCGTAACCGCACGGCCGCCATCTGTTTCCAATTATCGTGCCCAGACGCGGGCAAGAGGCCATTGTGCACGAGCGTGTGGTCAGCTCAGCAGGCTGCCGCGCTCGCTCGGCCCCGCTCCTCTCTTCAAAGCTTTGTTTTAGTTGCTTTCGCTTTCGCGGCCGCATTCTTACAGCGCGCGCAGGGGCCATCTGGGTTTAATTAACGTGCGCGCGCTTGTTTTTTGGTGCACGGCATTCCCGGGGATTTACTTTTCTAAATACAGGCTGGCTTAAGACCGTGAAGAGGATACAGCGGGTACACAGAACACTGCAGCAAGCATGCTGAAACGCCATGAACAATTCCAGAAATGTTGCTTAAGTCTGCCGGCCTCCACCTTTCACCGGTTGGCTCCTTCTTTCATCGAGCGATGAGCCAACACAAATAAGGAGCGTTGGAAGCTTGCCTCTTAGGTAGCTTCAGTGAGCAGGTTTGGTTTCAAACCCACCCCTTGTCCTGCGCCGACTCACCTTTGATCCTCGGCGCACTGATTATCGCGGTTAAACAGGGAGGCAAGCCTTTCATTTGCTTGCTTTTAATGAACAGGAATGTGGCTGGAGTGACAGCTGCTAGCTGCTCTTTTCCCCTTGTCATGCCGCTACATTTCCGAAGCTAAACATCTATTCAGAGGGGGCGGGGATGGGGGGCGCCTTAGGAGAAAGATGATTAGATTGAGTTCAAAGTAACCAGAGCTCATTACAACCATTTGACAAACCACAAACCACACACCACAAGGTGAACAGTGCTGGTAGGCCAGACTGCGAGCAGCCTCTCTCGCACACTGCGTTTTGAATGTACTGTGTATTGCAATTCCATATATGTAGTGCTTATTATCGCAGTCAAGGCGCTTTTGAAAAAAAGTTTGCTCTTACACTGAATAAAACATTTAATAAACATAATTACGTTCTTTTAGAAAAGCAAGAAGGTGTTCTTATGGTGGTTGACATTTATTCCACACATCTAGGTGCAAGCTACACAGATATGTGGCTAAGAGTACAATGTGGATGGGGGCAATTAGGTGAGACCGGATCGCAACGATGCTGGCCACCACGTCAACGTCACTAGATTCATGCTGGACACTAATGCCTCATCGGGAAGTGCTATATAAAGCCAACTTTGGTCACTGAAAAAACATGGCGACATGGACACAATACCAGGTCCGCGTTCAAAGGCAGTCTAAAACAAACATCACGCACTCCTGCCAGTGACACCCGCAGATACTATAATCATAATAGTAATGGTACTTTAGACACGAATGTTGTCAAGAATACATCACAGAAACGGTTACTGTACAAGTCAACCAAATGCACACTTTTGATGCTTTTTACTTTTCACTGCCCTCATGTTGGAGCCCCGTCAGCCCTCCATATGTCCTGGGTAAATGGATAAAGGTTGCTCCAGTAACAGGAGCATAGCCCAGCACCCATGGCCCGCTTGCATGAACACACCCTTAGCATTTGTAGTAAAGTACTCACGGCAGGCCAGTCTACTGTAAAACACTCCACTACCCTCAAAGTCAGCCTGCAGAGAAATGTTTTATGAATGTAAAATCATTTTCGTGATATCCTGAACCTGAAATAAAATGTTAGCAGAGATGTTTAGTCACCCACGCTAAGCTACATTTCTCTGCATAGGGATGCTCTGACTGACTCCATCTAAATGTTAGTTAATCTTCCTGGGAATATTCTGAACAGAATGTTACACACACAAAGACGCCCCTCTAGGCGCTAACTTTCCCGCAATGCATGGTATTGTTCTTAGAGGTACCAACGCCGGTCACGAACTTCACACCCAGTGGGTGGTGCACCTCCCCCAGTTTCTTGACCGACGGATGACCCTAGATTTAATGTAGCAGGAGAATACGTGAGCACGTGAACAGGAAGCGTAGCACTACGTCATAATCAAAGAGAAAGAAATAGGAAGTGGAGTCCGAACTTGGCACATCCACTACAAATTGGGGTATGCCACACTGCCTATTCAACTAGGGTACATTCACCCATGAACTGTGTCACAGATAATTAATTTATTTTTGCAGTTTTATATTGCACGGACAAGACCCTTGGGTATCAGAGCGCTCCACGTAGATTTGGAATCATAAAACTGAATTACAGGTAAACTGCAGTTTCTCCTCATGGTTCATAACGGTGTCTTAAAAGAGAGAACTACAAGTAACCAGCATTGGCATAGCCAATAGGTCTCGCCTTTGGGACCTTATAAGTGTTTAGCCATGCAACAGTTGATGTTGTTGCACCAAGGATATTGTGCTGCATAACTAAATACTTATAAGGTCCCAAAAGCGAGACCTATTGGCTATGCCAATGCTTCTTTAGAGGTGGTCCTAGATCATCAGGCCAGGCGCAGAGAGGGTCGTAGGTTTTCCAGTCGCCACAGGTGAGTGTATCAATTTTGGAGAGATTCAATTTGAGGTGACTCCATGTCATCCATTGGTCAACTGCCCGGAGGCAATAACACGGTTTTGATGTCATCTGCTTAGTTAGAGGAGGTGATGTTAAATCCATTGATCAGGTCTAGTAATAATTTCATGTAAATGTGGGAAGCGTGGGTGAGATAATAAAGCCTTGAGGGACTCCTGCTTTCATTTTGTATAGTCGAGAAGAGAATTTGGGGGGTATGTATAATAATTATTCAGTTGTGTAGGTAAGATGTGAACCAAATGAGCTGTGCCCTCCATTCATGCATCCTTAAGTTCTTGGATGAGTGTATAATGATCCACTCGGTCAAAGGCCGTTGAAATGTCCACGAGAAGAAGGGCAGATGGTAACGGAATTGCCATCGTTTATTTAGCATTGTGATCTAAAGCTTAATAGTCAAGAGGTAGGTTATTGTTATTGATCTATTCTTGAGATTTGAAGGGTAAAGCTTTTTCAAATAGCTTCTTAGCAAATGGTAGTTGGGTGATGGATCAGTACCCTGCCAAGTTGGTGGGTGTAGGCAGTATTTGTTTTTTAGGAAAGGGAGGAATTTTCCTTTTTTGAGGAAGCCAAGAACTAGCAAAAAATAGGTTTTAGTATAGTTTAGGGGATTGACCTATGGTTGCTCTCAAAGCACTGAGGATAGATGGAAGATTTTCATTTGAGAGTGACTTAAAGATGTACTATCTGGGCATGTTGATGGGCATGATGGTGGTATGTTTGATGCAGCATAGTGCTTCAACATCCAGCAAGAGGTTCACAACTTTCAATGACTTTTAAACGGAGCTTTTTATTATATATATATATGTATATGTATATATATGTATATATATGTGTATATATATATATATTATCTACTGGCGGTCGCCAGTAGATAGTTATAGTTACAACCTATTATCCATAGGAAATCCGCGACATTCTATTTGAAATAACGTTGGCGCCGGTTGACGAATCTTCGTGAAAGTTTCCAACTTGTTGGGGCGCTCCCGCTCCGCTCCTACCCTGAAAGTCTCGGGGTGATACGTGAAGCGGGGGCCGAGAAAAAGGGGGTCCCAAAACGCGTTTTCCCCATTCATTTTTCCATAGGAACCTTTAGTCGCAGCTACAGCCCGAACTGCTGAACGGAATTACACCAAATTTGGCAAAGAGGTAGCCCTTGGTTCAGACTGGTGCCTTTTGCTTAAATGGTGTAAATCCGTTCAGTAGTTCCTGAGAAAATCAAAAGTAAAAGTACATATATATCTATGGGCGCGTCGGATACGCGTACCCTCAGCGCACCCTGCGCGCACCGTCCCGATCACGAGCTGCATGCTAATTGGCTGTCAGCTGGCTGTCAACATTCCGATTCAGGAAGTGTTGGCAGCCATTTTGTCCCTCGGTAGAACCGAGGGACAGAAACAAGTGCGCAAAGCGCAAAAGGGGGCAGGGTAGAAACACCCTAACCCCTAGGTGCGCTCAGGGGGTCCCACAAGGACCCCTGGGCAGAAAAAGATTTTTTTTTTTTTTTAAATCGGCGGGATGCGCTTAGGGTGCGCGTTTCCCGCCGAGAAAAAAAAAGAAACAAGTGCGCAAAATGCACAAAGGGGGCAGGGTAGAAACACCCTAACCCCTAGGCCTGCTCAGGGGTCCCACAAGGACCCCTGGGCAAAAAGCATTTAAAAAAAAAAAAAAAATTGGCAGGATGCGCTCAGGGTGCGCGAATCCTGCCGAAAAAAATCGAGCGCGGTCTCCCGCGCTTCGATGTACTGGCCCCGGGTGGCCCAAGTCCCGGGGGCATGGTGGGGGTGATAATTTAATGTGTGGGGGCCTCAAAGGGCCCCTAAGCCCGGGGACCGCCACCCCCCGGGGCTTTTTAAAAAAATGGTGCGGGAGGGCTCTGAGCCCTCCCGCAGCCCCGGGGACCACCACCTCCCGGGGCTTTTTAAAAATAATTTAATAACCTGTGTGGGGGCTCCAGCCCCCACACGCCCCGAGGACCGCCACCTCCCCGGGGCACTAACAAATTAAAATGGGGGTCCGTTTTGGACCCCGAAGCCCGGGGACCACCACCTCCCCGGGGCTGTGCTGATGTAGGGAGGGGGGCCACGCGGCCCCCTCCTGGAGCCCTTGATGGCCCTGGGGACCACCACCCCCCAGGGCCGGCTCCTGCAGTGTCCCGGGTGCCTACCCCCGGGACACTGTAGTTTGCTATGGCAGGACGGGAGCCTCGCGGCTCCCGTCCTGCCATAGCAAACTGCTTTGGATATTGGAAGAGAGAGCAGGGAAACCTGCTCTCTCTTCCAATATTCAAAGCGATTGCTTTTCCACATGGGGAGCAGCATGTCAGCTGCTCCCATGTGGAACAGCAATGCCGGCTCCCAAGGGACGTGGGGAGCCGGCGGGACTGTGGGGGATTGGGGACCCCCACAGTCCCCAACGGAGAGGGCCAGCCCCGGGGATGGGGTCCCCGGGGCAAGTAGTGGCCCAGGAGGGGGGCCACGCGGCCCCCTCCCCAAATATAAAAAATTTAAAAAATTTTAAAAAAGGAAAGGCCGGCCCCGGGGATGGGGTCCCCGGGGCCTTAAATGGCCAGAGGAGGGGGGCCACGCAGCCCCCTCCAAAGAATAAAAATTAAAAGGCCATGCCCCGGGGGATGGGGTCCCCGGGGCCAATACAGGCCCAGGGAAGGGGGCCACGCGGCCCTCTTCCCGTTTTTTTAAATTAAAAATTAAAAAAAGGGGTAAGGCCCTGGGGGATGGGGTCCCCAGGGCATAAAAACGAGGAAAAAGGAAGGGGGCCACACAGCCCCCTTCAGAGGACAAAAAAAAAAATTTAACAAAAAAACGATCGGGCCCGCAGGCCCCGCCCCTTCCTTCACCACTCTGCAAACGCGCCCCTGGCGCGTTTGCAGAGAGGAACGAATTCACCTTGAATACTGGGGGTCCCTGGGGGCCAACTAGCCCACCTGGAACCTCCAATATGCGCCAGGGGCTGCGTTGCAGAGACGTGTAGAGAGGCCACACCCTTTTACACCTCTCTGCAACGCAGCTCTGTGGCGCTTTTGGAGGTATATGGTGGGCTAGTTGGACTCCGGGACCCTCAGGATTCAAGGGGACTTAATCCCCCAACTTAAAACGCGCCACTGGGCGCATTTGCACAGTGGTGAAGGGAGGGGCGGGGCTTCAGGTAACATGTGTGCAAACAGGCCCCGTGGCGCGTTTTAAGATGGGAATTAAATCCCCTTCAATCCTGAGGGTCCCTGGGGGCCAACTAGCCCAACAGGTACATCCAGAAAGCGCCACAGAGCTGCGTTGCAGAGAGGTGTAAAAGGGGTGTGGCCTCTCTACACGTCTCTGCAACGCAGCCCCTAGCACATATTGGAGGTTCCTGGTGGGCTAGTTGGCCCCTAGGGACCCTAAGGATTCAAGGGGACTTATTCCCCCAAATTAAAACGCGCAACGGGCGCGTTTGCACAGATGTCACCTCAGGCCCCGCCCCTCCCTTCACCATTGTGCAAATATTCCTCTAAAATCAGCCGAAATACGAATTCCGATTTACTCACCTGTTATCAGGAGAGACCTCAGTGCTGCATCTTTCAGCCCAGTACTGATCCTCAAAAGTAATTTTAACCGTACTTACCAGTAACTTGAATTTCCTTCCATAGGATATCATTGCCTGCTTTTTGCTGAAAAAGTTTCTAAGTGTTGATTTTTGAAACATACAAATATTCCTCTAAAATCAGTCGAAATCCGAATTCTGATTTACTCACCTGTTATCAGGAGAGACCTCAGTGCTGCATCTTTCAGCCCAGTACTGGTCCTGAAAAGTAATTTTAACCGTACTTACCAGTAACTTGAATTTCCTTCCATAGGCTAACATTGACTGGTTTCACTTGGAAATTGTTCTAAGTGTGGAGTTTTGTAACTTTAAAATATTCCTCTAAAATCAGCCGAAATACGAATTCCGATTTACTCACCTGTTATCAGGAGAGACCTCAGTGCTGCATCTTTCAGCCCAGTACTGGTCCTCAAAAGTAATTTTAACCGTACTTACCGGTAACTTGAATTTCCTTCATAGGCTAAGATTGACTGGTTTTCAGCAAAAAAGTTTCAAAGTGTTGATTTTCACAAACTACAAATATTCCTTAAAAATCGCCTGTATGACTTAAACGCATTCTTTCAACTGTTTACAGGAGATGCACCAGTGCTGGATCCAGGATCCAACACTGAGTAAGAAAAAGTAACGATAACAGTTTTTACCTGCTAAGTGAATTTCCTTCCATAGGATAACATTGGTGATTCTATGAGAAAAAGTTTCTAAGTGTCAACTTTTAAAATACAATAATATTCCTTAAAAATCACGACTGTAACAAACGCTTTTACTCAACTGTTTACAGGAGATGTACCAGGACTGAATCTAGGATCCAGTCCTGTGGTTACAAAAGTAATCCATAAAGTAACTAATTGCATTTAACTAGAAATTCACATTGAGCTGAATGTTGCATTGTGTTTGAAAATGTGTTGCCCATTGCAACAACTGTAACTACTGTACTTAAAAGTCTATTGCCTATCTGCAAAGTATTTAAACTAAAGTAATTCATTCTGAGAAAGTATTTTTTGTAATGTATAATGTAATTACAATGTAATTTAAAAAATAAAATATGTAAAAAAAAATTGTTTCTAAAAATGTAGTAAATCAGTATGAAAAAAATTAATATAACAATTAATACATTTAAAAATTGTCATTTACAAAACCTTTGAAATTCACTGAAAAAACCGTAGGTTTCAGGCACGTTATAGTTACAAATTAGCATTTAAAAAACCTTTGAAATTCACTGAAAAAACCATAGGTTTCAGACACGTTATAGTTACAAATTAGCATTTAAAAAACCTTTGAAATTCACTGAAAAAACCATAGGTTTTAGGGACAGTTTTAGTTACTTGGAGATTGCACTCGTACAAAACCCGTGAAATTCCCACGTTATAGTTAGTTCAGCTAACTATAACTCGCGCCCCGCAATGCACTGCTGATGACGTCACATATTACATCACTCATGACATGGTCAGTGACATCACTGATGACATCACTGATGACATCTCAAATGACATCACTGATGACATCATCCACGTGATAATCTGATGCACCTCCTCACACCCTAATATAACCTTTGATACACCCACTCTAAATTACAGACTGCCATTCGCAAAACCATAGACACTCCAACACCAATAACTACATACCCACTCACTGATTCTTAGGTCTACACACACACATCCACTCACTCACCCGTACAGTCACTCATACTTACGGTCACTCAGTACAGGACTATCATATGCACTCTTACTCCTATATAGACACTCAAACAACGCCACTCATCCATAGAGATACTCACACACCTAGTCAGTCATGCAAATAATTAAACACACTGCCATTTAATCACCTATACAGTTATACACACACCAGCTCACTTACTCGTACAAATAGTAGCACATTCTTACGCTCTTATACAATCACTGATACAAGCACACACTCATCCATACAGCCACTATCACAATCACTCACTCTTGCTTATAGCTATTTATATACTCCAACACACATATATACTGCCTTTCACATATGTAGTTACTCACACATGTACCACTGGGACATGCATTCACTCACTAACACACTCTTACACACACTTACCCACCCATACAGTCTATCACAGATGCACTCTTGAAACCATCCACCCAGTGAATCACCCACTCACACATCTATGCACAGAGTTGCACACACCCCTCCCACACAAACACTCAAGGAACCCATACAGATACTCAGACAAGCATTCAATAACTCATATAGACACTCATTTAGCTATTCACAAACACATGCAGCCACTTACACAGCAACAGACAGACGGATACAGACATTCACCCAGTTTAGTCACTAACCCATGCATTCAGTAAGATACGTTAAATCACTCACTTATAGAGTCAGTCACGCACCTACTAAATCATCCATACAGACACTTACACACCCACTCATTCTTCAATACGTCTTTTCCTATATATATTAAAAATATTTAAACTTTACAGAAACACAGTCACTGGATGATGTCATCAGTGATGTCATTTGAGATGTCATCAGTGATGTCATCAGTGATGTCACTGACCATGTCATGAGTGATGTAATATGTGACGTCATCAGCAGTGCATTGCGGGGCGCGAGTTATAGTTAGCTGAACTAACTATAACGTGGGAATTTCACGGGTTTTGTACGAGTGCAATGTCCAAGTAACTAAAGCTGTCCCTAAAACCTATGGTTTTTTCAGTGAATATATATATATATATATATTTTTTTTTTAAGTGAGATACTTGTGATAAAGTGGTGGTCTAATAGGTAGGTTTGCTGTGACCATGAGATTTTTGAGTGTTCATCGTAGTTTAATTTATTTCTGTCAGATTATCTTTTGATTAAAGTTGAATATTTGTTATTCTTCTAGGAAGGGAAAGTGTTTGCTTTCAGAGATGGCATGCATGTTTATGATGCTTGTTCATAGCATGTGAGTATGTTGTGTAGATTTGCTTGAATGTGTGTGTATCACTTCATTCTTGTCACTATTGCAGAAAATTCATTTGAAATTGTTTTTCATGTGCCACAAAGTAAAGTGATCCCATCTGCAGAAAGCATATTGATCATGTGCTACTCGAGGTTCATCATGTAGGTATTATGAAAGAGGGATCAACTATATAACTGTCTTTTTTATAAAAGTTATTTTAATGTGGGAGATTGCAAGATGCAGGTTAAAAGTGCATGCTGTTGCTTAGCCACAACCTCTTCTTGTCTGCTAGATAATCTAAAGACAGTAAATCGATTTAGAGTTTCAAAAACATGTATTTGACAACCTATTACATCACGTTCTCTCAAACAAATCTGCAGCTCGATTACAGTGCTCAATAATGGGTCTGACAAATTTCTAGTCCGAATAAACCAAGGCCAGTTTAGAACTATTATAAAATATAGCCAAAAACATTGCACTGGTTTATGTATTATTTAAAGTCCACATTTGGACTTGCCAGGTGTTCAATGCCACTGTCAAGACACAAGCTGTATTGTGTGGTGTAAATCTCAGCTAATGAACATTTACTTTTGAGCTTCCATGTTTCCCCAAAAATCTTAATGTTTTTTTTAAAAAGGACCTGCTTCTCCACCTGTACCTCAGTCATACATCACTCAAAGAGCGAGGCTTGCCAGTTTCATGTTTTATTTTGGGGGGGGGTTCATGACTATGGGAGGGCAAGTAGTCCGCTTATGAAATTAAGTCACTGCTTTAGTGATTTAAAAGTTAGAGAATGGCAGCTATAATGTACAGAATGAAAATCAACTGATATTAACAGTAGAAAATAAACAATTCCCATGATCTACATTTCTTCCTACTCACATACGCTCCAGACAGGGTGACACACAATAGAGGAGGGTGCTATGAGGATGCCTGTGTTAGGAACACCAAATAACATGAAGGTTATTTATAGCTATCGTCCCACCTGCCTCCTTATGAATTTTCATGGTGGCAGACATTAAACAGCTAACACAACACAATACAATGTTTCTGCACTTCAAAGTGTACATGACAACATGATTGTTGGAAAAAATATATAAAGGGCATCTGGAGGAAAGACCCTAGATAGGGCTGTAGCCCCCAGTAGGAGACCAGGATAAACGTTGCAAGGGTACTCTGAATCCAGGACCTGACTTGGGTCCAGAGGCATAACAGCGTTCAGTTGGGATCCAAAGATAAATCTCAGGCAAGTCCCAAAATAGGGCACGTAAGGCACCACGGGGAGTCTTCATAGCCACTACCATGTACCTAGTTTGTTCACCCAGACTACAAGACCACCAGGAGAAAGATCAGAAAATGTTTCCTGAGATGAAGCCCATTTAAAAAAAAAAAAAAAGGGGTGGGGGGGGGTCACTTACTAAATGCAGATAATTTGTGCTTGTGTATGTCATTGATAGTGTCAGCAGTCCGCAGGGGCGTTGTAGCGACCTGATAGCATAATAAAGAATTTGTCATGGCTGTACCTGATATTAAATTATATGATCCGTTCATCACCTTCACATTGCCGTCTAATTGTAGGCATTCCTCAAAGATATAACTTTATGAAATATTAAGCAGCTCTTAGTTGAGCTAAAAGCAAAGAGATGGGGTAATGCATGTCTGTACCAATGCAGGGGTGCAGTTCGTCATGAGACTTAAGTATAAATAAAATAGGTGCTCCTGCCGGGGGAGTAGTGTCCTCTACATATTTTAGCCAGATTTTGTTTTGTATGGTTCTTTAATTCTTTTCCTTAACATTGAGTGAGATGCTATATGCGACCATTAAGAATCCTGCCTTCTGGAACTTAGTCTGAGGTCACAGATGGGGTACAGCTGCCCTGGATACTTGGGGGTGACTTTAACTGCGTGATTAATGTGCATGCTGACTGCTGCACACCTCCTCTCCTTGATTTGCCCACTGTACGGCTAGCCCATGACTTCTATGCATGGATGGCACACTGGGGGTTGGCAAAAGCTTAAAGATTGTACAACGGAGGGTGGCGAGACTACTCATTCTGTTCCCCAGTCCATGACTTGCACGTCTGACTGGGCAAGATATTCTGCGCACATAGGCTTAATGACACTGTACGAGGTGCAGAATATCTGGGCCACATCCTGTCAGATCATAATCTGCTGCTGCGATATCTACGGTGGGGTTGCCGAACAAGCCCATACCAACGTAGAAGCTTCCAGTGCGACTCTAGCAAGACCCTATATTAAGATCGTGATAAGAGGACATTGCATAGGATAGGCAGTGGGGATAAGGAAAACACTTGAACCCAAAATCAGTACAATAGAGGGTTCCATCCATTAGCTGGAGGAGAGAGCGCAGAGGATGTAACCTGTTAAGGAGGCTCTCAAAACAGACAGGAGTGCAGGGCCGCGAAAGAGCGCCTTCACACTTACTCTTTTCGGGAATACACTGGGCTGTCACACACGTAGAAAAAGCAGAGCGGGGAGGTTGTTAGCCTGGCTGATATGACAGGACAACAAATCGCCTCCTGTCCCAAGCATTAGAACCTCTGCGGGTGACATCATGCGCACTCAAGTCAAGATTCATGACATGTTTACCCTTTATTACACAAATGTATACACCCTGCGCACGCATGCTACAGGCTAAGACATCGCCTCCTTCTTGGACAGGGCGGATCTATCCCAGTTGCCTGTGGCAGCTAGGGAAACATTAAGCGGGCCTTAACTGAGAATGAGATAAAAGCTGCATTGAAGGCCCTGGCAAGCAATAAGTCACCGGGCACTGATGGACTACCAGCCGAGTACCATCGGCTATTTGCCCTGGCACTGCGTCTGGCTGCTATGTACCAGGAAGCATATGCAAAGGCAACGTTACCAGCAGCTACTCGCGAGGCATTGATAGTCTCCATCCCTACACCAGAAAGAGAGTTGCTGGATGTTTCCTACTACAGACCTCTGTAAAAAGATTCTTTGTAAGGTCTTAGCGGACTGTCTTGATCCTCATCCGCAGGCCCTCTTTCATTCAGCCCAACACTGATTTATTCGCATGAGGAATACCTCCCTAAACATTTGACAGCTGTTTCTAATCATTGGTTAGATGAATCTGAGTACCAAACCACTACCTGTGGTTTTGTCGATAGACTTTTAAAAATCCTTCAACATGTTGCTCTGGGACTACATAATGGCGGTGGTATGGTGTATGGCCCTGGGAGTGGGGTGAGAAAAGTGTCTTGCCCCTTTATGCGGGAGCACGGGTTAGGGTCTGGACAAATGGCTGTATCTGGGGGCTGTTGGGAGTTTAAGGGGGAACAAGGCAGGGCTGCCTGCTCTCCCCTATGCTGTGCACGCTGGCCTTGGAGCCATTCAGTTATGTAATCCGGTCAGAGGGACTGGGTGGAGGACTCCAGTTACGCGAAGGGGAGCATTGTATATTGCTTTGTGCTGATGATATGCAGTTATATTTACAAGCAGCAGGCACTGGCGTGCCTTAGTACGTGACACTCTTGGACGATCTGAGCAGGGTGTCTGGCCTTTATATGAACTGGTTCAAATCCTGTGCATTCCCACTGACGCCGCACTTCCAGCCATCTCCACCAGAGGTGGCCTGCACTGAACTCCTATGGGAACTGGTCACCTTTAAATACCTTGGGGTGTGGGTTTACCATGAAGTGGTGGAGGTTCGGGAGGGAAATCAGGGAGGTATTTTGCAAGCGCTTTGGAGCAGCGTAGATTTCTGGCGTACTCTACAATTGCCGATAATGAGGAGGATTGTCTTCTCTTAGATGGGGGTGCGTCAACGAATGCTTTACCACTTCGTGAACCTCCTCAGCTGCATGCCGCAATCTTGGTTTGGGATTACAAACACACTGCTCAGAGATCTAATATGGGATGGGGTCAGACACAGTCTAGCTTACCACCCTATTTTATTAAATGAAGCAGTTTTAGATCGCATGGCTCCCTATCGGCATCCCAGCTCTGATAGTGCAATGCAGACTAGTTAAAGGGATTTAGAGGAAACTATTCTGTAAGAGCCAAGTCTTTAATAGTTTCCGAAAGAGTTCCTTTTTGGCTGATCGCAGAGAATGGGGAAGGCCTTTCCATAATTTAGCCACATTATAGACAAAGGACCACCCTCTAACAGTAGGTACTTTAGCCAAATGTTAGTGGCGCCAATTTCTGCTGGGGGAATAGGGAGATAACAATGAATGAGACACTAAAGACCCTTTGTCAAGAAGTGCTCTGTGGGCAATACCAAGTGATATAAATTTGATTCTCTCAGCCACCGGGAGCCAATGGAGGGAGCTCGGGCTGGTTGGGCAGATTGATGTCTGATTATGATATACAGTATCCGAGCAGCGGAGTTCTGTACCACCTGCAGTTTCTTTATTGTGGCTTTTGGAGCTCCCAAGTAGAGCGAGTTACCGTAGTACAGGCGGGAGAGAATGAGAGCCTTGGACCACCAACCTCTTCGAAGTAGGAGCGGGTAGAGTGAGAATTTTTCAGAGTATCCTGAGCATGCTGTAGCAGATGGCTGCTAGCTTTACTACTTGATAATCACAATTCAAGGATTTATCCAGCCACATTCCTAGGCTTTTTATAGACCGGTGGGGGGCCTAAACAGCATGGCCAGCCCAGACTCATAGAATAGTTGGGATTATTGCCAAGGATCATGAGCTCCGTTTTGTCTCCATTTAGTTTAGGGCAGGAGCTATTCATCCAGCTGGCAACTTTCTCTAAGAAGGGGCCTAATGAGGAGGAGCCGGAGTCTTGGTTCTGGGTAAGGGAAAAGACTAATTAAATTTCGTCTGCTTATGATTATCGAAATCCCAAAGGTAGAAATGATTTCTTCAAGTGGCCTCATATACAGATTAAAAGGAGTAGGGCTCAGTGACGAGCCCCTAGGTACTCCGCATTTTAAGGGGAAGGTGTCTGATGTACAGCCACCGTCATAGACCTGAAAGGACCTGACTTCAAGGAAGGACTTAAGCCAGGAGAGGGCTTGTCCCGAAATTCCATCCCATTGTAATCGGTCAGCAAGAATGTCATGATTTACCGTATCAAAAGCTGAGCTTTGATCTAGGAGGATAATGGCTGCCAAGCCTCCTCGATCTAGCCGCTTTTTGTCGTCATCTTCCACCGCCAGAAGGGCAGGCTCTGTGTCATGGAAGGGTCAAATCCGGTCTGAGTGGAGTGCAAGAATATCATGATTTTCAAGAAATTCAGATAAAATTCAATTAACATGTTTTTCTAGTGTTTTACTTATCCCAGGGAGAAGAGAAATTGGTTGCTAATTTCCTAAATCAAAAGGATCCAGATTATGCTTTTTAGTAGTGCTTTAACCATGGTATGTTTCCATGCCACAAAGGACTGATCTTGCGGTTAGAGAGGTTTGCCATTTCAAGTAAAGTGGGAAGTATCTGGTCTGCTACTTTAGCTAAATATGTGGAGAGACCGGATCATTTTAGAACCAGATTTAATTTTACTATAGATGTCTGCAAGACTGTCTAGCATCAGAATAGAGAAATCACTGAGCATGGCCAGGTTAGTAACTGGCAAGACTTCCTTTTGATTGGCCTTGCAGGTTTCAGTAAACTGTTGAAAATTGCAATAGATATTCTGGATTTTACTCTGAAAGAAACTAGCAAGGTCATTACACCGCGAGGGTGAGGATTCGGAGGTGGGGAGGGGGGAAGTAGAGGAGGGCACTAATAAAGTTTTCACAATTCACAATGCGAAAATTTTTTCGAGAGGAATTAGTGGCACAGTTAATTTTTTCCTCAAAGTATACTGATTGTACTTTGATTTTATTTTTACCATTTGTAAAGTGCCTGGTTACACCCAGCGGTGTGTCCCCTCACTAGAATCTGGACATCAGACAGGCAGAAAGATAGAAAGACCGAGAACAGGCCGAAATGTGTTTAATTTCAGTGTGTGAAACGCTAATGGTATCTTGATATTTCTGTGTACTTATCCCCCCGTAATCTCTCCTCCATGTCCTTTCTGCTTTTTTACAGTCTTATTTTAATTTTCAGAGATTGGGAGTATACCAGAGTGCAGATTTATCTTTTACTTGTCTGGTATGAGTTTTTAGAGGGAAGACTTGGTCAATTGTGGATTTAATCCACTTGGAGATCTTTTAATTTGCTACAGTCTGGTCTGAGCCTAGAATAGGTCTCGAGTCATTGAGGGCCTGTTTCCATGATTCAGTGGCAATTTAGACCAAGCGTGGTCTTTCCAAATGACTGGTTTAGGAATTGAAGGCAGGTGGGGAGTTTCCAGAATAAAAGGGATCATTAAGTGGTCTAACCAGGTTACAGGAGATGTATCTTCAGCTTTTAGCATATTGGAGAAGACAGGATCTAGTACATGGCCTATCTCGTGTGTGGGTCAAAACACCCTTAGAGACAATTGAATGGCCAAAAGGTCCTGTAAGAGGCCAGAGGCTTGAGTACTCACCAACTCTTCCAAGTGAGATTGTAATCTCCTAAAATGGAAAAGTTTGCCCTGGTATTATCTTAATTCGCAGTTACTTCGGGGAGGGATTGGAGGAGTTTGTCACTTGGTCCAGGAGGCTTATACAGGCTGGCTCCTGAGAAGGTAGTTGTAGGCAGCGCTTAATTTGTAAAAAAATATAACTGCTGGGACCCTTCTTGGAAGGCTAAAGCAGCCTGCGCCACCCATACCCTGCCAGCGCTGCTATTGACTGTACCAACATAACACCTAAGCATTAACATCCTACAAGGTTGACAATTCAGGCAATTTCCGGCCACACACAGCTTAAATAATGACATGAGAGGCTGGTTTGATTAGTTTTCAGTATATATTGACTTAATAAACACGACTGTTGAGTTCATCTCCAAATTAAAAAAGACATCAACACCAGGTAGTGGGCTGCCTTAGAGCTGGTGCTCACAATTAAGTGCCGGTGCAGAGCACCGGAAAACACCGGCACAAATTAAGCACTGGTTGTAGGGGAAAAAAAGAAAGCAAAAGTCAGGCTTTCGCAGTCTGGGAGTTGTGCAGGTTCTGTAAGGCAACTAAATTATTCTTTAAGGATAATCTCAATCCCTCCACCCTTCTTATTCTCTCGATCTTTACAAAGGATATAATATCCGAGGGGCAGATCCTGAACAAGATCTGGCCCAGATTCAGTGTGGAGCTAGGTTTTTGTCAAAAATACTGTCCATTTTTTTCTCCTCTAGAAAGGTGAAGAGTTCTCTTTTATGTTACGGGAGCGATCTACAATTAATCAAGAACAAATGCCAACTGACTTCCTCATTAGTATGTGGCTTGGGCTCATTCACCCAAAGGAGGAGCAGGGAACAGTATCTACATGTGGTTTCTTGTTTAAATAGGTCCATGGAACGGAGACAGCTGTCATTAGGGGCCCCTTAAGGCTATAAGTTGTAGGGGAGAGTAGGTTATCACTTGTGGTGAAAGCTGCGGCGCTGTACTGATTTGGGAGGCCTGGGTGCTCCCGATTTTGAGTTATATTATCTGCCCCTCGGCTTCAGAGGATAGTCCGATGCTTGGACGTCCGTGGTTAGTGGAGTTGGGGCAGATGAGCGACAGGTGATGGGTTGCACTTTGTTGTCCTGTTCTAGGCATCAGAACGCGAGAGCTCAAACCCACTAACCTGGCAGGCATCATTCTTCGATGGTGGCGAAGGGTGCTGAAAAGGACAGCGACAAACCTACCGTGCGCCCCTGCGATCCACCTAGTGTGCCTTCTAATAGTGTAAGGAGAATAATTTACTGCACGAAGACTGCGTGAATGGGCAACTGCGGGACCCCTTATGGTGGGTGACTGCTGTCCTGAAGGTCGACTGCAAGAGTTCTGCTCTCCGATTGGTGACAATAGACTTCCTGATTCGTAGTTCCTTACCTATGGAGCGGCCCTGGAGGTTCTGTGGGAAGGCGGCCGCTCCGAATCTAAAACCCATGATGTTCTACAGGTCTTTTTGAGGCGGTCTCAAACTTAATTCTTGATTGTATAAGTCTCTCCAGGCATTGTCTGTCACCCCCCTGAAGAAGCAGAAGACTTATTAGGAGAATGCAGTAGATCGAGAACTGAGGGACATGGAGTGGGAGCACCTTCAGGGCCATCACCATAAGGTTTCTAGACACACTAGATTCCGCTATATGCAGTTCAGTTGCCTGCACACTACTTATCTCACACCCCACAGGTTGAATTCCATTTTAATGATGGCTGACAAAGCATGTCCTCTGTCACATACCGGATGCATACTTCTTACATATGACATGGACGTGCGTTTTTGGAGAGCGGTTGTGACAGAGTTGGGGAGGACAGTGGGGACATCCCCCTGCATTAACTTACCTGCTGGGCCTGTACCCTCGCCCATGTTCCAGCATGGTGCAGGCCAGCTTTACAGACCTGGGCCTGACTCGTGGGGCCATAGTGATGCAGGGCTGAAGTCTGCAAAAAAGCTGAAGTATACAGGGGGCTTCCAAACCTCCAATAGAAAGCCTCTGGAGTGAATTCGCTGATACCTGTGACAATCTTACAACATGGCACCTTGACGGCTCCCTTTGTACAGGAGTGGCCCACGGACATCATTCCTAGCCGAGCTATCTGGGCCATGATTTGAAGCAGCTTAAATGGTGGCTGCCCAGGCGGACAGTGACCGACAACGAAAGTGGCACGTTTACAATACTTTGACACATGCACCATCTCAGTTAGGCTAAGCATATGTTTTTGTTTTTTTCCCCTTTTTTCAGCTTATTCTTTGATAATTATTCCAATTACCAACGACCGCCCATACTGAACCCGAAGTAATTAATAGTCTGCCTTTCTAACGGGTGGGGAACATTGACAGGCACAGGACACAGTGTATACGCAACCAGTACATGGTTGTCACTGGAAAACATCTGTGTGTGTACTTCTGCTGCCGAAAAAAAGCAATAAAAGATATATTTTTTTAAAGTGTAGGAACTGGTTAGTTTCAATAAAGTTCAATCTATTTCTAATGAATCAATTTTATTGCAACTTCACGTTCCTTAAGTGTCTTCTTCAGATTGTGACTTTTGATTGCTCTACATTGAAATAATGCAAAGGCTGCAAATGTAAGTTCTAACTTGGGAATTTCGATTGTCTCCATCGCTCCCAACTCAGTGCTAGTATCTGTTATGTTGCACGACCGTACTGAATTTTTAGACATCTTCCTGCTTCTAATATCCTAAAATTCTTGACTGTTAGCAATATAGAGAAGCCAACGTCTTACATAAAGTACGCGCATTACATTAGAATCCCTATTCAAACCACTGCCAAATATCTGTTTCCCGTAAATTCCTCTACAAATGTTATGTGATATGGTGTTTAGCATGGGGTGGCAAATGCAAAAACAATAGTTTTTAGCACACATACACTTGAATAGATTTCGTAGCATCTGAAGGTGAGAACACAACCAACTCATCAGATTTAACAGACCTTTTAGAAGAGCCAAGTCTTCAAAGCTTTTTGAAAGGTGAGAAGAGATTGCATAATGCAGGGAAGTAGGCTGATGCAAGTCTGAGCGATCTGCCTAGGGCTTAGGCTGAATTAGTTGAATATTGGACAGCTCACAGAGCTTATTCACACAATCTTGTATCGTCAGCCAGTGAAGGGATGCAAAGAGTGTTCTGGCGTAAGTTAAACAGTATCAGACTGTCCAATTGGTTTTAGAGCAATTAAAACTTGGGACGTAATTACGAGTTTGGCGGTCCATGTACTGCCAGACTGGTGGTCCACCTGCCATATTACAACTACAGTGGTGGGACCACCGCAACTTCCAGGGAACCCTGATCCCGCGGCGGTGGCGCAGCGATGTGAGGCTGTAATATACTGGGGGTGCCGCTGCGACATCGCCAAGCATCTTACACGTTTCCTCACTGCGACTCTTCATGGCGGTGAGCTCACTGTGAAAAGGGTGGCGTTGAGGAAACTAAGGGGGCCCTCCAGGGCCCCCTATTACCTCTGTGCATTGGGGTGCATGCAGGATGGCACATGGTGTGCCCCTCTGTATGCACCCCCTGTTCCCTCACAGAACGAAATGCACAACATTGTGCATTTCGGACCATACAGGAACAGGCTGCGGTGTTTCCACTGCGGTGCTTTTCTAAGGCTCTCCTATGAGCCTTAGAAAGACACCGTCGCAGGACTGCCTGACCTGTATTCCAGTAGGAATACGGCGGACTGGCTGACTACGGGTTTAGCAGTGTTGCGGCGGAGCACTGGCTTTGCTGCCCTCTACAACACCACCAAACTCGTAATCAGGCCCTTAGTGTAACTTGGAGCCGATAATGGCTGAGGCAGCAAGACAATTTGCTGAAAGATTTCATTACAAGACCAGAGGCTACCATTATGCAATAAGAGATTCCCACTCATACATCTCACTTGTGTTGGTGTAAAAATGAGGGCACTGGAAACTTTGATACACATTTAGTTGCTGTACCCACACATTATAATAAATATGGCGCTGAAATGCTAAACGAAATAGAATACTGTGTTCTTTCTCCTGAACCCCCACCACCCCCCACTTTTTAATGTCTGCGATATTGTAGGTACCCAGTACTCTGTGATTAGGCCAGAGTGCTTGACCTATTATATACAACTACTTTCGAAAGAGTTATTTACCGCTGTAGTCTTGCTGAGGGAGAGACCGGAAACTATCCAAGATCTTTATGTAGTTAATCGGACTCTACGAAAACACTAGTCATTGTATTGTATCATAATTGCATTTATATAGCGCTTAGTACCCCTGACGAGGCGTCAAAGCGCTTTTTCAGCAAGTTGCATTTTACTCCAGAGCCCAAAAGGGATTTGTGGTGAATTAATATAGTGAAATATGAAATTAATTTGAGTGGTGGATATGTTAGTCTGTTTCGATTGAGAAGGATAGTGGAGGAATAGAAGAGGAATGTATTTGTTGCATTTATATAGGGCTTGCTACCTCTGATGAGGTGTTGAAGCGCTTTTCGGCGAGTAGCACGCTACTCCAGAACCAGAAAAGGATTAGTGGTGAATTAGTCTAGGGAAATATATCCATCGCTCAATTTAATTACATGTTAGGCTGTTATTTGGATTAAAAAGGATAGTGGAGGGATGGAAGAGGGAAGGGTTTGCATTTATATAGCGCTTGCTCCCCTGATGAGGTGTTGTAGCACTTTTTGGCTAGTAGCAGGCTACTCTGGAACCCAGAAAGGATTAGTGGTGAATTATGTAAAGGTTCTCATTTTTTCCCAGTCCTGAGCCATTACTGGGTCAGATATCGTGCTAGGAGCCTTCACTGTTAGATACCCCACTATCTCGTCTGTCATTTATGAGAACAGAGCCATAGGACTTCTAGGATATACAGTTAAATTCCCCGCTCATGCTGCTCCACATTTCTGAATGCCATGTATTTTTGCATAGCAGTCAGTATTCAATGAATTCTTACTTGTTGCTGGTAAAGATATCAGTGTTGATTTATTTTAACCCGAACTTGCTTGAAGCTAGGAAGGGTGTCCTGAGCTCCAGTATTTTGTGAAGTTTTAATTTCTTATGTGATTGTAGGGTTTTTGCGAAAAATGGTTAAGGTTACGCATTTCAACCAAACCTGAAGGTGTTTCTACCAACACCATATGGTTTTTAGGTCGAGCCTCGAGTAGCGCGCAAGCGCTGCTCTGCGAGACTTTAAGTAAGGGGCTTTTGAAAGCTGACCACACGCTCGTGCGTCATGGCCTTTTCCGTGCGGTTACCCGCACGGCAGACATCTGTTTCCAATTATCGTGCCCAGATGCGGGCGCGATAATTGGAAACACATGGCCATTGTGCACGAGCGTGTGGTCAGCTCAGCAGGCTGCCGCGCTCGTTATTAAACAACCTGCTGCTGAAGGGCGGAATGATAAGTTACCTCCGCTCGCATGTATCGCTGTGTCTGCACTAGTGTCGCGACTCACTGAGGTATGTATGATCCGCATGAAATCAAAGACCAAAGTCCCACCATGTGCGAAACAAGCACAACAAACCCGAAGAGTGCGTTTTTGAAGAGCGACCAATGCCGCCGTCTTGCAACCCAGGGTGTTTGTATCACAAGCGTGTCCATGTTTACCTCACGTGTACCTTTTAAGTTGTGACTGACTCTGCTTTGGCAGGTTTAGGACCTGTGCCCTTAAGAGTCACACACGTACATCTGCGTTGTTGCTGGGACCTTAGTCAACCAGGCTATCGCGCAGCAAATAACACGCACATCGCATGTGTACAGGCGCGGGGGTGGCGTGCCTACCTGGCAGCTTCAGAGCTCCTTTTCCCGAGCCTCAAGGGTCCAGTCCCGGGGCCATGCCGCGAGTGTCTGTCCTTGAGGCCACCACCATGGTCGGTGCCCGGGTGCTGCAAACTTTAAATCCGATGACGCGAGGTGAACGCGCCGCTCCGAACTTTCCGAAAGTTCAGAAAGTGCCGGACCCGTTCCCGCCGGCCCCTGCGCCAGGGAGGACTCGCCTGCGACCCCTACGGAAGCCGGGAGGGAGCAGCTCGCCTGCGGTCCCAGCTCGTTTCATCTTCCTGCGTTCGTTAACTTCTGTCTGGAAAAACCTACAACAAAAATAAAGGAGATGAAGAATTCCACTTGCACAACATATCATATCATGTTTCAATCACTCACAGCCTTTTGGAATAGGACAGGGCTAATTTCATTGATTTTTCTTGCCCCAGCCTGCCATGCATGGGGCATTCAGACAGAAAAACAGAAAAACGTTGCTGGTGCAAAGAAAAAAAAACTCGCTACCATTCCAGACCATTGTGTTTTTTTCTGTCTCACTAACAAACCTCCACTTTGGGGGTTTGTTGACGAGACACAAAAGAATACCTTATGGGCCAGATCACTATGGGTACTCGGTTGGCGCTCATTGATGACAAAAGTGCATCCACCGCACCAGCAGATCCATTGACAGAACAGAGATCTGATCCCCACTAGGCAGGTGTTGATCCCTAGATAGGGCTGGTGGTTCGGTCAGGCAGGGCATAGAACAGTGCCTCCACCGACCTGACTGCCTGGAAGTCTGTCCGCCAGCCTCTAAATAAGGCCACATGTCTTTACTTGTCTGTGCCCGTGCCTACAGGCTCTGTACTACAAACGTCTTCATTTTCAGTATCAAGCAAGAGGTTGGACAGGGCCCCACCCGAATTACTTGATACTGACAGGCGTGGTACAAAGGCCACTGCTGCTCCTCGGCCCATGACCCATATGTGTTAGATAAAGTGCCCAGCCTAGATGAAATATTAGGAGCTTAATTTTGTAGAGGTTCCCCATCCTTTGGCTTTACACTACTGGTTGCTGGGTAAACGATGCTGAGGAGGGGCCTTCAAGATGTCTGATGTCACTTTCAGTGTGAGTTCACATAGCTGTCCATAAAAGCCTGAACTGCATATTCTAACTTTAGTTACGCGCTTTGCTGCATAGTCTCCCGCGGATTTTGCATGTGAATTTTGTACTCTGAGAGCACTTACTGCAAACCATTCACTGTGCAATGCAGACCAGGATGTCAGAATGGATGAGTACAGAATGTCAACAGGACATCCGTGTTGTAAGGAATTTTTGGAAAGGTCAGTAGTAGTGTGCAGGCCTATATTTCTTGGGGGTGCAACGTTCCATCAGCTGGAGTATTTGGAGTCCCAGGATTGACAGATTTTAGGGCAAAACTGCGAATTAACCTGTTTACTGCACATTTCTGCCCTTTCAGCAGATTCAGAGTAATACATTTTGCCTGTTCACGTGCACATCAGCCTAAAAAGATGTGCACCTCAGTACAAGGAACGGTAGGCCAATTCTTTTCTTTGGTGATATTTTGCTTTCCATTCTTTATCCTTTTTAATTTTTTAGACATCCATAGGCATTTAAATGGTGTCTTAAGGTGACAGTAATTCAAAGTCAACAGTACACTTCCTTTGAACCAAAAAGTTCATATTTCCCTGTAGTATGCACTACAACTAAAAATAGTTTATATAACACATATGAATGTTAGGAGACACTGGTACTTCTCTTGGAAATGTATCTAAGGTTTTTTTTTTTTCATTTCAAATTTTATTGCAAGCATATGGTTGCCTACGTTAAATGGTGGCATGTTTCTTTTTTTTGAGTCGTATGCATGCAGTATAAAAGTTAAAAAAAAAAAAAAAAATAACCATGGCACCAGCTTGCCAAACCAGACTTAATGATTTTGTAAAAGCATGTTTGTTTGATAGTGTCAAGTTATTCCAGCCCAGAAATGTTCTACTGGATATCCATGCGGCTATAATGCAGTTAAAGAAGAAAATTCAAATAAGACTGCCACGGCATAGTCATTGAGGGTGTGAGAAAGCACTGCTTTGAGGGTCATGCTGCTTCTCTTTCTTTAAAGTAGGAGAGGATGTGGCGTAACGGCCACAGCAGCCGAATTTGGAACTTCGGAACCAGGTTCCAATCTCGGCGTCGGCTCAACATCCTGTGATTCTGAGCAGATCAATTAATCTCGCCAATGCGACCTAAAAAATTAATGTGTCTTTGTGTAATGTAACTGGTACTCATGTAAAGCGCTCCAATACCTTCAGGTCGAGTTTGTGCGATCTAAAAATAACTGCAAAAAAAAACAAGCATTGGCATAGCGAGACGCCTTGGGGACCTTATAAGTTTTTAGCCATGCAACGGTTGATGTTGTTGCACCAAGGATATTGTGCTGCATAACTAAATACTTATAAGGTTCCAAAACCGAGACCTATTGGCTATGCCAATGCTTGTTGGATTTGTAGGCAGTGCAGCCAAATTGAATCCAGCCGATATCTCCACATTTGATGCTTATTAGGCATTGTTGTAACAGCCTCTTTCTCATTATGACCTGGGACAATCCTGGAATACATGAACCCGTCTGCCCTAGGTGCGAGGTGAGTAAGCAATGATTCAGCTAGGAAAAAGTTCACGAGGATCCGTCCTTATATGATCAGGTACCTATCACCTTATGGGAAATCCCAACAACAAATACATTATGGGCTCTTTGCTTAGCCATACTTGGAAAATGTATATAATGTGCCTTACAGTTAAAGTCCAGGACATGTTTGTTTGACGTTTTTCAGAAAATCTGTTAATTGCAAGCTTATAATAGTTTATTCTTGTTTGTGATTAATAGCACAGCATTGGGTGAGGTTGACATTACTAGCACACCCTGTTCAGATACTGTTGTTTGTACCTTTATTTTCATGTGTTGGAACCTACAGTTGATAGTTTGCTGCTGATAGAATGAAACGGAGTGAATACTTGGAATGGCTTTTTACTAAATTAAATGCAACATGGCTTATGTTTCATTATACTTTAATGTTTTAAACTTTAATTGCCTCTACATTATGCCATATTGCATTTCTATTGCTCATCGAACATAAGCAATGTCCTGTGCCTCCTATGGGGTAGAACGGCTATGTACTAGAATTGCTGACGGCTACAGAGGCAGTTTATTATCATCGTATATATGACTGTAATTGTATTTAATAAAATGGCAAATTAAAAAAACAAAAAAACTTAAACGATGTAGGGCTCAAGTTATTACATTGAGCCTCTATTCTCCGGTGAAACGTGCTTCGGTGAAATACCCTGAATGTTTCTCTGCACAGCAACATCCTGGGACTGTCCCTGATGGAACAACAGACCAAACCCTATCATTATGCACTTGAGTGCTTTAGTTAACAAAGAATTAAGAGAGAAACTCTTCAGGGGCTGAAAGGTAATAGTTCCATTCGAAATTATGTGAGTACAAACGAGATCATGAAATGTTAGTGGTTTGCTTTTTCTTGCATACTTTTTGGTGATTCGAATCTTAAATAAATTGGAGGCACGTAAACGCTTATCCCATCGTCTTTGTGAACTCGGAGGCCAAAGGAAGGCATGATGTTTCCCTCCCCTGATAAATTATTTTTCCCCTCTTGATCGCGAGTATGCTTGGGTCGTTGATGATCTGAGTGATTTTGAGTGTTTGTTTTCCAGAAATGTGTTCTAGTCTCTTAGGTTCAAATTAGGACCCAAATTCTTATTATTCAGTGCTTAATACTGGGACCCATTTTTCCACGTTTTATTGGTCAGCGATATATAGAGCATATGTCCGAAACACCATGATTTACCTATACCTCCAGCTGAGAGATGTCAATAACGGTTTCTAGAAAAATGATCTGGTTTCAGAGGATGGACTGTCTTAGAAATGGTCATTGATTTCCCAGTCTCAAAGAACTTGAGGTAGTGCTGAGGAAAATAACGTGGCCTCTTTTACATGGGTGCCAAACTAGATAGGAGTCATTTGGGGTGGGATACACCGGAGAAGGGGCGATTGAGACTCCCCTTGTACCGTTCAAAGAGGTGCTGTTTGATTCAGTGATAGATCAGAAGGGAGGGGCCTGGACACATCTCAGGAAGGCAATGGAACTGACAAGGGAATCCTAAAGAATAGATTAACCTTTTGATGCGTATATCATTGTGGCTGACATCTCGGTGTGAGCTCTAGTCACTCTCATGACCTATGTTAAGGGTATATCAACTACGGAGTCTTTCCTTCTGGGACAGTCAGCCTTTCAAGAGGAAAGAAGAGTGTGCACGTCAAAAGATGCAGAACCTCAAAATCCAGCTTCAAAGACCCAGACAATAAATCACATTTGGTGTGTGGAAATAGACTATAGGAAGGGGAGGTTGAGACCTCAATATTTGTCATCTGCCAAGCAGCCAGATGGGCTGTGTGAGAAGGGAAAACAATGCAAGACTTATTACATTGACCAGGATTGTGGGCCAAGGACTTCCAGTCTCCCTGCTGAGTGAGGAGACATCACCCAGGTAAATTAAAACCACCTGCCCTGGAGCACCTGCCTGCTTGCCAAGACCAGTGTGCCCTGTAAGTAAGAGGAGGGCTTTGGAGAGAGTCGGGTCCAGTCGGGAGCCCTACCAAGAGCACTCCCAGTGCGAGATATGAGGAGGCTGCTGTGCACGATCAGGTTGTTGCCCATGCGCAGTTGTGATTTGGCGACCCCCGCATGCCAAGAGGGCCGTTGTGGACTGTGCTGTGCATTGAGCACCGTGCAGGTGTGCGCCAAGTGTACCTCCTTGTTATGGTGACCCCATATTCCAGAGGATGCCACAGCTGAAGTGATTGTGCTGACAAGTGCTCCAAGACTTGTGCATTCCTTAGTGGTGACCCCAGTATGGCAGGCGGCACTGCCGTAGTGTGGGTGATTGCACTGGAGGAGTTTGTGCTTTGCCCGCAAGTACTGCTGCAACCCCTTAAGCCAGTAGGGGCTGCTGGTACTTTTTCCAAACGTTTGGCCCATTGCCCAAGAAAGTAGAAGCTGTGACCTGTGGGTCGAACCTGTGCATCGAGATCTGACCATGACCAACCTCGAGGACTTCGGAGGACATCGCACCATCGCTGGGATCTGGTTGGGACCCTGAAGCTCAACCCTCCTCCCCTTGTGTGGTTAAAACAGACTACCGCTCCTAAGAAGGCTGGGAGAATCTCCGATCGCTGAGGAAGCTGGCAGCGCAGCTCAGGAGAGAGCCTGTCTGTCTGGTGCTGCCGTGTGTGCAGCAAGCAGCTTGACTTCTCCGAACAGGACAAGAACTTGCAAGTGCCCTTTGGTGGGGGGAACCTACTGAAATGCTGAACACTTCTGTGATGTAGGACCAGGTAGGACTTAAATCGGCCTATTGGGCCCTGGGGGACTCTGTGCTGAGGCACCATAGACACTTTTGATTATTTCCTAAGAATGAAAGGGGGACTCCTGAGCGGGGCCTACTAGTGAGCATTCCCTGGATGCTGCCAGCAGTGAATGGGAAATAATCCCAACCATATTTCAAGGAAGAGATTGGGTCAGGGATTTTCAAGACCAACACTAGAGCCCTGACCTCAAGTGGATTGTATTATTGCTTACGAATGTTATTTCTTGTAATGTGTAGAGTTAGAAATAAAATACTTCTTTTTCATACAAAACCAAGTATTTATCTGGACATTTATTTATTGACATTGCTGAGTGCACTTTGACTAACCTGTGTCTAAAAGTGCAGAAGGGGTACTTGGCCCAGTTGTGCTGAATCCATAGTAGATCGGGCCCCACGGCATCAGGAGTAAAAGGCCTCGACCACCACTGCTGGGCCAATAGCCCTGCGTGCCCTGTGGCCCTCTGAAAGGTGTTCTGACAGAAGAGTAAAGGGTAACTTGAAAAGATTTGTTAGCAGAGGTGTAGGCATGCGACTGTGGCAACAACCTGTTAAAACGTAGATTCCTTGAAAAGTTAGCTTAAAATCAACAACTTTTCGTTGAAAGCTCAGTGGTGTATACATACCTAGACATCTGTGCTTTGACACACGTTTTCGATGTGTATTTACAGATGTGTAAAATATTTTTGGAAAACATTGCATAGTTGCAAATATTCAAACACCTTTTGTTACACCATCAACTATTTTTTGTGATCTACTGTTGCATCTGCTAAATATTCTCTAGGTTATTTAAGCGTGGAAAGCATGCATATCCCGGTTTACTTTTGTTAGCTGACAAGTAGCACTAAGTTGAACTAATAGTGAATCAAACCGTGAACAAATGTACCTATTTTTAAGAGCTTACGGATACTGTGAAAGTTTTAGGTCTGCAAGCATCAGTAAACAATATAAAACCAGAAGAACACTAATTTCCCTACAGAATGTTTGTTCATTTATTTTGCTTAGTTAAACCCAAATTGGAAAGTCTGTCCAAAGTCGACTGAAATAAATAATTGTTGAAAAACTATACATTATCTCCTATCTCCCAACCACAACAAAAGAAAACCTTAGAGGTTCAAGTTGTTTGTATAGCTGGATGAATATGTTCTCTTATTCTCCAACTTGTTTAAATTTGTGGTTCTATGTTTTTGTTCTGTTATTTTAGGTAGGGGATCGAGGGGGGTGGGATTGTGTTTTAACCTGCAATACCATGTGTTCCCACTCTCATCTTGTAGTAAGCATGTTGTAACAATAAAATGTTAACATTAAAATACAGCTATTTTTATGTTGTAGCCACGTTGCCAAAGAGTAGTTCCTTCGGTAGATCCGGTCCTGGGTCCCAGCTAAACCCTAAACTACAAAAGGCACAATCTTTAGATGTGGCAAGGTAAGTGTTTTAACGGAACAGAATGTCATGATTATTTTGACTTTAATGTTGTTTTCATTGAATTTAACATTGCTTTAGGTACATCTTGCTGCATGTTGAGAAGGCTTAACAGGCACAATTATAGTAGCACACTTTTAATCATACCATGTGTTCTATGCTTTTGTGGTGGAGAACAGCTCGATGCATGGCTCTCCCTTGTAAACACCTCTAAATGTATTTAGTATTTACAGCATCCCCAGACCCTGAACTTAGATTCCACGGACACAAGAAGAAAACAACCGTAGAAATGCTGTTGGACGGTGAACTGCAGACCTGATGGTGGACTTTGGGCACAAACTCCTGCCTGCTGCCATAGAACTCGACAATCGCCATCCTCCAGCTCATCTCGTCGCTGTGTGGCCTCCACAAACCCCGGAGGATCATCAGCACATCAAATATCACCAAAGAACTCCCTCGATATAGAGGCACTATCTCCCTGCAGGCACCAAATTCAGTAAAGTCCGGTCCAGCGTCGTCCAGCTCCCCAGCCCGACTGACGTTTCAGAGTGCCATCCAAAGTTACGCCTGCTCTGGAGGGTCAGCTCGGCCTCTGCACCAAGTTTTGCAGGACCCACCGGAGCTGCAAGGCACCTGTGGTACCGGACCTCCTGTTGCAAAAACCTACAAAACCAAGTCCAGGCGGGCTCCAACTTTAGAGCGAGCCAGCACCCGACGAGGGACTTCAGGACTCCGGAGACCCACCTCAGCAGTGGTCCAGCAGCTTTAGAATCGTCGCTCCAAGGTGCCAGCCCCTGACCGCGAGCTTCATCTTTGCGCGCCTTTGCCCAGCTGCCCATTTTCAATGCACTCGGCCCTCCCGGCCGGAGCATCTACAAACCAGCTGTGCTCCCGAGGCCACAGAGCCCTTGTTACCTCTACTCTCCTTTGAGAGTCCTTGGACTTGCCTGCAAGTCCCCCTTTGCTTTGCATTTACAGGTGGCCCCCTGGCTTCGTAGCACACCAGCTACAAAGCCCCCATTTCCTTGTTTCCCGAGAAACCCGGGAAGCTCCAGAGAACTTGGCCTTGGCACTTTGGAATTCGACCCTGAATCTTCGGATTTCCAAAAGAGTAACCACATAATAACTGTACTGCATTGCTTCTTCCAATTGCCTTTCTCCTTCCATAGGAAATGTATTGTACGTAATTGCGCACACCTGTGATTGTGTTTTACTGTGCTTTATCGTATTGCGAAAAGTATTTCTCTTGTACCCGAAGTTCTTGGTCTAAATATTTATATAAAAAGAGTACTATTTTTCTAATTTGGTCTAGAATAAATTCCTTTATTGTGTATATTTTTATTGCCTCCGTGAGTACAACACATGCTTAGCACTGCCCTCTGATAAGCCTAACTGCTCGCCCTTCACTACCACAAAATAGAGTTTGTATTATTTACTTTTGCCTCTGTAAGCTAATAAGGGTCACTTCCACTTCTCTGCACAATATACCCCATTGTGGGGCACTACGGAGAGAGGTGGGTTTCCTATATAGTCTGTGAGCAAAACATGCCTTTTGGGCTGTGACACTCACACTCTGTGGGACACTGTTGCGCAAGTACTACCACAGGTCCCAGAGAAGGCCTAGGCAGTACACTCCCAGGCTGTTGCCGACAGGAGAGACGAAGCAAAGTTCACAATCCGTTGTGTATTGGACACGACCGACTTGCTGGGCAGAGTAGTTTTGTCAACTGTGGCCCAAAGGCGCCACGCCACGCCTGGTTGAGGATGACTGGCTTTTCGGGGGATGCCCAAGCTTCCTACAAGGACATGCCCTTCGATGGTACCCGTCTCTTCGGAGACCAGGCAGACTCTGCGCTGGAGCGCTTTAAGGACTTGCAGGCTACGGCCAAATCGTTGAGCCTCTCTGCTGCCCCACATCACCCCCAGTCTGCTTTTTGCTCCTTTCTTGGCTAAGGAAGGCGCTTTCAACCATGTCAATACCCTGCTAGCCACTGAGCTGCGCATACTCCCCAGTCTTTGTATGGACGAGGGCGCAGTACCCACCTACCTTGTGGTTCAGATAGCCTGTGGTCAGATCCATCCACCACCCCACTGACAGCTGCAGCCTCCAAGCCTTTATAATCTGCCCTTGTACCACCAGGGGTATCCAATTGGTGGCAGGATTCTCCATCATCTGCCCCACTGGCAGTCCATAACATCGGACAGGGGATTTTTGCAGATTGTCTGGAGGGGCTACTCACTCCCCTTGGTTGCTATTCCCGCTACTTTCTGGTCCCCAAAAAGGACAAGGGCCTTCGTCTTATCCTAGACCTCTGAGCCCTCACCTTCCTCCTCAAAAAGGAGAATTTAAGATTCTCACTTTAACACCGGTCTTTGCTGTCCTGAACCCAGGAGACTGGATGGTAGCATTGGATTTGCAGGATGCCTATTTTCATATTCCTGTTCTACCTGCCCACCGGCGCTATCTGCGGTTTACAGTAGGCCACGAGCAGTTTCAGTTCACCATGCTTGGCCTTACCAGCACCCCTCAGCTGTGGTTGCAGCTCATCTGCAAAGATTAGGGGTGCCAGTCTTCCTCTATCTCGACGTCTGGCTATTGAAGGTGGGCTCGACCCAGGCTGTCTTCTCACACCACCAAATCACGGTGAACCTACTGCAATCATTGGGGTTCACTATCAACGTGCTGAAGTCACACCTGACTCCCTCTTAGAAGCTCCCTTTCATTGGAGCTGTTCTAGACACAGTGCAGTTTTGGGCTTATCCTCCTGAGTGGCGAGTCCATGATATTCAGGCTATGATCCAGATGTTCCAGCCCCTGTCCTGGGTTTCGGTGAGACTGACTCTGAGACTGTTGAACCTCATGGCCTCCTGCATCCTGCTGGTGACACATGCCAGATGGCATATGCGGACTCAGCAGTGGGACCTGACGTTCCAGTGGGCGCTGCACCACAGGAATCTCTCCGACTTAGTCCAGATCTTGGAGGGAATTGCAAAAGATCTGCAGTGACGGCTAACCATCTGCGATTGGGTCAAAGGCAGACTCTCTTAAACCAGATCTGACAGTAGTAACCGATGCGTCACTCCTGGGATGGGGCGGCCCTCTGGGAGAGGTGGAGATCAGAATACTCTGGTCTCCGGCGGAACCCTTACTCCACATCAACATGCTGGCGCTCCGGGCGCTCCGACTGGCATTGAAAGCCTCTCTACCCTCCATCCATGGAAGGCTGGTGTAGGTTTTCACGGACAACACCGCCGCCGCCATGTAGTACTGCAACAAACAGGGTAGGGAGGGCCATGGGCTCTTTGTCAAGAGGCCCTGCATCTCTGGACATGGCTGGAACAGCAGGGCATTTCCCTGGTGGGTCAACACCTGGCAGGTTTGCTGAACGCTAGGGCGGATTAACTTAGCCGACAGTGCCTCGCGTATCACGAAAAGCATCTCAATCCGGAGGTGGTGCAAAGTCTTTCAACAGTGGAGAGAGCCTTGGTTAGACCTGTTCACCTCTGTCGAACATGCAATGTCGGCAGTTTTGTGCCCTGTTTCCAAGGTGGCTGTTGCTCTGAGTCTTTTTTTGTCTCAAGTGGAGTTCAGGCCTCCTGTATGCCTTTCTGCTCATACCACTTCTGCCCAGAGTTCTCAAGAAGATCAGGAACGACCTGGCCCAAGTCATCCTTGTGGTTCCAGACTGGGCATGGAAAGTCTGGTATTCAGAGCTATTGAGCATGGCCATTGATCCTCCGATCAGGCTTGAAGATTTTCTGTTGCAGCAGCAGGGAAGGCTTCTTTACCTGAACTTGTCCACTCTCTGCCTTCTTGCATGGAGATTGAGCGGCAGCAGTTGAAAGCTTTCAAGTTTCTTCCCAAAGTCTGTAATGTGATTCTGGCAGCCCACCGTTCCTCCACCAAGACAGTATACAACCTTCAGTTGGAAATAATTTGTGGCATGGTGTGCAGAAAAGTCCATTGATCCCCTTTCTGCCCCTCTTTCTGACATTTTGCTTTTTTTTGCTCTTTCCCTTGCCAGCTGCAACAACTAGGTTGGCTCACATAGTTCCAGTTCTGGATATCTGGCAGGAAGCAACGTGGGCTTCCCTGCACACATAAACCTAGCATTACTGTCTGGACAGTCAGGTCTGTAGAGATGGGCACTTTGCCCGTTCGGTCCTACAGGACTTCCTAGTCTGAAATTGGTCCGCAGACCCTCCTCCGGGGATGGTATTGCTTGGGTATATATTCAAAAGTAAGAAATCTGCGGCTAGATATAGTCTCTACCAGATAAGGCGTTGCCAAAGGTAAGTAACTTGTTCGTTAGAGCCAGAAGAGTTAAGGGGCGATTGAGGAGAAGATCTTTTAATTGTCTTTTTAATGACATAAGTCATGGTTTTACAGCAGCTTGTCACTCTTTTTCAGCCAAATTATCACCTTCCTGTCAAAAACAGTAATACACCTTCTCAGTATGAAAGCCTAAACTTCCAAGGAAAAAGAATTTGCATTAAAGGTCAAATTGTATGAAATAAACAGATAATTTAATCCAATCTTTCAAAATTTCAAGTAATAACGAAGCAGGTGCTTCAAAACCGACGCAGTGAAGGTGCAAAGTGACATCAATGAGAAAGATGTGCGTTGGTGCTGTACACAAGAAATTATATATATGTACAGTTGATATGTACATTGATAGCTAGGGGCTGTTGGAAGAGATTAATCCTTGTAAGACTCCAACTGCGAATACAGAAGAATTAATATGATCAAATCAGTCCACTAGAAGAATTGTTGACATTTCGACTGTTATAAACAGTTAGTCAGTGTCATCATCAGGACAAGCAAAACAATGGCCCAACCCATTTTGGGAATAGAACCCATGAGGTGGTGAATAATTCGAGAAAAAGTAGAAGAATCACCGGGGACTACCTCTGTATTTGAGGAGCACCCTCCACAGATCAGTGTTCAGACTTTAAAGTCAGGAACTTTAGGATTTATCTATTCCATCAGCCCCCAGCTATAAATGGGGGTGGGGGTGGGAGGGTGGTGGTGGTGGGTGTGTGTGTGTGTAAGTAAAATTTCTTGTGTACAGCACCAACGCACATCTTTCTCACTGTCACTTTGCACCTTTACTGCGTCTGTTTTGGAGTACGTGCTTTATTATATGGAATTTTGAAAGATTGGATTAAATTTTCAGTTTACTTCGTACGATTTAACCTTTATTGCGAATTCTTTTGCCTTAAAACTGTAGACTTGTGACTATCCCCACAGGGAACCATTGTTTTGCTTTTGCATTGTTTGTAAGGACCCAGGTTCACAAGGTTACAGGGTTGCCCCTTTATTTTTTTGTGCCATTCACACGCAATCCACCACTTATACAGGGGCATGCTTTACAGTCTATGCTGAGCATGTGTATCTAGTGTAACACATGCTGTGAATGGAAAAGGTTACTTGTCCACTAAGCATCTGCTCGTAGCTTGTAGTGCTGTAGGTTCACATGCCCCCACCCTCCTTACTGGAAACGTGTAGCCCAGGCCGCATATTTCATCTTTTTGTTTCTATTCCTAAATCTTTTTATTTTTTTAATTTATATCTTTATTTTGATTTTGTTTGCCTATAACAAGCAACAATAAGGGCGCAAACATACACCCTGTAACAAAGGAGGAAACAGGTGTACACAGGCAGCCCTCCACACAGGGCAGGAATAAGGCAACAATACTAGTCTATGGTTCAGTAGCATAAGAGACAATGACTCCTAGGACAACAAAACGTGCACATAAAGATCAGGTAGAAGCTTCTGCCATATCGGCAGGGAACTGTATGTCGTAATGTTTCAACCAACTCCCCCAGACCATGAGAAATGTGCTTGAGCAACCTACTTTCTTAGGTAACCTTTTCAACCGCCATGTAGAGATCCATCCCGGACCTCCATTCTCCCATAGTCTGGACTGCAGGAGCACCCCAGTGATGCACTACATCATGCTTGGCTACTACAAGCCCTAAGTTTCAAAAGAGGAAGTTCGCCCTCGGGACATCTACATCGCCTGGGGCCCTCAATAAAACATACTTGTGCTCAAGTGGGATGTATTACCCCAACACTCCGCTGAGCTCCCCCTACCCCCCACCACCCGTGACCAATATACCTGAATGACTGGGCAGCTCCAAAGCTTATTGATGAATGTACCCCATCTCACCCCACACAGCAGACAATCCGAGGATGCAGCCCTCCCCATGCGGTGAAGCTGGTCCCTATCATAGTAAACTCGATGCAGTATTTTAAGTTAAAGTTTAATCTTTATTTCGGTTTAATTTAAACCATAAAAGATACACAGTAACAATTCATACACAATGGTTGATAAAACACAATTAAAAAGAAGGAAGCATTCCACAGGTACCTCTTTGGACAATTTGCAAATACTGAAAGGTTCCCAATTTGAATACAAAATGTTAAAAAGAGAATAAAACCGGCAATCTATCTAACAGGTTAAACATATAATAAATATAATAAAAATGCTAAGCTTGGTTTAATATATCTGGAACGTTTGAGGAGAGCGTAAAAACCAGATAGGGTTGAGAAGAACCAAAGACTGGAGGGGACTATCTGTACATCATATTAGTGCAACTTTCCCAAATAGGTCTAATCAAAAAGTGCAAATGCTTTAAAGTGCTGGTTGAATACTCTATATAATCAAATATGCTTAACAGTACATTCTACTTGGTCTCATCAGTTTCTAAAGTGCAAATGCAGAGCTAATAGGCGACATAATTTCAAGATTACACATATGTTTCGGACCACTAAAATTTCAAGCCATTCTTTCCTCTTGTTATGCCCACATCAAACAAGTATCTACTGACACTAAAAACAATTTTCTGGGAAGTGTCGGTTTTCAATATTCTTTCTGCCTCAAGACAAGACCTAGTACCCATGTTTCGATAGATGGGTTTAATCCATTTCTTCCTAGATTTAGCGTAAGCAGGGCAAAAGAACAATATATGTAGGTCTTTTTCTTGTGTGTCAAGTTGGCACGATACACAACACTCCGTATTACTCTCGCCTGTTTTTTGGCCCCATTTCGATGTGTTCGAGTTGGTTTGCAGAACACCATAACGAAATTTCATATGGAGTGATTTTGCCAACTGAGGCTGTACTTCATCCAGAAATAGCTCGAAGCTCGGAGTTGGTTTCATAAGGAGCAACTGGGCCGTTAATCTACCAGTAACTGAGCTATGGGACACACTATTTTGGGTATACGCCCAAAAGGTAGTTTTCATTATTTTCTTAGAAGCTAGTGTCAGTAGGGTGGGTTCTTCCCAAAAATGCTTCAGCCCTAGTTTGCAGAACCAGGAGTAGACATGCTTGATCCACTGAAGGCTAGTACCTTGGTCAAACCTTAAAATTTCTTCTAGCCCTTCTTTATAGTGGGCTAGTTCGGTTGTTGACCACAGGCGCACCCAAAACAATAATGGTCTTAATGTAGCTTGGTGATCAATACGTTTAGTATTTAGGTCCATGACGATGGGAATTACAGGTGTGCGCACAGGGAGACGTAGTAACTTCCTAAATTTTTTATTTTTTTCTCCCGCGAAAGTATTTTTACATGAGGGCCCCCATAATTCCGCCCCATAAAGGGATGCCGATTGTGCCCTATATTTATATACCTCGAGTGCAGGGGATACTGCCTTAGTAGTACTGTTCTCATGCTTTTTTAATATTGGTAGAGAATTTTGGAGCAGAATGGTCTTACTTTTCTGCAGTTGCGGTTGCCAGGTCATTTTGGTGTCCAGTGTTATGCCTAGGTAATTAAAATTCTGCACATATTCTAGCTTCTGATTTTTGACAGTTATATTCTTCTTAATAGATTTATGTGGGTTAACTGCCATATATTTTGTTTTGCTAGAATTTATTTCTAGGCCCTTAGCGTCGCAGTAAGCACCAAAAGAATCTATTAAGCATTGCAAACCCTTTGGAGTTTGGGATATTAAAATAGTGTCATCTGCAAATAAAAGGGCTGGTACTGGCACCCCCCCAGTGCGCCCAGCCCAGTAGACATTCTGGGACATCGTTTACGTATAGTGAAAATAGGATGGGCGCCAGCACACACCCTTGACTTACGCCCCTTTTTACCGGGATTGCCGCAGTAAGTTCACCCATCGGACCCCATCTAACTTTTGCATAGTTGTCCTCATGCAATCTTATTATTTGCACGAGGAGTTCCCATGGTACCCCTTGATCTTTTAGGGATTCCCAAAGTAGATTTCTAGGGATGAGGTCAAAAGCGGCCTTCAGATCAATAAAGGCGTTATACAAATGGCCTTTTTTAGGTCTCGCTGAGCCAGCGCATGCGCTGCTCTGCGAGACATTTAGTAAGGGGCTTTTGAAAGTGCTACCAAGCCGGCCACCAGCTTGCTGTTACGCGCACAAGCGCGCGCGACGTGCACAGCAGCTGCCATCTGGCTTTCTACAGCGCGTGAATCCCCTCCCCTACCCCCTCCCACTCCCTCCTCGTCGCGCACACATCTCCCGCTTCTCCCCCTCCCCCACCACATATCGCGTCTCGCGGCAGCTCGCGCGCGGCCAATGCTTGTATTACTTCGAGGCAAGCGCGTCACTTTTACGGACTCGCGGACACCCAGGCTGCAGGCACACTTTTACAAATCCTGTAAGCTCATACAACATGTGAATATAACAGGCACTTTTCTTCTAAACACACTACTGCCTCCCAAGATCTCCAGCTCTCATTCCCTTGCACTGAACCAATCCGCAACAATAGGTGCATTCCTACTTGCCCAGCCAGACATCCAGGGGCACAGATGAGCTGCGTACAATTATAATTGGAAGTTACCACAGCTAAGTCGTAGACGCCTTTCAAGACCAGCACCAGGCATTTATTAGACAACCAAATAAGGGGCAAGGGTCAAAACAGGGAACAATTACTTCAAAACAACTCCGTCACTGGACGCATTCACGCCAACACCAGTTTAACACCCCCCTCCACCACCTCTGCCCCCCCACCCCCAATCCCACAACCATATTTCACAGGCCGGTCAACTAACAACCGACAGAAAAAGCACTACGTGTGCCCAATACAAACACCTAAAAAACCCAATTGCAGCCCCTTTTCAAACATTGCTACAAACAACAAAATGCCCCCAAACGCAGATACGCACATGCACTTCATAGTGCCGAAGGGAACATGTTCAGCGGGATCCTCCTGGGGCCAGCACTCGGCACCAACAATACTCCCTACTCCGCAATATTTCCATATGTAGCCCTTATACCTCCAAAATACCCCTAACCCGCAGTCTCACTTACCGCGGCCTCGCAATATCGTCCTCAACTTCCACGGGTGCAGGAATGGACAATTAACAATGTTCCAGCTCCTCCGGTTCGGCGGCGGCCCCTCCTCGCGGCACTGCTTCGATTTCCCCAAGACAGCTCACCCGGTTAATGCTCCTCCGCTTCGGCGCCTCCTCGCGGCACTCTTTAACTTTCGCCAAGAGCTGCTTCCTACGTTGCAGCACATATTAAGCTGCTCAAGCTGTACTCCTCTTATACAGTGGTGTTCTGGGATCCTCTGCAGCAGCCATAATTTTTACAAACGTTTTCACCGGGCGGCAATGCAAGGTCCTCCCTTACAGTAAGTAGCAGCCACTCCTCGAAACATAACTATAGCATTCGCACATTGCACACATTTCAACCCCCTCAAAGCCCTGCCACACCGGATTTGAAGGAATCCTTGTGTGCGCTGGAAAGTTCAGTGCTGCATTAATTATTGTTGACACCTGTTAGTTTTTCACTGGTATGGCCAATGCCTACAACAAGAAAGGGTATGCTGTTCCTAAAGAGTCCTACAGGTCTATGGGTGTAAAGAGAGCATATGAGTGCTCATGAAGATCGGAGAAAATGTTTTCTCCTTTCAGAAAGAGACCCTCACACACCCAGCCAGCTAGGTGTCTTGCTTCATCACTGGGTCTGCTCCTTATCGGGTCGGCGCTGCAATACCCGATCGGCGCCCGTGATGGGGCCTTCTTGGCGGAGATCTTTTTTCTTAGCCGTTGGGTGCGGTGCGTGTAAGGGCCCTCATGAGTGTAGATGTGTAAATGTGTAATGTGTGCAATATAAAACAGGAGTTAGTGATCCACCCAAAACTATTTTAATGACTGTGGTCACTATCCTGATTAAAAACCAAAAAGAGGCGCACACGCCTGCTCGAAGATTGCAGGGTTGTGTGCAAAAACTCAGGCCAACATGTTTCTTGCCTAGTGTCAAATTAACGGCAATTCTTCAGGACCTATTATTGATCATTCTACACTTTATGGTTGGTGGTCTGTTAATTACACAGATAAGTGACCACCCATACAGCACCCTATAAAGTGGTACCTGTCGATCAACAACAATGCCTGTAGGAGAGAAGAATCATAAAGATTAGTACATCGTTCTTCTATGGTCTGCAGTTCAACCTAAATGCAAAAGTCCATAATATGACCATGCTAATGTGACACTGCAAAACAAACGTGAAAGATGAGCATGCTTCACATAAGGGTGTATGTGATCATGCACTCGGCGAATTTCAGAAAAGATTAAAAACAGAAGTAGCAAAGAATTATGCAGATCTTCGAGGCAACCTAGCCCACTCACCCAACATGGGTCAGCTCAATGCATCAAGGTGTCGCGGCAGGTGAAAAACACTGCAAGGTTCAGTGTCCTATGTATTGTAGTAAATGAAAGAAGAGGGGGGGGGGGGGGGAAATTATAACATGAGAATATTGGTTGAAGCTAACTCGATGACAGTATTTCAATGAATGTAAATAAAGAAAGTGGGGTGGAGATTACCAACAAGGGACCCACAAGGAGTCTGTCCCATTGTGATCCCGATGGCTATCACTCAGAGTAACCAGTATATCCTGCACGTTGGTAGCAGTCGGTGAACCGGTGGCGTGTCGTACCGCGCGCTCCTACTAATCACTCCAACCCAGTGGTCTAGAGTGATACACTGAAGCGCACCGCTGGCACCCCCGGTATCGCTACCAACCAAGTTAAGCAACAGATACAATAAAAGTTTAGCGCAAGAAGAGTGAGCGCGATGGCCAGGGACCAGTGCCGTACTGTGTCGCCATTCTCTCCTTTGTTGTTCGCAGTGGTTAAACTCACTCGGGCGGTCTCCTCAATTACGGCACCCACACTGAGTAGAAGGAGGGTGCGGGACACAACAAGGCTGGTCCCGCTGTGCGGTCACTACAAACATAGCGGAAAAAATCCCTGATTAGTGGTCAAAGCAAAAGCGCACGGATCCCACACTCTTAGCCTAAGCCCAAACCCCGGTACTCACGTTGTTCGCTCCGTCCGATCACGGTCGACCTACCCCTCACTCTGCCGGACCCGGGTGGATGTCACTTCTCTTTCGTGTTCGAATGATATCCCCCGGTCGGCCAGCAGTGGAGGCGGGACTTCCGGTATCGAGGTAGGGACAACGACTAGAGCGTCAACACACTTCCGGGCGCCATGTTGGAATCCCCATTGCGTATGTGTCAATGAAGGTTTCCCCAATTAACTAATTGTGGGCCACTGTGAAGCGATAGTCATAAGGTTGTAGATAAAATTATATGAGACGGGGAACAACAATGACTCATGCTCCTAGGGTATGCCTCGTAATCCACCTGCTGGTGTAACAATGGTGTCTAATAAAATAATATAACAACTCGATGGCCTGCATGTACATGGCAGCGTTTGAGGAGAGGGAGATCTACCATCACAACAATCCATACTTGGCGAACGTTCTTGTATGGAAAAGGTTCATTGACGACATCTTGGTCCTTTGGAAAGGGGACCGCAGAACATGCGATGAATTTTGTATTTGGATCAATACTCTAAACCCCTTTCTGAAATTTACTAGCACCATTTCCGAGACCAGTGTACCCTTCCTCGACCTGCTGGTAAGGCTGGGGGATGGCTGCATCACTACAACACTCTATCGCAAACCAACTGATAAAAACAGTTTGCTTCTATTTAGTAGCCACCATCCCAGAGCACTCAAACAGAATCTTCCATTCGGTCAATTCCTTCGGATAAGAAGGAATTGTAGTTCATTGACTGACTACCTCATTGAGTCTGATACTTTGGCTCAAGACCTGCGACAGAGGGATTATCCACAACACACTGTGTCACTCTCTCGTAAAAGAGCCAGAAACAACAACCGGGAAAGTTTGCTAGAGAGCGTACATAAGGATCCCGATACCACGATTACCTGTGTGACCACCTTTACTCCCGACTCAAATCGAGTGAGGAGTATTATTAAGAAACACTGGGGTATTCTGAAGACAGGAGCACTAGATCTCCCTGTACCCAGATTTGCGTTCAAACGCACAAGCAATTTAAAGGACATGCTCATACACACACGACCAAGCACCCTGAAAACCAATGTACAAAGGGGACTATGGGATCTACCTCCCGTAGTCGGACACTACCCGTGTGGGTCTTGCTCGGCTTGCCCTCTCACCAAGACCACAAAAGAAATAACATTCACGAATGGGGTGAAATGGGTCCTCAAGAGACACACCAATTGTAACACCAACAACTGTATTTATGCATTGACCTGTCCGTGCGGACTCCTTTATGTAGGGATGACGACCATACCGGTGAAAACCCGGATGACTGAACACAGGAGCAACTTCAGGTGTCATAGAACTAACACCAAGATGACGACCCATTTTGAACATCGTAAACACTCACCTGACTCTTTTCGGTGGGTGGTTTTGGAAGCTCACCCCGGTATGCACAAAAACATCCTGTTCCGCATAGAACAGAGGTGGGTACTGAGGTTGTCCTCGGATAAAGAGGGACTAATGAAGACATACCATGGAGTTTGCTGACGTAGGGGTACAATCCCCGCTTAAGTGCCACATCGAGTCCCGCCCCCGCCACCCAGCCTTTATAATAGTGGTGGACCTTTTATCTGACAGCGACCACATCGATAACTGGGTGATTTAGTAATTCTACATTTACACCTTAGTACAGCGATTTGGTCTATTCCAGGCCATCGAGTTGTTATATTATTTTATTAGACACCATTGTTACACCAGCAGGTGGATTACGAGGCATACCCTAGGAGCATGAGTCATTGTTGTTCCCTGTCTCATATAATTTTATCTACAACCTTATGACTATCGCTTCACAGTGGCCCACAATTAGTTAATTGGGGAAACCTTCATTGACACATACGCAATGGGGATTCCAACATGGCGCCTGGAAGTGTTTGTTGACGCTCTAGTCGTTTTCCCTACCTCGATACCGGAAGTCCCGCCTCCACTGCTGGCCGACCGGGGGATATCATTCGAACACGAAAGAGAAGTGACATCCACCCGGGTCCGGCAGAGTGAGGGGTAGGTCGACCGTGATCGGACGGAGCGAACAACGTGAGTACCGGGGTTTGGGCTTAGGCGAAGAGTGTGGGATCCGTGCGCTTTTGCTTTGACCACTAATCAGGGATTTTTTCCGCTATGTTTGTAGTGACCGCACAGCGGGACCAGCCTTGTTGTGTCCCGCACCCTCCTTCTACTCAGTGTGGGTGCCGTAATTGAGGAGACCGCCCGAGTGAGTTTAACCACTGCGAACAACAAAGGAGAGAATGGCGACACAGTACGGCACTGGTCCCTGGCCATCGCGCTCACTCTTCTTGCGCTAAACTTTTATTGTATCTGTTGCTTAACTTGGTTGGTAGCGATACCGGGGGGTGCCAGCGGTGCGCTTCAGTGCATCACTCTAGACCACTGGGTTGGAGTGATTAGTAGGAGCGCGCGGTACGACACGCCACCGGTTCACTGACTGCTACCAACGTGCAGGATATACTGGTTACTCTGAGTGATAGCCATCGGGATCACAATGGGACAGACTCCTTGTGGGTCCCTTGTTGGTAATCTCCACCCCACTTTCTTTATTTACCTTCATTGAAATACTGTCATGAGGTTAGCTTCAACCAATATTCTCATGTTATAATTCCCCCCCTCTTCTTTCATTTACTACAATACATAGGACACTGAACCTTGCAGTGTTTTTCACCTGCCGCGACACCTTGATGCATTGAGCTGACCCATGTTGGGTGAGTGGGCTAGGTTGCCTCGAAGATCTGCATAATTCTTTGCTACTTCTGTTTTTAATCTTTTTCTGAAATTTGCCGAGTGCATGATCACATACACCCTTATGTGAAGCATGCTCATCTTTCATGTTTGTTTTGCAGTGTCACATTAGCATGGTCATATTATGGACTTTTGCATTTAGGTTGAACTGCAGACCATAGAAGAACGATGTACTAATCTTTATGATTCTTCTCTCCTACAGGCATTGTTGTTGATCGACAGGTACCACTTTATAGGGTGCTGTATGGGTGGTCACTTATCTGTGTAATTAACAGACCACCAACCATAAAGTGTAGAATGATCAATAATAGGTCCTGAAGAATTGCCGTTAATTTGACACTAGGCAAGAAACATGTTGGCCTGAGTTTTTGCACACAACCCTGCAATCTTCGAGCAGGCGTGTGCGCCTCTTTTGGTTTTTAATCAGGATAGTGACCACAGTCATTAAAATAGTTTTGGGTGGATCACTAACTCCTGTTTTATATTGCACACATTACACATTTACACATCTACACTCACGAGGGCCCTTACACGCACCGCACCCAACGGCTAAGAAAAAAGATCACCGCCAAGAAGGCCCCATCACGGGCGCCCGATCGGGTATTGCAGCGCCGACCCGATAAGGAGCAGACCCAGTGATGAAGCAAGACACCTAGCTGGCTGGGTGTGTGAGGGTCTCTTTCTGAAAGGAGAAAACATTTTCTCCGATCTTCATGAGCACTCATATGCTCTCTTTACACCCATAGACCTGTAGGACTCTTTAGGAACAGCATACCCTTTCTTGTTGTGGTTCCGTGGGCCTGTATGCTGGACCTACTAAATTGGCCCTTAGTCCCCCCCTGTTGTCTCATGGCCAATGCCTAGCCATTACAAAGATTATAGAAATGACTTTCTAAGTCAGTATTTTACCCCCTTACCATTACATACTTCAAACACCACATAAACAAATCTTTTTCAACCTTGTGGTCGAACTGTATTGATTATCCTTCACTCATAAATACGGAAAAACCCCAGAAATGCCATTTAAATAATAAATACGAGCAAGTTTATATAGAGTCCTGTTTTTAACCCCTTCCCTGCGGATGACGGAACCACGCCGTTATGAGCCACGGGCGGCGTGTGCTCATGACGGCGTGGTTCCGTCATGCTGCGGCCGCTCCGCCCACGCGGTACTGATTCCCCGCCTGTGCGGGCGAATTAGTGAGTGGGCGGGGTCGTGACGGAACCACGCCATCATGAGCACAGCTCGCCCGTGACTCATGACGGCGTGGTTCCGTCATGAGCATGGCGGCGCCGCGCTCACCCCCACCCCTCCAGCGCCGCGGCGGAATTACCGCCGCGGCCAAGGGGTTAAACATCATCAGCAGGCCTTTGCAGAATCTTACAATATTTACAAATGTCCAGTATTTCGATCTCAATCCTCTCTGGCGCTCAAACAAAGGAACATCCCACTGCAAATCTGATGCACAGTGCCTTATAATGGCCTTCCTAGCCCTCTCTCAGTCTGCATCTGGCTGCTGCGGTACTGCAGGGGACAAACACAATGCTCTTGTGTGCCCCTTGCTGGGCTTAACTACATACGTATTTATATGTTTTTGAGCAGCATAGGTACTCACAGCTGCAATAGCAAATAAGGAAAGGAACGCAATTAAAAAACGCTTCCTTTCAAGGGATTCCCTTCCTTCCCACCACACTGCATCATCTAGAAACACGCACATAAGCCACGTTTAAGGCAGCCGCTCCTCATAGTAAATGGCCATAAAAGTGTGTCTTGTAGTACGGAAGCTGTGCTTGCTAACATGACCATTTCATCTAAAGCCCGACATGCCCTATTAAGTAGCAATACTCTCCTCAGTCACGGAAAAGTATCAGTAATCCCCGTAAAAAGACTAAAAAATGCCAGCTCACTACATGCAAGTCCTACCCCATTTACAACACTGAACAGAACTGACGTCATTCCAGTAGCTATTGGGCACAGCACTGCTGCTCCTCACATCACTACATAAAAAGATGTGATACACTGCACGCATCATTTTTCTCCTAATATCCTTCATGTCTCACATTTTTTCCAACTTACTCGCACTTTAACATTCACATTATCTCCATCTTCATAACAATCTTGCTTCATGTCCTTCACGCTGCCCTTTTCCATGTGCAAACACGTACACGCTCACTCTCTCTTCACACCTCTATATGCAACATTTTCATTTCCTACTGTTAATATTTCATCTGCTGCATACCTCCTACACACACTCACCTACAACATCAAAATTATAACTGGCACATCTAGATGTATTGCTCTGTACACGCTACTAAGAGGCCAAAAATTACATGTGCAAGTTCTCTGAACACCTTTGTAACCCACTTACACTCACAAATACACTTTCACACTACCTGTATCAAGTCCACTTCTTTCAGTTCTGCCGAAAGATCAGCCGACTCCAACCGCAACTTTTGCGCCTCCCATCCTCCCCGCACTCCTTCAGTTTACCAGAAGCCAACATTATTTTCTAAACTTACAACAGTTCAATGCGGCTTCACGAAGCAATAAACATCACAATTGTCTACATATAAAGAAAAACCTTGTACATGTTGAGCATTACAAGGGCAGCACTAACGCAATTCTAAAAACTTCGGCCAAACACTTTTTGTAACTTATGAGGATGTCTTGGGAGCACCACTAAAATTTATTTATAATACAAAACACATATCTAATTGTATTCCATTTCTTATTACAATTGGAGTCACAGGCTTCATTACATGATTTTTGGACTCACTCTGGCTTTTGGGTTTACTTTAACAAAACGCTGCACAAGCCAAAGCAATATCGGATGCTAGTTTTTCAACATGACTTCAACACTAAATTTAAACACCACACACACCAACTCTCTTATTGTCACTCTCATTCTCTCTCTCTCCCCTCTCTAATTCTCTATCTCCTTAATTCACTCTCCTCTCTCTCTCTCGTTATTACCTCGTGCACTGCTCGCTCCAAAAACAAGCAGCTAATAAAGGCCAAGGCAACATAAGCACACTTGATTCTATGTACACACTTTCGCTCTTTCTCTCTCTCCACCCTCTCTAATTCTCTCTCTCTCTCCTCACTTGCTCTACCATTTATTCAAAGTACACCCTTTCGCTCTTTTTTTCTATCTCCACCCTCTCTAATTCTCTCTCTCCTCTATCGCTTCACCCTTTATTCTCTCTACACCCTTTCTTTCTCTCTCCACCCTCTTTAATTCTCTCTCTAATCACTTCATCTAGCCTGTACTCTCTGTCCACCCTTTCTCGCTCTTTTTCTATCTCCACCCTCTCTAATTCTGTCTCTCTCTCTCTCTCTCCTCTATCGCTCCCCCCTTTATTGTCTATACACCCTTTCTCTCTCTTTTTCACTCTACACACCGTACACCCCACAGAACAAATATCGTAAGTACATTTCAGATACTACTATTAGCACGTTTTGTACAAAGGTTGACACTCACGGAAATATAAAGCACATAGCAAACGGCGATCCTTTACAATTAATTACTTTCACATCTTTTCAGTAAACAAATCGATTTCTAACACCTTGCTCTCTCTTCAAAAAAAAAATCCTCTGCGTACACTGCTTTTGCACTCATTGGCCCTAAAACATTATCGCACTTACCGAGCTCGCCCAACTTCCGCCTCAAATTCCACAGATGCGGGGATAAAAATCACAAGATACCAGCTCATCCACCCGGACCCCTCCTCGCAGCACTACTTCCGTTCCGCAATGCTATGTGGAATGGCTAAAGAGTAAACAAAAAAGAACAAGCATTGGCATAGCCAATAGGTCTCGCCTTTGGGACCTTATAAGTGTTTGCCATGCAAGAGTTGATGTTGCTGCACCAAGGATATTGTGCTGCATAACTAAATACTTATAAGGTCCCAAAGGCGAGACCTATTGGCTATGCCAATGCTTGTTTTAAATTGTATATTTCCAACTCATACAGAGAAATCTGAAGACCTGATCGATTGTGCTGGTTCTAGTCTCTAAATCCAGCCTGGTATTGTGATAAAATATGGTTCTCCTCAATCCAGTCATTTAGTTTTGTTAAAATCTGCTTAGCATAAATTTTTTTGTAAAATATCTATTAAACTTATAGGCCGGTAATTTGCAGGGTCTTGGCGGTTACCTTTTTTAAAAAGAGTAATAATTTCAGCCCCTTTCCATGATTCCGGGACTGGTGCACCCGCAGCGACTGAATTACAGAGAAAATTAATATATGGTCCCCAAACGGTTTTATCGTGCCTCAACAAGTCACCTGGTATTTTATCTGGGCCTGGTGCTTTCCCAGGTTTTACTGCATCAATAGCTGCCAGGGTATCCTCCAAACTGAAAGACAGGGGGGCTGTGATGGGGATGGTTATATGATCTTGAAGGTTATATGTTGTGTCAATTGCAGACATTGAATACAGGTGGGAAAAGTGGTTAACCCAGGTGTTAGCATCTAAAAAGAAGACCTTACTGCTTCTTCCCACTTTATTGCCTTTAGCTATCAATCGCCAAAAGCCAGCATGATCTTTGGTCTTGGCAGTATTTTAAGTTGTATCTAGTGCAATCGGGACTTTATGGTGACTTCCCTTGGGTGCATTAGAGCCGCCTCACAAGCCACGTCCTTGAGTTTCTGCCCCCAATTCCTCCCCCCAAAGAACTCTCAGCCTAACCAGTGTGTCCTGCATATTGTTGAGTGTTTTATAGGTGAGGGAGATCGCCTTCGAATGCAACTCCTCTTGGAGCAGTCTGCCCTTGAGAGAGGCATACTCCAGCGTATCCAGCTTCCCCAGACCCTCCGCCTGCCAAGCGTGTCGCAGCTGTGCTTATTTTAAGTATTGGTTTAGATCTATACCTAATTCTTTAGTAATGCACATTGCTCCCTTTCTTCGACCATACCATACTATTCTCACTCGCTGGGAGAAAAACAATCTACATGGAGTCTGTGCGTATGTGCCGTGCCAGCATACAGAGGAGTCGTAAGACTTCTGTGAAGAAAAACAAGTTTCAAACGTCTAATTCCAGCACTAGATTGCAGAAGTATGGAGAGCCTATGAATTTACAGCACTACACGACATGAAATAATGCTTAATGCGTAAGTAACATTTTCTTTATTGATCCACTATTAATTTGTTTTCTTCTAAGAAGTTTAAATCTGATAACTGCTTTTTCTGTTAGTTTACCCAGAAACTGACTCTTTGAGATTGGTCTGTAAGTATTAGATTCTGGTGGATCCATAGGGAAGACTTACAGTAGTTGCAGGTCCCATCCACACTGCCAGTAACGATAAGTGTAGCCTGGGCAAGCCTGGGCAGAATCAGCAGTGCTTCTGTGGACCCAGGTCTGTTGTGAGGGCGGGCATAGGGAGTACACTGGGACTGGGAAAGGAGGCTAGAAGACTGGGACTTTGGTCCTTGCCCCCTTGCTCTGCCCCACCTTTCAGCCGCTAGAGTTGCCCTGTTGAGGATAGTGAGGCTGGCATGTCTATTGATGGAAGGTTAGACGCCTGCTCTGCCATGCTTCTAGCCCAGTTGCAGCAACAGCTCCTCGATATCCAGCTTGTCCTCCAGCAGTGCATGCTGTTAAAACTTCAGCTTTTTCAGTTACCTCCTTTGAGACACTAAACCACTGCCCTTTCCATGACAGGCCCTTCTTCAGGTAATTTTCCAGGGAGCAGCAGAGCACGTGCAACACGCAGTTGTTGCCCTGAAGGCTGCAGCTTCTGGTCGCGATCGCGAACCTGTGGGTCTCCTTAATGAAGCTCGACTGCTTCAGCTTCAGGGTCATCTTGCCAGCCTCAGCCAAGTGTAGCTGCAGGGGCAGAGCCTCGTGGTGCCATGTCAGAGCCTCCTCATCTGGTACCTTGCTCATGTTCACCTGAGACCAAGGCAGCCCATGGTGATCATGTCTACTAACAAGTAGAGCACATTACAGCGTCACCATGTGATGGGCTGAATGCATGCACACCCCCAGTGCTCAGAATTAGGTGCCAGTTCTTTGCACCAGCAAACACTGGCACAAATTAGGCACTGGGTGGGAGTGTTGTGCTTTAACAACTAAAGATGAATGCATGCTCATCTGAATGTATAGCAGCCTTGGATAGGGGGCCGTTCGAGGCTGAATAGTATTAGCAGTTTAATATGACTACATTTACTATGTGTTCATTTTCGCAGCTGCAGTGTGACTCGGATTACTTTTAGTCGGGCTTTCTGAATACAGGAAAGGCAGACATTAGAGGTATCCTGCATTCTAAGTATGAGTTGATTAGGGATGGGTACAATCTATATTATGTCTTCAAACACTAATAAATTTGAGCTGAAAATGTCTTGAATGAGACCTGTTAAAGCAGAAAATGTCGGGCATTTATCCTTGAGCTATTTTCCTTGCCAATTTCTTGTGTGACTTATGAATGTGAGGTTTGCCTGCCTGCCTTCATTAAATGCAGGATACCACAAAATGAATTAAATTAATTTAATGAAATTACAAGATTATTTTGTGTCATTTCACAAAAACTCAATTTCGCACATCCCTAGAGATGACCAGTGCTTATACGTATTATTTTAGATCATCATGATGTGTAAATTACTTGCTTGATTTCAGAGGTTTTGTCTGATGGTGGACTTCCATAGAGGTATGGCTAATGGCATATGTGCAGGTGTCTTGCTTTCTAGGGGCACTGGTCCTTGGGAGGTTGATGGTTCGGTGAGATCATGCTTGGTTAGGTCATTATGGGCTGCAGTTTAAATGGTTATGGTTTGCGCTTAAGTCTTTGCATCTCACACCGACAGTGGGGAAATCATGACGAATGATCTTAGATTCATTATTTTGAATGCTGATGTGATTTCAGTCTTTGGATCTTCGTATTATGAAAAAGAGTTGGGAGTTAGGGATTGAATTTTCTTTCATTTTTGTGACTAAATTTAACAGACTGGTATTCCAAGTTGCTCTGTCTTCATGAAGAGCGGGTTAAATACACAAAAGGTGTTGGCAGGAATGCTTGTGATTTCTCTAACCACTGGCAATCGCTCGGAGTAGAATTGCAACCCATCGGTCTTTTACTCAGTACTTTACCTCAGTTTGGATCCAGCCGTATGCAATGCAGTCATGACCTTGCTCCACTAGGATCAGTCTGGCCTAAACTTCCTGGCCAGATTCGCCCTGAAATGGTGCACAAGCTGCCGAAGTCCAGTTTCGCTGTGATTGGCTCTCTTCAGTTGGGTGTAGTTTGGTTCCAGTGGCACAGTGAACATTGGACCCACGTCTGGGCATACTTTTGGCCACTTAAGGTGTTACATCAAACACACAAAAGGTGATGAGAGAATTTTTTCGATAAGTCTTACAAGTGGCTATTGCTCGGGTGTTTGACTTTTTTTTTTTTAAATATGTTTTTATATGTTGGTGCCGTGACATAGCACATTTCACCATTCCAACATTCCATGATTTCACCAAAGTAACACAATTTGTGGTTAAAGGAGTAGAGCTGTGCAGCTTAAGAACCGGATGATTCTTAAAGTTGAGTGGATGTGGGTATCCTTTACTTGAAAGGTTTAGTTGTCGTTTGGTGTTCATGTGTTTCATGTTCGTCGGTGTGTTCTGTGCACGAAGCCTTCTGTGGTGTAGCTGCTTGCAGGATAAGAATATGCTTGGGCGGTCTGTTGTACATGCACAGATAGACCACTCCTGCTCTGTTGTCTAAAGATAGTGGCGTGTTCCACAGAATGTGGGAAGGAAAAATGCATCAAGTAGCATTTCAGTGAAATGGGGACTCCAGTGCAGTGCTGTTTGCAGGTGATGGACTTTTTGTGAGTATCCAGCTCATGTTAATAATCGTTTTTATGTGTCCGATTACAGATCTAGAGCATAATGTAAATATGTATAGTCTGCAGATGAAGCTTTCCTAACTGTGATGTCAGCACAAGTGTTTCGAGGACTGTCCTTACCGCACAGTTTAAATGATGGATCTACTCCTTAACTTTGTCCAGGAAGAGCAGATACCACTTGTCACGAAGGGCAGCACCTCAGTTAAATGCTCCTAGTAGTAGTAGTATGTATGTAGGCTAGCTGCTGTACACCTCATTGTTCATATCATGAATGATTCCTCGATTCTCGTTTTTACTGATCTGCACATATGCTTACGGAATGCCATCTCTTTATATAAAACCTGGGAATGGGTTGTTTGTACAGACACCGGTCCAACCGCAGATTAACAGTAAAGCGCCAATGTAAACTCGTAACTGCTCTTGCATGTAGCCTGTACCGCGCAGCCATTCCAATCGATCTTCATCTCTCTTTAGCCCAAGGTCCTTATTAAAAGCCCCCCTCGTTTCCACTGAGCAGGAAGACTTCACTGTTTAGGTGTAAGTGAGGGTCGAGCTAAAATTGGAACAGTAATACACATCGTATTACTGATTACTCATGCGTGTGATCTAGATGGATCAACAGTTCTGCACTTGCATAACTCGACTCCCTTCTCAGCTCCAGACCAGGTCCTCTGAATATTGTTTTAGTTGAGGTATCATACACTGCTGTGGAAACCTCTGTTTCCCGTGATGCTCATCTGGCAATTTACAATGAATACTGATATTCACTGTGTGTAGATATCTTAGGGTACCTTTCCAAATTCAGTAAAATCATAATGTGTGTTTAACAAAAATGGATTTAATGAAAAGTATTATGCTATACATGCATATAGTTACTTAATATTGTGCGAAAACAATAGAAATGCATGCAAAATTTTTCTTAATAAAATAATAAAACGTGAATAAATCCATAAGGAAATAACCGGGAAAAAAAGTGGGGTAAAAAAATCTTAAAACCCAGAGATTTTCTTGATCAGGAAACGATGATTGCAGTTTTACTCCCCACTATACTTGTAGTAACAGATAATCAATCAATCAGGGGTTTGTTAAAGCGCGACTACTCACCCGTAAGGGTCTCAAGGCGCTAGGGGTGGGGGGTGCAGGATCCATTCCATCAAGGAGGGGGTCTGTCGAAGAGCCAGGTTTTGAGGTTTCTTGCGAAGATGGGAAGCGATGTCTGTCTGAGGTGGAGCGGAAGGGCGTTCCATGCTTTGGCCGCGAGGAAGGAGAAGGAGCGGCCTCCCGATCTGGTCTTTCTGGTGCGGGAAAACCACGGCGTAGGAGAAGCTGGGCTGATCGTAGGGTCCTTTGGGGTGCGTGGAATTTGAGTCGGCTGTTCAGGTATGCTGGTCCGGTGCCGTGGAGGGCCTTGTGTGCGTGGGTGAGCATCTTGAAGGTGATTCTCGCCTCGACGGGGAGCCAGTGGAGTGTGCGCAGGTGCTGGGAGATGTGGCAGTGTTTTGGCAGGTTGAGGACCAGTCTTGCGGCGGCGTTCTGGATGTTCTGTAGCTTGCGGGTGAGGTTTTTGTTTATTCCGGCGTAGAGTGCGTTGCCGTAGTAGAATCTGCTGGTGACCAGGGCGTGAGTGACGGTCTTTCGGTGTTCGAGGGGGATCCATTTGAAGGTCTTACGAAGGAGGCGGAGGGTGTGGAAGAAGGAAGACGAGACAGAGTTGATCTGGTGGTCCATTTTGAGCTCGGAGTCCAGGATGATTCCCAGGTTCCGTGCGGGGTCTGTGGGGGTTAGCGGGTTTCCGAGGGCGGGGGGCCACCAGGTGTCGCTCCAGGCGTCGGGGTTTGGGCCCATGATGAGTACTTCTGTTTTGTTGGTGTTTAGTTGTAGGCAGCTGTTTTTCATCCATTTGGCGACGGCTTCCATGCCTTCTCGAAAGTTGCGTCTGGCGGTGTTGGGCTCGTTGGATTACGATTCTTAAATATAGAAAATAATAAATGTCACTACTTAGTATAGTTTTTTTTAGCATATTTGAGCATTGCACGTTATTTAAAAAAAAAGAATCTATTATATATATTTGTAACAAAGGAAAAACAAATGTGCGTGCTTCATATTGCAATGAAATCGGTCTGAAACAGTATGTAGTATGTCACATGATAATGTCACTAACTATTTTGAGCGATTGTACGAATGCTTATAAAATGCATTCATTACTGTACCAGCTTGGCATGGTTTCAGGTAGCAGGATTTGAAATATGTACTTTTATTTTGTACTGTTTGTGAGTATACCTATAATCCCCGAAAAAGTCCATTACTTGCGTTATGAAAAATTATGCAACTCACATTCCACCAAAAGAAGCCCAATCCATCCAACATAAATATGTATAGCAAAACTTCCACCCAGTGCATTTCCACAGTCGTTTTGACTTTTAATTGTTGTGTGTGACCGCTTTCTAAAACTTTGTCCAGAGTTGGCATACAATAATGTATTGACAGTTCTTGTCTATTGTAGAGTTGTGAAATGCTTATTGCTATTACTTTGAGCACCTAATTTCTTAAAGTATTAAGAGAACAAAGCCATTGTGACAAGTAGACTACATACAGAACATGTCTTGAGTCATGTAATATGTGAGGTAATTAACCGTGCATGGCAAGAGCGCTAGTTACAATAACTTTAAAGCACAAATTATAGCTACTTGAAATAACTACAGCTGGTGAATTTCGGTGGTCTTGTTAATTTTAAAACGGTATGTCCCAGGGGCGGGTTTGACTCGGGGAGTGAGGCCCGACGCCCGCCCTCCCCACAAAAAAACCGAGGCTTGGGGAGGGACCCCACCCCACACCCCAACTAAAATAAAATATTTGACCCTGGCGGGCACGTGAGTTCTAGCTACCTTAAGGCACAAGTTCTAGTTTCTTGAGATAGCCCGGACTATAACGGCTGAATTTCGATGGTTTTGTGTGTGTAAATTGTGAACCTAACTAGAACGTCCCTATTGCCTTTATGTATGTATACACACATATATGTAAGTGTGTGTGTATACGTATAAATATATGTTTGTATATGTATAAATATATATATGTAAAAAATCTCCTGAAGATTTGCCATCTGTTGCGGTGCGCCTAACAAAGGGAGGTTGTAGGCTAAACTGGATCAGCTCCCCGTAACAATTCTCTGAATTCCTTTCACACAGTATGAAAAACCAGATGCCTGCACACGAGGTCTCTTTCCAAAGCAAAGTTTAATGGAAATGCAGCAGATAATGCATTTCTGCCGAGCTTTGCCGTGGTTCACATTGGGAGGCCGCTATTTTGGTGACGCATGTAAAGTGCTCACGTGCCAACTTAGAGTGTAAACATGAAAAAAATACTCTTGTTACCTGTGTAACAATACATCAAAATATTTTCTACTTAACAGTGACTATTAAATAAAATAATTATGCATTACCAATTTCATGTTCTTTCTGCACTAAATTTCCTATTATACATACAGATCTTATCACATTTCTTAATCCCATCTTGATGCACGCAATACGGATGAATAATAGGGTTTGCACTCTGCCTAGTGGGCTAAACCAACATGGATAAATATTAATTTAGCTGCATACTTGCTATTCAGGTACTTACAATCTCACCCCAGTGGGCATTACATATTTTAAAGTGCTTACATGCTCGCTCGGAGTGTAGACCTGAAGAAAATACTAAAGTGCTAGCAGTATAACAGTTTTAAAAATACTTGCATCTTAACCGTGACAATACAGGTAAATTAAATGTAGTGGTGCTGACCGCTGCACATATAGCTATACATTCATTTCATGTGCTTCCAACATACTGTTACCTGTTATATGCATTATTCTTATGACTTCTCTTTATCTGTTCAGGTACTTCCAATCCAGCCCCAGTGGGCAATTACTCTACAGTTATCAAACTTTGATATGAAATTCTTACAATATCTCCTCATTATATGTGCTGTTATTAATGTGTAGGGACTTTCTTACAGTTAAGTGTTACACCTACTACTTGATGTGGAAATAGCTACAGACTAATGGTTGTTATAAGTGTGTGTACAACTCCTTATCCATGTTCAAACCTGTGGGAATTTTACTGTCTAATTTCATGACATATGTGGACTCTAGCTTTCTCAGCTCTTTTTCCTATTGCCCCCTCTACAACTTCTAGGTATGGAGTTGATAACATAGTACCTTAGTTTTCTGTCTAAGCTGTTGTGTAACTCTTCGAAATCTCTTGAGATACGATAAGTTTTGTCTCTATTCTTTGTCCTCATGTGTTGTAGCACTTGATGTATTGTGCTACTTACATAATGTAGTTTACAGGGACATTCTAACTTGTAGACTGTGTATTCTGTTTTATACGTATACGGTCCTCTGATCTGTAATGGGACTTTTATCAAACGGCGTATTTTAGTGATTTGTATTTACTCCATACTGGCAAGCCTTGCACTTAATACACTTTCTAAATCCTTGACTACATACAGTATTTACAGATTAAAGCAGGAAAAGAAAACTTATTTCAGCTCATGCTTCTACAATGGTTGGACATGAATCTCTTTATCAGTATTTAAACCATGTGGCTGCTGGGTATTGAAAAGTAGGATATAGTGTGACACAAGTGTTTACAGTTTCATTCCCCCTGTTTTTCCAACTTATCAACACAAAGGACACAAGCTTATTGTAGTCGCTGTTGTGACATCTCTTAAAGTACCTAGGAACAGGGTATCTTGTGTCCCCTTTTGAAGGGCCTTTCTTTTCTCAAATTATTTTCTATGTGGGAAAGACGGTACCCCCACAAACGATTTTGGACATCAACACTCAAGAACATATAAGGTGTATTTCAACTGATTTTTTTTTTTTTGTAAAACATTATTTATAACTTTCTCAGCAGATACTATATTTTGTTTCATAAATGCCTTACAGCTCAACATAGCAAATGCTCCGATTGTTTCTTGCCCAGCCGCGTTTGCTCCTTGGTTGCAAAAATGATTGTTTACCAACAACTTTTAAAGATCGAGCTTTCCTGTATGTGATTGAGGAGTTACCACATACAACACACTAAGACTGTGTAGTCGATAACCTCTCAAAATTTAAAATTCCCTGCAGACCACACTATATAAAAATACCAGCCTGTCAACAATAGTGACGCACTTGTGACACTACTGAACCTAATCACCCCTTCATTCACCCAAGGCATCTTTGCTGATGCTGTCATTGCCAGGCATGTCTTCCCGCTATTGATGAAGTCCAAGCCAGTCAGATATCCTTGCTACCTACCACCCAATCAGTCACCTCTCTTTTCTGGGTAAAATAGAGATGGCAATCCCTACCCAGCCATATAAGCGGATCAAGACCAATAACCGCCCACAAGGCTACCCGTTAGGATTCAGGCTACATTCCAGTAAAGCGACAGTATGAGAAAAGGGGTCCGACCATTTAATCGCCCTGGATGTTTCACTTTTTAGATTTATCGGGTCATGGACTTTTATTGTACGTGAGTCTTACGACCTGAATCTCTCACTCATTGTAAGCACTGTTATAATGGACTGGGATTGCTAACCTCCAGTGTCTGCCTTTTAAGATAAGGTCTGCTTTTGCGCATCTGGGGTAAGAGAGACTGAGCTGGTTGCATGTGAACACATATGTACACGTGTGTGCACTTCTGCGGGATGAGCGGTATCTGTGCATAGGTAGGTTGTTGCAGAAAAGACCCTTCAGGGATTGGTGGTGAAGTGATGTAGGTCTTATAAGGTGAGTGGTCATTAGTTATGTGGTTAGGTACATATGTAGTGATCACTGAAACGTGTGTGTATTATACTGTATTGCACTATGGGCGAAATCTGCACCAAACTACAGATTCTCCATATTTTAGCAAAAATTCAGCTTATACACCAATATCATGGTAAATTGCGTGGCTAAATGCAGAATAGACATTCATTTCCACATTTCTGCGCTCCTTGTGGAAATTCAAGGTTTACATTTTTCTCAGACTCCGCTTCTAATGAGACTCAAGGCCTTTGTTCCCAATGCTGGGTCAAGTTAATTACTCTGCTGGACAACTAGGGGGCATTTAGTGCTTTATCTACTAATTATGCCTGCTTCTAGTCGAGGAGAGGGCTGGGACGGAATCTGCATGTGCCACTTACCTGTCACTCTGCATCTGGCCTGAGAAGGCTCACTCCCACAGAAATAAAGGAGGAGAGCTAGACCTTTGGAGCCGAACACAGGAGGAACTTTGGAGTTTTGGAGGGAAGGGGCCTGGCAGCTGTGGCAGTTAGGGGTGTGATTTCAGACTTTTGAGAAGTCTTTCAACAGTCTATTTCAAGTCGCCATGTTGGAATGTCACAAAATACTGTGCAGGAGGGTTGGGGGAAGGGGTGGGGTGATGCCATCCTAGGATTGGGCAGAGGTGCCTACCTTCTCGAACTTTCCACCCCACTAAAAACCCCTGCACAAGGAGGTGATTTTTTAGAGTAGTCTGGACCTGAGGGAAGCAAAGCCAGAGGAATGCCCAGCTAGACGGGAGAAGACAGCTGACCTACCTGCAAGGTTAGATTCAGTGACTTCTTAATTCAGTTGGCAGCCAGGAACTAGGATGTCTCTCCAGGGCCAGTGGCGCTGTTCATCAACCCCTCTTGACCCTGTGGGGACAGTAGAGGGTGGGCCAGATAGGAGACCATGGTGGTATCTCGTAGATAATCTGTGAACTGGTCCTGCAGGAGTGTGATCTCTAGAAAAATGAAGTCTCTGTCTTGCGCTACCCCAGGTGATATGCAGTGGCCAAAGGAGATCTGGAGGCTAATTTGGATGCCCAACAAAAGAAAAGTGGAACCAGAAGGTTATATAACGGGATGTGCTGCAGCATGATAGAAGACAAAGAAAGACTCATGCACACAGTGTAACTGGAATGAAAATGCTGTGTTGACTGATCAAGTGAACAGTGCATCATTACATGCTTTAATGAAGGTCCTGGAAATGCTTTAAACTGCTGTATTGAAAATCACAGCGTTAACGGTGAGTCATAGCATGCTCAGACTGTCATTGTCCCTCGTCTCCGACTCTGCTTTCGTTTCTGCCTCCAGCGGCTTCAAAGAACCGGTCCATCTTTAACTTATTGAGCCTTTCACATTGTATTTGTTTGTGGCTTTAAAAGGATGCATGTCCCCGTCTCCGCCAGGCGCACCCCGTTAAGTGTGCACCGCAGTGCAGAGTGACTGCTCCCTCGCTGTAATACGGCCCCTGCTGGTAAATTATGAGCGGCCCTTACTCGGGGAACAAAGTGACGAAGTCACTGGTGCCAGGTGGGTAGTCTCTTGTGGCTTAATCCTGTGACCTTAGAGAAGGTCAAGCTCTTGAGAGTTCAGGCTCGATCCACCAGAGCAGAGGCAGAATTGTTTGTCTTCCCAACTCGTTGCGTTTGCGGTGCAGCTACATGGGCAGTCTAGTCTGCAAGTATTTCTGTATGGTTACTCGCAGAAAACTTGATGACTTTTAGCACGCAGGTTTGAGCATTTTCCGGTGTCTCCGAGAGGCAGTCCGGTTGGATTTCCAGGCAGTTTGGAAAGAGGCGGTGCAGGACAGCGGAGGGAGGATACAGCTCGTCATGGCGGGCGCCGTGCTCCAGTCGGCCCGTGGAAGCATATGCCATGCCATGCTTGAAGGTCTGGAAACAACATAAGTTGGGTGGAAGCCCTGGGTACAGGCAGACTCCACGGAGAGACGGCTGCACAGGTGGAGCTCAAGGGGGAAAAGAAGCACTAAAAACCCCAAGAAAGGTGGTTTTGTGGTCACTTCGAGGTCGCACTTTTCGTTGGGTGGCGCTTCCTCCTCCAGATGGGGAGGCGGAGCATTCATTGTTGGTGCAGCGGGATCACTCTACTTTGTAGGTTTTGGACCCAAAGTCAGCTCATTGGGGCGAATATGCCCCAGAAAGAGAGGGGCAATCCACGCCGGGCACCTCCTTACCAAGGGACGTGGATTAAAAAGCCTCTGCTCTTGCATCGGATTGGCCGAGGTTCGGGATTAAACGAGGGGCCGTTCTCGGCCAGTGATTTGTTGCAGCATGGACATTGCTGTTTTTCTGAAGTGAAGGAAGGCCGGCTGAGGGCAACACACACTTATACTTGGCTGAAGCCAGTCCTGGAGAAAATGTTGCAATGTCAGTATAAAATGACAAGAAAACTAGGAAATGAAAGAAAGATCGCTTTGTCATTTAACTTTTTTGAAACTATCTAATTTGTGGCACACTTTGGGAGTGAAACCTCCTGCTGTTTTAATCCTATCTTTTGTATATGATGCTTATAATGTACTGGGTGCATGTGAGTGCTGAACCAGAGACGGATAGGCATCATTCAATCTCTCCTACCGCTGTGTAATGTTCAAAGCACCAAGTCTTACAAAACATCTTCTGGATAAGCAATATTAATGGTGTCACCCCAACTTCTCTTCTCCTTCCACCTTTCTTTCCTCCACAAAGTCTCCGAAGTCAAATTCTAACATACGTTGTCGTCCAGAACAATTACTTTCTTGTTATACCATATAAGAACTGCTATGGCTATAGTTAATATTTTTAATATAATCATGTTATTGGTTTTCATGTAATGTCAACCGTAAAAAAGGATGGGCTCTTATTTTCCGCTCCCCCAAACTAAGGCCGAAAGGCAACCGGGAGATGTTTACTACTCTTTATTTAATACTTGCTCACCCCAAACAACTCTCTTCCTGGTCACCTCTCCCGTACACGATACTGTAAATCGTATAAAGCATGTCATTATCGGCGCCTTTCATCTATATCTCTGCCTCAGATGGAGTTTCATCCACCCACTGCGCTGGCGGCTCTCCTTATATTAATTATAATGGTGCCCACAACCACCAAAGGAGGAAAGGAGCCTGTCGACCGGAGGTCTTCCCCATTAGCATCCCCAATAGGGGCTCTGGTTGCATCCCTACATGTTATTCTCTGTGTACCTGATGTGGAATCAGCAGTGCTGTAGCAGAATAACACGGCTCATTAGGTTTCTTGAAAGATGTAGACGCGTTCTAGGCCTGATAAGCTTCTTGTGCAAGGCTGCTGTCAAATAACTAATGCTTTAGGAGGGCTGCGTTTGCTCAGGTTGCATTAAGAGCATTAGCAGTGACAGAAGAATGTGGCACTGTGCTCTGCCTCTCAGCTCTCTCCACAGCTCCGACCCATCGGGCAGAAATTCAAAAGGTTACAGATCTATGTAGAAGCACTAGCGCCGCAAAGTAGTTTCTGGCAAACCCAGGCGCTATGCAAACCAAATAAGTTTATTGGCACTCGCTTGTTCGGAAAGGTGCAGGGGTCTATAGAAATAGAAGCAATAGTTGGCTTTCTTATCGACCTCCTCATCTTAAATGTGTCTATTACATGTTTTTCAATTGCAATTCTTTTAGATGGCTTCATTAGGAAACGTCTGGTCCCCCCTTTTTTTTTCTTTTTGCAATAATGAGCATGGTATTGCGAAGAACTTTTTGTGTAACAAAATGCAAACCTGCCAAACAGTCGCTAGTACCTTAATTAGAATCTTGTATTTTTCTGTAGGTGTGTGTTTAGCTGTGTTTCCTATTGACTTTGGCTTACATTCTAAATTTGTACTTTCTGAATTGCTTGAGATTCGCATGTTCTGTTTACGTGGCTGCCTACTTAGCAGTTCTGAGGATTTGCTCTGCTACCGGGCAGAAGTATGATGTAGGGGTGGAAATATTCCAACAGGAGCATGTAACTGGGTCAACCAAAGGCAGATGGCGTACATAAATGAGTCTGTGGCAACTACAAACCGTTTCTGTTACCCAACAGGACCCACATTAGCTGACAAAAACAGTCACCATATCAACCATGCCCTCCTTCCATAGTTACTGCCCATGTACACATCTCCCTATGCCCCTGGCCGACAGACAAGTGTGTATTTTTTTAGCCTTCGTGGACATTGCAGATTTCATCCTCTGGTTTCCTTAATAAGCCTCTGAGCCGGGAAAACAGCCTTTCATCTCACAACACAACCACCTTTATTTCTGCATGTTTCAGGAAACTTGGGCTAGGGAGGATATTCATAGACTTGGCTACGCAACTTTTAGCATAGCCGCCACATGCGGGGGAAGGGGAAGACCAGCGGGGGGCCTTAGTATTTGGATTGCCACACATCTAGGATGTTCAGCAAAACAGGTAGAGACTCTCTCCAGTGACATTCTTTGCGTTATTTTGAGTTTCTCAACCAGGATCAAGATAGCATTGATTAATATTTACTCACGGCCAGTAGGGTACGGCCAAGAGTCTGTTACCCTTGATCTTTTATCATCTTTTTTGTCTACTATCCTTGACAATAATTTGGTGATCTTGGCTGGCGATCTAAATTGCCAGTATGAACCTTTGAAAGATTTAGATGCAGGCGACCCCAATGAAGAGGACTTGCACTGGGCCATTCCGGAACCTAATGCTCCGACAACCCGGGCTTGGACACCACTGGAAACACAAATGAACACCATTTCATTGAATCATTCGCTTAGGGCATGCAATGGGCGTTTTAAATCTGATTCCCCAGCAAACTTTACTTATAATAGACCAGGCTGTCCCTCCATTCTAGATTATATTCTGGTGAATACTAAATCATGGCACCGGGTAATTGACTTTAAGATTGTGCCCAGATACGATAGTGATCATAATGCCCTGATTCTTGAAATGGTCTCACCTCAAACAGGGGACGCTTCAAAGGGCCAATTTCCGACTGCCCCTGGGCTTACCCTAACTAGCTGTAGGAGGAGAGTAAGATGGCGTTTATTCTGTCAATCCAGAGAAAAGCTAGCCTCCCTTTATCGAATCATCATTCCTTTTTTGGAGGTTGCAAAACAATCTGTTGATTTTTATAGCCCTTTTACTGAAATTGCAGAAAACCATGAAGGTTTAGTGGCTGCCTTGGTCGACATTTTCTTCCATAAATCACGTCACAAGGAAAGCGGGGCACCAGGGCACCCCTGGTATGACGGTAACTGCCGCAAGGCCAAGCAAACTCTTGTCCTAGCCATTAAATCTAACGATAAGCTAGAAATAAGGGTAAAGCGGTAAGTTTACAAAAACACCATCAAACTAGCCAAAAGAAACTGGGAAGAAGAAAAATGGGAGAGCCTGAAAATTGCATTAAACAATAGGGACATGAGGACATTTTGTAATCTAATTAATACAGACTCCAAAGAGGATAAACCAGCAACTGAACCAAACCTAGGGGCAGAAGTCTGGAAGGCCCATTTTCAGTCCTTATATTCTAGGGTAGAGAACGAAGTAGGGCAAGCCACAATTGAATGTCCCCACCAACAGCTTTTTGCTCAGATACCCCAGAAATTTCCCTAAAAGAGATAACGGCTGCCATAAGCCGGATTATTCCTGCAAAGGCCCCGGGCCTAGATAAGATCCCCGGTGATCTTTTCGCACTGAACCAAGTATCTGGGCCCCGTACTTATGGACCCTATTCAATGCTATTCTCCAGGGAATGGAGATTCCTATGACATGGTTGGGGGCGGAAATCATTCCGATCTACAAAAAGGGTTCTCCACTCCATCCTGTGAATTATCGGCCCATCAGTCTCATTGATGTCACTCAGAAAATATACGCTCGAGTGCTGCTGGACCGATTACAGAGTTGGATGGAAGAACACTCTATTCTTAGCCCCCATCAGGCCGGCTTTAGAGCAAAAATGTCCACAATTGACCAAATCTTCAGGTTGCAATTATTGCACTGGAAAACAGTGATCTTGGAGGGTGGCAGCCTCTACATGATCTTTGTGGACTTAAAATCTGCATTCGATTTAGTACCTAGGGAGAAATTATGGGCCATTCTTTTTGATCTGGGAGCCCCCCCATATCTATGCCATAACCTAAAAAGACTACATGAATGTAATTTTGCTCAGATTAGATATGGGAAAAATGGAGAGCTCACTGATCGTATACCTATAGAGAGGTGTACGTCAAGGGTGTGTATTGGCCCTGACCCTCTTTTGTTTATTTATTAATGGCTTAGTGGAGACTTTGACCGCAGGGAGGGACATAGATGCTCCAAAGTTGGCAAACCGCAAGTTAACAGCCTTGATGTTCGCCGACGATACCCTCCTGCTGTCAAAGTCCCCTATGGGAATCCAGAGGGCTTTGGACATCTTCCACTCATTCTGCAAGAGTAGGGGCCTGGAGATTAACACTCCGAAAACCAAATATATGGCTTTCAACGCAGGGCACTCAACACGACCTAATCCCCAATTAGATGGGAAATTTTTAGAGAAAGTCTGTCTGTGAATACCTGGGATTGTCCCTTAGTGAGAAAATGGAATGGGGTGTACAAATCAAGAAGGTATGTTTAAAATTGGCCCAGACAACGGGGGGCTAGCAAAGTTGCAGAGGAAGTGCACACATAAAACGATGGGGCCGGTGTTGGAAATATACAAGGCACAAGCCAGAGGAGCTGCCTTGTATGGGGCAGAAATATGGGGCCATTGGCCATCTGACCAACTTTCCAAGATTGAGAATTCGTTTGCTAGACAACTTCCCAAAAGTACACCGCTCACACCACTTAGAATGGATCTTGGCGTCGGCCCGATTGCAGTAGAGGTAGCCCGGTCTTTTTGGATTCCGATTTACCACCGCAGCGTTTTCACGGAGCTTTTGCGTACCGTGAAGACACGACATGTTTTAAGATTCTTCTTTCTAATTTGGGGAGTTTACACAGTTGAAGTGAATGTCAGCTCGCCCCCTATGAGTCTTTACCATTAATATCAAGGTTTGCAGAACTCGGCCATTCATCATTTTATATCTATACCATGCTAGGCTGACTCCCTATCTTCAGCTTTGCGTTCTGCTCCTTATGTCCTGAGATTCAACCTTTAATTGGGACGCATCTCCATCAAGACCTCGAATTCTGTTTTAGGAATACAGCTTCACATTCTGTGAGGGTGTACATTTGAAATATTACGATTTAAGGTGGTTCTCCTGAGGAAGGCAGCTTTCTGCCGAAACGCGCGTTGAGACATCTTGGATACCACCCCACAATCATATTAATTCATAATACTGTATTTATCATATGTACTGTAATGTGGTTTGTCAGACTATGAATCAATTAATTACGCTGACAGCATACACAAAATAATAAAGTGAGGTAGTTGTGAATGAATGGATGAATGACAACAGTTAATATGATGCACTTGATTTTCAACAAAATGTATATGGAATTTAGAAACGTGTTTTAATGTATTCACTTCATAATAAATATTTTTATATTTTTCTAATTTTAGTGTCACTACCATTATTATCAATATAATCATGTTCTAGCTTTGTAGTTTTGAAGTAGCCCTAGAAAATTTACAGTATGTATTTCCCTGTCTAGGTGTACTTCACATAGGTATCAGGGGGCCCTTTGTCTTTTCAGTAAGAGGTCGCCCTCAGACCCTTGTTATATTGGCGTCTATGGATCACCCCTGAACTATCTGTGTATAGAGCGGAACTGAGGGAAGTGGTAAACCTCAGGGGAGCAAGCAAAATCCCATGGCTGGCCCACATTAAGAAGTCTCTAATTTCCATGGGAATGGGTGACTTATGGGCAAGTGCAGAAGACAGTTGTCTGTCAACTCCTAGGAAGGCGCTGGTAAAGATCTACAAGGAATACAATCTTACCTTATTGCAGGGGAGTTCCGGGACCGGCACACTGACAACTTCTTATTTAGAAGCAAAACTGCAATACAGGTTAGAACCTGTCATAAACGATATACAGCCATCCCTTGCTAAAAAGCTATATTTGCAGTTTAGGTATGGTACACTTCCCCTACGCGCTTTTACATATAAGTGGGGGGGGGGGGGCAGTTCTACTAAGGGCTGTCCGACCTGTAACAATATACCGGAGACAGACCTACACGTATTATTTTTCTGCCCTGCATACAAGAAAGCGAGACACTGTTGGTTACGGCAATTGTGCAGAAACCTCGGAACACCTCACTGCTCCCAGGCTTTCAGGATTTTAAAATATGATACCAGTATGCCCATTGCGTATTCAGTTTCACGCTATCTGTTCTTAATTTGGTGTGCACGCCGAGCAATTCTAAAGATAGGGCTAGCCCAATCAACTCATCCTGCTCCCCCACTGTGAATCGTTGTCTTTTAAATCCGATTTTATTATATTATGATCTTCCGACGTGTTTTTCTAAATATTTATTGTACTATATACTTCCATGAATTCTTGATTAATATTTTAATGTGTATGCCCTTCATTGCCGGATAATATGTATTGTCTGTATTGTATTTTTATGCTTTTTATTGTGCTTTTATGGCCTTGTCAGGCCGAAATAAAGAATCTTTTGACTTTGACTTAATGTATAGGTTTGAGAGTAATGTTGCACTATTTTTTTAAAAGCCGGTAGGTCAAGGTTGCACCAACACCTATAAAGTTCCTTTTCTTGCTTCCTGTTTTTCAAGTCCCAGGCAAACATGCAATGATTGCAGCTTCAATATCTAGGCAAATTCCAGAATCTTTACAAGATTTTCAGCGTGAGCATGACAAGCCATCGACGTAAGGCAGATTAAAACACAAACTTAGAATTTCACTGTTTAGGCACAATTGCTCTAGAAAGGGAGCAGAGGTGAATGTTTAAACGTGCGAAAATTGTATGGTTTAAAAATAATATGCATACAGACTTCAACTCGATTAATAGCCTCTTTTTTTAAGGTAACCTCTTTTCTTTTTTGGAGGCACAGGGGGGTAATTGATAAGTGTTGTGGAGTTGGTTCAAAGCCATCCGCGTGATTCTTGGTCATCATTAACACTAGTGTGAACATAGATTCGTTTTTATGCCCACTTTTTCTCCTCCAATAACTAAGTAATTGAAGTGCTACATTAACAAAAGCATATTTATTTAAGAAACTTTGTATGGTATTTAATATTATTCAGTATTCATAATGCACCTAACTTGCTGTCTAACTACCTATGCATCATTTTCTTCTAGTGCACCTCCATTGGCAGACTGGGCCGTTCCGCAGTCCTCAAGACTGAAATATCGCCAACTGTTCAATAGCCATGACAAAACAATGAGCGGACATCTAACAGGTACTCAACTGTTTTTGAAGGCAGTGTTTTTGTGAGCTGTGAAGTTTGCGTTCACACTGCGTAGACATGAGAATTACAGTCCTGGCTGGAGCTGCAACAGGTAGCTGTTCTGGGTGGAAATAATACGACTGAGAGAGCAGTTATGCAATTGTGTGTTAGAGTTGTGCATGATCACTGTTCCACTCTGGCTATCTCTGTACATTTCCAACACTGGCTGTGCTATTAAGTGATGTTTGCAGATTCTGTTGATTCAGATGGACGTGTTGCATAAATTGGTTGGGGCTAGATCATTAAGACTCCACTAGTGAATAAAGGGTGCAGTTGATGAATAATGGGGATAGTCTCAGTTGAGACTACTAGGAGGAGATGTCTTTGAACTTGTGCTAAGAGCATTTGTGCCACTGCAGGGCATAATTGTGAAAGGTAATGCAGATGAAGCACATTGTAGTTATGTAAATGGCGAACAAGGAAACACTCATGAGTACTGGCGGTGGCACAAGAATTGTAAGATCAGGCTGGGGAGAAATAAGGAGGACGAGTGAAGTGAGCTATAATCAGATTTTGAGCCATAGACTAGTATTTCATATTCAAGGCATATGTGCTGTAGCTACATATGCTGTGTATACTCCTGCCATCTAGTGTTGGGTGCAGATGTTTGCAATTTGTTTTTCTTCTAAGAAGTCTTTTCTACTCACGAGGTAAGGTGACTCCTCCTTTCGGCGATAGTGCACATGGGCATCGACTCCATTGTTGGACTGTTTTCTTTCCGCCATTGGGTTTCGACATGGTTTGCAGTGCTCTGGTTCGAGACAGTTTGTCAGGATCCCTTCAGTTTGCAACCCACTGGACCCTTGTCGGTATTGTTTTGAATGTGTTTCCCATCCTCCGCGTGCCGAAAAATCTCCTAGTTGGATCCACAGAACTCCAACCGCGGGCTTCAGGCCAAGCCCGTTAGTTTTACTTCCACTCGAACAAACATCATTGAGTAATCTGCCGATGGAACGCACTCCGTTCCAATGCTGCCCTTGGTGCCACTACAAATATCCGCGCACCGACCTTCACAAAGTCTGTAACATGTGCGTGTCTCCAGAGCACAAGGAAGAAGATGCCTGTCGCTTATTTCGCTCGGAAAGAAATGCAGCTACAAAACATCGAAGACACCCCTGATATCTTCAGAGAAGATATAGAACAGGAAGAAATGGAAGTATCCGCAGCGGAAGAAGAAGAGGCCTTCTCCGTCCAAGATTCCGACTCCGAGCTGGAGATGGAACTGGAATCCCATGATGTTCCAGCCGGTCAAGGTGCCGTGAGTACCAAAGCCCCTTTACCCACAAAACCCGCTCACTCTAAACATAAGGCTTCCGGGCCACCACTGCCATCCAGCCATGTTAGGCACTGAGACTCTGCTTCGAACGCCCGCCTTCTGTCTCGGCACCGAATGCACACGTCAAGCCTTCCAATTCGGGCTCGAGTCGAGATACCACAACTTCGGCACCTAAAACTTCGGTTCTGAAAGACAAAAAGGACAAATCCAGCTCGGCACCGGAAATTTCGGTGCCGAAACAGAAAGATGCTCCTCAAAAGCTTCCAGAGCTAATTCTGGAAATCATGCAAGAAAAGCTGGAACCAAAAGAAAATCTATATAAATCCAGACACTGGACATATTACAGGAAAGCCAGTGATACCATCCTCCAAGAGAAAAATAGACACTGGATATAACATTCCTCTTAAAAAGGAGGACATGGCTACTAGCCCTCTTCTCTCCATTCCTCATACCCCTCCACCATCTTCACCATTACTTATTATACCACCTTCAGGCCCTCTAGACATCACACCACAGGGCTCTCTGGGTACAGATCCTGATACAGGGGATAGGGATGACACTTATGGACAACCACCACCAGATCCATGGGATGATTATAATATAGATCCTCCTACAGACACAGATCCAGCTCTATACGCTGCTAAACCTTCCACTCCTGATGACAACACCTCATATCAGGAGTTAATTGCCAGGGCAGCCACATATCATGTAGTTATTTTACACAAAGAAACTTTAGAGGAAGATTTCTTATTTGAAACATTAGGAACCACACATGACGACACAATCATTACCTATGTTAAAGGGTATGATGAGGCATGCTGAAGACATGTTTAGAGATCCAGTGAAGGCACGTATTATAACACCCAAGGTGGATAAAAAATAAACCCCCACCATCTGACCCAATTTTTTATTATGGGCCAGCTTCCTTTAGTTGTGTCCAATACTCTTAAAAGAGCAAATTCGCAAACTTCAGGTAATGCACCGCCTCCAGACAAGGAGTCAAAGTTAATAGATGCTTCAGTCAAGAGTGGCTGCACAATCAGCCAACCATTGGCATATAGCCAATACACAAGGTCTTTTGGCTAGGTTCAGTAGGGCTCACTGGGACGAAATGGAAGACTTATTCCAATATCTCCCAGAAGAGCACAGGGAAAGTGTAGGAATTGGTACAGGAGGGAAAAGTAATTTCCAATTACTCTATTACGTGTGCGTTAGATGCTGAGGATAACGTAGCCAGAGGAGTCAACACTAGTATTCTCCTCAGAAGACACGTATGGTTACGAATCTCTGGGTTTAAAGGTACAACAAACAATACTTAATGCCCCGTTCGACAAGGAACATCTTTTTGGTCCTCAAGTGGATGAATCACTTGAAAAAAATGAAGAAAGACGCAAATGTGGCAAAATCCATGGGAGCACTACAATCACCCTCTAACAGAGGCTCCTTTTGCCTCTCATGTTATAGGGGAGGCTCAAAAAGTATATCCACAGATGCCAACACATCTTCCTATAAACAAAAAAATAATTCCCCCCCCCCCCCCTCTAGAGGATTTTACAAAGGTGGTTACAGAGGGAACAATGTTAAAGGCAGAGTTAGAGGTACGCCAACATGTACCTCTCCATCTCTCAACAAACCGTGACTTCATAACGATTCCCCCCGGCCATCATACACCTGTCGGGGGGGGGGGAAAACTCCATCAATTTCTTCCCATTTGGCAATCAATATCATCAGACAAATGGGTGTTGGACCTTATCCAACATGGTTATTGGCTGGAGCTCACCAGCAATCCTCCCAATATTTCACATCACATTCACAAACGTTCTCTAGAGCCTCAACACCTGCTCAAACAATAAGTACAATCTCTTCTAACAAAAGGAGCTATGGAACCAGTTCCAATACAACACCAGGACTGTTCTTGACAACCAATATTAGATCTTGGGCCTCTAAACTTATACATACTGTCAGACCACTTCCATATGGTCACACTTCAACAGGTGCTTCCCCTCTTACAGCAAAGCAACTTTGTGTCAACACTAGACTTAAAGGACATGTACTTTCACATCCCTATTCACCCAGCACCTAGCAAATACCTCAGGTTTGTGGTAGTAGGAAAACGCTATCAATTCAAAGTACTCCCATTCGAAGGAACTACTGCACCCAGAGTATTCACCAAATGTCTAACGGTAGTAGCAGCTCATCTAACAAGACAACAAATTCATGTCTTCCCATATCTAGACGTTTAGCTCATCAAAGCCAAAACACATCTCCAGTATTTACAACACACTCAAATTCCAATAAATCTCCTTCACACTTTAGGATTCACAATTAATGCGCAGAAATCCAATCTTCAACCTACGCAGCTGTAACCCTATCTAGGAGCTATGCTAAACACTTAAACAGGTTTAGCATATCCCAATGCCACCAGATTTCACATTTTTCAAACACTGCTACTACAATTCCACAGCCACCAGTATCTAACAGTAAGAACCCTCATGCAACAATTAGGGATGATGGCATCATGCATTGCCAACATAGTACCTCATGCAAGATTAAACATGCATTCTCTACAGGAATGCTTAGCACGTCATTGGAATTAGTCACAGGGTCAACTAAAAGATATATTGTTGGTAGATAGCCGCACCTATCGCTCCCTGCAGTGGTGGAACACACAAAAGTTATAAAAAGGGCGGCCCTTTATCGACCCTGTTCCACAAATCGTGCTCACAGCTTACGCATCCCTTACAGGGTGGGGTGCCCATCTACAACATCAAACAGTTCAGGGTCTCTGGGACACCAAACACAAGAGTCTCCACGTCAACTATCTAGAGCTTCTAGATGTTCACCTAGCGCTAGAAGCACTTCTACCTCACCTGATAGGGAAAATTGTCCTAGTCCGCACAACAATATGACCGCTATGTACAAATACAGTGGGGGACACACTCTCTACAGGTATTGCGTCAATCTCCGACTGTTTGGCGTTGGGCAATACATCACAAAATCTAACTGTTAGCAGAACAACTCCCAGGACCAGACAACGAAGTTGCTAACCTTCTCAGCAGGATGTGGCAACAAGTCCACAAGTGGGAACTCCACCCCCAGGTCCTCCTCCCATACTTCCACAAATGGGGATTTCCACAAACAGATCTCTTTGCAACAGCAGAGAACTCAAAATGTCCAAACTTCGCCTCCAGGTTCCCACACCCTCTATCCAAAGGCAATGCCCTATGGATGAATTGGTCAGGGATATTTGCTTGCGCTTTTCCGCCTCTCCCTCTTCTTCCATTTCTGGTTCGGAATCTCAGGCAATCATCCCTCACTTTTATTCCAGTGGTTCCCACATAGGCTCATCAGCCATGGTTCACCACACTATTGGAACTCTCAGTTCCACACCAAAAGCTTCACCTCACCTCAAACCTTCTCACCCAGAACCATGGAGTAATCAGCCATCCCAACTCCATGGAGCTCAAACTAGCGATTTTGCTCCTAAAGCCATAGCGTTTGTATACCTAAATCTACCACCAGATTGCATAACAATTCTTAAAGAAGCAAAGAAACCTACCACTAGAGCATGCTATGCAGCAAAGTGGAAAAGATTTGTTATATATTGTAATAACCAGACATTTTACTCATTAGATGCTTCTATACAACAAACCATTTGTTATCTATTGCACCTACAATGTGCAGGCCTTGCCTACACGTCCATATGCCTACCCCTTGCAGCAGTGGCTGCATTTCTTCAAAACAGACATTTATTTCGATTCAAGGTACCCGAAATTAAAGCCTTCATGGAAGGCCTTAAAAGAGTGATACCACCAAATGTTCCACCGGCATGGAATCTTAATATTGCCCTAACAAGACTTATGGGTCCACCTTTTGAACGATTGCACAATTGCCCACTGCAATTCCTTTCTTGATTGCTATCACTTCACTAACACGTGTCAGTGAGCTACAGGCACTAACCTTAGAAGAGCCATTCTTCCAACTCCATAAAGACAGAGTGGTTCTTCGCACTAACCCAAAATTCCTTCGAAAAGTAGTCTACTTTTTCTATTAACCAATCAGTTGTTACCTGTTTTCTTCCCTCAACCTGATTCTGTAGCAGAAAGAGCTCTTCATACATTAGATGTCAAAAGAGCATTATTGTATTATATTGATGGAACAAAAGATTTTCGCAAAAAAAAAATTTTGTTGCCTTTGCTCCCCCTCACAAAGGGAAGCCTATCTCTAAATCTGATATCTCTAGATCGATTGTTACATGTATCCAAACATGCTATATTAAAGCCAAAAGAACTTTGTCTGTACCTCCTAGAGCACATTGTACTCGTCAACTAGGAGCATCTCTGGCCTTTTTAGGAAACATTCCCATAACTGACATTTGTAAAGCAGCTGCATGGTCTACACCACACATCTTTTGTGTGGATGTATTAGCACGGCAGCAAGCTAATGTAGGACAAGCAGTGCTAAGAACACTTTTTCAAACAACTGCAATGCCCACTGGTTAGCCACGGCTTTGGGAGAGTACTACTATGCAACTCATACCAAGAAAGGGTTTGGCCTATAATCAGTAAGGCTGGGCCATAAATACAAAACGTCAGAAAAAATGCCAATACTGATTCTCATTCAATCACCCATTCATTTTATGATCACACAACTTAATTACTATGATCAATTGAAAAAATCAGTTTTTTATTTAGTACAAAGTATGTTTTCTTTTAAAGAGTTTTTTTTAAAGAACTTAATTACTTTTTTAGAATTTCGTTGCTTTTTCACCATACACAGGAATCACAAAATTTCAAAATGCAAAAATATATCGACAAAGATGTAAATTACATCACATATAAATGATACATATACACCACATAACAAAAAATAATAATTTTATAAGCTCAGGTTCTGTACAGTTGAAACTGCAAGAATACCATAGTGCCCCTGACTACTACCTAACTAGGAAAAATACAAACATATTGGCATGAGCGATCGCCAAATAGTGACCCAACTGAGTTCACATGCAATATTCTTTTCAGAGCTTTTCAACAATTCTTAATAGTGAGCAAACCGTATTGAGCGCTTATTTGGCCGGAAAAGAACACACGTTTCGAACCCTGGCACATTTCTTTGACGATTCTCCTCCGGACACAGAACACTGAAAAAGCTAAAAATTCAAAAAATTAAAAAACTATGATTAATGAGCAGTGCTAATCAACACTTGCGCACTTTGCTCTGATGCATACTATAAACAAACCAATCCTTTACCTCCATCTCCTATGTTCAAATTCGTGCAGGGTCTTTTGAAATTGATCATGGCCCTCTACGATCTGGTAGAACTTGCTTATGGATGGTGGCAAAGGACTGTCTCTGAAGTTAGATACCCAGAATGAACTAAAACACGCCTCTTTATTGACCTCGCTCTTTTCCCTGTATTTGTATCATCTTCCCAAAAAGATTGCGAATTTACCAAGTTTTCCACCAAAGCTAGTGTCCTGTCTGATCCGCACTTTAATGTATGCAGATGACGTGATCCTTTTTGATCTTACACCCAGGGCCCTCAAAATTGCTTGGATACATTGCAAGTATATGAACCTGCCCACGATACAAAAAAGTAGGGTGGTGGTATTCAGAGGTATAGAGACTTATCTTTGTTTTAGGCAGGATCTTCACTGATCTAAGTGCTGCACCACATACAAACAAACTAGTGGTAAAGCATTAGCCATTGGGGGTGGGGAGAAGGGGAGGGAAGGCTAAGGCTCCCTCTATAAATTCATTGGTCAATGGCATTCTAAACACCTTGGGCCATATTCACAAAATGTATTTTGCAATACGTTTTGTAATACTATAAAATGGTATTCAGAAATCTAAGTGTAAATCTCCACCTCTCCTATCTTTTCTATGGGGTAGATGCTCAAACATGTAAGTTTACTACTTAGTATCAAATGTGGAAGGGACTAGTGGGCTGGGATGGAAAAGGGGCATACTTACTAATAAATGGGAAAGGTTTAGGGAGGAGTAAGAAGCTGTTTAGGAAGGAGTTTAGGGACAGACATGCACCCACCCACCAAAGAGTAAGCCAATTGCTATTCACAAAGTGCATTTCTGGGGAGAGGAGTTGGCCTAACGGCTAGGGCGGTCGACTTCGAATCTGGGGAACTGGGTTCGAGTCTCGGCAATGACGCTGAACATCCTGTGATTCTGGGCAAATCACTTAATCTCCCCGTGCCTAACCAAAAAAATGAATGTGTCCTCATGTAATGCAACTGGTGCTATGTAAAGCGCTCTGATACCCAATTCGGGTCAAGTTCGTGCTATATAAAACTCTGTAAAATAAAAATTTCTAAAGTTACTGCAGCCAAAAGATGACTCCAGCTCAGAGCTGGAATAAGCCCAGAACCACACATGGCCCTCCACTGGTACTGCAGCACCCTCCCATAGAAAATAGGTGGCACCTTAAAATAAAATCACGTAGGAAATGATATTAAGTAAGTTATTTAACAGTTACATATATAATTAAATATGATGTAATGTTAAGACATTTACCTAAAAAAACATTTATTATTTAATTGCAAAATATTTTAATAACCTTTTTTGAATGTATAAATTATAGTAACACTAATTTTATTAAACCATAATTACAGTGCATCCCATATATTACCTTTAACTATTAATGCTTAATCAAATGTATTTATTTATTACTTTTGATGAGAATTTAATACAAAATTAGGTTCATAGTGTAGTAGCATTTTTTATTTTGTTGTACATTTCAAATAAATATCCCAAATGAATGCACATTAATATTTAACATAATTTTTTTTTTTTTTACTATTTATTTTATTTAAATAAATGTTTTTATAGTTCCCTGTAGTTTACCATAGTGAGACTCCACACTCTTATTGGCGATGTCGCTATGTTTAAGAACAGGGCAAAAGTTTAATATACTTTATAATAAATTAGCAAAAACACTTATGTTAAATTGTATTGTAAATTAATTATATATATTTTAAATTTAGTCAAAATAAAACATGCTACAGCACTCAACTAAATTTTGAATTAAATATTTAATAAATATATTAAATTAAATGATTTTTCAGAAGTTTAAATAAAAAATGTTGGCGGTTATTTGGCATGAACTCTTCTTTCCAAGTCAACGCTTTAAAGTTGAAGTTGGTTTTGATGAGGTCTTTTGCTCTTGCTTTAGCCACAGTAATTCGTTGAGGCTGTCGACTGCTACATGTTACAGAGGGCTCCCTCTGTGAGCTTTTAAGGCAAGATTTGTATCTGAAGAAGGGAGAAATGGTTCCCTCCATTAAAACATAACTTATGCAATGCAACTCTGTGGGTTATCTATTAACTGTATGTCTTCTGAACTGGTCGAACTGAAAAAAGTTTCAGATAAAGAATTCTCAGAGAGATTTGATCAGGATAGGGATTATATAGATAAAGAAAAATAGCGGAACTGGCCACAGTTAATAAATGTAACTGTATTCAGAATTGCTTCTTTAGAGCAGCGTTCAAAGAATAGTTTACCTCTTGAGATTCACTGGCCTCCTGCTAAATGCCTATTTATGAGCAAGGTGGGGTACCAGTTTCAGTCGTGGCTGGTGCAGTTAAGAGGGGTGGGGTGGGGCGGGGTGTGAAGCCAACAGACTAAGGAAAATAAAAAAATAAAACCACTTATCTTGCGCTCGCCGCATCGCTGACTTGGCGATGCGGCGAGCGCATTGTAAGTGTTTTTTTTTTCTTTCGTATTTTAATATTTTATTTTTCCTCGTAGTCGTCTGTCGACTTCACCGCCCTGCCCCACCACCCCACTGCTCTTACCTGCACCGGCCGCGACTGCACTGTATCTGAATGAATTTGCCCCCTTTGTGTAAGTGGTATTCAGGATTTTATTTATATGCCTTTTATCTGAGGATCCTTTCAAACATAGTGCAGCCCTGTTTTTGTTACATCACTTGTTTTGAAAATATTTAATCTTTTTTTTTTAAGTTAGGTTTTACCGTTTTTTTACAAACTCCTAGAAATGGACATGTTAATCTTTTAAAATGTTTTCACAGTACTTAGGCTTTGTGTTTGTAATTTTTATTTGGAATTGTTAGTAGTGTTGTTTTGTTGATAATAGGTGAAGTCAAAAACAATTAAAAACTCAAAAGAAAGGAAAGGGGTGTCATTGAACAACATATTGACCTCCTAGACAGAAGACTTTGTTAAAGGCTGATCAATAAGAAACTATGTGCCTCATGATTAGTTGTATGGATGAATTTGAATCTCTCTGGAAAAATGAGAAAATTAGTGTTCGAGGCATATGAGCTGTAGATTGTATACTTTAGCATAGATCGCCATCTGGTGTTGGGCTCGGATGTTTGCACTTTGTTTTTGCCGAAGAAGTCTTTGTAGTCACGGGATAGGTGACTCCTCCTTATGGTGATAGTGCGCATGGGCATCGACTCCATCTTCAGATTGTTTTTTTCCGCCATCGGGTTCGGATGTAAACTGCTGCGCTCCGGGTCGGTGTCGTTATCGATTCCCCTTCGACGCGCAATCCTTCACCGCTCGTCAGTATTGTTTTCAATCGCGCTCCTCGATGCGCATTCAACAAATCCTTTAACACCTTCGATTCCGGTCGTCGACGCGGGCCGTTGGGCCTATCTGCGCCATCAGGCCCTACAGCTAATGGAAAGAACTCCATTCAAAAAATGCCCCCTGTGTGGTGCTAAATTCCCACACACTGATCTCCACGAGGTCTGTAACCTTTGCCTCCCTCCAGAACACGAGGACAAAGATTGCCCGGCCTGCGCTTCCTTCCGATTGAAGAAAACCATACGTGATCGCCGGGCTCGACGTCACGTGATGTCTAGATCCACTACCTTGGTGCCGGACAACATCTTCGATGCAGGCCCCGATGTTCCCGAGGAACAAGAACCGGACAGTGAAGACATCAGCGTCTCCGAGGCCGACGATTCAGAGACCGAAGATCAGACGGTTACTCCAGGTCAACGGATTGTGAGTACCGACATCGAAACCCCTACCTCTTCTTAAAAACATAAGGCTCCGGTAACACCTTCGCCTTCCGGCTCAGGTCGACACGGTGATAATCCTTCAGGTGCCCTGCCCTCGGGCCCGGCTCCGAAGTTCAAACACAAGTCTTCAGGCGACTCAGGACCGAGCCAGCCACGCATCGGTACCGAAATACCATCCCCGGTACAAAAATCCAAACATTCGGCACCGAAACACCATCAGGATAAACCCTCGGAGCCGAAATCAGACCATAAATCTTCGGAGCCGAAAAAGGACTATAAATCTTCGGAACCGAAAAAAGACAAATCCTCGGAGCCGAAAAAAGACCATAAGTCTTCAGAGCCGAAAAAGTCCTCGACCTCCACAGCTCCTCCAAAGCATAAGGACACCAAGACCCCTCCTAAAGCTTCGGAGTCTAAACCAAAACAACCAAAATCCTCGGTACCGAAGAAGGATACTGGATTAAAAGAACTTTTTCAACCAGATCCAGTGGATCCTAAACAAAAAACCCTTCACGTTGACCCTAAAACTGGTCATATCAAGACAACTCCATCTAAAAAGAGACCTTTGGACTCCCTAGAGGAACCTATGGTACCCTTAAAAAAGAGACATGGGAACTTCTCCAGCCAGACCCTTCTCTCCTACAAATATTCCTACTACACCACTTTCTCCAGCACACTCTCCAATACTTCCATATTCACCTACACCACAAGATGATGATGATAATGATCACCTTGGGGGTGGGGGTGGGGATGAAAACCCACAGGAGGATAATGACGATGACTCTACTCTCCCACCACCTGATCCTTGGGAGGATTATGATAATCCTCCACATGTCCCAGATGTTCCCGATCCAGACTCCTACCCATCTAGGTCATCACCCCCAGACGACAACATAGGTTTTGCACAGCTCATAAATGGAGCTGCACAATATCATGGGGTGGAATTGCACTCTGACCCACTGGAGGAAGATTTTTTATTGGAGACTTTCACACAGTCACAAAAATCAACAAGCATTCTACCTATGTTAAAAGGTATGATCAAGCATGCACCTGACGTTTTTAAAGACCCTGTCAGAGCTAGAGTTCTCAATGCCAGAATTGACAAAAAAATATAAGCCAGCTCCTAACGACCCAGCTTATATTAAAGCACAGCTCCCTCTAGATTCCTTGGTTGTGTCAAATGCACGTAAACAAGCAAATTCCCAAACATCAGGGGATGCCCCGCCTCCAGATAAGGAGTCTAAATTACTAGACGCATCTGGTAAACGAATTGCGTCGCAAGCAGCGAACCACTGGCGCATTGCCAATACCCAAGCTTTACTGGCCAGGTACGATAGGGCTCATTACGATGAGCTTGAAAAGCTCATTCAACATCTTCCCGATCAGTATAAGTCTAAGACTAACGACCTCATACAGGAGGGAAAGTTAATTACAAACACTTCTATAAAGTGTGCTCTTGACGCAGCTGACACGGCGTCTCGTGCGGTTAACACATGCGTTCTATTACGCAGACACGCATGGCTACGCATATCTGGGTTTAAACAGGATGTGCAGTCTACAATTCTTAATCAACCCTTTGATCAAGAACACTTATTTGGACCCACTGTAGACACCTCTTTGGAAAAAATGAAAAAGGACTCAGAAACTGCTAAGTCCATGGGAGCCCTACAGGCAACAACCTCTAGAGGTTCCTTTCGTCGCTCCTTTTATAGGGGCGCCTCTAAAACTAGTGGGACGGACAACACCTCATCCTCCTACAAAAACACTACTCAAACCTCCCCTAACAGAGGATATTTCAGAGGGGGTTATAGAGGGAACAACAACAAAGGTAGAGGCCGCGGTAATAACACCCGCACCTCTCCTACTACAAAACAGTGACTTCCCTCCACTTCCCCCCCAAACATTCCACTCCAGTCGGGGGAAGACTATCATAGTTCCTACCTGTCTGGAATTCCATCACCACAGACAAGTGGGTAAGACAAATTATCCAGTATGGTTACTGCCTGGAACTCATTTCAACTCCCCCATTCATACCCCCCAAACAACGTCCAATGTCCACAGAACATCTAGCACTGTTAAAAAAAGAGGTTCTCTCTTTATTACAAAAACACGCAATAGAACCGGTTCCCTTAACTCATCAAGGAACAGGGGGTTTACTCCCTGTACTTTCTAATCCCAAAGAAGGACGGTACTCTAAGGCCAATACTAGACCTCCGACCGTTAAATCTCTACATAGTCGGACCACTTCCACATGGTCACTCTCCAACAGGTCCTCCCACTGCTCCAACAGGGCAATTTCCTTGCCACTCTAGATCTCAAGGATGCTTACTTTCATATTCCCATTCACCCCGCTCACAGAAAGTATCTACGGTTTGTAGTGGACGGTCAGCACTATCAATTCAAAGTCCTCCCATTCGGAGTAACTACAGCACCCCGAGTCTTCACAAAATGTCTTGCGGCAGTCGCAGCTCATTTGCGGAGACAACACATTCACGTGTTTCCTTATCTCGACGACTGGCTCATAAAAGCCAAGTCTCACACACAGTGTGCACAATACACACAAAACAATCCAGCTGCTCTACGACTTAGAATTCCCAATAAACCTATCCAAGTCACACCTTCAACCGTCCCACCTACTTCAGTATCTAGGTGCCACAATAGATACCTCAAAAGCCCTTGCATACCCCAATCCAGTCAGGATAGCCTGCATGCAAGCTCTCATATCAAGATTTCAACCTCAACACTCCCTTCCAGCTCGAGTGTTCATGCAGCTAATAGGGATGATGGCCTCTTGCAACCTCATCGTTCCTTATGCAAGACTTCAGATGCGTCCCTTACAAGAATGTTTAGCACATCAGTGGAACCAAGCTCAAGGTCAGTTTACAGATCTGGTGTTGGTGGACAGCCGCACGCATCGCTCTCTGCAGTGGTGGAACACACACAACCTATCCAAAGGGCGGCCGTTCCTCGACCCGGTCCCACAGATAGTGCTAACCACAGACGCATCGCTCACCGGCTGGGGAGCTCATTTCCAAAACCGAACCGTTCAGGGTATATGGACCCATCACCAAAAACAACTCCACATAAATCACCTGGAGTTACTGGCAATCTTTCTAGCACTAAAGTCTTTTCCACTCTTGCTAGTAGGCAAAGCTGTCTTGATCCGTACAGACAACATAACAGCAATGTATTACATACAAAAACAGGGACACACACCCTCTCTTCAGCTTTCACAACTAGCGCAAAGCATATGGAGATGGGCCATTCCTCAAAACATTTACCTCCTCACAGAACATCTACCAGGAGTACACAATCCGATCGCGGATCTGCTCAGTCGTCAAACACAGCAGATCCACGAATGGGAACTTCATCCTCAAGTTCTTTTTCCATTCTTTCACATGTGGGGTCATCCAGACATAGATCTGTTCGCCACACACCAAAATGCCCAAGCTTCGCCTCCAGGTATCCACACCCATTGTCCAAAGGCAATGCGCTATGGATGAACTGGTCAGGCAGATTTGCATACGCTTTTCCACCTCTCCCGCTCATTCCGTTACTGGTTCAGAAGCTCAAACAAGACTCCCTCACAATGATCCTAGTTGCTCCAACATGGGCACGCCAACCATGGTTCACAACCCTGTTGGAACTTTCAGTAGTGCCTCATCAAAAGCTCCACCTCTCCCCCAAGTTCCTCACTCAGAACCATGGAGAGATAAGGCACCCAGATCTCAATCAACTCAATCTTGCGATCTGGCTCCTGAAGTCCTAGAGTTTGGCTACCTTAATCTCCTGCCAGACTGCATAAACATCATTAAAGAGGCTAGACGTCCTACTACTAGAGCATGCTATGCAGCAAAGTGGAAGCGATTTGTCATTGTACAAATAACAAAATCGATCCGCTAAATGCTTCCATCCAAAATATTATCTGTTATCTTTTGCATCTACAACAATGTAACCTAGCATATACATCTATGCGGCTACATATTGCTGCTTACCTCCAAAACAGACAACATTTGTCGTTGTTTCGAGTACCCGCTATCAAAGCGTTTATGGAAGGACTTAAAAGAATAATTCCACTTAGAGTTCCACCTTCTCCTGTATGGCATCTCAATATAGTCCTCCCCAGACTCATGGGTCCCCCATTTGAACCTCTGCACAAATGCGAGTTACAGTTCCTTACTTGGAAAGTAGCCTTCCTGGTAGCTATCACATCACTTAAGAGAGTTAGTGAACTCCAGGCATTAACAATACAAGAACCATTTCTACAAATACACCATAGTAAAGTGGTTATTGGGCCTAATCCAAAATTTCTGCCTAAAGTGGTATCTGCCTTTCAGCTTAATCAGTCGGTTGAACTTCCAGTATTTTTCCCTCAACCAGACTCAGTGGCAGAACGCGCTCTCCATACGCTAGATGTTAAGAGAGCGATACTCTAATACATCGAAAGAACTAAACGTATCTGAAAGAGACACGTTAGTGACAGATTCCTTACCTTAGAATATCCCCAGGCGTCAGGCTGGATCCGGAAAGTTTTTGCGTAGCAGTACCCTTGCGCGTCGGTAGGCGGCGTCGTGCGGCTCCGCGTCCGTCGTCGGCGTCGGGACCGCCGGGATGACCTCGCGGGCAGTACTTAGACGCCGCCCCTGCGCGCTGACGTCAGTTCTTTCTTTTTTCGCGCCAGTAAGCACAGATCCGGGAAGAGCAGTGCCCTAGTAATTTTTTGACTAACTTTTGGTGAATTTTTCACTGTTTTTCTCAAAGTCTCTCGACTCCGAAGGTGTCAGTAGGGATGCCCGGCTTCAAGCCATGCGACGCCTGTGGTCGAATGATGTCGATCACAGACCCGCATCAAGAGTGTCTTTACTGCCTCGGCCGCGACCACGACACGAAGTCGTGCCCCGACTGCCGGGCCTTGCACCCGAAGGCTTTGCGAGAGCGGTCTCGAAAGCTCCTCGAGGTCCGGCAGTCGACTCCGCGCCACGCCAAGCCCCGGTCACGTGAGAGGTCGAGGGGCCGGTCGCGGAGTCCTCATCGGTCGTCGGGATCCAAGTCTTCGCACTCCTCCGGTAAGTCGAAGCATAAGAAGTCTAAGAAGTGTCATCGCTCGACGACTTCGCCTCGCCGGTCTCGCGACTCGGCTGAGGGTCCTGTCGGCACCGTCCCCGCGGCGCCGGGAGTGCCTATGGAGCCGCCCCGCATTACCCGTCCTTCCCGGGTTCGGGGGCGACTCCGGCCGAGCTACAGGAGTTCCTGTCGGCCATGGCCCGCCTCTTCGGGCCTCAAGGTCCCCCGGTGCGCCTTCGGGCCCCACGGGCCCTAGTGGGGTTCCTACGGCGCCGCCGGCGACTCCGGTCCCGGCGCCGCCAGCAACACCAGCCCCGGTTCCGGCCCCGGCGCTGCCACAACCCCGATCGACGCCGGTTGACCTGACGACACCTCCACCGGCGCCGATCTCTCCGGTGCCGTTCACGCCGCCGCCCGGGGCTCCGGGCAACATCGTTCCCCGGTTCTCTCCGGACATGGCGCCGGACCGGCGTCGCTCGATGCCGGCTCCGACGCCGATGGGACCTTGGGTCCCGCATGTCCCTCCTCCATATTTTGAACCTGAATTGGAGGACGTAAAGGACTGGGAGGGGTCTGATGACCCTCTCACACAGCAGTGTGAGTTTGATCAGGACTGGGCTGAGGAGCTTGGGGATGCCAGTGGTTTGGACACCTCTCCTGACCCTGGCATGCTGTCTCCTCCTTCCGTGGCAACGGAGGAGGGAGCTAACTTTGCAACGGTGTTGCGTAGAGCAGCTGGGGCCTTACACGTCCAGTTGCCTACAGTGGCTGTCAGGACTAACATCCTGACGGAAGTGCTTCAGCCGGCGGCTACCTCCTCGGAGCCACTGCTGCCGTTTAACGAGGCGCTTTCCGACGTTCTTTTGGGCACCTGGTCCAAGCCCACCACAGGGGCTCCTGTGGATAGGAACGTGGCCCGACGCCATCGCCCTGCTCCGGGCGACCCCCTGTTCCTCTCCCAACACCCCACCCTGAGAGCTTGGTGGTCCAAGCCTCTGCTTCCCAAAGCGCCTTCCCTACCGCTCCCCGGATAGGGAATCCAAACACCTGGATCAATTTGGGAAGAAGGTCTTTTCTTCCTCCAGGCTTGCGGTCCGTCAATACCACTTGCCTCTTGGGCCGATATTCCCACTCCTTGTGGGACTCGGTGGCGCAAGTTCTGCCCCAGTGTTCTGAGGAGGTCCAGACACTGCTTACCCTCGTCATTGCTGATGGTAGAGATGCGGCAAAGTACACCATTAGATGTGGCCTTGATACCGCCGACTTGCTGGGCAGATCGCTTGCGACGACAGTGGCGCTGCGCCGTCACGCCTGGCTGAGAACCACTGGTTTCTTGGGTGATGTCCAAAACACTCTTATGGACATGCCCTTTGATGGGAGTCGGTCTTTTGGGAACAAGGCAGACCATGCGCTGGAGCGTTTTAAGGACTCGCGGGCTACGGCTAAGTCCCTGGGCCTTTCTGCTGTACGCCCTCCGCAGCCAGCTGCTTTTCGCCCCTTTCGTGGACACGGAAGGGGCGCCCAGTCACGTCCGCTGCCCGGCCACCGGCCCGCGCAGCAAGTGTCTTCGCGTGGCCGAGGACGTGGCTCCCGCCGTGGCGGGTCTGGCAACCAGCGTGCGGGTCAGGCCACACACCCCGCCCCATTCGCGGCCTCCAAGCCCTCCTAGTCCTTCCTTTCAGGTGCACAGCACACCAGTAGGGGGCAGGGTCCGCCATCACCTTCACCACTGGCGTGCTATCACCTCGGACAGGTGGGTCTTGGACATTGTCCGAAGGGGCTATTCCCTCCCCATCGTGACCATCCCCCAGCCATGCCACCTCAATTCCACCGCATGTCAGGGGATCACTTGGTGCTTCTTCAAAAGGAAGTGCGGCCCTCTTGGCCAAGAGGGCCATCGAGCGCGTTCCGACCCCAGAAGTAGGACGTGGTTGCTATTCCCACTACTTTCTGGTGCCCAATAGGACAAGGAGGACATGCGTCCTATCTTGGACCTCCGGAACGTCAATCGCTTCCTCCGGAAGGAGAAGTTCAAGATGCTCACCCTAGCTCAGGTCTTGACTGCTCTCGACCCTGGAGACTGGATGGTAGCGTTGGACTTGCAGGACGCATATTTCCACATCCCCGTCCTGCCGGCCCACCGGCGTTACCTGCGGTTCACGGTAGGCCTCGAGCATTTTCAGTTCACCGTGCTCCCTTTTGGCCTTACCAGTGCCCCTCGGGTGTTCACGAAAGTGATGGCGGTGGTCGCAGCCCATCTGCGCCGGGCAGGGGTTCCAGTCTTCCCCTACCTCGACGATTGGCTGCTGAAGGCGGGCTCGTCCCAGGCAGTCGTCTCCCACCTCCAGACAACGGCCGAACTCCTGCACTCGCTGGGGTTCTCCATCAACGTGCCGAAGTCGCACCTGATTCCTTCTCCACAGCTCCTTTTCATCGGAGCAGTTCTGGACACGACGCAGTTTCGGGTTTATCCTCCCGAACGGCGAGTCCGGGATATTCAGGCTATGATTCCGATCTTTCGGCCTTTATCCTGGGTTTCTTTACGGATGACCCTGAGGCTGATGGGCCTCATGGCCTCCTGCATCCTGCTGGTCGATCATGCCAGATGGCATATGCGGGCTCTGGAGTGGGACCTGAAGTTCCAGTGGGCGCAGCACCAGGGCAACCTGTCCGATCACGTCCAGATCTCGGAGGGGACTGCAACAGTTGCAGTGGTGGCTCTCGAACCGGCAATGGGTCATGGGCAGATCCCTCTCCCTTCCCCAGCCAGAGCACACAGTTATGACTGACTCGTCCCTTCTGGGATGCGGCGGTCACATGGGAGAGGCAGAGATCAGAGGCCTCTGGTCTCCGGCGGAGTCCAGGCTCCATATCAATCTTCTGGAGCTCCGGGCGATCCAACTTGCACTCAAGGCATTCCTTCCCTCTGTCAAAGGGACGGTAGTGCAGGTGTTCACGGACAACACCACCGCCATGTGGTATTGCAACAAACAGGGCTGGGTGGGGTCGTGGACCCTATGTCAGGAGGCTCTGCGCCTCTGGACATGGCTGGAACATCAGGGCATATTCCTGATGGTTCAACACCTGGCAGGTTCCCTGAACGCCAGGGCGGACGAACTCAGCCGCAGGTGCATGATGGATCACGAATGGCGTCTTCACTCGGAGGTGGCGCAAGGTCTCTTTCAGCAGTGGGGAGAGCCTTGGTTAGATCTGTTCGCCACCGAAGAGCAGCGCAATGTCAGCAGTTCTGCGCGTTGGAATTTCCAAGCCGGCACTCGCTCGGCGACGCTTTCGTCGCGAGTGGAGTTGCGGTCTGTTGTACGCCTTTCCGCCTATACCACTTCTACCCAGAGTGTTGATGAAGATTCGGCGAGACCGGGCCCAAGTCATTCTTGTGGCTCCGGACTGGGCTCGAAGAGTTTGGTATCCCGAGCTACTCAGTATGAGCGTCGATCCCCGATCCGTCTGCCTCTTCGGGAGGATCTTCTGTCGCAGCAGCAGGGGACGGTCCTCCACCCGAACCTGTCCAGTCTACACCTGCTTGCGTGGAGATTGAGCGGCGGCAGTTGATTCCTTTCGACTTGCCTCCCGAAGTTTGTGATGTGATTCTGGCAGCCAGGCGTCCCTCCACTAAGGTGGTATACGCCTGCTGGTGGAACAAGTTTGTGGCATGGTGCACAGCAAAGGCTGTGAATCCCCTTTCTGCCCCTCTTTCTGAGGTTCTTCTGTTCCTTCTTTCTCTGGCCCAACAGGGTTCTGCCCTGGGTACCATCAAGGGCTATCTTTGTGCGATATTGGCCTTTCTCAGGCTACCTGATCAGCCCTCCCTTTTCAAGTCCCCTGTGGTTAACAGGTTTCTTAAAGGCATTACACACCTCTTTCCTCCTGTTCCGTTTGTAATGCCTCAGTGGGACTTGAACTTGGTTCTTACCTTCTTAATGTGCGCTCCCTTTGAGCCTCTACATAATTGTCCTCTTCGTCTTCGTACTCTGAAGACAGCATTCCTGGTGGCCATCACCTCTGCTCGGCGGGTGAGTGAGCTCAAGGCTCTTTCCTGCAAACCTCCCTTTCTGTCTGTTCATCCGGACAAGGTTGTTCTTAGGACGCGTCTGTCCTTCTTGCCAAAGGTGGTTACTGCCTTCCATATTGGGCAGACCATCACTTTGCCCACCTTCTTTCCGCCTCCGCATCCTTCCAGAGAGGAAGAGAGGCTCCACCGTCTGGACCCAAAACGTGCGCTTTCTTTTTACATCAACCGCACACACTAGTTCCGGGTGGATGACCAGCTCTTTGTTGGCTACGTGAGCGCCAAAAAAGGTCGGGCGGTACACAAAAGGACCATCTCCCGCTGGGTCACTATGTGTATCAAAGCCTGCTATTCTTTGGCTAAGAGGAGCCTCCTGTTGGGCTGCGTGCCCATTCCACCACGGCAACGGCGGCTACCACGGCTTTAGGCCACGGGGTTCCGTTACAGGATATATGTCAGGCAGCTACGTGGGCCTCGCTGCACACGTTTACCAAGCATTACTGCCTTGACAGCCAAGTCCGGAGGAGACGGCTTCTTTGGCCGTTCTGTTCTCCGGGACTTCCTCGTCTGATCTTTGTTCGCAGACCCACCACCGGGGTTGGTATTGCTGGGGTATCTATTCTAAGGTAAGGAATCTGTCACTAACGTGTCTCTTTCAGATGCACAAGTTACTAACTTATGTAACGATATATCTGTAAGAGACAGTAGTTAGTGACAGATTCCTACCGCCACCATCCTCCTCGTTCTGCGAACTGATTTCTAGGGTTAAGGACATCCCTTTCAGGGCCCTAGTATTTTTCAGACACCTATGTCAGCTTCTTGCATGGCTCTGCGTTCCTGGCGCGGAAAGTCGTGTACAGAACTGACGTCAGCGCGCAGAGGCGGCGTCTAAGTACTGCCCGCGACGTCATCCCGGCGGTCCCGACACCGACGGCGGACGCGGAGCCGCACGACGCCGCCTACCGATGCGCAAGGGTACTGCTACGCAAAAGCTTTCCGGATCAGCCTGACGCCTGGGGATATTCTAAGGTAAGGAATCTGTCACTAACTACTGTCTCTTACAGATATATCGTTACATAAGTTAGTAACTTGTGCTTTAGAAAAACAAAACAACTTTTTGTAGCTTTCTCCCCACCTCACAAAGGCAATCCCATTTCAAAAACAGAAATTGCAAGGTGGATTGTTAAATGCATCCAAATATGCTATCTCAAAGCTAAACGCACATTAACTATTCCCCCTAGAGCTCATTCCACACGCAAACTAGGGGCTTCTATTGTATTCTTAGGGAACATTCCCCTAGATGACATCGGCAAAGCAGCAACTTGGTCTACACCGCATACTTTCACTAAACACTATTGTGTAGATGTGCAAGCAAAGCAACAAGCTACTGTGGGCCAGGCTGGATTAAGAACACTTTTCAAATTACTGCAATGGATACAGGTTGCCACCGCTAGGGAGGAAAAACTGCTTTACAGTCTATGCTAAAGTATACAATCTACAGCTCATATGCCTCGAACGGAAAATGCTACTAACCAGTATGCATCTGTTCTTGGCATGTAGAGCTGTAGAGTTGTATACGCCCACCCACCTCCCCAGATACCTTTATCTGTTTTAGTATTATCTTATTTAGATACATCACATGGACATCCTTTTCTATTCTCTTACTAACTCCATCACCCTTTATGGCGAAAAACAATCTGAAGATGGAGTCGATGCCCATGCGCACTATCACCATAAGGAGGAGTCACCTATCCCGTGACTACAAAGACTTCTTCGACAAAAACAAAGTGCAACCATCCGAGCCTAACACCAGATGGCGATCTATGCTTAAGTATACAACTCTACAGCTCTACATGCCAAGAACAGATGCATACTGGTAAGTAGCATTTTCCTTCTCTTACAAATTTCTCCAGAAATTTTTCTGTTCTAATCACCTTGAGCAGCATAAATTTTATTATGAAGATTTTATTTTAGGATGTTGTCTAAATCTACAGATTTGCTGTGAAGTTAAAACAAAATTGGCATCCGTTTGCATGATTTTTATAGGCTAAAACAAATGTAAAAAATAATTTATGTGCAAGTGGAAATGTGCAGGACACTTATGTGGTTGGCCTGAAATTGTACAATTGACTTATTAAGCAAGCAAAACAGTTATTGCATTTTTTTAAATATATAGTGCTTTATTTTTCCTATTTGTTTTGAAACAAGATTTTAATATTTGTTTTCATTGGAGGTCCTCAAGCTAGAACTATCCTTATGCAATCAAGTTTACCTCAGGGTCAGCTGGCGACAATATGGTAAGAATGTCTTTTTTTCATGGATACATTTCATCTTAACTGCACTTGCATTTCACATTGAAATACCATCCAGCATTTGATCTAGAGTATAAACTTGCCTAGTCCTAATTTTCAATATAAGTTTGGTTGGTGGCCAGAGTTTACACTGATGAAAGGCACATGGCTGACTTATGAATCAGTTTGAATCATCAGTATCCAGCATGTGTTCTGTAGGGACAGTTCCATTTCATATGGCTTTGTAAATTATTTAGATTAATTATCTGAAAAAATCTCTTCATGTGGATATCCTAACAATGTTGCTTGGATCCATCTTATCTTGAACTATGCTTGCCAGTGATTTCAAAGCTAGGATTTCACAGAAAGGTTAGTTACTGTCAGTTATTTTCCCTAATTCTCAGGGCTCATAGGTAGGAAATTTGGCTTCACTAAACAAATCCAGCTAAAAGGGTAATTTTTTTTCTTCACCGTATCTCTTTAATAGTTTTTATTGGAATTAAAACCATGCTAAATGTATGTAGATAGATAAATTACACCTATCTATCTGATAGAGACTCCTAACGGCAAATTACTTACCTTTGAATTTCCCAGTCGTTAGGCTGGATCCGGAAACGTTTGCTGAGCAATACCCCTGCGCGTGACGTCTGGTGGCTCCATTCAGCTCGGTGTGACGTTGTCGACATCGTTGGTGTCGGTTATGATGTTGCGGTGCCTAAATAGGCGCCACCCAGGCGCGCAGAAGTCAGATCTTTTCTTTCTGCACCAGTTAAGCGCTAATCCGGCAAGAACTACCCCTCTGACTTTTTTTCGCAGGCTTGACTTTGTCGAATTCTAGGATTTTTCTGACTTCGTGTGCGAGGGATGTCTTGGAGGAAGACCGGTTTCAAGCCATGCGGGGCCTGTTCCCGCATGATGTCGGTCACCGATCCCCATCGCGTCTGTCTCTGGTGTCTCAACCACGATTCAAAGTCGTGCTCGAACTGCTGGGCCATGGCTCTGAAGCCCTTGAGGGAGCGGGCGATGAAGCTTTTCGCGGCCCGGCAGTTGAAATAGTCTAGCGAGACTCCGCAGAAGTCCCGGTCCCGATCGAAGAAGAGGAGGTCGCAGTATTGCTCCCGGAGCCCTATGTCCTCTTCCTCCCACTCGAGGTCCTCAGGACACTCAGGGAAGAGGCATAAGAAGAAGTCCAAGTGGACTTCATCATCGCCTCAACTGGCGTTCGTCGTCGAAAGAAGTAAGGAGCGCTGACGCTCTAGGCACAGTTCCGCAGAGATAACCAAGTGCCCCCCTCCCCCCAATTCCTGGAGCCGGAGCGACTCCCGCTCAAATAAGAGTTTTACGAGGCCATGCGCCGTGTATTTGAGAGGAAAGACACCGCTGGTGAACCTTCGGGCCCTGCGGGGTCGGAAGTGGCCCCATCGGGTTCGCAGTCCGCTCCGGCCACTGCGCCTGTGGGGCCCTCAGGGGTCCGATCCCGGATCCGGTTAGACTCTGGTCATGCCATCGCGACCTCCCCCGGTGTTGAATCCGAAGTCTGTGCCTACGACGTCGCCGATGCCCATCGGTGGGGCTAGCCCCATCTTCATCCCTGACGACACGGAGCCGGAACGACATCGCTCGACGCCTATTCAGACGTCGACAGAACCCTGAGGTTCTCAGCTGTCGCCTGAGCACTATGAAGATGTGCTAGGCTTAGGAGAGGACTGGGACCCTCTTGCAAACCAGGACTTGGACTGGTATGGAGAACTTGAGGAGGCCAGTGGACTGGATACTTGCCTAGATACTGGCATGCTGTCTCCGCCAACAGTGGCTATGGAGGAGGGGGCATCCTATGCCATGGTGGTAAAAAGGGCAGCCGATGTCCTTGGACTAGAGCTGCCCTCAGTGCAAGTCAGGACTAATCTCCTGGGTCTTGCAGATCGTCAAGGAGGGCTATTCTCTGCCTTTTCTGTCTTTTCCTCCTCCTTTACTGCCAAATCATGAACGGCTGACGGAGGATCATTTAACGTTGCTCCAAGAGAAAGTTACAGCTCTCTTGGCCAAGGGAGCTATAGAAAGGGTCCCAGTTTCAGAAGTAGGCGGTGGCTGTTATTCCCGCTACTTTCTGATTCCGAAGAAGAAGTGGCTTCAGCCCATTTTGGATCTTCGGACCGTCAATGTCTTCCTCAAAAAGGAGAAATTCAAAGTGCTCACTCTGGCTCGGGTTTTGTCTGCCCTAGACCAAGACTGGATGGTAGCGTTGGACCGGCAGGACGCTTATTTTCACATTCCCATCCTGCCAGGCCACAAGTGTTACCTGCGGTTCAAGGTAGGCCACAAGCAGTTTCAGTTTACCGTGCTCCCCTTCGGCCTTACCAGTGCCCCTCGGGTGTTCACCAAGGTGATGGCGGTGGTTGCAGCTCATCTGCACAGGTTAGGGGTATCGGTCTACTCCTAATTCGACGACTGGCTGTTGAAGGCTTTCTCGCCTCAGACAGTCGTCTCCCACTCTCAGACTAAGGCTAACCTCCTGCATTCGCTGGTGTTCTCTATAAATGTGCCGAAGTCACACCTGACTCCTTCTCAGAAGCTCCCTTTCATCGGAGCAGTTCTGAACACAGTGCAGTTTCGGGCCTATCCTCCCGAGCAGCGAGTCCAGGCTATTCAGGCTAGGATTTCGATAGCTGGTATGCCCACTTTGCTCTATTGTCTCATGTCATGAATTGTTGCCAGTCTAGCACATTCCGACATGGCCCACAGCTGTATGGGAAGAGGGAGTTGCAGTCCTGCAGCATTTAACCAACTTTAGTAGAGTTTGGTCTCCCCCAGCCCCTTTGTTCGCAGACAGCCAGGTTAAAATGGGTTGCTGCCCTAGTTGTGCACCCACATCCCACTTCTCCATATCTTGCGTAGTCTCCCCCCCCCCCCACCCCCCTTTCATGGGCACCACTGGAGCCGAGCGGCCGCATAGTCGATAGTCGAGTTCATAGATGGGGGCGCCAAGGCCGTCTTGGTCTAGGGGGGCATATCGTTTTTTGAGTGCTACTCTGAAGCGGCCCTTCCACCCATATAAGGGAGGTGAGTATGGGATGCAAATCTTTGGAGTACGATTTCTTCAGTATTGCTGGCAATGCTGTGAAATAATACAGCAATCAGGGGAGTAGCAGCATTTTTGCAATTGCTACTCATCTCAACTTTGAGATCAGCAGCATTCTCCAGAATGGCAAGGATTGTCTGGCTAAAACTGTTGCTCTGTCTAGGTTACCATCTATGAGGTCTTACTGCTCTGGGAAAAATGTGAACTCCCAAATATTTGTTGGTTGGAGTTCTACTTGCAAGCCCTTTATTGAAAAGTAAGGCTTTGGTGTCTCTGATAGTTTGACCAGGGGGAACAGACACAACTTGTCCCAGTTGACTCTCAGCCCTGAGGCCTTACTGAAATCTTCGAACAGGTTCATAACTGAGCACAAGGTCTCATGTCTGAGGGCATTTCTGTGAAGATAGACAATGGCGTCATCTGTGTATAAGGAGACCACAGCCCCTGTCATGGCGATTCCCCCGTCAGGGTCATGCGTCCTCAGGAGGGAAGCCAGGGGGTCCATCACCAGCGCAAAGATTAAGGGAGAAAGAGGGCCTCCCTGCCTGGTGCCCCGTTGTAGATCAAATGGTGCAGATATTGTTATGCCAGTGCACCCCCTTGCTGATGGTGCAGTGTAGAGGAGTTGCATCCACTGGCAAAACTCCGAGCCCAATTCTATTTGTCTCGCAGCCTCCAGCAAATACGGCCAGCCCAATGTATCGAATGCCTTCTCAGTATCTATAGAAGCAACGCAGTTGTTGGCCTGGTCATGTCAGGCCAACAACTGGTAGTTCAGTAGTCCATGACTCTGAATAAACGGCAGAGGTTCCAAAATATATTCTGGCTTGGTATGAAGCAGTTTTGAGGATGTATCATTGTCTGAGCTATAGGCAGCAAGCACATTCCCAAGTATCTTATAATAGAGGTTTAGTAATAAGGGTCGATATGACTGCAGCATTAAGGGATCCCTACCTGGCTTCCAGAGGACCACAACCAATGCCTCCCTCATCAATGCTAGGAGTCGTTCTGTTGCTCTTGTCTCTTTGCATGTGTGTAGTAGTTTGGGGCCTAGGTGCGGTGCAAAAGTGGCATAAAACTCCACAGGGAATTCATCCGACCCTGTGGTCCTGCCCATGGCCATTTGTGTGATGGCTATTTGGATCTCTTGAATCGTGATCGGTTCCTCTAGCTCCTCCCTTTGGAGCGCATTAACGGTGGGAAGTGCAACCCTATATCAATTGATAGTGCCTCCGGGGGAGCAGAAAGCTAGAGTGCATGGAGTTTGTCTTCCTTCTCATGGAGCTCATTGTGCAGTGCATGTTGCACCCCACTTGTGGTCTTGATACACACACCCCTCCGCACCACTTTGAAGGCATCTCACTCAGCTGCAGTGTCCGCAGTGCCCTAATTTTCCTTGAAGTATCTAGCTATGTGCTACACTGCTGTCGGCCAGAACACCACGTCCTGGAATGCCTCCAGGTGCACTTTCCACGTTCCCCGGCCCCAGGTGAACGGTAGTTTGAGTGGGCAGTGATCCAATAGCGTTCAACCCAGATATTACACATCTACCAACCTCTACTCCGTCTCTGTGTTGCAGTAGAAGAGGTCTAAAAGCGTGTGCTAGGCATGTAGCCCTAACTAAAATGAGTACTCCCTGCTCTTGAGGTGCAGGGCATGACATTGGTCCAGCACCTGCAGATCTAGTGACCGTTGTCGTAGGCTTTTTGTCGCTGCACACAGTGCCTGTAGGTTAGCCTGGAGGGCCGGCATAGAGTGGATACAAAAGTAGGCAGGTCCAGGTTGGGATCATAAATGGTGACAAGGGAGCTCCGTCAAGAACCACTTACCTGCCCTCCAATCAACTCTTTTGGAGGTAGGAGTGATTGGGACTCCAGGTGCCACTCAAGCACTCAGTGTCTAACTCAAGTAAGCCATACGCACCACTAGACCCTTCCACCATTTCTGAAGTTTGGATACCTTGGTGTTTATTAAATGGGTCTCTTGGAGGAGTGCAAAGTAGAAATGACGTCTCCTTAAGTATTCAGAGTCTGGGGGGGGGCGCCAGAGAGCCGGTGAGCAAGATGGCCGCACTCCCGTGAGGCTCCGGCAGCCCGGGAACATAATCTGGCAAAATCCTTATCTAATGGCGGCAGCAACCCTGCAGAAAACACAGCCAGGCGTAGGCAGGCCAGCGGGGCGCTGAGACAGCGAAGCAGCGCCCGAAACCAAGAAAAGTTGCATGAGCTAGCGCTGGGCAAATAAAGTGCTGCCTGCAACTAGAGAGGATGGCGGCCGCCCCCTGTGCGTAGCGGCCTGTGCGGAAGCCAGGAGTGTGGCCTGGGTGCCTTGAGCGGCGATCCCCATTACCCGTGGCGCCAGACATTGAAGATTTGCCTCAATCAATCAATCAATCAATCAATCACAGCATTTATAGAGCGCGCTACTCACCCGGGAGGGTCTCAAGGCGCTGGGGGAGGGGGTAAGTTACTGCTCGAACAGCCAGGTCTTGAGCTGTTTCCTGAAGGAGAGATGGTCCTGGGTTCGCCGAAGGTGAGTGGGGAGGGAGTTCCAGGTCTTGGCTGCCAGGTAGGAGAAGGATCTTCCTCCGGCGGTGGCTCTGCGGATGCGTGGTACGGTGGCGAGGGCGTGGCTGGTTGATCGTAGCTGGCGGGTGGGCGTGTAGAAGGTCATGCGGTCGTTGAGGTGCTTTGGGCCCAGGTCGTGGAGGGCCTTGTGTGCGTGGGTGAGGAGTCTGAACGTGATTCTCTTGCTGACGGGGAGCCAGTGCAGGTCTTTCAGGTGTCCGGTGATGTGGCTGTGTCGGGGGATGTCCAGGATGAGTCGTGCGGAGGCGTTCTGGATGCGCTGGAGTCTTTTTGAAGTTTGGCTGTGGTTCCGGCGTAGAGGGTGTTCCCATAGTCCAGTCGGCTGGTGACGAGTGCCTGGGTGACGGTTTTCCTGGTTTCAGTGGGGATCCATCTGAAGATCTTGCGGAGCATGCGCAGGAGTGTTGAAGCACGAAGATGAGACGGCGTTGACTTGTCTGGTCATCGACAGGGAGGAGTCCAGGATGAAGCCCAGGTTGCGTGCGTGGTCCGTTGGCTTGGGCGCGGTGCCCAGGGCCGGGGGCCACCAGAGTCGTCCCAGGCGGAGGGTGATGAGCCCAGGATGAGGACTTCCGTCTTGTCTGAGTTCAGTTTAAGGCGGCTGTTCCTCATCCAGTCGGCGACGTCTCTCATCCCGTCGTGTAGGTTGGCTCTGGCGGTGGTGGGGTCGTTGGTGAGGGAGAGGATCAGCTGGGTGTCGTCGGCGTAGGAGATGATGTTGAGGTTGTGTTGGCGTGCGATGGCTGCGAGGGGGCTCATGTAGACGTTGAAGAGGGTTGGACTGAGTGAAGATCCTTGTGGAACGCCGCAGATGACTTCGGTGGCCTTGGATCTGAACGGGGGAGGCGGACTCTCTGGGTTCTTCCGGCGAGGAACGAGATGATCCATTCCAGTGCTTTCTCTCGGATTCCGATGTTGCTGAGGCGCTTCACTAGGGTGCGGTGGCAGACGGTGTTGAACGCCGCGGGAGAGGTCCAAGAGGATGAGGGCTGCTGTTTCCCCGTTGTCGGTTAGGGTTCTGATGTCGTCGGTGGCTGCGATAAGGGGCGGTCTTGGTGCTGTGGTTGGCCCGAAACCCGGACTGCGAGGGGTCGAGGATCCATTCGTCTCGAGGAAGGCGGCAAGCTGTCTGTTGACGGTCTTCTCGATGACTTTGGCCGGAAACGGAAGGAGCGAGATGGGACGGTAGTGCGTCGGAGGGGGGCGCCCTGCTTCTCGAGCCGCGGTGATCCCGACAGGAGGTGAGGCCTACCCTAGAGATCTTCGACGGGCAGTAGGCTGTGGTTGCGCCATCCGCTCGCCCGCTCCCTGGGACTGCTGGCAGATACCAGTGAGGCGGACGCCCAGACCTCGCAAGGCGCTGATACGGAGGTCGCGCCCTTGGGACCCCAGCAAGAGACGCCGCCTGTACGAGAGGTTGCTGTGACTGCTGACCGGTGGTCTGCCGGTGCTGGCGGTCCCTGAGTCGCATCCGGGGTCGGGTGGTGGAGACGCCTGAGGGCCTGCCCAGCACATACGAGAGGCTACGCTGCCCTCGCTGCGGGGAGTCTGAGCATGACCCCGGGGCCATCCTCCTGGGGCTGACGGTGGATGCCCGCGACACTCCTGAAAGCAATAGGTGAGGCCTACCGCTGCTGCGACTATCTGCCTGCGGGCAGAGGGACTGCGTGGCCGCTATTAAGCTGGGACCTGTGCAAATTGAGGGCACTGTAATGCGGATATAAACACGCTGCTGGAGGAGACCATTGAGCATCCCAAGAGCGCCAATAATCTACCGCTGCTGCAAGCGGCGCGGTGGGGCCAGGAGTGGCTCCCCAGGGGTGGGGCGGCGACAGGGTAAACGCTGGCCCATACCAGAACACATTGCGATGTGCCCCCATGATAGGTGCAGAGGGGCCAACTTTGGATTATCACCAGCGTGCCATTGCCCCATACTGCCTGCAGAGACGCTACAACATGCTGGGACACGGCTGATTGCAGAGCACGATCTGAGCTGTGCTTGCCCTGGCCTCCCTTGGCGCCCCTGCTCCGGGTGGGGATCCTCTAGTGACCCTGCAGGGCTTATCGTGCTTACTATCCACGCACTGCTGCACAGACCATGGGCCACACAGAGGGCAAACAGGCAAAAGTGGAGTTTGCCGCACGGAAATCTACTCACAACCCCGCTGAGGACACTGAATCCAACCGCATGGAAGACCATCCGCCTGTATCCCCATCATTGGACTCAAACATGAAATCCCTCCTCCTAAGCATGCGGCAAAGTCTTACCTCCATTGAATCCAAGATGGACGCAATGAGTATGCGCATGGACTTTATAACGCAAATGTTGGAGAAGCATGACAGCTGTCTAACTGAAACTGAGCAGCGAATCTCTACCCTAGAGGACACCACCTCAGCAGGCAGAGAACGGCTCCAAGGTATGGAAAAGCTTCTGAAAATTAACTAGGCCAAAAATGAGGATTTGGAGGCGCGCTCGCTCAGAAACAGCGTGCGCATAGTGGGGGTTCCAGAATCCACAGCCACGGGTCGCATGGAGGAGTACGTCGAACGCTTACTGTTGGAGCTCTTCGGTGCTGAGGCGTTCTCCAAAGTGCTGGTGGTGGAGAGGGCCCACCGCTCACTCTCTGCCAGACCTCCACCTGGGGCGCCCTCTCGCCCTATTCTTGCGCGCCTGCTCAATTACAAGGACCGGGACACGATTCTGAGGCTCGCAAGGGACAGGTGTGAGCTTGTCCACGAGGGGAACATCATCTCCATATCCCCGTACGTTACTATGGCTGTGCAAGAAGGGCAGAAGAAATTTGTGCCAGTCAAACGCAAGCTCCAACAAGCCAATGTACCATACTCTATGCTATATCCAGCCCGCCTCAGTGTCCCATATCAAGGGAAAACGCACATCTTCAACACCCCACAACAAACTCAGGACTTCCTCAAATATATAGGGCTTCGAGCTCCTGCTACCCGGGACAATGGTTCGGGGCCCAGAACGCCATCCCCGGCACCAGAAGAGGAATAGAGGTGGCTCTCGCACATCCTATGAGGCCATATTCACCTATTGTGACTACAGGACTAATTCATTGCGCGTCCGCCAGGGCCAAAACTTTAACTCTACTCTGGAACATTCATAGACGCTACCTACTCAACGCTACACTGGAGTCGTTGCTGGGATCAGTTAGCCTGCCCCTTAATACTGACGTTCCGGGCACCCTTGCACTAGCCAGGTGAAGTGCCAGGCTCCCAAGCGCATGTCCCCAGTGGGAACTCCCTGGACAATGCATTGGTTTGTCTCGTCTCTCGCACCCCTCTTTAACCTGAGATCTCTTTTGTCAGCTTTCTTTCTACACTCTCCTCCTCTTTCCTCCTCACGCTCATGATCCCTAACCTTTATATCTTCTTTCTCAGCTCCCTTATGGGGTCTATTTCACTTTCGAATGTTCACTGGGAATCTGGGCGGGTGGATTTTCGCCTGCGGGATTGGGCCGTGGGTGTGGGTGGGGGAGGGCATGGGGATTTCTTCGTTGTATACAGCAGCATTGCATGTAAAAGTCCTGTTTATTTTAAGGATAGACTGGGTACAGACATTTATCTAAGCTCTTGTCTCGACAGACACAACTACTCCTTGCAGGTACATTCGGTTCAGTGGAGGCCCCTAAACTGAACACAGACCTTACCTATAACTTTCTGACATGGAACGTACAGGGTCTTCGAGACCCCCGCAAGCGCAGACAAATCCTTAGCTACATTGATAGGCACCATGTGCAGGTGGCAATGTTCAAGAAACACATCTAGACCCTAAGAAGCCACCTACTTTTGGAGGGAAGTAGGCTGCACAAAGATGCTTCTCATCTTACTCGACATACGCAAGGGGAACCGCAATCCTAATCAAAGCTGGCGTAAAATATTGGCGGATTGGTACTTATCAGGACACGCAGGGCAGGTACTGTGTGATGTGGGGCAGGCTGGCGGATCACTCTGTCATGCTGGTTAAGTGTTATGCCCCCAACATTGATGACGCCACTTTCTTTGACAAACTCTGGGGGCATATCCTGGATATTGGATCCACATATCTCATATGGGGAGGAGACTTTAACGTAGTATTAAACCCCAGGGTTGACCGCTCGCATGCAACCCCCACCCTACACTCAAAAGCAGACAAGCACCTCAACGGCATCCTCGCAGATTGCCAGCTATTTGATGCATGGAGGGCTCTTCATCCTACGCAAAGAGAGGGCACCTTCTACTCTAGTGTGCACTCTAGCTGGTCCTGCTTTGATTTTTGGCTACTCTCGAAAGGCCTGAGTACATTGCTTAGGGACTCGTCACACTTGGCGCGCACGTTCTCTGACCACTCCCCTGTCCTGATTAAATTATCCCCCCCAGGCAATGTGTCCCTGTATCGCTCCTGGAGGCTCCAACCCACTGTGCTACTAGATGACAGCTTTCGTGAGGAGATGCGTCAGGAAATCCTTGAGTTTTACTCTCGAAACATAGTTAGCGTCTCGTTGCTGGCCTGTCTATGGGAAAGCTTTAAAGTAACCATAAGGGGACTTTGTATGGCGAAGGGAGAAGGGATCCCACAAGATATCAGAAGGACATTGCGCAGGTTAGAATGTGACATTAAACGTGCAGAGACCCGCCTGGCTGGGGACCCAGGCCCTCGACAGCAGGCACACCTCAAAGAACTACTAATACAATATTCTGATGAAGCTGAACGCGAATCTAGGTTCCGCTCCAAATACCATCTTGCCCGGGCATATGGCGAGGGTGAGCGCCCCGGTAAGGCCTTGGCAGAGATCACTCGCACCCCTAGATTTGCCAACCATGTTCTTGAAATAGTAGATGAGGAAGGCACAAGACACGCTGACTCACATAAGATACTCAACATATTCGCGGATTACTATGCCCACCCTATAACACTCATAGAGTGAACCAACTTGACATGTCATCCTACCTGGAAGACACAGCCCTTAGTTGGATCAACGACTCCTGCAGAGTTTCTGGCTGCCGATATTGGGGCGGATGAGATACGGGCTGACATAATGAACCTTCGGTCGGGCAGGGCCCCGGGCCCAGACGGCCTACCCTCAGACTTTTATAAATGTTATATTGACCAACTATCCCCTATTCTTAAACAAGTTTATGAGGAGGCCAGAGAGAGTGGTACCCTCCCCATGACGATGCGGCAGGCCATGATCATTTCCCTCCTCAAACCAGGCAAAGATGCCACCAAGTGCGAGGCCTACAGACCCTTGTCATTGATTAATTGTGATACGAAGATTCTGGCCAAAGTATTGGCTAACAGGTTGACCCTGCTGATGGAGGGGTTGGTGCTTCCAGATCAGACTGGCTTTGTACCCGGGAGAGCAATTTCGCACAATCTGCGTACCATATTTGCACTATTACACGATATCGATCCGGAGTTATCAGCGGCTGCGGTGTTTTTAGACGCCACCAAGGCCTTTGATTCCCTGGAGTGGGACTACATGTTCATGTTGTTGGGCAGAATGGGTCTCCCGTCCCACTTTCTATCGTGGTTAGCATTACTTTACACTCAGCCGGTAGCTATCGCACAGATCAATGGCCTCTACTCCAACCTGTTTCCCACCAGGGGTGTCCTCTTTCCCCTCTGCTTTTTACATTGCCAATTGAACCCCTTGATGCCAAAAATTGCCAGCACCATAGGGAATATGCAATAATATACCCCTCACGGCAAATATTAATCTCACTGTATGCGGACGATATTACCCTCTACATCCGCGAGCCACGCACAAGCTTAAATCCCATCCTCAGGGTTTTCATCCGATTTGGAACCCTGTCAGGGATCCAAATCAACTGGAGCAAATCAGATATTTCCCCTTACACCCAACACTTCCAAATTCACCCTAGACTACTCATTAAGCTGGTGCGACTCAGAAGTAAAATATTTAGGAGTGGTGATAACCCGGGAAAGAGCGGAAACACTCCAGGCCAACTACGGCACAGCCATTGAATTGATCACAAACTTGATAGCTCGATGGATTGCACTGCCGCTATCTTTAGCAGGCAGAATTTCCTTAATGAAGATGATTATCCCACCCAAACTATATTTATTTCTCAATATACCATATCACCCCGGTCGTCCCTTCTTTCGCACCCTTCGTTCGCTACTAGTCAAGCTGGCAAGGGGCGGGGGGGGCAGCCCTGTGTGGGCTGGCAGACTCTGACAAAATCATTTCCCCAGGGCAGCTTTGAAGCGCCAGATATGGAATTATATTTCCTGTGTGCCCAAGCCCATTATGCAATATACTGGTTCTATCCACCACCATTCATGCCGCACCTGGCCATCGAACAGGGATATATGGCTTCCATACCCACAACCTTCCTAAGAATGAAAGTCCACAGAGAAGGAACCACCCACCACACAGTGACCTGCACCAATCTGGCATGGGGGCGGCTAGTTAGTACAGCACGTAAGCCCCTATTGTACTCTCCACTAATGCCTCTCCCATATCATCCCCTTGCGCCAGTCACTCATGAAACCGTATGCCGGGATATGCTCTGCAAAAGAGGCCTAAACACCTGGGATGACCTCTACCATGAGGGAGTTTTTGGAGAACGGCTAGCACTCCTCAGTGGTGAGAATGTCACACCACTGGAGGTCGTCTTATATATCAGGCTTAGGCATGAGGTAAGAGCCAACACCACTGGTTTCCCTCAGGAACCCCCACATTAGATACTCTACATACCATGCTGCAAATGGAGGGGCCAGTACATGCTGTATCCAGACTTTATCACACAGCATTGTCAGAACACCCACAGGCAAAGCCTGACTCTAGGAAAGCATGGGACCGTGATCTAGAGGAGCCGCTGACCGATGAACAGTGGGGGTATTGTTGTACGCAAACGGGTACCATCATACGAATCCTACATTTCAAGTTCCTACACAGAGTATATTACACACCAGTGGGCCTATACAAATATAAACTGAGAAATGATGACCGCTGTGAGAGATGTCGGCAGGAGGGAGCGGGGTTTCTACACCTCGCATGGCAATGCGGGGAGGTATATATAGCTACTGGCGGGAGGTGATAACGGCCCTATCCACTATGGTTGAGTCCCCTATCCCTTCATCACCGGTGCTTGCGCTACTAGCATACACAGCAGACTTAACACCATATAAGAAATTTGTTGCGCTAGGCCTACTACTGGCAAAACGAAAAGTTGCATGCAGATGGGACAGAGGGTGCGCTCCCAAGTTTAAAGACTGGCTCTCAGACCTCATATACTGCAAAGACCAGCTGTCAACTTATGCGGAGCTCCTACCAGCCTCGGCCCGCCCCAAAGACATTTGGGAACCCCTACTAGCGTACTTGCGCGAACAATCAGTTTGACAGATCACACACACCAGGTTAGATGGGTACAATCAGCAACATTGACGTTCTCCACATTAAGGTACTGAGCTACTAATCCGCCACCTGTGTTAAAAATCGTGAAGTACAGCAAGGTCTAGTGTATCCTTTATGATGTGTAAGTGCGTGGTAAGCATCAATGCCCCTTAGACGCTGAATGTTCACTTTAAGGCCTGTTGTAGACACCACTCCTGATATGGAAATAAGATATCTGTTAACCTACCGATATTGCATCGCTTTTGTTTTTGCTATTGCTGTATGTTGCTGAAAAAGCTCAATAAAAAAATAAAAAAGTATTTATAGTCTGTAGCATTTCACATAATTAGCCAAGTCCTTCACATTCAAAGTTAGAATATTATAGTGTGATGTGACAGTTCTCTTACTCTCTGGCATGTCCATCAATATGTAGTCTGGCACATTCCCACACACTCCTACAATCTATTCAGGGGAACAGACAACCCTGGCTCTGAACAATAACAAACCGCAACTCCCTGTCCCAGGCAATGGCTACGGATATCGCCCCACCATACAATACACCCAGAGGAACTGTGTGGGAAACCAATCCTTCACGGTAGTAGAGGGAGGGTATTTCTTTTTACATGCATGCTATCTCAGCCCCTCACTGGGGTGGCCGCCCGGCTTACCCTGAGTACATTGCTAAACCCTCACCGAGGCCCCACAGGTATTGGAGGACTATCGCGTCCACCTTTTGCACGTTTCACCCATTCCTTGTTCGGTATTCATTCCCACATTGGGGTGGAAGGCTAAGAACACAAGGCATTCCTTTCTCTCATTCCAGCATTGGCATCCGGTCTTGGGCCATTCCGGAGAGCGTCGACTGTGCAGTCAATGTCCTCAAGGTTCTCATTGTTTGGATTGTGGCATGGGGACTCGTCTCCCTGCAGTGTTCCTGCTTCTGGGCTGCATCGCTGTCCCAGTGCTTCCACCAACTCTGTGTGCACGTTCCTGGCGGCCTGTGCTGAGGTCGGCTTGTTCTACGATCTCTGGAAGGATTTACACTTTCGTCTCCTGCTCTGCCAACCGTCCTCCATGACTGCATGCTTGAGGAAGGGGGGGAGAGGGGGTCTCATTTCCCCCTTTGTCTTGAGCCATGCCCAAGCATCCGGCGGGGAAGTAAAGTATCTAATGGTCTCTCAGTCTGACACTTGAGTGTGGGTGGGAACTTAAGTGAGTAGCGAAGGTTTAGTAGCCGGAGCCCTCTCTTTACCTCCAGAAAAGACTCCTATCATCTTTGGCCCTCTGTCATGTAGTCCAAGAAGATGTGTACCAGGCAATTCTCAGCAGTCCAGAGTATGTTATGGCGTGAAGCCTGCAGTGTGTGATCTCGGTCACAATAGTTGGGCAGTCATACCACCAATGCCGGGGGGGGGAGGGGGAGCAGTAGAGGCAGTTTGATTCGGAACCCTGTATGCTCATTCGATGGAAAAAATACCTGGATTGCCTGCCCGTCGGCACCAATTGCGCCAGCCAGTGCTCTAGATAAAGGTCCATGCTGGACCCTACGAAACTCTCTGAGAAGTCCACTATGCGAATGTTATTCCCTTGAGAGCAGCCTTCAGCATCCTCTGCCTTGATTTTCAGGTGGTCCACTTCCTCGAGTTCCTTCCTTGAGTGGTGTGTGCATTTCGTTCTCAGAGGAGTGTATAGCTGCCAGAGCAGATTAATATTTTCCACTTGTTCTGAGACTTTTTGTTTTTAGGTCTGCCTGTAGGAGCCTCAGGCCAAGGGCCATTGAGTCTATTTTAGGTTCCAAAGTGGTTTCAATGTCAAGCATGGCTTGCAAAATGGCTTCACATGTACCGGTGTGCTTCCTCAATGTTTCTGTTGCGTGGTGGGATATGATTTGCCTGGAGCCCATCCCTTCCGGCACATTGTTGGGATTGATCTACGAGCCTCCGCCCAGTGTCCTCCAGCTATTCTACAGTTTCCTCCAGGCAAGAGCCTACAGTTCCACTTTGGGAAGACCAGTTATTTAACAGCACACAGTACTGTGCACACACAGAGGGCCCCATGTCAAATCAGTGATAGGGTGGCAAATGCAGTCTCCTCTAGATAACGGCACAGCAGAAATAGCGACGCCAGGGCACAGTCAAGAGCTATAAGTAGTGAGGGGCTCGTTAACGAGTCCCTTGGAGGGAACTCCAAGAAGTAGAGCTTGATGTATTGGCAGTCTGTTAATTCTTGGGGCGAGTAAGCCCAACCACACGAATCAGTCCTGGGGCTGCCCCTCCCTGCACCAGGGTAGACCGCTGCATAGTAGTTCCTTGGAGTTGAGTAATCTAATGTTCATGGGCTGTCCTGTGCCACTCTTAACATTCCTAGTACAGATGAGGCTTATCAAACCAGCTGACAGGCAGGCTATCATACTCCCCTCCAAGTTCTCATGTGTGGTGATAAGGTAGGAGTTTCTCCTTCCCGTACCCCATGTCCAGGTTGGGGGGCGGGGGTAGAGTGGGGTTCCAAGTCACTCGGCCTGCAGATTCCTCCAGTGTACTTGAGGCGGGCATAGGCCAGCCAGCCAGCTAGGCTGCTTCCATTGTCTGTTGTCACGGGAGCCCCGTCAAGCCTCCAGGTGGCACTGGACCGTCAGTCCTTTTAGAGTATTAAGGAAAATTCAGTCACCGCTATCCCCCCCCCCGGCCGGCCGGCCGGCGTCGACAGAGCCCTCTAGCCGCAGTTCAAACTCGGGCAGCCGCTTCATCTAAGCAAGCCCCAGGGTGGGCAGAATCCTCCAATGTGCTGGAGGCTGGGCATAGGCCAGTCAGGCCACTTCTGCTGTCTGTTGCCAGGCAGCCCCAGCAAGCCTTCCTGCCACACCGTATGCCGCCGTCAGTGCTCATTGAGCAGTGAGGATGACTCCGACTCCATTCCCGCTTCCCACACAGGTCATCAGGGTCCTCTAGCCTAAGTTGTCAGCTTCCTCTAGGCCAGCCCAAAGACGGGCTTGCCCCGTCGAGAGCAATGTCGCACGTGGCTCAAGAGGCCACACTGGTCAGCTCCTCGATGCGCCCACCCAGCCTGGTTTTCTGCTGCTCCAGCAAAGGTAATCGGGCTCTGCTTTGCCCCCCCCCATCAAGTGGGGCTTCGTTTGGGGCCTGTTACTACGGTAGGATGATGTACACAGGGCAACTCGAGCGCTGCTCGCTACTTTGTGGCTCACTCAGTCACCATCTTGGCCTCGCCCCCCAAAGTTAAAAGGATAACACAGCTTTCCTTTTTTTCCAGTGCTGGTAAAAAATACATTTTCACAAAGGCAGTGTTGCTCTCAAACAATTTATCAGCACAACTGACAAGCTTATACATGCAGGTTGATCCTTGATAAAAGCATCTACCAATGAATCCTCCCAAGTGTAAGAAAATAAACATTGCAAACACAGACCCTCTGCCGGTATCTCACCCAGCACTTAAAAAAAAAAAAAAAAAAAATCGTACTTGTTAAACCTTATTTATAATGTCTACTGAAGCTTACATTTCTCATAACATTGTCAGACTCATCCGCAGTGTCAGACCAACAATGAGCGCTAAAAATTAAACTGAGGATGACCCTTACATTTTCCAAATATTTCTAAAGAGTACTCAAATCAATTACTAAATTATGTAATATAAAAAAATACATAACGAGTGACATTTGTAGTGTGGATAAATATTGGCATCTTGGGCATTCGGGTGACAATTACAAAACACTCCACCTTCGGCCTAACGGTTTATGGAGTCAGTAGAACCTCTTGATGGCAATATTGGACCATACTACATGGTTTATGTAATGTGTGTGTGTGTGTGTGTGTGTGTGTGTATATATATATATATATATAACAGACCTCTCCAACGAAAGGAGTGAGCCGCACACATTAGGTGAGGTGAGAAGGATTTTAATTAAATTTGAAAGCGCTGGCGCTGGCATTCTTAGTCCTGATGCATTTTGGTCTACCTAGACCTTTTTCAAAGGAAGCCAGAAGCATCTGTGAAGGCAAAAAGCAAACTATTGCAATAGCTCGTTTTTAAATGTTTGCCCCCTGGTGGGCGTCACGATGGACTTGAGATAAGGCATGTTGGTCTTGGTAGTTTGCTTTCAGTCTCCCAATTCATTCCCTTCACTGGGTGATGCTTGTAAAATTCAAACAGTTAGCGCAGACACCTAATCCCCGTGCATACTGTCTTTGAAGTTGCTGGGGGCCATTCCAAGGTCCAATCCCTGGCGGCTGCCACTGCCCTAATTGCTTTCACAAAACCTCGAACAGGGTCCATTTGCGGGCAGTTTGGCGCTCATTTAGTCTGGTGGTGCGTAGCTCGCGGCGGGACCAAGCCGTAAAACATGACAACAGACCTCTCTTCACCGAAAGGAGTGAGCCGCACACATTAGGTGAGGTGAGAAGGATTTTAATTAAATTTGAAAGCGCTGGCGCTGGCATTCTTAGTCCTGATGCATTTTGGTCTACCTAGACCTTTTTCAAAGGAAGCCAGAAGCATCTGTGAAGGCAAAAAGCAAACTATTGCAATAGCTCGTTTTTAAATGTTTGCCCCCTGGTGGGCGTCACGATGGACTTGAGATAAGGCATGTATATATACACACACTGAAAAAAGACAAAGGTTAAAGTGACCTTATAGTTGGGTAAAAATGTCAATGTAATATTTTAACTAAACAAAAATATACTGAAATTCACCAGTTATTTTAACTATAACCTTGCACAGTGTTGACGTCAATCTCATTTCAGATGTCGTATTGATGATCTCAACAATCTAATAGAATATGTCATGAGTAATGAGCAGTGCATGGCGAGAGTGAGTCATAGTTACTTGAACTATAACTGGTGAATTTCAGTGTGTTTTTGTTTGTTTAAAATGTTAAGTTTAAACTGACGTTTTCTCCCAACTATAACATAATTTTCCCCTTTGTTTTTTTCAGTACATATCTTGTATTTTTTTTTTAACTTAAAGTAATATTTTAATATCATACGTAACGGTCTACCCCCCGCTTCGCACAGCTTTCACTCCTGCCCCCCACGGACGGCAAACCCACCACTGACACTGATGCAAACCCCCCCCCTTTTTTTTTGGTTGCCATGATCCAGTGGGTCTCTTACCTGAGCCAACACCGCCCCTGCGGGGTCGCACAAACCCCCCAAAAAGAGTTGTTTAAATTTGGTCCCAGGCCTTATTTCTTTTTTTTTTTATTTCTTTTTTTTACTTTCCCGTGACGTTTTTTTTGTTTTTTGTAATGTCCCGGTGTCTTTATATGGCGGCTGTAACATTTCTCTGCAAGTTGTGCTCTGCAAGTACGAGCACGAGCTCCTGCTGGATTCATGGGAGCCTTTTGCGAGAGAGAGAGGGAGAGGGCAAACGGGCAAAAAAGCCCCCTCAGCCAGTCAGATTGCTCTAATGTTTAAAGTTGCATGCCCGCAGGACTCGCGTGATTCCCTCGAACCAAATCGTCCATATATACATACATTTTGAACCGTAATTTCTCAAAAACTACTGAATCGATTTACACCAAAGCACAAAAAGTACACTTTGAGTGAAGATCTAGCTTTCTGCGCAATTTTGTGTAATTACATTCAGCCGTTTGGGCTGCAGTGCTGTTCAAAAATCTCTATGGCAATTGCTTGGGGAAATTGTGTTTTCGGCCCCCCCATTTTTTTTTTTTTTTTTTGTCTCCCGCTTGATGGTTGACCCCAAAACCTTCAAGGAAGGAGCTTAGGTGGATATATATATATATATATATATATATATATATATATATAAAGCTCTTCCTATACCAACTCTGACTTAACTAACTATGCAGTCAGTTATAAATATTTTTGTGTGTGTGTATGTATGTGTATGTATATATATATTTCCCCCCCCCAGTGGCAGTCACCACTGTGTAGTTAGTTAGGACTGCTTTTCCATAGGAAATACATTTTTTCCTTTGCTTATAACTTTGGTGCTGTCTTACAAATCTTCACGAGACTGGGGGGGGAGGAAAGTTTCATCCGCCTCAGCTCCTTCCTGGAAATGTTTTTTTCAGTGAATTGCTAAGGTTTTTTTGTTAAAGTAAGATATTACAATTCCTAAATATAATATCACTTTAGCCTTCGTTTTTTTTTAGTGGAAAAAATATATATATATTGTGTGTGTGTTTTTCACTGAAAAAAACGAAGGTTACAGTGATGTTATAGTAAGGAATTGGCATTTAAAAAACGTTTGAAATTCACTGGGAAAAAAAGATTACAGGGACGTTATAGTTCGGAACCAGAATTTTAAAAAACATTAGAATTTCACAGAAAAAAACAAATGTTACAGGGACGTTCTAGTTAGGCTCAGGTTTTACTCGTACAAAACCAGTGAGATTCAGCAGTTAGAGTTAGCTGAGCAGCTATAACTCGCGCCCCCCGCAATGCACTGCTTATGACCTCACATGTTAGAGCACTTATGACATGGTCAGGGACATCACTGATGACATCTCAAATGACATCATTGATGACATCATCCGGTGACTATTTTTAAAAAGTATGAGTGTTAAATATATATACCAAGGTGTATTGGTGAATCAATGGGTTTATGAGTTCCTGTATGGATATTTCAGTGGGTGCGTGACTGACTGTATATGTGAGTGATTAGGTATCTCAGTGATTGTATGGGTGAGTGACTGGTTGTGTGAATGTCTGTATCAGTCTTGTCAGTTGGTGTCTAAGTAGCTGTATGGGTATGTGAGTGGGTACGTGAGTGATTGGTTGTCTGAGTACCTGCACGGTTGTCGGAGTGTCTGTATGGTTGTCTGAGTGTCTGAATGGGTGGGTGTGGGATGCGTGACTCCCTGTATGGATGAGTGAGAGAGTCAGTGGCTGCATGGGTGTGGGTGAGTAAGTGGATGTGTCAGTGGTATATGGGTGAGTAACTAGGTATGTGAAATGCATTATGAGTAAGTGAGTGGGTGTGTGTATTTGTATGGGTGAGTAAATGGCTGTGTGATTGACTGTATGGGTGAGCAACTAGGTGTCTGAGTAGCTCTATGGGTGGCTGTATGGGTGTATGACTGGATACGTCAGTAGCTAAATTAGTGACTGAGTGGGTGTATGAGTTGCTGTATGGGTGAGTGAGTGGATGTGTGTATAGATCTGATTCAGTGAGTGAGTGTAAGTACTGGTATGGGTCTGTGAATGGGTTTTGGAATGGTTGTGTGGGAGTGGGTGTATGAAAGGTTTTATGGGGGTGAGAGCAGGTACATCAGTGATTCTGTGGCTTATGTCATCAGTGATGTAATTTGAGATGTCATCAGTGATGTCACTGACCAAGTCATTAGTGATGTAATATGTGAGGTCATAAGCAGTGCATTGCGGGGGTTGCGAGTTATAGTTAGCTAACTAAAACTGCTGAATTTCACTGATTTTGTACGAGTAAAACCTGAGCCCAACTATAACGTCCCTGTAACTTTTGGTGTTTTTTTTTTTTAGTTAATTTTTAAGGTTTTTTTAAAACCCATTTCTGAACCATTACGTCTTTGTAACCTTTGGTTTTTTCAGTGAATTTCAAAGGATATTTTAATTTCTAACTTTAACGTCCCTGTAACCTTTGTTTTTTTCAGTGAATTTTTAAGGTTTTTTATTAGGCCTGGGGAATTCCGTGGGTTACCGGGAAACTCTGCAGAGTTCTGCGTGTGGGAGGAGCACCGCTTGGCCACCCACAGCATCGGAGACGCCAAGGAAACCGCACCTCCCGCCTTAACTACAAGGCTGCTCCACCCAGCACAGGCAGTAGTGTCAAGCTGGGGAGTGCCGCCAACACAAAATCCATGCTTGCACATGTGCACTCCTCACCAGAAAAATAGCAACCAGTCTGTCCCTGCATAAACAATCGCGCTAGGGCAAGCTTAAGACAGAGGCGGTGCATTTCAAACTGTGGACGGCAAGAAAACAACACCCCAAAGTCATGCATCTCGAGACACTCTACCCCCGCCCCAGCGACCACAACTCCACTTGATTCCCCCCCGACCACCACAGCAACAACAGTGACTCACTCACTGTGTCTGCCGAAGTCCACTCTCTCTGACTTGCCCTGCAGCTCTGCCTCCCGTGACCCTGCAGCACAGTTAGTGAATTCTGCAGGCTTGGATTGACTGAGAGGCTGCTACTGATAATCAGTGTAGGTTCGGATTGGCAGACAGGAGACAGCCTGCTGACTTCTATTGGCAGTTTATGAGAAGCAGTGTGGGCTCTTATTTGCTGACAGCTTGCTAACTCCCAACAGCGCATGCTCTGTGTGTTACCCCGATTGCCACCGAAGCTGTTAATAAAAGAGAGAGAAAATAAGCGTTTCTGAACTCGGTCAGGGCTGCGAAAATGAAGAGAAACCATTGTGTGATGCACACTCGTTTCATAGCCACATCAACTCGTTTCTGCCTCCAACTTATGGACTGTTTAGTTGAGTTTACCAAATTTTGCATCACTCCTACACAGATGTTTTTGAAGTTGGCTGCAGCATTTCCATTCTTGTGGATGATCATGGAGGAGACAGTGCGAAGGGGACAGGACCCGTAAAACAACCCACGCCCCACCCATCATCGTGTTTTTAGTTTACCTTGCCGATATATTTTTCTTTAGGGCATGGGGACATGATTCAAAGATTAACATCGGATGCTCACTTTTAGGGGGGTGTGTGTGTCTCGGCTTGAGAGCACTTCATTCATAACAGCCTGATCCAGAAAGTCTGTGCACTGTTTCTAGGAGTGGGTGCCGTTGCACCGGTAAACTCCACTCCGCGGCGGCCAGCAGAGTATTGTTAAACTTCGCGCTCCGAGCGGAGCACAGAGATGCAAAACTTCGCAAACTCTGCTGGCGGAGTGGAGTTTGTCACCCAGCCCTATTTTTTTAAGTAGTAGTCACATTTCCAGAGTGGTGGAGAAAGGGGGCTTGTTCCTCCGGCCAGCTCTCACGAATCCACTGTGTTAGGATACAGGAGGTACCAGGAGGGCTTCTTGGCCCCCAAGGTCCCTCAGGAGTAAAGTGGACTTCATCCCCCAACCAGTAGTGTGCCAGGAGGTGTGTTTGCAGAGTGGTGGAGAAAGGGGGCATGGCCTCTGAAGACCTCTTAGCAATCCCACTGTGTGGGACTTGCTGGAGGCAACAGGAGGAGTAGTTGGCCCCCAAGGATGTCCTGTTGTCATGCACCCTGACTCGATTCCTGTGCCTCTACCACATTAACAGACCAGGGCGCACCCTAGGATTTTAATGACGATGGTGGCAGGAGTGGTTTGTTGTCCCCTCATTACACTGACGATGCCTTCTTCCTTAATTTAGAAAATGCCAATGAGCTTGATGCCTCTCCTGAGAAGGAGGCTGATGAAGCACATTAACCACCAATTTCAGAAAGTGCCCCTTTTGCAGTGGTGGCTCAGAAGGCAGCCGAAGTACTAGAATTACAGCTGCCCTCCATTGAGACTAAAACACGTTTTGACTGAAATTGTACAGCTTGGGCCAGCAACATATGAGCTTTTACTTCCATTTAATGATCTCCTCTCTAATACCTTAATAGCTACTTGGTTGAAACCATGTGTTCGATGGCATGTGTGGCTGTAGATAAACAATGTTTTTGCCCACCTGTTAAGTGGCATGTAGCCCAACATCATAGACCAGTGCCTAGTGATCTGGACTTTCTCACCTAGCAACCTAATCCAGAGACTATTGTACAAGCCTCAACCAGTAAGTTGAGCTCTTGACTTGTTTCCAACCCTTCCTCATAAGGGAATCGAGAAGGATTGATGCTTTTGGAAAATAAGAGTTTTCTTCTGCTAGTTAGTATTCTGTACTCTGAAACCAACAATTGTTTATTCTTCGCGTCTGAGGGCGTGGAAAAGACGAAAAAATGTATGTCCGCGCTCATGGGTGGCTTATGTATATTGGTCCTTTCAGTCACTTCCACAGCAGTATGGAGCCAACGCAGAGCAGCATGATGCCACCTAGTGGCATGCAGGAGCACAGTCACATAATTCTCCGGATTTAGTGGGGTGCGTGGGGGTATTCTAAGTTGAGGACTCTAGAGATAGTGTAGCCACTAGAAAGAGCTCTACTTAAGGTAAGTATCTTGTTCTTTATGACTCCGAATGATAACACACACTCCAGACGCCACTCATAAAACACACACACACACACACACACACAGCTACTTTTTGTACAGATACCCTGTCTCCATATACATGCTGGACAGACATGCATACTTCTGAATTATTATTATTTTTTTAAACATAAGTTTGCAAACGCTGGGTGAGTTTGAAATTCATTCAGAATAGCTAAGAAATGTACAGTTTTCCCTCACTTTACATTCAAACCGATATAAAGGCTCAAGACATCTAACGGATACGCGCACTCAGGAATACCTAATACATACACACTCCCAAAACACAAAGTCTACCTGATACAGATGCCGCACTTCTGGCTCCATACAACTGACCATACACTGTTCAAAGAGAAAGGTCAGACTTTTGACTCGCACTCATAAAAACACTCTGACTGTGGTGGACATGTCCAAAAATTCTGGGATGTTGGGGTTCCATTCTGCAAATCGTACAAGATATGACCGGGATCTTGTTCTATTTAGACCGTCTAATGATTTTGTTTACATACACAGGGATGATGATTCTTAATCGCTGGATTCAGCAACAGGCTACCTTATTACTCCTATTTTTCTTGCTGCAATGTTATCCGTAGTTTCTGGTATCTGGTAGCAGCCCCTCCTCGAAGTCTCTTGTAGCCTAAAATGTGGTTGATATATGCAACAGAGAAAATTACAGCAGTTATAGAAATACATTTTAAAATGAAGGGGCCGCCTCCAGCACTTATGTGAAAGGGAAAAATGTGTCTTGTAATGTTAGTGTGCATACAGCAACGGCAGTGCAACATCTTAGTTGTATCCAATAAAGGATGTATACATTTGGGAAGTCAGATTTACCCCCTCACCACACTTGAGAAATGTGAGAGGATGAAATAATGCACTATTGTTAATGGAGGCGACAATGAAGTTGTATTGAGTGACTGGAAAGAGACCCAGACCAGTGTGCAATGTGACTAGTATTCATTTTAAGCTAAGATTTCCACTGGAGTCCTCTGTATTGGAATTGTGATTGCGGTGAATGAGCTGATTACATACTTGCCACTGTACTGTTTAAAACGTTTAAAAGTGAGGTTTCCTTTCATACATTTCTTGACCGAAACATTGCATGGTAAGAATTCTAACCCAATCCACTTTCTGTCAATTAACAGGAATCTGTCGGACATTGACCAAGATGGGACACTCACAGCAGAAGAGTTTATCCTTGCTATGCATCTAATTGACATGGCCATGTCTGGCCAACCTTTACCACCCGTGCTGCCTCCAGAATATATTCCACCTACGTTTCGGTAAGATGTGTGCAAGAATTATGACATTTGCACTAAAATATCTGTAGAAGAAAGTGTGAGTATGACTCTGCTACAGATAACGTTCTTAAAATGTGGCATTAAAATGATCATCCTAGTGATTATAATGGGTTTTACTATATTTTGTACACTTTCTCACCATATACTGCACATGTATTACATTGCATTAGGATCTCAGGTTTAGGATATTCTAAATACTTGACTCTCTGGCTCTCTAACCAAGCTTATTTAGATGGCAGTGTTCCACTATCCCTGACCTAAACTCTTCTCCACTCTTACACTACTCGTTTGAATACACTTAACGAAAAAACATCTCAACTAATTGAATGTGACTGGTTTGGAGTCTCTGGCTCAGTACACTGCACAGATTGATCGAGTTGCTAACCTGGAGTAGTGGACACTCTTGCCTGGAGCATCCAGTGCCATAGTTTGCAGGGGTGCACGCGTTGTCTGGAGCATCATTTCTTTCACTAGCTGTCAAACGTATTTTTCTCCAATAACCTCTCATATGCTGAAAGCCCAATAGCAGAGAGTCTGGTGAAGTCCTGCTCCCACTTTTAAGAATAGTCGGCTCCTGAGTCAATTAGGGCTAATACGCCCCTCTCCTGAAATAAAAAAGAAAAAATATATATATATATATTGATATATAACCGATCCTCCTGGGTGGCCTATCGTGTCCTCAAAAATTAGTCTACTCGAAAATGCTTCAGTGTACATTGACTGTTCTCTCAATCCTATGGTTAAGGATCTCAGCTCCTACGTTAAGGACACAAAAGATTTCTTGCGTATTATAACCAACATTGAATGGGAGACAGACATGTTATTAATAACTTTGGACATAACGAGTCTTTACACCAGTATCAAACATGAAAAGGGACTCAAAGCAATCCAATTCTTTCTTGAGAAAAGAAATCTGAAACACTGTGAACATAATGTAATGTTGATGGAGCTGATATCTTTCTGTCTGAAAAATAACATCTTTTTATTTTCAGGAGAACTTTACCACCAATAACAGGGGACAGCCATGAGCACGTGCTTCGCCCCCAGCTACGCGAATTTATTCGTGGGCTGGTGGGAGAAGCACGTGGCCTGGGCAGGAAACAATGAGAAATGGTTGGAAAAGGTTGTACTGTGGGCTCGTTACATAGATGACCTCTTCATTATTTGGAAGGGGTCATATGAGGAAGCAATCAGCTATGTTTCAGCCCTCAATGACAACAACCTCAACCTTAAATTCACAGAATGCATTAGCTGCACATAGGTGCCATATTTGGACCTACTAGTCTATATTGAGAATAACACCCTGCAAACGACACTATATAGGAAACCTACAGCAGGAAACAGTACTTTGCATGCTGGTAACTTTCATCCTAGAAGTATAATTAGCAGTGTCCCCTAGGGGGAAATAGTAAGGATGAAACGAAACTGTTCCACGAATGATGAATTTATAAAATCAAGAGATCAGGCGTTCGGTAGATTTAGAGAACGGGGATACACTGAGGGAATACTGAAGGAGGCTGTGAAAAAATCAGAACGCCTACACAGAAAGGACCTTCTACTAAACAAAAAGGGAAATATAGGGGAGACCCAAGATAGAAACACTTGACCCGAAGATTCCTAATATACAGAGCTGCCTCCTGGAGAAGGAACAACGCTGGATTTACCGTCTACCCAGCCATCTGACGGGCCTAAACGACAATATCCCATGGAATTCCCTGAACAAACGATCTTGATATCATATGCAGTATACCTGTTGACATATCTTCATACTTTATTTAGCACAGTTGCTTCTATAGCTCGGTATAGCCTCATTGGATGTAAACAACTTGCCATTACGATTTCACAGTATTTCTGATAATAGTCACTAGTATTTCGTACTCTATTCCGTTTTGTTTGATTGTGTCTGTTGCTCCATTTCCCCAGTTCTATTTGACATAATACTCGAGCTCTAACTGGCATGTGGGTATTGTTCCTGCTAGCTCCCCTCTTTGCCCACACCCTCAAAGGAGCAAGTGCATTTCTGTTCAATACCCTTTTGGCCACTTCGCCATCTCCAACATGACACCTACATTAACGCTACTTTGCCATGCCCCCAGCCCCCGGCACTCGGCATTTTTATTCTTATTCTTTTTTTATCCCTCAACATGGCACCCACGCATGCGCTGCGCTGCTTGCAGTAATACGGTTCTAGTCTTTTCCTGACCGCGGGCATCACGCATTCCGACGCTGACGCACCCACATCACAGACTGCGGCCAGCGATTTATTCCTCCTGCAACCAGGGACATGCTAGCAGCCAGGACCACGGGAGACCGAATTAGGTCTCAGCGGGTTTTCCGTCTTGACGAAGTAAGGTTTAGACTCCCTTTGGTGACATAGGGTTCCTTTTCCTTTCCCTTTTTGCCGCCGTTCTCTGTTTTTCTAACGCAGCAAATTGCTGTGTTTTGCAAGTTGCTAATGACGTTTCTTGCTCCTTTCCCGCCCTCAGAGTGTGACTACAGATGGAACCCCTCCCGGGCCCTGAATCTCTGCCTTACACCTGAATTTAGTGTAACTATGTCCTTTCTTATAATATCTCTCTGCACGCAATCTATTTTAACTGTATTCCATAGTGGCCTCTCCTGTTCAAGCCACACGCCGGCACTTACGGCCACAAAATTGCCGATCACCTGGCACTCTAGTACCTCATAATTCCATGCACCTAGGGTACTCACAGGGTCATTCCAAGCCCTTGTTTAATAGCACTTCGTCAGCATGCCGCACGTCAGTCTATTATGATAATGCATTATAGACCCACCTCTTTGGATTATTAGCATGCTGCTTTAGTCACAGCCGTATACCTGCCATGAGACATATGCGCACCAAGTGTTGAAATAGCATGCATTTCCACCCGGCTCAGACACCATATCGACTCACTGTTGTGCCTACTTACCTGAGACTCGTATATAGGCACTAATGAACACGCAAAAGATTGCATTTTATGTTGCATTTTTCCATTATGTGTCTTGTCTTTTCATTTCCTTACAGGTTTTAAAAGTGGGTCCATAAGTATACCGACACCACCAAGCACCACAACACACCTTAGCGCGTGTGTTGGATATTCACTTTTCATGTGGCACGATTTTTGCCACTCAAGCACTTTTCACCCGGTCCTGACGAAAGCCCACTCCTCTTTCTCCTTGGGCTGAAACATGTAGACCTACTTTCTGACAACTAAGAGTAAATCACTCCATTAGTTGCGCTTTTTGATTTTAACTGTATCCTGGGCCGCCACTAATAAACACATTTGGCAAGGATTCCCAGAGATATTTTTAACTTGCACTACACCACTTCACACAAGTACACCACACCAGCTCTGCTGTAATCAGGCGTTGTAGCACAACCGGGGGGCACTCGTCCGCCCGGTTGGGACCCCAATGATGAAGCATGACACCAACCAGGTTGGTGTGTGAAGGGTCTTTTAAGAAAACCTAATGGTTCCTTGGCACTGTTTATCACAACAGTGAGTCTTGATAACTTTCTTCTCAGTGGGTTCGTCCACATTGTTTTTGCTTATACCTGAATTGGGGATAGGAACGTTCCCTGCAATTTCCTCGCTCTCTCCTTGGTTTATACAGAGACCCAAGAAGAAACAGGACTAATAAGAATGATCACGGAATACACTACTAGTTCCTCTGAAGTATTTCAGATTTTACGGAGAAACTGGAGAATCTTGCAAGCAGGTAACATCATAGGGCCACACATTTCCCAAAGTCCTCTCATTACATACAGGAGAGGTCCAGCATTAAAAGATCATTTGGTTAGAAGTCATTTCATGAAGGGACCAAAAAAAAGGGACATGGTCACAGGATTTTATCCATGTATGGGATGTAAAGCGTGCAAAAATAGCCAAAAGAATTCCAAATACCAAGCAGGAAGACGAAACATAAAATCAATAAATTAATGAATTGTAATTCTGACTATACAGTTTATTGCCTTATCTGCCCATGTGGAATGCAATATATTGGGAGCACGATACATCCCACCAAGAAACGAATCCTTGAGCATATGCGGGCCATAAAAAACCATGATGTCGCGTATCCGGTGGCATGCCATTTCCAAGCAAAACATAAAAGCAATCAAAACCTAGTGAAATTCTTTTGCTTAGATCAGGTCCCCAAAGAGGAAAGAGGAGGGGATAGAACTAAAAAACTGAGAACACTAGAATCCAAGTACATCCTAGAAATGCAGACAAAAACTCCACGGGGTCTAAATAATGAAGAGGAGTTATGGGTACACATACCATAAAACTAAGACATTGTAAATATTTACAAAATCATGAGAATGTTCAGGGGAAATCATGTTATGTCATATTGAATACCATAAATTGGTAATTGAAAGGGTTTTGTGAACACATAGCAAAATTATTGGAGATATACTGGACTGTATTATTTATTTCATTGTGGAAGTAATGCAATTAAGATGTGGTAATAATGAATTGGATATCTTGCAACAATCGCCCATTCAGGGCTTGATTTAAGAACAATGAAATAATCAATGAAATGAAATTGATCTATATTTTAAATGTGTACAATAACAAAATTATAGAATTATGGAAATCCCATATGCTTTGAATTATCTATTATAATTGATTGGGATAAAAAAAAACCTTGTTTACATGCTGATTATATATAGCATACATGCAAAAACACACCATTGAAAGATGGCCGACAAGTAAACCCTTTGACTTCATGACTAGAGAGAGACTTCCTCTGTCAGTGATTTGATTGAATTGCCTCCTTCATTGATGTTTGTTTTGAATTTACTTTAAATATGTATTTTTTCAAAGACCCCACCGACATTGAGAAAGTCGTGAAGCCGAAACGCGTCTGTCTGGTGCTGTGGTCGTGTGGTATTAATAAATTGAAGAAGTAAACTTCCCCAGTGTGCGCCTCGTTTTATGACCAGGAAGAAAGGTCATCGCTTGGAAATATATTGATATATCTATATATACATACATCTATATATAGATATATATATTTATATATAGATCTGATAGAGACATCTAGCTGCAGATTCCTTAACTTTTGAATTGTCCCCAGGCGCCAGTCTGGATCCGGAAATTTTTCAGCAGTACATCTGTGCGCCGGGGACGGCGTCGTATGGCTCCGCGATGACGTAGACTCCGGTCATGACATCAGTGAAGCCATATAAGTCTCCTCCGGCGCGCGGACGTCAGTTTCTTCTTTTCTGCGCTGCAACTCCGATCCGGAGAAGCTGTTCATTGGGTCGATTTTTTTTTTTTTTTTTTTTTTACCTACATCGATAACTTTGTGGGTCTTGTAGCCGACATATGTCGGTGACGGACCCGCTTACAATTTGTATGTGCTGTTTAGGTGAGCACCACAACGCCAAGGATTGTGGCTCGTGCCAGAAGCTTAAACCAAAGTCACTATAGGAGTGGCGTTTGAAGTTGATGGCAGCGGGCGTGTCACGGTCCTCAAAGGCTTCCCAGCCTCGGTCTTCGTCGTCCCGGGAAGAGCGTTTGCGGGGTTGATTTAGGAGCCGAACGGTAAGGGTATGTTGAATTTGCGGCATTCTGGAACTTCACCGCGTGGAGACGCAGTTTTCCATGGCTCCTCCCGCTCGACGGTTGAGGAGGCCGTACGTGACTCCCCACCGCGTCTTCCTGTGTTTCCGGGAGCCAGGGCGTCGATGGCTCAGATGAGGGAATATTATAATTCCTTGCACCTCATCTTTGGGACCCCATCTCCCTGTGGAGCGCCTTTAGGCCCCAAGGAGGTGAGTGGGGCGTGGTCGGAGAGTTTTCCCTCTCTGATGGCTGAGCCGTTGGAGTCCATGGATCGGTGCTGGTCGATGTCGGCCGGCGCCGCTTTGGCGCAGGTCCACAGTCCTTCGGGATCTCAACCTACGACACCAGTCTTCGATCAGCCGACACTGGCGTCGGCGGTCCAAGTTGCCTCTCCTCCGTGTATGCGTCGGATGCGGAGTAGACTATTCAGACTGAGGGGAATATGCAGTTTTTGATTCCTTCTCAAAAAGAGGCTGTGGAAAGACAGCCTGTGTCGATTGAGGCAAGGCCCTTTCAGCCCATTTCTGACATTAATATGCCTCAGATGGAGGAGAGCTGGTTGTCTGCTCTGGGAGAGGCAAGTGGCCTGGATTCATCACCAGCTTCAGGGTTGCTTTCTACCCCTGACCTTGCTTCGGAGGCAAGTTCCTCCTTTGCAGACACGTAAGGAAAAGTGGCTACAGTTTTAAACTTGACACTTCCTACGGTGCAAAGGTCCACAAACCCTTTGAGGTTTTTTTTCAGGGACAGACCGAGAAAGAACCTATTCTTCCGTTAGGGGAGGCCCTTTTTTGATATTTTATTAGGTACTTGGGCCAGACCCGAGTCTGGAAACTTAGTGGACCGGGATATTGCATGTAGACACCTGCCTGCACCTGGAGACCCAGTTTGCCTTCATAGACGCCCTTCCACCTGTAGCTTGGTGACTCAGGTTGCGACTTCTTCACGGGATGTAGATTCTGTTTCTAAAACTCCAGTGGGTCTAGGAGTCGTGATGCATGTGGTAAACACATCTTTGCTTTGGCAAGTTCAGCCTTGAGATCCATAAATACATCTTGTGTGCTGGGGCAATATTCCCATGCCTCATGGGATTCACTACAGAATGTGTTACCATCTCTTCCGGATAACCACCGCTTGTAGATTAGTGATTTGATTAAAGATGGTCAGCAGGCGGCTAGGCTTTCCATATGGACACAATGGACTCTGTGGGTCGAGCGATGGCTTCAGCAGTGGCATTAAGGCATCGGGCTTGGTTGGCAACTTCGGGTTTCTCGGGGGCTGTCCAGTCGACTCTGGTCGACATGTCATTTGATGGTGCCCACCTTTTTGATAGTCAAGCTGATGCAGCGTTTAGACACTTCCGTGACAGAGGTCTTCAGAATCATAGCTTTTCGTTGTTTGTTACTGGGTAACTTGTATTTATACTTGAGTTGCAGACCTATTTCTTTCTAAGTGAATAAGCTTTGTTAGGGCATTTTACATGTCCGTTGTTGGTTTGACATCTTGGTGTCCTGTGAGAGCAGATGTTTTATTCTCCGTACCATTTTTTCCTGGTTTAGGATTGGTTTAGATAACCGAGGAGGTTTCCCTTTGTCCCTTGGCCTCTGAGGATGAACTTTGTCCTCGAGGTTATTGTCAAGAGACTTGTCTTCTTGTATGGAAGATTTTCTGACGCAAGCTTCTTTGAAGCGGTTCAGTATGCAAAAATGTGCATGGTTTCGACATTTTGTTGTCTCTCATAGGGACATGTTGGTTAAGCCAGTGGCAAGTCTGGTGTATAGGGACGTTCTGGTCTTTTCTCGTTGGAGTACTCAGCGTAGTATGTCCTCATTACTCTTGTGGTGTGCATTTTTATTACAGCACTTATGGATTCAGGGCCTACGCTTTGTATTCTTTTGAATACATGTTCATGTGGTTCATCCTTCATTAAAGTACTTTTGGACTATGTGTATTATGGTGCATGTTGTTTTCTCCTTCTGAGCGGACTGCATATCTACATTTTATCATATGTGCTTCACTTTTTGGGAAATTGTGTAAGTAAACTCTGAGTTTATGGTATTTCTTTGGAGGACTCGAGTTAGTTGCCTTCTCTGTTGAGAGGATAGGTGATTAATTTGTTCATTCCTAGAACATAATGGGGTGAACTCTGTATCTTATACTATGTGATAGGTTGTGTCGGAAAACAATCTGATGGAGACGACTTCTACCTGCAGTTTCCTTACCTGTTTTCGGTCATACAATTTATGTTTGGAGTTTTTAGGCTTTATAGGAAGCCCTTCTTGTTATTCTCCCACAATGCTTTTTGCATCTGTCTGGAGGATATATATTACCTGTCTTTTTGGGTATGTATCTATTTTCTTTGTGTTTGCAGGCCCTTGGGAAATCATGGCTGTTACTTCTTGAGGCGGTCTTGTGATCAAATTGTATTTCGTATCACACGTGTTGTTGCATGCGCTTGTTGCTAACAAGGATTGAGTTTATATATTATTTCCTTTTAATGTTTCGTTTTTTCCTTATTTAATATTTTGATACTGCACTAAAAGGTGTGTTCCCTCTTCTTCTGTCGCTTTCCTTGGTATTTTGAGCGTGCCCACGGCTCTGAGTCATGTTCAGACTTTCGGGCCATGACAATAAAGACCACGCAGGCGCAGGTGGTGTAGATACCTGCGGTCCTGCAGTAAATACGGGCCAGTGAGGTTCTGTGTTGTCAGGCCACTATGAGTCTATTGTGACACAATTTTATATATATATTATGCATATGTCTAGGTGATGCACCTATGTGGCAAAATCTTTTTTTTTTTTTCCAGAAAGGCATAATTGATGAACATCAATATTGAATTCAAACCTATTAGTGTCATTTTAGTCTTTTACAGTGCATTATGTAGTCTTCGTGTGGTCATTTGGTTCTAACAAAATTCTCCATACCATGAAGGTATTATTGTTAATCTTTCTTTTGGTGCTCATTCATTTCTGTATAATGGAATTAGTTCTGAGAGTCCTTCTTTTGGATTTTATCAGGACAGTTCTTTCTCTGATATTTCTTTATTGTTGTGAAGAATGCGGATTACATGACTTATGTCTTGCACTCGGCCCTTTTGATCAAAGATTCTCTTTCCCCTTTGGGGATAGAGGATAAAGTCTGCTAACGGACAGGTGGTTCTTCAGGGGTCCCCCCCCCCTCCCCTTTTTCCTTCAAGGGCCAATTCTCTCGGACCTGTAAGGTTGTTTTTTATTGATATGTTCCGTGACAGTGATCATGGATTCTATTAAGAGCCAAGCTCTTGTTCTGCTATTCCTACGTACATTTGGTCGGTTGTTAGTTCTTTGAGAACGTTTGTAGGATTTGTTTGCAGACCCTCCTCCAGTGGGGTATAGCTATGGTATTTAATTCAAAAGGAATCTGCAGCTAGATATCCCGATCAGATGTAAAAGTTACTTACCTTCGGTAACGTAATGTCTGGTAGAGACAGTCTAGCTGCAGACTCATTAACTCTCTGCCCATCCTCCCCACTCTGCGATTGACCTTTGAGGTAAGGGTTATACTCTTTTTCAATACTGATTTTATATACCGGTGATCACTATCTCAATTTATGTTGGGACTCAACAGACCACTTAGCCTTGCCACATAGGTTTTGTTTAGATGGTGCCATACCATCCATTTTCAAATGTGGGTGGTCCGTAGGGTGTGGGGTGTTTTCTTTTTCACACTGGATTGCACACCAGTGGGCAGTTTTGGTTTAATTGTTTTGTTTTTCGAAAGTCTTTGTTTGGTATCATCATACCTTGTATTGGCACTATCAGGATGTCACATAATGGTGTTATTCAACAAACAGCTTGGTGTTGTTTTTATAGGTTTAGTTTGCTGTTACCATGTCATTCATTGCCATTGATGAATGGTCTACAGGGTGTAAGGTTTTCTTCCTTTACAGGATGGTTGTTCACCATGGTGCAGGGTTTCATGTAGCCCTTTGCTTTGTCGATTCTTTTGGGGTTTTTCTTTAAAATCCATGTATGGTATTGTGAAAGGCAGCGAGTCTTCGAAGACTCTCAATGCTGCCCGGTGCAGGGTTCCACCTCTAATTCACTATCAAAATAATGAGGCAAGCGCTGGAAACTGGAAGACAAGAAAAAGGTTTATTTCTCATGAGGAGATCACGTCAACTGCAGACACCGGGATGTCTGAGGGAAGTGTTCTGCTGATACTCCTTTGGCTCTTCCTTTTATACAGGTTTGACACATTGCATTTGTTTCAATAACATGGTTACACAAGCTTGGGGTCCCCGCCCCGGGCAGGTTGTCACACAAGCCCAACAGTAATTCTCTTCCCACCCAGGTCAAACAGACAATCTTATCTTGCAGCTGGACCTTGCTTCAGGGTCTAAAACATGTGAGACCGGCCAGATCTAAGAGTCCGTTCTGTTGATAAAAACAGGTCCCATTGTTGGTAACAACAAGTCTTGCTGTTTGCAGTGCAATAAATCATGTTGCAAGAGTCTTTTTGGTGTTTGGAACCTGTTTGTGTAACTAGGTGCAGTGAGGGGTAGAGTGTCCAAAGGTTTGCCTGAAAACAGAGATGAGGAAAAACGAGTTTGTGGCAGCAAGTGGCGCTGAGGTTTGTTGTGGCAATAGAGTTTATAGCCCCCAGCACACATACCAGGTCGGTCAGAGGGTCAAAGGGATGCTAGTAAGGGCAGGGTGAAACAAAGGTGACCAACAGAGTACAAAATGGCTGTGATAGATCAAAATGACTGCAACTTATGTGCACATAGAATTCCACCAGACAAGATGGCGCGGGTAATGTTCACAACTGTCGTTTTGCTTTTAACAGTATTAACATACCATTTGTTGTTTCTTCTTTATTAATGTTTCAAAGATTTTGGATCTTTTTGGCACACTGTTTCTGCAACCAGTTTCTATAGTGGCTCCGCGTTCTGGCGCGGAAGATTTAAAAGAAGATCTGACGTCTGTGCACTAAAGGGGACTTATGTGGCTCCACTGACATCATGACCGGAGTAGACGTCATCGCGGAGCTATACGACGCCGTTCCCCGGCACGCAGAGGTACTGCTGAAAAATTTCCGGATCCAGACTGGCGCCTTGGAAGAATTCAAAAGTTAATGAATCTGCAGCTAGACTGTGTCTCAACTAGATATTACGTTACCGAAGGTAAGTAACTTTTACAACATGCTTATATATAGCCAGTGCCTTCTAGAACCTAATGTCGATCTCCAAACCTCACTCCCTATCGAACATCATGGATAAGGATCTCTGCTCAATGTCTGAACCACAACTCTAGTAATAACCTGCTCAATTCCTTTCAGTCCAGTTGCACCCCAATACAGCACACAAACACCAACTGTCCAAATACTTGACTGTTTTCTCCAAACTCTGGATGTAGGCTATGTGTGGCTTGTTTTACTCGACCTGCCTGCAGCTTTCATTTCTACTGAGCAAGGCACCTTGCTGAACATCCTTTAAGCCTGAACATCTTGACTCTGCAAACGTCCTGTAAAAGCTCATCCACTGGATGAGTTCCTTCTTCCTCAAGATGCTCAAGGAAGACTGAATTCCTTATCTACTCCCACAACTCGCCCCACAAGTGCAGAATGCCTTGATTAGTATCCCAGTTAACAATTGCACCCTAAATAGTCCCTTGCCAAATAATTATGCTTCATCAGATTTTTAAACTCTTACACTACTTCCTTCTAAGTATACCAACTTAAGAAATGGAAGCCTATACCCATACTTGGTGCTCAGGACCAGTATAGGCACTGGGGCTTTTACACTAAGATAATGGCAACATGATCCTGACTGGCCTTCCTAAGTCTACGTTGGCCCCCTTCAAGGCTGTCCTACATGCAGCAGCCCGAGTCGTCACAGGAGACTGTTACAGGGATTCTGCTCAGGAACAGAACTATGATTGGGACCATAGAACAACCGCATGTAGGGACTGAGTCACCATACTACCTCAGTATCTGAGCCCGAGTCCGACTAGCTATAGTGCCTCACTTGCCCTTCTAACCTTTCCAGAGAAAAGTGATTTGGCACCCCAGAACACAACACTCTCGACACTCTCAGGGATCGCTGTAACAGGACACACCCTTTCACTTGTCCACAATAAGATAAAAAAGAGACAGGAAGAAAGTTTACAATGTTTATTTAAACTATTGTGCTCTAAGATGCAGTATATGAATCACAATTAGACAAAAAATGCCTATCAAAAACATCAGCATGGTTATCAAACCATATTCCATAAAATGCCCTTTCATGTGATCCGACAGATTAGCTTAAACCCTCCCGTACTACCGAAGCAAAATGATTTTATATTATAGATCTCTGGGATTAATGGCAGACCCTGTACAACACCCTGTTCTACATCTTAGCTGACGCAGCACTCTTGCTTCAGGACCGTTGCTCAGTGTGTGTGTGTGTGTGTGTGTGTGTGTGTGTGTGTGTGTGTGTGTGTGTGTGTTTTTTCAGAACCCCTGTCTTCAGTTATATGACAATGTGTGTGTTCACAAACAGCAGCTGCGTTCTCTTGTTATGTTTAGGTGCTAGTATCTGACCAGAGAGAATAACATGGGACCATGTTTTTTGACCTTGTCTAGGGTGCACAGACTAAATCCCAGGAAAAGAACACAATACGAAAACATGTGCAGGTTCTGTGTGAAAATGCAATGTGGCGCAAAGGCAAGCGTGTCATTTAGTGACGTGGGCAAAATAAAAGCGGCCTACAATTTCCACAATTAGGCTAGCATATGGAAAAGGACAATGGGCCATGTAAGAAACACACGACAAGACCACTTCATACCACAATCAGACCACATCACTCCCATCCTATAAGACGTTCACTGGCTTCCTCTTAAAGCTATAAATACCTTTATGATGATTTGTATTTGCACACAACTCTCCATCTCAGATTACCCATCTACCGGTAGGAGAAGCTGTGTGCCATGGGTTGGGATAGCAAGACGGGAGATTTCTAGAAATGCCCAAAATCAAAGACAAACTCTCCAACAACAATTTTCTGTCAAGCGCTGGGAATATGGAATAGTTTGCTGAACACAACCTTCTCCCATTCAGGAAAGATCCAAAGGGTGATCTGTTCATAATACAGCCTAAAGACTAACTTGTTCTATGCATTCTAGATTGTTCTTTTTCCCAGCCCTGCTAAGTATCACGCAACAGGCGTTAGACTAACGCATTTCAGTGTGGTGGTCCGCATCACCGCACTGAAATGCAAAGTCGCGCATTATAGCGCCTCCGCAGTTGTCAAGTCGGAGGCTGCTATAATGCACCATATTGTCTGTGAAAGCTGTAGCAGCGCATAGTGCGCGCTGTTCCTGGCAGGCTAAGGGGGATGACTCAGCAGCTTGCAGCTCTAGCTGCTGCGCTGCTACAATGTTGCACATTAATGACACCCGACAGCGCGGAATTACGTCAGGAATCAGTGCCCAATGAGAATCTGCCGCCTGCAGCGCGAGCGCTCAGCGGCGGAAGTTGCAATCTGTTCATTTTGGCTGCCGGTAAATGGTGATAAGATTGGAGCCCACCAGCGCAGGCGGCTGATTTGAACTTGCAGTGAGTGCTCTTCATGGCAGCGCAGTAAAGTGGTTCCGCGACCGGACCCGACCGGTTCCTCAACAGCCCAGAGGCAGCATGTAAAGCTGAGCCAGAATGCGGCCAGGCATTGCCGCGGAAGTGCACGAATCGTTGCGGCCACGGCCCACTAATTGCCGTCGGCTCGGGCTCGCCACCGTGAGGTAATCTCTTAGGCCTAAATTGCTAATCCTGCATATAAGGCTTGTAAGCAGAGTGAAAGAGGGCGTTCGAGCAGACACCGTCAGCAGTGATCACTTTATATGTTTGATATTATTGTATATGTGTCGTGCCCCCACATGGCCTTCATGTTTGTGAATGTCTTTCACACGTCTGCCGTGGTCACCGGCGCCTCGTATATTCCGATGGACTACACCGGTGACCTGTGTTTAAAGTTTTATTACATTTCCTAACATGACGGAGCGGTGTTACCCATCATGCTAATAGAAATTTGCTCTAACGGCGTGCGCGGTGACAGTCTTAATCACCATCTGAGCTGCCGCCTGCCCTGTTACAGCTGGGAACTCTGCATCATACTGAGGTCTACCTGTTCACTGACACTTTTAAGCTATGTTAGCAGTCACTTCCACTAACACTTTTAGGGTCGGGTGACTGTAAGAGCCACTGCGGTGCCTGTCAACTTCTCAGCGTGCTGAGTGTCACTAAGACAGCAGAGCCTGTAGTGACAGGCTGCAGCTGGTGTGATGGTGACTGCTGCCAGCAGGGCTCGGCAGGTAGTGGGCAGCGCGCTGGACCAGGGAGAACTGCTCAGTCAGCTATTGATATTTTTGATGAGCATATCTCCTTTTGAAATAATACACCCTGTGGCCTATGATGCGACTCTTCTTAGAGTTTCTCATTGCTCAAATGGGTGTAATTATCATGAGCATATCTCCTTTTGAAATAATACACCCTGTGGCCTATGATGCGACTCTTCTTAGAGTTTCTCATTGCTCAAATGGGTGTAATTGCTAATATTTACATGTTTCCCTCGTCTTTATTGCTTGATTTTGCTCACCAGAAAGTGTCACTCATAGTCTTTGAAATGTCACTCATATTAACACTGAAATTATGAAAATGTCACTCATAGCAATCTGAAACCTTGGCAGCTGTTTTCCATGTATTTACCGTATAGATTATATTTACCACTGTCCTCTGTAAATCGCCCTGTTGCTCATGTGGCTATACCTGGCTATATAAATACCTCTAATAATCAGGTGCTCCTCGTTACTGCATCCAGGCGGGCAACTAGAGCCAAATTTCGGGGGGGGGGGAGGGGGGGGCTGAAGCCCGGTGAGCCCAATGGGTGTTGCGCGCCTGACTGCATCCAATGACCTAACTCGAGACGAGGGTGAGTGTTTTTGGCGGTAGCATCCTGCATCTTCACGTGGAGGGAGAGGGATGCAAGCTGGAACATAAAATTGCACCGCCTGGATATGTCGGTGCTCTTTGCTGCAGCGACGAATCTGCTTTGATTGGGAGAAATTAGAGAGTAAGGAAGGTTAGTGAAATAACATGAGCTACAGGAATTGATCGTTGTTGTAGTGTGCATGCAAGAGTCCAGATAGAGGGGTAAAACGCACGAGCAGAATCCCCTCCCACTGAGTAGCGCTTTAGCTGTTGTTGGCTCTTCATGCGTACGTCATCCGACCCCACGTGACCGTCCTTCTGCTGAGCTCGGAGCTTGTCCGTGCCTTGCAGACTCCCGCCCGCGTGCCCTGCATTCCCCTGCAACTCGCTGGACAAAATGTTGGCTTTTTTTCCCCTCTTAACGCCGGAGGCCCCTTGCAAGAAAGATTATGCAGCGGAAAGCAATTATTTCAGCATACATCTCTTTCAGGAAAGGTCTGTCGGGCTATGAATTGCACCTTCTAAGAATAGCAAGTGATAAAAGCTCTTATCTTTCCTCTACACCGGTCATTTAGTGGCACAGTGCGAGGACATGAGCTTGCATCTTCTTCTGTGTGTATGTCGTGTGCATAAGCAGCCCTTCCGTAGATTGAATGGAGGCTGTTCAACACATCTGTTTGGCTGAATGAAAGCAGCTAACACAACCGAAGGGCCGGTGCCTGCTGTGGATTCGGGCGTCAACGTCTATCTGCAGGCGCAGCTGCCATGTGCAGGCACTCAGTCAGTCCTACCCGCGGGCACAGAGTACAAGGCTCTCTGCAGAATCGACCTGAGCTGGATCACAGAAGGCTTTATGGTGTCTGACATTGGTGGCCTGCCTTATGGTTTTGTCGATGTGTGTCTTGTTTTGACATGGTTTCTGCGAAACGTTATTTTTGTGGGAGCTGCATGGCCCTCGCCATTATAAGAAACATTGGCAAAAATATTTTTGGTCTCAAGAAGCACACATTATCACAGTAGTTCCTTGGCACTGTACAAAACAACTTTGTGTGCCGATAAGCTCCTTGTGAAAGAGCAGAATGATAACACTCGGTGAAGCCAGCCGAAGGAAAGAGATTTAGAATTTTAGTAAAAACCAAAGGTCTTGGTTAATGCCAGACCTAATTAGGGGCCCAATTCTCAAAGAAAGTCACGAACATGCACTCATGGTTTATGTCCTTGCATTAGTGCAGATTTACGGCTTTAATGAATTCATAAGAATGAACAGAAATAAACCAGGAAATTGTCCTACTTGAGCAAATATGTATGTGTAGATTTACTCATGCGAAAATCTGTAGAGGGTTTACAAGTTCACTTTCCCTCTAACCACCTTTTTCCCAACCCTGGAAGAAGTTTTACTTTTGCCATTGTCAGGAGTAAATTTCCAACTTTACTCAGTATGGCAAAAGATTGGCAAGGAGCTGGTGAAAACCCATAGAACATGCAAGTTAGTAGGTTTGCACAGACTCAGAAGAGCATTCCAACCCTGGAACTATTCCTTATCGCTACCTCCAGCCCCAGTATGTAGATCTGTGGAAAGGTGGCAAGGTAAGGGAATTGCTTGTATTCAAATCCTACTATAGAATGAGCCTTGTCATAATCACAGAGGCTATCAGAGCTGTTATTTGAGATTTCTATCATAATTTGTCGCTGCACTAAAGGGACAAGTGGATTTTTATACAGGGTAAGTCTATTTATGAAGCAACCATTCCCATAAACATGTAGATACATTATAAAATTCCACACACCTGTCCGAAAGCCAGTAGTTAAAAGAGCTCCTGAACACTGCTATAGAGTTTGTCTCAAAGTTTCAAAACGTAACATCACCCATAGCGTTGGCGTCTGTGTTAAATTCATATGACTGTGAGAGGGAGTCCTAAGTCCTCGTCCTCCCACTCAAAGTCATTGAGTTGGTCAGGTAAGAGGCATAAGAAACACATGAAGTCGAAGCATGCTTTAACTTCTCCCCTTCCGATGGCGGGGGAGTCTCGACACTCTAGGCTTCATTTATTTTTTCAATCTGTTTTTATTGTTTTTAACTTTTAACAAGGCAGAACAGTTGCATTTTATCGGGCACATTGCATCATTACATGAGATTTCAATCCTTGCATTCCCGTAACAAGGAATGCATTACAACTTCAAAATTGATGTGGGATATTGTGTGTGGCACAGCTGCTCGTGTTTCTACAGACTGTGCATACTCTGTGTGTGTGTTCGCGATTGTTTGTGAAGCACCTGATGGCTGACCGAGAATGTGCCATGATTGGGGTTGTTAACTGGGGAGGCGGGGAGTAATGTTGGGGACAACTAAAGCATAATTAGGACTGGAATTAACTGGGAATAGCACCCTAATCTGTTGGAGTAGTGTTCCTCGGGTCTCGGAAGTGTGTGGGTAGGATATACCTCCGTTTCGCCGCGTGTGGGCTCTGGTATATATCTAACGATCAGGTACGTGGACGTGTCTATCACAAAGTCGCGTCCGTGGAAAGGTCCCCATGCGCTTTCGTTGGATCTATGTTAGGGGCTGTCTGTTGTGGCCGCAAGTGCGGTCTCGGAGGCCTCTTCCCCATCAAGCAATTCCTGTAGAATCGTGTCCCAGTGTTCTGCAATAGGTATTTTGCACAGACCCAGCGTGTCCTCCCTGCGCAGCGCAACACTTTCTGCCTTGGCCCACACTTGTAGTGAGCGCTTCCAGGCGAGCACAGCAGGAGGTTGAGGGGAGCCATCTTTTATTGACCAATCGTTTCGCTACGATTGATCCCAGTGCAATGAACTGGGATGTTACTCGTAAGTTTTTAGTGTTAGCGTAGAGGTGCAGGATACAGGTTTCCCAGTTTAGAGGGATCCTGCGGCTTGTGTAGCGGCACAGGGAGGACACCACTGACTCCCAATAACCCCCCAGACAAGCCCAACTCAATATCATGTGTAACAGATCTGCATCTATCAACCGGCTTCGCGGGCAGGCGACATTAGCATTGTCATAGTATTTGTTGATTTTCTCCGGGCTGAGGTATGCACTTTGGGTAATGTAATATTGTATTAGGCGAAATCTCATGTTGTGTGGGACATTGTTCGGCCCCTCCAGCACCCTGCTCCATTCTGCGTCGTGAAGGGCCGCAGTAGATCACCTTCTTAGCGCGCTCTTAGGGGGAGCAGCGTTGCCGCCGTGTGATGCAGAAGGGAGGCGGTGAACCATTTAATCAGATGGCGACCCCGCCCCATAACGTGTAAGTATTGGATCGTCAAGTGCGTTGGGGGTTCACGGGACATGTCACCCCAGTGTTTATGTAGTGCGGCTATGATCGTTCGGTGTGTTAGGAATTGCCCAGGTATAGGATCCCGTAATACTCTAAGAGGGCGAAAGGCATCAGGCTACCCTTAAGGTAAAGATCCCCAGTGTCGTGGATCCCGCCTTCCTGTAGGCATCTTAATTCGCGTGTGCTGATGAACGTTCGACCCTTGGGTGTACCCAGTAGTGGGAGTGCTGGGGCGTATGGTGTTGTGCCGTGTAATAAACAGGCTTCTGCGGAAACATTTGTATGCTACGCTAAGTAATAACTGTGGCGGGGTTTTCGGTTTGTTGCATGGATGAAATATTGAGAGGAGGGTCTGGAGGGACAGGGATGGTAGAGGTGGTGCTGTGTCAGATAGATGGCGCTCAGAGAGCCACCGGGATACCCATTGCAGTTGTGCTGCAAGGTAGTATTGTTCGAAATTCGGGAGGGCGAGCCCGCCTTGGCTTGTCGGTAAATAAAGTTTCCGAAGGGCGACTGTTACGGACAGAGGACTATCCCACTATGGGACGTCTTCTGCATCAAAATTTGCTATGCTCCGGCCTAAAAACAGCCTCATGAAGGCTTACGGGCTCATTCCACCAGAGCTAAGGCTGCTACCATGGCATTGCAACGTGGAGTTCCAGTCCTTGACATTTGTCAGGTAGCAACGTGGGCATCACTTTCCCCAAGCACTACTGCCTGGACAGTCAAGTCCGCAGGGACCGCCTTTATGTCCGATCTGTCTTGCATGATCTGGCCTAAATTTGTCCGCAGTCCCTCCGGGGATTGTATCGCTTGGGTATCTATTCTAAGGTAAGGAATCTGCGGCTAGATGTCTCTATCAGATGGACAAGTTACTTACCTTCGGTAACGCCATATCTGTTAGAGACATGATCTAGCCGCAGATTCCTTACCGACCCACCCACCCCCCCCCTCACACTGCGGACAGGTTTTTAGGGTCTGGACTGACCGATCCCTTTCAGGGCCCTAGTTGTTCTAAACACACCACTGTCGGTGAACTTCATGGTTCCCCACTCCTGAATTGGAAAGTCATGAAAAGCAAATGACGTCAGTGTGTCGAGGTGGCGCCTATATTGGTGACGCGGAAGTCACTTCCGGCGCGAACTACACCAATGTCATGTGGAGCCGACCAATGCCACCTACCGGCGCACAAGGATATTGCTCAAGCAAAAGTTTTCCGGATCCAGCCTGATGCCTTAGAAATTCTAAGGTAAGGAATCTGCTGTTAGCGCATGTCTCTACCAGATAAGGCATTACTGAAGTAAGTAACTTGGCCTGTAGTGCTACAATGAGTGTATTTTGAATTTTGTGTTCCAAAGTCTTGTATTTATCATTTTAAATTCAATTAGTAAACATATCTTGCATTTCCCTTTTACTCCAGTTTTGCCCAGTAGGCTAGAACTACACTTTCTTGGTCAGCTGGGCTCTTTGTGTTCAAGTGGCTAATCCAGTCTCTCCTGCTACACCCTTACTAAATGTCTTTCAAAGCACAGGTGCTTATTATATAGTCAGTAAAAACAAAATGTCTGCTGGAAGATCATATGATCTTGGACACTGTAGATCTTGTAACAGGCCATGAGAAATTGGGCATGAGTTTGGGGATTATGGGGGGCAGTTTTCGGGGGAAGCGGGGAGCAAAAATACCTCCTTGTCCTGCAGATGCATGTTGCACGCTCATTCACTTTCTGTAAAGTAAACTGTAATGCCATTTCATTGCCAAATGCCCCCTTCCACAGACGCAAGTCCACTATGAGTCATTTGCTCACTGCTAGTAGTATTAGGTCTTCCGGTTTCAGCAAAATCTAGCATAAACAGATCTCTCATTAAGGAGACTGCTCATATGTTAACACTGCTGCCTTCTTTAAGGATTAGACTGCAACTGCAGCATATAGAAAGAAGGGTGTATAGAATTGACTTTTGTAAATGATGTCAAAAGGACCTTAACTCTGAACTAAGAGGACCTCTAACTTCACGTGATGCAGCTGCACCGTTAGGCCTCCCGTATAATTCTAAGGTTTCCTGCTGGTTGTAGCCTCAAGACTTTGAACTCAATGACACAAAGACGGAGGCTGCCCTTACGGGTGAGTGCCACTGGTTCCATCCGGTAAATCTTTCTACTGAATGTGTGTTCTTCAGCTTCGGGACTGTCAGTAAATGAGAAGAGGCAAATGCCCATTATGCAGTTCTTGGCGGGGCTAGAATCGAAGCAGCCAGAGTTTGAATTTGAGTTTGATCTTGTCGGCACATTGTAGGACATTGGAATAAGAGGTATGACTTTGTCTTTCTGCTTATTGAAACACTGGTATAGTATCCTGCTTCTAATTGTTCAAAGCCTTGTTGACAAGGGAACTGAGGCACAGCCGTAACCATTATCGGACAGGATCAGTGAACAACTATCTCTCTACTTAAGGACCCATTCCACTAATCAGAGGATACCTTGCCACTCAACCATTCTCATGGATACTACTTCCCAAAGATTCCTTATCTTATGAATCTATACGAAGTACCAGGTTTGCACAAGTGCAAAATGCACCTTTTCCTCATCAACTGCTCTCCAGGGCAGCCAGGTGTAGCCACGCAAATACAATCAAGGCTGTCTACCCTGGATGTGACAAAATGTAGGTGTATATGTTGATGATTTTTTTTTTCTTTTTCATGACTCATCGACAACAGTCTGGAGCTCCTCTTGTATTTTTTTTTTTGTCAAACATCTGTTTATTAAAAGTTTTGCATTCTACATACAGCAAGGCTATAAACATTCATGTTTCTCCCGCTGCCCCCCCTAAGCTAAAGAGAACACAGTTTCTTACTCAGCAGAAGTTACAATCTTATAATGCATATCTCAAGCCCTTTTTGTCTCTGCAGATCGAAATTACAACTTTATAACACCCCCACCCCCTCGTGGTGGAGAAGCCCTAATTGTCCATTTTACTATCCTCTGCGAGTATCCGGAACGTGGAGAATTATCCTCCCTTGTGGCCTCACGGCTGCTCCCTGTCACCCATTAGTAGATTTTGTCTGGGAACCCTCCCAGTGGCCACCTAGAATTGGTGTAGACTCCTCATTGTGGGAGGGCAAACCGCCAGCGGCAGCCCTGTTGTGAGATAAGATACCAATGGGCCCCATTTATACTCAAAACTCTTGTAGTAGTCACGAAAGATAATCAGCCAATCACTCCATCGTGAGTATCTTCCAAAGGCGTGAGTGTCACTGTGCCAGCACTGGGTCCTCCTTCCTCTTCCAAGCAGCCGATACCGCCTTCTTTGCTGCCCCAATGCACGCCCACATGATTGCCTTATCTGCCCTGGTGTGGTGTTCTAAGGTTGCGTCTCGAAGGCCAAGAAGAGTCGCTTCTATAGAGAACGGCAAGGGATATCCCAGTATCTCTTTCATGTGGGCTAAGATCTCTTCCCAAAATGGTTTAATGGATGGGCAATCCCACCAAATGTGGCGAAAGTCCCCCAGTAGGCCGCAACCCCTCCAGCAAAGATCTGAGGTCTGTGGGAAAATCAGCTTAAGTTTGGTGGGAACTAGGTACCAATCGAACAATGTTTTGTAGTGGGCTTCCCTCGGGTCTAGTGAGTGATTGTGCTTGGCGATGTCAGACCAAAGGTGAGACCACTCCCCCTCCATCACCTCTCTTCCCAATGTCTGTTCCCAGAAATGTATATATCGTGGCTTCGGGACTACTGATGTAGAGACCAATAGCTTGTACAGAAACGAGATTACCCCTTTCATGGAGCCCACCCTCCTTACAAATGCTTCTATCGCTGTCAACTCCCACGTTGCCGCCTCTCACTGTCGGGTGGAGTGCCCAATGTTTAAGTTGGAGGTAGTGGAAGTGTTCCGAGGGAGCAACCCGGAAGTCCCATTGACCGTTTTCAAACGTGAGGATGTCGCGGTTGTGGAATAAATCTGAGAGAACCAAACATTCCCCCTTCCCTCCAAGCATCAAATGGACCCGCCTGCAGGCCTGGGGGGAGTTCGGGATTGAAATGTATTGGGGTGTACGGTGATGGAAAAGAGGTCCAGCCCTGGCCTCGGGTGACATTGTCCCAAACCCTGAGGGTAGTCTGGGTGGGAGTGCTAAGGTATGCGTTGAGGGGTCTATCCTTTTTGGGTTTCCACAGTACGTCCCAGATTGTCCTGCCCACAATGGCTCAGTCCATGTGGAGCCAGTGTTTGTCTGATTCCTTCCGGGACCATTACGCCACCACTCGTAGCTGGGACGCCTTGTAGTATAACCCAAATCTGGGAGTGCTACTCCCCCCTCGGCCGCCTTAATACATGGAAGGGTAAACGCGCTCTACCGTTTTGCCAAATATAGCGAGTGATCATGGAGCGAACCCCTGGTAGGAACTCTTTCTCTAATGGGATTGGGAGTGCCTGAAAAAGGTATAACAGTTTCGGGAGGACGGTCATTTTGATTGCATTTATGCGTCCCAACCAGGACACGAACAGAGGCTTCCACCGTTTAAGCTCATGTTGCACTTGTGTTAGTAATGGTGGAAAATTCACCTTAAATAGGTCCTCTAGTCTGGGGGTGATCTGGATTCCTAAATATTGAAGCTTATGTTTAGCCCAAATGAAGGGGGTCTACCCCTGCACAGATCGCTTTTCTCTATCTGATAGGGTTAGGTTTAGAACACACGATTTCGCCAAGTTGACTCCGAAGCCCGCAACAACTTCAAAGTTCTCCAGCTCCTTTTGCAGAGCACGTAGTGAGGATCTGGGAGAAGTGAGGGTCAGTAGAACGTCGTCCGCAAACAACGAACCCTTGTGTTCTTCCCCCCCGAATCTAATCCCATGGATATCTGGGGAGGCCCGTAGCCGAATCGCCAGCGGTTCGATACTCCGGGTGAACAGTAGGGGGGACAATGGGCACCCCTGTCGGGTGTCGCGTCTGAGCTCGAAGGGGCTCGAGTTCGCTCCATTAACCTGTACTCTCGAGCGCGGGCTCGCGTAGTTAGCTCTGATCATATTGATAAATGCGTCCTCGAAGCCTAGGCTCTTCAGAGTGAGGAAGAGAAAGTGCCAATCCACCCTATCGAAGGCCTTTTCTGCGTCAAGACCAACCAAAGTCGCCAGCACCCTGAACTTGTTCACCTTTTCTTTAAGGCGCAGCGTCCTACGGATATCGTCATGAGTTTGTCTCCCTTTTATAAATCCAGATTGGTCGGGGTGGATGATATCTGGCATAAGGTTCTCTGGGCGGGCTGCCAATATAGCCAAGTAGAGTTTGGCATCCATGTTCAGGAGGGCGATTGGTCTATATGCCGCGCACTGTGGAGGGTCTTTCCCTGGCTTGGGTATGACTGCAATCCGGGCCTCCGCCATGGAGGGTGACACCTTTTGCCCTGTCGCTATTTCATTGAATGACGCAGTCAGATGGGAAGTCAGTTCTGCTGCGTAGGTCTTGTAAAAATGCGCTGTCAGACCATCGGTCCCTGGCGATTTGTGGGTGTTTAGTGACGAGATTGCTTGTATCACTTCCTCCTCGGAAATCGGGGCATCCAGGTGATCCCTCCACGTAGCAGGGATTTGTGGGAGCTCAAGCACGGCCAGATAATTTGTCTGGGCTGTGATATCGTGGGGGGGAGAGGGTGGGTTGCCCTGTAAAGCTCTTGGTAGAAATCCCCAGAAATGTTTGCCTTGCCCGTGTCGTGCTCTATCACCCCGTTCTCCTTCCTAATCCCCCCCAATATATTCCCGTTCCCTTTTTTCACGCGCAGTTGTTCCGCCAAGTGTGTGCCTACTTTATTCCCCTGCGCATATGCGCTTCGACGCATTCTCAGTAAAGTAAACTCCGCTCTATTGGAATAGATAGTGCCGAGTTACCTTTTAGAGCACTTATCTGACGCTTCAAAAGTTGCGTGGGGTTCTTTTTAAATTCACCTTCTGTGGTATTAGTGTAGCCTCGAGCTCTAGCCTTTCTTTTGCTCACTGCTTATTCAAAGCGGAGAGCAGAGAAATACATTTGCCCTGCACTACTGCCTTGAATGCGTCCCAGTTATTCAGGTGCGACGTGGCTCCCGGATCGTTCAACTGGAAATACTCTGTGATCACCGCCCTCAACTTGTCCCTTAACAGCCTATCCCGGGTCAAAGAGACCGGGAAGTACCATCTCGTTGGCCCCAGCCTCTTTCCACCCCACTGAAGGCTTACAGTGACCGGGCTGTGGTCTGACATTGTAAGGGGAAGAATTTTGGCGTCTTTAATTATCCTCTGCAACCCCTGGGAGACAAAGACATAATCTAACCTGGAAAATGTCTGGTGGACATGAGAATAATATGTCTAATCTTTCGTGTTTGGCTGGAGGGTCCTCCAGGCGTCCAAAAGGCCCAGCTCTTGGAATGTATGTTTGTGTTTTAGGGAAACTTCCTCCTGTGGATCTATGGGGGTGGGTACTATCTTCTGTCGAGTGCCAAGTAAGATTAAAGTCCCCCATTAAAATTATCGTTCCTCGGCGAACCCCCTATCATTCACAACAATGAGCTCACGAAGGCTGTCTGACCTGTGTTGGGGACATATGTTGATACAAAGGTGACCGTTCTCCGCCTAAGTTTCCCTCTCACCATCACCAGCCGGTCCTCCCTGTCTGCTTTTATTCCTTCCGGTTGAAAATGTATATTGTTATGGAACATCAGCACCACCCCGTTGTGTTTTGTGCTGGCTGAGGATCTATATACAAGAGAGTAGCCTTTGTGTCGCAGCCGGAACTCATCCTGTCTCTTTAGGTGTGCCTCCTGAAGCACCACTACATCAAACTCATGATCTGTAAAATACTTCCAGATCTTTTGTCGTCTTAAAGGGGAATTCAGACCTTTCACGTTCCAGGTTGTAATCAATCTCATCGTTCTGGCTCACTGACCTCGCCTGTTTGTGGTCCCCCTTGATGCATCTCCACCCCTTGTCCCCCTTGTCTACGCTTCGGGTGTCTCATCTCCCAGTCCCCAACACTTCCTCCGTTATCGCAAAGGATTTTTTCGTTCCCCTCATTGCCCCTGCTTCTCCACCCCCCTGAAAAAACCCCAATGGAAACTTGTAAACAAACAAAAACGAAGCTAATCCTGGTTAGTGGGTACACCGGATAACCCGCCATGGTGTCACTTCAGGTTACAAGCATGTTGGCTGGGTACTCGACCCAAGCCAGTCGCCCAGCTGTCTCTATATCAAAGACAACGTAACTTTGTCCTGATGAGTAGTCAGTTTGTTCGAAAATCGCCAGCAATCCAACATCCTATTGTGACGACATTCAGCCTCTGTCTTGATCACTGCACAAAGAGCTAATCTCGACCATGTTCATGGAGACCCCGGGCCGCCCTTGCCTTAGGCTTCCCATTCACCAACCCCTTGGTAGCAAACCCCAGCTCTCCTGATCACCTGGGGTTAAGTCTTCGTTTGGCGACCCTTGGAGACTGCTTTCCATTGTGGTGCTTTCATCCGTGAAGACTCTCGTGAAGTCGTAGGCCCTGGGGCCCCCTCTCTCTCGGGAACCGGCAAACCCAAAATCTCAAGGCCTTCCCTGAGTTCCGTGACGTGGCGCTGCTTGTTCTGGAATTCGAAAGCTAACTCGAATGGGTAGGTCCAACGATACCTCACCCGTTCAGCCCTCAATTTTTCCGTAAGAATCCGAAAGGAGTACCTACATTGTAGGGTTGCCTGGCCAGGTCTTGGAATAGTGCACACGTGAAGCCCTGGAAGGAGATCGTATATTTCTGCCTTGACTCCTGTAGGATCGCCTCAACCTTAAACGAGTGCAGTTTTATTAGAATGTCTCGGTGCGTCTTCTCTCTCCATTCGCGGCCGGCTCAACCCTGTGTGCCCTTTCTATTTTAATCTTCATTTGTCTCGGCCTGAGGATATCTGCAAATAGACCTTAAACAAAGGCCTCAAGATCGGGCCCCTCCGCCCCTTCCTCCAGGTCCCTGATGCGGATATTGTCTTTCCTTGACCTGTTTTCAAGGTCTTCATTCTTTAATAGGGCCATCTGGAGCTGTGTGTGCAGACACTGAACTTTTTCGTGGGTGACCGTCACTCTCTTATCCAATTCTTGTGTCTGCATCTCCAGCAGTCGCGCCCCAATGGAGTCCACATGTTGTTGGAGAGCCGTCATCTTCTCTGAGAGGTCCACCTTTAATTGTTTCATAGAGGCCTGGAGGTCCCCTTTTAACTCTGTGCGCAGCTCCATTTTAAATTCTTTCAGGGAAGCCAACAGGTCTTGCTTGATTAATGCCATGCTGGCTCCTGCGCTTCCCTGCTCATGCACCTGTTTCTTCTCTGTGGGAGTGAAGTACTGGGATACTTTAGCAGTGGCCTTTTTTGGTGGCATAGATGCACTGTTCAGTCCCCGCAAGGATTCCACAGACCCCTCTGCCCACTTGGGCGTCTGTGCCCGGCGTCTGGGACTTGTAGCGCTCCTTCGTTGGAAGCCTGATTTTGCACCCTTGCGCTCCTCCGGCGTGGAAGAGAATTAGCTCCACGTGTCAGACGTCTCTAATGGCGGCCATCTTAGGGTCAGGCTTTGGCCACAGCTCCAAATTCCCCTCGCGTCGGGTCCTCCTTCCGCTCCACTGCGGTCCCCGGGGCCTCCCGCTTGTGCCTCCTCTCTTATCTGGTGCCTCCTGGGCCCCCACGACTTAGGGTTGCCCACTTTGGTGCTGTGGCCGCCATCTTAAGATCAGGCGCTCCAAAGGAGGGAAATGGCTCCAAGCCTACTGCTGTCCCCTTGCCTATAGCTACACCACACCAGGCTTGGGGAGCGCAGGCGATCGCATCCCAGCTTATGGGCCTCGTACTCACCCCCTCCGGCTCTCTCCAGTATTCAACCCTCCATGGCAGTCAAGAGCCCCGGGTCATCCGACCGCACTGCTGTGGGAGCCGGTAAGTCCTTCTGTGGACAGCCTACTTGATGCTCAGTGTCCCTCCAAAGCCGCCACAGTCCCGTATTAGGCAGTGCCCTGACAGTCTCGTCCGATGGAGCGCCGACGCGGCGGCCTCAGGGGTTCGGTGCCATTTCGGTGAATCTTGCCGCGCCGGTAAAACTGGCGAAAATGTCATATTCCTTGTGGGGCCACCGCTTACATCGGGCTCCTGCGGTTCCCCACCTCGTCCGACACCGAATACCGCCTGAAGCCGTTACGTTGGAGCTCAAAAAGCTGCTCCTGATAGTAGGCTGGCGGCGGAGCACGTCCGATTGGCCATCTTGCTTGGCCACGCCCCCACCCTCTTGTATTTTTGTCAGAGAAAATTCCTCAACAGATTCTACAGAGATTAGGTCAAATATCGCTTCTTATTGTCTAGTGATTGAAGCACTGCTGACGATGTTGCAAGATGATGCCCCTATTAAAATCATTGAAGTTATGCAAACAGCAGTGTGGGCAATAGGGGCTGCACCAGTGTATTTAATTCTCATATGTGTATAGTAGAGATGCTCAACTTCCCGTGACCCCACCACTAAGAAGTCCCAAATATAAGAGAAAAGACTTTCTCTCAAAGTAATTAGGTTCTGAAAAGGAGCATACAATTGAACGTAATACTTTCATTAATTATGCACAAGCATGTAATTAAGCATCTTTTTTTCCAAATTATACAAAATGTTATGGGATCCACAAAATTCATGCCAAAATGGAGTGCAAAGAGTCTTGAGTTTTCTTATTTTCAATTATTCTTTGTTTGTAGTCAAATGCATCAGCCCAAACACGTTTCGTCCAACATGGACTTCATCAGGGTTGGAGTTGTCTTTTTGAAGATCACCAAGATGTTTCTCTATTATAACCACCGTAGCGTCTGTTAGATAAAGACTTTGAAGGAATTAATGCCTTCGATTCATATTGAGATTATCGGGTATGTGAAGCAGTCTGTCTATCCGAACGGATAGAAAGACTGCTTCACATCCCGAGCGGATAACTATGCTAGCAATGATCTAAGGCAATTATCCTTTTAAGATTTTGTTGAACGGACGCGGCGGTGATCACCAGTGCCTTGACACTACATCTGGCAATACATTAAGCTTCTGGGTGGTCATCAATACGATAATCTCAATATGAATCGAAGGCATTAATTCCTTCAAAGTCTTTATCTAACAGACGCTACAGTGGTTATAATAGAGAAACATCTTGGTGATCTTCAAAAAGACAATCCCAACCCTGATGAAGTCCATGTTGGACGAAACGCTTTTGGGCTGATGCATTTGACTACAAATAAAGAATAATTGAAAATAAGAAATCTCAAGAATCCTTGCACTCCATTTTTGCATGTATTTTGTGGATCCCATAACATTTTGTATAATTTGGAAAAAAAGATGTTTAATTACATGCTTGTGCATAATTAATGAAGGTATTGCGTTCAATTGTATGCTCCTTTTCAGAACCCTATTAAAATCACGTAACATCTGTATGTGGTATCTGAGATCCACCACAATTCCTTAGTCGTTTATTGTTGCTTCTTCAGCTACCCAGAGGCAAAAATACTTTTGGAAACTACTTGAAAAGATAGTCAGTCCTTCTGCCCTCCTACAGTTAAGTTCCCAGACAGAGAGTGATCCCACAAGGGTTAGTTACTCTTGCAAAAAAAAAAAAGAAAAAAACCAATGCCAAAGGAAAGAAGCCCTTTTTCTCCTCAAGTAAATGGTCCCAATCCTGGGACCTTTTGGAGATTCTTCTGCAGTGTACCCAGATGTCGGATTCTTTCTCGTCAACAGAACTGATGAAGTTTCTGAAAAAGATGAAGCTGGAGTTCCCAGCGCCTTCTGTCTGCAATTTCCAGGTCAAGGCCTTTAGATGCCCAATGCTGAATATTTTCATTTCAAACTTGCTACCCTCAGGCTAATCTCTAATTGGGGGTCTGAACCCGTTGGCTTGACAATAAGAGTGGATTCTACCCAGACACCACTTGACTCAGCGCCTCCACAGGCTTTGGCCTTTGCGCTTCCTCTGCGGAAGCTTATGCTAGCGAAGGTGCTGGCCTTTGTTCCTTTGATGCTGCAATCATCACTACTATCCTCGTGGTGATTCTGTCACCACTTCCTCCCTTGAAGCTTGCAGATCTCCAAAACAAAAGTAAAAGCTTGTCTGCTATAAGGGCAAAGCCCTGTCAAGCCACCTTCTTTAGACCCAGAGATGGAGACTCTATTTGGACCATTTTACGAAGCACTGGATATGCCAAATAGGAATCATAGGGGCATTGAAGTGTGAAAATGAAAAATCAAGACTTTTTCCATCTATGCACTTAGGATCTGAAACATTCCCGCATCCATCAGGACCGCCCAAACGCTGTTCTAATTGATGAATATGTTGAAGACTTATGTCTTTAAAGAACACTACATCACAGTGCATTAACTGTCCACAACCCAGCTTCCTGTTCTCTTACTTGTTAAATTTATGCCTGTCTATGACCATGCGCAGCGCAACGCTCCGCTGCCTTTTACGTAGGTTTGTGCTATAGAAATGCCAAATACATACATACATTTAACGGCTGGCAACCTCTTTCCTCCTTATTTCAATGATGCTAAATGCTAATGGCCTGGCATTTCTCCAGAAGTGGGTGTTCCTTTTACCCCATAGGCCCACTCTTGGGACGGTCGCAGATTTTCTGGTCTATCCTCCCAAATTTTCATTAGTGGACATTCCCGGCCAATCTAACAATGGGTCATTACTTCAGTCCTCTCCAGTCACAGGTCACTGTTGTTAAGGATGTCTCCTCTTTAAGCTGCAGTGCTCACATGGGGTGATGAAATTGTGGGACCTTTGGGTTTTGTGAGTACAACAGATGGATGTCCGTGTGCAGGAGTTCTGAGAGTTCTGTCATTCCATGAAAACTTCTCTCCCTTCCATTTCAGGCAGCATTATTTGGATCCTTTCAGACAACCTATCCTCAGTCCAAAATGACAACAAACAAGGGAATTCCGATTCTAGGACTCCTTAGGGAGGCATTATGTCTCAAGTGGTGGGTCCTCAGCAAGGTATTTTCCCATTAGGGCCCACATAGAGAGCACCCTCTATGTGAAGGTAAATACACTAGGCCACCTCTTAGTAGAGGTCTGGGAGCGGGACCATCATCCTGAAGTGACTTCCATGATCTTTCCACGTTGTGATGCCTATTCTTGAATATTTCGCCATGGGCCTGAAGAGGAAGTGTCCTCAGTTCTCTGCCATACACCTCCCTCCAAATTATTCTTACGGGATGCCTTCAGGTTCATTAGGTACCTTGTTCAATATTTATAGGAAGTAGTGATATAGCCCTAACAGCTGTAGCCATAAAAAGTGCTCCTTAACAGTGGAAGACCGACATAAAGAGTGGATGACCACTGCTCCACAGAACTCTTTCCGTCCTTCGGTCGACCATTCCAGTGATCTCTGTAGCCACTCGATACGGTTTAGAGCCATGAGGCAACTAAGAAACCTACTGATTGTAGAAAAACAGAGCCCTCAAACAAATCCAATCTGTGACCAAAGACATGGTATACAAATGGCGTAAAGCATAAAATAAGAAAACTGCACAGCAATGCACGAGAAGCTGAGCAACGCAAAGCATGACAATGACTTAAAAATTCCTTTTACACTCCAACAGACAAAATATTTTTTTTAAACTCGTATAGGAAGCAAAGCGGACCCAAATGGAAAACCTCTGAATATTTCTATATAACGTCGGTGCCTCGAACAACCCTGGTGAATTCAGAAGATGATTACTACAGTGTCCTTTGAAGAATTTAAGTGGTTTGATACTGGGCAGTTGAATCCAGTGAAGGAAAAATATGTAAAGACTATATGTACATCTGCCGACATTGAAGCTGAAGAATCATCTTTAATCAAGCTGACTCGTTGAGTAAAATATTTGTCACAAACCTTGATTTCCAGAACACCGGTAACAAACTTGTCGTGGTCCATCAAGTCAGTAACACTGACGTGGAGCTTTGATGCTGGACCATTAAAGAAAATTACCAAAGATAATCATAGAAAGTCTGAAGGAGGCTGCTCGAACGAAACAAAATTCCAACCCCAACCGCTTACTGAAGGCACTGGCCATGGTTTTTAAAAATTGTTTTCATTCAGCCGCAATATCACCATCTTGGGAAGACTCTTATATTCAATCCATCCACAAGAGGGAAATGGGAACAGCTGTTCATAGACATGTAGCCCTTCTGAATGTGGAGGTAAAATATTTTGCCTCTCTAATACTGTTCGATTAACCAGTTTTATCTATTCCCATGGTTCTAGACCGGGTTTAAAGAAAAAAGTGGGGAGAGGATGTAGCCTAACGGATGGGGCGGTCGATCTCTAATCCGGGGGACCGGGTTCGAGTCTTGGCAATGACGCTGAACATCCTGTGATTCTGGGCAAATCACTTAATCTCCCCGTGCCTACAAAAAATTAAAGTGTCCTTGTGTAACGCAACTGGTGCTCATGTAAAGCGCTCTGACCTTCGGGTCAAGTCAGCGCTATATAAAACTGCGGGAAAAAAAGTGGACCGATTGACAACATCGTTGCCCTTGCACTACTTGTTCACAAATCATTCAGTAACAACAGACCTCTCCATGTATGCTTTTTCAACTTTAAAAAGGCCTTCTGTAGCGTAGATTGATACTTCTTTGGGCCATATGGAGCAGATGCGGTCTCCCTGACCCCGATAAAACTCTCAGTTCCACCTTTTCATTGTACACTAATAACTGGTTTCAAGATAGGCTGAGAAAAAACTGCTCACTTGCAGAAAAAGTATTTATTAATAAGGGTGTGAAATGAGGTTGCGTCCTTTCCCCGAGTTGTGTTCAATTTATTTGTTTCTGATGTGGAGCCAATGATCGTAAACCATAGGTCTTTCCTCTCAAATGTAAATGGCCAATTGCTGTGCATTTTGTAGTTTGCCAATGACTGTCATTTTGGATTGCTGGACCATCGGATTCCAATTTCGTGAGAAGATCTGCAAAAGTAATGCAAATTGAACAAACTCAAAATCAATTAAGGAAAGATTAAAGTGTTTACCTTCTTGAAAAGAAAATGCAACAACACTCTAGTATGGAAATTAGAGCCCCATTCTATTGCCAGCACTACAGCTTATAAATATTTAGGGGTTAAATGCATTGCATCAGGACACCACAAACTGCATATACAAACTTCAGTTACTAAAGCATATGGTATCTGATTTGGATTGCGAAAAACAGTACATCTACCCGCACGAATGTTAAAACCCTTCATAGTTTTAAATGTTAAGTACTTTCACTAACCTATGGTCTGGAGGAATTTGCTGGAAAATTTAACTGGCCAACTCTGGCACAGTCTAAACTGTACAAACTATTATTTAGGCTCCCCAACTCTGCAAGAGAGGCACAAATCTTGCTAGAATTTGTTTGAATGGAGCAATCATTTGTTCAAAATGCAGCACTGCTCAAACTGTGGCTTAAACTAATGCAAGCAGAAAAGGCCATTTTTAAATACCATCTTGGGCAGGAGTTTGCCTGTCCTAAGCACACTCCTTGGTTACTCGCCATTAAATCTATGTTAAAGAATCTCCAGCAAGGGGCCATAATATCTCATAGGAATCATTCAAACAAATCCTAAAGAGAGTCTCATTATGAACAAAACACACCAACTTGTTGATTCCACATAGGCAAAACTAGCCCGTCTGAAGTATTTTGACGTGGTATTTTTCTGGAATATGAAACAAAAATATCTAAGGTTGTGGTTTGGCCTCTTTGATGTGGGTGCGGTGGTGTTAAAATGGAAATACATGAAACAAAACTTGGCTTGTAGGTTTTGCCTGTATTTCAAAGAGTCACTAGCACATGTGCTTTGTGTGCCCAGTTTTTGACAATGAAAAAAAAGAGTCTCCTATGACCAATATTTCACAAATTGAACACAGGGACTTGCGCATCAGCTATTTCCCAGCTACTTTCACAGTACTGAGAGCCGGCAAATTAGCAGGTTTGTCAAATTTATGACCAAATTATAATTTTATGCAGACTAATTCTACCAATGTACAAACTTACTACAGGCAGGCAGCTAACTGCGGTGCGATTTTTGTTTGATGGGTTCATATTCGCAGCTCACGCTCTACGTCCTACTCCTCCAACACTGAAGGTCACCATGACATTAAGGCGCAACAACCGCAATCCCAGCAGCCTCCTCAAAATCACACCTTATTTTTCAAAGCCACTCTCTAGTTGGTCATTTTTACAAGCTTCCATGAAATTATCTTGAACCTAATGGTTATCTCAGTCATTCAATACAATATACCTTATCGCAAAGGCTAGTCATCATGCTGCAACCGGATTGGCGAATGATTTAAATAATAACTGCAATCCTGTGAATTTTATGTTTACAAACCGTAGTATATTTATTGTGGTGCTGTTCAGTCTGCAAATTTTATTATGTATAGTTTAAAGCCTCAGATAACCTCTAATAGGCTTTTTTCAATGGTGATGGTGTTTATTAACTGTAAAATAAATGTTTTATACGATAAATGTAAAAAATGGATTAGGTATGCCTTTAGTTAGAGCTCCATATTTGTACCCTTCCTCCTCTCACACACAGTAGACCTGCTTTTGCAGTAAAATGGTTAGGTCTTCCAGGCTAATATCCCAATTCTTCTGCTGTATGAGTGGAGATTGAATTGTGTCAACTAGAGACATTTGGTTTAATACCTGATGTGGCATATGTTGGCTGTCAATAAACCTGCTACAAAGTAGATTTTTTGCCGGCCATTGTTCCCAGTTTGTTGCTTGGTATAAGTTAGAAATTTTTACATGCCTTTCTGATGTTTTGCGCTTTGCCTTGCCCACTGGGGTTTGGTAGTCACACATGTGCAGTGGCGGCTCCTCCGTTAAGGCAGAGGAGCATCCCCCAACTGCTTTTTTGCAGTGAAAGACAGAGAAAATTAAATGATAATAACTCAAGTTATTATCATTTTACTTTCTCCTACTCCCGCCCACAGCTTTGCATGAGGGGGCGGGGGCAGAGGAGGAGTTGTAGCACCCTCCTAAAGTGCCCTCTCGGGCCGCCCAAAATAGTCTTGCTCACTTCGCATGTTCTCCATGCAAGCTGCATTACTGCCTTTATGGAGATCATGCCCAGGCCTACAGTCAGCGTCTGAGGGCCAAAAAACGGCACTCAGACCTATCACAACGCTGCTAAGGCAGCGTTGTGATTGGCTGACTGGGAGCCTGGGTGTGCCTCCTGTGGCCGAGCGAGGACTACGGAGGAGAGGCGGGCGTGAAAACGGCGAAAAGGTCAGTTTTTAATTATAAAAAAAAATAAAAATTCTTAGCCGCTTCCCCCGTGTCCTCCCCCCATCCCGCATACTCCCGCGCCTCACGCGTCCCCCTGCCCCCTACCTCCCATCGGTGCCGGCCGCACCTGCACATGTGAAGGGATTTCTGGCTGCCTTCCCAACCTTCATTAGTCTTTCCTTTCCAACTTATTGCTCAGGTCACCTTTAGTGGTGCGTTTTCTAAAAAGCGTCATCTGCTAGTTTTCTCTCATACCTTTCATTATAAGAAGTGGTATTTGAATTTGGCGTTAATCTTACTTATTTTCTGTTCAAACTTATGCTTCTGTACTTTGTTCACCTGCTTGCTTTAAAAGCTGTGTTATTAGTGGCAATTTCTTTGGCTAGTACTGTTTGGCAAATTACCACCTCTCTGCCTGGCTACCTTTCACTGTTTTCTATACAGACGAATTGGTGCTTCGCACCCGCCCATCTTTTCTACTAAAGGTGGTATCTGCCTTCCACATGATCCTGTCCACGACTCTTCCATCCTGTATTGCATGTTGCATGCCTTCCTTGATTAATTGGCACTACTCAATCCCACCTTTAGGAGGGTATTGCTTTGGGGCTCATTCAGAAGTTGAGGAATCTCCAGGAAGAAATAGCCATCAGAAAAGTTACTAGGCTTTTGGCAACAATTCAATTTTAGATTACATTTTCTTTTTAATTGAAAAACTTTTAAACAAATAACTTCATTTTTAGGAAACGAGAGAAATTATTTTGAATCCGAATAGTTTTATTGACCGTTTCAGTATAAAGGTACAATACAAAATAGATCACTGTTAAATACCTGGGCAACATATACATGGACACTTTAAAGCCTCCTGTGATTCCCCCCACCCCCTCCCCCAATGCAATCTGAAGCACTTCTCAGTGGTTCTGTCGGGGCTGTCTGCTCACTTACAGCAACAGTGGCTTGAACGTTGAATACATTACCTCATCAAAAGAAATTGTTGAGCCACCGCTTCGGTCTTAATATTGCTCTTTAAAAACATTGGTCTTAATAAATAACAATGCATAAGTTTCAGTGCAGGGCAGACAAATAGAAAATGGTTAAAATCCTGTCTTTGGAGTTAGACCAATTCGCTGTTAACACATTTAGAGGGAGCAAATTCATAAGTAATAGTGTCCAAAAACGACAAAGACCATGTTCTAAATTCCAAGACAAATACTGCTGGGTTTCCTGTAAATTTCAGCGCTCCGTCCATCATCTCCTTGTGTTTGCTTTGTTTGCCCTAAGTTGGCAGGGTATGCCCAAACGTGGGTCCCTGGATCACTTTGCCACTGAATTCAAGCTAGCCTGGCTGATGAGGGGGTGTTACCCCGAAACCGGTCCCAGGATGCTTGTTTCTGGTCCAGGGAAGACCTGGCTTGACAGTTCGTGCTGGACTGTTCCCATGAGGAATAGGGTAAAGACTGATTTGCATATGGCTGGGTCTGAACTGGGGTGGTGAAGTGAGCTAAAGATCGAAGATGGATTCAACCCAGATCTGGGGGTGAGTGTCTGGAAAAATGTCAGCGCTCCGTCCATCATCTCCTTGTGTTTGCTGGGTTTCCTGTAACCAGCAGGAGGCGGTTAACACCTCACATTTGTTCTTTAATTTGCAATATTTTGCATCCAAATGTCTAATAAGACTGGACAAATGCTTTTAAGTTGAAAATGAGAAAGAGACCAGCGAAGCCTGCTTTAAATCAATTGGATTAACACATCATTTAAATCCTTAGAAAATGTATATTTTCTTAGTGCTGAGCGCAAAAAGCCCCTCAATGAATCCTCTTTGGTCTTTATAAGCTGAAAACCCCACCTGGCCACACTAGCCAATCCTTGCACATGACAGTTTGTTAAGCCAAGTTCCAGTCTTTAAAGCAGGAACCGGGACAGACTAATTAAAATTACACAGCTTACGCAGAATTTGTCCTTCCATTTTCTCCAAAAAATCCCATTTTGACAAATTAATAGTCTCAATGTCATACAGTAGTGTCTGGGGAACTTTCGCCTTCTATACAGATACCAAATGAAAAATTGTCTCTGACCCATAGCGTTTTAAAAGGTAAACATCGTTTACAACTAAGTCGATACAACGCATGCCATTACAGCGCAGTCATTACAACGACCGTGTTGATACATCGCATACCATTACAACGCAAGTAGTTACAACGACTTGCTGTAGGGGGCAGAAGGTGTTTGATTTTAAATCCAACACCTTCCCTACTGTTGTACAGACTGGAGTTGGAATAGTAAATTGTACTATTCCAAACTCCAGCGCCCCCCTACAGCAAGTTGTTGTAATGACTTGCGTTGTAATGGTATGCATCGTAACAACACGGTCTTTGTATTGACCGTGTTGCAAAGGCATGCATTGTAAACTATTACTTTGTAGCATGTTCTATTCATTATAAAAAGCTCTTAGCCCTTTGGCATGCGATAAAGCCTTAGAGAAACCATAATTAATGTAATCCTTTTTGTTCATACTGCCTGTCATGATTTTCGCCAAATAGGGGTATGATTTTACTATCTCCAACATCTCTGAACCCAAGAGCCAAACATAATTACAGGCCTTCCTAACTTTTATACCTTTAAAAATCAGCACCTTACTTTTTGAGACATTAATTTTCAAGAAATGATGAGTAACAAACTGTTCCAAAGAGGCCAACATATTCTTCAAACCCTTGGGGCTTAAATCCAGGATAACGATGTAATCCGCATGCAAAAGGACGGCCACCAATCCTAGGAACATTCCCCTTACTGTTTACTAAATTATCAGGACTGTCTGAAACATAAATAGAAAAGAGGAGCCAACAAGCAAGCCTGTTTTAGTCCATTTTTAGTTGGAATTATGGAGGACGAGCGGATCCCCACCCATTAACACCTGACACCAAGTGGAAGAACAGAGGGCACTAACTAATGAGAAGAGTTTTGGCATACCTAATTTCTTCTTTTTTTTTTCTTCAATAAGGTTGTGGAGACATTATAAACGCAGCATATACATTGAGCCCTTGAATAGAGACATACTTTTTTCCTATAAGCGTCAGCATGAAAATATTGTCAAGCATACAGTGTTTCTTCCGAAATCCTGTTTGTTCTATGGGAAGAATCTTTTCCTCTTCAATCCACCCAGAAAGGCAAATATTTTCCGTAACGCAATGAGCAGGGCAATTTGGTGGTAATTGCAGGCGAGATTCCTAGGGCCCTTTTTATGTAAGGGTATTAGGATACTCCCAGACCAGGAAGAAGGGATTACTCCATGTTGGTAGCGATAAGCAAAAAAGGAGGTGAGAAAGGTCGCCCATAGAGAGGCCTCTCTCTTAGAAACGGTGATTGGAATCTCATTGGGCCCCATTGCCCTGGAAGATCTCATACCCTTAATTATTACCTCAATCTAGTTCGTAGAAGGATCACCCCATACTGAAGGAGAGGAGCAAAAGTCAGGCAAAGAAGTTGAAGACAACTCTGCACCAGCATTACACAAGTATAATTTATCTACGGAAGAGCTCCATTCATCTTCCTTCATTGGAATTGGCTGTGTTTTTATTCTGCAGCCGCAACAGTTACAGATAATTTCCCAGAATCTTTTAATATGTTTGAGAGGCGGCTTCTTTCAACTGAAACCAATTATAGTCATCCTTCTCCTTTTTAGGGAACAATTTCAACCTCTGCCTCCTTTTCAAGAGATTAATTTACCTTGTTCTACCCAGTAAAAAACGAATTGACTTCTTGCTAATTTATTTATCTCCATATTTGAATGCATAACAGGGTTGTATTGTTGTCTCCTTAACGAAACTGGATTGTTTAAATTGCATGTAGCTACAAACAACTTCATATTACTTCCATACTAGAGTAGTGGCTTTGGAAATGGGAACTTTGGCTCACGATTAATGCTGCCAAAGATTCTTTCAATTTACCAGTAGACTTGATATTCCAATGAGTGCTACCATTCGATGTATCAAACCTTACTGTTGTATCTTTGAAGTTCCAGGGCCCTACTTCCTTTGTAACTAAATCATACAAACAATGGCTTTATTATCACTGTCGGTTATCATAAACATTCATATCAGAGATCACACCAAATGTAGTAAACAAGCAATCCCAGTCAGTGATTGAGTAGCTGAGAAGATATTTGTGAGTAAAATTTGCAGGAGTATCCGTCTATTCTTCCATTCACTATTAAAAATTCCTTATTCCTGAATACTCCAACAGCAGAAGATCTTTGATCTATTCTGCTATTGGGGGCGAGGGGAGGAATTGAGAGTGCAATTTTTAAAACTTCTTATTTTACTCATTTGCAAATAACCTTAAAGCATAGTTAGACATTTTTGCATTAAGATTACTTAACAGTACTATTTATTTACATTCCCCTCTCTCTGTAATTTTAGAGATAAAAGAAAACATGTCAATTGCCAGTTGGCCATAGATAGTCTGGGGGGGATATATACATTTACCACCAAAAGATACTCATCATTATCCTGACCACCCATAAATAATAATTTTATAGCCTGAATTAATTTTGAGTCCTGTATAAAGTCACTAGATGTCCAGCTATAGTTAACAAAATTGCAACTCTACCTATTGCATGGCCACACCTAGAAGGCTTTGCAGGACAACTTATAACAAACTACCCTTCTAAACCAAAATCATTTGTTTACCAGGTTTCTTGGATGCATATGTCGTCAGCAGCCAGGCAATTCAGAAATGTCATTTCATTACTACTTGTCAAAAGTCCAGCAGCAATCCAGGAAACCTCTTTAAGTCTATTACTAGGTGCTTCTGTTGCAATTTGGCCCAATGGGACCCTTTGAGTTAAGGACACCCGCTACCCAACTCCATCTCCCAGTCTCTTCATCTGGGTCCGGAGCATTCTCCCTCCCCTTCCTACCATGCAGAAATACCCTCCTGCCCCCCCTTTCCAAGTGTTACCTGCAAATTATTTGACTTCTTATTTGACAAAGGGAACTAACTTGTCTTATCTTGGGGAGAGGTCTGCCCTAACCCCCTGCACATCTCAGCTATGAAACAGGCCCAATGTAACTTTCGCAAACAAATATATACATATATATGTCTGCAATATTGGATGAATCCCAATAATTTTAAACTACCATGATTTCGGAGGGAGACGCAAACTAATTTATAGTTGTGCCAAACACAGCTTTTGCTGTTTTGCCAGCTTCATGTTTCCTGTAAAAAACAAACAGATATTTACACAAAGAGGGGCTTTCAGTTAGCTCTTTTCTGCTTCCACTGGTCTTTTCAAATGTCATTCACATTTTGCTTCCACGCCGCACAGTCTAAAGCAATGGGCAAAAGAAGGGTGCAGGCCTGAGTATTAGCGACATTTGCTTGTCACAGGGTAGGCCCAACCCACAGGCCATCCTGTCAAGGGCACAACATCACCTCCCCGCACCGACATTTTTTTCCCCCTGTCGTGGGAACAAGTTCAACCACGTTAATGCCTTTTGAATTGCTAATTACTGGCTGGCAGAAGAGAGAAAAATGCAGATTTAGCTTAATGGGACCTTGGGCAGGTTAAAGGTAACTTTCCAGGTCCTCTTTCCAAAATATATATTACAAATCCGACTTCATCTGTGAAACGGGCAGCTTAATATTGTATCCCAGTGCTTTCCTATGGAACAGCCAAGCCTGCTACATTGAAAAAAGCTTTTAGGCCTTTTTCACTCTTTAACTTTTACATGCCTTACTTTTAAATCCCTTTCACCTTTCCTTTTGGGCAGTAAGGCCTCCTTAAGGGTGGAAGGAAGGTTTAGGCCTGTAAATGGGGGTTATTTTGACAGATTGAATTTTTAGTTTTAAAACTGCACCGACAGGCTACAGTAGTAAACCTGAAGGCATGCGTTAAAGTTTCACCGCAGTGGATGGCACAATGCGTGCCGCAGTCCCCTTGTAGTATTTAATTTACAAGCTGTGGGTACACTTGGCAGCATATACTGAGACTTGGTGCCAATCAGGAGTATACCAATTGTACCATGTTGAACGGAGGAGCACAAGCACTTTATCTCTGGCTAGCTGGGGTAAAGTGCACAAACTTCTATAGCCGGCAAAAACAGGGTTCAGCAATAAGGCAAAAAAAAAATCAGGGTGACTGCAGAAAAGGGCACACTTCCAACAAAAGTATAGGCTCTATATTGGTTGTCACCCTTTTTGATTTGGTGTGAATGTATCTTTACTGACTGTAGTGGAATATCACCTAGAGACCAGCAATAATGTAAAACAAGCAATTGCAATGCAATAGATCTCGCATTTGCGAGAGTTAAAGGTATTGGCATTGTAAATGACAATGCATTTTATTTGTGTTTTGTTTTTAAAACGGATAAATAAAAATCATTGCCATTTACAATGCCAATAGGTTAAACTCTCGCAAATGTGAGACCTATTGTATTGCTTCCTATTGCAGCGGAAGAGAGGGGCTGGAACGGGGAGGAGGAGTCGGCTGCAGTGAGCTGCGCCGATTTAAAAGAAAGGCGAAGCTTGCCGAAGTCAATTTTTTTTCAATATTGTAAGATTTTGGTAAGCAGCGCTGCACGCTGCCTGTGGCGCGCTGCTTACTAAAAGTTTACAAATTTGAAAAAATAGACTGCGGCGATCTGAGTCTTCCTTTTCTTCATCACGGCTCGCTGAAGTCTATTTTTTCAGTTATGTAAGATTTTGGTAAGCAGCGCAGCACGCCGCCTGTGGCATGCTGCTTACTAAAAGGTTACAATATTGAAAAAATAGACTTTGGCAAGCTGCGACAAAGAAAAGAAATGCGCGGCTCTCCGAAGTCTATTTTCTCAATATTGTAAGATGTTGGTAAGCAGCACAGCACGCCACTTGTGTTGCGCTGTAGGAGAAAATCATTAGAGAAAATAGTGCGCACACACTGTAAAGAAAACATACGTGTAACTACACAAGTAAAAGGGCCAGTCCTCATGGGAGGTTACAAATGTAGACAAGGTGGTACAAAGGAGGCACTAGCAAGCCTATTAACGAATCAGAAGCTAACATTTACAAAGGACAATGACACAAGCCAATGAAAAATATTGGCAGAGAGTGGGCGGAGCATAAAGTCCATACCTGAATACAGCATGCCTCACAGAGCAGCGCATGCGCTGCCCGGGCTCGACCTAAAAAAATGTGCTCCTGTCTCTTCAATTGAATCTGATTAGCTGGTGATTATCATCATTGAGAATCAGCAAAACGTTGCCAAACTATCATTTCATTGCCTAGCAAAAAGAGCTTAGTATATTATCTCTGGCACATGAAAGACCACTATTGGTGATTCATCACCCAAGTGCAGCTATTTTTGTGAACTTTACGGAGATAACAGCGACTCTTCCCGTCAGAAGACTAAAGAGGAACTACTACAGGCCACGGAAACTAATGGGGAAGATGAACAGAGGGTCAGGAGATTTCATCAACCCCATTGCAGCTTGTGGCTGCGTGAATTAGATACGGATCTTTAAGTTCTCTTAAAAAAAAATAGTGTCCGTTGTAGGTTGTAATGGCTAGATCTAGGTCCCATTTGCTGCATGGCAGCATAATATCGAATTACATGCAGTCTAAATGCTTCAGTACAGTTTACTATCGGTGCACAGCAGTACAAAGATAATAAGTAAAAGTAGTTAGAAATAGAATTTTTTCAGCTGTTGATCATTCCATATTCATAACTTTTTAAAATAATCCTGGCCTCCTGGTTGGGTCATGGAGGCACACACATTTTTTAGTTTTATAAGTGTCTCCATCAATTAAAAGGTTTTCTCCTTCAACTTTTCAAAAACATTATTACAAGTTAAAAAAGATAAAATGTCCCCTGAGGAAAGGACATCTGTCTCCGAGTTTTCTTTCTAATTAGTATCTTTTTTAACCTATTCTGGAGTGACCAAGGAACACCATTGTGTTTTTTCATTGCATGTTAGTTTTCTTTCCTTTGGGTTTTGTCAATACGGTCGAACACTTTTCTGTGTTTAAGCATTGAGAAGATTGTGACATTGCCCTCACGAAGGTCAGTTAGTTTACCTGCGTTTTTTTTTTTTTTGCTGAGAGACGTGGTTCTTAAAGACTGTGCAAAGAGTCCTGAATGTTGAGTGAAGTTGGCTCTCTTGATGTCTTATTTACTTGGCATCAGCTTGTGTCCGAGTTAAAATTAGTCCAAATGCTACCAGACGCTGAAACTTTCTACTGCTAAGCACTCTAAAGGCCACTACATTTTCAGTACTTCCAGAAGACACAAGAGGCCCAGAGGGTCTTGCATCCTAAGTTGTGCCCCAGAATAGACCCAATTGCTGCTATGGATATGGCCACGTCTTCCTGCAAGGTTGGAGGAATATTATCCACTAACCCTAGTTCTTCCTTCCAGTTATCGGGGAAATAAGTGCTTCCTTTCAGTATTGTAGCGTAGTTGACCTCAGCAGATGGTATAAAATAGAGCTTTTTCTAAAACTTGGAGTGCAAGTGGATTGAGGTGTAAACTGTTTTGTGTGAAGGCTAATCCGTAACGCATTATCTCATCAGAGTTGACCTGTGTGGCAGACAGGCAGGTGTTTTACGGGAGGGGAGGGTAATTTGGGGGGAGGGGGGACCTTTTCCAATCATTCATGGACTTTAAACCTGATGCTCAACTAAGAGCATCAACCCTGTGTCTTATTGGTACACCTATGTTAGATTCTCATAAAGATAAGAAATGGAATTTGCAACAGTTGGCTTGGAAGACAAAGTAACAAAGTCTGGCTTTGTTTTGGCATTTTTAAAGACCAGGGCAAGAAGAGCATTCCTCCATATATCCACACCGAAACCTATTGCTGAAAATTTCTAAACCCATAGATATTATGACTTTGTCTATAAGGATGATTAATTTGCATTGTTCCATACATATTAGAGCTGTATTGTGATATATAAAAATAGTAGGATTGCACATAATTGGTGATTCTCTCTTTGAATCTAGTCTATAAATATTTTTGTTATTATAAATGGCTATATTTCTGCAGTGACATGTCTAATACGTATGTTTCTAATCACTCCTTGGAAGTTGAATTCATTGCTTCCTGGACACTATTAATCTGTTGTTGAGCGACAATGCTGTATTGCAATTGTTTGAATGAAGATTTACATATTGCTTATGACTCCTAGCTTGACCGCACTTTCCGTTCTCCATTTTGATGAATTCCAGAAGTAAAACTTTTAAAAAGACTACTAAATTATACTGATCCTGTTTTGGACTTAACTATGTAAACTATGGGAAAACATTTCTCTGTACACAAGTAATCTCCCAGACTAGCTTATGTATTTAGCTGTAAATGCTCCCTAATTCATTTAGTCAGATTGTGTCTCAGATTGTAAATATGAGTAATGAAGGTCTGTAAAAACAATTGTAAAGTGTGCTGCCTACTAATGTCCAAATTCGTTTTTATTTATTGGAAAAACTGGTACACATGTCTTCACATAGGACAGATAAAATCAAGGTTACCATCATACAAAAACAGAAAATGTATTTTATGTGGGTAATTGATGTATGTTTAATTATTTATTTTTTAAACTTCTTTTTATTTAGCAGTTGAATTATAGCACATCACAGTTACACCGGATGAAATTACCATATGGTGGCCACTCGCAGGTGACCATGTCTCTTTTCAGGTATTAACTTTGGATTATTCTTCACAGCATATCTCTTACAGTATTACCTGGTTAGTCTAAGGTCCCATCCCCCCCCCCCCCAAGCTAAGTATCTAAGTTGGCTCCCACCTCCCCCACAGTTTGATTGGATATCCCCGGTACTGTATCCATGGCCCCCATATTTTTTCAAATTTATGTGGACAGCCTTGGGAGCGATATATTGTCTGCTCCACCTGCTGGCTCCAGTCCAAGTCCTCTTTTCAATCCTTTATTGTTGGAGGTCTCGCTGACCCCCATAGCCTAGCTAGGTTGCGTTTTGACACCGCAGTCGCTGTTCTAAACCAGGTATTAGCATGTTTTGGCCACTTCTCTTCAACGGAAACCCCCAGCAGTACCCACTTAGCCTCCAGTGGTACTGGCACATCCATCTTCTCTCTCATTATGTCAATTATTTTGGACCAATAGGCTTGTATGTATGGGCAGGTCCAGATTATATGATGGTGCCCTGCGTGCCACATCCCCTGGGGTAGTTTGCTGAGTCTGCCCTGCCCATTTTAAACATTCTTGTCCTGGAAAGGTAGGATCTGTGCAGTATCTTCAGTTGCACTAAACGGTATCGAGCCCTGATTGCTATCTCTCTTGGACTCTGCAATGCTTCGGCCCATTCTTTGTCATCTACTGGTCCCAGGTCTGCCGCCCATGTCTCTAAGTGCAGTCAAGCAGTCAGGTATATTATTCATAATCTTTTTGTATGTCAGGGAGACGGCCTTAAAGGCTATTGGGTCCAATAGCAGTCTGTCCTCCAAGGGAGAGTAGTCTGGGATATTTTCCCCCTCTGGAAGTTGGCTTTTCATGGCATGTTGAAGCTGTCGATAGCAAAATATTTCTGTATGCGCCAGATCGTATTCGGTCTGTAACGTTTCGAAGGCCACTAGAGCACCCGACCTCCATACACCACCCAGCTTCTCTATCCCTATCCTGTGCCATTTCGTGTATGCTCTCAGTGTTTTAACCTCGCCTAGACTGTCACTTTCCCACAGTGGTGTTTCTGCCGTTAGTTTCCCCTACCATCCCAAATGTTTATTGGCTGCTTTCCAAGCCTGCACAACTATCTGCGTGTGAAGCGAGAGCCCCCTCTTCTTCCTTTTGCCATATAAAAGCGCTGAGTAGCCCCCACTTCCCATAGCTAAGCGGTCCATTCTGTATGCAGGTTCCAATCGGTTCCCAAACACCCAGTCATTCACCACCACCAGCTGAGCGACCCAGTAGTAAGCTCGGATGTCCGGGACCGCTGTAGTTTAACCAGCGCAATTCGGGCCACCCCTCCACCCCACAATAGGGACCTCAAAATTCCATTAATTCTACGGAAATATGATTCGGGGATTTTAACCGAAGTGTTTTGAAGTATGTATAGCAACCGCGGGAGGTTCATCATTTTGAAAAGGACTGCCCGTCCCATCAAAGAGAGTGGGAGTCTGCTCCAGTGATCCGTATCCTTTTGAAAGCGCTCAATCTGTCGGAGAACATTTCGGGATAAAAATAAGTCCTCATCTCTAGTAACATTGATCCCCAGGTATGTGAAACCCTCCATGGCCATTGGGGCTGGGCATTGAGCTGGTAGGGTCAGAGGGCTTGGAACAAGCGGCAAAATCAGGGACTTATCCCAGTTGATTTGGTAACCAGCATAGCTCCTGAACAAATCAACAATGTGTAGAGTTCTCGGTATTGAGGTACGGGGCTTACTAATATAGAGCAGAATATCATCTGCATAGAGAGATATTTTTTCCTCCCACGTTTCATCTATTGCAATCCCGCGAATAAGCGGGTATCCACGCACACAGGTTGCCAGGGGCTCTGGCGCTAGAGCGAAAATCATGGGAGATAGCGGGCATCCCTGTCGTGTGCCTCTTCGTAGTTCTGTTGCCCGGGAGACCCAGCCGTTTACCCGAACTCTGGCCATAGGGGCTTCATATAGTAGGTGGACCCAGGCACAGAAGTAGGGACCGAAGCCCAGCCGAGGCAGCAAAGCAAACGGGTAGGTCCACTCCGCACTGTCAAAGGCCACTGTAAGACCTCCGACCCTCAGTCTAGGTCCACTCTCTCCCCGCAGCTCCGCTGTGCCGTCTCTTGATTCCAGACCCCGACCTCCTCCTTGGGAGGTTCGAGGCTGCTGCCCGCTCCCGCGCCTGCTGCCTGCTCCAACTGGGACCAGACTGCCTGCAACCACCGTAACCTTTCTCAGCCGTTTTATTTCCCTTAATTTTTCCCTGTTGTGCCACTGTTATTGTGCCCATCTGTGTCTTGCTCTAATTCCACCACTGTTTTATTTTCTCGTGCCTGCCTGTTCCTTTCGCCTTTTGCCGCTGCTGCCCCTGCGGCCCCTCCCCCCTGGAATTCCCCCGCTCACGCCTCCCAGCCTCTCCTCCCTCCCACCTCCCCTACTTAGTGGCGGCCGCGCCAAAGGCGCGCCAAAGGCAAGCCCGTCTGCGCCCGTACCCGACCGCGGCCAGCGCCAGGAACCCTGGACCTCCCACTACCCATCGCTACGACACCACCACCCTCTCGCACTCAACCCTGGAAGAATTAGAGAATGCCAACAGGCCTCGCCGAACACGACCCACGGCCAGTTCTCCTGCCTCCACTGCCGTCAGACCCTCACCTCCTCCCCGGCCTCCAACACCGCCGACGCCAGCACCGGCAACACCCTAAAATGCGGTCGGTGATGGTCACGTGGTCGGGGAACATGTCGGCTGGCTAACGCCAGTCGGGAGAACCCCTGGGCGAGGCGAGCCAGGAGTAAGGAGAGCCTGAAGAAATGAAAGCGGATCGATTTGTGGCGCATGGAATCGTGTCACGAATAGCTGCGTGAGCCTGGGAGCTTCGTGGTTTTCCCGTGAGGATATCGAGGGAAACGGTGCAGAGAGCGGAGAGTGGAGAGCGGAGAGCGGCTCATTAATAGTTCCCTAACGGTTTGGATTGTCTTATAGACCGGCAGCACTTACTACAGTTAATACGGTAGGTCTCGCATGGGTTGCGATACCGATCGTCATACTCTCACCGCCGAGGGACGTGGCTCCCTCCCTTTGGGGAGTTGGAGTCGGGCGGCGGAGTGTTGGAGGAGATTTCGTGCTGCTGAAGTATTTTATGCTGGTAAGAGTATCATTTTTGAGCCTGCCGGCAGAACAAATCTCGAGGTAAAAAAACAGTGTGCTATAAGGATTTTAAATTTAGACTCGCCAAGTTTGATTTGCTAACAGATAAACTTTATCGGTGTATCTCTCCCCCGTTACGGGTCCTTACAACAGAGGCCAGTCTTGACTTATACACTGAAGGGGGAAGGAGTGGATGGAGAGTGAGTTTCTCCCCCGAGTTATAACTTCTAGCATATACCAGTCTGTAAACCCAGGAGAAGAGGGTGCTAGGGCATCTATTGTTGATTACGTTTCCTCTGGCGAAAAATCCCCTCAAGGTGGGAATATCAAAACTAAAGAGGGCAGATCATTACCCGAAAGGAGTAGATATCAACTTCGATCGTTTCCTGGGAAAAAAGTAGTGGAACCTCCTTTGGGGGTAACTCCTAAATCTCCTGTAAGAAAAAATTCAAAAAAAGGGAAAATTAAAAAGTGCAGGACAAGAGAGGTGCGGTCGGTGTCCAAGCCACTTCCATCTCTTAGGTCATATTTTAAAATAATGGAGCAGGTAGCTGGTTCTCAACCAACCGTAGGGAAATCTCCGGGTGTATCGAAACCAATGGAGAAAAGGATACCCCCTGTATTACAGAGTATTCCATTGAGGCTTGAGAATCGTTTTTCTTTGCTAGCCGAGGCTCAGGAAATCTCAGATGAGAGACCTCAGAATGAGATACGGCCTGAAGATGACCCAAATGGAGCTAATTTGAATGATGAAGTGAGTCTTGCAGCATCATATGTGCCACAGGATGAAGCTTCCTCAGGGGTCGTAGGGGTTGCAGGTGATCAATTGGTGAACTTGTTAAGCAGCTTGCGGCAAGAAATATTAGCCAAATTTGAGACTTCAGAAAGCAACCAAAAGGTCATTCAAGATAGAGGGGAGGTTCTTGAGCAGAAGATTGATGGATTGGCTAAACGTACGGAGAATCTGGAAGAAGAAGTGAAGGTTTTGGGAGAGGCCACAGCTACCAATCTTAGAGAGATTGACAGACTTAAACAAGAGAATAAGGCAATACAACAGGATATGGAAAGGCTTGAACTTCAGGTCAGGTGTAATAATATTCGCCTTTTGGGAATCAAGGAAAACGCAGAAGGGGCGGATATTAAAGGGTTTGTCGCTAGATTGCTGGGAGAGTTACTACCAGATATGACGGATATTGATTGGGGAAAAGAGCTCCAGAGAGTCCATAGAGACCCATACAGATTACAGATAGGGAGAAAAACCCCGAGGAAGATATTAGTCTATTTTCTTACTTTTTCCGTCAAGGAGCTTGTTTTAATTCGTGCATTAAAAGATCGGTCATTGTCAAATGGGGACTCCACTTATCTAATACGATCTGATATGGGTAAAAGAACAGCGGAGCGGCAGTGGCTTTTAGGCTAAAAAATGAATGAACTCCGATCGAGAGGTGCACAGGTACATATGAAGTATCCTCCTATGTTGAAGATCATGTGGCAGAATAAAATGTTCAACATCCGAGAACCAGAGGAAGTAGATGCCCTTCTAAAGCAGATGGGAGGGTCAGAATAAGGATTCGAGTTATATGATTTCAGGTCAGGGCATATGATGTGTAAATAATACTACGTTGCTGAGGTCGTTAGTAATAAGGAATCATAATCTAATAAGGGAGCTTATTAGGTATAATTGATGATCGGTATTTCACGACTTTATGACACTATTACTTAAGTTTATGGTATAGGCGATTTGTAGAGTTCAGGGATGTTTTTTTTTTTTTTTTTTTTTAATTTGGATTCGTCTTGTCAGCACGGGGGTATCTCGAAGGCGCTCGCCTTAAGAGATAGAAGGGGGGGGTTCCCCAGGGGGGTGGGAGGAGGGAGGCACGGGGTGTTGGGAGCATTTGGGAGAAAAAAAGAAAAATTAGTGTCCTCTATCTGCCATATAGTATTTTTTACAATGTTTTTTTGATAAAATATTGTTTTTTCTTATTTTTCTTGTCTTTCCGCAATAAAATGAAGAGTACTGATTTTGTACTTGTCAGATTAAAAGAGAGAGGGTATTTTTTTAACCTTAGGAATGAGTAAATGTTTAGTGAATTTCACCTCATGGAATGTGAATGGGGTGAGATCTATGAGAAAATTGGCGCGTATAATGGAAATTCTTAAGAAATCTGAGGCTAATGTCATTCTTTTACAGGAGACACATTTGGAAAGAAGTGAGTGTTTGATTTTGTTTAAAAAATGGTCTTGGGTTCAGGAGGTTGTTTCTTCTAATCAAAGGGGTAGTACAAGGGGGGTGGCTATAATTATTAAAGCAAATTGTGGTATTAAATTGGAAAGTTACGATACAGATTTGTCTGGGAGGTGGATACTTGCTAACATCAAGATTCAGGGTAGGGTGTTAGGGTGTTAGTTACTATGGCCCGAATCAAGATAACCCAGACGCTTTGATCAAACTAGAGGCCGCCCTTGTACCAATTAATAATCCAGTGATTATAGGAGGTGACTTTAATCTAGTTCAAAGATCTGATCTGGATAGAACATCTAAAGCAAAATATGTCACTCCCATACAATCAATGGCTATACTTAAAACTATGATGCAAGAATTAAATTTAGTTGATGTGTGGAGAAGTAAGATGGGAGATAAGAAGGGTTACACCTTCTTCAGTAAGAAATATGGTCATCACTCCCGTATTGATTATTTTTTAATTGATCAAATATTACTTGAGGGAGTGGAAAAGGTTAAACATCTCCCTGCCACTATTTCCGATCACTCTGCTGTATGTCTGTCCTTGAGATTTCAGGAAAAGAGATCTATAACAAGGTGGACCCTGGATCGGACAATCTTACTAGATGAGGCTGTCCAAGTTAAAATCCAAGAAGAGGTTGTTTCCTTTTTTGAAATTAATGATGGGTCAGCTAAAATACAGGTAATTTGGGACTCCTTTAAGGCATTCTTGAGAGCTCTGGGTACTTCTATTATGATAGGAAAAAATTGTAAGTCTAGGCAGCAAGAGAAGGAGCTTCTGAAAAATATTCAAATTAAAGAATCAGAGTTGCAAAAAGCATCTTCAGAGTCCGCTCACGAGGTGCCTCTTCTCACCAAGGAGTTGAAGAGCCTCCAGCAGGAATATCAGGATGCTTTAGATCAGATCTTGATAAATAGATGGAGGGTCAGTAAACTCCAGAATTTTTCATATGGTGAGAAGAGTGGTCGGCTTTTAGCCTGGAAAGCTAAAATTGATAAAGTTCGAAACCAAATAAGTAGTTTGAAGGAGAGTTCAACTGGTCATATAGTAGATTCTAGTATTAAAATAGGAGCTGAACTTCGTGGTTATATGGCAAAGTTATATAAAGAGGATATTAACCCAGGATCGGAAAAGATTGTGAAATTTTTGGCTGAGGCTGAGCTCCCCTCCTTGAGTGAATATCAAAGAGAGATGTTAGCTTCTGAAATAGGTGAAGAAGAGATCCGGTTACAGATGAGAAAGATGGCAAGAGGGAAGGCAGCTGGGCCAGATGGCCTCCCGATAGAAATTTACTTATCTTTTGAGGATAGTATGATATCTGTTTTCAAAAAGCTTTGTAACACCATTTTGAGAGATGGAGAAGACCCCCGATATCTTGGACTGAGGCAACAATAGTTTTAATTTTAAAACCAAATAAAGATCCGTTGCTGGCAGAATCTTATCGACCTATATCCTTGTTGAACACGGACTATAAAGTGTTCACCGGGATACTGGCAGCCAGAGTCGCTAAGATTATTAAGAGCTTAATTCATAGGGATCAGAGGGGCTTTATCCCTGGAAGACAGCTCAATGAATTAACTTTCACAATGTTAGGGTAGTGGATTTGGTAGAATCTTTTAATCTTCCAGTAACCTTGGTTGCTGTCGACGCTGCTAAGGCGTTTGATCAAGTCCACTGGCAATATCTTTGGGAGACTTTAAGAGTTTTTGGATTCCCTAAGAACTTAATAAAAGCAGTTCAGTTATTATACAGTGCACCTAGTGCCAGAGTGTTAGTTAATGGGGAGTTAACAGATCGTCTTAGTATTATGCGGGGAACAAGACAGGGATGCCCGCTGTCCCCCTGTTGTTTAACATATACATTGAACCCTTTGCAGCTTTAATTAGACAAGATCCAGCTATTCTTCCATTCAGGTTAAAAAAATTTAGAGGTTAAATTAGCCTTATATGCGGATGATCTTGTTTTATATACATTAAATCCTCGGGAGGCCATCCCTAGTTTGATGGCTAAAGCAGAACTATTTGGGAAGGTATCGGGGTACAGTGTCAATAAAGGTAAAACAGAAGTCATGGAGTGGAATCAATCGCCCCAGACTCTGGGGACAAAACATCAGATGCGGTATCTTGGCGTCATAGTCACCCAGAAATTACTCGATGTTCCTGCTGCAAATTGGAGGAAGATTAGTCAGGAAGTAGGGAAGTTATTGACTAGATGGGCAAATCTTCCTCTCAATTTGTATGGCAGGGTTAACTTGATTAAGATGATCGTACTTCCTAAGGTTACTTTCCTTTTAACGCTATACCCCTTCCATTCAATAATAATGAGGTAGCAAAATTACAGGGCAAGATTGGTAGTTTTCTTTGGGCTTCAAGAGGCGCCCGTATATCTTGGAAAAGGCTGAGGAGAAAGTTGGAGAAGGGGGACTTGCCTTACCAGATTTATGGGTATATGCACATGTTTTTCATTTTAAGAATTTTCGAATGTTGTTAAATAAACCAGATGAATCTGCTTTAGGTATTTTGTATAGGGCAATGCTTAGTGATCTGGGGGATCAACCTGAGCAGTTTCTTTTTAAGTTCGGGGATCCAAAGTTCTTTAAAAAAGTCAGATTGAAGATCTTGTTACAGGCAGTGAAGAATTGGGTTTACATGCGGGAAAAACTTGGAATACCCTATTATTCTGACTATGCACCTATTTGGGCTTCCCCAGGTACTCCAGCATGTTTAGATGATCTGCTTAGTCTACCATTGAAACAAGCGGGCTTTACATGCTGGGCTGATTTAAAATCAGGTACGGATTTGGCAACATGGGAAACTTTGACAGCATGTACCTGTGGGCAATTAACTAGATTCAAATTTTATCAACTTTCTTCCTGGTGGGCTAGACAGAATTGGGGGGACCAGACGGATGATGCATGGTTAATTCAAGCAATGAAAGTGGGGGGTATTAATAAAGAAGTGGCTTTGTGATATCGAATTTTGATTGAGGCAGAAGATGATATAGAGAAGGATATTCGAAAGCTGTGGAGTGAGGGTGTCGATGATATTAATTTGAAAGAGGCTTGGATGAACTCATTTGCATTACTTCATGAGACAGTTAAACCCGCGTTTCTTAAACGGAATCATCTTTTTACTTTTGTATCGGGTATATTGGTCCCCTGCGAAACTAACAAAAATGTCTGGAACGCATTATGTCTGTCCGAGGTGTCAAGATCCAATAGCGGATGAATGTCATATGTTTTTAACGTGCCCGGAGATTACTAAATTTTGGATGGATCTCAGTGAATTTTTGTTGGATGTTACTGGTATTCAGTTGAAAGTAACTTCCTTACTTATATTTTTTGGAATAAACCAGGGCAGCAATGTTGTCTCAAATAAGAAAGTTGCAAGATTAATTTTTTATGTTATTCTTTTGGGAAGACGAGAGATTTGTAGGGCTTGGAAGTCGGCTGTTCCACCCCTGTTTTCCGAGTGTAAAAACAATATTATATACATAAGCCAACAAGATATGGCATGCGATCCTAAAAGTCGAGAGAGGACATGGGCTATGTTGGTCGATTGGTGTCAGAGGAATGTGGTTCAATGATTAAGCCAATAATTAGCTGTCGGCCTTGGTCCTCCACTTTCGCATGCTATGCTTAAGAGGGTCAGGAGTGGAAGCAGCTAGATTTCTTGTGTGGAAAGACTCTATTCCTGTCCGGTGCACAGTAAGGGAAAGTGAGTATAGCCAACAAGTAAATTGGCAGAATGAGGACCAAAAAAAAAAAAACCACCCTAAAATGCATCCTTCTCAACGTACGCTCCGTACACAAACACGCCATGGAAATCTGGAACCTACTCGACTCTCTCTCGCCCGACATCGCCTTCTTCACAGAGACCTGGACCAACGCATCCTCCGCCCCCGACATCAGCACCGCCATCCCAGACGGATACAAGATCCAGAGGAAAGACCGCCCCAACCACCCAGGAGGGGGCCTCGCCATCGCCCACAAGAGCACCCTCCGCCTCACCACCTCCAGCGAAACCTTCCCCTCCGCCGAACACCTGCACTTCCAGATCCAGACCACCCCCAAAGCCACACTCCGAGGAACCCTCATCTACAGACCCCCGGCCCCCGAACACCCTTCGCCACCACCATCACCGATTTCACTCGCACCCCACGCCATCGCCTCAACAAACTACATACTCATTGGAGACCTGAACTTTCACCTCGACAACCCCAGCGACCCCCAACTCCACTATCCTTCGTGACAACCTCGCCAGCATCGGACTTAAACAACTCGTCAACACACTGACCCACAGAGCAGGACACACCCTTGACCCCATCTTCGCGGCAGGAAACAGCGTCCAATTCAGCCACACAACGCAGCCTCCATGGACCGACCACCACTGCGTACACTTCGCCATCAACAAACCCAAGGCACCCAAGCCAGCCCCACACCCACCTCGAAGGAACTGGAGCAAGGTTACCGATGAGCAACTTAACTCCACCCTCACCCGAGACAACCACACCTGGGCACCCGACGCAAACAACGCAGCCAGAGAACTCCACACCTGGATCTCCAACTGCGCAGACAAGTTCGCCCCGCAACCCCGACAGACAACGCCCCAGGAAAGCCGCCTAGTTCGCCACCGCTCTCCAAGAAGCCAGAAACACCTGCAGACGCCTGGAGAAGAACTGGAGAAACACCAAGACAACCGAAAACCACACCACCTACAAGGACGCCATGACGGACTACCACAACCAGATCAGAGCCACCAAGAGGAACTTCATCCACAACAAAATCCTGGCCAACTCCAAGGAACTTTTCAGTGTCATTCAAGAATTCACCAACCCACGCAGCGAAGCCACAGACATCGCCCTATCCCAAGACCTCTGCGACAAGCTTGGAATCTATTTCCACCTCAAGATCAAAAACCTCTACGACAACTTCATCGACCAGGCGCCACAGACGGCCCCCCGCCCCCCAGAAACACCAGCCAGCCCACCATCTCCAACTGGACACCGATCACGGCCGAAGACACCGCCTCGACCATGAAAAGCATCCACTTGGGGGGGCCCCCACCGACCCCTGCCCCCCTCACATCTACCACAGAGCCGCGACCGCCATCGCACCCAAACTACAACGCACCATCAACACCACCTTCAAAACAGGCACCTTCCCAGACGGAAGCGCGCAGAAGTCAGACCCCTGCTCAAGAAGCCCACAGCTGACCCCACCGACCTCAAGAACTATCAGCCCATCTCGCTTCTCCCTTTTGCATCCAAAGTTGCAGAGAAAACAGTCAACAGGAAACTGACACGATTCATTGAAGAGAACGCCGTCCTCGACCCGTCCCAATCCGGATTCCGAAGGAACCACAGCACAGAGACCACCCTACTCGCTGCCACAGACGACATCCGCATCTTCCTGGACCAAAGCCACTCCGCAGCCCTCATCCTACTCGACCTATCAGCGGCCTTCGACACCGTCTCCCACCGCACACTAGTCGCCAGACTACACGACGCAGGCATACAAGGAACAGCCCTGGACTGGATCCGATCATTCCTCACCGGAAGAAGCCAAAGGATCAGACTCCCACCCTTCCTCTCCGACCCCACGAAAATCACCTGCGGAGTCCCACAGGGTTCATCACTGAGCCCCACCCTCTTCAACATCTACCTGGCCCCCTCGCAGCCATCGTCCGACAACACGGCCTCAACATCGTATCCTACGCCGATGACACCCAGCTCATCCTCTCCCTCACCAAAGACCCCACCACGGCCAAACAACTTCCAGAAAGGAATGCAAGACGTTGCAGTCTGGATGACCAACAGCTGCCTGAAGCTCAACGCCGAGAAGACAGAAGTCCTCGTCCTCCGTACCACCCCTTCTGCATGGGACAGCACCTGGTGGCCGACCGCCCTCGGAAGCCCACCTACCCCCTCAGACCACGCCAAGAACCTCGGCATCATACTAGACTCATCACTCACCATGAACCGACAGGTCAACGCCGTCACCTCCAGCTGCTTCAACACCCTCCGCATCCTCCGTAAGACCTTCAAGTGGATCCCCCCTGAGTCGAGGAAGACCGTCACCCACGCACTTATCACCAGCAGACTGGACTATGGAAACGCACTCTACGCCGGCATCAACAAGTCCCTACTCCGCAAACTCCAGACAATACAGAACACCGCCGCCAGACTCGTCCTCGGCATCCCCCGACACGAACACATCAACCAACACCTACGAAGTCTCCACTGGCTCTCCGTGGAGAAAAGAGTCACTTTCAAAATCCTCACTCACGCCTACAAATGCCTACACAACAACGGACCCAAATACCTCAACGACAGAACCAACTTCCACGTACCCAAAAGAAACCTCCGATCTTCCAACCTCGCACTGGCCGAAACCCCGCGCATCCACAGAGCCAGAGCAGGTGGAAGATCCTTCTCTCACATTGCAGCCAAGACCTGGAACGAGCTGCCGGCAGACATCAGACGCGCCCCCTCCCTGAACACCTTCAGGAAGACCCTCAAGACCTGGCTCTTCGGCTAAACAGATCTGCGAACCCGCCCCCCCTCTGCGCCTTGAGACCCTCACGGGTGAGTAGCACGCTATCTGAAAGAGACACGTTAGTGACAGATTCCTTACCTTAGAATATCCCCAGGCGTCAGGCTGGATCCGGAAAGTTTTTGCGTAGCAGTACCCTTGCGCGTCGGTAGGCGGCGTCATGCGGCTCCGCGTCCGTTGTCGGCGTCGTGATCGCTGGGATGACGTCGCGGGCAGTACTTAGACACCGCCCCTCCGCGCTGACGTCAGTTCTTCTTTTTCCGCGCCAGTAAGCCTTACACCCGAAGGCTTTGCGAGAGCGGTCTCAAAAGCTCCTCGACGTCCGGCAGTCGGCTCCAAGTCTTCGCACTCCTCGGGTAAGTCGAAGCACAAGAAGTCTAAGAAGCACCATCGCTCTAAGACTTCACCTCGCCGGTCTCGCGACTCGGCTGAGGCCCCTGTCGGCACCGTCCCCGCGGCTCCGGATGTGCCTGTGGCGCCGCCCCCGCATTACCCGTCCTTCCCGGGTTCGGGGGCGACTCCGGCCGAGATACAGGAATTCCTGTCGGCCATGGCCCGCCTCTTCGGGCCTCAAGGTCCCTCCGGTGCGACTCCGGTCCCGGCGTCGCCTGTCCCGCCAGCCTTGATCCTGGCCTCGGCTCCGGCCTCGATCCCGGCTCCGGTGGTACCGCAACCCCGATCGACGCCGGTTGACCTAACCACGCCGGCGCCGATGTCCCCGGTGCCGTTCCTGACGCCGCCCGGGGCTCCGGGCGGCGTCGTTTCCCGGTTCTCTCCGGTTCCGGACATGGAGCCGGACCAACGTCGCTCGACGCCGGCTCCGATGAGACCTTGGGTCCCAGATGTCCCTCCTCCTCCATATTTTGAACCAGAGGAGGACCAGGAGAGCTGGGAGGGGTCGGAAGACCCTCTCACACAGCAGTGTGAGTATGATCAGGACTGGGCAGAGGAACTTGGGGATGCCAGTGGTCTAGACACTTCCCCTGACACTGGCAAGCTGCGTCCTCCCGTGGCTACGGAGGAGGGAGCAAATTTCGCAACGGTGTTGCGTAGAGCAGCTGGAGCCTTGCACCTCCAATTGCCTACTGTGGCTGTCAGGACTAATCTCCTGACGGAAGTGCTTCAGCCGGCAGCTTCCTCCTCGGAGACTGTGCTGCCGTTTAATGATGCACTGTCTGACGTTCTTTTGGGCACCTGGTCCAAGCCCACCACAGGAGCTCCTGTGGATAGGAACGTGGCCCGACGCCTGCTCCGGGCGACCCCTTGTTTCTCTCCCAACATCCCACCCCCGAGAGCTTGGTTGTCCAAGCCTCTGCCTCCCAAACCGCCTTCCCTACCGCCCCTCCGGATAGGGAATCCAAACGCCTGGACCAGTTTGGGAAGAAGGCTTTTTCTTCCTCCAGTGCTGGCTTGCGGTCCGTCAACACCGCTTGCCTTTTGGGCCGATATACCCACTCCCTGTGGGATTCGGAGGCGGCTGTTTTGCCCCAGTGTTCTGAGGAGGTCCAGACACTGCTTACCCGCACCATTGCGGAAGGTAGGGATGCGGCAAAGTTCACCATACGTTGTGGCCTTGATACCGCCGACTCGCTGGGCAGATCGCTTGCAACGACGGTGGCGCTGCGTCGCCACGCCTGGCTGAGAATAACTGGTTTCTCGGGTGATGTCCAGAATACACTCAAGGACATGCACTTTGATGGAGTTGGTCTTTTTGGTTCCAAAGCAGACCATGCGCTGGAGCGTTTTAAGGACTCACGGGCTACTGCCAAGTCCCTGGGCCTTCCTGTTGTGCGCCCTCCGCTAACCTCTGCTTTTCGCCCCTTTCGTGGCCACGGAAGGGGCGCCCAGTCACGTCCGCTGCCCAGCCACCGGCTCGCGCAGCAAGTGTCTTCGCGTGGCCGAGGACGTGGCTACCGCCGTGGCGGTTCGGGCAACCAGCGTGCGGGTCAGGCCACCAACTCCGCCCCGTCCGCGGCCTCCAAGCCCTCCTAGTCCTTCCTTTCAGGTGCACAGCACGCCAGTAGGGGGCAGGGTCCGCCATCACCTTCACCACTGGCGTGCCATCACCTCGGACAGGTGGGTCTTGGACATTGTCCGAAGGGGCTACGCCCTCCCCTTCGAGACCACCCCCCCCAGCCCTGCCACCTCCATTCCACCGCATGTCAGGGGATCACTTGGTGCTTCTGCTGAAGGAAGTCACGGCCCTCTTGGCCAAGAGGGCCATCGAGCATGTTCCGACCCCAGAAGTAGGACGTGGTTGCTACTCCCACTACTTTCTGGTGCCCAAAAAGGACAAGGAGGACATGCGTCCTATCTTGGACCTCCGGAACGTCAATCGCTTCCTCCGGAAGGAGAAGTTCAAGATGCTCACCCTAGCTCAGGTCTTGACTGCCCTCGACCCTGGAGACTGGTTGGTAGCGTTGGACTTGCAGGACGCTCATTTCCACATCCCCGTCCTGCCGGCCCACCGGCGTTACCTGCGGTTCACGGTAGGCCTCGAGCATTTTCAGTTCACTGTGCTCCCCTTTGGCCTTACAAGTGCCCCTCGGGTGTTCACGAAAGTGATGGCGGTGGTCGCAGCTCATCTGCGCCGGGCAGAGGTTCCAGTCTTCCCCTACCTCGACGACTGGCTGCTGAAGGCGGGCTCGTCCCAGGCAGTCGTCTCCCACCTCCAGACTACGGCCGAACTCCTGCACTCGCTGGGGTTCTCCATCAATGTGCCGAAGTCGCATCTGATTCCTTCTCCACAGCTCCTTTTCATCGGAGCAGTTCTGGACACGACGCAGTTTCGGGCCTATCCTCCCGAACGGCGAGTCCGGGATATTCAGGCTATGATTCCGATCTTTCAGCCTTTATCCTGGGTTTCGGTACGGATGACCCTGAGGCTGCTGGGCCTCATGGCCTCCTGCAACCTGCTGGTCGATCATGCCAGATGGCATATGCGGGCTCTGCAGTGGGACCTGAAGTTCCAGTGGGCGTAGCACCAGGGCAACCGGTCCGATCACGTCCAGATCTCGGAGGGGACTACAAAACAGTTGCAGTGGTGGCTCTCGAACCGGCAATGGGTCATGGGCAGATCCCTCTCCCTTCCCCAGCCAGAGCACACAGTTGTGACGGACGCGTCCCTTCTGGGATGGGGCGGTCACATGGGAGAGGCGGAGATCAGAGGCCTCTGGTCTCCGGCGGAGTCCCGGCTCCATATCAACCTTCTGGAGCTCCGGGCGATCCGACTTGCACTCAAGGCATTCCTTCCCTCTGTCAAAGGGACGGTAGTGCAGGTGTTCACAGACAACACCACCGCCATGTGGTATTGCAACAAACAGGGCGGGGTGGGGTCGTGGACCCTATGTCAGGAGGCTCTGTGTCTTTGGACATGGCTGGAACATCAGGGCATATTCCTGATGTTTCAACACCTGGCAGGTTCCCTGAACGCCAGGGCGGACGAACTCAGCCGCAGGTGCTTGATGGATCACGAATGGCGTCTTCACTCGGAGGTGGCGCAAGGTCTCTTTCAGCAGTGGGGAGAGCCTTGGTTAGATCTGTTCGCCACCGAAGAGAACGCGCAATGTCAGCAGTTCTGCGCGTTGGAATTTCCAAGGCGGCACTCGCTCGGAGACGCTTTTCGTCGCGAGTGGAGTTGCGGTCTGTTGTACGCCTTTCCGCCTATACCACTTCTACCCAGAGTGTTGAAGAAGATTCGGCGCGACCGGGCCCAAGTCATCCTTGTGGCTCGGACTGGGCTCGAAGAGTTTGGTATCCCGAGCTACTCAGTATGAGCGTTGATCGCCCGATCCGTCTGCCTCTTCGGGAGGATCTTCTGTCGCAGCAGCAGGGGACGGTCCTCCACCCGAACCTGTCCAGTCTCCACCTGCTTGCGTGGAGATTGAGCGGCGGCAGTTGATTCCTTTCGACTTGCCTCCCGAAGTTTGTGATGTGATTCTGGCAGCCAGGCGTCCCTCCACTAAGGTGGTATACGCCTGCAGGTGGAACAAGTTTGTGGCATGGTGCACAGCAAAGGCTGTGAATCCCCTCTGCCCCTCTTTCTGAGGTTCTTCTGTTCCTTCTTTCTCTGGCCCAACAGGGTTCTGCCCTGGGTACCATCAAGGGCTATCTTTGTGCTATCTCGGCCTTCCTCAGGCTTCCTGATCAGCCCTCCTTTTCAAGTCCACTGTTAACAGGTTCCTAAAAGGCATTACACACCTCTTCCCTCCTGTTCCGTTTGTAATGCCTCAGTGGGACTTGAACTTGGTTCTTACTTTTCTCATGTGCGCTCCCTTTGAGCCTCTACATAACTGTCCTCTTCGTCTTCTGACTCTGAAGACAGCCTTTCTGGTCGCCATCACCTCCGCTCGGCGGGTGAGTGAGCTCCAGGCTCTATCATGCAAACCTCCCTTTCTGTCTGTCCATCCAGACAAGGTTGTTCTTCGGACGCATCCGTCCTTCTTGCTAAAGGTGGTTACTGCCTTCCACATTGGGCAGACCATCACTTTGCCCACCTTCTTTCCGCCTCCGCATCCTTCCAGAGAGGAAGAGAGGCTCCACCGTCTGGACCTAAAACGTGCGCTTTCCTTCTATATTAACCGCACACAACACTTCCGGGTGGATGACCAGCTCTTTGTTGGCTACGTGGGCGCCAAAAAAGGTCGGGCGGTGCACAAGAGAACCATGTCCCGCTGGGTAACCTTGTGTATCAAAGCCTGCTATTCTTTGGCTAAGAAAGAGCCTCCTGTTGGGCTGCGTGCCCATTCCACCAGGGCAACGGCTGCTACCACGGCCTTAGGCCGCGGTGTTCCGCTGCAGGATATCTGTCAGGCAGCTACGTGGGCCTCGCTGCACACGTTTACCAAGCATTACTGCCTTGACAGTCCGGTCCGGAGGGACGGCTTCTTTGGCCGTTCTGTCCTCCGGGACTTCCTTGTCTGATCTTAGTTCGCAGACCCACCACCGGGGTTGGTAATGCTGGGGTATCTATTCTAAGGTAAGGAATCTGTCACTAACGTGTCTCTTTCAGATGCACAAGTTACTAACTTGTGTAACGATATATCTGTAAGAGACAGTAGTTGGTGACAGATTCCTTACCGCCCGCCCATCCTCCCCGTTCTGCGAACTGATTTCTAGGGTTAAGGACATCCCTTTCAGGGCCCTAGTATTTTTCAGACACCTATGTCAGCTTCTTGCATGGCTCTGCGTTCCTGGCGCGGAAAGTCGTGTACAGAACTGACGTCAGCGCGCAGGGGCGGCGTCTAAGTACTGCCCAAGACGTCATCCCGGCGATCACGACGCCGACGATGGACGCGGAGCCGCACGACGCCGCCTACCGACGCGCAAGGGTACTGCTACGCAAAAACTTTCCGGATCCAGCCTGACGCCTGGGGATATTCTAAGGTAAGGAATCTGTCACTAACTACTGTCTCTTACAGATATATCGTTACACAAGTTAGCAACTTGTGCTACAATTCCCTGATTGATTGATTGATTCTGGCGTCCAAAGAGAGGACTGCACTGTCCTCTGCCCCATACTCTTTTGTTAGGTGAAGCACCCCATATAGCCTTTGTAAATTTAGATGCGTACTACGCTTTGGCACAAAGCCGGACTGGTCAGGGTGTATCACCGAGGGCAGTACACCCACTAATCTGTTTGCCAAGACTTTAGCTAGTATTTTTGGCTCTGCGTTAAGCAGGGAGATGGGACGGTACGATGTACACTCCGTTTGTGGCTTCCCCTTTTTGGGAATTACCACTATTGTGGCGGTTCTTTGATCTTCGGGTAGCTGTCCTTCCTCCCTGGCTTCTAGGAACATGTTCAGGAGCTGAGGTGCCAACTTCTGGGTTGTTTTCTTGAACAGTTCCAAGGGCAGGCCATTTGGGCCGGATGCCTTGCCTGACTGGAGTCCCCACAGGGCCCCCACTATTTCTTCTACTGTTACTTCTTTATCTAACATCTCCGAGTCCTCTTTAGATATGGTGGTTAAGTTAATTGTTGCCAGGAGTTCTGAGCAGTCCAGCCTAGTCCTACTAGATTTGGAGGCGCATATGTCCTTGTAGAAATCTGCAAAAATTGCAGCTATTTTTTCATCTCCTGTGTGCACCACCCCCTCGCGGTCTCGAATTTCCGTCACCCAGCTCCTCCCGCTGTCTTTTTTTCGAGCCAGGCGATTAATTTCGTGGCCTTGTCTCCTACCTCGTATATCTTCAGCTAAACCAACAGAGCGTGGGCCCTTTCTGCGCCTTCTGCTAGCTCACTCAATTCCCGTTGTGTCGTGCGTAGTTTGTGTAAGAGAGCCCCGTCCTGGTCCTCCCCTCTCACCAACCTAGTTTCCAGGGTCTCTATCTTATGCTCAAGCTCCTGATACTTTTGTCTGTCCACCTTCTTTTTAACCCCCACCAATGCTTGATACTGTCCTCTTATAACTGTGTTAAAGGCTTCCCAGAGAACACAACTTGACTCCACCGACCCCTCGTTCTGCTGAAAGTATTTCTCGGTGCCCTCCCTCATCTGCTCCACGACTTCTGTCCATTCGGTGCCAGGCCTCCAATCTGGGGGGGGGTAGGGCGCTTCTCGCCGTTCTTCCCTTGAGCCATGTGACCACTGGCGAATGGTCCGAGATACCTCTCGCTAGATGATGCGTATCCTGGAAACTTCCCACCTTACGACCCAGGGTAAACAAATAGTCGGTTCTTGATAAATGCCAGTGTCTTGCCGAATGGTGCGTGTATTGGGTCACTCCCTTATTGTGAAATCTCCAAAGGTCAGCCCATTGCCTCCATAAAGCTTCCTAGAGGACTCCCAATGTTTGTGGCAGCCCTCCCTGGCCATCTGTCCTCCGACAGAGAGATGACATCGTTCATGTCTCCCCAAATAATTAATGTACCGACTGGCATCTCTAGGAGCAGTGTTCCCAGGGCTGATCTGGTCTCGTCTTGCAGTGTTGACGGGAGGTATATGGAGCCTAAGTTCAGAATGTTCCCATCCCATTTCCCAGTCTTAAGAACAAATCTGCCCAGCGGATCCCTCCATGTTTTCTCCTGAACATATGTTGCGGCAGTTCTAAGAAGAATACCTATTCCCCGTGACACTGTTGTGCATCCTGCATGCGCTATTAATTTATATCCCGACCTGTTTAAAGCCTTGTAATTGTGTCCTTGTAAGTGTCTCCTGCAAGAATACCATGTCTGGTTGGTGCCTCCTAATAAATTGGAGTACTATTGTGCGTTTTATTTTGGACCCCAGGCCATTCACATTCCAGGATATTATTTTAAGCCCTTTCTGTCGTTGCATAGTCTCCATGAAGATTTCGTTCCCTTACTCGCTCGTTCGGAATGTGCGCTGCAGTATTCCCTAGGGATTGTTTTACCCTTCCCCTTGGCATGTCGCTTCCCCTTATCCTGTACCTTGATCAACTGCTATCGAACTAATCAATAAAACTAAATAACACCTAACTCCCCCCCCCTCTCTGCAATCCTGTACTGTGGGACTTGAACTTCCCACAACCCCAATTTGCAGAGCGCCTGTCGCCTGTAAATGCAAACTAACCATCTTAGGGGGTTGGCTGCCCCAGTGCAACTGTTCCGCGTATTCACTCCACCCGCAAGTTCTTTTTGCCCCCTAGTCGTGGCTCCCCCACTTTCCCCATTTCACCCCTATTCTCCCCACCTTCTCTCTCAAAGTTCAATGGTGTTTAGTACATCAACCATTCTGGGCCCAAAACTTCCCTTATTTACCCTTCTGCTCCCACCTTCCGTGGCCGTCTCACCATCCAGCCTGTTTCTTTTGCTTCTTCCTTTGGCTATCTTCGTGCAGTCTGTGTCATTTTGATTGTCCTGTGAAAGTTGGGATTCAGCGTTTTTGTTGGTCCGTTCCCCATTCCCCCCCCCCCACGCGATCGGGGGTCACTCTCTGCTCCGATTGCCATCTTCAGTTGCTAGGTGGTCTCCTTCGGTTGATGCGTGTGGGTTGGTTCTCCTCGGGCCTTTTGGGTGCTTTGGCTCCTTTGTTCGCCAGCCCTCTAGCCAGTCCCCCACCTCCTCCGGTGAGTTGAAGAACCAGGATTTCCCTTCTATTATGACTTTTAGTTTGGCTGGGAACAACATCATGTATTTAATATCTCTTTCCCTGAGGGACCTTTTGACTCCTTCGAAGCTTCTTCGCTGTTTTTGGACCTGATGGGTAAAGTCAGGAAAAAAACGGATTGTACAGTTCTCATATTTAAGATCTCCCTGTTGTCGGGCTGCCTTCAGAATGACATCCCGGTCTCTAAAGTTCAGCATCCGGGCTATGATGGTGCGTGGGGGGGTTTTGGTTGTGGAACCGGATCCCTATGCGCCCTTTCAACCGAGAAGAACCTCGATAGGCGTTTAGGTTTCAGATGTTTCGTAATTAAGTCTTCTACAAAAAGGTCGACACACTGGGCCTCTGCTCCTTCAGGAACTCCCACTATTCGTAGGTTGTTTCGCCTAGATCTCCCCTCCTGGTCCTCCACCCTTTCTTCCAGCTCTTCTTGCTGTTTTGTTAGCTTACGTACTTGCTCCACAAGCTATTTAGACGAGGACTGGAGCTCACGAATATCAGCCTCTGCTGTGTGTACCCTTTCAGACATCTTTTGAAAGTCTGCTCGGAGGAGACCAACCTCCGTTGTTACCGAGTCTATTTTAGGCTCTAATGACTGGAGGGTTTGTATTGCCGCCATTATTGCTCATAGAGAAGCCTCCTTTGAGGTCACTGGGCTAGTCTGTCTGGCACCCTCTTCCTTGTGGGACCTCGGGACCGCATACTTGTCCCTCTTGTTGTATTGCATTGGTACGTTCCCTTTTGGCTTCGTCTCCCCTGTTTTGTCTTCTACTCCGAAAACACCTCCAAAGAGAGCCGGTGAGGTTTGGTGGGGGGGGGGACTGTTCCCGGGCACCCCTCCACGTACGTGTACCCCTGTTGCCCTGTCATCTGGTCCACAGGGACAGTTCACGGCTGGGGCTCTCTAGTCGCCAATTTCTGTTTCTGTTTGTGGCCAAACTTAGTGTCCTGGGGGCCTGCATCTTGTGGCCTCAGTCCCGGGTGGATATCAGCCAAATTTGGGCGATCGGGTCCGCCCTACGCAGCCTCTGGGCCAGCCAGGTGTTCCTCTGGTTCCTGTCCCCCGGACCGGTCACTGCTGCGCACCCCAGGAGATGTCTCCCACCGGCAGCCTCCGCGCGACAGGCCCAGGGCAGAGACCTTCTGTTCGGCCAGATGTGTCTAGCCGGGGGGAGTGGGGCGGGGGGGATTAGATGAGCTTAGTGTTGGGTTTTAAACTGCCTGGTCTCAGGTTTATTCCACGCTCTTTGAAAGTTCTAGGGCTCTCCGGTTGGAGAGGGCCTCTTTATCCGCGCTCCGGCCTGCCCCCCGGGACACCCTGCATCGGTATTCACTGCTATTGCTTTTGTAGGGCTTTTGGCTTTGCTTCTCGTGAGGGGACAGGGCCCTTCGGTGTTCCAGTATATTGTTTCAGCTTAGAGTATTCCATGAACCTGGTGTTTATCTCCTCCTGTCTATAGAAGTGATGCCAGCTCTGATCCACTATTTAAACCATAGGGGTACCCCCACGAGTCGGTTTTGCCAGCCAGGCCAATAGAGATTCCGTTTTGTCTCTTTCTGTATCGGTTCGCACCATATATTTTTTATGATTAAAGCAGCGCAGCCTCTCCTCCTGCACTGCTACATTCTCCTTTGCGTCTAGGAGGTCCCGTTGAATTTCTGGGTGTTCAGGCCTTCGCTTCTCTAGGTCACGTAATTTTTGGTCCGCCTTCTCTATATCGGTCACCAGCGTGCGACGCACTCCTATGGAGGTCGGCATGCATCTTCCCTGGATCACCGCCTTAAAGACGTCCCATTCCGTCAGCCTGGACGAGGTGGAGTCTGTGTTTATGGAGAAGTAATGAGCTATAGGGCCTTGTGTTTCCTCGAAGAATACTTGATCTTCGAGGGCTTCCGGTTTGAGCCGCCAAGTAGGAATGGGCTGCTGGCCCAATCCCCATCATAGCTGTATCAAGAACGGGTTATGATCTGATATCGTTCGTGTAAGATATTCCACCCCTTGCACAAGTGTATGCATGTCAGTGGAGCACAGGCAGGTGTCTAGTCGAATGTGTAAATCATGTACGTGCGAGAAATGGGAATAGTCTCTAGTCATCGGGTGCATGCGCCTCCATGTGTCTACCAGCCCCCATCTAGTTTGCCACTCCGTGAAGGTTCCAGCTATCCTAAAGGTCGGGGCATCTCAAAGCGGCGGGTGTGAGCGATCCAACATCGGGTCCGCCACACAGTTAAAGTCCGCCCCCAGAATTGTGGAGTGTTGCAGATGGGGTGCCAATGTGCCAGACATGTCAGTCAGGAACACACTTTGGTCTGAATTAGTGCCATATAGGTTGATAATTGTCACATACTGGCCATCCAGTCATCCAGTGATCACTACATATCGACCCTCCGGGTCAGCCCAGTCTCCCGTACCTTGGAATGGGACCACCGCCCTTATCCAGATCAGCACCCCCTCTGGCAAATACAGAGAATGAAGTGTAGTATGCCTGTCCCCGCCATTGGCGCTGTAATGCACCTCCCTCAGGAGCCAGGAGATGCGGTTCCTGCAGGAGAGCTATATGGACCCCCCCTTCTATTCGGATAGGACAAAACTTTGTCGCTTCCTCATTGTATGTATTCCTCTGACATTCCAGGTCATAATCTTGTAAGTCATAATGTTATCCATTAGTATAGCTCTTAGCCAGCTCAGTCCGCCCTCCCGTTTGTGACTATCCCCTCCATGGGGATCCGTGTAGCCCTCAGAGGTTTTAAACATCGTAACAATTGACTTATGGATCCTGCAGTTACACCAGTTAACATCTTCTTAAACCCCAAACTCCCAAATTCCAGGACAAGTGAGTTCCTTCCCATCCAAACTCTATGCAAACTATGCAATTAAAACAAAAAGAGAATATTGTTCGAGGGGTAGTGGAAGCCGCCTAGGAGGAAGGTAAACCAACGCCACCTGCCGCCCCGGGGCCATCCCCCCCCATCCGGTACAGTACATAAACGTAGTATGTGACCTTCCCAGTCGCCATTCAGTGAACACCGCTCCAGCAATCCCTCCCTCCTCCCCCCTCCCGCCTGTTACATGCTTGCAGGATACATTCAGATGATGTCACCTGCTGTCCCCCGAGTCCCATCTGGGAGTTCTAAGCTGCGTCCCCCCCCCACAGTGCTGGAGCTATGATCCGAGTCGATTCTCTAGACTCATCCCCTGTCGGCGAGGGCGCGTCTCAAGTCTCTGATGCACTCAGTGATGCAATCGCCGCCACTGCTCTGTCTCTTTCCTTCTGAGTTTCCGTCGCAGTGGGGGGTCCTCCGGGTCCTCCCTCTTCTCTGTGTGCGATCCTATGATTTCCCCCAGTTCTCTTGTGTAATTCGATCTGGTCTAGTGGGTGCCTGGCGATCAATCCAATCCCATACTTCCTGTGGTGTCGTAAAGAACTGTACTCCTGCTGTGGTCACCACGCGTAGTTTAGCTGGGAATATCATTGAGTACTGGGTCCCCAACTGGCGTAATTTTCGTTTCGCCGCCAGGAAGGATGCCCGCTGCTTTTGTACCTCTCGGGAGAAATCCGGAAAGATTCGAACTGTGCTATTGTCCACCACTATGTGGTCTTTCAGCCTGGCCTGGCGGAGCACGAAGTCCCAGTCCTTATAAAACAACAGACGTGCCACCACCGGCCGCGGAGGTCCACCCAGTGGGGGTGGCCGTGCCGAAACCCTGTGGGCTCGTTCCAAGGCAAAGTAAGGGGAGAGGCCCTCCGCAGCTACGTTGTCCCGGATCCATCCCTCCAGGTATGCGACCATGTCGTTACCTTCAGCTTTTTCCTGGAGAACCATGATCCTCCGACTATTGCGGTGTGACCTATTTTCAGCATCCTCCGCTCTTAGTTCTAGGGTGTGTACTCTCTTTTCCATGTTAGCAAGTTTATCTGTTGCAGCGGTGACCAGCGGCCTCATGTCTTTAATGTCGCTCATTAGTCCTCTCTAAGGAGTCCCAAGTCCTCTCTCAGGGTACCTATTTTGTTTTCCACAGCCATCCTGGAGGTCTCTATGGCCCGGAGTATGTCCTGGAGCGTAGGGCCATGGGTGGTGCTCCTGTTGGTCCGCTCCTCACCTGCCCCTTGTCCCTGGGCCTTCCACATTATCGAGTTCCTGGTCTTGGAGATCCGGGTCTTTCCTCCTGGTAGTCTTCCCCTTGGTGAAGCCCCTCTTCTTGGAGCAACTGTATTTGTACATTTTCCTCTTCTATATTGGTCCCGAACAGAGATCTGTGATTGTCGGATTTATTGTTTTTTTAATTTTTTTTTCCCCTCACCACCCCCCCAGGGGACTAGTGTAAGCATAGGAATCAGGAGATATCGCTGCGTCTTTTCTACGCCTTGCGGGCCTGGTTCATGATTTTCCCCAAAATCCTCTTGTGTGGGGTCTCTGTATCCCCGTGCAGGCCCCCGCTTCTCATATCGTGGAGGAATCTTCCTTTTGGTGCAACCGCTGTGCCCCTCTCTGGGGGGGGTGGGGCCTCATCTGTACACTGAGGGGCTTTGCCAATCGTTCCCAGCTCCACCCGCACGTTCGCGGTGCCAGGGTGTGACCAGTCAGCCCAGGGGGCTCTCCACCCCCAATTCTTCTGATTCCTGCAGGCTCGCGGCCCGCCTTCACAATCCTGCCTCCCCAGGCACTTTCTGATAGGCGGGTGCTGTGGTTGTTAGGCCGCTGTACGCATTATCATGCATCCCTCCATGGGCTTGGTCTCACTAAACCCCAGCGGGGGCCAAGCGGGCCTGGCCAATCCTCATTTCTTGCCCACTACGAGGGCGTTCTCAGCGCTATCGAGGCACCAATCTCAGCCTCTACCGTCTTCAACGTCCGCACTCGCCACAGCTCCTGGGTTCTCCCGGTCATCAACCCCAGTCCGATTTCCCGGGCTCCCTCTTACTTATGTTTGCTGTTTGGTGACTGCAGGGGTCCCCCAGGGCCACGTCCCAAGCCTGCTATTGTGCGCCACAGGCTCCGGTTCCATAACCGCTCACAGGCGAGGCTCCACCCACAGCTTCCGCTGTCTGCTGCGGTCGTTCTTGCCCCAACTCCTGGGTTCTTTCGGCCACTGGCTACAGCCCTATCACGAGCCTCCTTTCATTGCTATTTTCGACTCTTTGGCGGCAGGGGTCCCCCGGGGCAGATCTCCAGCCCGCTATTGCTCATCTCAAGCTCCTCTTCCGCGGCCGTTCACAGGTGTTTTCGGCCATCGGCCCGGTCGCCATTTTGTTTCCCGGGCTGGCTGCTCTCATCCGTCGTCGCCTGCCTCCGACGCTGCTAGGGCTGTGCCGCACCCGCAGTCAGAGCACTCCTTGCTCCCAGGGCCAGTCTTTGCTATATTGTCCCTTGGGTGTCTGTTATTTAGTCAGGATGGTGTCGGATCGGGGCTCGCTGCCGGGAGCGCGGTTCCAAGCCTCCTACTCCATCGGCGTCTAGCCACTCCCCCGTCACAAATGCAATCGTATTGTTTGGATATTAATGAAACTAAAGCACTTTAGACCGAGGACTGGTGTGACCACAGTAATTGATACAGTAAAACGCTCTTCCCTTGCTTTTTTTTTTTTTTTTTTGTAATGACACCAAACCTTGTTTATATGTAATTTTAATAGTCTTTTTGGATTGTTAGTTTTTATTTACTTAAACAATAAAGTATTGATTGATTGACTTCAGTGTGTAAAAGCTCCTTCCCTAGTAAAAGTATTGCAGGCCAATAAAGTGTAGGCATTAGACAGGGAATTTAGTCTTGGTTTATGATTTCTCAGCAAGATGAAATTTTGGGGACAGCATTACCAGTCAGATCACTGTAAGCCATTAATCCCTGCTTACCCAGTCAGGACCTCATTCTTGTGTTATTGTCCTGCCTCTGATAATTTTGATCAGCACCGTGACTCATTCTCTTCCCTTTCATAGTGAACTTCCTTTATGCAGCTTGCCACTCAGCGCAGTAGAACGTCTGATTTCTTGCAGCTCTTTATGCTTCATCATTGTCTTGATGCTCATATGCAGAGGAGGATCCTAGAATTATCTTTTTTTTTGTACTGTTACCTCTCTCAAAATTCCTACCCGCTGATTGTTCATTAACTGGACTAACGTAGTATCCTCAAATTCTGTTTGATGTTCTCTCGGGGACATTGATTCCTTTCTTCAGTAATAAACCAACATCCTTCGTGTGTTTGGATTTGCATCCTTTGTAAGGAAGTCCTCAGTGATCGTTTTTCATTTCTCATCTGCTTCTACCACTGGCTTGTCCAGGTTTCTGGATTTGCATCCTGTCCCTGATATATTATTCTTTCAGCCTTTTCAGTGTATATGAAATAATGTGATAGTAGCACACGGTTGTAGCTCGTCAAATTGGTTCTGGATGGGCACAAGCTCAGCGACTTTGGCTATCTGACTTAGTTGCTCTTATTTAGATTTCCTACAGTTTCAATTAAAGTCCTATTTCTGAGTGTTTAGCCCTTTCAGCTTGTTTTGAAACTTCACAAGCTTGTTTTCTACATAATAGGATGAAAGAGGTTATGACGGGCCAAGTCCCTTTGATTGTCCCAGACTTTTTGCTGTTTCCACTCCAATGCTGTTTGGTGGGTGAACAAAATGGGACGCGTGGGTGGTTCTTTTCAAGCTTCAATACAAACTATTTCTCAATGGAGTAGTTATCATACTAAGATCCCATTCGATAAGACTTCCAGGAGGTCCCTAGCCTTACTTTATGGAAGAAAAGAGTGTCTCAGGCTTGCCTACCCTGTCCAATGAATAGTTTTGGGACGGGGCTACTACATCTGGAACCTCCTATCCACCAGAGGTTTGTTGTCACATCTGCCAACAAGGACTTTCCACTAGGCTTTCATAGGGTCCGATAGCTTTGAACATGAACTGCATCTAGCAGAATTATGGAAAAATGCACTACAACATTTTTCTAGACTGTATGAAAGAGTTAAAATGTTTTACACAAAAATGGGGTCCCCTTCAGGTAGATATAATTATTTTTCAGGTTTCGGACCAGAAACATCCACTTTCGTGATAACTTGGTGTTTATTTTGTTACACTTCACCAAGTTTGGCCTTCTTTATTCCTCAGTATAGGTTACCATATTTGCATCTGTAATCTGCAGTTTAAGATCAGCCAGGGATGTAGATCTTCTTCGTTCATAGAATAATAGGTGGATGTTACCTTTACTTCAAGAGTCAGCAAGATTTTTTCTGTTGCCAAGTCTTCAGTAGTTCTCTTCATAATCAAACTTGTTTCAGTGTTTCACCTGAATTCCTTTATTTGTCTTCTAATCCATATTTTCAGCATGTCAACCTCTGCATAACACATCCATTACTTGGGATCAAAGACAGCTCTCTGGAAGGCCATTTATAGGACAAGATAGTTTTCGATTATTTATACATATATATCTACTGGCGGTCGCCAGTAGATAGTTCTAGTTAGTACCTATTTTCCATAGGAAATCCGCAACATTCTATTTGAAATAACTTCGGCGCCGGTTGACGAATCTTCGCGAAAGTTTCCAACTTGTTGGGGCGCTCCGGTCCGCTCCTATCCTGAAAGTCTCGGGTGATTCGTCAAGCGGGGGCCGAGAAAAAGGGGGTCCCAAAACGCGTTTTCCCCATTCATTTTTCCATAGGAACCTTTAGTCGCAGCTACAGCCCGAACTGCTGAACGGAATTACACCAAATTTGGCAAAGAGGTTGCCCTTGGTTCAGTGTCGTGCCTTTTGCTTAAATGGTGTAAATCCGTTCAGTAGTTCCTGAGAAAATCAAAAGTAAAGTCACATATATCTATGGCCGAGTAGGGTCCGCGTACCCTCCCGATCACGAGCTGCATGCTAATTGGCTGTCAAGTGCCTGTCAACACTCCAAATCAGGAAGTGTTGGCAGCCATTTTGTCCCTCGGTAGAACCGAGGGACAGAAACAAGTGCGCAAAGCGCAAAAAGGGGGCAGGGTAGAAACACCCTGACCCCCTAGGTCTGCTCAGGGGGTCCCACAAGGACCCCCTGGGCAGAAAAAAGCATTTTAAAAAAAAAAAATATCGGCGGGATGCGCTTGGGGTGCGCGGATCCCGCCGATTTTTAAAAATGAAAAAAAAAGAAAAATCGAAGCGCGGTCTCCCGCGCTTCGATGCTGTTTTGCCCCCGGGTGGTCCAAGTCCTGGGGGCATGCGGGGGTGGGTTTATATTTTATGGGGGGGGCCTCTAAGGCCCCCCAAGCCCCGGGGACCGCCACCCCCCGGGGCTTTAAATAAAAAATGGTGTGGGAGGGCTCTCCGCCCTCCCGCAGCCCCGGGGACCGCCACCCCCCGGGGCTTCTTTTTTTAAATTTAAATAACCTGTGAGGGGGGGCTCCAGCGGAGCGGTGTGGTGCAGCGGCCAGGGCAGCTGACTTCGGAGCACAGGGTTCACGGTTCGATCCCCGGCTCCAGCGGCAGCTCAGCACCATGTGACTCTGGGCAATAGCTCACTTAATTTCCACTACGGCCCCCAGCGCCTTGAGACCCGTAAGGGTGAGTAGCTGCGCTATATAAAAACGGACTTACTTACACACGCCCCAGGGACCGCCACCTCCCCGGGGCACTTAGAAAAAGAAATGTGGGGGTCCGTTTCGGACCCCCGAAGCCCCGGGGACCACCACCTCCCCGGGGCTGTGCAATTGAAGGGAGGGGGGCCGCGCGGCCCCCCTCCTGGAGCCTGTGGTGGCCCTGGGGACCACCACCCCCCAGGGCCGGCTCCTGCAGTGTCCCGGGGTGCCTACCCCCGGGACACTGCTGTTTGCAATGGCAGGACGGGAGCCTCGCGGCTCCCGTCCTGTCATTGCAAACTTGCTTTGCTTCATTGAAGCGAGAGCAGGAAACCTGCTCGCGCTTCAATGAAGCAAAGCAGAATTGCTTTTCCATAAGGGGAGCTGCTGACATGCAGCTCCCCTTATGGAAAAGCAATGCCGGCTCCCGCAGGACGCGGGGAGCCGGCGGGACCGTGCGGGGATTGGGGACCCCCACGGTCCCCAACGAGTGGCCAGGCCCCGGGGATGGGGTCCCCGGGGCCATTAGTGGCCCGGGAGGGGGCCACGCAGCCCCCTCCCCAAAAATAAAAATTTTTGAAAAAAAATAAATAAAAAGGTTAAGGCCGGCCCCGGGGGATGGGGTCCCCGGGGCCTTAAATGGCCTGAGGGGGGCCACGCAGCCCCCTCCAAATATATATATATTTTTTTAAAAGAGGGCATGCCCCAGGGGATGGGGTCCCCGGGGCCAATAGAGGCCCAGGGAAGGGGGGCCACGCGGCCCCCTTCCCGTTTTAGTTTTAAAAAAAAAAGAAAATAATCAGGCCCCGGGGGATGGGGTCCCCGGGGCCAAAAGTGGCCAAGGGAAGGGGGGCCACGCAGCCCCCCTCCCATACAAAAAAATAAATAAAAAAGACCGGCATCGTGCCGGAGGCCCGCCCCCTCTCTGCAGCTGTCTGCAAACGCGCCCCCTGGCGCGTTTGCAGATGGGGAATGAATTCCCCTTGAATACTGGGGGTCCCTGGGGCCAACTAGCCTACCAGGAACCTCCAGTATGCGCTAGAGGGCTGCGTTGCTGAGAGGTGTACAGAGACCACGCCCCTTTTACACCTCTCTGCAACGCAGCTCTGTGGCGCTTACTGGAGGTACCTGGTGGGCTAGTTGGACTCCAGGGACCCTCGGGATTCAAGCGGACTTAATCCCCCAACTTAAAACGCGCCACGGGGCGCGTTTGCACAGTGGTGAAGGGAGGGGCGGGGCTTCAGGTGACATGTGTGCAAACAGGCCCCGTGGCGCGTTTTAAGATGGGGAATTAAATCCTCTTCAATCCTGAGGGTCCTGGGGCCAACTAGCCCACCAGGTACCTCCAGTAAGCGCCACGGAGCTGCGTTGCAGAGTGTTGTAAAATGGGGCGTGGCCTCTGTACACCTCTCTGCAACGCAGCCCCCTGGCGCATACTGGAGGTTCCTGGTGGGCTAGTTGGCCCCTAGGGACCCTCGGGATTGAGGAGGAATTAATACTCCAACTTAAAACGCGCCACAGGGCGTGTTTGCAGACATGTCACCTCAGGCCCCACCCCCTTACTTCACCATTGTGCAAATATTCCTCTAAAATCAGCTGAACTACGAATTCCAATTTACTCACCTGTTATCAGGAGAGACCTCAGTGCTGCTTCTTTGAGCCCAGTACTGATCCTGAAAAGTAATTCTAACCGTACTTACCAGTAACTTGAATTTCCTTCCATAGGCTAACATTGACTGGTTTCACTTGGAAATTCTTCTAAGTGTGGAGTTTTGGAACTTTATAATATTTCTCTAAAATCAGCCGAACTACGAATTCCGATTTACTCACCTGTTATCAGGAGAGAACCCAGTGCTGCATCCTTTAGCCCAGCACTGACCCTGAAAAGTAATTCTAACCGTACTTACCAGTAACTTGTAATTCCTTCCATAGGAATCCATTGTCTGGTTTTCAGCAGAAAAGTTTCAGAATCCATTGTCTGGTTTTCAGCAGAAAAGTTTCAAAGTGTCGATTTTCACAAACTACAAATATTCCTTAAAAATCGCCTGTATGACTTAAACGCATTCTTTCAACTGTTTACAGGAGATGCACCAGTGCTGGATCCAGGATCCACCACAGAGTAAGAAAAAGTAACGATAACACTACTTACCTGCTAAGTGAATTTCCTCCCATAGGATAACATTGGTGATTCTATGTGAAAAAGTTTCTAAGTGTCAACTTTTTAAATACAATAATATTCCTTAAAAATCACTACTGTAACCAAAACGCTTTTACTCAACTGTTTACAGGAGATGTCCCAAGACTGAATCTAGGATCCAGTCCTGTGGTTAGAAAAGTAATCCATAAAGTAACTAATTGCATTTAACTAGAAATTCACATTGAGCTCAATGTTGCACTGTGTTTGAAATTGTGTTGCCCATTACAACAACTGTAACTACTGTACTTAAAAGTCTATTGCCTATTTGCAAAGTATTTAAACTAAAGTAAATCATTCTGAGAAAGTATATTTTGTTATGTAATGTATAATGTAATTACAATGTAATTTAAAAAATAAAATATCTAAATAGTTTTAAAAAATGTAGTAAATCAGTATCAAAAAAATAAATATAACAATTAATACATTTAAAAATTGTCATTTACAAAACCTTTGAAATTCTCTGAAAAAAACCATAGGTTTCAGACATGTTATAGTTAGGAATTAGCATTTAAAAAACCTTTGAAATTCACTGAAAAAACCATAGGTTTCAAGCACGTTATAGTTAGAAATTAGCATTTAAAAAACCTTACAAATTCACTGAAAAAACCATAGGTTTTAGGGACAGTTATAGTTAGTTGGACATTTCACTCGTACAAAACCCGTGAAATTCCCCGTTATAGTTAGTTCAGCTAACTATAACTCGCGCCCCGCGATGCACTGCTGATGACGTCACATATTACATCACTCATGACATGGTCAGTGACATCACTGATGACATCACTGATGACATCACTGATGACATCACTAATGACATCTCTGATGACATCTCTGATGACATCACTGATGACATCTCTGATGACATCACTGATGACATCATCCACGTGATAATCTGATGCACCTCCTCACACCCTAATATAACCTTTCATACACCCTCTCTAAATTACAGACTGCCATTCGCAAAACCATAGACACTCCAACACCAATAACTACATATCCACTCACTGATTCTTAGGTCTACACACACATCCACTCACTCACCCGTACAGTCACTCATACTTATAGTCACTCAGTACAGGACTATCATATGCACTCATACTCCTATATAGACACTCAAACACCGCCACTCATGCATAGAGGTACTCACACACCTAGTCAGTCATGCAAATAATTAAACACACTGCCATTTACTCACCTATACAGTTATCCACACACCAGCTCACTTACTCATACAAATACTAGCACATTCTTACGCTCTTATACAATCACTGATACAAGCACACACTCATCCATACAGTCACTCACAATCACACACTCTCGCTTATAGCTATTTATATACTCCAACACACATATATACTGCCTTTCACATATGTAGTTACTCACACATGTACCACTGGGACATACATTCACTCACTAACACACTCTTACACACACTCACCCACCCATACAGTCCATCACAGGTGCACTCTTGAAACCATCCACCCAGTGAATCACCCACTCACACATCTATGCACAGTCGCACACACCCCACCCACACAAACACTCAGGCACCCATACAGATACTCCGACAACCAATCAATAACTCATATAGACACTCATGTAGCTATTCACAAACCCATGCAGCCACTTACACAGCAACAGACAGACGGATACAGACATTCACCCAGTTTAGTCACTAACCCATGCATTCAGTAAGATACGTTTAATCACTCACTTATAGAGTTAGTCACGCACCTACTAAATCATCCATACAGACACTTATACACCCACTCATTCTTCAATACGCCGTTCCCTATATATATTAAACATATTTAAACTTTACAGAAACAGTCACTGGATGATGTCATCAGTGATGTCATTTGAGATGTCACTGACCATGTCATGAGTGATGTAATATGTGACGTCATCAGCAGTGCATTGCGGGGGCGCGAGTTATAGTTAGCTGAACTAACTATAACGGGGGAATTTCACGGGTTTTGTACGAGTGAAATGCCCAACTAACTATAACTGTCCCTAAAACCTATGGTTTTTTCAGTGAATATATATATATATATTTTTTTTTTCCCAGAGGAATGACTCAATGAGGAAAATAGATTCTGGCAGGCGATCAATCATCTACCAAGAGGGCAGTTGGAGAATCTGCTATCAGCATTGTTTGTGGGGAAGTACGCCTATATAGTGGGCACTTCTAGCTCAGTGCATGTGTTTCAAAGGGGTTCCTATTCTGCTACTAGCTCAAGAGTTGATCATCAGGTTGGCAGAACTGTCAACAGATCTTTTCAATTACTGTGTCATCTGCAGTATAGAGTCTTGCTTGCTGTTTGTTACTCAATGGAATGCCATTCATTGGTGAAGCAATGGTTTTTAAATGCTAACGTCTAGCGAACAAGAGATTATTTTGAAATCCATTTATTTTCTTAACTCTTAATGACTTTAACCTCTGTTCACAATGTAATCCTTGGGCATACATTCTAGCAAGATAGAGCAGTTGTGGGTAAGCACAGCCGACTCTGCTAAAGCTCAGAAGAGAGGGGGGAGTATTTGTACTAGTCTATGGCATTTGCTATATGAGTTCTTACTCAATGCACATGATTCCTTATGAAAATTGGCAAGTTCTCTTTGCATGCTTCATGTACTGCTTAAGAGAGAGACTTCCTACAAGGCCTACTCGCCAGGACTTCCTTGAACTCTGTTTATCCAAGGTCATAAAAGTGTTTAATGCTGTATGAAGAACAGCATATAATTCTTCTCTGATCCTTGTTACTCAACTTGATTAATTCTGGGCTTCGTATCCACTAGCAACTGATGAAAATATATTTTCCTCTGCCAAAATATCCAGATCCATCTTTTGTAACATCAAACAAATATCATATTCTCTTGCATAGGAATTCTGGGTGTATGGTTGATGAAGAACTAGGTCTTCAGCTTCTGATCAATCAAACCTTAGAATTAGTCAAGAAAGCTGCTAAGAGAGAATCAACTTGAGCTATGAAGGGACATTAATGTTATCCTGTTTAGAAAATGGTCTTTTACCTTTTCATGGATTTGTTATCTACTGTCTGTTACGTTTTGTACTCCGTGGTATTCAGCTTAACAATTCAAAGATTGCTTGTGTCATTGTCGCCCACAGAATCAAACTGGATGGGTGCATCTCTCATTGCTTTCTCCGTGTAGGCTTCGCCTTTCTCCTCTGTATGGCTCTCTGAGCTGTCATTCTCAAACATGAGACCACCTTGCTGTTGGCCAGACTTGTCAAGCCCCGATTCAAACGAGTGGAATACTGAGACCTGTGATGTTTAGCGTGCAAGAAGAATGTGCTTCCAAAAGCAGTTTTGACCTCTGAGCGTTTCGTAAAAAGGAGGTTATGGAAAATCTGTCTCTCCTGCTGTAGATCATGTAAGCTTTCCACTTGAACCAGGGAATAATTCCTCCTGTCTTTTTTTCCTAGGCCATGCCCTGACTCTGCCGAAGTGCCACATCACAATCTGGATCACAAAAGGAGTTTTTACATTGCTGGTGCCAGGTAAATGACTATCTCCTCCTCTGCTTGTCACCATTTTGGTGTTTTCTCCCTGAGCTGAAGGCTACTATTGCCTGCTGGATTGTTTTTCCTTTTGCAAAGTTTTGTTAAGAAATTGAAACAAATTCTTCTCCTGAAGAGATGGTCTATTGTAACTAGTGAAACGTGTAACAATTGCTAATACACGCCCTTGTCTCCAGCCAACAAAACTCTTGATGCTCATTTTGGAGCTAATGCCCAAATTGACTTTAATAAGGTATGCTTGATCCTACACCTTACCACTTCACAGTATTTTTGTAAACTTTATTATCAGTTCTCACAGTCCTGAAATCAGATAAATTAAAGGGATCAGGCAACAATTAAAAATAAACATTTCTCACCATTAGAATGGCTTTGCTTTAATCAGCGTAAGCTTTTTCGATCACAGTCTCCTTACTGTTACAAAAGAAGTGGCAGCATCGTCAAAAGCTTGCCATCTTATTGATAGCAAAACTAAACCCTGAACACCACACCCTGCCTTCGAGGCTTATGCTGTAATGGTTGTGAACTAGCGAATTAACTCCAAAGGCTGAATTAGTCTGCGCGTCTTTCAGAATTGATGGCCAGCCTGAGCGCTGTGACTTATTTTTTGGCAGACTTAAAATGGCATTTTGCTTAAATGCCACCTGCTTAAATGACAATGTGCTACTTGACATCCCAAAGACTTCGTTTTGAAAATATGTTAAAGTTGTTTTTTATTAGCATGTCTTATAGGAGACCACAGGAACCTTCTTCATCGATGTGAGAGGCAGCAACATTTTACACATCGTTGTTTTATTCTTTGTCTAGAAAAACAAGAAATTCTTTTTGTAGCTCTCAGTACGGCACTATTTACTGCATTTTAATATGCAATCCGGTGAACTGTGCCTTAAGATTATGAATAGATGTATCCTGCCCCTTTTAGTCATTCATCAGTTTGAGCCATTGAATTGGGTTTCTAGTAAGAGAGTGCCAGAAAAACCCAGCAATCATAGAAGCCTTTCACAAATCACCAACATATGTTTCAAATATCTGCTATATTGTGCACACTATGCAACAAGTTGGAAATGTAATAATCATTTAATTTCATGGCTTTCTCGTCATTCTAAGTAATGAAAGTATAACCAACAATTTCCAATGATGTAGATAGCAACAAAAAAGTCCCAGATTAATATCTCACATGTATAGGCCCTCGATTGCACTCAGATTAAAGAGTAAATGCTGCATTTATAAACAAACCAAGTGTTGATCAAGTTCTATTTTTATTTTATTTAACTGATAATTTTGAATTACACATTGGTTCCAAACCAAATTTGCTAAAACAGTTTGTATATAACTTGTAAACTTAGTAAATAATGTATAGGTCAAAAAACAAATCAATCGAAAAAGTTAGTGAAAAGGGAGGGAACATGAAAAGTAAGATGTCGGATAACATGAGAGATTAACAGAGCTCAGGTCAATAAATGTACAGTCCACGCTTCAGGAGATGACATGCAATCACTATTGGTCTGAGTGGATTGCTAGAAAGGATTACTCAGTACCCTCAGGCTTCAACAGGATTACCCTTATAGATTTGTATATATGGCTGCTTGAGATCCCAGGTCAGGTGTCCTTCAATAGATGATATTTCATGCACTACACTCAGAATATTATTGTTTGCTACTAACCATGCAGTTCTGAAAAATATTTCAGATTTGGAAAGGAAGCACATGTATTAATTAAATCCCTGCAGTGTTTTCCAGTGACCAAAGAAATTCTGTCCATGACCCCTCTCCAAAAGTGTCCAACCCTTCTAAAGTGCTGTATCATCTGTGTATGCATTTCCTTGGGTAAACCACAGGTCCCTTTTGATCCATAGAATATTATGCTTATTCAGTTTTACCAATCTATCCTGTGGGATAATGTCTGTTGAATAAAACTATGTCTCCATCGAAAGGCTGTGAAACGTTGATTGCGAACACGGTTGTCCAAAAGTCTTCTGAAGTAGATTCTACCAGCTCCAGTGACCGCAAAACTCTTATGGCATTTGGACCTGAACTAGTATTTATATTAACTAGAACTGTGTTTCACGCAAAGCTATAATGTACTCCTTTTCCATAAGATGAAGCAGTTAACGTATTGGAAGTATTTGCTCTATGTTCCGCCAAAAAAAGATCACAAAAAACTTCACACAAAACATTGTCTCTCCTGATCTCCTAGCTTGTTTGTATAGTTTAGATATCCAAAACTTTATTTAGGTCCGACCCTTCCAGACTTGGTTTAGAAACCAAATGCCTCCTTTACTGTAAGATTACCAGGAGCGCTTGTGATTCCAATGCAGAAAAGTGGATGCTTCAAGAACATTTCTGGAATGAACCAACAACGGACTGATACCTTCAGGGTTTAAAAATCACAACAGTGGCATGTGTAATTATATGGCCTGACAATTTTCTATCTGCATTGAGTAATGCTAGAATAGTACAACGCTTGAGCATTCCAGACTTGATATGTGTACAGTGTTGGCCTATTTTCCACATGGACTAGTCATTCTTAACATTTTTATGAAGGACAAATAAATACAACCCATTTTGCTCTTTAGAACGTAATATGAGAACCTGGCTTTCCTTTTGGAGCAAACGCACCAAAGGGTATTTGAGAAACGCTTGCAATTTGTCTAACCACTGGCAGTCGCTTGGGGGTTGCATTCTAACCCATCGTCCTTTTTGCCCAGCATGCCACCTCAAATTAGACCCAGCCATATGCAAATCAGCCTTGGTACTTCTCCAGTGGGAACAGTCCAGCCCTGACTGCCAAGTCAGGCACTCTCTGAACCGCAGCCCCATAAAAATTCTCCAGGCACTGTAACTTGGGCTAAATATCCGTTACACTTAGCTCTGGTCCTTTCGCATTTTTCACTTTATGGGAACCCTGCTGGTAAGCTAAGGGGACTAGAGAATGCTTCTATAGCTGTTCATTACAGGCTTATGCATGCTGGTACCACGTCATATCTGACCTGTACCTATGTGCATTCCCGTAGGTTTCTTTTATCCTTTCAGTGTTTTGGAATGGAACATGCTTCTCTGTCACTCGTTGACTTGCTAATGCATGACCAGGGCCCTTGATACCAGTGGTGTCTTTTGAACTTCGATGTTTCTCTACATCCTCCTCCATTTTTCAGCTTGGCTACCTTATACTGCTCTGTTCTGTCCAGGCTCCTCTTCCAATACATCCCATGAAACTTCCTCTCACACATGGAGATCACCTTCATTGTCCTTAGGTAATTGGTATAAATAACCCCTGGAAGGGAAAAGTACCCATCCACAAGACCATTTCCATTTAATACTTGGAATGCTGTTTATTTGCATCTATTTGTCGTGGTCCAAGGGAAGGGCCCCATATGCCCTGGAACCTGAGGACCTCTTATGGACCCAAACCCTCTCTTGCTCAGGAGATTCTGTTGTGCTATCGAGTCAAGCCCAGCTTCTTATCTTGGTGAAATGTTCACACCAATGTTGGATAAAGCCAGTGTATACTTATGTGCAGTGTTGCAGGCATTTTGCACCAAGAGATTGAACAAGCATATCTGGGTGCAGGTCAGGGGACCAAGACTCAGTTTGCTTTGGTGACTCCAGAGGCTTGCATGATGGAATCAAGCCTATCTCTTACTGTGGGCGTTCTCGCTCAGAGTTCCAAATTTAATATGCATGCCTGTCCATCTCCAGATTCCTCATTGACATATGTAATGTAATATGTAATGTAATATGTTCTTATATAGCGCTCTGTCACCCTACGGGTATCCTGGCGCTGAGAGAGTTACCTTGATGTTAACTACATACTAGTCATGCAAGAATATATACTAGGCAGGGGAAGACAGGATAGATCTGCATGTTACTCCTCTCTCGGGAACAGCCAAGTTTTCAGTTTTTTCCATATCCAATTGAGCTTGGCTCCAGCTCTCTGCAGACTTCAGTTGAGATGCAGAGCACTAGGCAGTGAGCAAGCATAGAGACTTGTCACAAGAAAAAGCACAATATTCTAATTGATGATTTCTCAATTTTGTGAGTGGATCTGGACATCTATAGCTCCAGTGTGTTGGTAGGTGTTGCCAAATGACTCCTTGGTGGTACCATACCAACTCTAAATGTAATGCTATGGAGAAACCCCTATGAATTGATGCCACTCTCTTTCCCCATATCCTTCACAGATATGGAGCTTTGCTGCCAACCTTTTCGTTTTTCACTGATTCCGCCCCCACCCCCCCAAAATTGTTTTTGGCAGTGTTCAGGGATGTCTTTACCTAAGACCACAGGGTTTAAGCTGTGGTGCGCCTTTAGAAAATGGATGTTGTTCACAGACCCAAATGACGTCTGTCTTTGGTGTCTTGGCTTGCAGACGTAATAGAAGACCTGTGGCAAATGCTTCTTGATGCATACAAGCCGCTGTGGAGTGTGAAGCCATGCTCTGCCTCAACGAGCACAAGAAGTGGGGGCAGTCTCTGTGAGTGTCTTAACGCTGTTCATGATTGTTGATTGTCCAAGACCAAGTTAAAAAACAAGTCTTGTCCCAGTCACAGGATGCCAAGCTGGACTGAGCCCCTCTCTACCATTCCCTCTCCAGGAAGTAGTTGCACAGTCAGCTCATGAAAGTTCAGACTCCTGCCGCATTGTACGATTCGTGCCCGATTCAGACAATAGAGCCGATGTGCCCTGAATTCCTGTGGTCATCATTGATTCCTGAGCAGGCTTAGACATTTGAGGAGGTGATGCTCCTGTTAGTCCAGACTTTTCCTGGTTCCTCTAGTGCACCTCCTGTCCCCGTGGCTTTGTCGAGCTCCCAGTTGGACTTCCACTAGTGGGACCACCCCTGGTGCCAACTGATCCTATTCAGCCTCAGCCTGGCATCTTTGACATAGACCTTGCCAGTGGTGCCCTGCTTACAACTGGTCTTGGCTCAAGCAGTGCTGGCTCTGATTGCTGCCATCCGATAGAAAGCTGACCTCAGCAACATCTTTCCAGGGTCGTTCTACATAATAACTAAATTGCAGGATAAGGATTTCTCTACTGTTCCCTTCCGTCAACACCAGTACTAGCAGAGGTTGGAAGTCAAATTCGGTTCTGACTGAGATGCTGTCAAGGGGCTAGAACATGCTACACCCCCTCAGTACCCTAGCTCACGTTACACTGATGGCCTTTTAAGAATGGTATCTTCAGAATGCCATTCATTTAGGCCCTTAGCCTGAAAAAAAGAATTGTATATGTCCTTGGGGATTCCCTGCTGAGGAGAGCATGTCCTTTGCAGTGTCTGTAGACAGGGTTGCAGACGTTTGGGATTTACAAATGTGAATGGTAGTGACCAAGGCAAACGTTCTGACCAAAATCTTACAACCTGGGACATCGACCACTGAGCCCTTACTGCCTTTCAGGCTATTTCAGCAACCTGGTTGGGCCGTGTTCTCCATCACCTGTGAACTGCCCCATTGCTCAGCAACACAGGCCGGGTCCTGGGTACCCATCCTTCCTGATTCAGCAACCAACGCCAGAGAATCCGGTATCGACAAGCAAGGTGAACTCTAATGCGTTTTTCTTGCAGTCATTTCTCCCTTTGTTTTGTTGTTGTTGTTAGGCGGCGTCTGTCACCATTTTGTACTTTGTCCATCCCACTCCTGACATCAGACCTCCGCCCCGGAAGCCCATGTGTGTTGTCACCATCTTCAGATTCTTTTTTCCACCATTGGGTTTGGAAGTTACTGCTGAAGACTGTTTGAACTTCGAAAGAAGAGATCGGGGAAAGCGACGGTCATCGAATAAATTTGAAGCATTATCCTACAATCAACATTGTAGCATAAGGAGGAAGAGGATATCTAATATCCACTGAAAAAATTGAGGAAGTTGGCGGGGCACCTGGGAGACCAACGTGGAGGTCTGAGAGTGGGCAACCAATGGGCACACTTCACTGGGGAAATATGGAGAATATGCCATTTAGATTCTGCCCTGAGTGCCACCAACTTTGCACAGAGAGACAATCACCAGGTGTCCAAACTGTCTGCCAAGGCACCACAATACTGAGGGCTGCAAAGTGTGCTCAGAGTTCAAACCACAAACTGACAACCAGGGATAAGCAGAGACAAGCACACTACACCATGCACGTGCAGAAGGACAACTCATTAAGAGACCGTGGTCTGTCAAGCGAGGAAGAGGATAGGCACGCCAAGGGTGCCTAAGGTTAGGGCTCAGACCCCGAGAGGGACGTCATCAACATCGACCAAGAACACGAAGTACAAGAAAAAACATGGACCAGTAACAGAAAAAACAGGGGCCAAACAAGGGGAGATATACATAATCAAAAACCCCAAAGATTGCCTCGGCACCAAAGCATTCATCAACCGAAGGCAAGTCATGGTTGAATGAACCCTTCTGGTCCCACACCAAGGATCACCACAGGAGGGTGATCTTCTGAAAAGACATCGGTGTCAACAGATGACTGAGGAAGGGAGAGGTTGAAGAAACCGGCAGCCGAAATAGAGACCAAATAGTGAGCACTCGAGATAGAGTGCAAAAAGCAGCGCCTTGCGCCAGAGATTGCCACGTACAAGATAGTGGTAAAGAGAACAACGTACTGATATGGGGGTCCACCTAGAGGAAGAAAAATCGCAAACATGCTTTCTGCACAAAACTCTCCTTCCTTCGCTAAGCAAAATCCAATATCCGTCACTGCTTCCAAGCATTTTAGCTCCAGGATCGGAGCTTTCAAAGAACCGGCGACCTGCATGTCAGTAACGGCCAGAGTAGAAAAGTAGTAAAAACCTTCCTCAAGGGACCCTGACTATATATGAGGCGCTGCTACAGCAAACGTAATCATTTGGGCCTCTGCAAGCAAAAGAGCCAATGTACCAGCATCCTCGGGCCATCTCCTGATAAGGAAAGCAAAAGAATGGAAATGGTGGGAAGAAATTTCGAAAGGCGAGCCGCAACGCAACTGCGCATCGCAAACTCCAGTGCCATGCTCAATAGGTACGCCCACCAACACTAGGAAGAAATCGGAGACTATTAAAATATCTGCCAGAACAGTACTAAAAGAGCCAGCTCCCTCGTAGAAGAAGGCAACAACATAGCCAACACCTGCTTAAAATCAGCACTAGATGCTGCTGACACAGCGAGCAGGCAGCTAGTGATGGTAACAACTCTAAGGAGGCACACCTGGCTGCGAGTGTCCGGTTTTAAAAATAAAGTCCTGGCAACAATAATCAACACACCGTTCATCGGGTACTCTTTGGCAGTGCAGTAGATGACCAACAGCAACAACTAAAAAGGATAACGGAAGGGGGATGGGAGCATACTGCTTCACCTCCCAGCACAGTTCGCCCCTTAGCATCCTGGTAAATGCAGTTCAGTTTGAATGCTTACTTGAATTTTTGTCGAAGTGTTTCACCAACGTTGGTGCAGGTTAGTGCTGTTAATCTCTAGACACGTGTTTCTGGATATTATCCTTCATCAGTAGAGATAAAAATGAAATTCATCCGGGGTTGCAGAGAAAGCTGCCACAATCCTCTCGGGTCTCTGTACCTCTCCCTGGCACACAGGTGCATCTCCAAGAGCTTGTCCGCTCAGTGGCTCAAGGGAGCCTTTGTAAACAGAAGGGGGATGGGAGCATACTGCTTCACCTCCCAGCACAGTTCGCCCCTTACCATCCTGGTAAATGCAGTTCAGTTTAAATGCTTACTTGAAAAAGGATAAGACAGCAAAGTCCACTGATGATATGGATGACGGGATATGCTAAAAGTTATCACCAATTTTATGTATGCGCATTGATGTAACCACGCTGCTATGTTGTTGACTCAATATCCGGACTTTATGACTACCTGTTGGCTCTGTATGGTGTTGTCACAGATATTGTACTATTCCATAACCATGTATACAAAATGAACATCTTTAATAAACAGATCAAACAAAAAAAACAAGACCGCAAAGTCCACAGGGGTTTTACATTTGAGGGGCCAGCAGAGCAGAGGAGAGGAACTGCCCCCACATAAAAGACGCACTGGAAGGGGGTGCTTTCAGTCCACCATTTCACACCAACTCTTCCAACAAGCAAGCCAGCCACAGGGTACAACACAATAGTGACAATATCAGGCACCGCAAAGACAGTCCTTTCGCGGCCGACCGGGAGGGAGGGGACAATCGTGCAGAGGAATGGGCCTGCTATCAAATGACTCGCAGAAACTGCTCCACATGACACCTGTGGGTGGAAGTATAGGGAACTTTCTCTAGGAGCGGAGAGAGGTCACATCAAACAAATGGATTCTCCACATCATCCAACATGGATATTGCAGTGAACTACTAAAATACCTCCCAAGACTTGGAAAGATCATATCTATGATGGGAAAATGAAGGAGCTGTTGCAAAAACTGGCAATAGAAAGAGTACCTCTAAGGGAGACCAATCAGGGAAACTACTCCACATGTTTCTTGGTTCCAAATCCAGACAAGTTACTTCAGCCAATACTAGATCTCTGCTTCTTAAACAAATTTTGAAAGACACAAAAATCTACGACGGCCATGTTAGAAGAAGTCATCCTCCAACACCAAGGGGATGGATTACTTGGCAACTATAGACATAAAAGATGCCTATTTACACATCCCCATGAACCGCAGTCACGAAGTTCCTATGTTTCATAGTGGATGGAACACACTACCAATTCACTTCTATCCTTTGGAATAAAATCAGCGCCCAGAGTATTCACAAAGTTTGGCACCATAGTGGCACACTTGAAAAGAAAGGGGCATGCATGTGTACCCCTACTTGGACAACTGGCTGATAAGGGCAAGTTCGTTTTCCAAGTGTGCAAACGGCATCAAAATGGTGATGGAAACACTCCACAGACATCACCTATGCCAGAAAGGTAAGGTAAGAAAATCTTTCTAGGAGCAAGAATCAATAGACCACAAGTCAAAGCATTTCCCTCTGACAAGAGTCCAAGCGATAACGTCGCAAGCTCCCTGTTAACACAAGGGTCAGTCTCTGACCGTGAGGATCGTGGGAAAGATTCTTACCACAATGGCTTCCTCTAGCCCACTAATTTCATATGCAAGGCTACACATGAGATCAATCCAGGAAGATTCAGAGTTAATGGTCACAGGCAATGGGAGTTGAGAGTATCTAGTAGTTGCCATGCTGAAAGTACAGGAGGAAATGGCATAGTGGAACAAAGAGAACATAACAGTAGGGAAACACTTCATACTACCAAATCTGACGGTGACCATCACCACAGATGCCTCTCACACAGGATGGGGAGCACACATGGGGAGCCTCAACATCAGAGACAACTGGAAATTAGAGGAAGCGAGACAGCACATAAACATACTGGAATGAAAAACCGTTTTCCTAGCCCTAAAGGCATTCCTGACACAAGTGTGGGGAAAATCGATACAAAGTCAGATGGCCAACACAACAATATTCTACCTCAACAAGCAAGGAAGTATGATGTCCTTTGCACTATTAAAACTGGTACAGGAAATGTGGAAGTGGGCCATTCATAGACAGCAATGCATCTGCCAGGAGTGGACAACATGAAAGCAGTCAAGCAATCGTTTAACACAAATGGGAACTAAATCAGACAGTAAAAAGGGGTTCCAGAGTTAGGGGGACAACAGAGGTGGACCTGTTCGCAACACCGCAGAATGCCTCCATGCACCCACAACGCCACTCTTTGGGGAATGCACAGTCGATAGACTGATCAGGGAAGTTTGCATAGTATTTTTCCGCCAATCTCACTGATTCCACCAGTGATTAACAAGTGCTAACAGTTGCAGATGACTCTAATCCTGATCGCCACCTAATGGGCTAGGCAAACATGGTTTTCTGAACTAATAGAGACGTCGCAGAGCAACGCGCAGAGAATGCCAGTCTCACACAAACTGCTATCCATGCAGGAGAGAAGAATTCTCCACCCAGAAACGCAACACCGTGAGATGACCGCATGGCTCCTGAAGACATAGAATTGGGACATTTGAGTCTTCCGGAGGGTGCAATGGAAATAATAAGGGAAGCAAGAAGACCAGCTACAATAAAGTGCTACACGGCCAAATAGGAGAGGTTCGCAAGGTGGTGCCAAAAATCTGGTATGATCCACAACAGGATGCAGGAAACCTCAGTCATCGGATCCCTAACCTGCCTACTGGATAATAAACTGACCTACGCCTGACTGTAGGTGCACTTGGCAGTGATAGTGGCCTACACAAGGGGTCACATAGGCAGAGGTTTCTTCACTGCACATTTGATCATATGGTTTCCAGAAGGGGCCAAGAGAATAGCACCACCAAGATGAGCACCAACGCCCATGTGGAACCTAAACGCAACTGCTCAAAGACCCCTTTGAACCACTCCACAGCCCAATATTAAAATTTGTCACATTAGAAACAGTTTTACTAATTGTAGAGACATCCCTATGAAGGGTAAGTCAGCTGCATGTACTTACCACCCAGGAACCGTACCTGCAAATACACAGGGATGGGGTGGTCATGACAACCAACCCATGTTACCTACCAAAGGTCATTCACAGTGCTCAAAGAATTCAACAGTGGGGAGTAAGAAGCAGGAAAAGGGGATTCACTTAGCCTTCTATAGAAACACAAAAAACATGAAGGCGAGTGAAACCACACCATTCGCTGGACCGGAGTCTCTTGAAAAATTGTGTTGAGACCCTCAACAGCTAATTTCCATCATCGGTATGTTATCTCCACTGATGTACTAGTAGCCGGTAGCTTCATCATTGGGTCTTACCTCCACCAGGAGGAAGAATCTCTAGGTGTAGAGACATGGTGGGATCTGTGAAAAGTGCAGTGAAATAAAGTTATCTCTTGTCCCAGAGGGGTGCTATTAATTAAAACTGGGATGAGGGTAAGGTTAAAAAACAGTGAGATGTGTTGGGATAGGAGGTAATTTTATTTCATTGCACTTTTCGCAGATCCCACCATGTCTCTACACCTAGAGACTCTTCCTCCTGGTGGAGTTAAGACCTGATAATGAAGCTACTGGCTATTAGGACATCAGTGGAGATAACATGCCTCTGATGGTTGAGTGTCTCAATACAATTTTTCAAGAGACTTCGGTCCCGTGAATGGTGTGGAGTCACTCCCTTTGATGTTTTTTTTCTTTCATATCACAGTACCTCCTAAACTAAGCTATCCAAATTTCTGAGGGAACTGAAGACTCAATCCTGTAGAGTCCTGCAGATGCTGGACGTATATAGAACAATAATGTACTACCTAGAGAGAACAAAACCAATCAGGAAAGCAAAACAGAGGCGCACCAGTAGACCCCCTCAACACATGCCTCTCTTCCCTCACTCTTTAGGAGAACAAATCGCCAACCTAGCAACTACCCATACCAGAGTCATTCTAATAGGTGATTTCAACTACTGGGCAAATGACGTACTAGGGGGGCCACAGTCAGCTGAACTTACTGAACTAGTCAGCAACTTAAACTTCTCCCAGCACATATTCACGGCCACGCACAACAAAGGCCACACCCTAGATCAAATGTGGACCACTAATTTAGTAGTGTCCCATATATCTATCACGCCATGTATCTGGTCCGATCACCATCTAATTCAATTTAGAAAATTCCACCATCAGTAAACCCCCACCAACATTGGGAGGGTGGCGAGGAAATGGAATCATATTGACAAGAATGAATTCCTCGCCACTCTAACCAACACAGCCCCCAATCCTGAATCTGACATAAATAGCCATGAGAATGTGATCTCTACCTGGCTCCTGGAAGCCAGCGACAAACATGCTTCATTAAAGCAGATCAGGCAATCTCGTCGGCGAGTCACAGAGATGGTTTAGCCAGGAATTAAAACTATTAAAACTCTCCGCCAACTGGAAAGGAAATGGAGGCGGAACTACTTGCAAAAAGACAAAACTATCTATCAACTAGCAATGAGGAAATACAAGATTTCAATCCTGAAGGCCAAAGCTACACACTTCTCCTCCAGAATTTTAAATTCCAACAACAAAACTAAAGAAATCTTCACCATCGTTGACGAACTGTCTAATCTTGACAGTCCTTAGTAAACCCACTCCATCTCAGGCTCTCTGCGAATCCTTAAACAATTTTTTTATTGATAAGATAGTATCCATCAAAGCCAGTATTCCCACCCACTCCTGGCCGGTAAATTTTCACTCTTCTGTAGGAAACCCTCACTCTTTTGACTCCTTTCCACCCGTGGATACACAGACCCTCTGTGAACTGCTGTCAAAAATTAAATCAGGATCTCCTACGGATCACTGCCCTCCTCATGTTCTAAAAAATGCCTTAGTGGCCTTCCCGGACCCTGTGCTGGACCTTCTGAATAACTCTTTCTCAAGGCAAGGTCCCAAATGCTTTTAAAGAGGCCATAGTGGTCCCTCTTTTAAAGAAACCTGGAGCTGACCCCCATTCCTTGACCAATTACCGTCCGATTTCCTTGCTTCCGTACTTAGCAAAGGTTATAGAAGCCTACGTAGCGAAGTGCCTATCCATCTTTCTGGAGGAATCTGGATTCCTCGATTCCCATCAAGCTGGTTTCCGGCCAGCCCATTCTACAGAAACAGTAATTCTAGCAGTTCTTGATTCTCTACGGGAAAAAGCTGACAGAGCCGTCCCCCAAGCCCTGTTGCTGCTGGACTTCTCGGCTGCTTTTGACACGGTCGACCACAACATATTGGTCGACCGTGTCAGAGAGGCAGGTCTTCGGGGTACAGCGCTCTCCTGGCTAATCTCCTTTCTGAAAGACCGCTCACAGGCAGTCCGAATCGGCCAATTCACAGCCCCTAAATTAGAAACCACCTGCGGGGTCCCACAGGGACTCGCTTTCCCCGCTCCTTTTTAATCTCTATTTGATCCCATTAATAAAGTCTCTGAAAGAAAGGAATGTGGTCGCATTCAATTATGCAGACGACCTACAATTAATGTTCACTGTAGACAACTCTCTGCAGTCGATCTCTGACTTCCAATCCACTATGCAATTTATCAGTCATTGGATGGACTGCAACCATCTCAAATTAAATCCTGGCAAGACTGAACTAGTCCTGACCGGTGGCGGTCTTAACCAGTGGGGCCCTCACTACCTCCGACCCCTGCCCTATCAGTTAAAAGTCTGGGTGTTATCATTGACAACGACCTGTCTTTAAAAACTCATGTCAACTCTGTGATCTCCGCATGCTTCTATCAGCTGCGAAAGATCAGGAAAATAAGAAGACTCCTCACCCAAGCAGCTTTGACTCAGGTGGTGATATCCCTGGTACTATCCCGACTCGACTTCGCCAATTCGATTTACCTCGGCATTCCACTTTACCTCTCAAAAAAACTTCAATTGATTCAAAATCAGGCTGCCAGACTGATATGCGAACAACCTAGGTGGCAACGCGCTTCCCCCCCTTTTAAAGAAGCTGCACTGGCTTCCCATCCCCCAGCGCTGCGCTTTCAAAGTCGGCTGCTTGCTGTTCAAATCGCTGCATGGTCGGGCCCCTAAATTCATTGACTGCCTCATCTCCCGCTATACTCCTTCACGCAACCTGCGGTCAGCTCATCTTCAACTTCTGGTTGTCCCCTCCTTCAAACTCACGCGCCAAGGGGGTTGTAGGTTCGCCATTCTAGCCCCTAAACTGTGGAACTCCATCCCCTTGGAAATCAGGTCTAGTCCCAACTTACTGAGTTTCAGAAAGTCTCTTAAAACTTGGCTGTTCACTCCGGCCTACTAACTTTTCCTCCGAGCTCGGTCCCTAGACAGCGCCATGAAACCAATCGGTGTACGAGCGCTTTACAAAACCCTTTAACATTAACATTAAGGGCACTATTGCAAAGTGGCTAGCCTAGACAGTATAAATGTGTCACTCGAAGGTGGGCATACAACTGGAAACAAACCCCACGGCACACTCAACAAGGATGAAAGGAGCAATCCTAGCCTTCCTAGCAAACATTCCATTAAGTGACATATGGCAGCTACCTGGTCAATAGTGCACACGTTTGCAAAGCACTGTTGCATAGATATTCAGGTGAATAGAGACTCAAAAGTGGGACAGAGTATTAAAGCATTTGTTTGCAAGTTGAAGCTCATTTCAAAACGAACCACAACAGTAAACTTAGACACAGCTACAAAGTCAATGCACAGCATATGCATCCAGAAAAGATTCACACTGCAAAACGAAATGGTTACTTACTGGTAGGAGTAGTTTTGCACTTGAAGAATTTTCTGGATTCACATGCAACCCACCTGCCTTCTCAGGAAACGAGGCGAAACAAAGAAAACTAAGATTAGAGTAAGATACAAGACAAAACTTTAGACAATGAAAAGCCCATGTAAAGTAGAGTGAGTAACCAAACCGCCGGGAAAAAAGAATGCGAAGATTGCGACCACACACAGGCTTGTGGGATGGGTATCTGACATCAGGAAAGGGATGGACAAGCCGAACGGCATAGTACAAGATTCAGCTGCCAGTGGAGAAAGGGGGGGCCTTGGGGCCCCAACTTCGAGCACTACTATCTGGCGGCAAAGTTGCAGTTGCCTGCTCGCTGGTTGGCAGGGAGACTGGTAGAGGAACTGGGTGCGCCTGCAAGGAAAAAAGCACATGTGAGGGAGGCCTTTCTGCTTCGGAGTGGATATCCCTGAGGGTCTGGGGGCACCAACAACGTTTTGCGAGTGGCACATGACCGCTTCCTCAGAGGAATGCGCATCATGCTGGCTATGCCCCAGTACACGCCTTAGATTCAAATGGACTCCTTCGAGCACTTTAAAGACCTGACTGGGAGGGATTGCTTGGAGATGTGGAAGGCAGTTGGCATTGGGACTCTGGGTGTCTTGTTTCGAGGTGGAGCACTCATCCCCTTTGAACAACTGCAGATTGACAATGATCTCCCGGTGGGTCATTTCCTGGCTCATGGCCAATTCGTGGCTGAACTTGTCTGCCTTTGGCATATCACTGATACTGAACCTGAGCAACACCCTCTGATGCACGCATTGAATGCCATAGGTGACAGTCGCCGCTTGATCATGTGGCTCACACGCGCACTGTCACACACATCACAAGACCCCCTGCTGCCCCTACGCAGGACCTGGGAGACGGGCATTGGCCGAGATCTGACACAAAAGGAGTGGGACAGGGCTCGTCTTCTCCCTCACAAAGTTTCTCGCTCTGCAAAATTCAAGTATATCCAGCTCAACATATTACACATATCTTACCCCGTACAGACTTCACAGAATTTTCAATTCTCCCTCCAGCTGTCCGAGGTGTCAGGCCCCAGATGCTGACATGGCACATTTGTTCCTGCTTTGCTCCATAGCTGTGGAATTGTGGTGCGAGGTAACACATATATTCGTTGGCATAATGAGGAGAACGGACCTTAACATTATGGCAAGCAGTCTCTTGGGGCTGATTAGGCGTAGGAATTTATTTATTTTATTTGAAAGGTTTTATAAAGCGCGAACATGACCATTCAGGGTATCGGAGCACTGTACATAATTTATGCAAGATGAATAGGAAAATGTAGCACATTCAGTATGTAGTTAATTAGGTAAGTGGTAACGCAAGAAGGAACAAATAAAACAAGAGGTAGAAGGTATTAAGCATTACAAATGCAACATTGCATGTTAGAAACAAAGCTGTATCCCGAGAGTAAAAGTTTGTTCGTGGCTTCAGATCTATCTTTGCAAGTAGTTATTCAGGAGCAACCCTTTCTTCTTTTTTGAATGTGGCAATCGAGGGGTTGATTCTGATTTCAGGTGGAAGAGCGTTCCAAATTCTCGGAGCAAGACCAGAGAAGGTTTGGTTATAGGTTCACTTCTTATTTAATTTGTGTGTGTTCAGCAGTAGTTTATTAGAGCTTCTTAGGGTCTGATTCAAACCGGATAGTTCAAGTTTTTTTGCCAGGTAACTTGGGGTGTTGTAGTGAAGCGCTTTGTGCGTCAAGCAGGCTATCTTGAACCGAATCCTTGCTTCGAAGGGAAGCCACTTGTGTTGAATTAAGTTTGTAGTGATGTGCTCACGTTTTCTTGAACCTGTGATGCATCTGGCAGCAGAGTTCAAGGTAGCCCATAAGGGGGCCAGTCTAGTTTTGGGAAGTCCAGCCAGTGTCACAATTTCGTATTCTAAACAGGAGATAACTAGTGATTGGACAGGAAGCTTCATATCGTTAAGAGGGAGGAAGAGTTTGATTTTCCTCAACGTGTTGAGTTGGTGATTAGCTCCTCTAGTTGTTGCGCTGAGGTGGTCTTGCATATTCAGGTGTTTGTCCAGAGCTATGCCTAATGATTGAGAGGAATCCACAACATGTGGAGTGCAATTGAGAGCAGTTAGTTGTTTGCGCCAGTCCTGAATGGGTGTAGAATGCTTGTGTGGGGAAATCAGGAAGAAATCGTTTTTCATAGTGTTTAGCATAAGGTGATTGTGAGATAACCAATATTTGTTTCACAAGTGCAGTGTTAAGAATTTTGATGTCATCCAGTGTGGAAATTTTCAAGTGCAGTTGAGTATTGTTTGCGTACATATGGTAGTGTATGTTCGAATGGCTTAGAATTTCGGTTAGAGGTTCCATGAATAAGTTGAAGAGCATGGGAGATAGTGCCAACCCTTGAGGCACTCCTGTTGAGACTGGGCTACTATTAGACATGGAATGGCAGACTTTGATTCTCTGTGATTATGTACGAATGAGGCAAACCAATTTAAGACTGGGCCCGATAGCCCAAATCCCTTCTCAAGAAGATCAATCAAGTTGTTTGATCGTGTCAAAAGCAGAGGAAAGATCAAGAAGTATAAGTAGGCAACTTTAAATCTGGTCCAGTAGTCTCAAGGTGTCATCGACGATGTGTGTCTGAGCAGATTCAGCACTGTGTCCCGATCTGAAGCCTGATTAAAATTGGTCGAGGAGTTGAAATTGTTCAATGTGATTATATAGTTGTGCGTGTACATATTTCTCAAGTAGCTTGGCTAAAGTTGCGATATTTGAGATAGGTCTGAAGTTGTTAGGATCTGTTAGGTGTGCATTTGGCTTTTTTGGGCTGCAGTGACTTGACCAATCTTGAGGCAATCTGGAATCCATCTTTGCAGGAGAGATTCATGGACCATTTTAGACCAGACTGGGAGGACAGAGGAATAAGTTCTTTGAAGAGATTGGCGGGAAGAGGATCACTGAAATGATTTGATGGTTTTAATGAAGTTATCGTTTTGTGTAGATCAACATAGTCTGGGAGTATAAAGGTGTTCCATGATGCATGGTTTTTTGGGGAGTAATACATAGATCCAGAAAGAGGGGAACTCATCAAGGGTATCAGAGGCAGTGGATTGTGAGAGACCATGCATATTTGGTGAGATGCGTAGTTATTCTAGTTGGATCTTTCTTGTCTTTTCAATGAAGTGTGCAGAAAATTCCTCACTGTTTGGTGTGGAGTCATTGGATGTAGAGTGTTGGCTAGTTAAGTGGTTAGCTTGCTGTTTGTTGATTTCGAACAGTTTTTTTCGCCTGTTTTTGGCATGGTCGAGCTGTGACCTAAAGTGAGCAGTTTTAGCCCTGCAGATATTTTTGTTATAGGTGCTTCTTGTCGACCTCAGTTGCTTGAGGTTTGTAATGGATGGAGAGTTTCTCCATGCCCTCTCTGCTTGCCTTAGTTTGCGTCTTTCCTCATTAAGGGAGCAGTTGAACCAGGATTTGGATGATGTTCTGGGGATTCTCTTGAGTTGTTTTGGAGCAATTGAGTCGATTATATTGCTCATGGAGTGAATGTAATGTTCGGTGAGGTTGTCCAGGTTTGTCAGGTTAGGGGGCAGAGGAAGTAGGTTGTTACTGAGGCTGGTTAGATCATTTAAGTTGATATTCCTCAAATCTCGTGACCTTTGTTTGGCCTTACGAGGTTGTCCTTGTCTAATCTTCACCCTTTCCAAGATGCAAAATGAGATAAGGTAATGATCCGACCAGTTACAGGGTGATATGTCATCCAGTTGAATGACATTATCTTTAGCCATGATCAAGTCGAGTGTGGATCCCTTGATGTGGGTAGGTTCATTGCAGTGCTGGGTGAAGTTTAGGTCTGAGAGGAAGGCCTTGAAAGTGCACAATAGGGGATCATTTGCATTGTTAGAGTATAGGTTGAAATCACCAAGGAAGATGTGATTAGGGTGTTGGTCAGAGTTGGAGTATATGGTCTCCATTTTTTGTTCTGTGGAGGGAAGTTTATCACCAGGGGGGTGATATATCATGTGGAGTATACAAACTAAATTGTTCAAAATTTCGGTGCCTGGGTGCTCACAGGTGGACATCGGATCAGTTTTAGTGTGTCTTAGCATGAGAATTGATGGAAAGATTCAAGCAATGCAGCCTCTGACTTTCTGAGGCCTATCTAATCTGATGATGTCATACTCCGGGGGAACTAGAATGTCTAGGATAGGCGAGGAGGAGTCATTAAGCCAGGTTTCTGTTAAGACCAGGAGGTCTAGTTCTTGCAAGAGGATGAGGTCGGCAATATCGGCGACATGTCTTACCACTGACATGCAATTAAGAAGCATTGATTTGATGTGGGATTTAGTTACTGGAGCTTCAAGGTGAGAGGTGATGATAGGTAGTAAATTGTCCATGTCGAAAGTTCTGAGATTGACACTGGATTCTCTAAATGGGTTCGAGGGAATAGTTTATATATTGAATGGTACTTGAAAAGAATTGCTGTGAGAGGCGTTGTAGGATAGGAGAAGGGAGTGAGTGTCAGTATCCGAGTAGTAGATTATGTTTGAAGTTCTTAGCAGCGTTTTTGGATAGATTGGGGGGTAAATAAACTTAAGTGAATAGTGACCCACCCGAGATGGTGGGAAATCGATGTGGTGTGTGTTCTTAGGAGCCATGAACAAATGAGGTAATATACGTAGATTTCAGAAGTAAAGAAGTGGTAGCTTTATTGTGGGGTTATTATTTGTAAGTAGATATGTTAAATGCAAAAAGAAAAATTGATGGACAGAATGCAGAACAATGTCATACATTCACCCCAGTACAGAGATCTGGGCCTAAATCCACGTTTTTTTGCTCACCATGCCATAAGTGGGAAGTGTATGCCCAGACCTGGGTCCCGTGCTCACTACACCACTGGATTCAAGCTAGCCTGGCTGATGAAGGGTGATGCCCTGAAACCGGTTCCAGGATGCTTGTTTCCGGTCCAGGGAGGACCTGGCTTGGCAGTTCAGGCTGGACTGTTCCCACAAGGAACAGGGTCAAGACTGTTTTGCATATGGCTGGATCCAAACTGGGGTGGTGTGGTGAGCAAAAGAATGATGGATTAAACCCAGATCCTTGTAAGTGGGGGTGAATGTTTGCATTGTCCATCATTCCGTTCATCAATTGTTTCTTTTGCATAAGTAGATATGTTAGTCAGATTTGTATTCTGCCTCTAGATGTAGTGGAGGTCCTGATTATACATAGTGATATCTAGTTAATTAAAGAGGAGACAAATTGACGATGGACCATATGGCAAATCAGATCATCAGGTGGTATGTAAGGGGTCAGTGTACGAAACAGTCAGGCCTAAAATAGGCAATGAAAGAAACATCATTAAAATGTGGCCGTTCCTAAAGGTTGATCCAAGAGAGTAGTCCTACCATTCCCTCACTGTAGTGTTGAATAGCACAAAGACTAGTCCTACCTTTCTTTTGATGTCTATGGAGGTTGCAGAACGTCCTCTTTTATTTTCTATGCAGGGCTGTGCCCAAAGTCATGTACCTGTTACCTTTGAACTTAATACGAGTGCCATCTTGAAGATGAGATTTCCAAGTTAACAAATGGACTCCCCACTCGATCGGATGAGGCAGGACCCTTGGTTGCACTTCAATTTAATACAGGCGCCATCTTGATGAGGTGATTTCCAAGTAAACAATTGGACTTACCTCTTGATCGGATGAGACAGGACCCTTGTTTGTGACTCTCACCAGGCTGCTACAGTAAACATGACCGGAGCAGCATTTTCCTTGCTGTTCAGTCCTGATTGCTGATCGCTAGGAGGGGGTCCAACGAGCCTTGTTAGGTGTGGAGGAAGCAGACCCGCTATGCGGTGTTGGGTGCGTCTATCTTTTTTGCTCGTACAACTGAACGTGAAGACTCATGGTCCAACATGGCGGTCTTCTGTATGACCGATCACGGGCATGCAGCCCCTAAAGAAGGTTGAGCTTCTGAACCTTCACAATCTTCATCTCCATTTGTGAAGATTATGTGGAACCAACTGAGTGGCTTTAACCTTCCTGTGGACATGTTGGATGTGATTTTGGCTCCTTACCATTCATCCAAAAAGTTCATCTGCACACTACTAAATACTACACATTAATTTACAAATATATGCACCTGACAGATGGTAATACCTTTGTCATTCTTGCATCACGTTTTACCCCTAGTGGATCATGACACCCCACAATCACATAATACCCCTCCCACCTATATCAGATGCAACTTTACAATATAAGCGGGTGCCATTTTAAATAAAGGAGGCCTACTGCCTTTGTCAAGGAGTCACCACATCAGATTATAAGGCAAGCCTATTGGCTTTATCAAAAGATCACCACATTAAAATATGAGGCAAGCCTATTGAGTTTATCAAAGGGTCACTGCATTATAAGCACAATAACCACATGTTAAATGTCACCATCACACCACAGTAATCAGTCACCATGTTTAAATGCAGTCATTATTTTTAATAAAAGCCTTGCAATGTTTTCCAAAAATCATTGTCACTAATATATTTTAACGAAAGTATTGAAATATGTCGGAGTCTTTCTTTCACCACTTCAGGCAACATAAAAGGCATCCTTATGTCCAACCACTAGGAGTCCCTGCACCCCAAGCTGAAGAGCAAAAGCCCGAGCTCCATGAGTGATTTAAATAATGATCACTGTGTCTGATGCTTCGGTTTTCCATTAGCCCTCAGTCTTAGGGCAAGCTTGTTAAACATTTCTAAAGGGGACTACTCCACTCTGTGCAGTCCCCACAACTTTGTAAAATAGTGTTGGTGGTGACACAAAGGACTGAAAATAGCCCTCACAGGGTATTATGGGGCTCTCCCAGATGTGAGTGTGCATATTTAATTAGCGGGCTTCTCCAGTGGTATGCCGTAAACTGCAGCATTGCGATCTTTACTTTTGCTTTGGATGCCCTACTCCCACAGGAGCACCCACGGACTACAAAAACTTACTGAGGGGGGGGGCATAGGCAGCATGGGAAGCCCACTCCTGTGCTACCCGACCGCCTCCCTGACTGGCTAACATAGTCTGTGCTGGCAAGCTCATTCACTTGCCCTCGTTCACGCGGGCAGCATACTGCTGTGTGGTGCCTCCACTGCTCCCCAAGTAACCGGTGCGGGCAGCGGGATGCAGGACAGTGATTGCGATCTACTCCAGGTGAGCCTCTCGAGTTCGGTGTCCTGGGGAATTGGCTCCTCGGGGCACTTGCAATTTCTCAGGGTCTGGTGATGGGGTACCTATTCAGTACTGCACCGGCCCCACCTCCCCGGGAGCTCTTGGGGGCAAAAGTAACCATGGTGAGGGGGCCACATGGATGCCTCCTCCCCTAAATCTTTATGAATTTAACGATGCACTGGCCACCAGGAAAAGTTTGAGCAGGTCTGCTGGCCTCTATCAGGGCGCACATTGCAGGGAGCTGGTTGTACTGGATTTCTGCGCAGCGTTCTTCTCTGCTTTGCTCTCCATAGACCCCATGGCCTCCTGGCCGTCTTGGAGGACATTTGTGGGCAATGGAGTCCATGTCTTCCCTCAGTTGGTCCTCAGAGGCCATAAGGGGACCAGTGCCGCTGGCCCTGAAGAGACCCATCTAATCCTGGGGGGTCCGCTTTAGTCAAAAGTCCTTAGTCCATCACAGGCATCAGATAGCTTCTCCTTCCTGCTGTCAATGGTGTTGCTGCTGCTGTTATCAGGTCCGGGGTCTTGCTCTCAGTTTCTCTATTGTGCATGGTTTTAAGCGTGGGTGGAAAGGTCTAGGTGCAAGGCACTCCATGCCAATCTTAGGATGCAACATCATTCCTCCACCCCTGTCCCAACTCTCCCGCACAGCACTCTGGGACATACCAGGATAGCAGAACCCTTTTCCCCCCGGTCAGATCTGCTGTATGCACCAAGAGGTGTGGCTATAAGGGGCAAACCCTTCCTTGTCATTGCAAACCAGTTCTGGGGCAGCTCAACCTACCTGCCCCCCATCCCCATATGAGCTTGGAGCCAAATTGGCTAGAGGCACAAAGGAAAAGTGCAGGCCTGGTATCAGTTTCATCTGCTTGTGACAGGGAAGGCTTCTTTGAAGTGCAAATAATCCCGGAGCAGAGCCACGGGCCATCCTGCTAAGGGAAGGCCAACTCTTTCCCCACACCCAAGCTTTTTGTCCACTGTGTGGGAGCAATACACATCTCACCAGAGGGGAGCCATCTAGCTGCCAGGTGACAGTTGAAGGCTTACAAGCATTAGGCACAAAACATTTAACTTTCTAAAAGTACCAGTTACTAAATAGTTAGAAAATATCAATTCACCATTAAATTGCATTTTGAATAACTATAAAAATAGTCTGACATATTTCTGCTACTAACCCGAATTTAGCATTAAATAAATGTAACAATGTAGCACAATTATTCCCTAAGGAAGCAGTAAGTCTCGCTACAGGAAAATTGTTTTTGGGGACATTTCACTATAAGGACATATGCAACATTAATTTCTACTTTTAAATATTATCGACCTTTTATGGAAGGTGTGTTATCTGTGTGCAGCTGCCATGCTGCTCATGACTGTAGTCTCACGAGCAGCCTGCGCACATGTGAACAGAAAAGATTAGTGATGTGGGAACAGATTCATATAAATAAATTTCCACATAGATTACCTTAATTAATCATTGGCTCTTTGACAGAATTACAGCATATTTATTTAGAATATTACAATCAGTTACAATTGGCTCCTTCCACATAAGATAATGTATAAATTCTACTTCGTGTCAAACACAACATTTATACACACAAAGGACCACAAGTTTACATATACATACAATTAAACTTTAAAAATACATACAACATATACCACACAATCATTGTTTCACTACTCTGTCTTCCTATTAGTTAATCGGAAGAGGCTATGTTACAAAATTCTCACACAATCCACTGGTGGAGATAGTCTATAAGTATCGCAACTCTGAGAAGAAAATGTATTCTCCCCCTTGTTCCGAAATATGTGCGCCAACATTCCTTAATCTGCTTATATTGGATACAGGAAGACTCCTCCAGTAGAACTGTCGACGCGTTTGGGCCTTACAATTTTGGCCTCTTCAGTACAAAAGAAAGACGAGGTGCTACTGCAGTTCGAAGGAAAATTCATCATTGATTCTGTTTCTGATTGTCTACGGAGAGCTGATCACCGCACATGTGCTGCTCTAACGAGCGAAGGGTCCCATGAAATGGTGGCCTGTCTCATTAAAAGGAGCCAGCTACATGTACCGAATGCGCGCCGTATTATAGCATTGGCCACTGCTACCTTGCACCGTAGTCTCACTCCAAAGCGGATTGATTTACAAGTCGGATCAGGTTGCCACATGTGTTCACACATGTTCATGCGTAACCGGCCCAGTGCCCCTTACCCTAGCTGCGTCGCATTATCTTAAAAGGCGGATATTGGCGGTAAACGTGTGCAGTCCAATCACCATAAAATTACCGTGAGTGTCAGGTAGTGAGACTCACTCACAGTAAAAGTCCAAAAATCAGGCGATCAAAAGCAAAAAATTATGGTAGACTAAATGAGTTGAACCCATTTGCAGCAAGCCATTTCTGCCTTTTTTTTTTCTTTGCCTGATCAGTCCTATGTATTAAAGTCACCTGCTGTGATTGAAAGGGCTTTCATATGGTTTCCCGTATTCCTTTTATTTTGCTGCAGTGGCACTGTAAATTAGTTCTTAGCTTTTTGATGTGTGTAAAGTTTGAGCGTATGCGCAGTGGCAACATGAGACTTTTGACCCTCAAAATGTGCGTCTGCACATAATGTCACTGAATCGCAGGCATTTCCTCTGGTTTCTTGCCTACCACCTTTTTTCATGCCAACTTGATGCTTTGCCTCTGGAATTCTTCTTTCTGAAGGTTTTGTTGCCTTTTCAGGTGGGTCAGTCGGTTACTCTCCCCACATTATTATCTGCACCACATCCCTCTCTAAGGAGTAGGAGAGGATACACCAGTTGGATTCTAAGCAGGCCCTTAGTTTTTATATAGATTGACTGGATATGATCCGGTTGACGATCAAGTTTGTCAGATTCACCGGTGCAAATAAATTAAAGGCAGTCCAGAAACAAGCATTATTGGGGTAGATTTTCCTTTGCATGAAGCTATTTTATATATTGGCCAATAAAGAGCCTCCTGAAGGTCTTCAAGCTTCTTCCACCAGGGCCAAGGCCACAAGTGGAGGGGTTCTGATCTGCCAAGCACCTACATGGCCATCTATCCATACCTACCTACTGTATTGATTCTCGGGTCCTTATGGGAGATAATTTGCCCGCTTAGAGCTGAAGCACTTTGGGGCTTAAATTTCACTCTCAGATCCACCACCTTTGAAGAGACACTACTTTGATATTGATTGAAAAGGTGAGGAATCTGCTATTAGATGTATCCATCAGAAGAGCAAGTTACTTACCTTCACCAATGCTCTTTGTAGTGGATCCTTTAACAGCAGATTCCTCACTGCCTGCTTGCATCCTTTGTTTTTGTGGGTTGGGTTTTAAGGTCCCAAGATTTCACACACTGTTGACATCTTAATTTGTGTGCTGTGCTGCACCAGTGGGCTTGATTTTTGCATCGGTCTCCTAGTCAACCTCAAAAAGTTGATGGCCTACCGAGTACAAAGAATGTAGTATATTGGTGCAATTTGGATACTCTGCTCACAAAAGGAGAGACTGCCATCTACCCATCTGAAGAGTCTTACTCTTATACAAATTCCTCACCTTCCATCACAACAGATATCATCCCTTCTAGGATCAATGGAATCCTGCATTTCTCTGGTGCGTCATGCCTTGCTTCACACGAGGCCACTACAACAATGCCTAGAGTGCAATGGAAGTCAAAAGTGAGCAAGGGACCCACGTCCGGTCCCAGGATGCTTGATTCCGGTCCAGGGAAGACATGGCTTGGCAGTTCGGCCTGGACTGTTCCCATGAGGCACAGGGTCAAGACTGATTTGCATATAGCTGTGTCTGAACTGGGGTGGCAAAGTGAGCTAAAGAATGATGATGGATTCAACCCAGATCTGTGACTGGGGGTGAGTGTTTGAAAAGTTTCAGCACTCCGTCCATCATTTCTTTGTGTTTGCTTTGTTCGCCCTAAGTTGGCAGGGTATGCCCAGACGTGGGTCCCTTGCTCACTTTGCCACTGGATTCAAGCTAGCCTGGCTGATGAGGGCTGTTAGCCCGAAACCGGTCCCAGGATGCTTGATTCCGGTCCAGGGAAGACATGGCTTGGCAGTTCGGTCTGGACTGTTCCCATGAGGCACAGGGTCAAGACTGATTTGCATATAGCTGTGTCTGAACTGGGGTGGCAAAGTGAGCTAAAGAATGATGATGGATTCAACCCAGATCTGTGACTGGGGGTGAGTGTCTGAAAAGTTTCAGCGCTCCGTCCATCATCTCCTTGTGTTTGCTAGATTTTTATTACACATAAAGCAAACGTTTAGTCTAATTAATCCAAGAAAAGTGTTTTGTGCAGTAGAAATGCTGAACTCACATATTTGAAGGTGCACTCCTATGTGAGAATGAAGAAAAAGGCAACGCTGTAAAATAAATATTTGCCTATGATCACACAGTTTGAGACCAGTTTACGGGGCAAGTACATTACCGTTAGGTCGAGTAGATTATTGAAGTTACTCAACCTGCAGGTCTAGTAACATTTTTATGATTTTTCGAGGCCTGAGGGCCCTTGTGGGACTTTGCAGATGAGGTTGCGGGCATTCGAGGTGTATGGTGGAAGGCTGACAGTCAGGAAGGAGCAGATCCATTGGAGTGGTTTTTTTTGGGTTCCAATGTTGTGTAGGCTTTGGCTGAGGATAGGGGTGGGAGACTGTGCCAAACACTGCGGAGAGGTCGAGGAGGATGAGGTCTGCCGTGTTCATCTGTCCAGATGGATAGTAACTTGTGTATTACCATCTTATTTACAAGCTAAAAAGCCTCTCTGGTAGACCTAAGAACATTCTAAGAGAGGGAAAGCTGCAACAGTAGCTGCTTTAAGAAATGTTCCCATTTCGGAGATTTGTAAAGTCGCTACTTGGAGTTCTGTTCACACATTCACTAAATGCTACTATGTCGATTCTAATTCCAGGGCCTTATCCAGTTCCAAAGTAGCCATTTCTTTTTATGAAGACCACAATTATGCACATCCACTGCATACCTTGGCTCCAAATAACGTGGAGTAGTTCAGAAGGCACTATCAAGCTAACAGATTTTTTTTCCTCTTCTATTTAATTTTACCTGCTTTTCTCAACCTCTTCTCCTGCACATTCAGAATTTTCTGGAAAGAGATTGGTAGCACACGTCATAGCAGTGTGAAGATGCAGGGACTGCATGGGGACCCCATTCTTTTACTTCCATTGATCCCACTAGGGTGGTCATTGTTATTAGTCGCTTTATCTACCGACTTATGAGATGCTCCAACTGAACCCTGCTATGATTGCTGATGACATACTTCGGGTTTAGCTTGTTGCCTTTAACAACTTCTGATGCCAACGAGTACTTGTGGTTGAGAAAGTGCTTTAAAAAGTGCAGCATACCTTTGTTCTGGTCAGTAATTCCATTCTCCTACATACTAACATTCAAAGAGCCAGAGCCTTCCTTCAAAAAAGGTGTTTTTGCTTGATTTCTTAGTAGAATTCCAACATCCCAGAGGTGCAGCATAAACTACATCTCCTTTGTATTTGGAAAATGATGCCTGCTCCCAACAATGTCAAAGTCCTAATTCAGTGCAATGCAGTGACTGGCAAATCTCTGGTCATCTTCTCTAGAACTCAATTCTGTAACCACAGTTGAAATGGGGCTGACCTTGGCAAGTGCAGGGATTGTTTGCATTTCCTGCAGTTAATCTCTGCCCCCTTGATGTCCAGAACTGAAATAAAGTTGTATTAAGTGGAGGATAAGATACTGAAATGAGCATGGAGAAAGAAGCCATGATATGAAAGGAAAAAATAGAAAGAAAAAAGAGAACCTCAGGAAAGAGAAGTGGCTAGGCTGTCTTTTTATTGAGCATTGCATCTTTTTATGTCACTCATTCCAGGAGAAGTCAAACCTCCCTTAAGCACCAAGGATTTTACCCCGAGTTTTGGGTTACAAGAAGTGTGAACTGTTCACTTTGGTTTCTGAGAGTAACTGAGCCATCCAGTGATGGAGTTCAACCCCTCGGGTGAGAGAATCTAGATGACCCCTACCAGGATGGCTACAAAAAGCAGAAGCTCCCATTTAGAAGGTCCAGTAGGGACCATTGGAAGTATTCTTTGGTCACCAGACTTTGCCATTTGTTTGAAAAGCCACTAACGGTGATTTATCCATGTAGGGAAGACGATGGACTGTGAGAAGAGCACGTTTCCCACAAACATGTTTGTATCCTCCCACTCCCCGTCTCCTCACCATCTGAAGACAAGGTATCTTATATGACACTGATGGGCAGGGTTTCACCTTTGGGTTATGGCAGGATTTCTTGGTTTTATGCTGCAATGTATGGCCAGGGTATTGCCAAGTAACTATCAACTGTTTTGATGAGAACTTTGTACCATCTGATAACCGCTCTTACCTTCTGCTCTGTGATCTGAGCCCTAGAACTATCTTGTATAGAATGTGGAGATACTCTACTGGCTACCTCTACCATAGCATCTTCAGACTGTTCCAACTGCTGTAGATCAGCTTGTGGCTGGGACCAGAACAATGTATCCCTTCCATTGTTTATAGTCTACACTGGCTCACTCTTGATGGCAAGCTAAAATTAAAGAGGAGGGATGCCTTGTCTTTAAGTACATTTTTTTGGTTATATCTAAATACATGTCCTATAAGTTGATTCTTTGGTGGTCAAGACTAAATTTGTGGTAGTCAATTGATGAGAAATGACCAAGCTCATGAAAAGCTCCCAGCTTTTCCCCAGGTTACCAAGGGAAACGGGTATTTCAGGCCTGCCATCTTCATTGTCGAGGCTTTGCTCCTCGACTCATTGTTCGTGATTGGGGCAATTCGGAGGCTTCCTTCTGAAGAAGCAAATAAAAATACAAAAAGGTATGTGGGTGAATATATAACATCAATCTCTTTTTTGGGGGGTTGGGTTGAGGGATGTGTTGGGCAATTTATTTTTCCTTTTTCATTGCACTTTATCTATTTAGTGCCTTTTTATAAAGTGTATATAAGGCATGCATTTTTGAAACGCTAAGCAGCATGTTGGATTTATTGTTCATTATTAACAATTTATGTAGGAACTTTTCATTGCACCATTAAGCAGTCTAAATGGAGCTCTATTGATTTTGAGCGTGTAAATAAGCCTAGTTATCACGTGTAATGATAAGTGTTAAAGATTACATGTCCTACCTATTATCCATAGGCACTATGAAGTACTAATGATCAATTTCACACGGCTGGTATTTTCATTTCTGAGCGAGCACTGGGCCTCCTGACCTCTCAGTTTGAATAGTGCTTGGTGTTTAGACCTCTTTGTATAGTTTGAAATTTCTGTATTTTTATTAATTTTGCTTGAATTTCCATGTTTTAATTATTAATTTTTTTAAAGATATTTTTGTTAAAGTCATGGCAAGCAATAAACAGACAAGTACACCACACTTTATCACATCTTTGTATGGCAAGATTACAGATTGCATCATTAAACATTCCACGCGTTTCCTGTCTCCATTTACCCCGCATCACAACCATAGTGCTGGAAATGTAGTCCTAAGGAATGACCGTAGAATCATCAACTGGAGGGAGGGAGGTATGGGGGGGGTCCCCTCTATAGGGCTATGGGGGTTCCATTTGCCCCAGATTTTCTTCCACTTCCTAGAACAAACCCAGCATAACACTTTTTCCAGGCACCAGTCCATGTCTCGCTCCCAATCTCTCTGGCGAAGTGCAGGTGCCCCCGCCCAATAAATTCGCAATGTTGAGCTTGATTGCCAGACCCAAGGTCATCCAGGTCCGTTCCATGTGATTTAGGTCGGTTGCGTCCCAAATATTAAGCAAGCACCACTTAGTGGAGTCTGCCATCTCACTTCCGCATAGGTCATTCATGCAGGCCACCACAGACTCCCAGAAGCGTTGTATAGCGGGCAGCTCCAAATAATATGAAAGAAGGTTCCCAGCTGACCACACTGCCTGCGACAGCCCGCATCCATTACCTTGCCCATTTTTACCATGGTGTTGCATGCAAAGTAGGACCTGTGTAGAATTTTGAGCTGCACTAAACAAAACCCAGTCTTATTCGCTACCTCTCTTGGGGAGGCCAGAGCTTCAGGCCATTCATCGCCCTCCAAACCCCTCAGATCTTGGTCCCATTGTTCCTGCAAATTTAGAAGAGTATCCGATGAGTTATTAATCCGTTTTTTTATGTGTGAGGTAAGTTGCCCTGCGGGACATGCGATCATCGAGCAGTCTATTTTCCAGGGGTGAAGCCTCGGGTAGGTCTTCACCCTGGGGAAGCGCCTCCCGAAGTGCAGGTCTTATCTCTAGGTAGTGGAAGGTTTCAGTAGGAGCGAACTGTTAGTCTTGTTGCAAGTTGGTGAAAGGGACAACCTCTCCCTGGGACCAGAGGGCCCCTACTCTGGAGAAACCAATAAGATCCCACTTATCGAATGATCCCCGGTTGTGTCCCCAGGGTGACCAACTCTTTGGAGTCTCAAAGGGATCTAACCTGGGTTATCCTGCCCTTCCAACCCAGCGCTTTAAGTGTTATGTGCCAGAGTGTAACCATGACCGCTGTGGGCCCTTGGAGAGTTAAGCGTCATGGGCTGGAGTAGAGGGCCCACAGATATCCCCCTGGTTGCATGACTAGCTGGTTCATATGGAACGCGGGCACGTCTGCAGGAAGGTGCACGCATTGATTAATGGTCATGAGCTGAGCCGCCTAATAGTATTTTTGAATGTTGGGCAAGGCTATACTTCCCATCGTACCATCCCCATGTCAGTTTGTTGAGTGCTGTGCACGCCGGGCCCCCCTCCCAGAGCAGTGTCCTGGTTTCACTTTCTATGGCTTTAAAGTAGGCCGTACGGACTGGGCATGGTGTATTGTGCAGGGCGTAGAGGAAGGTGGGCAGGGCCATCATTTTAAACAATGCAACTCTGCTGAGCAGTGATAATAGTAGGGACCTCCAGTGCTGGACATCGCTCTTTAATCGCGTCAATGGGGTCTGTAGGTTTTTTGCATAGAAAAGATCTGGGTCAGTGGTGACATATATGCCGATGTATTGGACCCAATTTACTGCTATCTTTGCCTTTCACCATTGGGGCAGTCTGGGCATCTGTCCATGCAGAATGTATGTTATAGATTAGGTCCAGTTAATTGTATACCCTGAATAGCGACCAAACACTGTGTGTATATGCATTATTCTGTTGAGGGGAAAATAGAGGGTCTGGTACGTAGACCAGGATGTCATCCGGGTAAACTGAAATTCTGTCCTCCCATTGCTCGGTACAGTACAGAACACGGATCTGCGGATCCATATTGTTCCAAGCCGCCAAGGGTTTCAGTATATGAGCAAAAAGAAGCAGAGAGAGTGAGCAGCCCTGTATAGTTCCAGGCTGGAGTCCAAAGACCTGGGAAGTTCCCCCGATGACGGTAGCCTGCGCTAAGGGTTCGGAGTGGAGGAGCTGCAACCATGTTAAAAATCTAGGGCCAAAGCCCATCTTGGTCAGCACTTCAAAGAGATAAGGCCATTCAACTGTGTTAAAGGCCATAGAGGCATCTAACGAGAGGACTAGGACATCCTCTTGAATTCCGCCGGCCTGGCCCAAAATCCCTTGAAGACACTGCAAGTTGAGGGCAGTGTTGCTTCCCGGCATAAAGCCGGATTGGTCTGGATGGACAAGTTTAGTGATGATTTGAATTAGCCGGGTAGCCAATAGTTTAGCTAGGATTTTGATTTCGGCATTAAGGAGCGAAATCAGTCTATATGAAGCACAGCTCTCTGGCGGTTTACCCTCCTTGTGAATGATGTTATGTTAGGGTTTTTTATTGAGCGCACATATCACCCGAAGGTCTCAAGGTGCTAGCCTGTTTCAGGGAACGGTGGAAAGGAGAGAGAAAAGTGAAAGGATGGACAAAGGGAGAATCTCAAACAACTAAGTTTTGAGAGCCCTACAGAACTTTCTGTGATCGGTCTCAGTACGTAAATATAGAGGGAGTGAGTTCCAAAGGGTAGGGGCAAGGTATGAAAAGGATCTTCCACCATTCCTGGCTGTACGGATCTTGGGTGAAATGAGAAGATGTTTGTTAGCTGATCGGAGGGTTCTAGAAGGGTTGTACCTAATCAGTTTCTTATCAAGATAGAGGGGACCAAGTCCATAAAGGGTTTTGTGGACCAGACAGTTGATTTTGAATGTTATGCGCTTTCTGATTGGGAGCCAGGGAAGAGTTCTCAGATTGGGTGTCGAGGGGGATCGAGGTGGTAAATTTAATACCAATCTGGCTGCCGTGTTTTGAAGGACCTGGAGCTTTGTTAGATGTTCTTCGTTGATTTGAAGCCATAAGTGCATTACCGTAGTCTAGCCGGCTGATGATTAATCCTTGCATGAGTGGCATTCGTGATGACAGTGGAACCCATTTAAAGATCTTACGGAGGCTGCGCAAAAGTCCGTAGTAGATGCTGGCCACATGATTGACATGATTGTACATGGAAAGATGAGTGTCGATCAGCACTCCTAGGTTACGAACGGCCGACTTAAGTGAAGGACAAGAGCCCAAATTTGTGGGCCACCAATCACTTGACCATTGGGTTGATGCTTTGCCGAAGAGAATAATTTCAGTTTTGCTAGCATTCAGTTGTAAGTGGTTATTTGGCATCCAAGTATGGATATCGGACATACACTGTCTGAATCAAAGTTTGCTGTCAACAAGATCCGGTCCTAGCGTGATTAGCAGCTGAGTATCGTCAGCGTACGATACTGTTTCAAAGCCGTGAGATGTAATCACGCTGGCCAAGGGTGCCACATACAAATTGAAGAGAGTGGGGCTCAGAATAGAGCCCTGAGGGACACCCTTGTCAATGAGTTGGCTGCTGGATACAAAAGTGCCCATGTGCACTTTCGAGGTGCGGTTGGTCAGGAAGCTGCATAGCCAGTCCAGTGCGGCGCCCCCGACACCCATCTCCCGCAAGCGATTGACAAGGGTGATGTGGGAGATGGTGTCGAAGGCAGCCGACAGATCAAGGAGGACCAGAATGGCTGATTGCCTGGCATCGAGGGTGAGTCTTATATTATCTACAATTTCCAACAGAGCGGTTTCGGTGCTATGAGATGCCCGGAATCCGGATTGAGAAGGGTCCAATAGATTGTTACTCTCTAAATAGGTGGTGAGTTGCTTGTTAATTTGTGACTCAAGAACCTTCCCAAAGAAAGGGAGGAGGGAAATGGGCCGATAGTTATTGGGTTGCTTAGGGTCCAGGGTGGGTTTCTTCAGTATGGGCTTGACCATTGCCGCCTTCCACCTTGTGGGGACGGTTGAATGCAATAAGGATAGGTTAAGAAGCTTGGTGATGCCAGGTCCAATTTTGAGCAAGATGTGAGGGGATATTAGGTCAACGGGGGAGCCGGATTTAATCTTAAGGAGGGCAGTTCTGACTTCCTCTTGAGTGAATTCAATGAATTCATTAAGGAGGGTGGAGTTCGTAAGATCGTTGTTGGCCGGCCCCTGGTGGTGGTGTTCGACGTCAGTGTGGGGGAAAAGACTGTGGATGATGTTAATCTTGTCCACAAAAAAAGAGGACAGGGTGTCAGCCCACTCTTGGGATGTAGGCTGTTTGGGCTGACATGAGATCGGGCAGGTGAATTCTTTTAATATTTTAAACATTTCTTTCTGGGAATTGGAGGCCTGATTAATTCTATCGCCCAAGTATGTTTTTTTGGCCATGGCTATATGGTCAAGATAGTCTGTGGATAGATTTATAGGCCTGCCTGTCATGGGTACTTTTGGAGTGCCTCCACTTACGTTCTGCCTTTCTAACGGCTGTCTTGTCGGATTTTAAATCGGCGGTGAACCAGGGTGACGGTTTGTGGTGGCCTTTAACTTTTATTACTGGGGCTATTTTGTCAAGGGCCAAACTGATTGCTGCCTTAAAAGACTCGACAGCAGCATCAGGGTTATCTGTATCAAGTTGGGAGGGAGTGATGAAATGAGGAGAAAAAGTAGCAAGGTTGACTTTGTTCCACTGTCTGCTCAGAGTGGGTTCTTTGCGTGCATTATTGGGAACAGGGGTTGTCTGTACAGAGAATTTTAATATAGTATGATCTGACCAGAGGACTGGTATTGGGGGCTCCACCCTAATGAGGGGCGAGTTAGTGAATAAAAGATCAAGTGTGTGGCCAGCTGAATGAGTAGGGCCAACTACCAGCTGATTGAGACCCAAGGTGTTTAGGCCCGAGATGAGGGTGTTGGTATGGGTGTCGGACAGGAGCTCGGCATGGTGGTTAAAGTCTCCCAATAGGAGAAAATTATCAGCAGCCAAAACATGCGGTGCAATTGTCTCGATCAAATGGTTGGTGAAGTGAACTTTGTTTCCCGGAGGGCGATAAAGTAGGGCGCCTCTCCAGGATCCCTTAGTTAGACAGTCCATTTTAAAAATGCAGAGTTCGCCCCAGTCTGAGAGGAAAGTATCCATTATGCTTAATTTGGAATTGGCTCTAAAAGCATTGGATAGGCCACCTCCTCTCGTTTTTCCTCCTATCGAGTCTGATCAGGTGGTAATCCAGGGGAAAGGCTATCTCGATGTCGGGGAGCGAAGACTCGTGGAGTCCTGTTTCTGTAATAAAGAAGATGTCAGGTTTCTCAGAATCTAACAGGGTCCAGATTTCTAAAGCGTGTTTAGAGATAGAGCGCGCGTTACAATATATCCCTGTGAGATGGTTCAGTCAGGATGTGTTTAGGGAGGTCGATGGAACAGGATTCAGGAAGGGTTCGGCGATTGTCAGGGATGTCTATTTGACCAGTCGTAGGCCATACTAATGGAGGGAAAGTCGTGGAAATGTCAGAAGGATGTGCTCTGTTGAATGTAAGGAGCTCTTGACTGGTATAGCGTATTATGGCCATGGGTAATATCAGCTTTTGGTGGAGTAAGTGAGAAAGACAAAAAGAAGCAGATAATCAGAAGGGAAGAAAGAAATGGCCAGAGTGTCCGGCGGCAGCCAGGCGCGGACGGGCGCAGACGGGCTTGCCTTTGGCGCGCCGCTGCGCGCGTCCGCTCGGTGCACTTCCTTTTAAACAGGATGGAAGTGGTCAGATGGTGAGGGCTGCAGCATCTACAACGCTAACCCTGGAATAGGACTTCCGGTGAGAGGAGAAAAATGGTGATGCGTGTCTCTCCGCTCAAGCGGCACCATCCGTGGCGGAACGGGGACTGCACAGCACAGTTAAGTGAGCAGGAAAAGAGGTAAGGGCGGCGCGCAGGAGGTTAAAAAGTTTTAAAAGCAGATTGAGGTAAGACGGGCAATGAGTAGCGGCGTGCCGCGTCAAACCTTGTTTCCTGGTTAAGGCTGAATGATGACTAAGGAAGCCAACCTTTGGTCCCTTGGAAGCATACCATGATCCCTGCTCTCTTTTATATATCTGCAACAGATGCAGGGCGAGTTTCTGGGCAGTGAGCTTCTACATCCACTCTCTCATTTATCCCAAGCCCCATACCATTACTTTGATCCCCAAAATAACCCTTTCTAGACTCTCCCCTACTCTGCCCCTCCTTGCATCATCTGACACCTCTTTTACTATACCGATCCCCCAAAACAAGCCTTTCTAAACTCTTCCCTCTGACTCTTCCCCTCCACATCCCTTTTTACTCATCCCAAGCCGCCTCCTACTGCTATGAGCTCCAAAACAAACAAAAAAAAAGTCTAAATCCTTCACTCTTCTATCCCTCCACTATCCTTTTCAGTCAAAATAACAGACCAACATGTGCACTTCTGAAATTTCATATTTCCCTATACTAATTAACCACTAATCCTTTATGGGTTCTAGAGTAGCGTGCTACTCGCCGAAAAAGCGCTTCAACACCTCATCAGGGGTAGCAAGCACTATATAAATGCAAACCTTTTTCCCTCTTATATCCCTCCGCTACCCTTCTCTATCCAAATAACTGAATAACATATCCACCACTCAAATTGCATATCATATAACACTATACTAATTTTTCAACACTAATCCTTTATGGGTTCCGGAGTAGCGTGCTACTTGCCAAAAAAGCGCTTCAACTCCCCATCAGGGGTAACAAGCACTATATAAATGCAAACCTTTTTCCCTCTTCTATCCCTCCCCTACCCTTCTCAATCCAAATAACTGACTAACATACCCACCACTCAAATTGCTTTTATATTTCACTATACTAATTCAAATCTAATCCTTTATGGGTTCCAGAGTAGCGTGCTACTCTCCAAAAAAGCGCTTCAACACCCCATCAGGGGTAGCAAGCGCTATATAAAGGCTAACCTCTTTCCCTCTTCCATCACTCCCGTACCCTTCTCAATCCAAATAACTGACTAACTTATCCACCACTCAAATTACTTTCATATTTCACCATACTAATTCAACTCTAATCCTTTATGGGTTCCAGAGTAGCGTGCTACTCGACGAAAAAGCGCTTCGACGCCTCGTCAGGGGTAGTAAGCGCTATATAAATGCAATTACAATACAATATATAAACCTAAATATTTTAAGCATTATTTTACAAGATTGTCTGGGATGCCTTTATGAACCTATCTATTACTTTATACAACCTCTAAAATAACATGAATTAACATCGTGGGCTGGTCGCCTATATGCAGAGGCTCATATTGTGCTTTGGGCAGAGTGTCTTCCTGTTGATGACAACTTCTGTAGTTCTTTTGCTTGGCTAGCCTACGTATGCTTTGCTATACACATGCCTGTCTTGCATATTTAAAATGGATTGAAGCTCTTGAGGCCAGTAGTCTTCATAGTAACAGCAGTTTCGAGGTCCAGGTTTGTTCTTCGGCATGATGGGCAGTTGAGTTGCGAGGGTGATGTGGTCTATTTAAGGGACGAAGTTGCCGTATATGGAGGTAGTTATGTGGCAGGAGAATTCCGAGAATTTGTTGCAAAGGGCTTGCGAGGGTGTGATGGTGCTGGAGGTGGCAGGCCCTTCATACACAGAACCACACACAACCCACTTGCCTCAACCCTATAAGATACTTAGCCATGTCGTGTGCCCTTATATACTAATGGGTCCACTGCAAGAATCTGTGTTTGACCTCATGGTTCACTCAGCCTTTCTTCTGAGGTCGATAAAATGAATAGCATTGAGTTGGGTGACAATACCCATCTATTACCACCTTGATGTTCTTAAGGGTGAACGTGTTTTAAAACTATACATCATTAGTAATCTTAATACCTGCTTTGAAGGACTTTTTGCTTGTTCTGGTCAGTCATTATAGGCCGTTTACCAACAGCTCTGACTTTCTCTTTTTGGTTTAAGTTGCTTTGGAATACTATTTCAACATCTGTTCAAGAGCATCCCCAAAAATGCTGTCGCTTGAAGTTCGATACAAGTACTTGTTGACTTCCAGAAACTTTGCAATGGTGTGGAATTTTATAAAATATGCGCTTATCCAAGGAAAGGAATGCTTCCGAAATCTACTTGTCCTGTAAATAAAAAAAAGAATTGTCTCTTGATGCCATGCAGTGTGGCGGCAAATTATGGTAGAGTTCTCATAATATCAGAGCTCCAATTATAGCCTCTGTGGTCCTGTACTGGCTCATATGACAAGAAGTGGACTCTTAAGAGGCTCAGATATTTCTATCTTTCAGCAAATTTGCATAAAGTCGATGGAAGCAGGCCGGAAGTGGTAGTTTTGGATTTGGAAAAACCCTGTGAATCTGTGTAAACCCACAAACTAACATGTTAATTGCATTCACCAGCTCCTCTCCAGTTTCTTCCCATTCAGATTAATGCTTTTCCAAGATAGAAAAAAGGGGTGTTTTGCAAAAGTGATTTTTCAATCACTCAACAGATTTTCGCATAAACATATATACATATGATGATTTGCTCGTGCAGAAAGTTTGTACGGTTTCCAACTCTGCTTCTATAAACTTTTTAACTTTATCAGTCATAAATCTGCAACAATACAAGAACACATACCTGCAGATGTGCTTTTGTGACTTTCTTTAAGACTCGAGTCCCTAATCTATTGCCATGTTGTCCATAACGGTTTTGCACCAATACCACTATTAATCTTTTTTGAAAAATATCAGCATGTATTGAATACAGTTTATTAAATGATGCCTCAGAGAAATGGTATTTAAGTTGTACGATAGTTTAGCAAAATGTTTTTCGTTTTTGTATACAATACTTTACAATAGATGTTAAAATAATTTATTTTAATTTGGTAATAAAGAAATATCTAAGACATTTAGGTCTGCTAGGTCTCTTCAAATGTAATATAAGGAGTGTGTCTGCTGGTGGGCCTAGTGTTCATTTGTGTACTTCTAGGTATTCAACTTACTATGTGAGATAGCAAACTATCGTGGCACAAGTTTTAAAAAAATATACAGAGTTCGACGACAAACATTTTTGTGATTTACTAATAGGATTTCCAATTTCATCAATAATGGGCTGTTCTGGTGTTAATGGTCGCTGGTAAAGAGATGTGGACAGGGGAGTGGGTGTTCTGGGCTTCTGTCATTAACGATTTGGGAAGGATGCATTATTCAACTAAACTGCAGGTTGAGTACAGCCACTACTTCATAAATATAAAGGGTGCACAACTGTTTTCCATGTTGTACATAATTAAAAAAAATACTGGTTAATTTTAATTGTAGAAGAGTGCGTTCTGGAAGTGGGGCTTCGGTTACAAGTACAGTGTCTGTAGACCAAAGGTTACCGGAGGAACCCACGGAAGAAGAGCAGCAGCACCTGGACAAGAAATCCCATGGTGAGTTGCAAGTGTTTGAGTGGAGACATGAACTCTCCACTTTAACAGTTAGAAATGTTCTGTCATGGGATCGAGTTAATGAGTTTTAGTAAAGTTTCCGGTATCTTGTAGAGAAATCAATATCATTTTATAGCCATAATCGCTGCTGCTACCCGAGGATGAACTTGACGACAAAACACTAAATATTCAAATGGTGGACTACTTCAGAGATTTTTTTCAACATTATTTACAGTGCAAGTTTAGTCTTTGCCCTGGAGAATGATTTTCGTGTATTCTGAAGCATTTCGTGATTTCTTTTTAGAATGCAGTATTAGGTATGGGACAGCTAAGCAGCTGGAGTCTCACCGACTCCTCGGGATTTTGGTGAATGAGGGAGGCTGTTCCATGCCATAACAATCCTCTGAATGCATATTAGGATTTTAGGGCTCATAAATGGTTCTAGGTTGTTCCCCCTTTCACCAACTACAAACCTCACAGATCTTTGAGACTGATTTAAAAAAAAATGTTTTTTTCCCTTATTTGCTTTCACCATTGCATTGGAACATATACACATTCCTAATGATTTACAAAGATATCTGCTAATAGCTTCACAATTTCGTTATCTAATTCCTCACAGCTTAAGTGTATAGTGTTCTGCACCAGTTACTTTTTGTATTTGTAAATCTTCTAGATGTTCTGTTACTTATTTTGTCCATATGGCCATTATCATTTGTTTAATTCCACCATTGCAATCTTAGGGCCTTCCGTTGTCATGGTCTGCATGGGCAACACTGCTGCAAAAGGATGTAGCCTTACTGCTAGAGCGGCCGACCTCGAAGCTGGGGAACGGGGTTTGAGTCTCGGCAACAACGCTCAACATCCTGTGATTTTGGGCAAATCACTTAATCTCCCCGTGCCTAACCAAAATGAATGTGTCCATCTGTAACAAAACTGGTGCTCATGTAAAGCGCTTTGATACCTGATATCTTCGGCTCTAGTTCGCGCTATATAAAACTCTAAAAAAAAAAAAAATCTTCATTGAGCAATTTTGTTGTGTCTGGCATTTTTAAAAGATTTTCAATGACTGAGGCACCAGCTTTATTTTAGTTTTTCTGTCTGTTTTTTAAGTTTGAAACAGTGAGACTTATTTCAAATTTATAATCTTTGCTTTCTGGACTTAGCTGTATAAATGAGATCTGGGAAAAGGGTTGCATGGACCAAAAGTGAGATTGATGCATTGTGGTTGTGTGAAGACCTTCTAGAACTACAAATGAATTACTAAGATGTAATAAATATATATTTAATTTATCTCTTGCGTACGCTCCGTAAACTTTCAGAAGTAGGCTATTTGACCTGTGCCATGACTGGGGCTCTGTTAAATGCCCCTCTAGGCAAATTATGCTCCCTCGTGAAACGCCCTGCTCATCAAACAAGTTTATTTTATTTTTTTTAAACTCCAACTGTTTCACCTGTTCTGTCTTTTCAGACAGTCAGATTTGTTTATTAAAAATACATTTTATTGTTTTACAAATGGCTATCCATATACATTCAAAGATGCAAAGCATAAGCTAAAGATCTTTCAAGCTGCCTCTGCAGTCACATCTGAGTTGCAGGTAGATCATCAGAATGTGATGTAAACAAATAAAATGATGTGCCAGATTATAGCAGGCAACTGAAAGCCCCTTTAAGTATAAAGTGTAAACAGTTTGTGCCAACTAGACCTGAACCAGCTCACAGAAATCTTATCAGAAAGCCAAGAACACGTAGTTGGGGGCTTCCGGAAATGTGCATATATAATTACAAATAAGCGTAAGAGAGATAAGGTAGCATAGGTATCATATTTTCTAAGGAGGAAGCGCTGTTTTTATCCGTGGATATGGATGAAGACCGCGTGTGAGACTAACCCAAGAAACTCAACAAATGTCTATATGCCAGGGTCCAATTGATCTAGTAGGATACTAACTAGCCCTTTCTTACTAGGCTGTTGAATGTTAACCTGCAAGCGGCTATATTATGAACTTTGTCTAAAGAGTGAAACTGTAGTACAAAACACATTCAAACACTGCTGGCTGATGTTTAATATTTGTAAAATGTCACATAATCAGTGTGTGGGGTGGGGGAGGATATAATACCAGGCGATGTGCAAAATCAGTTTGGCTGTATCAGCGGCGGCTCCTCCGCTAAAGCGGAGAAGCGTCACCGCACTGCTTTCTGAGCAGTGCAAAAGGAAAAATAAAATGATAATACAGCGTTATCGTTTTATTTTTAGTACGGAACAAGGTTAGTGCTGGGTGGGGCTTGGCTGTCAGAGGGAGAAGGAGTGGTTGGTGCACCATAAGTGCGCATGACGGCTTGGCCGGCTGTCTTGGGCTGGTCGAACAGACATGTGCACGCAGCATTTCTCCACCTGGCTGTGTTACACAGCCTGGTGGTGAATAGTCCCAAGCACTGTCTGAGCGGCAAACCAGGCTGCTCGACCAATCACGGCGGTGCTGTCATGGTTGGCTTAGAGGAGTCTGGGAGCTTGGGTGCTGCCGGGAGCCAGGAACGGAGGGAGGATGGAAGAGGTCGCTGCAGGTAAGTCGTCTCTTCTTTCATTCTAACACCCACTCTGCCTCACCGCCACTGTCCCTAGCAGCCGCCACTGGCTGTATGGAAATGTCTTCAATAACAATTTTTGTAACCATATCCTGGCAAAATTACATAATTAAAGTCAGCTGGGCAAAATTGGTCTTTTGAACCTTTATAATGGAGAAATGTCAAATCGCCGAAATATCTTTTCCACAAAAGTAGTATGTTTTTGTGAAAATGGTATATGCCTATTTGAAAACAGGGGTCGAAAGAGTGTTAGCAGGAGGGAGTGGGGCGTTTTAAAGGTAGACAGGGAAAGGGTGTAAAAGAAACAAAGGAGGGATTGTGAAAGGGGGGTGAAGAAGAAAATCCCACTTAAAAAAGAAGGCATCTAAGGAAAAACAACCTTTTAAAAGAGTTAAAGGGGGAAAAACAAAAATAAACAATTTTGTTCTGAAGTGGTTTTCTCCATGTTGATTTTGTCAACCTGGTGGAAACTATTCATACAAAACATCAGTCACACTCTAAACTCCCACTTATGGGGTCACAGGATAAGTTAGGGGAATGCTACACCAATTTCTTTGAAAACCAATATTTGATTCTAATTCAGTGCGAAATGACCCTGTTAGTGCCAACAAAGACAAAGAGCTGGTCTAGCAGAAGATTAGAGCGCAAGTCTGCCAAAGGCTTTTATAATAATGCATACCTTTGACCATTATTGTACCTATTTAGAGCAGGATCAGAGAATGTGCATCAAATTTCAGTCTAGCCCCATATCTACAGCAGGAAGCACAATCAGATTTCTCAAAAGGGTCCTCACCTGTCCTGCTCTGAGCTAAATGGTTGTGGTGGTGAAAAAGATTACTGTGCATCCCACTTACTCTGGGGAATAGGCAAAGGGTTGGGTTTCAGCATTCAATCAACTTGGACTTATAGAGCGTGGTTAATCACCTGTGAGAGTATCCAGGTGCTGGGTTTTTGCTGGGGTCAGTTGAAGAGCCAGGTCTTGAGTCCTTTTCTGAATTCAGAAGCAGAGGATGATGCTTTGAGGTGCAGGGGAAGGTAATTCCATGATCTGGCAGCAAGGTAGGAGAAGGAGCTTTCTTCGACTGATGTGGGGAGTGTGAGCGAGGAAAGCAGAGCAAAGGTGTCTGGAGTATTGGTGGAAGTGCAGGCGGTGGCTTATGTATGCTGCCCTTGGTTGTGGAGGGCCTTGTAGGTGTGTATAAGCATCTTGATTGGCATATTTTCTGGATAGGGAGTCCGAGCAGGTTCCTGTGGTGGGGGGTGAGGTGGGTCCATTTGGAGAGGTAGAGTATGAGTCCGACAGAAGTTCTGTATCGTCTGGAGTCTCTTCAGGAGTTGAGTGGTGTGTCCGGTGTAAAGGGCGTTGCCATAGTACAGCTGGCTGTTGATTAGGGCTTGAGTGACGGCTTTCCTGGTGTAGATGGGAAGCCATCTGAAGAAGTTTACAGCATGCAAAGGTGGTGGAAGCACATGGAGGAGACTGCGTTGATCTGGTGTTTCATGGTGAGCTTGCTGTCCAGGATCATGCTAAGGTTGTGGCTGTGGTCTGTCAGTTTAGGTCAGAGTTCGCAGGGGAGCACCAGGTGTTGTTCCACGAGGAGGTGGTGTTCCTAAAAATCAGCACTTCTGTTGTGTCTGTGGTGAGCTTCAGGCAGTTGGTCTTCATCCAGTCGGCGACGCTCGTAATGCAGTTGTGAAAGTTAGTCCTATTTTTTTATTTATTGATTTATAAAGTTTTGTAAATCGCGAACATGACCTAGGCGGGTATCGGAGTGCTTCACAATTTGGGTAGGTAGGATACAATAGTGGGAAAAGAACATTCGTAACCTATGTGAATGGCGAGAACATGACCCAGGCGGCTATCAGAGCGCTTCACATTTAGGGTAGGACAGGTACAATAGTGGGAAAAGAACATTCGATACATATATGTGCATAGCATGCGAACGCTGGGTTTCCCAGGTGTACAACAATGCAGTAGTCAATCAGGGCATCAGAGTAGAGGGCAGTAAGTAAGCAGTGGAGCCAAGGCCTTTCAGGGCAGAAACTTGTTCATTAGGATTTTTTTCACTTCCTTTTTGAAAGAATCGTTGGAGGAGATTCGTCGGACTTCCGGTGGAACAGCATTCCAAATCTTCGGGGCAATGCCTGAGTAAGCTCTGTGACTTGTTCTCTTTTTGTGGAAAATCTGTGGTTTCTGGAGCAGTGAACCTGCACTTCGTGATGGTCTGCAACCCCCTGATAATTCTAGTGTTTGAGCCAGATAAATGGGGGTCTTGAAATGTAGGGCTCTGTGAGTCATGCAGGCAATCTGTAGCTGTATTCTTGCTTCGTATGGCAACCAGTTTAGGGATTTTAGGACTGGGGATATGTGATAGTTTCTTTTTGTACCAGTAATCAATCTGGCTGCGGCATTAATGGAAGCCCTTAGTAGGGCCAAGTTATGTTTGGGAAGACCACAGAGCGTGGAGCTACCGTAGTCTAGCCTTGGCGATACAAGAGCTTGTACCGCCAACTTAGCCTTCCTGTGGAAGGAATGGTTTGAGATTCCTTAGTATACTCATCTGGTGTATAGCTCCCTTGGCTGCATTGCTGATAGGATTCTGCATATTCAAGTGCATGTCTAGTGTGATTCCGAGGGATTTAGCGGACTCAATAATGTGGGGAGAGCAGTTGAAGGCTGTAAGATGTTTCATCCAGTGTTCGATCTTGCCAGTGTGATTAGGGGGAGAGATGGGAAGGAATTCCGTTTTGGAGGTGTTGAGCATGAGGTGGTTCTCAGTGAGCCAGTTTGAGTGTTCATCAGGGTGGAGTTGAGTGAAATGAAGTCTTCAGGGGAGGTGACTTTCAGATATAGTTGGAGTGTCATCCACATACATATGAAAAAGAAGGTTTGCAAAGTTCAGAGCATTTGCTAATGGTGCCAAGAATAAATTGAAGAGTATGGGTGAAAGGGCGGACCCTTGTGGAACCCCCATAGTTACTGTAGAGGGCTGAGATAGGGATTGATTCACCATGACTCTTTAGAATCTGTTGTGGAGGAAATAAGTAAACCATTTCAATGCTGGCCCTGATAGGCCCATCCTGTGTTCTAGAATGGATAGTAGTTTGTCGTGGTTAACAGTGTCAAAGGCAGTTAGGTCAAGGAGAATCAGGAGGCATGATTCATTTTGGTCTAGCAATTTTAAAATGTCATCCATAATGTGAGTGAGTGCAGATTCCGTGCTGTGACCTCTCCGAAAGCCAGTTTGATGTTGATCCAAAAGTTGGAATTTCTCAATGTGTAAGCACGCACTTTTCTAGAAGTTTCGCCAGCGTGGGGATGTTGGAGATAGGACGGAAGTTGTTAAGATCAGAGCTGTCTGTTAGTTTTTTTTAGAATGGGGTATACCTGTGCTGCTTTTAGGCAGTCGGCGATCGTGCCTTGCAATAGTGAAGCATTGACAATCTTTGCCCATAAGGGGAAGATGACTGCATTTATTTCTTTGAAGATGAGAGGTGGTAGATGGTCGCTGAAGTGGTTAGATGGGTTGATCGCAACAAGAGTGTTTTAGATGTCGTTTATACTGAGGGGAGTAAAGGTGTGCCAAGAGGCATTGTTCTTGGGGCGAACACTAGGGGGAACAATCCACTCCTGGTGGGCAACAGGTGCAGCGATACCTCGGACATTGGAAGAAGAGCCCTCTTTTGATTCTAGGTCGATATTGATGCTTTTTGTTTTCTCAGCAGAGAAGGCGGCCTAGTGGTGGATGTGTCTTCTGAGAGCAAGAGGATGAGCTGGACTGTCATCTGCGTAGGATATGATGTTGAGGACATTTGTTCTGATTATGTTGGCCAGGGCCATCATGTACATGTTGAACAGGGTGGGGCTGAGGTATGAACCTTGAAAGACGCCGCAGATGATGCTCTTGGATTCCGAAGTGAAGGATGGGAGGCAGATTCTTTGGGTTAGTCTTGTGAGGGAGGATGCAATCCATTTGAGGGAGTCTCCTTGGTTCCCAGTGTGGCGGAGTCTCTTGATAAGGTTGTTGTGGATATGGTGTTGAATGCAGCTGAGAGATCGAGGAGGATCAGGGCTGCTGTCTCCACGTTTGAGGAGGGTCCTGATGTCATCGGTGGCAGTGATCAGGGAGGTCTCGGTGCTGTGGTTGGCGCTGAAGCCGGTTTGGGAGGTGTCCAGCAGATTATTGCTCTCCAGGTGTTCGGTGAAATGGTGGTCTTAATTATTTTGATGTGGAAGAGGAGCAGAGAGATGGGGGCGGTAGTTCTTGTAACATTAGTATAGCTAATTCTGGATTTTAGCCAGATGGTGCAGTGCTTTACGCTTCCTGAAGATAAAGGATTTTTAATCTAAAGTTAAGGTTGGGAGGATCTTTATGTGCAAGGTTAGTTCTTGTGCTACTATGGTGTGATTCTCTGTTAGGCAATGAATTGGGTGAATCTGAAATCACTAGATGTATACCATTGACAGTGTCTGCTATTCATGACAGTCTTGTTCTGAGTCTAATTATGTTTTTGTTTACATTTGGTCTACTCCTAACTCCTACTAATTTAATCTATCACATAGAAACTGGAGTAAAGCCATGGAGTGGTCTCCTGTATAGCTCAAGATTAATCCCAATACCAAACAATAACCACAAAAAAACACTAACCCTGGGTCCTGGAGAAGTTTGCTACCAGGCATAAATCACTACAGCACTACATCAGAGGTACTAAGTTCTATATAACTCCAATTACAATACAATGCAATGTATAACCCACACTAAAACTAATATAACACTCAGTCAGTCGATTGTAGTTCATGCAGGCTGCATAATTCCCTTTACTGCTTGACAGTCTTGTACTCCCATAAGACAAAATTGCTAAAGGGTCATAGCCATACCAGTCCACAGCAACAAACCACACATTACCATCTGATCAGACATGGAATAACTGAAGAGATCTGCCACTGGCCAACCAAGGTCTTCAATTTAGTCCACCACTGCAGGTCCTGACTAGCTACTTACTATGCAAAAAGAACAGATGGACGGAATGCTAAATCAATCGAACATTCACCCCCAGTCACAGATCTGGGTTAAATCCATTGTTTTTTTGCACGCCATTCCAGTTTGGACCCAACCATATGCAAATCAGTCTTGATCTGTTCCCCATGGGAACAGTCCAGTCCAAACTGCCAGGCCAGGTCCTCCCCAAACCAGAAACCAGCATCCTAGGACCGGTTTCGGGGTTCCACCCCTCATCAGCCAGGATAGCTTAAATCTGTTGGCGTAGCGAGCATGGGACCTACTTCTGGGCATACCCTTCCCACTTAGGGCGACAAATGCAAAAAGAACAGATGATGGACGGAATGCTGAATCAATCGAACATTCACCCCCACTCACAGATCTGGGTTAACCATCGTTTTTCTGCACACCACACCATTCCAGTTTGGACCTAGCCATATGCAAATCAGTCTGAAAAGTTTCAGCACTCCATCCATCATCTCCTTGTGTTTGCTTTGTTTGCCCTAAGTTGGCAGGGAATGCCCAGACGTGGGTCCCTTGCTCACTTTGCCACTGAATTCAAGCTAGCCTGGACATGAGGGGTGTTACCCCGAAACCGGTCCCAGGATGCTTGTTTCCGGTCCAGGGAAGACCTGGCTTGTCAGTTCAGGCTGGACTATTCCCATAAGGAACAGGGTCAAGACTGATTTGCATATGGCTGGGTCTGAACTGGGGTGGTGAAGTGAGCTAAAGAACAATGATGGATTCACCCTAGATATGTGACTGGGGGGTGAGTGTCTGAAATGTTTCAGCACTCTGTCCATCATCTCCTTGTGTTTGCTTAGCTACGTACTATGGCCTCGACTTGACATCTCACAATGACAATCAGATATGGGATGATATTAACACAGTCCATCCCAGCAGATTTAGCCTGTGCCTGCTCAGGAACCATGAACTTTAAAGATAATGTCTTGGATCAGGCTACGATTCCTGGTCCTGTGAATCCAGTCTGAGCGTGCATCCAAAGGCCATCAAAGAGCATGAGGCAAAGTTCTTCATGACCTGGGCCTTGGAGGAGAAATGCAGTAGATGTTGTTCTTGACCTCGCTCAAGATCCCCCATGGCATCAATTCCTTCAGGTAGTAAGAAATGCAAGCACAGGAAATACAAGAAACACGCCAAAGGAAAGTCACCCTGGTACCCTCTGACTCCTTCAGGATCTTTGTCGTCTGAGCCGTAGTTGGTTGCATTGGAGCCAGCTGACCCCATACTGAGCGGCTCTGTCCCATGGCACCACTGGACCTTGATCGCCAGCTTGACCTTTTGCCAACCCTTCGGTGCTATAGCCCACTACCGAGTTACCAGATCCAGCCTTTCCAAAGTTCCCAACTCCAGGCTTGGATCCGGCAGCATTTCTAAATGCCATGTTTTCTATTTTCACCAGTGCATCACACCACTCTTCGCTCCTTCTGACCCCATGGTGCCGTACCACCTCCCAATGGAAATGCCATTGGCCCCCTACACTGCTTGGCTCCATCCCACCTGGACGGCTCAGCCTTCCTGTGTCACAGCACTTCGATGTGATGTGCTGCATCTACCCTCCTCACAGCTGCCCCACCTCTACTGATGGTAGCTCCACTCCTGGGATCCTGCACAATCGGCGGCAGTACCTAAAGTTGCACCACATCAGAGGTCAAGAAAAGAAACACAGAGATTACAGGAGAAGAAAAACTGACTCTGATCCTTTAAACTTGTATGATTTAGGCGATGATGGTCCCAGTGGTCAAAGACTGGAATTTCTAGGCTTATTATCTGCAAGTGGGCTGGACAATTTCCTGGAAATGGAAATTACTTTACAGCAGTACCTCCCAAGCCAGATGTCATAAGTTTTCACTCGGTGAAAGGCAGCTGCGGTGCTGGAATTGCCACCCTCCATAACAGTGGAGGAAAAGTCTATTATACTTACTGAAGTACTCCTCTTGGCAGTTCAGTACTGCAGAACCTTTGATGACTTAAAATGAAGCCCTCCTTGATCCAGTCTTGGCAATAAGAGAGAGCCAACTCTGCTTTAGTGATTGTAAGCAGGTAGCTCTTCGCTACCGTCCTGTTCTGGGAGATCCTCCATTTCCCTTATCTCACCCTTTGCCTGAAAGCCTGGTCCTATATGCATCATGCTCATGAGGACAGTTGGCTAGACCCTTCCCGACTATCCCTTCGGAAAGAGAGTCCAAGTGCTTAGGGACCTGATGGAAAAATACCATCTCTGCAGGGAGCATGCCTTTAAAGTCCCTAAATGCAAACTGCCTTGTAGCTTGCTGAATCCATGCCCTATAGAATTTAGCTCAGATGGTGGTGCCTCTTCTACCAGAAGAGAATGAGAGCTCACTTTCAAGATGTGGTCCAGGATGGCCAGAATGCATCACACCACATATTAACATTGGGACTGGATACAGTCGATTCCATAGCCAGAGCTTTCGGTACCTCTTTCTCACTCCGCAGACTTGCTTGGCGCTGCTCATCAAACTTTTCTGCTGATGTCCAAGCTAACCTAATGGATCTTTCTTTTGATGGGATGCACCTTTTCAGAGATCAGGTGGATTTGGTGCTGGAGAGATTTAATGTCAGTAAAGCTACAATTGCTCCTTTGAACTTCAGTTGCTGCCTCCATCGAGGGATCACTGCTAATTTTGGTGTTTTCATGGCTTCTCAAGAGGCTTTTCCTTTTGCCAGCAATAACCCTACCAGATGTGATCTCAATAGCAGCAGAATCCGCTGGTCAAGCAAAATAGAGCTAGAGCCAGAGGAAATGGCCGAAGATCCACTCGGCGACTCTCCTCCTGCTCTCTTTCGCCACTAGGCAAGCAGATGTAGTTAAATTCATCAGTCATTTGGAGCTTGTGGGAGGGCGGGTGTTCTCCTTTCTTCCCGGCTGAAAGGTCATTACTTCGGGCCAGTGGGTCCTACAGATTGAAAAAAGAGGCTGCGCCCTTCCCTTCCTTCAGGCTCCACCCCTCTTCCCTCACCCTGCCCCCACACCTAAGTCTTTGGCCTCTCGCACCCCTCCCGGATCAGCTCACCATCCTGCAACAAGTGGTAGCACTCCTACAAGAAGGAGCTGTGGAGTATGTGGTTGGACGGGAACGAGTCTGATACTGGTTACCAATATGAAAACGATCTGAGTCTGAGACTTGAACTTCTACCTCAGCAAGACAAAAGTTCAAGAGGCTGACCCTCCAAGTGTTACTGGCATAGGGAGCTGGAGACTTGATGTCACTCGACCTGCAGAATGCATACTTCCTTATTTTGATCCTTCAGTCACATCAGAACTACTTGGGCTTTGTGTTGGGTTCTACGCACTAGTGAATCTCACTGCTCCCATTCTCCAAGTCTTCATGAAGGTGGTGGCAATTTTTGTGCCTCGCCTCTGAAGGTTGGGCTTCTGAAATTTCCTGTACCTGGACGACTGGCTAATGAAAGTGGGGTCGCTGGAGGCGGTGTCTCGCCATCTGCAGTCAACAGTATCCCTACGTTTCGACCTAGGCTTTTTTATCAGCGAGTCCAAATATTACCTTAGACCCTCCCAGTGACTCCAGTTCATAGGGACAGTGCTGAACAAACTTTTCTCTGCCTGTTGCTCCACCTCAGAGAAATGCAGCAAATGGTCCTACCTTTCCAGCAAGACGTGAGAGTTCCAGTTCTGAGCATCCTCCGTTCCCTGTGTCTGCTTGCTTCCTGCATTCTCCTAGTCATGCACGTACATTGGCACTGTAGTGGTGCCGTCTCAAGTAATGGCTATACGTGGGAGACCTGGTGGATTCCATTGCAGTTTCCCCCAGCCCAGCAACAGAGGTGACTTGATGGGAGAATGAGGCACACCTGAATTGCAGAATGGCTTTTGGCCTCTTCCACCCATGGCTATGGGGGGACCGCATCTGGAGGATCGAAAGATCGCAGGTCTCCTGAAGAACGGGTTCTCCATATGAAACTGCAGGCAATTTGTATGGCGCTCTAGGCCTTTCCTCCCCTCCATCCAGGGTTGGTATGTCCAGATCTTGAAGGACAACACTACAGCGATGTCATACATCAACAAACACGTGCAGTAGGGTCTCACCTCCTTTGCTTGAAAGCGTTGAGACTGTGGTCTTGGGCACGCTGACGAGATCTGGATTACTGCCAGTCACCTGGCGGAGTTTCTGAATGTTGTGAGCCAGCTTTATCTTGCCGATCACAAGTGGCATCTTCTGCCGGAGGTAGTTCAGGACATCTTTTCCCAGTGGGGCTCTCCTTCAGTGGACTTGTTCACCTCCTCAGAAAATACTCATTACCAGTAGTTCTGTGCCCTCCAATATTTGTTGAAGGAAGCCTTGGGGGAGGTTTTTCAGTTTAAGTGGGACTTTGAGCTGCGCTTTGTGTTTTGCAGCGTGAATCCTTTTCTGGATTCACATGCTGTGCATCATTCCGCCATCTAGTGGTTGGGTCCGGAATTGTCTTTGGTTTTTTTGTTGTTTTTGTTTTGGTTGCTGTCGACCACCATTTGGTGCCAGGTACATCCCCTGAGTGACGTCAGACTGTATCCTGGAGGTCGACGTGCATGGTGGCCATCTTCAGATTCTTTTTTTCTGCCGTTGGGTCTGGAAGCAAGACTGGAAGCTCCGAAGAAAGTTTTTCGTTTCTCGAAAAATCTCCAAAAAGAATATCACCGAAAGATCATAGAAGTATCATCGATCACCGACGTCGTAGCAAGAGGCAGGAGCAGAGCGGCCGTTCGAACCCCATAGGACCACTCCGGTCCACAAATGGTGAGGTAGGGGTCATGAAATTCTGCCCCAAGTGCCACCACAAATACGCACAACGCGACCCACACAACGTGTGCAACCTTTGCCTGCCCGAAGATCATCAGGACAAGGACTGTGAGGCCTGCGCAGCGTTCCTGCCGAAGACGCTCAGGACACGCCGAAACCAAAGACAGGCCCACGACGCCACAATGTCGAAGTCGACGAAGAAACCTTCCATGAGGGACCTGGGTTTCTCTAGCGACGTGGAAGAGCAGGGAGCTCCAGCCGAGTCGACACACAATGGATCGGACGTCAAGATCCTAGAAAGGGACTCCGAAAAGAAGGCGAGGGAGTCGAAAAAGAAGACGGAGAAGGTAAGACACCATAAAGATCTGTCGGAACCGAAGGGCCACGAGCATAAGACGCCCAAGGCAGCCCCGACGCCAAGCAAAAAGGCGATCGAGGGTCAGCCGCGATTAAAAGAACCCCACGGAACTCTACCAAAGGTTACCGAGGAGGGTAAATCACCGAAGCCAAGGGTCGACAACGAACCCGCAAAAAAGGGCACAACACCGCCGAAGACTAACGTCTACGTCGGGAAGAAGAGAAAATCTCCGGCCTCCGACGCCGAGAGGGCCCTCTAAGTCGAAAGAAAAAGGAGAAGACTCGAGAAGGAGATGACTACGCTCCAAGAAAAAAAAAAAGGATTTTGACGCCTCACTGAAGGATTTTCGAATCCCTAAGACACCGGCTGCCGAACCGGAGAGCGTCGACGCCGAAGAGGCTGAAGACGGAGAGGGAGAATGTATCTTCGAATCCCCTCCAACACTAGAACCTCGAGGCGAAGACCCCGAGGAATACAGAGACATACCTGAGGAAGAGAAACTCCGAAACCTTCGAGGATGCATGGAACGACCGCGACACCGAGAGCCCAGAAGAAGAGATTTGCAGCTATCCCTCAAAAGCTTCCCCCCCAGATGACATGGCTTTCTACAATGACATTGTAAAGAGGGCAGCAAATCAGTTTGGTGTACCCTTAGAGGAAGAAAAGGGGGACACATGTTTCTTACTGGAAACCTTGGCACCTGCCACAAAAGGAACACAGTATCTACCTATGTTGCCCAGTATCCTGTATCAAGGTAAAGAAGCCTTCAAAGAACCAGCTTCAAACAAGGGGGTAACCCCCAGGGTGGAGAAAAAGTATAAACCTTCCTCAAAGGACCCAAAATACATTCAGGGAAGTACAGTACCTGACTCCATCATTGTCACCACTGCCAGAAGGAGAGCAAATAGCAGTCTCCAACACCGGGCCTCCACCAGAAAAAGAAAGTAAAAGATGGATATGGTGGGGAGAAGAATGGAAAAGGAGGCAGCAACGCAGTGGCGCATCACGAACTCCAATGCACTGTTAAATAGATATGGCCACCAGCAGTGGGTTGAGATAGAAGAGTTGCTAAACAAACTCCCTGAGAAGGACAAAAAGAGGGCAAAATCTATTGTCCAAGAAGGAAAAGATGTGGCTAACACCTGCCTAAAATCAGCTCTAGATGCAGCAGATACTGCGAGTAGGCAAATGTGCACAGGAACCATCCTCAGAAGGCACGCCTGGCTCAGAATTTCTGGTTTCAAGCAGGAAGTTCAAACATCAATCATCAACAGACCGTTCAATGGGGAAGCTCTATTTGGCAAGGAAGTGGATGAATCCCTTCAGCAAATTAAAAAGGACAACGAAACAGCAAGGGCAATGGGGGCCCTGCAGCAAAGAGGTTCGTTCAAAAGAGGAGGTTTCAATGGCAGAAAGCCCACAGGTAGAGGCACCTTTGGTCAAGGGCAGAAAATGCCGCAACAATCCCAAGGACAGAACCCAAACCAACAAATGGGCCACCAGTCTAGCTACCAAGGTTGGCAACAACAACAAAAGCAGCCCTTTCGAGGAAGAGGCAATGGCAGAGGAAGAGGCCAATCCTCTAGAGGAAGAGGAAATGGGTCTAACTGACTTAATCTCGAAAAATGACTCCCACAAAACACCAGTGGGGGTAAGGATATCCTTTTTCCACAGACAATGGAAAAGGATCACAACAGACAATTGGATATTACATTTGGTAAAATACGGATATTGCAAAGAGCTCACAAGAACACCACCTGCAAATCCGCTCAAAACAAAAAAATTAACAAGAGCAGAACAAACGCTGTTAAACGCAGAGATCAAAGAACTATACCTCAAACAGGCAATAGAAAAGGTACCAACATAAGAATGGTTCAAAGGAAACTACTCTCCATACTTCCTAGTACCCAAGTAGGATCAGACTCCAAGACCAATCATGGACTTAAGATTCATAAACAAGTTCATACGAACACAACGCTTCAAAATGTGTACCCTCCAAGAAATAATCCCACAAATTCAAAAAGGGGATTATTTGGCAACAATAGACCTCAAGGACGCCTACCTACATATCCCTATGAACAAAAGACACAATGTACATAAGATTCCTGCACAACGGAACACACTACCAATTCAAGGTACTCCCTTTCGGCATAAAATCTGCTCCATGGGTGTTCACAAAGTGTCTAGCCGCAGTGGCGGCACACCTGAGAAGAGAAAGAATCCACGTCTACCCCTACTTAGATGCCTGGCTAATAAGGGGACACTCGAAACAGACATGTCACAATCATGTTAAAAAAACAATTCAAACGCTACAAGACCTGGGTTTCTCAATAAACCACAAGAAATCTTCTACGACACCAGAAAGCGAGAAAACCTTCCTAGGAGCAAGACTGAACACAACAAACCCAAAGGCTTACCCCACACAAGCCAGGATACAAGCTATCCACCACGAAACAGCCCTCTACCAGAGGGATCAGTCTCTGATAGTGAGGAAAGTAATGAAACTATTGGGCATGATGGCATCATGCATCCCACTTATCCCTCACGCTCGCCTACACATGTGCCCATTCCAAGAATGGCTCACCAACAGCTGGTCTCAAGCCACAGGAAGTTGGGAGGACCTAGTGGTTGTTACACAAAGGGTGCAAGCACAGATACAATGGTGGGCATCCAACAACATAGCACAGGGGAGACCTTTCAGGAACCCAACTCCATCTGTGACAATCACCACTGACGCATCCCTCAACGGTTGGGGTGCACACTTCAACCAGCTAAAAGTTCATGGTCAATGGAGCGAACAGGGCTCCACGAAACACATCAACTTCTTGGAGATGAAAACTGTCTTTCTGGCACTCAAGGCATTCCAGAAACATATTCAGGGGAAGACCATCTTAATCCAAACAGACAATACAACAACAATGTTCTACCTAAACAAACGGGGTGGAACAAGGTCTTTTCCCCTAAGCAAACTTGCACAGATAATCTGGCAATGGGCAATACTTCAAAAGATCAATCTACAGACAGAATCTACCAGGAGTAGACAACATTACAGCGGACCAACTGAGCAGACAAGACAACTGCTCCCACGAATGGGAGTTGAAGCAGAGGACAGTACAGTATCTATTCAACATCTGGGGAACACCAGTGATAGATCTGTTTGCAACAATGCAGAACAAGAAATGCCAATGCTTTGCCTCGAGGTTTCCACACCACCTATCAAAGGGAAATGCACTTTCACTCAATTGGTCACAGACATTTGCTTACGCCTTTCCACCAGTACCCCTGATGCAAAGAGTGTTACAAAAAGCAAAAAGCCCAGGAACAAATATGATTCTCATTGCCCCTCAATGGCCAAGGCAAACATGGTACTCAACCCTCCAAGGGAGAGATGGTCAGGATCAAAGCAGAAAAAGACCTGCTAACAATGCAGCAGGGCCAAATTTTCCACCCGGAACCGGCAACACTACAGCTAGCAGCTTGGCACCTGAGTACATAGAGTTTGGGCATCTCAACCTGCCTCCGCGAACTATGGAAATTCTAAGGAAGCAAGGAAGCAGTCAACAAGAAAATGCTATACAGCAAAATGGTAGCGATACACTACATGGTTCACTGCTAACAACAAAATTGGTTCAATTAATACACAAGAAACAGTGATTACATACCTTACTTACCTCTTAGACAGCAACATCAACTTTTCCAGCCTTAAAGTGCACCTTGCTGCCATAGTGGCATACACAAGAGGAAAATCATGCAAAAGCTTTTTTACAAGACCAGTCATCAAAAGGTTCTTGGCAGGAGCAAAAAGAATAGCTCCACCAAGAGCTGCTCCCGTTCCCACATGGAGCTTAAATACAGTACTTTCTCAACTAATGACAAAACCCTTCGAGCCCATGCATGCAGCAGACCTCAAACATATTACTCTAAAGACAGCCTTTCTCATTGCTATAACATCACTACGAAGAGTAAGTGAACTGCAAGCGTTGACAATACAAGAACCCTACTTACAAATTCACAAGGATAAAATAATCTTAAAAACCAATCCACAATTTTTGCCAAAAGTGGTATCGAAGTATCACTTAAATCAAAACATTCTCCTGCCGGTTTTCTTCAAAAACTAAAGGAGAGAGAAGCCTCCATACCCTGGATGTAAGGAGGGCTTTACTGTACTATATGCAAAAAACAGAACAAATCAGGAAGACAAAGCAAGTGTTTGTCGCCTATGCACACACCAACATATGGCAGCTGTCACAAAAGCAACTATTGCAAGATGGATAGTACAAGCCATCCAGTTATGTTATTCCAATGCCAAAAAGGAACTAACAATGCAACCAACAGCTCACTCCACTAGAAAGAAAGGAGCAATGCTAGCCTTTATGGCCAATGTACCCATTGATTCCATTTGCGCAGCAGCAACATGGACATCACCACAACCTTTACAAAACATTGTGTGGACATACAAATGAACAAGGAAGCTCGAATTGGACAAAGGGTGCTTCAACACCTGTTCGCAAGGTCTTCCTTCCACCAGAGCCTCCCAGACACGGGAGAAACCGCTATGTAATCAGATGCACAGCATGTGAATCCAGAAAAGGATTCACGCTGCAAAACGAAATGGTTACTTACCAGTAGGAATAGTTTTGCAGCTTGAAGAATTTACTGGATTCACATGCGACCCACCCGGCCTCCCCTATAAGGAAAACAAACAGGTGGGGAAGGAAAGGATTATATCAGTATTTCTCAAACCATCTCAAGGATTACAAAGACAATAAGAACAGAAAAAAGAATCCGAAGATGGCCACCACGCACGTCTACCTCCAGGATACCGTCGGACGTCACGCAGGGGACGTACCTGGCACCAAATGGTGGTCAACAGCGACCAAAGCAAAAAAAAAAAAAAAAAAAGACAATTCCGGACCCAACCACTAGATGGCGGAATGATGCACAGCATGTGAATCCAGAAAATTCTTCAAGCTGCAAAACTACTCCTACTGGTAAGTAACCATTTCGTTTTCCCCATACCCTTGATTCTTCAAGTTTTAAGATACTAAAATGCATCCCACCTCCACCTCCATACCTGGAGATTGAACGAGGACATCTTAACTCTTTTCGGTTGCCATTGAAGGTGGTATACGCTAGACCGTCAGCTCGTCACCCATCTACCAAGTCCCCTTAATCTGGAAGATGGCGTAACTTCGTTGCTTTGTGCACAGGCAACATGGACCCCTTACAGGCTAAGTTGTCCCAGGTATTGCAGTTTGCACTTTCCTTTGCCTAGCTAGGATGTGCAGTAGGTACTGATAAAGGGGTGTTTAGTTGTGTTGTTGCCGTTCCTCTGTCTTCCAAACCAACCTTCATAGTTAAAGTCCCTGATTGTCGTGTGTTTTCCGAAGGGGGCTAACAAATATGTATCTCCCAACTCAGTTTGCTGTACCCCAGTGGGATCTTTACCTTGTTTTAACTTTTCTAATGGGGACTTCATTTGAGCTCTGCATAGTTGTCCTCTTGGAAATGTTGACGTTAAAGATGGTCTTTTTATTGCCCATTACTTCTGCCAGATGGGTGAGTTGCAGGCTCTCAGCTCTCACCTACCCCGTCACCACCTTTTATTTTGACAAAATGATGTTACGAACCATCACTACTTTCCTGTCAAAAGTGGTGACCCACTTCCACTCCAGTCAGTCCATCACCCATCCCGTCCATCTGTCCCCCGCGCCGTCCTACGAAAGAGGAAGAGTGGCTGCAGAGGTTGGATCCTTGGCTGACGATCAACTAGTAACCGGATTGTACAAAGGAAATAAAACTGGATGATAAGCTTTTCCTGGGCTGCTGTGGTGCCAAGAAAGGAAAAACATTTTAGATGCTGGCTATCCATGAAGATCTACTCTGCTTTGGCCAACAAAGAACCCCCTGGAGGGATCCGAGGCCATTCCATCAGTGGCAAATCGACCACTTCTGCTCTTACCAGGAGAGTGGCAATAGAAGTAAAGGTTACTTACCTGTGATAACGATCTTTCTGGTGGATACTTTATCTAACTGTACATTCCTCACGACCCACCCTCCTCCCCATATGATGGCTGTGTTATTTGGAAAGTTAATTAGATCCCATATTGCTTTTAGTACTGCATAAGTATATCAATGTTTGGCTGGGGGAAAATGGTTGGAAACGGACGTTATGTAGGAGTAGGCTCTATATGGCTTCATGACATCATCTGACACCACTTCCAGCATTAATACAAAGCCAGCGCCCCCTACCGGAGACGTGAGGGCTTTGAAGTTTCTGGATCCAGTCTGGCGTCTGAGATTATTCTTCTCTTCTACAGTTGAGAAATCTTCAGGTAGATAGAGTATCGATCAAAAATAAAAAAACTTTTTCCAGTGGACTGTAAACAGAAGAAATGCCAAAAAGAGACCTGCAGAGATGCACAAAACTTCCAGCTAACTTAAAACCATGAACTTTGTGCCTGTCTGTCACAGTTTATCTATCACACTGCTAAGCACAGCATCCACACCTCTGTGGTCATCACGCACGTCACAGAAACATTTCACACACAGGGTCAGAACAGAGAATACTTTTCCAGCCACAGACTCTACGTGGTATAGCATGATACCCATGTAGGAAAGCACTTCAGCGCCCCCACATGGGTAGTAAGTGCTATATAGATGCTGCAGTACAATACAGTACATTCAGAATTCCTTGCAATCATCGTTAATTGAAATGTGTATCACAATAAGTCACAATTTTAGGATGAATCCCCAACTATAGTAAAGTGTGACTTAAGTCTTTTTCTGTTGATTTCTGAATTTTCCATCAATTGTCTTGTTGCCAAGAGTAACACAGATTAAAATGCAGACATATTCAATATTACTGGACAAAGTGTACTCTCTGATTTCTTTATTTTATAATTGTTTGATTTCCAACCAATGTTTCCCATTCTGAAGTTACTTTTGAGGACAAAAAACGTGAGAACTTTGAACGTGGGAATTTGGAGTTGGAGAAGAGGAGGCAGGCTCTCCTGGAGCAGCAGCGCAAAGAGCAGGAGCGGCTGGCGCAGCTGGAGCGCGCGGAGCAGGAGCGGAAGGAGCGCGAGCGGCAGGAGCAAGAGCGCAAGAAACAGCAGGAGATCGAAAAGCAGCTGGAGAAACAGCGCGAGTTCGAGCGGCAGCGCGAGGAAGAACGAAGGAAAGAGATAGAGCGGCGTGAGGTAAATGTGGAGAAGGCCTCCGTAGTCTTGGTTTATTGCAGTGTTTAGAACCATTTCACAAAACATGTTCAATCGTAACATTTCTGCATTTTAAGTATAAATGGTTTCATTTTATGGGGACCAATGGTGCTTTTTAAGTCCTTTGGCTTGTTCGGTCCCGTTTCATAATACCAAGCACATAGTTAATCATTGGCGGCTGGTGGATGTTATATATGGTGAGGCGGAAACTGTAGGCAGGATGAAAATGTGTGAGCGCTGCGAGCGAGCCAAACAAAAGAGTTATTCAGGGGTAGTTCTCGCCCCCTCTCCCCCAATTTTTTTTTATTTAACAAAACAGATTCAAATTGTGGATTATACAGCACACTGCCAGTCATGGAAAACTTTGCATTTTATTGCAACGCATATAGCAGAGGCACAGTGCGCATTATTTTCACCTAGCCATAACTGCACACTAACACAACTATGCACTGCCTTAAGAACAATTAAGATCTCAGTAGAAAACTTGTATGAGTGTAGAATATTTTCTGCCAGCTGTCGCTTTCTACAGTTCTATTGTATGTTTCAGTCTTTTGGCTACTCAAAAGTGTTGGAGGCCAGACTCATACAAGCAAGCTCCCCTCATATTAAGCTCACACCCCAGTAATAGAGATCCCTTACTGCTGGCAATACCTATGTATTGCACTCTCAATGTTTTGTACCATTCATCCTAACCATTTTCCCCAGAGATCCTCCATGCAATCGAAGTTTGGCAATGCAAGTGCCAAGCTTCTCAGTGTCTGCAGAAGCCACCTGGGCACTGCCTGCTGTTGTAACCAGTGTTCATTTAATCATGGAGGCGATGAGGCCTAATGGCCGAAGCTGCCACCCATGCAACTCTACTCTGTCCTTGCTCCACTGTCCAGCCTCACTCTTATGTAATCCTTCTCTCCTTCCTTTGTGTTCCTGTGGTCTATCATCTCTCTCCCATCATTTATCATTTATTTTGTCCCTCATCTTCATTCTATTCACTCTTAGACCATTCTCTCCATGCCCTGCTTCCTCTCCCCTCTAACACACCCTTTAATGTCTATACTGTAGCCGTTATCAGCTCTCTCTCCACTTTACGTCTACTCTGCTCATTTATCTCTCTACCCTTTCTCAGCTGTTTTGTTTCTCTCCTCTCAATCCCTGCTTTCGTTTCCCTATTGTCAAGCCTATCTCTTTCCCTCTCCTTCACACCTAGTGTGCCTTCTCTCCCCGGCTGTATTCGGGTAGCTCTCTTCTCTCACTTATTTCCTGTTCCCTTTCATCTTTCTTTTATCTTGTTGACATTCCTTTCAGCTCTTTCACTTCTAGGCCTGTTTTCGTTCGTCTCTCACCTTGACCACTGCTCTCTCTATCTCCTTCCTCAGCTGGTTCAATAGGCTAACACTTTGAGGGATTGAATAAATTAAGAAAGGAAGAGGCCCACAGACACGTTGATCTCTTCCTTCAACATTTAATTTATTTTAGGGTGGTTCATATAACCCTATACTGTTAGGTGCTTTAGCTCTCAAGGTTGGAATCGAAGAAATAGAGGCATGAAATAATGTACCAGAAAGTGAGAAACACAATAAGAATTATCCTCTGATAGCCCCCAGAGGAACAAATAGTAACAAGAATTTAATCGTTATTTACCACAAGTACATTTCCAACTCTAGAAAATCCACATAATCATGACATTAAAGATTTTCTCTTGATAAGGTAAAGACTTTAAAATGAACTTTAATTTTACGTGTAGTGAATTTTGAATGCATTATTTCATTTTTAATAAATGCAGAATTTAAAATGTCAAAATCGCAAATATTTATTTAAAAATGCCCAGAAGTATTTAAGAACTCACACGCTCCATACTTTTAAAACATGTGTTTTATAAAACTATCCCAGATTTCACAGATCAGAGTACAGTAACTTACGGTCTTCTGTAATGCCTGGGCAGAACAGGTGTCCCTTTTATTTGATTTATGGATTTAAGAAAGTACCATCGGTACTGGAGGTAGAAATACTGCCTCGACACAACAACCCCAAGGTCCGGCCCAGGCTGGACAACAGCATTTCCCTTTAATTATGGCAGATTTTATTTGGCCATACCAGAGCATGAATGGAGGCATGCATTACAAAGGTCACTCTTTCCATACATGAGTCCTGTGACTGCTTGCGGTGCAGACCCCTCCAGAGTCCCTTCTGTACTGTCTGCTGTGCTGCCTGTGCACAGCCAGGGACAGTCTGAGTCTCTGGGAGACACCATTCATTGGTAAAGAAAGAATACCAGGGCAGCACGCACATACTTTCCTTGCACTTCACAGTACTGTCTGTGCCCGTGCTGTATGACAATACACCCTGCGCTGAGGTTTAGAAATGTTGTACTGCTGTGTGGTTCTGTCCGCCGGCACAACACAAAAGCTAAACTTATGCACCCTTCTCGTCCTCTACAGATCGAAAGGTGGCTCCTGGCGATAGACCTTGCATTTCTTGGGATGCAATATATTTTTCATTACTCTACACGTAGGAACTTCCAAGCACACAAAATAACCTTTACAAAGGAAATATACAATTTATCTCCTTGCTTGAGCAGTTCTGCCATGGTCCTTTTCCCTCGAGCAAATTACCATTCGATTTGAACCAAAAAAATTATAACTTGGCCCATGAATTCTTAGAACACGTGGATCAAATGAATAGGACAATTATGAGGAAAGACGCATATGTTATATAGATAAAACAGGCAAATATCTATGAGCTAAGCAGTTGTATATTTTTGCTTATACATTATAAATATCAGAAGCACACGGAGTACAGAAAGCTCTCACGGAGTACGTTCTTTGGAGTTTTCTAAGCATAACTTTAGGGCCTGGGTAGATTGATCTCTAAACTTGAACAAGAGTTGTCCTGCAGTCGAGGCTGTCAATCAGTCCGGACGATTAAAGGAAACACCATCATGAGAATACAGACTCACATGGGGAGAAAACATGTCGGGACAAGAATCGGTGTGCTTTTCCTGGCAGCGTAAAGTGCTCCATCATTCCCAGCAGCTTTTCAGTTACCCTGTGGGATCCTACAGATCCAAGCCACTCTTGCCCATGGACACTTTCAAGATAGGCCAAAGGTACTGTGATATAAGAGCACTGTGGTAAATGTACACTTTTAAAAGTTCACAAAATCTGATGTATTAAGTTGAAACACTTCAGTGTGATAAAGAAATACGGAGTTTTTAATTTCAAAGAGCCCTTTTCATATTCCAACCTGATATTTGTTGCATGATTTCCCCCCTCTATAAAACAAAAGTTAGGAAAGTATGTTGATGTTTCTGACCTGATGCGTGCTTCGAGCTGGAAGGCTGGTATCTGTCGCAGGCAGATTAAACAGATCAATAGGCCTCCCGGTGATCAATGTGTGCCAAACTTTTTTATATTGTCCACAGTCGGTTCCTTCTGGTCCTCTGTTGTAAGAAACGAGATGAGGCACCCTCCGAAGCGACAGGTTCAGGCTGCATTCATAAAGTTTTCAAAAGCGAAACCATGCCGTTTGAAGCACGTGATACAGCAAATCATTCGTTAGAAAGTCACCCCTTTTACACTCCGCCCCCTCTCATGATGACCAATCCACTACCTCTTTGTCTCCTCGGCCGCTGCCTAGCCCACCCCCTCCCATTGAAATTAATGATGTTTGTTAACTCCTTCCAGGGCCACTGTGTTGTGCGCCCCAACGGGGTTCTTGTAGATGGCAATGTAATTCACCACTCCCTCTAAAATGATGTCACTGCTGCAGCTTGTGCCTGCAGGTCGAGCAATACCTCGCCCTTCTGGCACATGTGCAGCAGGACATATCCACAGTCATAGCTGCCAAGGTTTCGGATTGCAATGTGTGACATTTTCATAATTTCAGTGTAATTATGAGTGACATTTCAATGACTATGAGTGACAATTTCTCGAAAGCCAATTCAAGCAATGTAGACCAGGAAAACATATAATTATCAATAATTGCACCCATTTGAGCAACAATGCACTCTAAGAAGATGTTACAATTGCTGAAAGCACCAGAAACTGAAGCACCGAGTGCCCTTCTAAGCTGATTGTTAAACAAAACGAGGACTCGGATCTGCACCACTGTCATTGATAGTGTGCACCGCGCCACTGCAAACAAAAGAACGTTTCTGTAGATTTCAGCAAAGTCAGTTATTGTAGCAGGGCCAGATTATCTGTTGAGAAACCGGCGCAGTGTGCCTGCCACTTTCTCACCTCAAGCAAAGAAAATAACATAATGACTGCTATAGTGGGGGCGGGGAGAGAAGGAGGCGGATGAGAACTGTTTTAAAGATTTGATGTCCTCACTTGAAAGCACCCATCATCGTTCGCTGGGGCACTGAATGTAGACTCTACTACCGACATTTTGAGCAGGTGTTCCGCTTTAATTTCACCCGCTCTGACAAACGTAAAATAAAAAGCATTACCTTTCTTGATACTCGGCTGCTATAAATCTAATGAGCAAAGGGACATCACTTTTATTAAGAGCACCGATTGCTTAACAATGTCAGAGGTTATAAGTGGTTTAATTTTACACTTACTTCTATTTAAGGCAGGCGACGAGCGGAGACGGTCCGGCGGCAACAGGCGCCTTCCCCCCGGGCTGGTACACACTGTCACAGCTACAGGCAGCAGCCCGGCCCGAGTCGGTTAACCCCTAGGCCGCAGGACCACGATTATACCTCTATGCACAGAGCACCTAGCAGGCAGAAAGTGGCGAGCAGCAGGGTCAGGACGGCGAGTTAGCAGCCACTAACGCTGGTAAGGCCGGGTGAGCTTCACAGAGGCCGAGGCACGCATGCGGTGGTCCGAGCGGCGGGGTACTCCTCACCTCAGCTGAGCCAGATCTTTTATAATATTCATCCGATCCTGCTTCAAGTTCTGCCTCTGCCATGACTGTGCGGCCCCGTCCAGTGAAAGGCGGTGTTTGCGCGCATGATCGAGGAGGCACTAAAAGAATTATTGCGGCGAGGCGGGCAGCGGCAAACTAATAGAACGTAACTACTGCTTGCCCTGCCTGCGCGCCCAGAGACAGTTATAGATACACTGTTTGTTGCAATCACATGACCTCACCAGGTCACGTGAATGCCGTACCCCCCGCCGGCACGCAGCAGCTGTGCTAATAATGAATGCTGCAGCAATGAGCCACCAGGTCGGCGCATACTCCTGACCTGCCATGATTCAGCAATAGACTTTGCACACTACTTCAATCGCAAAGTCTGCCAGCAGATAAGCATGCGATCCGCGCTGCGTGCTCAATGTGTTTGGCCAGGGCGTCGACTTCCTTGCACCGGCGGTGGTTCAAGGAGGCGCTACAAATGCGTGACGTTGCATTTTAGTGCGGTGATGCGGACCACCGCACAAAAATGCGTTAGTGTCACGCCTGATGCGTGATACTTGGCAGGGCTGCACAGTGACAATTCAACTTGTTTATTACCGAGCAGCAAGTCATTGTTGTTGTTTTTTTAGCTGCTGGGCGTTTTTGCTTATCTTGCCTTTCCCTCAGGGTAGCAGGGCAACGCCCCCTACGCCCATTAACACCAGCCGCCCCTGTGTTAATACAATGCATTCTGGGTGCGCTTCCTGGAACCGGCTGTAGGACTCGAGGCCACGAGTCTGTCAAACAAAGATAAGTAAAGGTAAACTTGCTTAAAGTCCCAATTCCCCCTTGCTTCACTGTTGGTTTGTATTGAATAGCACTATGACTGAGAAACATTGCTTTTGCCATGCTTAGTTTTTGCTTTAGAGGACCTATTCCATCCACTGCTCTGTGTCACACAACATTGTGTTTCTTTGTGAGTTTTTAAAGTAACTTGATGAGAGGAACATGCAATTTCACAGTCTCACCAAAAAGGAACAAGGAGCCTCGAAGAGCCTCAAAAGGAGAGAGGGCATTGTGATGAAACCGTTTGTCCACTCGGATAAACCCGATGAAACTTCAGTCCCCATGATCCTCGAGGGCCACGTGGTATTTGTGCGTACGCGCACCAGAACGCACCTTAGTGGTAACACACCCCCAGCCAATCAGGTACCAAGTGGGCCATTTAAACCAAGAGACTTTAAAAACGCCACAACGAATCACGGGTCAGTGTTGTGGGGGAACCCTTGGAGTGATAAGCAAAAATTACACTATTCACACTATGCAGGTAAAATGATTGTATGGTCCATTTGAAACTAACAAACGATATCTTTTCCGACTTTTTTATCCTGCCATTCAGTGTTTGACTATAGAAGAGTGTCCTCACCTGTCCCAGTAGGGTATTATTAAATACCATTAAGGGTAAAGTTAGATCGACCATCATTGTGCAATATGTATTATTTCACTAATAACTGATTGGTGTACGTTTTGAACTTCTGTATTGCAACACAAAATACACCGTTGCGATGGCTATATTTGTTTGCATGCATGATATCTTGATTGCATAATGACCCGCTACTGAGACTCATTAATGCATCGTTCACATGAAAGTGTGAAGTATTCAGGCCAAGTATCTCCTTTGTCTCAATTAACAAATTGCACTTCACTATGTGAATAATAGTTCTTTGTCTGTCTTTACCATCTTTTCCGCAAATGGGCATTAATATATGCCCACAAAAAGAATTCAAGCAAGTAGGCCTGTATATCTATTATGATTTCTATTGTACCACCAAGATCCTGACCAAGTTGGACACAACATTAAGAAATACAATTACGAGACATCTACAAAAGTCCTGACTAAAGCCCTGAACCCGCAGTGGCCTATCCATGAGGGCTGAAACATGGCGACTAAACACTACTAGGGTGTAAGGACACTTAATCCTTAGCAAACACCCAACAAACCTGATTTAACCATACCAAAGGCACCCAAGTTAAGGGATACTGGGATGACATTTAGGTATTTTTTTTAAATATTTAGTAGACCCCATCAAGATAAAAATCCAAAGTGCTCCCTGAAAACTGTTGAGCCCATCCTGGTTTATAGGGAACCGGATGAGACCGGATGATGAAGCATGACACCAGTAGGATGTGTGAGTGTCAAACAAATAACGCAGGGTCGTTGGTTCAGGCAATAATTTTAGTCAGATGATGACTGACCGCATATGGTTCTAGGATACCCTTATGTGACAAGTGTATGAATAAGGAGACAGTATGCTGTATCCCAGTAAATCTCTCTCCCCTTCCCAGAACAATTGAAAGTCTGGGAGATTTGTGATTTAGAGGTTTGTTCCAAAATGGTGTGTACAAACCTTGTCACACACTTAAAGGTGCATAACTCATGCCCCTAAGGTTCAACAATTAAAGTAAACATTTTATTACCAATTCTTCATGCTGATTTGTTGCAATTTGTACACACCATTTTGGAGATTATTATCCTGACAGGAGCAGGTCAGGTTTCAAGGTAGCACACAATAGACATATATTGTTTACCTACAGATTAATGTGATTAAAAAGAATACGTAGGTGTGCAGGCTATATCCATTGTTGGAGGTTAGTTCACCACATTTGACTGGTAACATAGCGAAATATGCTAATGCATCTACAGTAGAAATCTGCACCCAACCTGCAGACCTTAAGCTTGAATCTTGGGGTGACTAACCTTACCGTTATTCACTCAGAATAAAAGCAAGTAACTCTGAACTGGGTAATAGTAACACCAGTTGTTTATGGTTCCTCAAGGACTCTGGTTCTTGGGCCATATGTACAAAGCATTTTTGTGGTCAGAAATGGCCCGATTCACAGAATCGGGCTGTTTGCACCTTTAAAAAGGCTTTTTTAAAAACACACATTGTGATTCGATAACACGTATCGGAAATGCAATTTGTCTTAGCAATTCAGTATTTGGAAGGGGCTTGTTTAGGGCATTCCTTCAAAATACCGAATCGCAGTTGTATGGATTAATGTTTTCCGACCAAATTCCGGTCTCAAAACATAAATATATCACCAACACCTTGAAGGTGGTAGTAACCCATTCCCTTTCCCTTGGAGAATGTAAAAAAAAAAGTATATTTTTTAAAGAGCAGGCAGTGGTCCCATGGACCCCTTAGGATGAATGTGTGCTCTAGAAGCACTTGTTATAATATTATCAACATTGCAGTGGTGTCTGAAAATCCAGAATAATGTGTATATTTGGCAATAGACATCTAGATTTGATTTTATTCTAATTTTTGAGGATTGATGCCACTTTTATGCATAATTTAATTTAAAGCACCTCCAGCTAATTTTACCTACAGGTTACATGCTACGTAGAGAGTTAGGGCTGGTATTGGGAGAACAACAGTAGGGTGGTGGAAACTTTTCACTGAGCGCAGATCCAGAATTAGTTAGTGCTACAACTGTGTCCTGACTACTCGTACGACTCCAAGGCTATTATTCCTCTGTAATTACCACCCAGGGCTTTGTAGAGCCTAATGACTTCCTGGCTCCAGTTTATGATTTCCAGGAGGGAAGATTATATCCCTGTTAATCTAAAGCAAATTGATGCTAACAGGCTCAAGATGTTAAATGATAGAAACGGGCAGTGGAAGTGTGTGCTCTGTTTAGGTTTTATGTTTCTTATTTAAGACTCTGGGATTAAATGATTATAAGAACTACATTAAATTGTAAATTGATAAAGCTGAGTTCATGGAAGGTATCGGCGCCTGGTTCTGGTATTTCAGGAGGACTGTAATAATAAAGTATGCTGCTTCGTGTCTTGGATGTTATTTGCTTTTCTTGCCATGGTGATGAGTAGCTGTTTTCTTTTCAAATTTTAATTGTGCTATTTTTACAACTGGTTGATACTGTACAGAGTTCTTCTGCAAAATCATTGTTAACACTTTTACAGATGCATTCAGTTTGGATGCATAGGAACGCTTTTGGTGTCCAGTAATGAATGCACTTCACCTAACTACTTTCCGAAGGGATGGGACAAGAGGAGCCCTTATTATGCACTGAAAGGTGTTGGGACAGGTAGTTAGTTAGACCTCTTTACTTTTTTGGGGTGGAAGAATATGGCTGGAGAGCAGGTGTTCTTTTTCTGCAGACACAGGCCTTATATAGATGCAGAGGGGGTCATTACAGTTATTGTCCTGTGTGTGTGCTGAGATACTAAAGAGTGGCAGGACACCCTTGCCCTGTGTATTCGTGCACCAGTGAGGAAGTAGAGGGTAGTAGAACACAAGCCCTATTTAGTCTGTATGCTTCCCCTTTGTTTCTACTACTTTTTCCCCAATCTACAGGTGTGTAGGGGCATTTTAAGGCTGGGCATATGAGCATTCCGGGATGGTGAGCCAAGGGGGTGAGGAAAACCATTACGCATTATACAATTGTTACCAACATTCCTTAACCACATCTTTTCCACCTCTCTGGTCCAAGTGCCAAAGCTACAGCTGGGGCTTGATTCTCCGAATATTCATTTGCAATTCCATCTTGAGTACTAGCCCCATGATGGAGGGAAGTCTGGAAGCCATCTTGAGGCTGAGCCCCTTCTCTCTTATTCGGACTGATGGGAGATTTGAATGTGGCATTGTTGGGAAATATTTAATCCATCCAACTGCAATATTTATAAAGATTTTATTAAGTACATTACTTTCTAAATAGTCCTATGCAACTGTAGAATGTAGTTCGACAAAGAAAATGTAAAGCATTCGCCTGCTTTACTTTAAAGCAAAATGTCCCTGCATTGCTACAGCCTTCACATTGGATTCAGAGGACGCTCAAAGTCTGTGGAAACAAAAGTTAAGCGGCCAAAAACAACTGACACACCAAACAAAAAATGCTCTATAACCAAAGAGGCTGTTTACTTATCTGCAGAACACACACATTTAGTGAGATTGTAGGTTTTTATTAATAAAGGCTTTCATTATCTTTAAGCTCTTTGTTATCTTAAAATTTTTAATTGTTAACTGTTCACATTTTTCTCTTAGTTTGGCAAATGCACATTTTTAAGAACACTAATGTTTTTGAATGTGTTGGTCATATCCCTGATAAAGCTGGTCTTCTGGGTTGCACTTGTTTGAGACGTGCGCAAGTGCACAGCTTATGGATTGATTTATATTTGTTTATTGTCCAGCTTTTTGTAAGGTGTTAGCCTGTAAATGTATTTATTGTGCTTTGCTTATGTTGCATATTGCAACATTTTAGCAACAAATACGTTTAAACACGCCATACTGCAGACGCATTAGAGGAGTAAAAGGTTCTGTTAAAAGGTGTCTCATAATTTTTAAAATGGCCATTATAGAAGAGTATTGCTCTGCGATGTCCAGATCTTATCCATGCTGGTTATTGCTGCTTTGCTTGTCAAATCATGTAAAAATAATTAAGGATTGAAATAGGAGGTTTAGCTGTTAACAGTAATTTTGCAGCGTGAATCTTTTCTGGATTCACTATGCTGTGCATTATTCTGCCATCTAGTGGTTGGGTCCGGAATTGTAGTATTTCTTCCTTTTTTTTTTTTTCATGGCCGGTGGGCGTCGACATACCACCATTTGGTGTCCTTCTGTGACGTCTACGTGCTTCCTCCGGAAGCTCCCACCTTTGGTCGCCATCTTCAGACTCTTTTTTTCCACGGTTGGGACTGGATTGATACGGAAGGAGCTCCAGAAGTTTGGAGAGAAGAATCGACGAAAAATAACAAAAACACCAAGAAAAGAACTTTATCGACGTACCGGCCTTCGAGTCGGTGAACCGGGACACAGCAAAGAGAAAAAAGACCAAAGCTTCGACGTCCTATGGAGAATGCGCATACAGGGGGCTCCCTGTGCGCGGTAATGGACAAGACACCATTCAAGTTCTGCGACAATTGTCACCACAAGTACGCACAGGAGGATCAGCATCCGGTCTGTAACCTTTGCCTGCCGCTGGACCACCGAAGCGAAGATTGCAACGCATGCTCGGCGTTCACCCCGAAGACTTTAAGGGTGAGAGAGAGGCAGAGAAGAGCAAATTACAACATGAACAATCAGGTGATAAAGAAGGCTGCAGACACTTATGGAGTAGAGTTAGAGGAGGAAAAACCGCAATCCTGTTTTCTCCTAGAGACCTTGCTGCCTACACAAACAAGGAGTCCATTCCTTCCCATGCTACCAAGTGTGCTGGACCAGGGTAAGGAAGCCTTTAAAGAACCTGCTACATGCAAGGCTGTAACACCAAAGGGTGAGAAAAAATACAAACATTCCTCAAAGGATCCTATGTATATCAGGGGTTCAGTGCCAGCTGATTCTATGATAACTTCCACGGCTAGCAAGAGAGGTAATGTACCCACTAATGTGGGACCACCACCAGACAAAGAGCAAGAGAATGGATCTCATGGGTAGAAAGGTGGAACAAAGTGCAGCAATTCAGTGGTGCATCGCAAATTCAAATGCATTAATCAATAGACATGCATATCAACACTGGGAAGAAGTAGGTGAACTACTAAAACATCTGCCAGACCAATTCCAAAGAAGGGCAAACCACTTAGTGGAAAAAGGGAAGAACATGGCAAACACATGTTTAAAATCAGCCCTAGATGCAGACAGATGATGATCGGGGTCACTGAGAGAAGGCACGCCTGGCTAAGAATTTCCGGTTTCAAACCAGAAGTACAAAATAACATATTAAACACCCCGTTCAATGGTGAACAACTATTCGGAACAGCTGTGGACGAGAAATTATATCAATTAAAGAAAGAGAATGAGACTGCAAGGTCCATGGGGGCACTACAATTCAGAGGCATGTGTAGGGGAGCACCATCACGGAGACCAGCAGGCAGAGGTAACCACCAGCCTGTAGCCTCACACCAAACTTTTCAACAAGGTTACCAAGGAGGAAGCCAGGGCCAGCAGCAGGGCCAACGACAACAAGGTTGGCAATACCAACACGGAAGACAATCCTTTCGAGGGCGCCCTCGAGGAAGAGGCCAACCGCAAAGAGGGGGACCGCAACCCACCTCCAAGTGACTTCACTGCAAGAATTACGCACACTCAAACAAAATCGCAGAGGGTGCAACAACAGACAAACATAACAAAAGAACATGTCCCAAAGAACAGACCATTCCTCCAACATATAACACCAGTGGGAGGCAGGATAAGAAAATTCTTCCAGGAGTGGAAGAAAATTACATCCGACAAATGGATATTAAACATAATACAATACGGTTACTGCATAGAACTTGCAAAACAACCTCCAAGCATAAGACCAAACAAGGTTCATTCAGCAAAAGCACTATCTCATTTGCTCGAAGAAGCACAAGAGCTTCTGAACAAAAATGCCATAGAGAAGGTACCATACAAGGAAAGGGACAAGGGCGTGTATTCCACGGACTTCCTCATACCAAAGGTGGATGGAACCTTGCGACCAATACTAGACTTAAGGTTCCTAAACAAATTCATAAAGACTCAAAAATTTAAAATGACATCCTTACAGGAAGTAATACCTCAGATACAGGAAGGGGACTCTACATGGCAACTATAGACTTAAAGGACGCTTACTTGCACATCCCCATGAACAGCAGACACAAAGGTCTATTGAGATTTGTGATCAACAAAACACACTACCAATTCACAGTGCTAGCATTCGGACTGAAATCAGTACCAAGACTCTTCACAAAATGCCTAGCAACAGTAGCGGCCCACCTAAGAAGGCAAGGGATTCATGTTTACCCATACCTAGATGACTGGTTAGTAAGAGCAAGCTCATACAATCTTTGCAAAAAACACATACAGAAAGTCATAAAGACATTGGTCCAACTCGGTTTCTCAATACACTGGAAAAAATCGTCAATAGAACCAGAACAAGTAAAGATATTCTTAGGGGCAGAAATCAACACAATACTAGGAAAGGTATTACCGAGCACGAAGAGAACATTAGCGATACTGAAGGAGACACATCTATACCACAAGGGGCAAGCTCTGACAGTGAGGACAGTGGGCAAACTGCTAGGGATGATGGCTTCATGCATTTATCTAGTCCCAAACATTCGACTACACATGAGACCATTCCAGGAATGGATTCAACAGCAATGGTCACAGGCAACAGGGAGTTGGGAGGATCTAGTGGTTGTCACGCAAACAGTTCATCGAGAGATGGCATAGTGGAACAGAAAGAACATAGCACAGGGGAGACTTCTCACACAACCAACTCCAACAGTGACCATTACAACAGATGCTTCCCAACTAGGGTGGGGATCGCACATGAACAACCTCAGAGTAAGGGGATTGTGGACACAACAGGATGCGATAAAACACAACTTCCTGGAGTTAAAGACAGTGTTCCTAGCCTTAAAAGCCTTTCAGAAAGAGCTTTAAGGGAAGAGGGTGTTAATCCAAACGGACAATACAACTACCATGTTCTACATCAACAAACAAGGAGGAACACAATCCACAACACTATCAACCTTAGCCCAAGAACTATGGAGATGGGCAATCCCAAGGAAAATAGACTTACTAGCAATACATCTTCCAGGGAATGACAATGTAGAAGCAGACAGGCTGAGCAGGCAAGCATCAGCATCCCACGAATGGGAAATTAATCAATCAGAAATCCTAAAGATATTAAAAAAATGGGGAACTCCGCAAATCGACCCATTTGCAACACCCCAAAATGCAAAATGCCAACACTTCGCATCCAGGCAACCGTGCAAACAGTCCCTAGGGAATGCACTATGGATAGACTGGTCAGGGACATTTGCTTACGCTTTTCCCCCGATACCACTGCTACACAGGGTACTCCACAAATGAGGATCAGCCACATGACATTAATACTCATAGCACCTCAGTGGGCCAGACAAACCTGGTTCTCACAGATAATGGAGATGACTCAAGGGGCAATGCACAAGTTCCCCAACAGAAAGGACCTCTTAACAATGCAGAACGGAAGGGTGCTACACCCAGAACCAGAGAGGCTAAGCCTAGCAGCATGGCTCCTGAGGACTTAGAATTTGCTCACCTCAGACTCCCAGAGAGCACATTGGCAGTACTCAGGGCAGCGAGAAGACCTACAACAAGGAAGTGTTACACAGCCAAATGGAAAAGATTCTCTCAATGGTGCCTTACAGAAAAACTTTCAAGAAGGATCACAAAAGAATCAACAGTACTAAAATACTTAACATATTTACTACAGAATAAACTGAGCTACACATCTATAAGGGTACACTTAGCAGCCATCGTAGAGACTCAAGGGGAGAAACAGGGAAAAGTTTCTTCACATCCCATGTGGTCAAAAGATTCCTAGAAGGAGCAAAAATAATAGCACCTCCAAAAAAGTACTAGCTCAAATGATGAAGGCACCATTCGAACCAATCCACAAAGCAACGCTACAAATGCTCACACTAAAAACTGCGTTTTTAGTTGCAATTACATCACTACGTAGAGTAAGTGAATTGCAAGCTCTAACACTGCAAGAGCCCTACATGCAAATACATGACAGAATCGTCATGAGAACTGATCCACAATTTATGCCAAAGGTGGTATCAAAGTTCCACGTAAACCAAGCAATACAAATACCAAGTTTTTTTCCAAAGACACAAGCAGAAAGGGCATTACACACCCTGGATGCCAGAAGGGCAGTCATGTACTACATAGAAAGAACCAAATAATACAGGAAAACAAAACCATTCTTTATCATTTGCCAACAGTTTTCTTGGACGATCAGTCACAAAGAATACCATTGCAAGATGGATTGCACAAGCCATACAGTTGTGCCACCAACAGGCAGGTCAGACATTACAAAGCGCACCGCACGCTCACTCAAGGAAGAAAGGAGCAACAGTAGCTTTTCTAGCAAATACGCCTATTCAAGACATTTGCCAAGCAGCAACATGGTCTTCAGTGCACACGTTCACAAAGCACTACTGCGTGGATATTCAAATGAATATAGAAGCACAAGTAGGACAAAAGGTCTTACAACATATTTTCACAAACCAACGCTCATCGTCCACCCAACCACCACAAGACTAGCAAACCGCTACAAAGTCTATGCACAGCATAGTGAATCCAGATAAGATTCACGCTGCAAAACGTATAGTTTCTTACCTGTCGGTGTAGTTTTGCAGCTTGAAGAATTTTCTGGATTCACTAGCGAACCCACCCTCCTCCACCAGAAAGATGAGACAAGAGGAAGAAATAAATGAAACAAGAGCGAACAATTAGAAGAAAAAAAAAAAAGAATCCGAAGATGGCGACCAAAGGTGGGAGCTTCCGGAGGGAGCACATCGACGTCACAGAAGGACACCAAATGGTGTTATGTCGACGCCCACCGGCCACGAAAATAAATAAATAATGAAATACTACAATTCCGGACCAAACCACTAGATTGCGGAATAATGCACAGCATAGTGAATCCAGAAAATTCTTCAAGCGGCAAAACTACACCGACAGGTAAGAAACTATACGTTATGCAAACCCATACAATTAGACTCTTTCAAAATAGTGCAGAATGAGACCGGTTTCAAAAGATTCAGGTTTTGGTATTGGTGCTGCTGAAGAGAATGAGTTTCAACGATAGGCACTCTGTCTGTACAATTGTATATCCCTCTTTTAGATGCATATGTTTAGGAAAACCAAATGTAACAATGCTGCTTAAACTAAACACAAATATGTAAAGGGCTTAGGCAAAGAGTTTAGTTGATGAAAACTGCAGAAGAAGTCTCTTTTACTGGAGTGGGGAAAGGCAAAAGACTAAACAAATTAAAAAAATGGAGCATGCAGCATTTGGGGGGTTTAGAACTATTAATCACCATGCAATCTCTGGTCACTCACTGAGAAATAACACTACACTATCATCGGGGCAGATATTATTAGCACATTATCCGTTTCTTTAATTCACTAGTTAATGTTCTGTGCTATGTAGTAGCTATCAGTATTGCTGCAAGGTTCTCTCCTAGTAGCCTCTTAAGAACAAAACATGTTTTCACTGCAGAGGTAGAATGAAACCGTAGATTAGAGTTAAGTGGCCCAAAAACTTTCCCTTTGCACCTTCTGATTTATGTATGTAGAAAAGGCGGTGTGTGTGTCTCTCACATGCCTCCAATACCTCAAATGGAAAAAAAAAAACATAAGTTTACATCACCTCACCTGAGAAGGCATTCAGAGCACAATTATAATATTAGCGTAATGACCTGATATAGTGTCATGCTCCAAATGCCCACATGATCAGACAAAGTCCAGTCTGGGGCTTGGCTTGTATCCAGTGTTGCTGGCATTTTGAAATCGTGAAGGTGAAGCAAGAGAATGACTATTGACCTTTGCCTTGGGAGCACGCGGACTAAGCCTATCTTTGGGCTTCCTTAAACCTGCACCAAAGCCCTTTGTCTTCCTTACAGTGCCAGAATCTCGTGACTCTTTCTTAAAACAGAACAGTAGATCTAATTATTTCTTCTTAATTCTGTCACTTCCTTCCTCACTGCCCTTCATTTTTACCAGGGAGTAGCTATTGCTGTCTCCCAGCTAGCAGGAGAAACATGAACTGGCTGCAAAGAATGGTGGGGCGGGGTAGGGAAAGGAGGAGGAGGGGAGTGCTACTCACTCTACTTCTGCCACTAATGAGTGGACGCCTTTGCAGAATCATCTTTTTGTATTCTTCAGCATCAGAACAATTGTGCTTTGCTATTAAAAATTCAGCACAAATAATACTTTCATTGGTGTGCTTGGGGTGACAACTTTGAGGATTTAATAGTGAATTGGATAAAGTTTTTTTTTTAAATCGAATGATACAGTATTTTAAATTATTCAGTATTTTAGAATTATTCACATTGATCGGTATCTACCGAAACTCAACACTTAAAAGACTAACCATACATGTGATTTTAAAATTTCATTGATTATTTACTAGACTAATATACTGTTTGATTTTCAGTATGGCTCCATAAAACAAATAGATCATCAACGTAGTAGACCCAGCTCTAAACGTCTCTCTTGTACTTTTTTCAGATCCTGTCCCCATGCAAAATCCTTTTTGTATTACCCCTTCACCAAGTTGCCATATGACTGCCTCAGCATTGTAAAACGGATTCACATTTACATATGAAGTAGTTATGGTGCAAGATGCATTTCTCCATTTCAAATCAGCATACAAGTATGTCCAAGTAAAGTGCGGATCTGTCTAATAAAACATATTTCAGGGCTTCCATTACAGCCTCATTACTATTGGATATGTAAAATGCACAATTATCCACTGTAACCAGTAAACAGCCTATCTCTACTGGAAGACCTCCTGGTCCGAACACTAAAAACTTTGGCATATGATGTCAAGGCTATCATGTTTGAGATCAAGTATTTATTGAGGTATATGAATTTATTTGCCTTAAGACTTGCATTGAGCCATCGTGTGGCATAGTAATGGATTTGTGTATTGTAGGAGAGACGTATATGGTGAGTGTTGTTGGAGATCTCTTAAACAGAAATCTCCTCCGCTCTGCAATAACACCTCTCAATCAAACAGGAAAGAAATTATTCTAATGTCCTGACAAGAGTAGGACAATCATTGTTCCATTTCAAATGACAGTTCCCGTTGATAAGTCAGTAGTATCCTTCTAAATATTCTGTTTCCTATGATGATGACCATGTTCACATCTGTATGGTGTGGTTTAATTGCAATAAAAATGTCATTGCCTCGGCCTGGTAATGCTCCATTTCCATCTTGGTCAAATTTAATTTTTTATTTTGTATTTTGTTTAATTCTTTCATCTATGAATTCACTTATGTGCGCCTTCCTCATCGATTTCTTAAAGCAAGTGATTAACCTTAATGCAAGTGGAGGGTGAAGTTTATTTCCATTTGAGACCACTGTCTGGACTTTTTAGCCACTGTGCCCTACTCCAGTGGTTACACTGAAATGAGTGTTCCCCACTTCCCCCTCTGCACCTAACTCCAACTCAGACATGTGTGTACGTTTTTAATCGCACCACTATCATTAATGTTATTCCCTTCAATATATTTATTCCCAAAAATGTACATCATTTCAATGTGCCTGTAAATTCCAATAAATCGAAAGGGGAAATTGGTCATATTTTGCAGTCTGCTCAGCAAGGTTGAGGATCACAGAGGTCAGCCTCTGAGATCAGTGCAATGGTGCAGGAAAGCAAAGATGCCAGACCTTAAATCCACTTCTACTGGGGACCGAAGCAAAGAGGCCTTTTTGCTCAGCTCTTATAAAGTGGCAGCAGAAAAGGAATACCTGTTCTGTGGAGTTTGTCAATCTTTCAGCCTGTCTTCACACCTGAAAATTCTTTCAGTAGTAGCCCCAAGTAGTTAAGCCAAATTCAGTCTTTTGTGTAAGCTATGCTAGTTTCAAGTTCTGGCTCTGGTTATAAAATTGGTGCTCCCTAAATAATATTGTAGATGTAATTGAACAGGGTGACCTCAGTCACTTTATTTCTTGTCTGGTTGTTAAGGTTGCATGGCTGGAACAAATCATTAAATCTCCTCTCGACTTGTAAGGTTGAGTAACTTAATTTAGTAGTACAACAAGGATTTCCACTCAAAAATGTCCTTATTTTCTTATAGTTGAAGGGAAATATCTCTTTTGGGTAGAGGTTATTTAAATTTATCATAATTATTGCTTTAAGAGTGTGTTAATTGTTCACTGAACTAAAGTATATAATGCAGGCATATGTGTTTGACCCTACGGTCGCAGTTTGAAATCCCAGTGGGACAAAATCTGCTTTTAATCCTCCCAAGCTTGACAAAGAGTACTATTGAATTGCTTAACGGCAAGCATCTATTATCTGGCACTAGTGCCCATCAGGGTGAACATGCACTCTTCAAATACTTACGTATTTTTATGTTTAATTATTTTTCGTCATGAGATCCTTTAGCCCCTAAGGCAATGTCGTTCCGATGTATTGGGGGTGCTTGGGTTGCAACTACCTTTGCCCTAACTCTGTTGACCTTCCATCTTCACAACTGACAAGACTGCCCAGCCACTTTGTTTTTCAGAGGTGATCGGGATCTGTGACTGACTGTCCCAGCACTGCTTATATTTAAGTCACTGGTCTGACATCTGACCTAGGCCTATAAGCCTTTTTGAAGCAAATCTATCATGTGACTGCCCCTTACCGAGTTTTGTTGGCCCTTTACAGGTAAGCTTGGCATGTGCCCCATAAGATGTTTTTGTCTTACAAGATGACACCGGCAGGTGACTGCAATATTGCTAAGTTGGCCTATGTCATCTGTGACACTTTCAGCCTGGGCGGCAGTTTCAATGAGTAGTGCCCTGCCTCTTAAAATACCTACAATTTTACTTGTGAAGATTTGTTTGTTTGCTGTTATGCCAATATTGGCTGCAGATATTGCTCTTGACGTGGCCAATAAGCAGGTATGTAACTCTCCGCTTCTCAGCCTTGCCAAGCTTTCAGAGGCTGGTTAGCGAGAGGCAGTCATATAAGTAGTACAATACGAGTTCTATTATTAGCAGACTAGTTAGACAAGTATTGTCTTAGTGAGCACTAGATCACTAGAGTAATACACAAGTGACCTCTTTGAACATTACATGTCCATGCTTAAATCCACAAAGTGATTTGATGCTTTTTCAGCACCCGAAAAGCTAACCTCCATTGTAGCGGTTAGAGGTAGGTCACCGACAACTGGCTGTCAAAGTTACCTGGCTTACATAATTTCTGTAAATTCAAAAGGTGACTGCTAGCACTCAAACCACTCTACAGTCTTTACATCTTATTGGCCAAAGACAGCTTGCCAGGACTTATTTCTGTGTCACCATATTTAGTTTTAGTACATTAGTTGCAACATTTTTGTGTGCTTGTGTAATGAACATATTCTTGTTGCACACTGATCCTATGCACTTTTCTTTTAATAACTATAGGAACGTTAGTGGTGTTCGAGCAAACTAGGCTTTGAGGCACTAACAAGATTTTATACACTGGGGCTGTCCTGTATGTGATGGTGGGTACAGTGCAGAGCACATTGGATACAGTATTTAACAATTAAAATACAACAAATACAAGAAATTGACATTTCTAATTTGATCACTTAGTCTTTGGGATGTGTTGCTAGAGTGTTACAGAAGTACTTAAAATTGATTTGTGTAAACCTGAGAAGTATTTAGTGCTTATTAAATGGCATGCTTTCCCTAGGGAAACCATAGGAACACTTGTAGAGTCTGGTTATCACTCTCAAATATTAGAGTGCAGGTCTGGCATAACTTGAATATCCAGATTTGTGAAAGAAAAGGTAATGTTTATTTACATTTTATCTTTGCTAGTGGTGCACAATCAACAAGAGAAAATGCATCTCCATTACACTCATGGTTTCCATCGTCCAAATAATTGCCCCGGTGTCTGCCCTGCTTATCTAGTTTTTACCCACTGCAGAGCACTTTAGCAAACAGATCGTGCACTTGCATAAAGGCGCATCAAGCAGTTGTTCGAGAGACTTTTTTTTAAAGCTTTATTTATATTTTCCTTGATACCAAACATTACAATTTAGGTCCACATTGTGCATAGCAGCCAAAAAACCTATTCATATCATCTCTTTCCCTGAGTCCAATACATACTTAGTGAGAATACCCCGTTGCTCGTTCCCTTCAGTGTCCTGGTAAAGGTTCTTGTTCGGTGTGTGAACTCACCGATGTTAGTGCTAATAAGTGGGACTTAAAGGGTTGCCATATGTCAAGCGGTCTAGATGTTGGGGGTTGGAGCTGAGCATATAATTCGCTGTTAGTATTGCAATATGACAAGCTAAACATCCACCCCTTTATTGTCGGTGGGTATCTGCTCCCCCAGTGTATTGTGACTTCCCTCTTGGCCAGCAGCAGTGCTAATGCGCAAAAGCGCTTGGAGGATTTGAGGAGATCTTTAACATATCCCAGTAACGCCATTAGGAGGGTGGGGGGATGCGTTGGTTAATCATTTGCGAAAGTTTATCGAATATCCGCTTCCAAAATTGGGCCACCTTATCACATGTCCATGTCATACGTGCGAAGTCTGTCATCGGGGTGCTACACCGAGGGCATGTGTGTGGTCGGGATGGATCCATGCAAAGGACCCTGGCCGGGGGAACGTACGCCCGTCGCAAAAATTTGTAATGTAATATCTTATGTTTGTGGTTAAAGGAGACTCTGCGTGTTTGTTCGCAACAGAAGTGCCATTGTGTGTCTGTGAGGGGCTGACCCAAGTCCTGTTCCCAAGCTTGTCGTACCTCCTCATCCCTGGGCGGGAGCAGAGCAATAGCGGCTTTATACATTTTTGACATTTGGTGCTCTCCACTGCTATCCTTGATAAGGTGTGTCAGCGGTGGAAACACTGGTGGTTCTATAGGGTAGCCTGGAATTTGCGACTTTAATGCTCTTTGCAACCGGTATAGTATGAACTGCTCCATGAATGTAGCCTCTTTAAATCGGGTGTCTTCGCTACGGGAGTAGACGTGGCTATTGGGGAATAGATCCCCGAATGTTTTCAGTTCTAATTTATTTAGGATGCGTTGTATGGTCGGTTCCTGTTTGATGGGGATCCATAGGTTCCCTGCTAATGGAAGAGACGATGAGTAAAGTAGTTGCGTCCCGGTTGCCCGGGTCAGTTGCTTCCAGGCCCAACTTGTTGTGGAAAGAGTTTGCAGGTCCTGTGGGTCTCGAGCCATGCCCACTGGCAGCAGCGCCGACAGCGGGGTGGGATGTGCAAGATCGGCTTCTGGCCGGAGATAAGGGATACGGGAGTCGGAGTGAAAACAATGTCATGAAAAACTACATTGTGCTATTAAATAATAGATTCGAAAGTTAGGGTTCCCAAACCCCCCTCGTTCATATGGTAATGTCAAGGCATCCCAGCCGACTCTGGGTTGTCCGGCCACCCATACCAGCCCTATTAGCTGGGAACGAAGTGTGGCGAAGAAACTCCTATACTACGGTATTGGAATGTTCTGGAAGAGATATAGAAATCGCGGTAGAACAACCATTTTAATCAGGGCAATTCTCCCGGCCATCGACAAGGGTAGTTTCAGCCAGCGCCCAATTTTATCGTTTAATTCCTCCATTGCCGGGCCGTAATTAAGTTGAAGGATCTGCGACGGGTCTTTATGAATATAAATGCCTAAATATTTAACTGAGTCGTCACACCATTTTAATGGGAATTCCGTACTCCGTGTGCAGTGAGCCTCGGTCAGGGGGAAAATCTCGTACTTACTCCAATTTGTGTTCAGACCCGATAGGGCACTGTAATGAGTGACCTCTCTGAGAATCGGTCCTAGGTTTTCGTCTGGGTGTCTCACATAGGGAATGATGTCGTCAGCATATAGTGTCGGCAATAAGGGGCCCGTTTTAAACTGTATGCCCCGATGGGAATGATTATTTTGTAGGTGGCGTACAAGAGGGTCCATCGCTATTATAAACAGCAACGGGGAAATGGGGCATCCTTGCCGGGTCCCCCTTGATGGCGTGAAAGGGGATGTCAGGGAACCGTTTAACCGTACACGGGCCGAAGGGCGTATATATAACAGAGATATCACTGAAATGAACCTGGGCGGTCGCCCCAATCGTATCAGTGTGGCATTAAAGGGCCACTCCAACGAATCAAAGGCTTTTTCAGCGTCCAAAAGGACTGCCGCCGCTGGGAGCGAGGGGTTGATTCTATGAAGGGTAGCGAACAGGGTGCGCAGGTTCAGCGCTGTGGATCTGTGCGGGATAAAGCCTGACTGGGCAGGTGATATCATCTGGTCATTTATCAGGGATAGTCTGTTGGCCAGCATTTTTGCTAAAATTTTATAGTCGAAGTTCAGTAGCGAGAGGGGTCTATAGGAACCGCACTGTTGTGTGTCCTTGCCTGGTTTAGGTAGGAGTGTGATGACTGCCTCACGCATTGTCGGTGGAAGTTCGCCTACCTCTATGGCTTCCTGGTACACGTCAATGAGATGCGGTGCCAACGTTTTCTTGAATATCTTGTAAAAACCTGAGAACCCGTCAAGGCCAGGTGCTTTTGAGCCGTCCATGTCCTCTATTGCTTGGTTGGGTCACTTCGTCTACTGTGAAAGGTTCAGCTAGGAAGTCCCTGCCAAACCATGGCTACCTCGTCTAAATAAGTATTACTGGCCAAGGAGCCCTGGGTGGCCTTGGTCGTATATAGATCCTTATAATACGACAATATCTTGTTACTGATACCCTCGCAATCTGTTATCAGCTCTCCATCTTCACCCTGTAACCGTGTAATGTATGTCGGCCCTCGGTTGGGGTGTATAAGCCTCCCTAGTGTGCACCCTGGGCGCTCGCCCTCCCCATATTGCCTGGCAGTAGCATGCTTCCCCAAAAAGTGTACTTCTCGTTCGGCTGCCTCCTGGAACTCGGACATTAACGCCGCCCTGTCTTAGACCAGACGCGGTCCGGGACGCCTCTTGGTCCGCATCTATTGCCGCCAGTTTGGCCTCAATTCCCGCCAGTGTACGCCGCAGGTCCCTCAATATACCAGCACTCTTGGAGATGCAAACCCCTCTTATATAAGCTTTGAATGCCTCCCACAGTGTGGCCTTGGTCTTGACTGTGTCTGCATTTAATTCAAAGTATTCTTCCACTGCGAGGTGTAACTCCGCCTCGAATACCGAGTCCCGGAGGGTCATCTCCGGGAATCTCCCTGTTTTCCGCTCCCGGGACCCGCAACCTGAGCACAACTGGAGCATGATCTGAAAGTGTGTGGCAGGTGGGTAAGTGTGTTTGACCAGACCGTGACGCTCGGGGTGAGGAGCCAATAATCCAAGCGCGTCCATGTGCGATGCATGGCTGATTAGTGAGTGTAAGCGGGCTTGTCTAAATTCGCATGACGCCAAGCGTCTATCAGTTGGTGTGCATTAAGCAAATTGGTGAGTGTTTGCCTGGTCTTGGGTTTCGTGTCTGGTGTGGTAGCTGTGCTGTCTAACCTGGGGTTCAATAAAATATTGAAGTCGCCCCCCATGCAAATATGGTCAGCCTCCAATCTGTCTATGCGGGATTGAAGCTCCGCAAAGAAGTCTGGGTCGACCGTGTTGGGTGCATAAACATTAACCAAAAGGATCGTATTCCCAAGAAGCCAGCCCTTAACCAGTAAGAATCTGCCCACCTGATCCGTGTATGCCTCTACTGTCTTAAACAGTAGTCGTTTATGTAGGAGTGTTGAGACCCCCCTTGCATATGTACTATCGCCAGCAAAACATCGATTTGCCCCCCAATTGGCGGCAAAGCTTGGGGACGCTTGCGGAGGCAAATGTGTCTCCTGTAGGAGTGCAATATCCACCTGATGGCGCTGTAAATAGTGTAGGACCTGTTTACGCTTACGTGTGTCATTGAGCCCTCGTACATTCCAGGACATCAGGGTAATGTTCTCAGAAAGATTAGCTCTACGTGCCATTCGTGAAACTAAAGACTATTCTACTTTGTGGGCCAGTGGGATCATTGTACGTCATGGTCACGCATCTGTAAAAGGAAAACGGTGATATCAACCTAAACCCACCCCCCACCCATCCCCTCATTCTCAACATAGGGGAAATCCCACATCCCAATGATAATGTTAAACATTACTGTTATCCTAAATGATTAAACCAAAGAAAGGTGCCGAAGCACAGGGGGGAGGTAACGCTACGCCTTGTCCCCGGTTACCTAAAATATGTAATGAAATAAGAACTCGGCACGACCATTATCCTTGCGGCCAATACTTTAACTATGAGGAAGTGAAGTGTATGTGTTCAATACTTATCAACATATTGCAATATATGGAGTCTTTCAGCTGGCAGAGAACAGTTCCACACCGGTGCCAGAGTCCGGCATTCGAGGGGATCGGTATGGCGTGGACGATTTTCTTGGCTGCCCGGTGTTTGCTCGATTTTTGAGGAAGTCCTGTACATCCGCTGGTGAGTCAAAGATCCGAGATCTGCCATCGACATCCACCTTCAGGCGCGCTGGGTATAGCATCCCATACTTCAGACCGGCCTTACGCAGCGTGGCTTTAATCGCTGTGAATTTACGTCGGGCCTCCTGCACCATCGCTGTGAAATCTGGCTACAAGGAGATGGAGGAGCCTTGCCACTCTAGTGCCCCCCCTGTCCTGGGCCATCCGCAAGGCTGTGTCCCTATCCTTAAAGTTCAGAAGCCGTGCCATAATAGGGCGGGGGGAGACAGCCAGGGTTAGGCCGGGGTCCAAGGGACAGGTGTGCTCTTTCGACAACAAAGGTGGTAGTGAAGGACTCCTGTCCGAATAAATCAGTTGAGGCCCTCTACAAATCCATCTAGCCACCCTGTATTCGTTAATTCAGGCACACCCATGATGCGAATGTTGTTGCGTCTCCCCCTGGCCTCCAAATCCTCGTTCTTTATAGCGATGGTCTTGAGCAAACCTTCCATTCTTTCCAGTCGTTTGGTAGCTTGCGCCGAGCCGTCTTCTAAGTCCGAGATTCTGCCCTCAGCCGTATCCAGCCTTTTGTCGTGGTGGTCTAACCTGGCCCCCATCCTGTCCAGCCTTTTGTCCAGCACATCGAAGCGTGTGTCCAGGGCCTTGAAGCCCGCCCTGAGTTCAGCCATGAGTGCCTCGTTGCCTTGTGTGGGGAGCTGAGGTGGGGCGGCAGCAGCGTCACCTCCCTCCGCCATATTGCTGCTTGCTGAGTCTGTCCCGCCGCCTGCCTTTTCGAAAGTTAACTTCCTCTGCTTTGGGTCCCCTTTGCCCATGTCCATTAGGAAGGAGCCTCTTGATGTATGCTGGTGCGGTCGCCCTAGTCCAGGTGTGCCCAATCACCCAGCAATTGTGTCCCTCAAGGGGCAGATGTGATCAAGAGAGGCGGTCCCCTAGTTCACTGCAACTTGATAGGGCCCCCGCCAGCAGAGTTGTCATGCATGTCCCTGTGGTGTACTCCTCGTAATGCTGCCGCCTTGCGCAGGGTGAGTGCCTCTCCTGTAGCCTCGTAGCTATGACCACCCGGCTAGTGCACAAAGGAGCCGGTTCAGGCCATGCCTCACGGTAAGCTTAGTGTCCGCCATTATGCCTCAAAAATTGTCACGAGGACGACGCAGCCCTCGCGAGGACAGGGGTGAAAGCGCTGGCCCAAACAGACATGGGCACCGCTTCGGCCTGGTCGGGTGATCGGTCCCCAGGCTCTCCCGCGGACCCCTGCTCCTCGGGGCCTCCGGGGGTGCCGAGCGGGCCTACCTGCAAACCGCGAAGCCGTCCTACAGGTTCCCGGCCACTCTCTCTTGCTCGCCCGGTGTGGTCCTTCGTGGTGTCTCGGGCATCCACTGCAGCGCCGTGTTCTCCGTAGTCTGGCCGCTAAGACCTCTGTTCTGAGGAGGCCCGGTCCCCGCTCCCGACGGCGTCTGTGCGATACTCGAGCCCCCGGCTCGGTATCGCGTCACAGGCCCTCCACGCACCACGGAGATGCGGCGGCTCCCAGTAACTGGGATCAGCTGGAAAGGAGTAGCTGGATTCAGGGGCACATGGGGAGCATTTTCGTGCTGTTGCGGCTTTCCTTTATTGATTGTAGCCGCCGGAGTGGCCGTTTATTCCGGGGAGTTCGGCAGAGCTCCGACACTATGCGGCCATCTTGGTCCGCGGTTCGGCCACTCCCCCGTTGTTCAAGAGACTTAGGCTGCGGTTTTAATATCCGGCTCAATGGCAGGCATCATAAAATACATTTTTGCGTCTCATGGTTACGTGGAAGCCTATTTCAGTTGTCACGTGTTTACTATTTCAGCACAACGACATTATGCAGAGAATTTCACTTTCTATGTGCAGCAGGATTTGTGCACTACTTACAGACCGCACACCTGTGCCAGCCACATTCATTCTGCTAAGGAATTGTTTGACTGTAATTACAACACATTACAGTATATTTTGAGTTTGGCTGCATTTTACTCCCAAATAAAATGAACCCAACTGAACAGTACACCAATGCACGTGCAATTGCTTATTTTGAGAGTCTCTAAACTAAACCAGACAAGCATCAGACCAGCGGAGAAGTTAAAGTATCACTGGAGCTTTTACTGGACACATGTACTCTATACGTACACTTTCTACTCTCTTGGCAGTAAGTGCTTGGTTTTTATTCTAGAATATGGAGGGTGTTGGAAGAGTCCAATTTACATTTGATTGCAGTGAATCTGGGAATCAGATGGTTCGCATACAGCCTCTTGTAGGTCGCTCCCCCTGAGGTTGCTGCTTCTGTTAAACTTGATGTTCTTCATTTCATAGAACAAGATGTGACTGAGAAAATAAATAATTTGGAAAGATCATATTGATTATTTAAGTGCAGTGATATTGCATTTTCCCTGTGTCCAATTACTTTAGCAGAAACACTGTTAAAAATTAAAATAATGTAATAAAGAATGTTCTGATCGCGTCTGTAGACCGACCAGCCTAGTAGACAGAAAGTTTGTCTAGTTATGATTTTCCAGATATGAGATAGAAATAGGATGATTTCCAAACTACTTTGTCTGCAGAGCGCTGTGAAATAAAGCAATCATAACCAAAACCTCCATTTAGGGTATTAGACTTGTAGTATATCACCTCAGCACAAGTGAGCCTCTCCTGACAAAGGTATTGTAAAAGCAGTGCACAGATTGTGTGGTGTGCATATGAGCCAAACGGTTTCATACCAGCCATTACAGAAAACTTCCTCCTTTATTTTGGGTGGAGAGCATGAAATTGCTGGTTCATTTCCTGTCTACCTATTGCAACATTTGATGCTAAGGTACAGTAAAAAAATATCTATATATTCCCACAAGAACTGAACCATTGCAAGGATTTAGCTACAGGGAATTATGACCAATCACTGCTTTTTGAGTAAACCTTTCTGTATTTCATTTCACAATTTAGGCTGCAAAAAGAGAACTGGAGAGGCACAGACAGCTCGAGTGGGAGCGCAATCGAAGGCAAGAACTATTAAATCAAAGGAACAAAGAACAGGAAGACATAGTTGTCTTGAAAGCTAAGAAAAAAACTCTCGAGTTCGAACTGGAGGCCCTGGTAAGAGTGTTTGATAACAATGCTACTTTTAACAAGTGTAAATATTCTCATCATCAATAAATTACATTATGAACGTCAATAGGTTGGTTGTTAAATAAATTAATGGTGTCAAATAATGGCTGATTCTCACCTTATGTTTAAATATGATGGGCAAGGTATAACCTGCATCTGGGTACTAAATGAATCATCACAATAAACATGTTCTACTGCTTCATCCAGTGACACATTGGGCTTGATTCACAGACACTGTAGTAAAAAAACAAAATGTGAGTATTTTCACTTGTAATCATACGCCTCAGTTTACAGTTAATTATTAGGTAGTATCTAAGTTCGAAATGATTCCAAAAGTAGGCCTGATAATTTGCGAGTATTGCAGATTTCCATGTACCCTCATGTGTTTTACTTTTTCATTCATGAAAATACACAGGAGTACACTTTTTTTTTTTTTAATAAACTTTATTTTTCGTTTTGCAATAAGATCAAAACATTAACAGTACAGCATACAGTGAATTATCTTCCTTGTTCTGGCTTAGGTTTCAGCTTCGGAGGTAAAAACACGGACAGAAGGGGTACACAATCAATCTTATATATAATACATTACATTACGGAACGGAGCATGGGGTAGGCCATTTAAGCACAAGACACACCCTTAGGGCATTTATTCTCCCTGGCTTTCACTTTCGTGTTGGTTTTCCTCATCCGTCCCGCCCTCCCCTGTTTCTGAGGCACTATTATCAGACTTGCTCCCCACCGTTAGCCCAGTATTACACAACTCCCGCCATTCTGTCAAATCTGCTTGTAATTTGTCATCTCTACGTGTGAGCTTCATATGTGCTTCTTCAGCCAGTGTCCACTCACGAACATCTTTGAGCCGGATCAGTTTATACAATTTATAGGGTAGTTTCCGTTTTTTGGGCTTCTTTACGTGGGCTAGTAGGCATTGCAGTGGTTCTTTCCGTAACGGAAGGCCAGTAACCTCTCGTATCTTATGATCCAACCCCGTCCAGAACTGACTCGCCACCGAGCATTCCCATGCCAAGTGAATAAAGTCTGCATTTTCCGCTGCGCACCTCGGGCATCTGGTGTCTTTATCGTGTGAGATGCGGTTTAGCTTTACCGGTGTCAGGAGGTCTGCTATGTACTACATTCTCAAAACAATCCCTGAGAAAGACTAAACCGCTTTTTGTGGCACACTTAGCTCAAACAAGCATTGGCATAGCCAATAGGTCTCGCCTTTGGGACCTTAAGTGTTTAGGCAGAGCTATTGGTTTTGCCAATGTTTTTAAGAGCATTGTGGCTGCTGTGCAGCATGTTGAAAAGTTATAATAAAAAAGACTTATAAGCATTTTTGTTACTTTATATATAACTAAGACGACATTATGTACAACTGAATGAGCCAATTAAAAAAGAATAAACATAAGAAAGGTCTTGTCGTTTATTTTGTCGTTGCAATGTTGGCAACTTCTTCCTGCCTATTCTAATGTTGAGGTGGTGCTTAGTGATGCTGAGGTGGTGTTGAGTGATGTTGAGGTGGTGCTTAGTGATGCTATGGTGGTGCTGAGTGGTGTTGAGGTGGTCCTTAGTGATGCTGAGGTGGTGCTGTGGTGGTGCTGAGTGATGCTGTGGTGGTGCTGAGTGATGCTGTGGTGGTGCGGGGTGGTGCTGGGGTGGTGCTGAGTGGTGGTGTGGTGGTGCTGTGGTGGTGCTGTGGTGGTGCTGAGTGGTGCTGTGGTGGTGCTGTGATGCTGTGGTGGTGCTGAGTGATGCTGTGGTGGTGCTGAGTGATGTTGTGGTGGTGCTGAGTGGTGTTGTGGTGGTGCTTAGTGATGCTGTTGTGGTGCTTAGTGGTACTGAGTGGTGGTGTGGTGATGCTGTGGTGGTGCTGAGTGGTGCTGTGGTAGTGGTGGTGCTGAGTGGTGGTGTGGTAGTGCTGAGTGGTGGTGTGGTGGTGCTGGTGCTGAGTGATGCTGTGCTGGTGCTGAGTGATGCTGTGGTAGTGCTGAGTGGTGGTGCTGAGTGGTGGTGTGGTAGTGCTGAGTGGTGGTGTGGTAGTGCTGAGTGGTGGTGTGGTGGTGCTGAGTGATGCTGTGGTGGTGCTGAGTGATGCTGTTGTGGTACTTAGTGATGCTGTGGTGGTGCTGAGTGATGCTGTGGTGGTGCTGAGTGGTGCTGTGGTGGTGCTGAGTGGTGCTGTGGTGGTGCTGAGTGATGCTGTGGTGGTGCTGTGCTGGTGCTGAGTGATGCTGTGCTGGTGCTGAGTGATGCTGTGCTGGTGCTGAGTGATGCTGTGGTTGTGCTGAGTGATGTGGTTGTGCTGAGTGATGATGTGGTGGTGCTGTGGTGGTGCTGAGTGGTGGTGTGGTGGTGCTGAGTGGTGGTGTGGTGATGCTGAGTGGTGGTGTGGTGATGCTGAGTGATGCTGTTGTGGTACTTAGTGATGCTGTGGTGGTGCTGAGTGGTGCTGTGGTGGTGCTGAGTGATGCTGTGGTTGTGCTGAGTGATGCTGTGGTTGTGCTGAGTGATGTGGTGGTGCTGTGGTGGTGCTGAGTGGTGGTGTGGTGGTGCTGAGTGGTGCTGTGGTGGTGCTGTGGTGGTGCTGAGTGATGCTGTGGTGGTGCTGAGTGATGCTGTGGTTGTGCTGAGTGATGCTGTGGTTGTGCAGAGTGATGCTGTGGTTGTGCAGAGTGATGCTGTGGTTGTGCAGAGTGATGCTGTGGTTGTGCAGAGTGATGCTGTGGTTGTGCAGAGTGATGCTGTGGTTGTGCAGAGTGATGCTGTGGTTGTGCAGAGTGATGCTGTGGTTGTGCAGAGTGATGCTGTGGTTGTGCAGAGTGATGCTGTGGTTGTGCAGAGTGATGCTGTGGTTGTGCAGAGTGATGCTGTGGTTGTGCAGAGTGATGCTGTGGTTGTGCAGAGTGATGCTGTGGTTGTGCAGAGTGATGCTGTGGTTGTGCAGAGTGATGCTGTGGTTGTGCAGAGTGATGCTGTGGTTGTGCAGAGTGATGCTGTGGTTGTGCAGAGTGATGCTGTGGTTGTGCAGAGTGATGCTGTGGTTGTGCAGAGTGATGCTGTGCTGGTGCTGAGTGATGCTGTGGTAGTGCTGAGTGGTGGTGCTGAGTGATGCTGTGGTGGTGCTGAGTGGTGCTGTGGTGGTGCTGAGTGGTGCTGTGGTGGTGCTGAGTGATGCTGTGGTGGTGCTGTGCTGGTGCTGAGTGATGCTGTGCTGGTGCTGAGTGATGCTGTGGTTGTGCTGAGTGATGATGTGGTTGTGCTGAGTGATGATGTGGTGGTACTTAGTGATGCTGTGGTGGTGCTGAGTGGTGCTGTGGTGGTGCTGAGTGATGCTGTGCTGGTGCTGAGTGGTGGTGTGGTGGTGGTGTGGTGATGCTGAGTGATGCTGTTGTGGTACTTAGTGATGCTGTGGTGGTGCTGAGTGGTGCTGTGGTGGTGCTGAGTGGTGCTGTGGTGGTGCTGAGTGGTGCTGTGGTGGTGCTGAGTGATGCTGTGGTGGTGCTGTGCTGGTGCTGAGTGATGCTGTGCTGGTGCTGAGTGATGCTGTTGTGGTACTTAGTGATGCTGTGGTGGTGCTGAGTGGTGCTGTGCTGGTGCTGAGTGGTGGTGTGGTGATGCTGAGTGGTGGTGTGGTGATGCTGAGTGATGCTGTTGTGGTACTTAGTGATGCTGTGGTGGTGCTGAGTGATGCTGTGGTGGTGCTGAGTGGTGCTGTGGTGGTGCTGAGTGGTGCTGTGGTGGTGCTGAGTGATGCTGTGGTGGTGCTGTGCTGGTGCTGAGTGATGCTGTGCTGGTGCTGAGTGATGCTGTGGTTGTGCTGAGTGATGATGTGGTTGTGCTGAGTGATGATGTGGTGGTACTTAGTGATGCTGTGGTGGTGCTGAGTGGTGCTGTGGTGGTGCTGAGTGATGCTGTGCTGGTGCTGAGTGGTGGTGTGGTGATGCTGAGTGGTGGTGTGGTGATGCTGAGTGATGCTGTTGTGGTACTTAGTGATGCTGTGGTGGTGCTGAGTGGTGCTGTGGTGGTGCTGAGTGATGCTGTGCTGGTGCTGAGTGATGCTGAGTGATGCTGTGCTGGTGCAGAGTGATGCTGTGGTGGTGCAGAGTGATGCTGTGGTGGTGCAGAGTGATGCTGTGGTGGTGCAGAGTGATGCTGTGGTGGTGCAGAGTGATGCTGTGGTGGTGCAGAGTGATGCTGTGGTGGTGCAGAGTGATGCTGTGGTGGTGCAGAGTGATGCTGTGGTTGTGCAGAGTGATGCTGTGGTTGTGCAGAGTGATGCTGTGGTGGTGCAGAGTGATGCTGTGGTGGTGCAGAGTGATGCTGTGGTGGTGCAGAGTGATGCTGTGGTGGTGCAGAGTGATGCTGTGGTGGTGCAGAGTGATGCTGTGGTGGTGCAGAGTGATGCTGTGGTGGTGCAGAGTGATGCTGTGGTGGTGCAGAGTGATGCTGTGGTGGTGCAGAGTGATGCTGTGGTGGTGCAGAGTGATGCTGTGGTGGTGCAGAGTGATGCTGTGGTGGTGCCGAGTGATGCTGTGGTGGTGCCGAGTGATGCTGTGGTGGTGCCGAGTGATGCGGTGGTGGTGCAGAGTGATGCTGTGGTGGTGCAGAGTGATGCTGTGGTGGTGCAGAGTGATGCTGTGGTGGTGCAGAGTGATGCTGTGGTGGTGCAGAGTGATGCTGTGGTGGTGCAGAGTGATGCTGTGGTGGTGCAGAGTGATGCTGTGGTGGTGCAGAGTGATGCTGTGGTGGTGCCGAGTGATGCTGTGGTGGTGCAGAGTGATGCTGTGGTGGTGCCGAGTGATGCTGTGGTGGTGCCGAGTGATGCTGTGGTGGTGCCGAGTGATGTGGTGGTGCTGTGGTTGTGCTGTGGTTATGCTGTGCTGGTGCTGAGAGATGCTGTGGTGGTGCTGAGAGATGCTGTGGTGGTGCTGAGAGATGCTGTGGTGGTGCTGAGAGATGCTGTGGTGTTGCCGAGTGAGAGATAGAGTGAAGATATAATGCCCAATTAGAGAGGGTGGTGAGAGAGAGAGAGAGAGAAAGGGTGTACATAGAATAAAGAGTGGAGCGGGATAGAGAGAGAGAAAGAAGGGGAGAGAGAGTGAATGAAGGAGTTTGAAAGAGAAACAGATAAAGGGGTGAGAGAGAATGAAAGGCTAAAAAAGATAGAGAGGGGAGAGTTAATTAAGTAGAGAGAATTAGAGAGGGAGAGAGAGAGAAGGAGAGAGACAATAAGAGTGGGGGTGTGGAGTTTAAATAGAGTGAAGAAGTGACGCGGAAAAAGTAACCTTAAATATAGCTTTGCGCGAATAAATATTTTTTAAAAAACAGTGAGACAAAAATACTGGTAATTAGGCTGTGACTCCCAATATAAAACAAATGGTGATATAAGGTGAAATCAACCCACCGAAGCAATATTTCTAACTAGACAAAAAAAAGCTTGCATTTCAATGCTAATCGCTGTTGTTTTTCATGTGACTGTAGTCCAGGGCCCTCAGTTGGTAATGTGAGCTGCTGCTGCGATTGAAACAGAGTCCAGAGAGTTAATGAGCCATGACGAGGAAATGAGGAAGAGATAGGAAACAACAGATGGCAGCTGCGCGTGCACGCCATCGTGAACTCAAGCTGGTCGCCAGCCGAAAGCCAGTGTTTGCACTTCCAAAACCCGCTTACTAAAACTCTCGGCCAGACCAGCGCAAGCGCTGGTGCAGGCCGAGACCTAAAAAGGGCTTACCGATATCAAAAGGAAAATAGCAAGATGGATGGTTCAGTCCAAAACATGCTGAAGTAAAGCAGACAAGCTGCTTGGAGCAGATCACAAGGGCGCACACTGTCAGGAAAAAAAGGGCCAGCTCTAACCTTTCTATCAAACGTCTCTCATTTGGGCAGCAACTTGGTCATTAGTGAGCACATTTGCTAAAGGTGTGCATGGTTATATTAAGCAGGAGACACAAGTTGGCCAGATGATTATAAAGCACATTTTTGCAACCTACCATCCTTAACACTCTGTCTACTTAGCTGAGTAAAATTACTGTGTAGTCGATGCGCTGCCTATGAATATAGAAGTATCTCAAGCTGCTAAGGCAACCAGTTACTTACCTGTAACAGTAGTTTTGCAGTTTGGAGCTCTTCTAGATTTATATGCGACCCGCCTGCCCCTCTAGTGAATGAAACGAGGTTTCAAGGAAAAAAGGATTTTCAAAGAGAATTAGTTACAGAAACAGCAGCCAAAACTGAAAATGATGAGCGTTGTGGACTTATGCTAGAAGTTATCGGGGGTTGACACAACTTCTCCTCTGGTTGACTACCACAAGAGACAAGCATTGGCAAACCCAAGAGGTCTCGCTTATGCAAGAGCTATTGGCTTTGCCAAATTCCTTTGACCATTTTGTACAGCAGCGCAGCTGTTGTGCATCATGGTTAAAAGTATTTAAAAAAAAAAAAAGTTTTAAAAAAGCCCTGACGTTGCTGCACTAGCCCTGTCCTTCCCATTTTTTTCCCTATGGCGGGTGGGGGTAGGCAACAGAATCAACGAAGGGTGGTGTGATGGGGTTGTGTGGGGGGGAATTGGCAACCAAAATAACTTGGGGAGGGTCGGAGTGAATGGGCAACGGAACAGTCCTAGCTTGCTGTGCGCCATGGTTACCAAATATGACCATGCCAATAGTTCTCATTGGTGACCTATGCTGCTATAGGGCAGGTCAGAAGGCAACACGATGGGAGGGAGGGGAAGTCGGGGAGCAACATGGACAACAGAGGGAGGCGCTGGGAGAAGCACGGACAATGGATGGTAGGAGGGAGGGGCTGGGGGCAAGCAACACAGACGAGGAAAGATGGATGGGGGCATGCAACACGGATGAGGGAGAGAGAAGTACACCAGGGAGACAGCTGAAAAAGCTGCACTCTGGTAGAGCGCTTAAACTGAACAAAAAAATAGTGCTTAGTAAAATTGAGCAATGAAAAGACACAAGTAATGCAGCAATGGTCTGGTGAGGGACAAGTCAGCGAAGAGAAAGGAAGCCTACAGCAATTGACCAAAGAGAAGCAAGCAAATGAGAGTGACAATGATGCCAACAATGGTAGGTAATGAGTGACCTCCAAGCCTACTGATAGAAAACTAAATTTTTTAAAGAGACTTTCTGGGCGATACCTCAGGAGAATAACTGGGCCACCTGGTCACCCCGATATATATATATATATACGGACAAAAAAAACACACAGGTGAAATCCTTAATGAGGATGACTTTCAACTGGAATTGTTATCCAAATTGCCCATTTAATCTTCTTCAAATATAGATTGTGCCCCATCCTCTCCAAGTTGCACAAGCCAGTGGTACTGTGTGTAGGAAGGTGGAATCTGACTGCATGGTTGCCCCCACTTTTTTCCTGGTGTTTTGCTGGTTTTCGACTTAGTTTGGCTGGGATCCTGCTATTCAGGACCCCAGCCTATCTGCATTCCCCTTAAATTGATTGCATGTACTTTAGGTACACTCCAGATTGGATTCTGGGGTACCCTTATAAGTCCCTAGTATATGGTATACTATGTACCCAGGGCATAGGTACCCCAGAGGCCTCCCAGGGGCTGCAGCATGTATTATGCCACCCCTGAGAGGCCATTCAAACTGACACCACAGGTCTGCTACTGCAGCCTGTGTAAGGTGGTGTATGCACCCCTTACTGAGATATAGGTTCCCTATATCTCTCCATATCACTGCACATGTAAACCTATCAGTCACCCCTATGGCAGGCCTTAACAATCCTGAAGGCAGGGTGCTGGGTTTTATGTGAGAGTGTGCCCATGCATGAGCAGAGCCCCTCTGCAGCCTTCGGAACCACTATTCCGGGATTGTCTGTGATGCAGCCAACCATATACTCTTAAGGGCATTATAACCTCGCGGTAAATGCTAACTTGAGAATGGCTGCAAGGAATTATGTCCTTTTTGGTGTCAAACACCTTGGAATCATACCTCCACACCAGTAACTGGTGTGGGAGGTATGATTCCACCCTACTAGAGGGAGAAACATGGCACCACCGGTACACCCGGTACCAGCTTAACAGAACCCTGGCATCACAAAATGGATGCTGCAGCCACAGACACGAGTTTGCCCTCCTGCTGCTGGACGAAACTCCGGCAGGGGATGCCTGGACAATAGGTTTCCTGTCACAGGGAGGTGTGACCACCTCCCAGACAGGCTTTAGTGTATTGGGGCTGGGTGGGTGCACTCCAAGAGTGCTTTGAAGTCTGCACTGGGGGCACATTTGGTGTCCCTGTGCATAGTTCAGCTCAAACCGGTTGCAGGGGCTACCAGCCCCTGCTCTGGCGCGAAACTGGACAAAGGAAATGGGTGTAGCCACCCCTCTTTCCTGACCCTCCCATAGGTGGGTCCCCAGAGTTTGTCCCACCCCTTCCTTGGGTATAAAGTAGGAACCCCTGACTACAGGACTTTAGATTTACCTGGACGAAACTCTGCTACAGAATCCCAGAACTTCAACTATCTACACGACGTTGGATGACCGAAGAATCTCCCTTTGAGTAAAGGAGTTACTCCCCTGCTTAGCAGGCACCAAAGACTCATCTGTCCGGTTTGCATCTCCGAAGCTCCTGAGGACTCCGAAGAATTTTGCAACACAGGAGGTGGGTTCCCGTGGTCTCTGAGGTCGATCTGTGTGCTCAGCAAGTCTGAGGCCTGTATCCCTCGTGGAGACCGTGCACCCCAAACCCCTGGACACCGCGACCATTTGCAGAAGCATCAGCTTTGAGGTGACCTCTGAGGCTGAGCTTTGGGTTACTTGTAGCCCTGACCCCGAGCAGCAATTCCACCGAAGATTGCCAGCCTACACTCCACGAGTGTTCCGTGAGCTGGCCCTCTGTGTTTTCTCTCGAGGTCCCTTCGCGATCCCTGGTCCGTCGACTGGTGGGTCCCTGTGAAGGCAACACTAAGATTAATTGGGCTACCCTGGTTGCTCCAGACGTGCCCTGACTCTCCATCGCTTGGGGAGTCCCCCGGACCTTGCTGGTCCGCACCAAAGCATCTTTACTCTTCCTGCGTGGGTTGCTGTTGCCAAGGCTTGTTGGGTTCAATCCAAGCACCGACACCCCAGCACTCGACATCCTTCGTGGGACAGCTCGAATCCGGCTCCTGGTCGTCCTCGACGTCTCCTGGACCCCGTGGCTGCAGAGTCAAGCTTCACCTCTTCGCACCTGAAGCACCCGACATCGGTGGGCAGTTGATTGCTCCGCTCCTGGTCACGCGAAGTGACCCAGACTTTGTCCCCTCTGCTTTCAGGTTCTTCACATCTTCGATCCAGGCTTGGATCATCCCGTACACTTTTCTTCTTCACGGCAGCAGCACTTTGCAGCAGATCGCCATTGAAATCAACGACGATTCCCGACACCATTTGACACCTATGCACCCGGCTTCCCTGGGTGAGGTAACTCGAGTACTCCGGTGCTCCCGTGGGTGTTGGCCCTAGAACCTCTTAAGCCTAAAGGGGTTTGCTCCAGGTCCTCTCCTAAGTGTCCTTTATCTTTAAAATCCCAACCGCGACTTTCCTCATAGAATCCTACGGCGCTCGCGGCTGTGTTCTCACACTGCACACGTCCCCCGTGGGTCTCCTGTGTCACTACCTTGGGTGGTTCCTTGGGGTCCCAGCGATTCTACGTGCTCTAGGCACTGTGTCTAGTCAAGTCGTGGGTCTTATACCACTTTCTTAATATATGGTTTGGTCCCCTCTGGGGCCCATTGTATATTGTGCTATTTACTGTCGTTTTAATACTGTGATATTGTGTATCTTGGACTCTAATCTCATAAAGAGATTAGTAGTGGGTGTTTAGAAATAAATACATATATTTTATATATACCTGGTGTGGTTCTCCTTTCATTTGGTCATTCAAGAGGTTATAATCTGGTAAACCAAGCTGCTTTACACTCCTTCAAGACTTAGCCTGAAGGCTGCTCTCCATAGCTACCACTAGGATAGCTTTCAATAAAGGTTGTCTTTAAACCTATCATCAATAAGGGCCGTTTGGACTGGTGCAAGGTGCCCACTATAACTAGTGGACAGCATATGCCAGGCCAACTTCTCACACTGTGCCTCAGAATTATTTCCAGTTCTTGAAAGCTTGACCAACCTGTGGGTGTGTGGAACGCATAGGTTCACATTCTGAGTGCTCCCGTAACCCTGCTTCCTCTAGAATATTCCCTGCTGCATATCCCACGGTATCAATATATGTCTGGGTGTTTTTGTCGAATTAGACCTTAGCAGTGAGATTGATGCCCTTCGAATCTGGATATTCTCCTGACAACAGCAACCATGCTTCCAGGCTCAATGAGACTGCCTGCCTTCTAAGATGAGTTGTGACAGCCCTGGGAGTGAGAAGTCACCAGGATTACTTCTGGATAATTTGGCACACTGCTGTCCATCTAATAGTCCTCCCAGGTAGCGTTTACTTTAATAAATATTACTGTTTACTGCACCCGTCTCGGGGGCTGATGTGGGAGCTTCAAACTTTTTTTGTGTTAAAGGGATGGTATTGTTGGAAAACTGGGGCGGAGCAGGCAGGTGGTTTGAGGTAGGTAATTGATACCAACCCATACCTTTTTAAACTATTGATGGAATACAGTACATTTTGTCCCAATTTTGTAGTACATGTCCTGTTGACATTTGTGGAGTCTTATTCCACTTCTGTATTTTATTTCAGAGTATTCCTAGTGATGGTCGGTCCAGGAGAGTCCGGTGTTGTCACTTAAATGTTTCTGTTTGATGTGCATTTTTTAAATTTTCTTACATGCTTCTTTAAAGCACATAGCAGAGTGAAGGGGTTAGCCACAACACTAACAACAAAACAGTGTAGTTAGTGATTTCCATCATATGTTTATTCCTTTTGATCGTTGATACTCTGAGGTTAAGTGGTGTTTCACTTAGCAGAACACAGCTGGACTGTCTGTGGCTATTGTACAATTTTTAGGAATGTCTGTTTTTTTTTATTATAAAAATGGCACTTTTTTTAAATTGTTTTATGGACATTAAAACAAATATCATTGAAAGGTAAAAGTGGGTGATCTGCAAAATGAATGCCCTTGCCAGCAACTTCCACATTGGATGAGGCGAGCATGGTGGGTGTGATTTGCACTGACTTTCAGGGGACATGCACCTTCAATATCCATTTATTTTTTTCTGTTCCTTTTTAATGCAGTTATTTTTTTGTTTTAAGAATTAGATAGAACTAAGCTAAGACAACTCAAATAGGCAAACAACGCTGAGTGCAGTTTTGAGAGCAGGACAATTGTCTAACCTATAGAGTATATAGCAACATACTGAAAACGTAATAAATCACCTCCATTGCTTCCAGAAAATGAAGTACAAATCAATGCTAGATAAATGGGCACCTTCCCAAGTTCTATAATCAAAAGACCTCTTCACAATACATTCTGAACTACGTTTGACAGTTCTCGATATCTTGTCCCTTGCACAAAGCTGTTGTATCCTCTGTCACTTGTTTCCACGACTCTCGCGTTTAGTTCCTATAAAGCAGCACCAAGGCCTGGATTACTTAGATGTTCGTAACAGTAGGCTAAGTTTAGAAAAATCCAGTTATACGCTTTTTCATTTCAATTAGTTGTAAAATGGGTTATACTTTACTGGAAATGCCACGTTTTGTGCACAAGGTGCTAAGAGTCTGCATCTGCGAACAAAGCATGCGATCCATTGGGGTATTGTATAACATACTTACTCTTTGAAAACTGGTGCTCAGTTACCCACCCCCAACCACGTGTCTGCTCCGCCCTTGTCTCTATTGTAAAAAGAAAGCGATATGAAGTGACCAGTGCCAGCTGCGTCATAGTGCTTTTCTTTATGGAGGAGGTGGCAACACAGCGGGAGGGAAGGCCCGTTTGAGAACCAACTCTGACAACGGAGGAGATTGGGGAAAAGAAGCGCTTTGGCGCACCAGCGCTGGCTACATGTTTATTTCGGAGTGAGGGTGGGCCAGTCAGGCAACGGGGGTCGTGGGAGAAACATGAACAATGGATGATTGGAGGGTGGATCTGGAAGGCAACATGGACAATGAAGGTTGGAAGGGAGGGCCTGAGGAGCCAGCACAGACAACAGAGGGTGGGAGGGGTTAGGAGAACACAAACAGTGGAGGGTGGGAGGGGCTGGGAACAAGCAACAACATACATATCAATGGAAGGGGGAGGTGCGGGGCAAGCAATAGCATGAACATCAATGAAAGGAGGGCAGGTGGGGGCAGGCAACAGGGACTAGAGCGGGAGTGATACAGAGGGAAGAGAAGTGCCGAAGGGGGTCAGCAGAAAACACAGCTCTCTGGTAGAGTGCTTAACCCAAAGAAAAAAGTAGCACCTAAAAAAAGCTAACAGTGGAAGGACACCAGTAGTGGGTCCATGCTCCCGGGGAGGAACAGAAACACGAAGAGTGAGGAAGACTACGGCAGCTGACTAACAACAAGCAAGCAAATTTGAGTGACAATGAAGCCAACAAACAGAATGGGCGGCCTCCAAGTCCACTGATTAGAAAGAAAAATGTCTTAAAGAGACAGCACATGCGCTGTCTATCCGAGACCTAAAAAAAAAAGATTAGGTAATCTTACCGACCCAACCACTAGATGGTGGAATAATGCATGGCATATGAATCTAGAAGAGCTCCAAAATTGTTTTTATCCTGTATTCACATCGATTTCAGGCAGCTTTCCCTCCACATTTGCTTCACATTAACTTGAATACTGATTTACTTGTGCCCTTGACAGGAGTAAATCTGCAAACCTGTATGGGCGAGAAACTAATTGCAAAATGTTTGTGAATACCCGGACATCTGTGAGTTTATGGATGTATTCCAAAATGCAGATAGGAATTCTTAAGTTAAATTATACCTTTATATAAAACTATATTGGTGTGGCAGGTATATGCACATTAGACGTTTACAGTTTTGTGGATTTATTTTTAGGCAATGCTATTGTGGTGTTACCAAAAATAATTAATGCATGTTTTATCAATCTACATAAGTAATCCACTAAAAAAGGTTAGACTCTGTCACACAAGTGGAGCACTGTTTTTATCGGAAGAAGTGTGGAAATACAGAATAGTTGAACATCATTATCAATTGGATTCCTCTCCACTTTTTGCATCTAAGTGTATGCTAGTGTGCAAGAAAAAATATTTAGCAAAATGCCTTCCGAATCCCATGATAGTATGGGTAACCCTAAATTCACAGTTGTACAAATAACCACTATTTCTAAATTCAGTTTCCTTTTTTTAAAACCGATTTTGAGTATTTAAGCAGCACCGTACAGTAAGCGAAAGAGATGCATTATGTAGTAGTCCAACGACGCATATTCATCTGTCAGAACCCACTGTTCCCCAACTATCTCCCAACACCCACCACCCCAAGTTGTGTTCAAGTATCAGCCCACCCAATACATACATATGTCCCAATATGGGTTCACGCACCCAGCAGATTAGGAGTAAAAGTCCACTGTTGTCCATTTCGGGAAGCCAACATACCAGTGCAGTGTACACAAAGCAGGGGATGGAATCGTAATCCCAGTAGGCAGAACAATCGAGGGTTAGGGCTTGCCAGATTGGCAGGGGGCGCTGCCCGCTATAAGGGGTCCGGATCCTTCAGGCTGTCAACTAATATCTCCCAGGCCCTGGCTACTTCCATGGAACCCCATCTCTGCCTGTCCTCCTAAAGCAGTTCTCCACTCTCTTACCCTCCCCATCTCTCTAACTCCTTGTGCCAGATTGTAGCTCAGGGGCCCTCAGTAGCTTTCCAATTTCGTGTGATTTTCCCTTTTTTTTGCTAAAATAAAATCTAGGTCTTGGATCCTACTGGTCACTTTGGTTTTGGCAGTGTGGGGGGAAACCAGCTCAATAGTCTGTGTCCCAGGATGCATGGGACCTCCCTTAGTGTGATGTCCACAGGTGTATGAGTTATTTCCTCCCAGTAGTGTGCTAGCAATGGGCAACTCCAAAGCATGTGGAAGAAGTCCTCCCCCACTACTGCACATCGCGGACACTCTATTGAACTACCTGTTTGTTTTCTCTGGGGTGAGGTATGCTTTGTTTCGGATATAGAGATTGATTAGTTTAAATCGGGTGTTTTGTGATACTCTGGGGGTCAGCTCCAACAAGGTCATCCAGTCGCCCTCTAGTATGGCTGTTCACAGGTCCTCCTCCCAGCTGGTCCATAGGGCCTCTAGGGACTGCATCATATCTTCCCTGATCACTCTACATAGGCAGGTGACCGCTTTGAAAGTGTCGGAGGAGGTGACCAGGTATTGGCATCCTTTGTGAGGAGCGGATTCTGAGAGACCTGCACCCCTGTGCTTCCGAACCGCAGCTGTCCTATGTATCAGGAAGTGTCCTTGAGGTAAATCAAACTCTAAATGGCAGTCTTCGAAGGGAAGGAGCTCCCCGTATTGAACAGGCCACCCACATGTCACCACTGCTGCTTTCCAATCCATCAAATCCCGCAAGTCCCCCAATGTGGTAGCAGCTCCAATATTTACAGGGGAATGTCAGGTATGGGACCGCATCCAAGTTTTTTTTTTAAACTCCTGACCCAACCGCTTCGTAGCACTTGCAACTCTGATGCATCTTCGGCATGGGGTCGCCACGTCCACAAGAGTACTCCAAACAGTTGGTGTCAATCAGGGCCAAATTGTCCCATCTCACACCCTTGGGTCATTCTCTCCGTCAGCCACTGGATTTGCGCCGCCAGGTAGTATATTTCAAACACGGGGACACCAATAGACCCATGGGGCGCTGTAACATCGTTGGGCTACTCTCCTATGGCCCATTTCCCAAATAAAGGGCAATAATGACCGAATCCAGTTCCCGGAACAGCACCCTGGGGGATCCAGAGAGGTAGAGTCCCGAATAAGTAGAACAGTCGGGGAGGCCAACCATTTTAAGAAGAGCAATACCCACTCCTCCCCCCGCCCCCCCCCTCTCCCCCAGACAGGGAAAGCATCTTCCAGAAGTAAGTGCATGCACGAAGCATGCAAACTGACTTCCCCGCATTCCCATCTAGCAAGTCAGTCCGGTCATGGAACACTTTTACCCCCAGATATTGCAGGCATCTGGGCTCCCATTGCAGCACCCCTAGTCCCTCATGGGGTCTGCGATTTGCAAGCATCGGGACCCAGGAGATTTCTGCCAACTGACCCTCCGTCCCGATATCAAACCAAAGTCTTTGAGCAAGCGTCTAGACACTTCGAAGTCCACTGATGTGTCTCGGAGAAATAGTAAGAGGTCATCGGCATGCAAATCAACGTAATGCTGCTGATCACCAACCAATATTTCTTGATACCTGTCCCCTGATGTAGCACATCTAGCTAGTGGTTTAATCGCTAGTGCAAAAAGTAAAGGCGACGGGGGCAGCCTTGTCTGGTCCCATGGCTCACGTTTTATCTCTCTCAGATTACCTTACCTGTCCTCACTCGGTCTGTGTGGTTCGTATTTAACAGCCTAGACCCAGCCACAAATCCTCGCCCTAAATGCAAGCGCTCCATCACAGTATATTCAAAGTCCCACTGTAGACTGTCGAAGGCCCTCTCTGTACCGACTGTGAACACCGCAGTTTTCTGTCTGTCATAAGTGTTGGCCTCCAGCAAGGACAAGAGTCTCCTAACATAGATCACTGTTTTGCGGCCAGGAATAAACCATGCTTGATGTGGGTAGACTAGTTTGGTCATGTAGTGGGGAGGTGTCTGGCGGCCAGGACCTGGCTAATGACTTTATAGTCTGTCAAGCATTGACAGTGGTCTGTATGCTATATAGTCATTGCAGATCTCCCTGTTTTAGGCAGTGGAACTACTAGCCTCCGGAGTGGAAGGCAGGAGATGGCCGAGTCCTTAACTGCCTTTTAAAGCTCTGCCAATTTAAGTGCGAGTAAGTCAGTGCACGTGGCGTAAAATTCAACAGGGAGCCAGTCTGTTCCAGGTGTTTTTCTCCTCAACATATTCTTCAGTGCCCCCCTTACCTCCTACAGTGTGATATCCCCCCCAACTCCTCCGTTTCCTCCGGTGTGAGGGCCGACAAGGGTATTGGGGCCAGGAACACCCGAATGGCGTTTTCTGTGTCTGGATGCACTCGCATAGAGGCAAGCGTAATGGCGTTGGATGTGTTGGTTAATATCTGCTTGTCTATAGTGCCAGGCCCCTTGGTCGGTCTCAATTTCCACAATGATCAAGACCTGTAGCAGAGTTAGCAAGCCATTCTAGCAGCAATCTGGTTCAGTCATGTTCTGCGTCCACGCGTAGCATATATTCCCTGTAGTCAAAGCATCTTTGTTTTTCAACTTTCTCCGCTAGGCAGTCTTTGGTATCTAATAGTGCCTGGTGTATCCTTGGGTGACCTGGTCTGCATTTGTCAGCATCTCTCAGTTCTGCCTCCGATGTCATGACTTCACCCAATAAAGTGCACCGCACCCCCACTGTTTCTGCTTTACTCTTCCCCCTGATTACGATCTTAAAAGCGTCCCACTGCACCAGTGGGGAGGATGCTGTGCCAGTATTGTCCTCTAAATATTGTCGGATGCAATCGCTGATGGTCAATCAATCAATCAGGGGTTTATAAAGTGCGCTACTCACCCGTGAGGGTCTCAAGGCGCGGGGGGGTGCAGCTCTGGATCAGTCGAAGAGCCAGGTCTTGAGGCTCTTCCTGAAAGTGTGCAGAGTGGGGCAGCGTCTGATGTTGACTGGGAGCTTGTTCCAGGTCTTTGCTGCAACGTAGGAGAAGGCTCTTCCGCCTGCTCTGGTTCTGCGGGTGCATGGGGTCTCTGCCAGGGCAAGGTCAGCGGAGTGGAGGTTCCTTTTTGGTACGTGGAAGGAGACTCTTTCGTTGAGGTATTTGGGTCTGATGTTGTGGAGGGATTTGTAGGTGTGGGTGAGTAGCTTGAAGGTTACTCTCTTCTCGATGGGGAGCCAGTGGAGGTCTTGTAGGTGCTGGGTCATGTGCTCGTGTCGTGGGGTTCCGAGGGCGAGTCTGGCTGAGGTGTTCTGGATGGTTTGGAGCTTGTGTAGCAGGGTTTTGTTGATTCCGGCGTAGAGGGCGTTGCCGTAGTCCAGTCTGCTGGTTATGAGTGCGTGGGTGACGGTCTTTCTGCATTCGGGGGGGATCCACTTGAAGGTCTTGCGGGAGTTAAAGCAGGTGGAGGCGACGGCATTGATCTGGCGGGTCAAGGTGAGAGAGGAGTCAAGAATGATGCCGAGGACAAAGACAGACACAGCGTAAGAGAGACAGAAAAAAACACAATAAAACGGCATAGTGGCACAAAGACAGACACGGGCACAAAGACAGACAGCAAAGTGGCACAAAGACAGACCGAGACAACAGCGGCCAGCAGAAGAGCAAGGCTCTCCCACTGGACCACCAGGGGTGAGGTGCAGGCAGGAGTCTGCGGGTGGAGGAGGGCCTCAACACCTACCTGGGCAGCAGCGCCCAGAGCACAGTGCCGGAGCGGTGGCACTTGGCAGCGGAGCTGTGTGGGGAGAGCGGGTCTCTGACCAGGATGTCAGGTGTCTCGAAAGACCGGATCCTCTAAGGATTCGGGATTCAGCAACCATGTAGGGATACGGAGTTGCTCTTGTTCCCAAACGGAGAAGGACTGGATTGTGGTCGGAGATTGTTCTAGCCAGATATTCCACCTCTTGTACCCGAACAATGTATGTCCAGGGTATAAAGGATTGCATCTAGGTGCACGTCGAGTTCATGGAGCCCCGGGAGAAAAAGGAGTAGTCACTCGACAGTGGGTGCATATGGTGCCAGGTATCAATTAGCCCCCCATTAGTCTGCCAATCTGTAAATGAGTAAGCCATCCTATGACCCGGGGAGTCCCTAAGAGGGGGGTGGGAGCTATCTAGGGCGGGATCTGCCACCCAATTGTAGTCTCCTCCCATAATGACGACTGCACCAGGTAGGAGGCCAATGTCCTGGACAGGTCCCCTGATCGGCCGGCAAATCTACCCACCACTACCATGTAGCACCCCCCCGGGTCTATCAAGTTCCCTGTGTGTTGGAAGGGGACCCCTGCCGCACCCAGACAAGCACCCCTCTCGCATAAGCTGAATAAGTAGTGTAGTAGGCCTGACCTCAACATCTTCTCTGTAATGCTGACCCCTCTTTAGCTGTTGGGTGTGATCCTTGCAGTAGTGCAGTGTGGACCCCGCCTATTAAGGTACGAAAAGACTTTGTATCTTTTGGCCATACTGTTTGTGCCCCGAATGTTCCAGGATATGACGTTATAATTCAGGGTGGTGACCATCGCTTTGAGTTACAATCTAGTAGGGGTGCCCCCTGCCTGACCTTGATAGCCCCATAGGTCACGGTCGCCCAGGACTGGGACATAACTGGAAAAATCAATGGATTGTGACAAAGATACTCTCAAACTACCAACAAGCACTCATTCCAACTCCCATGCCCCAGGACAAGTAGGCAACGACCCCCACCTCCCCCACTCCCTCCCCATCCAAAATCTCGTTCAAAATTCAAACATTCGCGGGAGAATCCATGCATACTATAACCTGAGCCCGAGGAGCGTGTGGCTGCCCAGATGCCCACACCGGGTTCCGGCCACCCAACAAGGAAAGGTAGATGGGGACCCTTGACTGGAGGGGGGAGAAGGAGAGAATTTAAGTAATCCCTGGCTCTCCCCCAGTAAGACCCAGCATCAGCCATTAGACTTACAATACCAGCAAATAAGCTGTTCTATATTAGTAATTAACTCAAGATGAAAACAGCCCTTGACTGCTTGCACCTAGTAAGGGCTGATATCGGTGCTGCTGCAGCACACCCAGGGATCTTGGGGATCCCTTTGTCCCATTTATCAATTGAAGGGCATAGTCTACATGCTTGCCAAATGAGGCCTCGCCATCATAAGGCCTATCCAAACTTTTTGTTTGGACCTCTGTTCTAAAGGAGGTTGCCTTCAGTCAACTTTGCGTTCTTCGACCTTTAGGTCCAGCAAGCTGACAGAAACCTGTTGCAGCCACATCCATAGCTGTGTCTATTATCTTAGCGGTTGTTCTTTCGCCCTCCTAGAATACCACTCTCACCTCATTTTTCCTGCCTTCAGGCAGAGATTAAAGATGGGCTCCAAGATCTGACTACATTTGCCTGTCATATCTCCACAATCTAGCCAGAACACTGGATGCTCGGACATTGGTAGCTGCCACTGTAGAAGAACGTTTGCCTATATGGTCAAGGTATTTTCCTTCTTTGTCTGGTGGAGTGGAGGGATGGGTTCCAAGAACATCTTTGAGCAGCCTGCATAACCACCAAATCTAGTCTTTGGTATTCCATGAGGCAAGCCAGTGCATCGTCTGGGGCTCTATATTTTTTGTCCAGAGGACGGACGATAGCAGCCACAGCTGCTTCAAACCCTCTGCCAATGTGTGGGTAATTATCAATATGAGTCTAACAGATTTGTGAGCTAGCTCTTTAAATTAAGTTTGCCAACATCTGCTGTGGGTCAGTTACTAGAGCTGTGGGTGCCTACATCTGCTTCTGACATTGTTCTTGATCATCGTGTCATATTCGTACTGATCTGCAAAAGCCTCTATGGATCTGGACTTTTCATGTCCTTTCAGAAGGAAAAACCGCCATCCAACTGTGTTGTCGTCCTCATTCAGGTCCTGGCATTTTACATGTAGCTGAGTGGGACTGTATGCAAGTCCGAAAGGACCATCATCCTTTGAATCCTTTACATTTAGCAAGTGAGCGGAAAAAGAGAAATCGTCCTCTGAGAGGTTTGCTCAGGTATGAAAGTAATCTGAGTCCCTTTCTCAGTAATCAACATTACCTCTTTTTCCTTTGACGGTGCAGGCAACTGGTCCGTTGGCAGGATTTTGGCATGCTGTGCAGAAAAACAGGATGACCCCCTAGCTGCTCCCTTTTCCCAGGTTCTTTTATATATTCTTTCTCTAGCCCAGCAGGGCTCTGCTTTAGACAACTTAAAAGGCTAGCTTTCTGCCATCTCAGCATTTCTGCCAGATCAGCCATCTGTGTTCCAGTCCTCTTTTGTACATAGGTTCTTGAAAGATCTCCAACACATGTTGCCACCTTCACCTTTCATCAGGCCTCAGTGGGTCCTAAATTTAGTCTTAACCTTTCTGATATCTGCTTCCTTCAAGCTGTTAAATCACTGCCCTATGAGGTGCCTTACTATCAATTTGGCCTCTCTAGTAGGGCAATAACATCTGCCCAGAGGGCCAGTGAGCTCAAGGCTTTATCTCAAGCACCATATCTTAACATCTACCTAGAGAGGCTGGTTCTTAGGACTAGAGCATCCTACCACAGGTGGCCACTCCCTTTCATGAAGGACAGTCTATCACTGTGCCCATCTTCTACGCTCTGACTCATACCTCTATAGAAGAGGAGTGACTCCATCAGCTGGACTAAAAAAAAAAGCTTTGTCGTTCTACCTTGACCACACAAAAGAGTTCCGGGTGGACGAGAAACTCTTCAAGGGGTAGGTTGGAGCCAAGAAAGGAATGGGCATGCAGAAATTAACGGTCTCCCAATGGTTTGTGCTCTTCATTAAGATCTGCTACGCATTGGCCATGAAGCCACCCTCGAAGGGCTTGTGCTCATTCCACCAGTGCAAAGGCTGCGACCACTGGGTTAGCACATGGAGTTCCGGTCCTTGACATCTGCCAAGCTGAAACCTGGGCCTCACTGCACACGTTTACCAAGAACTACGACCAGGACAGTGAGGCTTGTCGGGACGGGAACTTTTCACCTTTGGTTCTGCAGGACTTTCTTGTCTAAATCTGGTTTGAAGACCCTCCTCCGAGGAGGTATTGCTTGGGCATCTATCCTTAGAGAGTTCTAGCTGCAGATTCCTTACCTATCAGATGAACAAGTTACTTGCCTTCGGTAACTCCTTATCTAGTATAGGCTCTACCTAGCTGCAGATTTCTTATCGACCCACACATCCTCCTCGCTTTGTGAATGGATTTCTAGGTATAGGGCTATTGCATTTTCAGGGCTCTAGTTTCACACACCAGTAAAAAGTGTTCTTCGTGACTCCGCGCTCCTGGTGTTGAAAGTCGCGAAAAGAGATGGACGTCAACACGCAGGGGTGGTGCCTATATAGCCACCGTGCACGTTACTTCCAACGTGGATGCCGCCACATGGAGCTGAGCATCGCCACATACCGGCGCGCAGAGTTACTGCTCACCAAAAAAATTCTGGATCCAGTCTGACGCCTGTGGTTACTTCTAAGGTAAGGAATCTGCGGCTAAATAGGATCTACCAGATAAAAGGTTGCCGAAGGTAAGTAACTTGTTCTTTAGAACATTTGTTAAGCCTGATGGGTCTTTTCTTGCATGCATCATTTTCTACCAGTGTATTGATTTGTTACCCAACGGCCAAGGAGTGGATTTCTGAAATAGCATCTACTCCTATGTCTTATGAAATCTCTACTATCTGTCCTATAGGTAAGGTATCTGAAGATCCACTAAGCAAAACGTAATTTTAATCTGTTTGCTAGTGAATGATGGAAACGTTTGACTTGATTTCAATATGATTGCTAACTCTGTATTTTACAATGTGTTTCATTTATATAAGAATGACAAAAAAAATCAACTTGAGGGCAAATTACAAGATATTCGCTGTCGACTAAACACACAAAGGCAAGAAATTGAAAGCACGAATAAGTCTAGAGAACTGAGGATTGCAGAGATTACACATTTACAACAGCAGCTACAGGTGCGCAAAATTGTTTCTGTTCGTTCTTATTGCTGTTTGATATTTCTGATCAAATATATTCTTTGTAAATGAGTATAGAAAGGCACTATAATTTGGTTTTATTTTCCAATGGTGCGTATATAGTTGTTACTACAGTATTATAAGGCATAGATATTACCGGAGGTTTCATTGGCCTTGAACTAAGCAATGCAAAGTAGCTTCCACTTCTGTCCTCCTTGATAGGGTACAGCGGATGGCACTGATGTTTCCTTGCTAGAGTCCCTTCTCAGCTTTCATTCACCCACCCAAAGTAGGGAAGTAACAGTTGAGCAGTAGAGGTTTAGTAGGTTGCACTGCCGGGCTGCCATGTACAGGTCTTGCTATCTTCCACAATTAAAGAATTTGTTTTCACTTGCATCCGTCTCAAAAACTCACTTATATATTACAGGTAATCGTTTGCTTTTTTAAAAATCGGCAGTGGGCATTTGAACACTTAGCTTTGATTGCCTTTGTTTTTTTTGTTTTATTCGCTAGTTACCTCTATGGCCTCTTAGAGCTTATGAAAACTGACCTCTTTAAAGTGCGTCCTATTCTCCTTAACTCAATTTCTCAGTACCTGTTAGGTTGAAGTTTGGGCTGACCTGCCAGATTTAATCTAGGCAAGCTATGTTTTTGAAAACATCCCATAAATATGGAAATGTACAAGACTGTTCCTTACAGTCTTCACTTTGGGATGAGATGATGGGCCCAATTACTAGTATAGCAAATCCTAAGACACTGGTGCAGCAGGAAGGTCTGAAGGAACTCTGCTTAAACTTTCTTTAGTAGTCAAATTCTGGATATTCAGCTTTTAAGTATAAAGTTAATCAGTTTTTTAAATGTAATTCTGAAACCGAGCCAGGCTGGCTGAGTTTGAAATCTATAAACATTACTGTAGGCAGCCACTTTTTAATGATCAATAATCTAGAGCAAATTAATAAGGCTGTGGTGTGGCATAATTCCCACCTGCTAATTTGCCTCCTGTTCGTCAGTACCTTCTAGCAGAAACTATATAGTCTGTGGTTATTAAAGGGCAATCTGTCACATATTGTTGGTACCTGTCCCTGACTTTCAGGCAATGGAAGAAAATGGCTTCAGCCATTATTGATAAAGTTAGGTGTAAGGACCTGTAAATACACTATTCTCAGCTGGTTTCTAGATTTCTGAAATGTATAGATCTTGTCACTCATTTACTCAGCATGTTTTATGTTTAGTTTATGAAGAGTTGATATTACATGCCAGCCTGTCACAAATTTGTATTTTGCATTCCTTTTTAAAGGGCCTAGCTGTTTGAACTACATTATATTGTGTGAATCCATTATATTCCCTTTGTAATGTAATTTCAATGCCTTTTTTTAACAAAGCAGCACATTAAATTAAATATAGCAGGTTCCCTTACATGCTACAGAACATATGTGTGTTGTCAAACTTCAGACCCTTGGAGTCATGAGCAGATGTATAACTACAAAAAGCTAATGTAACAAAACAAAGCCACTGGTTCAGGACATCAGCCCAATCCCCAAGAATCTGTTGCCCAGAACAATAACTCATTTTTTAATCTGGACCATCTTTCCTTTGCTCTACATTACAGCTTGAAGGGTTTATAAGAAAGCTTGCAGCTACCTAATCATCAAGTATTTTGTATGTATGCCGAAAAAACTCAAAATACACATGTGAATGAATTGAATGTCACTTATGGCATGTAAATATTTAATGAAATAGGCGAAAGTGATAAAGCCCTAAAGAATTTCTAAAGTCAAGGATCGAATGTGGGAAAGGGGAGAAAGTTATTTGTGTACAATTAGAAAGAAAAGGATGGCAACTGTGGGTATCACCCCCACCCCTACAATTGCTTACCCTCAATGGCAAATCGTTGTTAGTATGTCGTTATCCGGAAAAATTAAAAGTATTGTTTGACTGATATGCTTTTAATTTTATTATTCCAGGAATCGCAGCAGATGCTTGGAAAATTGATTCCAGAAAAACAAACACTAACCGATCAATTAAAACAAGTGCAGCAGAATAGTTTACACAGTAAGTATGTCAGAAAACCTCCTTTGAATAGGTGTGCTAGTTCCGGGTCACTCTTATTGATAAATGGGACTGGCTCTGATGTATATCACTTAGTATGTTCTATAAATAGGTTTAGTTACATGTGTTTTGCACTAATTTGCACGAGCCATAATGTGTACAGTTTATGAATGTATTTCGTAGTGTTGCTTGTGAATATGTTTTAGTTACTTTTAAGAGAAGATTTTTAGTTCCTTGACTGAATCTATGTGGCCAACTCTATTGCTAAATAAACAGATGAAAACACATCTGGGAAAGATAAAACAGAAAACAATGCATTTAGGTTACAAAAAGTTGAGTCTACATTGTAATGAAAATTACTTTTGTCTTCAACATTAACAATGAATGTATTCAAAACAGGAGATTCTCTTCTCACTGTTAAAAGAGCATTAGAAGCTAAGGATCTTGCGCGACTGCAGCTCCGGGACCAGTTGGATGAAGTTGAGAAAGAAACCAGGTCCAAACTTCAGGAAATTGACATTTTCAATAATCAGTTGAAGGTAACTATGTGCTTAATATAACTATTAAAAAAATCTGTATTTTGAAGGAACTTGAAACACTTGAGTTAAGACATAAGTACAGATCTGCTGAGTGCATTTGAGTTTGTAGTTGGATGTTGCCCCTCTTTCAGTGTCCAAAATTAGAGGTTTTTTTTTTTACCAATGCTAATGATGGGCCTATGTCTGGATACAGCATCGAACTGTGCAGTCTTTAATAGTATACATGAATTCAAACTTATTTTTTATCATGCAGCAGTCACATTAGAAAGAGGTTTGCGAGTCATCGCATAAGTTCCCCTTTGTGGCTTCAACAAAGATCTTTTCAGTGAGATGTTAGTCTGACGAGAAGATACCAGCTGCTCTTGCATTTGCTTTAAGAAATCAATCAAATAAAGCAGTCCGAGCAGTAAGGTTGCCTGCCTCCAGAGTGCTAGTGAAAATCTGAAGTAGTACACTTCACATTACGAAGATCGAAATTGTTCCTAGGAAACATGCAAGTGCTGCTTTGGATAAGTTAAGTGTTATGCAGTCCCATAATGTCTCTATTACAAAATTAAAAATGAAAAAAAGTCTAATCTGGAATACAAGAATAAACCTAGTGATGTTCTTTTGTGTTAAATCAAATTCCCAGACCCGTTACTGCTGTGCCTGCTCGGGTTCAAAAATTCTCTCTCTGAGGCAGTTTTTTTTTTTTTCCATCATTATATTGCTAAACAGAACTGACTGTTCTTACAGAACTGCAGTAATCACTTTTCCACTGTTCAGGGAGTCTGATGTGATTGATACTAACTGATAGATGGTCTTCCACTAGATAATTGCAAAATATAAATTTGAATCTCCTTGCTTTCGGAGTATGTTTGATTGGCCATATTTACTGTATGTTTCACAGAGGAGAACATTTTAATTTGTTACATCTGAGCAGTGTTGCAAAATGATCTGGTGCTCCGATCCCAGTGAGCATTTTAAAACTATGGGCCTTGGAGTTTGGTGGACTTTTCTCTGAGCCTTTTCCAGTGATGTCGTTCCCGGCGGCGCCGCCAACCCCCATCATCATACCCAACTCCGATACGGAGCTGGATCAGCTTTGCCCGATGTAGATTCTGGCGCCAGCCGGAGCTCGACCTTCTGAGTCCGTGCTAGGGCCTTTGTTTTAAGACAGGCCCTATGAGGAGTATGATTGGGGAGGATCTGAGGATCCTTATGGCTACCACAACCCCTTGAAGACAACTGGTATGCAGAACTGGCACATTCCTGTGGTCTGGGCATCGTTCCAGACACTGACTTAGTCTCCCCTCCTAGAGTGGTCACAAAGGAAGGTGCTTCCTTTTGCCATGGTGGTGAGGAGGGTAGCTGAGGGCCTCAACCTTACGCTGATATCCGTGGCAGTCAAGACTAACATCGTGACAGAGGTGCTACCACTGGAAGTTGCCCTCACAGACACTCTCCTCCCTTTTAATGAAGATGGCCAGCTCGGGTCATGGACCAAACCCTCCACCGGGGCTCCTGTGGGTACTTTAGATTATTCCGCTGGATTACTCCACCCTTTTGTGGAAACCCCGCCACCCATGCCTCCATCCTCAGACCTGCTGAATTAGGACCACCTCTCCCTACTCTGTCAGGAGGTGCATGCTTTTTGGCCAAAGGAGCCATCAAGAGTGTGCTGGCTTCCGGAGTAGGTTGTGATTGCTATTCCCGCTACTTTCTGGTGCCCAAGAAGTACAGATGCCTCCGCCCTATTTTACATCTGTGCCCTCTCAACATCCTCTTGAAGAAGCAGAAATTCAAGATGATGTCTTTGAATTGGGTCCTGTCTGCCCTGAATACTGGATGGTAGCTCTAGACTTGCAGGATGCCTACTTTCATTTACCCATCCAGCTTGCCCACAGGCTTTACCTGTGGTTCATGGTGGGTCACGAGCGATTCCAGTTCGCTGTTCTCCCTTTTGCTCTCACCTGCGTGTGTTCACAAACGTGATGAGTGGGTGCTGCATATCTGAGGAGGTCAGTGCTTACCCCCTCCCCCAGCGCCTTGAGACCCTCCCGGGTGAGTAGCGCGCTCTATAAATGCCGTGATTGATTGATTGATTGAGTGCTTCCAGGCTTCCCCTACATCGACTATTGGCTGTTGAAAGTGGGCTCACCCTAGGCAGTCGTCTCCCAACTCCAGACTACGGCGTACCTCCTGCATTAGTTGGGGTTCACAGACCCCCTCTCGGAATCTCCCTTTCATCGGAGCAGTTCTGGAGACCGTGCAGTTTTGGCCCTGTCCTCCAGAGTATGAGTCCAGGATATTGAGACTATGATTCCAATGTTTAAGCCTCTATCCTGGATTTCGGTAAGACTGACTCAGAGGATGCTGGGCCTCCTGGATACTGCTGGTAGCACATACCTGCTGGCATATGCAGGCTCTGCAGTGGGACCTAAAGACACAGTGGGCGCAGCATCGGGGGAATCTCTCCGACCTAGTCTATATTTCAGAAGGAACTGCGAAAGACCTGCAGTGGGAGATGATGAACCACCATTGGGTCAGCGTCAGACCCCTATACCTTCCTTACCTGGAAATGACTGTGGTGAAAGATTAGTCACTCCTGGGTTCAGGCCTCATCTTTGAGAGGTGGAGATCAGAGGACTCTGGTCTATGGTGGCGTCATGTCTTCACATCAACCTGTTGGATGTGAGAGTGATTAGCCTCACAGTGAAACCCTTCCTTCCATCAAGGGAAGGCAGGTTCAGGTGTTCATGGACAACACCACCACCATTTAATTTTGCAACAAACGACGGGAACCTGCGTCATGAGGTTCTGCATCTCTGGACATGGCTGGTTCTTCAGGACGTATTTCTGGTGGTTTAACTTCTGGCGAGCTCTCTGAACGCCAGCATGGACTAACTCAGTCGTCGATTCAAATCACCATTCAAGCCTATCCATAGCTGCCGTCTACATCTCTTGAACATCAAAACATCCTTTCTAGAGGCCATTACATCGGCCAGGAGGGTTAGCGAACTGCAGGCACACTCTGCACCCTCCTTATGCAACCTTTTTCTCAGATAAACTGGTTCTGATAACATGTGCCTCATCCCTACTGTAAATTGTGACATCCTTTAATGTAGGCCAGAGAATTGCACTGCCAACCTTCTTTGCTCCGCCTCACCCTTCTAAAGAGAAGGAGAGACTCCACCGCCTGACCCAAAAAGAATGTTATTGTTCTACATCGATGGAACCAAAGTGTTCTGGGTGGACAATCAGCTCCTCATTAGGTTCGTTGGGGCAAAGAAACTAAAGGTCGTGCAGAAAATGACCATCTCATGATGAATTGTGCTATGCATTAAAATCTGCAATGTACTGGCCAAAAGCCACCCCCTGAGTGCTTGTATGCTCATTCCACAAGAGCGAAGGCTGCGACCACTTCGTTAGCTTGCAGAGATCCTGTCCTAGATATGTCAGGTTGCGACATGGTCACCTCTGCCCACGTTTACCAACCACTACTGCCTGGACAGTCAGGTCTGTTGTGATGTGATGGGCAATTTGCCTGTTTAGTCCTCCTAGGCTTTGTTGTCTAAATCTGTTTGCAGACCTACCTCCGGGGAGATATTGGCTTGGGTAGAAGTTCTAAGGTAAGGAATATGCAACTAGAAGTATCTATAAGATGAAGAAGTCACTTACCTTTGGTTGAGACTATCTAGCCGCAGATTCCTTATTGACCTTCCCATCTCCCCCCGATTTCCCTCCCCCCTACTCTGTGAACCGATTTCTCTACATAGGGTGACCCTTGTATGTCCTTAATCACTAAACATTGGTCCATCAGCATTCGGACGTTGGTCTGTGCTTCTGCTGAGGGGTGGTGCCTATTTAGGCATTGCACACGTCACTTCCAGCCTTACGTTACCACCTACCGGTGCATAGATGTACTGCTTACAAATTTCCATATCCAGTCTGACTTCTGGGGAATGAATATTCTAAGGTAAGGAATCTGCAGCGAAATAGTTTCATTAGAAAAGGCGGTTACTGAAGATAATGAACCTGTTCTTCTTGTTCACTAGGATGGCCAGCCTACTCTTGATAATTCGTCAATAAACAGTGGTCTTCAGCTGAGATAGTCTCATTAACATAACTGACAGAAAGATTCATTATAGCTACACTGCTTGCATTCACCGCTGATGAACCACCCTGGATACTATCAGCTATCATGCTGGAGAGTGGGGATGATACGTAAACACCAGCTTAATATGTATGAGTGGACCGTTAGACATCTTTTATGTTTTAAATAATTATTGAGACAGGTTATGTTACTGTTGTGGGTTTCTGAGTTGATACCTGCAAAAGTGGTTTTTTAATCAAGGCTGCACTGGATGGGTGTGTGAAGAGATCTTGTTTTAATAGTGCCCAAGAGTTCTCAGAACATTATTGCTGGCTGAGAACTGTATATTGTGGTATTATAGATCAACTTCCAGGATTGACATGCTTTGTGATTTTCCTTTCGGTCTACTTTTAGTCTATAATCTTCTGACTGTGTCCTTACCAAAAGCATCTGTGCGGTTTTTAGTTCTGTTCTACAGTTACCTTTCTGGACAGTAACTCCAGGAAGAGGAGTTCTCTCAGCAGCTTATTGTTAATTTCTGGTTCAACTCTCTTCTGAGTGTCCTGTTGAATTCTGATCTCATTTCTGTGTGCCTCTTAAGATAGTAACCCTTTGTGTGCCATGGAGGTTAAGCCCATAAGTATTTCGCCTCAAACATCGATTGTCATGTGTACTGCAATGTGGTGCATCTTGCAGTTTAGAATCTCTTTGCAATTGCTTCTCATAGCATTGAATTCAGAATATGTTTATACTATTGGTCTTGTTCATAACATTGGATTATTTATTGGAATTTTGATTTGGACCCAGTTGTAACTATTGAATATATTTCCTCATGGGTCAGAGTTGGTCTTTTTTGGGATACAAGAACTTCTATATGACACACTTTGTAAATATATTTAAACACCCACATTCCATCCTAAAAATCATCTTAAGTGCTTTGGTACAATGGGAGGGATAAGATTGCAAAATACTGTTGGGAGAGGATAACAAATACTATGAATGCATAGATCAGTTTTTTTCTTCTCGCAAAAGCATATTACTTTGTAGTTCATTTGTAGCTTTGAATGATGCCCTCATCCGCTAGAGCCTTTAGCAGAAATATTTTGTAATACTAATAGACATGGTTTCTTGTGATTTTCCCTATTTATGAAAGTCAGAATCTTCTGGCATTGCACAACTTAAAATGCATCATATTATTTGAGCAGAAGCTGTAAAGACTTTGTGGTGCAAGATGTTTTTGCCAATTGTGAGGTTTGAAAGGTCTAATACCCCCTGCTAACTTGGTGAATAGAAACTGTAGCTCCTTCTTAATCCACAGAGGTGTAAAGCAGGTAATCCTTGTGATGTCCACATATGTATTGATTTGAAAACTAAAAATTATTTTTAATTAAGTAGTTCAGTAGCTCTTTTAATACCCTCAGAAATAAATGTTCTTTTGCAGAGACAGTTTTTTCACTATCGCCAGTCATGTGAACCCTGATATTCGAACTTAAATATTGCTTTCACTTTTATTGAGATATTGCGGATAGATTTTTAAAACCGAAGCTAATATTCATGTTTGGATCCCAAAATAAGCAACCATATCATCTGCCATTAAAAGTAGTTTTTTTAACTTATTTTTATTAAACACTGCGTTCATTACATCAAGTATAAATACACACAAGTACATTTATAGGGATTATGGTCAAAATATCACTGATATTGTTAAAATATCTTGTGAGTATACACAGGCTCATTACTCGTAAGAACGAGTTGCTCGCACAGTTATCAGCAGTACAATAATTTGTCTATGGAGTTATCTTCAAACAATTAAACCAACATCCCAACTTAAAAGTAGTTTGAGTTTAAAATCCCCACAGCAAAGACCTGCTCTCTTTTATGTCTAATTCTGGCATGGTACAATGGATAATTTATAAAGAAAGAGACAACCAAAATGGAAGTCAGTCCTGATATGTGCCACTGAACTCTGCATGAGGAGATGGAATATTATTGTTAATACATTCTTGTTAACAAATGTAGATATCTGTAAAGTCAAAATGAGTTATTACCTGTGCTGGTGCCTACTGAGATGCGAACATTGCTGGATTTGTAATCCCAGTTATCTTTTTAGTTAGTTATTAATTCCAGCGTTCATCAATGGTTCTACATTATTGTTACTTTCAGGACTGATTCATTAAGTGCAATTACACCATCAGTACTGGAGCCATAAAAAAGGGTATGCCACAATGCGATCAGTTTTATTAGGCATACAGTAGGCCACCTATCACTGCTTTCTGTAGAATATCTGATGAGCTTAGCTCTATAGGTTTTATTGACCATCTCGTACTGTGTGCTGTTCATTACTAGAACATATCCAACTTCACCTTAAAAAGCAATTTCTGTTGGGTGATTAACCATGTTATGTGATGTCTCGGTAGAAGATTTTTGATCTATACAATGGAGTACCGTTAACCTCTTATGAATTTGAAGCACATTGACAGCCTGTGAAATAATGTTTGAGGTTCTCATAATGGCTTCTGCATTATAATTTTTACTCATTATATATCGTAAAACATTCTTTTATTGGGTTTTTAGATGTTGGATCAAGTTGAATTCTCTTCACCTTTTTTGACATTTGTTACTCATTTTGTCCCCTATTTTCACATTCACCTTCCCTTCACCCTTGGGAAACTACCCCATTTGGCTGATGGGCCTCAGTGCCTTAATAAAGAGCTGCATGGTGTATTTTCCTCTATGAATACCAGTTTTTTTCTGCTTCTTTTCCTAGAATGTAAGTAAAAGCTAGACTATAAGAGGAAGAATGGCATTACAAGCACCATTGCCTTATCCAGCATCTTGGGACACATTTATTTAAAACCTCTTATGTAACCAAATCCTAGCAATACCTGTTTTCATTCTATACTCAACCCTCTAGCACAGAGGTCTTCAAACTGTGGGGCGCGCCCCCCGGGGGGGGGGGCGTGGAAACACCTCTGGGGGGGCGCGAGCTCCACAGAAAGAATTTCCCTTAACATCACTCATTCCGACGTCTGAAGCACGTTTACTGCCATGTATTCTCGAGGTTCGTGGCCATCGTAAACAGGACTCTATTTTGATTAGAGGCAGCAGTCAGAGTAAATAAAGTGGAAGTGTCAACTCTGACGTTCCTCTAATCCGAGACACAGCAGCATAAAGGCAGGAAATGGCAGCGAATTGCACTTCCATACAAAATTAAACTTAAAAACATATACTGCTTTGCAGGGAGAGTGGTGCTTTTTCCCTGCCCTTCGCCTTTCTTGCTGCTCCCTTTTGGCCTCCTTGCTGGTGCCTTTTACATCGGTTCATCACACTGCTGTCTAGACATTTGAAGCTACTGGTAGGATGTTTAAACATTTTTCTGCAGGGTAATTTCCCTATTCCCCCATCCTCGCTCTACTTCTGTTTATTTACCACTGCCATACATAAATTGGGTTTTGCCTCACAGCAGGACACTCGTACAAACATTCTCACTTAACAGGTGTTCAGTGTCAGACAAGCAGACATTCTTTCACACATAAACACACACACGTAGAATATGCGACAGTTCCCCCTGCTGTTCACGCATTTGAAACAGGGAAAGGTTCACAAAACTTGGGTGGGTTTAAACACCCAGAAGGGAAAGGAATATTAGTGACTCAAAGTAATAACCAGAAACTTAACCCTACGCTGGTCCTTTCAGATTGCAGCCACTGAGTCACTCCGATTCTACAAATTGTGGGTTGCATAAAAAGGTAAACTTCTGGAGTAATCTCTGTGGACCTTCTCAAGGTCAGGGTGATGCTTTCTTTACTGAGAATCTTACTAAAAGGCAAAGGAACACCCTGGTAACCAGACAAAAAGGAGCCATTAAATAAAAATAAGCTGAAAAAAATAGAGTGCTTTGAGGTCTTACACAGGGTGTAAATGCGCTGTGCAAATTCTTATGACCTAGTGTCCTTGCACTTTGTTGTCAAGAGGTCTCAGTCGAGAGTCTTCTCTGTGAGTCCTGGCATTTTAGCTAACAGCAGTTTAGACTCTGCAGATCTGCTATGATGCAGGCATTTTCAGAGCCTGAAGCAAAATTACATTTGTCATAGTATTTTCCATAATACCCAGGCGTTTTCAGGCCATTTGTTGCAGTTTTGCACTCCTTCCTGTTCATTAGTGATAAGGCTGTCAAGAAGCTGCGTGCACAGCCTTAATGTAGATTCGGCCCATTAAACCCTCATAGTTGCTGTGGATTCCTATCCCAGCTCTAGTCAAGGAGGCCATTTTCGTTGCCTCCACCAGGGTCCATGGTATTTATACCGCTGTCACATGACAATACAAAATAAACATATATGGCAGTGAGAATTTCAATTGATTGAGTTGTATCTTCAGAGCAAAGACCTTGCCCCGAGAATGATGTGGTTGCCAGGTCTGCCAACATTCTGCTTGCTTGCTAGATCAGGCTGCACAGTATTAGATGTGGTCCTGAAAGGTGGGGTTCAGGCACTGACCTTGTGGCGGTTTTCCCTAAAAGAAAGTTTTCCATTAAAGGGTGTTGCATGAGTTCAGTGGTTGTGGGCCAGATTTACAGCTCACAAATCTTAACTTTAACAAAACCCTGCTAATGGTGTTTTGCTGTTGCGAAAATTAGCTGTCAATTAACACCTCAGGGTTAAACTAGTTGTCAAAGATACTAAATCCCAACTTCCAGAAATTTTTGTGATGGGGAGGCCCCGACTCCTAAAAAAATATTGCCGGGGGGGCTTGGCCTAAAAAAGTTTGAAGACCTCTGCTCTAGCAGATGCGTTAATCACTCACTTGCATAGGTTTCCTTTGTTGTTTTTTTAGCCAAATGTGTGCCATTTCTAGTTACCTTTGAGCAGTGTTTTATCCTTTTCAGTTAGATATGCAAAAAAGGTGTTTTGTCAGTTTAGATGATCTTAAGTGCCCTTTTTGAAAAGATTTAGACCATGAGTCCTGAAATATTTGTAATACTTTCTTCACTTGACATTCGTGCCCAAGATGTTTTGTCTACATCATGCCTACTAAAAAGTAGTTAAACTTTTCAGAGCTCATCAATGGTATCCAATGTCTGTCAAGCCTGTTTATTGAAATCTTATTGTCTTAGAGGGAGGATCTTAAATGTTCCTCCTTTATTCAATTTTTCATCTGCTTCAGTACAAAGACATTTCACATTTGAATGTCTGTAGCTGTTTTTACGACCAGATTTTGTATTTAGTAATGTAGCTAAGACCTTGTTTTTTGTTGTTGTCTCTATTCCTAATTTTTATCTTAGAGTTATTTTCAGTCTTGTACCCCACTGTTCTGTTTGTTTATTAGTCTTCTGCTGAGTGGTTAAACACAGCAGAAAACGATTTGTTTAGTACTTAATCTTTTCCAGTTTCTTTCTGATCATTTGAAATAGGAGCAACAATCTAATCTAAACAATCTCATCTAAAGAAGGATCATTAAAGTACAAGGAGGCTGCTTTTTAAAGGCTCGAGATACTACTCCTGCTTTGCTTTGCATTGTCTTATATTGGCATTTGCATGTCTTCTAAGCAGTGCCCAAGCACTTAATGCCCAAATGACTTCTTCGGTTTTGCAGTATGGTGCAGTGATTCTTGGCCACAACACAACGTTTCCTGCCAACAATTTTTTTTTTTTCTCAAACGTGTTTTTATTAGCATTTGATATAAAACTTCGAAACGCTACATCAAAAATATCAATAATTCAGATGTAGAAGGTATGGCATGCGAAGCAACAAATTATTTTTCCTTACTTGCTGATGAGTCCAATATTTTGCAAACTTTCAAACATTCATAGATTGAAAAATAATCTCATAAAAAAACGATAGCACATGGTGGGAAGAGTAAGAGAGAATCAGTCATTCAGTCAATGCTCCTCCTTGATGCTTTAATTTGCTTTTAGTGTTTGAGTTCCCTATGAATACTGACGGTTTATAAATAGCAATTGGTTCATGGAAGACTTCCAAGGAGATACTGAGAGAGGCACAGACTCTTCTAGACAGTCACTGGCTCGTAGTCGCTCAAACATTGGCACGAAGGAACACACACATGCTAATTGAGACTTTCATGAAATCTAAAAAAACAATAGTTTGCTTACTAGCAGATCCATTGTTGTGTTGATGCCTGTACATGGCATAGCAGAAGTTGTGGTACAGTACTTGTATAATGTCTGTCAAGACAATGCCCGTTGACACCACTGACCTGCTGAGTCTCTGACTGTAATTAGAAGGTCAAACCCAGCTTTGTCACACTTCAGTAACCAAAGTAGCTGTACATACATGCTTGCAGCTCTCTTAACTGCGCTGCTGAAACATGACACAGGCTTGGCTAAGCACAGTTACTGTGCTCACACACTGCATTTATTGTTACTAACTGTGGGCACAGATGCAAAAGTACACAGTGGTACATACCCAAGTCCTGGAGAGGCAATGTCTTCTATGATGAGCAGCTGCCAGCAAGTATGTGCATATTTTTTGCAGCCCAACCATCCTATGGGTCCCATTAGTGCCAATTTGACAAGAAGGCATTCCATTTTCAAGATAATGTGCTTTTGTACAGATAGCCATTTCAGTCTGTTCATGCCTGTTGAGATATGTTAAAGTTTCCCTATTTTTTTGTAGGGGGGGTTTGATTTTGATTTTATTATGCATTTACTTAACTTACAAAGTTCAAGTGCCAAATAATACTTAATCTTACATGCTTCATATCACAAGTCGCTCCGTCAGAAGGATTGTACAATTGTACATTTTACATTATAATCAGTGGAAAAAAAAACATAGACCCGCCTCTTTTATTCACAAACGTCCGTCGCTGATTCAACAGGAGGTGTTCCCTCTAAAGTTATTCCACTTTCCCCACACCCGCTTCCACTTCTTGGACCACCCTCTGTGTATATACTGCCTTCTCCGCCACCATAGCGCCATCCATATCCCTACACCACTCCCGATGTGTCGGAGTATCCTGCTCCCCCCAGTGTTTAGCGATGTTGCGTTTGGCTAGCATCATACCCAACGTTGCCCAATCTTGAGCCGTGTGGTTAAGGTCTGTCAGTTCCCAGATGTTAAGGAGGCATCTCTTGGGCTCAGGCAATACAGTAACTCCGCTGACCTGTGTAAATGTGTGCATAATGGCTCCCCAATACGACGCTATCTGCGGGCATTCCCACAGTGTATGATAAAATGTACCATATGCCCCGCAATTCCTTAAGCAGAATGGGTTATCCGCCTTCCCTATTTTATGCAGGGTTGCCCTTGTGTAGTATATTCGATGGAGTACTTTTAGCTGCACGAGTCTTAGTGTGGAGGGTATCGCCACCTCCCGTGGGGACGCGAGTGCCTCCTGCCAATCCGTCTCGTCTAGCTCTCCCACCTCGGCATGCCATTTTTATTTCAGAGTATGTGTGGGATCTGGTTGGTTATTTATAATCTTACGGTAAGTTAGGGAAATGGCTTTCTTATCCAAATAATTTGTTAAAAGCCTATCTTCCAATGGGGAGGCTTCTGGTAGCACAGTGCCCGATGGAATGGCTGTCTTGAGTGCATGCCTGATCTGAGTGTAGCGGAATAATTCTGTAGGCGACATCTCATAGTTCTTTTGGAGTTGAGCAAAGGTCCATAAATCTCCAACTCTTAAGATACCGATTAGGTCCCATTGCTTGAAGCCTTTACTACCACTGAGCCTACCTAATCTCTGGGTCTCCCAGAGCGGAGTCAATTGAGTTATGATACCGTCCCAGCCTAACTTTTTGAGCGCTATGTACCATATGCATACCTTATGCGCAGTTGGTCCCATAAGGGTGTGCTGCCGGGATGTGTTGTAGAGCGCCCTCATGACACCTACCTCTCCCAGGACATATCTATCCATGCGAAATGCCGGCTCCTCCTGGGGGTCATGGAGCCATTGATTGAGCACAATCAGTTGGGAGGCCCAATAATATATTTGTATGTTTGGGAGGGCGATTCCACCGTCATACCATCCCTTAACTAATTTTTGCATGGCTATGCGGGCTGGCTTACCCTACCAGAGGAGGTTACTAACCTCCGCCTCAATTGCTTTGAAATATGTAAGGGGGACCAGAAACAGGGTATTTTGCAGGGCATAGAGAAACCTAGGGAGTGCCATTATTTTAAAGAGTGCGGCTCTACCCAGCAACATCAATGGTAGGGATTGCCAATGTTTGGTATCGCGGCGGAGCGGTCTCAGGGGTTCCAGGAGCTTTTTTTCCATTAATTCCTTCGGCTGCGGCGTAATGTAAATTCCGAGGTATTTGAAACACCCCTCTACTACCTACACTGCACAGCCCGCCGGCAGTCGTGGTGGGGAGCCGCTTGGAATATACAGGTTAGATTTAACCCAATTAATAGTGTAGCCGGAGAACCTACCGTATGACTCAAGGTTGTCCAAGAGCCTGCAAATCGAGCGCCTGGGGAATGCCATGTATAGCAGAACATCGTCCGCATATAAGGAAATGCGGTCTTCCCAACCTCCCGTCCAGTGGAGCCCGCGAATGACTGGGTCCCTCCTTATCCAGGCTGCCAGCGGCTCCAATATAAGGGCGAACAAGAGCGGAGACGGGGCAACCCTGTCGCGTTCCGCGCCCCAAAGGGAAGTCAGCCGAAATACGGCCGTTTGCCACCACCTGTGCCAAAGGTTTTGTGTATAGCAACTGGACCCAGGCGCAGAACTTAGGACCGAACCCCATGTGTTTCAGGACCACAAAGAGGAAAGGCCACTCGACCATATCAAAGGCCATACGTGCATCTAGGGATAAAATGGTAGCGTCCTCTTGGATGGTGGGTATACGGGCCATCACACTATGCAGGCGTCTCAGGTTTAATGCCATATTTCTACCCGGCATTGAATCCGGATTGGTCTGGATGTACTAATTTCGTAAGGTGGGGTTGCAGTCTAATGGCCAATGTTTTGGCCAATATTTTGGCCTCCGCATTCAGCAAAGAGAGATTGGCCGATAGGACGTGCATTCCTGCGCCGGTTTACCGGGTTTATGAATAGCAACTATTGTTGCCAGTTGCTGGTCCCTGGGGAGTTCTCCAGCATCTAAACTGGCCTCATACATATTGAGCAAATGTGGTGTGAGTGTAGTCGCTGCTTTTTTATATAGTTCAATGGGTATGCCATTAGGTCCGAGAGCCTTCCCTGATTGCATGGAACCTATGGCCGATGCTAATTCTTCGGGTGTTAGATCTGTCTCAAGCAACTGAATATCGTCTGGTGCAAGCGTGGGCATATGAATATCTTTGAGGAATGCCTGTGCTTCCTCAAGAGTAGCCGTGGCTGTTGGAGTATATATCTTTTCATAGTGAAGTGCCAGTGTGTTTACTATTTGTTGCGGGTCTGTTGTGGTGTCCCCATTGCCTAGCTGCAGCTGTGTTACCCAGCGACTTGCTCGCTCTCGTTTATCCAGCCAGGCCAACAGCTTGCCCACCTTGTCCGCGACTTCGTAAACCTTATGCTGAGTAGCTGTGAGCTTGGCTTTTGCGGCCTCCCACATATAGTCTCTGTATTCCTGTTGTTTCAAAGTTAACTTGTGTGCGTTGGTGTCAGTGGGATCCTTGGAATGTGTGGCTTCCGCCTGCCCCACCTCCTGCTCTAAGGTCTCTCCTTGGTTCTGCTTTTCTTCTTTGTAACCCACTATTAACGAAATTGCCTGTCCACGGAGTACTGACATGTACGCTTCCCAAAGAGTTATAGGGGAGGTTACTGAAAGTTCATTTTCGGTAAAGTACTGTTGTGTGGTTTTGGCTAAACCCTTCCAGATTCCGGGGTTTTTAATAAATCCTGGATATATTGGGAATATACGTCGCTGACCCAGTACATGTGATGTGTATTTGACAAAAACAGGGGAATGATCAGAGATGCCTCTAGGTAAGTGTGTTACTTCTTATAGCTTCCCCAAACTATCTGCCGGCGTAAGTATGTAGTCTATCCTCGAGAGGCTATTGTGTGCCCCGGAGTGAAAGGTATATTGCTGTTCTTGCGGAAATCGGGAACGCCAGACATCTATGAGGCCGAGTGCATCTAGGAATTCAGCAAATCTGGAGTGTGTACCGCGTTGGGTTCTGGGGGGCTTACGGTCGAGAGTGTCATTGATCGTGGTGTTAAAGTCGCCACCTATGAGGAGTTCACCCTGTGGAAATGCAAGTAAGAAGGAACTAAGGGCAGGGAGTGCCACAGAGTGCAGTGACGGCGGGATATATACAGATACTATGTTATATGCGCCTCCTTCCCATTGGCACGAGATGGCTTCGAAGCGGCCCTGATCGTCTGTCCACGTCCTATCAATAATGAGTGGGAATTGCTTTCGAACCAGGATGCCCACCCCTCGTGAACCTGAGGTGAACGCGGAGTGTGCCACCATCCGGAAACCCCACCTATCAAGGGCCTTACATGCTGTTCCTACCAAGTGTGACTCTTGAATCAGGGCCACCGCTGGCGCCAGACGCTTAAGGTATTGTAGGACCAGACCTCTCTTGATTTTGTCACAGAGACCATTAACATTCCATGAGAGTATCGAGAAAGGCCGGCCAGCTACAGTAGGGCCCATTGGCGCTATAGGTCCCGTGTCAAGTAGTGTCGCTTCTTGTGCCATTTATCTTTTGAATGGGAGGAAACCAGCTAGGAGTATGTGTTGGTAGCGCTGCGTAGAAGCTTTGATTCAGCATCATGAACTGTTTGACGCATGCATAACAAAATACATACAAACCATGTAACTCTACCCCCCTTCCCACCCTCCTCCCTGCCTCCCTGCAAGATGGACTTGGAACTACCCGCCTCCCCAACTGCGCAGAGTGCCTGTTTCCCATACCCCAATACCTGCGTGGGGGTGGAGGACAGTCCAGTGACCCCTCCAGTACCTCCGTTCCTCTACAGCTTAGTTTGCTGGCAAGCTTCTAATGTGTTCGATCAGTGAACCTGTGGTGTGAAAAACAAAGTGGGGGCAAAGTTTATAGTAGTCCAGTATTCGTCCATGTCTGCTGCCATCGTCTTAACAAATGTGCGTAGGCCTCTGATTCCAAACTATGGTCCCAAAACGCTGGTTCATCACGGCAGTTCTATTCACATGCCGCTCCTCTGTGTTATGCTGTGGAGTAGCTACTCCTCATCCAACGGCCCAGCGGTGGAGATGGCCCCTTCACTCCTCATCTCTCACCAACGCTGACCCTTCTACTGCCCTTGTCCCGTCTGAATCTCCTGGTGCCGTTTCCTGTGTATGATTGATGAATTTCCTTCCAGTCCTTCCAGAGCTTGCGGGTCAACGCCATTCCTGGACCTCCTCAGGCGTTGTAAAGAACCAAGTCTTTCCTTTAGCCTCTACTCTTAGTTTCGCCGGGAAAAGCATGGAGTATTTGAGTTTTTTAAAATTTTAAAATTTTTATTTAAAAAAAATATTTTTATTAACTACTGTGGAGTATTTGAGTTCACGGTTTCTCAGCTCCTTCTTGACTTCCAGGAAGCTTCGTCGTTGCTTCGCCACCGCTGCCGTATAGTCCGGAAAAAATGTCACTGTACTGTGTTCGAGTCGTAGAGCTGTCTGAAGAATTAGGTCGTGGTCACGAAAATTTAAAATGCGGGCAAGTATGGGTCTAGGGGGGGCTCCCGGTCTGGGTCTACCTCCCGGAACTCGATGGGCTCTCTCCACTGAAAAATAAGTAGATGGGCCACGAGGCTGCAACTGGTTCTTGATGAGGTCTTCAACAAAGAGGTCTAGTGCTGGCCCCCCTGTCCCCTCCGGAACTCCAATGATTCTGACGTTATTACGCCTTGATCGGCCTTCCTGATCGTCCAGTTTGGCCACCATGAGCTTATCTGCTTCAAGTTGACGTACTTGGCGCTGAAGTGCAGACGTATCTGTTGAGAGTCGCTGTGATTGCCTCAACCTCCGTCACTCTCGCACCCATTTTCTTAAAGTCCGCTCTGATTATGGAGAGTTCTATAGAGACCGACCCTATTCGTGAGTCCAAGGAGGTATGCACTTTATTCAACGTACTCATAATATCCTGCATCGTGACCTCTGTTGGTTCCGCGGTTGTGGGGGTTACCCCATGGGTGGGTTCGTGTTCAGACAGTTCAGGTGGGCCTTTGGCGCAGGCATACTTGTCCAGTTTTGTTTGATGCGTGCTGCGCTGGCCCCTTCCTCCCATCGCAGCAAGTCTCACCGATTTCTGATGGATACATCTGCCTGTGGATTCCTCACCTTTTGAATATCCCCTGCACCAGCATTCCGCAGAAACTTTTTTCCTAGCTCTCCTCGCCGACGAGGTCGTCACAATGCCACGGCTCCGCTCGCAACTCCGCATGACGTCACCGGAGCCATAAGAGGGCCTCGTCGGCGTGATGATGTCGGTTCCCTTTTTTCCGCGCCGTCGACGCGTAACGGTTTTCTGGGACTCTCCATACTGTTTTCAAATTACTTTGTAATTTCTCCAGGTTTAACTGTAGCTGCACGATGGCGACATCGAGAAAGTCGGGATTCAAGCACTGTAGAGAGTGCGGGGGTCATATGTCCATCACTGACCCCCATGAGGACTGTTTGTGGTGTTTGTCATCGGACCACGACGTGGAGGGCTGCTCATGCTGTCGCAAGATGAACCCGAAGGCCTTGAAAGAGCGTGAGGCCAAGCGCTTCATGGCAAAAGCAAGGAAGGAGAAGAGGGGTCGGAAAAGGTCCAAGTCGAAGTCTTCGACCTCGCATGCTTCGAAGTCGAGGAAGCATAAAAAGAAGAGGAGGCATGGCTCTCGGCGTCATTCGTCGAAGGCTTCGAGGTCGCCTTCTCCAGCACCTCGACGTCGACAAAAGGACTTTGTGTCTCCATCGCCTTTGTCATCTCCTCAGGCGACTCCGGTTCATTCTCCTTCACCTAAAGGTACCCCGGCGCGGTCGCCGACGCCCTCTCCGGCTTCGGGAGGCTTACCGGCTCAGGACGAACCTTCTCCTGTGCATGAGACTGTGCCTGTGGATCCGGCTGTTCCGGCGCCGGCTGTACCTCGTGTGGATCCTGACTCGGCTCCGTATCCTCCATTTCCTGGACCGGGGTCGGATCCCTCGCATTTCTTAAATGCTATGTATGGCGTGTTTGCCAAGGCGGCCTTCCCCTCCGGAGCACATTCGGGTCCCGTGGGTCCGCTTGCCTTCAATTTGTGTGTTTCTAACAATATGCCCAGGCACCCTTCGTGCCTTTTATGCCGACGGCGCCGTCTTGGCAGTTTCCGGCACCGAGGTTTTCGAAGCCGTATACTCAGTCCCCGGCGCCATCTGGTGGACCTTCCTCTCGACTTCGTACGGCGCCGATTCCTGTATCAGACCCTTCATCAACGCCGGCTCTGGAGCTATCGGCGCCGCATGTGGCGCCGCCGACGCTGCAACCGAAGTTGTGTTCAAGAAGAGAGGCACAGAGGCTGTTGGAGGAAGAACAGCTTCGAAGAGAGGAGGTTGACCAAGGCGAAATCGAGGAGTCTGTTGACGAATTCGAGGGTCTTCAAGAGGCTAGTGGCCTGGACACCTCTCCGGAGTGGGAGCTTTCTTCCTCAAGAGCCTCACCATCTCAAGAGGTGGCTCCCTATCATACAGTCATTAGAAAGGCTGCGGAGCTTTTGGACTTGCAGTTGCCTACAGCGGAGTACAAACCAAATTTACTCACAGAGAGTTTACATTACCCATCTTCTATAATTGAACCGCTGTTGCCGTTTAATGAGGCTTTAACTGAGCCTATCCTTGAAGTGTGGCGTAAACCTCTATCTGCTCCTGCTGTTTCGAGGCCGGTGGCAAGGAGATACAGATCTGCTCCAGGAGACCCTGCCTTCCTTTCAGCTCATCCGTCCCCTGAAAGCTTAGTGGTGCAGGCGTCCTGTTCTAAACAGTCTACAGGCGCATTTCCTCAAGCTCCTTCCGACAGGGACTCTTAAAAAATTAGAGCAATCGGCCAAGAAAGTCTTTTCTTCCTCTATCATGGCGTTAAAGTCAACCAATGCTACCTGTTTGCTGGGGAGATGTATACACGCCCTGATGGATTCTGCTAAACAATTTGCACCCAAGCTGCCTGAGGAGGAACGTGGTAATTTTATGGAGGTTCTGACGGATGCACAGGCTGCAGCTCGTCAAGTTATTCAGTCTGGTCTTGACACAGCTGATTAGGTGGCCAGGGTAATGAGCTCCTCCATCGTTACCAGGAGACAGGCTTGGCTCAGATCCTCTGGGTTTTCTCCAGATGTGCAGGCTACCCTCCTCGACCTTCCGTTTGATGGATCAAAACTGTTCGGAGAGAAGGCTGATTCTGCACTTCAGAGATTCAAGGACAGCAAGGCCACGGCAAAGTCCTTAGGTTTGCAAACTCAGTCAAGGGGGTTTGGTTATAGAAGGTATCGAGGATTTGGAAGGTCTTCCTTTCGTAGCCTGCGACAGCCTCAGCAACAACCGCATCAAAAGCCCTCTTTACAAATCCTACAGAGGGAAAAACAGGGGTCGCCCGCGAGGGTCAACCCGTCAATTCTCCTCCTCCTCCTCCTCCTCCTCTACCTCCCCTACTCCCCCTGGTAACGCAGGAAAGCAGCCCTAGATTCCCCCATCCTGGAACATGCGGGTCCTGTGGGGGGTCGGCTGTCCCACTTTCTACAGGATTGGAAATCGGTCTCTTCGGACCTTTGCGTTTTGAATCTTGTAGAGAATGGGTACGCCCTTCCCTTCTGGGAATTCCCTCCTCCTTACCCTCCTTGCCAAGGATTCTGTTCGGAAGATCATTTACTCCTTCTCCAGAAGGAGGTCCTTGCCTTATTGCAAAAAGGTGCGATAGAGGTAGTCCCGGAGCAGGAAAGGGGTCAGGGATGCTACTCCCGGTATTTCCTGATTCCCAAAAAGGATGGCAGGTTACGTCCGATCCTGGACCTAAGGGTCTTGAATCTTTACCTCAAACAGGAGAAATTCAAGATGCTGACCCTTGCTCAGGTTCTTCAGGCGCTGCAGCAAGAGGACTGGATGGTGTCGATCGATTTGCAGGATGCGTATTTTCACATCCCCATCCTGAAGTAGCACAGGAAGTATCTCCGTTTCACGGTAGGGTCGCAGCACTACCAGTTTGCGGTCCTCCCGTTTGGTCTTACTACTGCACCTCGAGTCTTCACAAAGGTGATGGCGGTGGTGGCAGCTCATCTCAAGAGGTCGGGGATTCCAGTTTTCCCCTATCTGGACGACTGGCTGCTCAAAGCGGAGTCGCCGGAGATGGTGCTTCATCATCTGCGAGTAACAGCTCAGCTGTTGTTCAACTTGGGTTTTTCAATAAATGTGCCCAAATCTCACCTGGTGCCCTCTCAGCGCAACCTGTTCATAGGGGCGGTACTGGATACTACTGTGTTGAGCTTTTCCACCTCCACAAAGGATTCTCGACATTCAGGAAATGATCCCTTTGTTTCACAATGGAGCGGTTGTTCCAGTCTTGAAGGTCCTCCGCCTGCTCTGTCTGTTCGCCTCCTGCATTCTGTTGGTCAACCATGCACGCTGGCACATGAGGGCACTCCAGTGGTGCCTCCGCAGGCAGTGGTTTCAACACAACGGGGATCTCAGGGAGACGGTCCGGATCTCCAGAGACACAGTAGCGGACCTGACTTGGTGGAGCGTGGAAGGCAACCTGTCACAAAGAAAGCCATTTCATCTTCCTCCATTGGTGGCCACGGTGATAACGGATGCCTCCACCCTAGGGTGGGTTGCTCATCTGGGGGATCTGGAGGTCAAGGGTCTTTTGGTCTCCGGAGGAAAGATTGCTTCATATCAATCTTTTAGAATTGCGGGCGGTACGTTTGGCACTCAAGGCCTTCCTTCCGTCCCTTCGCGGTCAGTCGGTTCAGGTCCTGACGGACAACACTACTGCGATGTGGTACATCAACAAGCAGGGAGGAGTAGTGTCGTATTGTCTCTGCAGAGAGGCTCTACGACTCTGGTCCTGGGTCCAGGACTACCAGATTTGTGTGATAGCAAATCATCTGGCAGGAGTGCTGGATGTGCGTGCGGATTCTCTCAGTCGGCGGTTCTCGGCCGATCACGAGTGGAGGCTTCATCCGGAGATTGTTCATCACATCTTCCAGATGTGGGGAACTCCTCGGGTGGACCTGTTTGCCACTCTCGAACGCGCACTGCCTGTTATTCTGCAGTCTCCAGTTTCCGATGCAGGGAGCGATGGGGGACGCTTTTCAGTTACATTGGGTCTCAGAGCTTCTATACGCTTTTCCCCCCATACCCTTGATACCTCGAGTTCTGAGGAAGATTCGCCAAGACCGGGCCCAAGTTATGTTGATCGCCCCGGATTGGCCAAGAAGGGTGTGGTACACAGATCTACTTCACCTCTCATCGCACAGTCCGCTCCATCTCCCTCTGAGGGTAGACCTCCTCTCGCAGTCGCAGGGGCAGGTTTTACACCCCCACCTCCAGAGCCTGCACCTTCATGCCTGGAGATTGAACGGGGCAACCTGAGTTCCTTTACTCTCCCGCCGGATGTGGTGGATGTTATTTTATCGTCCAGGCGACACTCCACTAAGTCTATTTACTCCTCTAGGTGGTCTAGATTTGTCAAATGGTGTGGAGTGAAGTCCATTGATCCTTTAAAGGCCCACTTGTCAGATATTCTTCAGTTTTCGCTGTTCTTGGCCCAGCAGGGTTGTGCTGTGGCCACTGTTGAGGGCTATTTGTCGGCCTTATCGACGTTTCTTTGTTTGCCGGATCAGCCGTCTTTGTTTAAATCTCCCATTGTTTTGAGATTTATTAAGGGCCTTACCAATAGGTTTCCGCCTCATCCCTTTATTATGCCTCAATGGGATTTAAATCTTGTTCTGACTTTCTTAATGGGTTCTCCGTTTGAACCTTTACATAGTTGTCCTTTGAGACTCCTGTCTTTCAAAACAGTCTTTCTTGTGGCTATTACCTCAGCCAGGAGGGTAAGTGAGCTTCAGGCTCTGAGTTCAAAACCCCCGTTTTTGACCATTCATGCTGAAAGGATGGTCCTCAGGACCAGGCTGCTTTTCTGCCTAAGGTGGTTACTCCCTTCCATCTAGGGCAGTCCATTACTCTTCCTGTATTCTATCCTCCCCCTCACCCTTCCAAGGAGGAGGAGAGACTTCACCGCCTGGATCCTGACAGAGCGGTTAGCTTTTATTTGGATAGGACTAAAGGCTTGCGATTGGACGATCAGCTCTTTGTGGGCTACGTTGGACGCATGAAGGGCAAGGCTGTGCACAAGCGCACTCTATCCAGATGGATCATCTTGTGCATCAAGATCTGCTACGCCCTGGCTGGTAAGGAGCCTCCTGAAGGTATTAGAGCTCATTCCACCAGAGCCAAGTCATCCACTTCTGCTTTGGCCAGAGGTGTTCCTGTAGCGGACATTTGTAAGTCTGCAACTTGGGCCTCCCTCTACACTTTCGCAAAGCATTATTGCTTGTATTCGGAAATGAGGAGGGAGGGCCACTTTGCGCGCTCTGTCCTGCAGGATTTTTTGGTATAGAGGGGTGGACACCCTCCTCCGGGAGTGGGACTGCTGTGGGATTCTATTCAAAAGGTGAGGAATCCACAGGCAGATGTATCCATCAGAAGAACAAGTTACTTACCTTCGGTAACGCTTTTTCTGGTGGATACAGTATCTGCCTGTAGATTCCTCACTGACCCACCCTCCTCCCCGATGTCCACCCTTGTATACCTCAAAAGTGGCATTGTTTAACATGTTTGTTTTGCATGGTCTCTTCTATCTGCCTTTGTGTGGTCTATAGGAAATGCGTTCCTTTTTAATTCTACATTGTGTGTATTTGTATGAATATTGTGTACTGTGTATACTTTGAGTCTGTTGTCGGTCCACCCGTTCGCCTCGGAGGCACGGAAAAAATGGGTGGAACTGACATCACGCCGACGAGGCCCTCTTATGGCTCCGGTGACGTCATGCGGAGTCGCGAGCGGAGCTGTGGCATTGTGACGACCTCGTCGGCGAGGAGAGCTAGGAAAAAACTTTCAGCGTAATGCTGGCGCAGGGGATATTCAAAAGGTGAGGAATCCACAGGCAGATACTGTATCCACCAGAAAAAGCGTTACCGAAGGTAAGTAACTTGTTCGTCGGGTGGAGTGGCGTGGCAGGAGGTAGTACTCACCGCTGCCTGCCTGTGCGGTTGTGAGCCACACGCGGCCTTTCGGGTTTTCTACCTCCGGCCGGGCGTGTCAGGTACTTGCTACAACTACTAGGGGTGGCCAAGGAATTGTGTATCTGTGTATGGAGTCGTATGCCTGACCACGTTCGTTGTCTGTTTGTTCTCTCCTGAAGCGCTAGTAGGCCTGGTGATCCTCCTCCGGTAGCGTTAACGCTGATTCAAGATGGCCGCTGACCCACCCCTGGGGCCGGTACGCATGGCGTTGTCCTCTCTTTTAAGCTAGTGAGGGAGAGAGGGCACCACTCAATGGGTTGCGCACCTACCAGTGTGGGCTCTCTTGCAGCCGGTATTACTGTCTCCAAGTCAAATGTTCCCAGTGCGCCCGTGCTTCGAGTAGTGCCCCGCTTAAGATTGGCCTGGTGCAGGGTTCGCCGTCAAAAGGGGAGTCCCTTGGGTACTTGCGCACACAGCTCTTAAATAATATGCCCGGAGGGGATTTCTACCGGGCCCTGGATCATATAGGCCGGCCCGGCCCGCTTACTACTTGCGTCTGGCCAGTGCACTGGTGGCTCCCAAAGTCCTGGAGCGGCGCTTGGGCTGCGCCGTGTCCAACAGATCGGGGCAATGTCGCTGGTGAGCCCCGCCGGGCTGCCGGGACCGTCACTGACCTGCGTTGATCGGCCGCTTCCACTGGTTACACGAACTCCGTCTCTTGGCCCGGGTCTCACTGCCGTCGCTCGGCCGCAGCTGTACTCGAGACCCCGGCTGTTGTTCACGTCACAGGCCGCGTCCCCTCACGTCGACGCAGGCTCGCCAGGATCCGTTTCCCAGGAATCTCGGTCAGCACGATCGATGCAGCACCGCTTCCGCCACTCCGTCCACTACTTTTTTATGGTATGTTATGTTAACTTGAATTTGTATAGAGCATAATCACCAGCAGGTCTCTTAGCGCTTTGAGAAGGTAGCCAAACCCACCAGCAGTCACAGAAGCCACGCTTAGAGGGATTTTATGCTGTGTCCAGGGCCTCCCTAAACAGCAGAGTCTTGAGTTGTTTCCTGAAAGGGAGAAGTGCAGGTTCCTTGCGGAGATTTTCAGGCAGACTATTCCATAGCTGGGGAATTAGAACAGAAAAGGCTCTACCGCCATTCGTTGCGGTTTTGAACCGGGGTGAACCAATAGACCTGCCTCGGATGACCGAAGTGTACGTCCTGGCACATAGTGCCCTAGACGCTCCTTGATGTAAACTCGGGCCTGGCCATGAACAGCTTTATGGGCGATGCAGAGGCCTTTGAATTTAGCTCTGTTTAATGGGGAGCCAGTGCAGCTGTGGCAGCAGGGGAGGAGGGGGTGAGGGGGGCGGGGACGCGCAAGCTCGCCTGGGAAGCCTGAAGATCAATCTAGCTGCGTCATTCATGGTCACCTGCAGCTTTGTGATTAGTTTCTCTGGGAGACCAATGTGTGTGGCATTGCCATAGTCCAGTCTGGACATGATCATAGCTGACAGGACCATCTGTAGTGTGGTCGATGAGAGGAGCGGGGCAAGTCTCCGCAGCTGTCTAAGTAAGCCCACACATGTTCAGACCACGGCAGAGACGTGATTAGCCATAGAGAGGTTGGCATCAATCTTGATGCCTAAGCTTTTTACAACCGGAACTGGCGTAGGGGTGGTACCCAGTTCTTGTGGCCAGAAGAGGTCACATCAGGGATTATTTTTAGTGGGAATGACGAGGACCTCGGTTTTATCAGGGTTAATTTTTTGCGAATTGGATGTCATCCAATTGACCGTGTATTTAAGTATGTTTTGCACACGGGCGTGGGTTTGAGGGGAGTTATCAATCTGGAGAATCAGTTGCGTGTCGTCCGCATAGTTAAATACTTGGCAGTCCATGCGCATCAGTGTGGCCACCAGTGGCTGGAGGTATATGTTGAATAGGAGAGGCGACAGTGCTGAGCCCTGGGGGGCACACGTGAGTGCGCCAATGTTCGACACCTGCTCACCCAGTTGGACTCTTTGGGAACGACCGGATAAGAAAGACTCAAACCATTGGTGTGCCAGCCCACGGATGCCCAGATCGAAAAGTCGGGTCAGAAGTAGTGGGTGACTGACTGTGTCGAACGCCGCCGACAGGTCCAAGAGGACCAGTGCGCTCGGCTTTCTATTATCGGCCATGAGCCTAAGTTGGTCCAGAACGGACAGCATCACTAGTTCTGTACTGTGGTGGGCCCTAAAGCCGGCCTGCAGTAGCTGTTGTTCTTCAATAAATAGCGAGAGTGTTTTGAGGACATGTTGTTCCGCTACTTTTGCCAGGAAAGGGAGCTGGGAGATGGGCCTGTAGTTCTTTAGATTAGCTACATCTGCCCCTGATTTTTTTATTAGGGGGGTGACCCTAGCTTCCTTCAGACTGGCGGGCATACAGCCTGTCACCAGGGAGCGATTGAGTAGATCAAGGATCTCCCTTTCTATCCCGGGAAGGGCCATTCGACATACCCTTGGGGGACAGGGGTCCGCCGGAGATCCTGATTTAACCCGATCTTTTGTTATCTTTGTGCCAGCGGATTAGTAGTCGGATTGATAGGGATGTCTGTTGAGCCACGGAGCTCCTCTAGGCAGCGGCCATTTCCCTCGGCTGCTAGCCACGCCCCCCTCAAGTTTCCCTATTTTGAGAAAAAAGCTTGTCCCCATGTTTGGACATGTTGCGGAATATCAGACTCCCACCCTTCCTCTCCGACCCCACGAAAATCACCTGCGGAGTCCCACATGGTTCATCACTGAGCCCCGCCCTCTTCAACATTTACATGGCCCCCCTCGCAGCCATCGTCCGACAACACGGCCTCAACATCGTATCCTACGCCGACGACACCCAGCTCATCCTCTCCCTCACCAAAGACCCCACCACTGCCAAACTCAACTTCCAGAAAGGAATGCAAGACGTCGCAGTCTGGATGACCAACAGCTGCCTGAAGCTCAACGCCGAGAAGACAGAAGTCCTCGTCCTCGGTACCACCCCTTCTGTATGGGACAGCACCTGGTGGCCGACCGCCCTCGGAAGCCCACCTACCCCCTCAGACCACGCCAAGAACCTCGGCATCGTACTAGACTCATCACTCACCATGAACCGACAGGTCAACGCCGTCACCTCCAGCTGCTTCAACATCCTCCGCAAGACCTTCAAGTGGATCCCCCCTGAGTCAAGGAAGACAGTCACCCACGCACTCATCACCAGCAGACTGGACTATGGAAACGCACTCTACGCCGGGATCAACAAGTCCCTACTCCGCAAACTCCAGACAGTACTGAACACCGCCGCCAGACTTGTCCTCGGAATCCCCCGACACGAACACATCAGCCAACACCTACGAAGTCTCCACTGGCTCTCCGTGGAGAAAAGTCACTTTCAAAATCCTCACTCACGCCTACAAATGCCTACACAACAACGGACCCAAATACCTCAACGACAGAATCAACTTCCACGTACCCAAAAGAAACCTCCGATCTTCCAACCTCGCACTGGCCGAAACCCCGCGCATCCACAGAGCCAGAGCAGGTGGAAGATCCTTCTCTCACATTGCAGCCAAGACCTGGAACGAGCTACCGGCAGACATCAGACGCGCCCCTCCCTGAACACCTTCAGGAAGACCCTCAAGACCTGGCTCTTCGGCTAAACAGATCTTCGGACCCCTCCCCCCTCAGCGCCTTGAGACCCTCACGGGTGAGTAGCGCGCTTACAATTCCCTGATTGATTGATTGAATATTATTTTTTGATGTTTCTTTTTTTTTTTTGGTTTTGCACCTGGCCCAAGGGCATTAGAGCGCTTTACAACAGAACCTGATGGAACTTTTACAAATTTCCTTTTCTTTTTAGACCTAGGGAGATTAAGTGATTCAAAACAGGTTCCTCATGGTCCAAAGTCAGCAGCTGTAACTACTAGACCGTATGTCCTCTCGAAGTCTGTTATGCTATGTTGTGGAAGTCCACTCATTACAATATTGACTTATTACAGCTTTGGATTAGTCAGTTAGCCAGCTCTGATATTGTGATATTTGTTTTGAATATAGAGCAATGTCTAAGTTAATTGTCGTAGGCTGAATAAAATTGAACATACTTCAAGCTTCAAAGTTCAGTTCTACTTACTAATTGGCACCTAAAGGTTTAGCTCGATTAGTGAAGCTTATTGGAATCCCAAGCAACTCAAAGGGCTGAGGGAGATAATTTTTCGAAGCCTGTGTAGTGATTAATCTCCATATCCATATTAAGGTTAAATACGTTTATTCAATAATATTCAGAGAACACTAACAGCCCAGCCTTCAGTGGTCAAGTCTCTGCCTAATTGCTGCTTACAACTTACCTCACGTACAATAATCTATATTAGAACATTGGAATGTTGAGCTCCATTGAAGACAATAGAGTAACTCTGGGCTTATAATTACTGGTATAAGCCCGGAGCTCCAACATTCCAATGCATGTTTTCATGTTTCTCCCTTCTTAATTTAGAATATTCTATCCTTAGTGGGTGGAATGTTCTACTAGCCTTATAGACCTTCTGCCTCAGGCTAGAACAGTTGTTAAAGGCCCTCTCCTTCGCTACTCTAGTTAAGGGCCTTTAACAACCGGTATAGCCCTCGGCAGTGGGCTGTAAGGCTATAGTAAAAATGATGGCATCATAATCATTCCTGACATCGCACAGAATACTACACTATGACTTGACCCAAAGAGGAGCATCTCTAACCTGAGGCTAGTCAATTTCCACTTGAGGCCACTTGTTTTCATCTATCTTGAGGCCACTTCTTTTAATCAATTAATTGAGCTAAACAGGCTTCCCTGATCATGACCTTCATTCTTATTGAGTTAGCCCACAAGTACAGCTGCGAAAGTAGCAATCTGTGTCTCTAGTACTTCTTATACATAGTAACCATGGAAAACAAAATACAAAAACCTTCAGAGCTAGGAGTGAAAATCGTTTCTTAGTGGGAAGCAGGAACTTCAACATAATTAGCTGTTGAGTGTCTTAGGCTTGGGAGTAGTGAACAAACCTAAACAATATTAAGCTGAACGGAGAATTGGGCCAATTGGGTCTAGAGATGTGTAGAACTGACTGATTGATAGAGGGAGTATTAATTATACAGCTGGGGGATACCCCAAAGAATAGTGCGGGTACTAGGAGGGTCTACAATCCTCAGTGTAGGATTGCAACAGGTATTGCACAAGGTATTGTAAGTTGAATGAGAGAGCATCATATATGCCCTTTTATACATAGATTATTGCCACTGTTAGCAGAAAGTGGGGAGCACCATTTAGTCACGAATAGGAGCCAGTAATCCATGTTTAGGCATTAATCTATATGGCAAGACTTTCAGTTTTGCTTTATTGTGTAACACTAAAATCCGCTATAGTGTTTATCATGTTAAAGAGTAACGTTGATAGTAGGAGGAATGTGAAAACTGCTAGTGAAGGCCGACTACTTGACAGTGAGCATCCATATGTAACTGAATTCCAGACACTGGTCAAGAGCTGGGGAGCCATATGTCAGCTGTAAGGAACACATGATATCAATTTTGGCATTTATCTAGTAAATATGCCCTTCAAGTTTACTGTAAAGTTCAGTGGTAGTTATGTTAATGGGGAGAAATGCAAAAAGAAATAAAAATAAAAAAATCAAAGAGGCATGTTTCGCATGACATTATAGATGATGTTTTGTAATACAAATACCTGGCCCCAAAGCCTCCAAAAGTCCTCTGATTTTAACACTGGTTTTTTTGACTCCTGCAATCTTGCACTCATACCACTGTTTCTTATCAGCACTGGCCTATGTCCCCAGATATTTAAATGGTCCAGTTGCCATAGTTCTTAGAGGTTTAGACAGCCATATGTAATGGATAACTGAGCAGTTGGCAATAAACTGATTTACCCTGTTTAAACCTTAATCCAGACAACATTCTGAATTCCTTTATTTTTCCAAGATCATGGGAAAGGGAGCATCATCATTCGATTGAGATCACATGTGGAATCCTATAGCAATTAACCTTTTGGTAATAAACCTATGGCACCACACACTAGCGTTTAGCCACCAGCGTGAGAGTTATTGTCACACTGATGTCTCCGTGATGAGATATGTTCTGAAATCACCCTATTGGTGTGGTCTGTTGCAGATGGATATGTACATAGCAGCTAGACCTGTTCCCAGGTCTTAGTCATCTCCATATATTTCCACTCCTTCATGTCAAGGCTTTTGAGTATAAAGCATAGCTAGCGACCTAGGACCCAGCCGTTTCTTTTGAGTTTCCACAATATGAGTAGCTGCCTAAGTACACCTAGAGATGTGTTGACAATAAATAGTCGTGGTTCAGATATAGATGAATCTCACTAATGTTTACAGATAACAGTGTAAAAGACCTCCCACGTCGTGGGCCATACCCGGCTAGATTACCTTAGCCCTGAGTGAAAATATACCTATTGTACCATCTTTGGAGAAAAGGAGAACTGGCAGGTGTGTCTCACTCCTCTCTGTGATGTTATCCTCTTTTAGACAGTAAGTGTTAGGAGTCGGACAACCCTGTCAGAGTATCCCATATCCAGGGGTTATGTAAGATTCAGAAGTATACCCCGGTTCACTAAAACTGTAGAAATACAAAATGATTGGTATTTAACAGCGATTGGTTATTTATCATGCAAAAATAGTCTAAAACACATATGTATCAGAATGATGGTAATTATTACTAAAATGTCAGCGGTCGTAACTAAAGTCAGAACTTTCCCTAATGAAAGCCCCAAACAGCACACATCATATTTCAATTAGTCTAAAATCCTTATTATTCCTAAGTATTTTCAGCCTTATAATTACTTGGCTACATCACCTAATTAATTTAAAGCATTCCAAGTCATGTTAGTTTTCCCATTTACATTACTTCTCTGCTGTCCCTGCAGTCAGAATACGATCTCCCTCCCCATCTGCTTTGTGTCTACCTTCTCCTGTTTTTAGCTTCTGTTTATACTTAAGCTTCCTATGATTTCCTGTGGAGAAGGGAGGGTGCACTTCTGCTTAACCCAATTATTGCTATTTCTGCACACAAACAGTGATCCTTTGAAGGATATTTATGGGCTAGGGGCTTCCAAGGAATGCCTTTTCACAATGTTCACTATCACCATATGATGGTGGGACTGAATTAGGCTTACATTCCGCTATACTACTGGACCTCACAAATGCTTCTGATTAAGGAATGCAGTGACCCCAGTCTCCAAATCGAATTTTAAGTTGCAGAGATAATAGGACTTTTGCATCTCTTATACAGTCCAACATTCCCTCTCACACTGCCCCCAGTTACTAAGACCCTAATAGTATGCTGGCACTGCGTACTTGGATGGATTTAGTGGAAGGGGATTCCAACTGATGAGACTCCTTAATGTTGAGGTAAATAGTTGAGACAAATGGTTGGCCAGACAGTGTTTTGATCATGCTGTGTGATCGGCATATACATGCTAGGGGATGTGTGGGAAGTCAGTCACATTAAGACATACAAACAGTTGACCGATGAATTTGCACTACACAAGTCCCAATTTTACTAATGCCTGAGGTCAACACACATTGGGGTTACAAGAGAGATCAGTTTCCGACGTGGTACATTTTAATCTGTTGGAAACTAAACTTATGATGGACCTACTGGGTAGAAAGCGGTAGCTAGAATTTACAAATCACTTAATGAACAACACACCCAGGACCTTCTTAAAAGCCTCTGCACTAAGTGGGAGCAAGATGTGGGGACGCCAGGAAGAGTCTGAACGTACAGAGGCCAGAATGGCTGTCCTTGTGTCCAACTAAATAAAATAAAATATTTTGATAGAATTTAACACACTTCCAAGGAGCTCTGGAATGTGGGAAAGAAACAAGACCCCAGAGGTCCTTTATTGTGTATCTGAGGTGGGGACTTTCTTCCACGTGATACTAGTCATCACTGACTATTGGTCAAGATACACCAGAGTCAAAAGCAAGTCCCAGGCAGGTGCTTTCCTGAGAGACCCAAAATGGCATTGGTTGGAATAGTGGAGGAGTGGGAGATCCCGTGGTTTACGTCTGTTGGTAGCTATGGGAAGGATGATTACAAAGGACATTGCTTAGAACTAGAGGTCGGCCGGTGCACCCGCGTGTGCTGATTGTCTTTTTGTGGTAGTGACTACTGCACTAAAGCAAAACAACTAGTCTGCAAACAATGTGTTCCCCTGAGAAGTCTAGTAAGCTTTGGAGCCCGGTGTTTGCAGACTTTGAGACCATTCTACAAAACTGTGAATAAAGCATCAGAGTAGGCTGTTCTGTAATGCACTTGAGAAATAACTATTGTTGACTGGGCACGAATGGAGATATGTTATTCTATTTGTATACTGCTAAGTGGTTTAACTTGTTAGTACATAAAATAAGATTTATTTAAAGAAAAAAAGAATGCAATGTCAATTATCCCCATCATCTGCAAATAGCGCAATAGTACATTGCAAATTCCCACCTGATGAACTAGTACTGTGTTGCACAGCAGTCAGAAGTAGGTTTGTAGAGAAATACTTTGATCTGCATATTCCTTATTTTAGAACTGTACCCTGGTATCACGCTGTAGGAAGTTAGGCAGCTTCTAATTAAGGTCGCTGCTTGTACCACTTGCCATGAACACCTGAATTCAAACCTTTGTGAACCATTATTCTCTTGTAGGGGATTTCCGTGTATAGTCATAAGCACTTGAATAGTCCCACCCACGTGCTGGGACCCCGGAGCACTTCCTTAGATATATCTTCTCAAGTGGATACTCTTCGCCTTTCTTCAGGAAGGCCTGCAAAGACACTTAAGAGATAGAAAAGACAATAATGCAGCCTAACTAACTAGGCTACACTGGCCACGACTTCATCCTGAAGTGACAAAAGATAGCCAGTAAACTTATATTTTACAATTTTTTATGGAGTTTAATACACAGAGAAAACTCCCCTTCACAAAACTCCATTTTTCATGATAGAGATGAAAGGGTTGGACAGAGTAGCCTCATAGGGTGCCATTGTGTTTCAAAATAGAAGCTGTGCCTTTAAGAATCTCCAGAGACCACCAGTAGCCCATGATGCACAGCCAGTGGCAGTTACTTCAGTTCTTTTTTCCGGCTCCTGTTAACAGGACCCTGGAGCATTGAGCTCTCCAATTTTGGTGGTTTTTCATCAAAAATCTCTTCAGAATTTGACTACTAACAGTTTCAGTCGACGTCTTTGGTCTTTCTTTTACCTTTGCTGTCTTTTTCTGACAGGAATTCCACAGTTTTCAGTCAAAAATGCCATCCCTTTTTGATAAGTGTCCTGACTGTGGAAGGAAAAAGGCCAAATCTGACTCTCACAGAGTGTGTATTATTTGCCTGCCTGCTTCTCATGTTCCTGATGCCTGTTCCATTTGTAAAACCTTTTCCAGGCGCACCCTGCGTGACGGGGAGAAGATTCGGCTTCAAGGAGTTGAAGAAAGAAGGAAACAGCAGGCCAAGTCAACCGGTGGGACTTCAGAGCGAGGAGAGGATCAGTCCTCTACCAGGGCTCTGTCTTCAGCCTCTGGGGGGCTCCCCAGAAGAAGGGCTGAAAAACGGTGCCGGTCCCGATCGACGTCGAAGACTAAGACGTAGAGAGCAGGTATAGCAACGACCTGTTCGCTGTCGACTCAGGGCTCTGGGTCGAAACGACGTCTACGTTCCACGTCGAGAAGAAGATCTTCAAAAGAGGTGTCGGAATCAACGGTGAGGCCTCCTCGTTCGGCGTCGAGAAACCCTACACCGCGGAGGTCGCCGTCGAGAACATTGTCTCGTCGTTCGACGTCGACCTACCATCGTCGATCGGCCTCGACTCACCATCGTTGATCGCCGTCGAAGTCACCGGCGGTCGCCGTCGTGAAGTCACCGGCGGTCGCCGTCGTGAAGTCACCGGCGGTCGCCGTCGTGAAGTCACCGGCGGTCGCCGTCGTGAAGTCACCGGCGGTCGCCGTCGTGAAGTCACCGGCGGTCGCCGTCGAGAAGTCACCGGCGGTCGCCGTCGAGAAGACACCATCGATCTCCGACTCGATCGACGTTGAGTCGAAGTTCTCGTTCGAGACGACGTCGAAGGTCTCCGTCGACAAGTAGGTCGACGTCGAGGGGGAAAGATGGATCTTCCTCAGAATCTATAGCTCCTTCCTCACTTCAGGTGGCTAGGAAAAAGAGGAGATTAATTTATTCTTAGGATTCGGAGTATTCGCGGAAATATTCGCCATCTAGGTCACCAGTTCAGTCTTCTTCTCATCGACCAGATGATCCTCCGCCTCCTCCGCCACCTCCTCGGCCTACTACTCCTCGGCCCACTACGCCTCCTCCTCCTGCACCTCGAAGACCAAGGTCTAAGTCTCATATGAGGGACCGTTCTTACAGCCATAGACGTTCCTCACATCGTTCTCATCGCCGACATCATGGTGAGCGATCTCGCTCTAGATACACCAGGGACACATCCTCTACGAGTACTTGAAGATATTCCCCTACATTATCAGATTCTCCTCCTCAAAGGGTTCACCTATTGATGACATTACTACTTTTCAAGAAGTTTTGGTGTGAGGAGCTTCCAAACTGAACATCCCAATGTCCACGCCGATTCCATCAACCTCTGTGATTTTTTAGACTCTCCAACAGAGACAAGCCTCTCGTCCCTTGCTTTCTCTGGTACCGGGCTTATTAGAACTGGCAATGGAACTTTTTCTAACTCCTTCTTCCATTAAATCAGCTCCTTCCAGACTGCAAAAGAAGTACCGTCCTCCAGAGCAGGATCCCACGTTCCTACGGACGGACCCAACTCCAGATTCTGTCATTGTGGTAGCAGCGAAAAACCAGCATACTACGGCTCCAACATCCACAGTTCCCCATGATAAAGAGAGTCGTAAGATGGACTCGATGGGGAGGAAGGTATGCAACACAGCAGCGACCTCTATGAAAGCTGCGAGTGCCACAGCCCTGTTGGGCAGATATGACCGGGCACTGTGGGATTCTCTCCAGCAGTTTACAGATCACCTACCCAGGGACAAAAGGGAGGATTTTAATGAGATCCTAATGGAAGGCCTTATGGTGTCTAACCAAGTCATTAGTGCAGCGGCGGACACATCCCTTCTGTCTGCACATGAATATTGCCACGGGGTGGCACTCAGAAGGCATTCATGGCTTCGCTTAACCTCACTTAAGCCTGAAGCACAACAACGTATCCTGAATCTGCCTTTTTCAGGAACAACCCTTTTCGGCTCTCATGCAGATGAGGAGATGGCCCGAATGAAAGCGGAGATGGATACACTAAAGGCTGTTGGTCTCGAAAACACCCAAAGACCAACTTAAATCTTTCCACCCTTTTTCACGCAGATACTCGACAGAGGTTTCAAACCACTCGCTGGTATCCGGGCCGTCAAACCAGTACACAACAGTCGTACCAACTATCTTACCAACCTTTCCAAAAGCGACAACCAAGAGGAAGGTCAGGACAGCAACCTGCGCAAGGAAACAAGGCGCCTACTGGTTCCAAACCCTGAATCCTGTCTTCCCCCTCTTCCGATACCCACTCCGGTAGGAGGAAGCATTCAACATTTCTTGGCAGAGTGGCAAAAAATAACACAAGACAATTGGGTTCTGAATATTGTTCACAATGGATACTCTACGTTTCATCAGCCCTCCACCATCAATACCTCCAACACAGTCAAGACTCCAACTGTGCCAATTACAATTGGAGGCCAACATTCTCTTACAAAAACAGGCCGTAGAACCTGTTCCTCCTTTACAACGAGGTAAAGGGCTGTATTCAAGATTCTTTCTTGTCAAAAAGGACAAGAACGAGTTCAGACCCATTCTCGATTTACGAAAGGGAAACAAGTGGATCCGGAGAGAGAGATTCCGAATGTTAGCGTTACACCAGATCTACCCTCAACTACATCGAGGGGATTGGTTATGCGCAATAGACCTGCAAGACGCATACTTCCACATTCCCATCATAAGGAAGCATCGCAAGTTCCTGAGGTTCACAGTGGGGAACAACCACTATCAATACTGTGTACTCCCATTCGGCCTGAAGTCGGCTCCCAGGACCTTCTCCAAGTGCATGGCGGTGATTGCTGCCCATCTGAGGAAGCACAAAGTGTTAGTCTACCCATACCTAGACGACTGGCTGATCAAGGCATCCACGCGTCAGGAGGCTCAACTACACTTCAATTGGACCTCCGACCTTCTCCTTCGTTTGGGTCTTCACATCAATCAAGCAAAGTCTATCTCGACTCCTGTACAGTGCCTGCAATATCTGGGAGAATCCGCCGATACTCGCACGGCAAACGTGTATCATTCGGAGGAGAGACGCTTATCGATCCTTCAGAAGGCTCAGGCTCTCATGAAAATGTCTTTCCCAACGGTGAGGAAGGTCTCTTCTCTTCTGGGCTCCATGGCGTCTTGTATCTTCCTCACACCGAATGCACGTCTCCACATGAGACCCCTGCAAGAATGTCTAGAGGACCAATGGGACCAGTGAATAGGGGATTGGGAGGACCGGATTCAACTGTCACAACATGCCCTCCGGTCCATCAAATGGTGGTGCTCGCCCACCAATCTCCTACGAGGGAGTCCCTTCCACAAGGAGATACCTACGCAAACCATAGTAACGGATGCCTCTCTCCTAGGATGGGGGGCACATATGGATCACCTTCAAATTCAGGGCAAATGGTCACCAAAGGAATCCCCTTACCATATCAATCTGCTAGAGCTACGAGCAGTTCATTTGGCTCTGAAAGCTTTTCAGCTATCATTCCGTGCCAGCTCCCTGCTTGTCCAGACGGACAATACGACAACAATGTTCTACCTCAACAAGCAGGGAGGCTCGAGATCCAGACCATTATCTCGGGAAGCCCAGACCATCTGGAAGTGGATCTTAGCCAGAAATCTGACCAATACAGCAACTCACCTCCCAGGTGTTCAAAATGCTCAGGCCGACGCTCTAAGCAGACTCCTTCAGGAAAATCACGAGTGGGTCTTAAACGACGACGTGGTGCGAGATATTTTCAAAAGATGGGGTACTCTAGAGGTTGATTTGTTCGCCACCGCAGAAAACGACAAATGCCAAAACTTCGCCTCTAGGTTCTACCAACCGGGACCTCTGGGGAATGCCCTATGGATAAACTGGTCGGGCAGATTGCTCTACGCCTTTCCTCCAATCCCCCTGATCCCGGCAGTCCTCATCAAGCTCTCACAGTCACGGGCCAAGATGATTCTCATAGCCCTGGAGTGGCCACGTCAGTGGTGGTTCACAGACCTTCTTCACCGGTCTATCCTTCCACATCTCAGGCTGCCATGCAAATCAGACCTACTAACGAAATTCGGAGGACAGATGGTGCACCCCAACCTCTCATCCTTGAATTTGGCAGCATGGCTCCTGAGTTAGTGCAGTATGGACACTTGAACTTACCTCAGGACTGCATGGACATCCTTAAGGAAGCTAAGCGGCCATCCACATGCTCCGCTTATGCGTATAAATGGAAGAGATTCTGTATCTGGTGTTCATCGAAGAATGAGGATCCTACTTCTTGCCAGGAAGATGTCATCCTTCCATACTTGCTTCATCTAGCACAATCTGGCCTTCAATTCTCTTCCATTAAGGTTCACCTGGCAGCTCTGACTGCTTACAGGAAGTGCCCTTCACAAACTTCCTTTTTTAGAATTCCTGTCAGAGATTTCTTGGAAGGTTTGAAGAAAGTTTTTCCTCTCATTAGAAGTCCTTCTCCTCCTTGGGAGCTTAATGTGGTTCTTTCTCGACTAATGCAAGAGCCATTTGAACCCATTCATAAGGCTACCCTTCAGCATCTGTCTTGGAAGACAGCTTTCCTTGTGGCTATCACTTCCGCCCGCAGTGTAAGCGAAATCCAGGCACTTTGCTGTCAAGAACCATACACAGTTTTCCATACATCTAAAGTGGTCATGAGGACTCATCCGAAATTCCTTCCTAAGGTAATTTCGGACTTCCATGTGAATCAAACTATTTCCTTGCCTAAATTTTTCCAGCATCCTTCTTCTCCAGCGGAGAGATCGCTTCATTCCCTGGATGTTAGAAGGGTTTTGAAGTTCTATTTGGACAAAACTAAAGATCTAAGGAGATCAGATCAGTTATTTGTAAATTATGGCTCTCTCCATACAGGTCTAGCGACCTCCAAGCAATCCATCTCCAGATGGATTGTTTCCGGTATTTTACTCTGTTACCAGAAAGCCAACAAAACTCTTGTTAGTAAGCCTAGGGCTCACTCAACGAGAGGGAAAGCAGCTACTGCGGCCTTGCTTCCTAATATACCCATTTCTGAGATTTGTAAGGCTGCTACCTGGAAGTCAGTCCATACATTCACAAAACACTACTGCCTGGACTCTGATGCCAAGGCAGATGCTCAAGTCGGACAGGCTTCCCTTCGGAACCGGTTTGCTTAAACTGGCATGTTAATTCTCTGTCTCTTCCACCGCGTGTTTCTTGTAGGGATGGGCTTGCTAGTCTATTCAAGTGCTAATGACTATACACGGAAATCCCCTACAAGAGAAGGAATAGTTTCTTACCTGTAACTCCAGTTCTCTTGTAGGGGTTTCCGTGATAAGTCATAAGCAACCCTCCCTCCTCCCCGGTGGAATAGACAGACATATTCATACCATAAACTAGGCATTCACTTCTCTACGCCTTCAAAAAGAACTGAAGTAACTGCCACTGGCTGTGCATCATGGGATACTGGTGGTCTCTGGAGATTCTTAAATGCACAGCTTCTATTTTGAAACATAATGGCACCCTATTAGGCTACTCTGTCCAAACCTTCCATCTCTATCATGAGAAAAGGAGTTTTGTGAAGGGGAGTTTTCTCTGTGTATTAAACTCCATAAAAAATTGTAAAATATAAGTTTACTGGCCATCTTTTTTCACTTCAGGATGAAGTCGTGGCCAGTGTAGCCTAGTTAGTTAGGCTGCATTATTGTCTTTTCTATCGCTTAAGTGTCTTTGCAGGCCTTCCTGAAGAAAGGCGAAAAGTATCCACTTAAGAAGATATATCTAAGGAAGTGAACAAAAGTCCTGTGCACACGTTGCGATTATTTGGTGAAAGTTCATCTTGTCTAATGCGTTCCAAATGAAATGTCAAAGTTCAAGTGATTTTGTTCTTAGTCTTTATTTCTTTGGTATGGCGAAACGTAACCAGCCAACACTTGTTTTGTCGCAACGGGAAAGTGTCCCGCGACTTCTTCAGGGCACTCAGCCGGTGATAATTCCGACCCGGCTGGCCAATCGCGAAACTTATTCGTCGATCAGAGAGATTCACATTGGTGAGTGTAGATAACAATCACCTAAGGATGTGGTGATCAGGCGTTTTTTTTTTTTTTTTCGGATCACTTAGCCGGTTGTAATTCCGACCCGCCTGGCCAAAAATAGAAGTTAAGTCGTGGATCCGTCCACATCCGGAACAGAGAACCCCCGCCGTTGCCGCCTCGCAGTATAGCACACACACTACAGATCGTTTTTCACTCTGAGCGCTTATCCTACCATCCCCGATCCTTGCGGCACGGCTCAATATAATCTCACCATTACACTGGTGACCTTTTAACCTCCTTACAAACTTCAAACTACGGATCCATGACTTAACTTCTATTTTTGGCCAGCCGGATCGGAATTACAACCGGCTAAGTGATCCGAAAAAATCGCCTGATCACCACATCCTTAGGTGATTGTTATCTACACTCACCAATGTGAATCTCTCTGATCGACGAATAAGTTTCGCGGTTGGCCAGCCGGGTCGGAATTATCACCGGCTGAGTGCCCTGAAGAAGTCGCGGGACACTTTCCTGTTGCGACGAAACACGTGTTGGCTGGTTGCGTTTTGCCATACCAAAGAAATAAAGACTAAGAACAAAATCACTTGAACTTTATTGACATTTCATTTGGAACGCATTAGACAAGATGAACTTTCACCAAATAATCGCAACGCATGCACAGGACTTTTGTTCATAACTTTGTGTAGGATCCTTTCCGACACACATTCAGGGGTTAGAGGGTATTCCCCGAACCTGTTTGCACCGTTTACACTAGACACTCCACATACTTCACGCATTATCAGCAGAGCGCCATACGTCCTAGCTCACCAAAACCCCACTATCAAATATCATATCTAAGGAAGTGCTCCGGGGTCCCAGCACGTGGGCGGGACTATTCAAGTGCTTATGACTTATCACGGAAATACCCCTACAAGACAACTGGAGTTACAGGTAAGAAACTATTCCTTATAGTATTTTGACAACACCTTACTTAGCAAGCACCGTTTTAAGACGCTCTTGTCTTGAACAGACTCCAGTGAATTGGGATATCTTGCTTACTCAAGACACTGAGGCACATAAAATCTACACAAATGTAGCCTAAAGCCATAAAGGAAAGGAGTCAAACATTTTTGGCCTTCATCAGCAGAAGAGGGGCATCCAAATCCTAATATGCCGGATCTAGAGGTTATGCGACCAATGTGCTGCATCGTTTGAGAGAAAAAGTGCACCTGTTCTTCTTCCTTATCTCACAATTTTGTCAATATTCAAAAGGTGTGAGCATCTGTGTCACTCTAAATCTCTGGTGCTATAATTAGGTCCATCGGAGCTACTACCCGTTGACACCTGAGCCAAAGCAACAGCAGATAAACTTCCCAATTTCTTCTTCGATCCATGTAGAGGTCTTTTGTTCCACCATAGGAAAAGTTTTTCCAGACAGTGCTGATGATGAAAAATGGCCAAAAACGTTCCCACTGCAGAGAATTAGTACAGATTTGATATGCTTTTATTCCATGTTCAGAAGAGTATTCCTCCTTTGCAGATTTTACCAAAATGGAACCTGAATAAGTGGACCAAAAATTCCTATCCACAGGAGGAAAGAACATTTGGTGACTTAAAATTGTCTCCTCCAGAGCAGACAGCTTATCGAGATGGCAAGACTGGCCCGAGGGACTGGCCTAACTCTGTATATTACCCTTGTTTTGCTGATGGACTTGATAAATGCATTGAAGCCAGTGCTGCACAAAAATCTTTATACAGTAGACCCATAGTCAGTCTAATAAGCTATAGAAAAGCATTGATGTGGTTCACTAGTGTTTAGGGTAAATGTTTGGAGAGATTTGGGGGACAAGCCTTTCAGTGGTGAAAAGCAGTTTGGCGCACATTTTTTGTTGAACTTCAGATTCTTTTAAGCTATTTGTATGTTGAGGGTGGATCCTTGCAATAAATGTATTGTAACTAACATTATTGAATATTCAGAGGCTTTAGCCCTCCCATATAACAGAGATCATGCTTGTCATCAAGAACTTTTGTTTGCAAGGCAGATGAATTACCTCCAAAGCCGCTTGGATAGATATAATTTTCAAAGTGCCAAAAACACTGGTGAGTGCAGGTCGGCATACTTTCTGTCGAGTTGGATGAAGTTTACAGTAGACAAATTGATTTTTCTGTATGTAATGTCTGGGTTCTCCCTACCACAATCCAGAAAACCCCTCCATTTTTACTCTTCTCTCTTACATATGCTTTTATTCACTCTTAGTTTTGCCAGTGCTAGAATCTTCCAATACACAATGTCTATCCTTTCCAGTCTCAGTAGTTTTGAAAATAATCTTTTCTGGTGTCCCTACAGCAATGTCAGTTTCTTGGTAACAGGTTGATTTGGTTTGATCTCAACTGGAATTTCATTACTGTGTCTCCAAGGGCTGATAGAATAAGTGCAACCAAGGGGATAATTTAGAAGCACGATACTCAAAGTAATTTAAGTCGTTACTGAAAGGTATAACCACCCACTCAAATAATAGTTCAGTTCAATGTTTCCTAGAGCAAAAAACAGAGGTTTGCTTCCATTCAATCTTTTCTTCAAAGAAAGGGATTAGTTTGTAGCACATATATGTCCAGTGGATGAAACGTCCTGTAATGGCCAGTGCCGCGAAGGGCACATGTGCTAATCCACTCTTGCATATTGTATATTCATCCATTCCATACATTTTTTTGATGATTGGATGGTCATTGCGCAAAAAGCAAGAAGCGTAATACATCGATGGTTCTGTTTCTTGGTTCATCAGTAGGTGAGACCTTCTTGAGGAAAGTATGTTTAGGGCAAAAATAGGCAACATCACTTTTTAAGGGTATTTTGTAGAATCCTATGCGGATGAAAGAAGTGACAAAACAGGTTGATTCATAGGAATCACACTGAAGGAAAAAAAGTTTGAAGCAACAGCATTTATGGATCAATGTTGTCTACCATCTGAGTGACATGAATCGAAGATAATCGTAACTAGTGAATGATTCATGCACAAGAAAACCACTTTAGTGAGCACAAGGTTCCTAGCAACGTGAGTCTGATGGCATTTTGAATTTTCATGATTCCACGGGCATGCTTCAAACAGATCCCCCCAGTGGAACCTAGGCTAACAGTGGATTCACATCAACTGGCATCCACATGACAAGATCCTGAATCCATTCAAAGTATGCATCAGCCTCTTCTAGTGGTCTGGTTCCTTGAACAGGAAGGATGTAAGTTTTTATGTCTAACATTCTGAGGAATACTAAGTGGACTGCTCGTTGACTATTTACAAAGCCTTATTACCTGGACTTTGATGTGAAGAATAAACTCCTGATGGGCTGCTCTTCAAGAGTTTCTAGCATGATTTCTAGTTTTCATTTAGGGGTATAATCCTCCTTGTGTTGCTATTGTTGCTGGTGGAGAATTTTTAAGATGTGGAAACTGAGAAGAGACGTTCATTCGAATAATTAGCAACTTGCACCTGGTAATGCTTTTTCTAATGGTTATAATATCTTTTTACAGATTCTTCGTCATGAATATATGTGAAACACATTTCTAATTTGTCATTGGCTATAAACGTTTATGCTGTCTTCTGTAAAGTGGGGAAATGAGGGGACATGACATTGGCTTTATACTATTTTCAGTAGTGATCTATTACTTCGCCCCACTGTACATGGAGCGATTTGCTTCAAATTTTTAGAATCCTGGTGATATCTGTAAGATCAGGAATCTGCAGGGCAAAGAGCTGTTTTGTTTTTGTTTCTATTCTGCTACATCCTTTCCTTATTGACACATGACCAATAAAGGCCACATAAAAATGCCAAAAATTAATAACACAGCACATGTCTATGAACCCTCAGAGCTCCTTTTAAAGTTGCATGCTTAAATATTCTACTGAAATATCGCAAAATTGCATTGGTCCTATATCAAGAAGTCTGTGATGAATAATCAAGTATTGCTAAATATATTGTGGTTCTCGAAACAAGATGGCGTTAAATCCCAGCAGGAGGCTACTGTCCTTCAGCCATATCTATATAGTAAGTTTAAAAACAAATCCTATTATGTACAGCACTTCGAAATAGTAAATCTGTGATAGTAAGTGCTACATAAAAAAATATTAATAGATCTTAATCTGCATACCTTTCTAATTTGCTAGTGATATGTTTTTGCATAGGTGTACTTGTTCAATTTAGTTTGGGTTTAAATGACATAGCAGGTTTTTTTCCATCCAATTTTTTTAATGAAATTTTTATTTATTATACAAAAATATTTGCTTTTTGCTGCGTCTAGATTTGATCTGGTGAGGGTATGTTGCCAGTGATGATCACAGATAATTGCTGCGTGAGGTGCATTATTAAGGTAAAAGGTTGTTCAAACAATGATTGAATGAAGTTTAGCTTCCATATCAAGATTTTCTCGTGCCACATATATAAATGAAATACCCATTTTTGCTATAACTATAGGAAATACTATTAAAAACATGCAATAGCACATTGCGGAAATCCTATTTCAGCAAGTTATAAGGAACACATGATTGCTATTAGGGAAACCAGATATGCAAGACATTAACATTACTCATTTTTCTGGAATAAATTAACATATATTCAAACATAAAACAGAGATGACCCTTTCTTTTGGTATGAAAAAGGATTTACACAAAGAATAAATGAAACCACTGTTAAGATATTTACTTGGCTTCTGTGTTTTCATATTCTGTTCTTGTCCTCAGTTGGTCAAATCTTTCCTGATTGTCTCTTTAAACTGAACGTTTTTTTCTTTTAGCCAGGGAGCATGGAGGATGCAATGCTGCAATGCCTGACAGTTCTTCTAGGGTGCACCATCTACTTAGACTACTTTATTAAGGTCACCATACCCCATGTGGAAAGTGCACACTTTTACTAGTCTGTCAATGTTTATTCATCTTCAGCTATGTGTTTCTGTTTGTTACACAAAAATAAGTGTGCCATGTAAAATGAGTGCTCAAAAAGAGGTGCCAGGACTTCTCTTTAAAAAGCTTACAATCAAAATGATGCACAAACTATTACTCTTTTGAAATGCTTAGTCACAGCCCAGTTCTGAGAATGCATATTGGGCAAGCTATGTATAAATCCTGGACTTGAGCTTAAGCAGTACAAGTGAAGAATAGGAATATACCAGACAGAATGTTTTCTTCTTGGTTTTTATGGCATTTATTTATTTACTATTTATTTATTAGACAATTACAAATCATATAGATTGTTCATGAATGCTACTCAGAGAATTAACTATTAATGAACTATCAATTTCAATATTTTGTAAGCAAATTCAGTATTATAATCAAGTGAAAAAATGGGAGATATTTACTAGAGCACTGCAGAGCTAATTGATACATTGCATGATTGTGCCTTTTAGGTATTGTGTGCAAAAACAGGGCACACTAAGCTTAAGAACAAGAAAGGCTCTCAATGATTGTCATAGCTTTCCACAGATGACAATTACAAGATGTAAACATTGATTACTTTATAGCCTAACGCCCTCTGGTGGTTAATACAAGCCACTGTATGTAAATATTTATTTCACAAACTATTTGGCAGACCTCAACCAGTATATTTTATTAAAATGCACTCGGAGCACAACATTGTACATATAGACTAAGTAGAGTGTTAGATACTACAATTTAAAACTAATAACTACATTTCAAAGACTTTCCATAATACCGGAGAGGTATCTGTGAACATTTTCTAGAGTAGAGATTTAAAATTCTTATCCATCATGAGGCCAATGTATAGTAACACTCGATTATAAAATGAGTTAGAATAAGGAGCATACATGAATGAAGAAAAATAGAATAGATAAAACCCAATAAAAGTTGAAGTAATCTTCCCAGTACTTGCCGTGTAAAAATGAAGAGAAGTCAAGTTTTGATGAGATTATCAGTTTATTTTTCAGCAGTAAGAAATTCCAGCCACAGGTATATATGACAGTCCAACTCCCTTAATCATCTCATCTCATTTTTAAACCATAACATTGTAACATGGAACAAACGGAGGTAAGAAACCAAACATCATAGAATTGGAAGACAAGGGCAAACTATCACTATTGACGCAACTAATTAAAAGTAATAATGAATATACCACAAGACTTATTTGGGTCATTAGACAGGAAAAGCCCTAAATAATACTGTGTCTTTTCAGGAAGAATCTCTATTAGGAAGAGGTGTGGCGCAGTGGCCAGGGCGGCTGACTCCGGAACACGAGGCTCACGGTTTGATCCCCGGCACCAGGTCAGCCCAGCACCATGTGACTCTGGGCAATAGTTCGCTTAATCTTCCAGAGGGACCCTTAGGAGTGATCAGTTCACGCTTTACAAATACCGGGTGGTTATTATTATTATTATTATTATTATTATTAGGGAAGCCCGAGAACATCGCCGTGAGGGGAACGGCCAGCAGCGGTGAGGACTCCAGTGCCCAGCAGTCCGTGGGGCCGACAGTGACGCCTCTTTCCGTGCCCGGAGGCACGTTAAAGCCTGTTGCAGGCTCCCGCAGTGCGGAAAGCCCGAGAACATCGCCGTGAGGGGAACGGCCAGCAGCGGTGAGACTCCAGTGCCCAGCAGTCGGTGGGGCCGACAGTGACGCCTCTTTCCGCGCCCGGAGGCGCGTTAAAGCCTGTTGCGGGCTCCCGCAGCGCGGGACGCACGCGGGCATGCCCGGGCAAAGCCTGCGTCCGTCCACGTCCGGAGGGGGCCGGGCCACATCTCTTGGTTCCATTATCGGGGACATCTGCCAAAAGCAAAAGTAAGGAGACGGGTTGGAATGGCAAGGAAATAATCCTTAACCTCATTGAAATTTGCTTTGTGTATATTGAGAACTTAAGACTTTTACTAAGATGGGGCGAAAGAAACCTATGCCTGCGCCTAAATGTACAGACGCCACACTAGACGGCTTCCTACAGAAGGCCGTGGGGGCTCTCAATAAAGAAATTGAACTGGCCGAACGCAGGCTCTCGCTAGGCCCACCACCACCATTACCAGCCATGAACATGTGCTCTGCACAGACAGTCCCTCCGATGACTGCAGAGGACCCAAATCGAACAACAACTGTAACCCCCCACATTTCACAGGAAGAACCCCCAATTGCTCTTTCACCCACCGTCAGGGACTCATGGGTGGAGGGCCAAAAGGTGGAGGAGCCGTAACACGAACAAATACGGGGGACCAAAATGTGGCAGGGGGGAAAAAGGAAGCGCATTGACCCAATTGTAACTGGGACTGATCAACGGACTTTGGGTCACTTGCCAAGGATAAAGAGAACAAAGCAAAACCCCCCTACTTCTGTGGGAAGACCCCGAGTGGGAGGTGGGCCTGCAAAGACAAAGACTTTGTCTGATGTGGACATGTCAGCCCGAATTGGCAAAATAGTGTCGGACTCCCTGGAACCCATCTTAGCCCGGCTGGCCCGTATAGAGGAGCAGCTTGGCCATTTGTTGTTGATAACTGGGAGTGCAGAGAAGCAAAGTGGTTTTATTGAAAGATCTTCTCTGGGTAAAGGCCCGATAGAGAGGGGAGAAAATGCTACCCTTAGTGCTCCCAAGAGTGGGAGGTCAGCTTTAGATGGTCTCATAGCCAGGGGTGTAGAGGCCAATATATCAGACCCCCACCGGGATAGGGACAGCCGCATATATCCTGAAATAGTGCTGTTAACTCAGGCAAGAGAGTAGGGTTATCAGTGAACAAAGGGAACCTAACCCCCTGAGCTCTGAAAGACACCATAGAGGGAGCATAGAGAATAAGAAAAGGCTGAATATGGGCATCGAGCCATACAGGCAGGATGAAAATACCATATTGAACCTTCCCCCGGAGTGTACCCCCTACACGATGATCCTGACAGGGGTTCCACATGTTCCACCAGGTCACCACGAAAGCTGCCAGAGCCTCATTAATAAATCTGTTCGCTGGTGTACCAGTAAAATACAGCCCCAGGTAAACTGGCGCAAGCACATCATAATGGCAAGGAGGGTAAGCTGGTTGGGGAAAACACAAAAAGAAAAAGGAGGTGATTGTGTGGTCCTGAATTTTAACGACGAGAGGTGGGTGGACTTTGCCCTACGTCATCTTAGAGACTCCCCTTTGGAGCAGATACAGGACCGCCCTTTGGGCTTTTTTTACCCTCCCCATCAAGGGGGCATTATGCCTCGTCAGCGCCTTCAGAATAGAAACGCCCCCCCTCAGCCCCCCATATGGTTTCATCCCAACCCCTTTGAGGCATTGTCTGGTCTAACAGAAATTGATTGATTACCCTTGGACCCACATAGCTTAAGTAAGATGATAATGGTAGGAGGGGTAACCAGGGAAATCCATCATCCAGTGGACAGAATAGAAGGGAACAGGCTGGGGACAAAATATTTGGATCACCACATACATAAACCACCTGATACTTTTATTAGCAATAAGGAGTTGGAGACTGGGGATGTTTCATCTAGCCCCTCAATCTTACATAATTCAGGAATGCGGGGGTCCGGCCTAAACTCCGCGATTGTTAGCTACAGGGAGGATCCAGACATAAGGCCGCACAAAACCCGTCCTTTTAGAGTTCTCTCCTGGAACATTGCAGGCATCCTCTTGAAATTAGAGGATGAAATGTGGTTAACGTATGTAAACACTTTTGATATTATCTGTACCCAGGAAACATGGTCCAGGGAGAATATTGAACTAGATGGCTACTGTTCCCTTAATGTTCATGCAATTGCCTCACCTGCAGGGAGAGCGAAAGGAGGACTGGCGACATTGATCTCCCTTAAATACGGGTCTATCAAAGCAAAGCATTCACCCTGGTATCAACTGATTTTGATTTTTAATTTGTTTCAGGTCAAGACACTTTTAATTAACTGGTACTACAATGTTTTTGATTCAAATAGATGTGATATTATTCTAAATCTTAAGGAGGAAATTGATAAGATCGCGGAGAAGTGGCAGCCCCTGTGTATCTATTGGGTGGGGGATTTCAATTGCTCCCTATGCCGGCATAGCTCAAATAGAGCATGCGGGTTAACGGATACTGAGGGTCAACCACTAACGCATTTTATACACACGCCACGGGGAGATGCCTTAAATGATATTATTATTGTGAATGACTTGCTTTTTGTTGACACCTTGGTCAGTAACACAGCAATCCAATACCCTACCTATATGGGCAGAGGGAGGGAAAGTGTTATTGACTATATGTTAATATCTAGAAAATCTGCCTCCCCGGTGGATAGTTTTGAAGTGGAGCCCAACAATGCCAGCGATCATAACCCCCTCACTGCCTCCCTACACGTAACTGCCCAGGAGGAGGAAGGAGATGGCCGCCTCCTCCAGTATAACCCAAATCAAGGGGTGAGAATGAAATGGAACAAGATAAATCCCCTCCAATGTGAGGAAAGTATTATCAAAGCAAATTTAAGCTCCATTTTGAAATGCTTAGATCATGATTCCCCCCCGGAAATGGTTATACAGGGATTCCAGGGAATTTGCAGGGAAGTGTCCCGAAACCTGACAAACCCAATAATAATAGGGGAAACTAGGGGAGCTAAATGGTTCAACGCCGAGTGTACAAGGGCCCAAAAGGATTTAAAGAAGGCACTACATACAAGCCCTCGAGATAATACCCTAATCAAGCACGCAAGACAGACTTACAAAAGCGTAGTTGCTCAGAGGAAGCAAGAACTGAGGAAGCAGGCCTGGGCGGACTTGGAGAGAGTAAGTGCCCTCAAAGACTCTAGGAGTTTTTGGGAGGTAATAAAACGCCCATTATTCTCAAAGGATTCAAGGGGAATGGACTCACTAATACCAGGGAAAGTGTGGGAATCGCACTATACAAATATATTTAACCCGAAGGGTATCACTAGCCAGGAAATAAGTCAAGATGTCTCATTAAATGCAGTTACTGCACTCCATCTGAGCTCTTCTCTATCAGTCAGTGAGGTTGAGGATGCCCTCGGGAAGGGTATACAACTTAAAGCTGCAGGGCCCGATGGGGTATCCCTCGATTTATTTAAAAGCAATATCCAACTCTGGGCACCCCTCCTGACAAATGTCTTTAGAGCAGCAATAACTGGTCCCATCCCAACATCATGGAAAGAGGCCATAGTGGTACCCGTGTACAAAAAGGGAAACAAGGAAGACCCGGCCTGTTACAGGCCTATTTCCCTAATTGACGCTACGGTCAAGGTATTGGGGATGGTCATTAGCGCGACTCGAGACCTGGGCTGATTCCACTGGGCTAATATCCCAAACCCAATATGGATTTAGAAGAGGCAGGGGGACAAATGAACAGTGCCTCAACTTGGCCCTGATAATGGGCAAGTACATGAGGGCAAGGAAGGGGTCAATCCACCTTGCCTTCATGGACTTGTCCAGTGCTTTCGGCACGGTCAATAGGGGAAAACTGTGGTCCATGATGGGAGAAATGGGTTTCGAGGAACCTCTGGTTACCCTCCTGCGTAGGTTGCACGCGTCCACTACGTTAGCCATACACTTTGGCCCGGGGGGAGAGAGGACCGGACCCATTGTTTCTACAGAGGGAGTTCGACAAGGGTGCATACTGGCCCCCTTCCTCTTCCTCGTGTACACAAACAGCCTAGAATCAGCCTTAATAGATCAGGAATTAGACTTCCCGAAAGTTGGAGCCAAGCCGATCCCGTTGTTGTCACATGCGGACGACACGGTTTTAATGGCTTTAACTGCAAATAGCCTGCAGAAGTCCCTAAATGCTTTTAATGATTTTATGCTAGCTTTGGACCTAAAAGTAAATTTCACTAAATCTTACATTATGGTCTGTGGTCCAAGCCGAACTAGGAAATTTACTGTAAAGGGCAAGACAATCGATAAGGTCTCTAATTTTACTTACCTGAGGAATGTTTTTAATAATAAACTGAACTGGGACCCCCTTATTACATCTAGGGTGCTGAATACTAGTCGGGCAGTGGAAGGCCTTTTCTACTTCGCATGCAAGTTAGGCCATAAGCCAGTAGCGGAATTAATCACTTTATATAAATCAAAGTGCTTATCTATCGCTACCTACGGGGCTGGAGTATGGGGAGATCACAAAAGCTCTCAACTGCAAATATTAGAAAATAAGTTTTAGAAAGATTATTGATGCTCCCAAAAAGTGTCTCCACAGCATTCTGTCACTCTGAGGTAGGGATAGATTTTATCACAGATCAGATTAATATTGATTCTTTGGGCCAAAGTCTGGTTGTCAGAAGACAAGGGAAATTATCAAGGATTGTATGATGCTGGAAAATGCCGAGGCCATTCCATGGCTTTGCTATGTGAAAGGAAAATTTAATGAAATAGGCCTAGGGCGTTATTATGATAATCCTGCCAGCATCAATACAAATATGAAGGTGATCATAAAAGATGCATATTTTGCTGAGCTTGATAATGGCCTGCGGCAACCAGGGCTGCATACTCACCTAGTCGGCCCCTTTTACAACAACAATTTTATTTGTCCTTTACCATGAATGCGCAGTACAGATTTTTATTGACTAGGCTTCGGTTTTGCACATTGCACTTTTTAGTGGCCTTTCCCAAACAGGCCGGATGGTGCAATAACCTCACTCCTTGCCCTTGTGATAGTTCAGCACATCAAAGCACCTTGCAATTTACCCTTTTCTGTGCACTTTACAAAGAGCCAAGGTCACGGTTCCTTATACCACTCTTAAGAGAAACTCGCCCCTGTAATCACCAGGATGGATTTAATCTCTTACACCTTGTCCACTGAAGTTATTTGCACTGCAGTATTGAACTTTATTAGAACTGCATTCTTAATAAGGAAACGGTATGAAATGTAAATGAAATGGGTGCTTTTCCTTTTTCAAAACTTGATCTTTTAAAAAAAATTTTATCATCCTTTTTAAATTGTTGAGTATTTGAATCAAGTGACATATTGTACAAATTTAACATGTAATTTTTATTCATTTGGTATGTAGGTTATACTTTTATGGTCCTTTGTGAATCGAATAAAGTTATTCTTGACTTGACTTTATTATTAGATAGCCCTAATTTCATCAACATCAGAAAATATTGTAATACGTGTAGCACAAGTTACTAACTTGTGTAACGATATATCTGTAAGAGACAGTAGTTAGTGACAGATTCCTTACCTTAGAATATCCCCAGGCGTCAGGCTGGATCCGGAAAGTTTTTGCGTAGCAGTACCCTTGCGCGTCGGTAGGCGGCGTCGTGCGGCTCCGCGTCCGTCGTCGGCGTCGTGATCGCCGGGATGACGTCGCGGGCAGTACTTAGACGCCGCCCCTGCGCGCTGACGTCAGTTCTGTACACGACTTTCCGCGCCAGGAACGCAGAGCCATGCAAGAAGCTGACATAGGTGTCTGAAAAATACTAGGGCCCTGAAAGGGATGTCCTTAACCCTAGAAATCAGTTCGCAGAACGGGGAGGATGGGTGGGCGGTAAGGAATCTGTCACGAACTACTGTCTCTTACAGATATATCGTTACACAAGTTAGTAACTTGTGCATCTGAAAGAGACACGTTAGTGACAGATTCCTTACCTTAGAATAGATACCCCAGCAATACCAACCCCAGTGGTGGGTCTGCGAACAAAGATCAGACAAGGAAGTCCCGGAGGACAGAACGGCCAAAGAAGCCGTCCCGGAGGACCTGACTGTCAAGGCAGTAATGCTTTGTAAACGTGTGCAGCGAGGCCCACGTAGCTGCCTGACAGATATCCTGCAGCGGAACACCGCGGCCCAAAGCCGTGGTAGCAGCCGTTGCCCTGGTGGAATGGGCACGCAGCCCAACAGGAGGCTCCTTCTTAGCCAAAGAATAGCAGGCTTTGATACACAAGGTTACCCAGCGGGAGATGGTTCTCTTGTGCACCGCCCAACCTTTTTTGGCGCCCACGTAGCCAACAAAGAGCTGGTCATCCACCCGGAAGTGTTGTGTGCGGTTGATATAAAAGGAAAGCGCACGTTTTGGGTCCAGACGGTGGAGCCTCTCTTCCTCTCTGGAAGGATGCGGAGGCGGAAAGAAGGTGGGCAAAGTGTTGGTCTGCCCAATGTGGAAGGCAGTAACCACCTTTGGCAAGAAGGACAAGAAGGACGGACGCGTCCTAAGAACAACCTTGTCTGGATGGACAGACAGAAAGGGAGGTTAGCATGATAGAGCCTGGAGCTCACTCACCCGCCGAGCGGAGGTGATGGCCACCAGAAAGGCTGTCTTCAGAGTCAGAAGACGAAGAGGACAGTTATGTAGAGGCTCAAAGGGAGCGCACATGAGAAAGGTAAGAACCAAGTTCAAGTCCCACTGAGGCATCACAAACGGAACAGGAGGGAAGAGGTGTGTAATGCCTTTTAGAAACCTGTTAACAACAGGGGACTTGAAAAGGGAGGGCTAATCAGGAAGCCTGAGGAAGGCCGAGATGGCACAAAGATAGCCCTTGATGGTACCCAGGGCACAACCCTGTTGGGCCAGGGAAAGATGGAACAGAAGAACCTCAGAAAGAGGGGCAGAGAGGGGATTCACAGCCTTTGCTGTGCACCATGCCACAAACTTGTTCCACCTGCAGGCGTATACCACCTTAGTGGAGGGCCGCCTGGCCGCCAGAATCACATCACAAACTTCGGGAGGCAAGTCGAAAGGAATCAACTGCCGCCGCTCAATCTCCACGCAAGCAGGTGGAGGCTGGACAGGTTCGGGTGGAGGACCGTCCCCTGCTGCTGCGACAGAAGATCCTCCCGAAGAGGCAGACGGATCGGGGGATCGACGCTCATACCGAGTAGCTCGGGATACCAAACTCTTCGAGCCCAGTCCGGAGCCACAAGGATGACTTGGGCCCGGTTGCGCCGAATCTTCTTCAACACTCTGGGGAGAAGTGGTATAGGCGGAAAGGCGTACAACAGACCGCAACTCCACTCGTGACGAAAAGCGTCGCTGAGCGAGTGCCGCCTTGGAAATTCCAACGCGCAGAACTGATGACATTGCGCGTTCTCTTCGGTGGCGAATAGATCTAACCAAGGCTCTCCCCACTGTAGAAAGAGTCCTTGCGCCACTTCCGAGTGAAGATGCCATTCGTGATCCATCATGCACCTGCGGCTGAGTTTGTCCGCCCTGGCGTTCAGGGAACCTGCCAGGTGTTGAACCATCAGGAACATGCCCTGATGTTCCAGCCATGCCCAGAGGCGCAGAGCCTCCTGACAGGGTCCACGACCCCACCCCGCCTTGTTTGTTGCAGTACCACATGGCGGTGGTGTTGTCTGTGAACACCTGCACTACCTTCCCTTTGACAGAGGGAAGGAATGCCTTGAGTGCAAGACGGATCGCCCGGAGCTCCAGAAGGTTGATATGGAGCTGGGACTCCGCCGGAGACCAGAGGCCTCTGATCTCCGCCTCTCCCATGTGACCGCCCCATCCCAGAAGGGACGCGTCCGTCACAACTGTGTGCTCTGGCTGGGGAAGGGAGAGGGATCTGCCCATGACCCATTGCCGGTTCGAGAGCCACCACTGCAACTGCTTTGCAGCCCCCTCCGAGATCTGGACGTGATCGGACAGGTTGCTCTGGTGCTGCGCCCACTGGAACTTCAGGTCCCACTGCAGAGCCCGCATATGCCATCTGGCATGATCGACCAGCAGGATGCAGGAGGCCATGAGGCCCAGCAGCCTCAGGGTCATCCGTACCGAAACCCAGGATAAAGGCTGAAAGATTGGAATCATAGCCTGAATATCCCGGACTCGCTGTTCGGGAGGATAGGCCCGAAACTGCGTCGTGTCCAGAACTGCTCCGATGAAAAGGAGCTGTGGAGAAGGAATCAGATGCGACTTCGGCACATTGATGGAGAACCCCAGCGAGTGCAGGAGTTCGGCCGTAGTCTGGAGGTGGGAGACGACTGCCTGGGACGAGCCCACCTTCAGCAGCCAGTCGTCGAGGTAGGGGAAGACTGGAACCCCTGCCCGGCGCAGATGAGCTGTGACCACCGCCATCACTTTCGTGAACACCCGAGGGGCACTGGTAAGGCCAAAGGGGAGCACGGTGAACTGAAAATGCTCGAGGCCTACCGTGAACCGTAGGTAACGCCGGTGGGCCGGCAGGACGGGGATGTGGAAATGAGCGTCCTGCAAGTCCAACGCTACCAACCAGTCTCCAGGGTCGAGGGCAGTCAAGACCTGAGCTAGGGTGAGCATCTTCAACTTCTTCCGGAGGAAGCGATTGACGTTCCGGATGTCCAAGATAGGACGCATGTCCTCCTTGTCCTTTTTGGGCACCAGAAAGTAGTGGGAGTAGCAACCACGTCCTACTTCTGGGGTCGGAACATGCTCGATGGCCCTCTTGGCCAAGAGGGTCTTGCCTTCCTTCTGCAGAAGCACCAAGTGATCCCCTGACATGCGGTGGAATTGAGGTGGCATGGCTGGGGGGGTGGTCTCGAAGGGGAGGGAGTAGCCCCTTCGGACAATGTCCAAGACCCACCTGTCCGAGGTGATGGGGCGCCAGTGGTGAAGGTGATGGCGGACCCTGCCCCCTACTGGCGTGCTGTGCACCGGAAAGGAGGGACTAGGAGGGCTTGGAGGCCGCGGACGGGTTGGAGGTGGTGGCCTGACCCGCACGCTGGTTGCCCGAACCACCACAGCGGTATCCATGTCCTCGGCCACGCGAAGACGCTTGCTGCGCGGGCCGGTGGCTGGGCAGCTGACGTGACTGGGCGAAAAGCAGAGGTTAGCGGAGGGCGTACAACAGAAAGGCCCAGGGACTTGGCAGTAGCCCGTGAGTCCTTAAAACGCTCCAGCGCATGGTCTGCTTTGGAACCAAAAAGACCGACTCCATCAAAGGGCATGTCCATTAGTGTATTCTGGATATCACCCGAGAAACCAGTTGTTCTCAGCCAGGCGTGGCGACGCAGCGCCACCGTCGTTGCAAGCGATCTGCCCAGCGAGTCGGCGGTATCAAGGCCACAACGTATGGTGTATTTAGCCGCATCTCTTCCTTCCGCAATGGCGCGGGTAAGCAGTGTCTGGACCTCCTCAGAACACTGTGGCAAAACAGCCGCCACCGAATCCCACAGGGAGTGGGTATATCGGCCCAAAAGGCAAGCGGTGTTGACGGACCGCAAGCCAGCACTGGAGGAAGAAAAAGCCTTCTTCCCAAATTGGTCCAGGCGTTTGGATTCCCTATTCGGAGGGGCGGTAGGGAAGGCGGTTTGGGAGGCAGAGGCTTGGACAACCAAGCTCTCGGGGGTGGGATGTTGGGAGAGAAACAAGGGGTCGCCCGGAGCAGGGCGATGGCGTCGGGCCACGTTCCTATCCACAGGAGCCCCTGTGGTGGGCTTGGACCAGGCGCCCAAAAGAACGTCAGTCAGTGCATCATTAAACGGCAGCACAGTCTCCGTGGAGGAAGCTGCCGGCTGAAGCACTTCCGTCAGGAGATTAGTCCTGACAGCCACCGTAGGCAATTGGAGGTGCAAGGCTCCAGCTGCTCTACGCAACACCGTTGCGAAATTTGCTCCCTCCTCCGTAGCCACGGGAGGAGATAGCATACCAGTGTCAGGGGAAGTGTCTAGACCACTGGCATCCCCAAGTTCCTCAGCCCAGTCCTGATCATACTCACTGTTGTGTGAGAGGGTCTTCCGACCCCTCCCAGCTCTCCTGGTCCTCCTCTTGTTCAAAATATGGAGGAGGAGGGACATTTGGGACCCAAGGTCTCATCGGAGCCGGCGTCGAGCGATGTCGGTCCGGCTCCATGTCCGGAGCCGGAGACAACCGGGGAACGACGCCGTCCGGAGCCCCGGACGCCGTCAGGAACGGCACCGGGGACATCGGCGGAGGCGTGGTTAGGTCAACCGGTGTCGATGGGGGTTGCGGTACCACCGGAGCCGGGATCGAGGCCGGAGCCGAGGCCGGGACGAAGGCTGGCGGGACAGGCGACGCTGGGACCGGAGTCGTTGCGACGCCAGAGCAACCCCATCAGGGCCCGCGGGGCCCAAAGGCGCACCGGAGGGACCTTGAGGCCCGAAGAGGCGGGCCATGGCCGACAGGAATTCCTGTATTTTGGCCGGAGTCGCCCCCCAACCCGGAAAGGACGGGTAATGCGGGGGCGGCTCCACAGGCACGTCCGGGGCCACGGGGACGGTGCCGACAGGGGCCTCAGCTGAGTCGCGAGACCGGCGAGGCGAAGTCTTAGAGCGATGATGCTCCTTAGACTTTTTGTGCTTAGACTTACCCGAGGAGCGCGAAGACTTGGACTCCGACGACCGGCGGGGACTCCGCGACCGGCCCCTCGACCTCTCCCGGGACCGGGGCTTGGTGCGGCGCGGAGCCGACTGCCGGACCTCGAGTAGCTTTCGAGACCGCTCTCGCAAAGCCTTCGGGTGAAGTTTCCGGCAGTCAGGACACGACTTCGTGTCGTGGTCTCGGCCGAGACAGTAGAGACACTCTAGATGCGGGTCTGTGATCGACATCATTCGACCACAGGCGTCGCGTGGCTTGAAGCCGGGCATCCCTACGACACCGAGGAGTCGATGAAGACTCGAAAAGAAACAGTGAAAAAAATTCACAAAAAAGTTAGTCAAAAATTGACTAGGGCACTGCTCTTCCCGGATCTGCGCTTACTGGCGCGGAAAAAGAAGAACTGACGTCAGCGCGCAGGGGCGGCGTCTAAGTACTGCCCGCGACGTCATCCCGGCGATCACGACGCCGACGACGGACGCGGAGCCGCACGACGCCGCCTACCGACGCGCAAGGGTACTGCTACGCAAAAACTTTCCGGATCCAGCCTGATGCCTGGGGATATTCTAAGGTAAGGAATCTGTCACTAACGTGTCTCTTTCAGATTGAGAAATTAAAGGGGAACGTGTAGTAATGATGTGGAAAAAATCTTGCAGGGCTCGGATAGCAACACAGCATAGGAAAAAAATTGTTAAATATGGCCCTGCAGCTCCCTATGATATTCTGCTTTTGAGAACTGCTGTTCGCAAGGAGATGCCCACCTTTGAAGTAAAACGAAGAAACTGCAGCAGTGGCAAACCGCAATGTACAGTTAAACATAAGTTGCCTTCAAAATAATTTCATAATTTTGTCCAAAAATATTTTGGGGAACGAAGGTAAAAATAAAAGATATCTTTGAGAAAAACTATTCGGATGGGGGAGGGAGGGGGGGGATCACCCATAGGTTGGAAAGGTTGGTGGTAAGTAGAGACAAAAAGAGAAGGCCTCTGCAAGCATGCTGTGACACATCAACTACAGTACCTTTACAAACTGAATAATTAAGTAAATCTTTATCGAAGGAAAGAATTCAAAATAAGTAACACTGACAAATCACAATAGCATTATAAAAGAGGTTGTTTTTTTATATAGATCTAGCTATTTATTTACAGTTTTAATTAGAAGAAACCGAATTATAAACAGTGTACAGGGTTCTAATACTGCCAGTGTCTGCCTCTCAACAAATTTATTTAGGCATTCCTGAACATAGTTTAGATGGTGTATCCACCATTCCTTACTGTCACACCTGTCATGTTTTTACACTTTCTCTACTACTAGCCATATGATTTAATTTTATGCTTCAAATCTTTTTATTGAAATTTAGAATTTAACAATGTCGCTCACCTACATCCTGGTGGCCAGTGAGGAAGCGAGGGAGGGGGTGAGGAGAAAGGGGATGGAGGGTAACTTGACATGGGGTGGGGAAAGAATGGGACCTCTATATGCAAGTAACCACATAGGAGTGATGAAGGTGGGTTGTTGTGTCGGACCTCAGGTCACGGCACCTGGTGACAGTTCAGTTTAATGTGAAGTGGGTAGAGTCTTGGAAGCCGTGCGCTGTAGTACTCGTAAGTTATAGGACATGTGAGTTCCCTGAATTTGTTTGCCAGAAAGTGTATGCAGGGCTCCCAAATCCTACTGAACTGCTGGAGTTTTTTCTTGAGAGAGGCCTTTAGTTTCTCCATTGCCACCAAATCCCATAGTTCATGGAGCCACTTGAGATGGGTTGGTTTCTGTCATTGCACCAGACAGATAGAAGGACCTGTTTGGCCGCACTAAGGGCCAGTGTGATGGATTTTGCCTTTAAGGGAGCGTAATGGGTGCATCAGTCTGTTAGACCGACCTTGCAAAATGTAGCTAGGGATGTAGCTAGGGAAGCAGGGGATGTCGGTGTCAAAGATATTATCAATGTCCCTTAGGACCTCGTCCCAGTAGCGTTTCAATTTAGGGCAGCACCAGAGGAGATAAGTTAATGCTCTAGTCTTGCCACAGTTACGCCAGCATTTATCAGAAGAGGCAAATTCCATTTCGCCCCCCTGGCAGGGGTATAGTACCAATAGTGTGTGATTGTGAGGAAAGTCTACTTGCCAGATGCGCTGCGGGCAAAGGTACGGGTTCTCCCGAGGATGTCCGACCACTCTTTGTTAGCGAATGAGTGGTCCATCTCTGATTCACATCTCTTTTGTGCTGCCAACTTAGTTGGTGATAGGGCCATGTTCAGGAAGCAGTAGATATCGGATAAGAGTTGCTTATCTTCAGAGCGTGTGATGATCCATTTCTCAAAGGGCATCTGGTGTCTACTGACATGGGGGTGGACACCTAGGTCGATAGCCCAGTGCACTATGGTTGAGTATTGCCATTCCTCGCAGTCTGGGAGGCCACTGGAGGTTTGCTATTACGCGGACGACTGTAGTGCATTATGGTTAAACAGGTCACCTAGTCTCTTGCAGTTCGCCGGTAGTCCCTAACTTTGTGTGCTGGCAGGAAAGCTGGGTTGCCCAAGATTTAGGTGTGAGTGGAGACTGGTGTTTTTTGTTGATGTTGATAAAGGAATCCAAGGCTTCCACGTTTGCACTCAATAATGGGGATATGTGCACTCTCGGAGGTCTGTGTTTTTTGGGAAGCCATGGAACTTTCCAAATATGGATTCCAGCTACCTCTTGATCACTGAAGCACCACTGCTTCTCTGCGATGGATCTCGACTACTCCACCATATACTGTAGCTGCTCCGCTACATAGTAGTTTAGATGTGGAATACCCTGGCCACCCTCTGCCATGGCTAGGTTTGTTCTCCTCTTTGCCATCCGTGATTTCCTACCCTCCCTGGTGAAGTCCTCCAGTAGATGCTGTAGTTTGGCTAAGATGGTGGGGGGTGGCTGCAGTGGTAGTGTTCAGATTTGAGGGCGGAGTGCAATTTTGACGGCCGCTATTTTCCCTTACCTAGAGAGGCCACCGGTCCACTAGGAATGTATCTCTGTCTGGGCTGTGGCAAGGAGGTCCGAGTAAATATGTTCCACCGTTCTCTGTAAGGAGGGGCTGATCTTGAGGCCCAGGTAGTGCACCCAGTGTTTACCCATGGCATACGATTGTTCCAGGTACGATCTGTTGTCCGATGTGGTTGAAAGATTAGGAATCTGGAACTTTTGGATGTTGACCTTGAAGCCCGACACCCGTCCAACTCCCCAAGGAGTGCGGGGACTGATGTTTAAGGCATTGTTTGGATCACCATGACAACATTCGTATATTGTGCAAGCTTATGTTCTCGTCCTCCCATCAGGATACCCGTATTATGTGGGTGTGCTCGAATCCATGTAGAGAGCAAAGAGGAGCAGAGACTGGGTTAGAACCTTTGCTTGGTGCTAAGGAGTGTATATTCAGCTCTATCCATGTCCAGTGCCCTGATGAGTTTCCTGGCCAGATTCAGCTCTTTGCAGACCCTTTGAGTCTCTGTTCACTCGTGCTCCTTTTTTAATGCTGCTACCTGGTTCTCAAGACTTGTTTGCTTTGCTTTCCTTGTTATATTGAGCTGCGATGGTTATAGTTGCACTTTTAATCACAGCCTTGGAAGCTTTCCAGAGTAGCGAGGCTTGCACCTCTTGGTTTTCGTTAGTGTGGCGATATTGCTGTATAGCATCTCGAATCTCCTTCCTGACTGAGTCATTCGTTAGAAGTTTCTTGTTTAGTCTCCGCTGTGAGAAGGACGTGGTTGTTCGGGGGACCTTAATGGAGACTATGATCGGTGGTCTGATGGCAACGAGATGCTTTCCTCCTTCTGCGTAATTGCAGCCTATATCTGAGGATGAGAGAAAGTAGTTGAGTCTTGCATAGGTCTGATGGGAGGCAGAAAAGAAGGTATACATTTAGTTGTGGTATGAAAAAAGCTACAGGTATCGGTGAAGCCATGTCTTGCAGCAAAGTGGACCCCCACCCTCCCTGAGAAGGACTTGGTCTGAGGAAGTGAAAACCTATCCGATGACTGCCATAATTAATTGTTACTGGTGGTCGGTGGTGGCATATAGTGTAGCCAGAGTAAAGGTGTATTCTCCTAGGGCAATCTGCAAGGAAAGAAGCTGACCCGGGACCTCCGTAAGGGTCTCCGTAAGGGTCCCTGAATTTGTTGGCTAGTAGGATGGTCATGCTGGTGCCAGAGGATAGATATTGGCTAGGGAACCATTTGAATCGCATTCTCCCCCTTTTTCCGCAGGTGGGTTTCCTGTAGAAGGGCGATATCTCATTCCAAGTCTTTCAGCATGGCTAACGCTGTGAGACGTTTTGCTTTGGCATTCAGCCCTCGAACTTTAAGGCTCACTACTTAGATCATGGAGACACGTAGGAAAGTCTCTTAACTACTGGAACTGGTACCCAGCCAGTCAGAATGCACCACAGTACTGGGGAGGTCAAGCAAGCTGTGGTGTGAAGGGTAGTCCGCGCGGTCCTTACGAAAGGGGGGGGTTATACAACAGCGTGATAACAAATAACTTGGGGGTTCCCAATTTGGGAGCCGATTAATCCATCGTGGTAGGGTCTGTGGTGGCGGACAGAGTTCTGTAGCCTGCTCTGTCTCACAAGTTGGCCCTCTGCAGGATCCGGGAGGTAGATACATAGTTAGGTTTGGTGGTTCCGACATCTGGGTTTATCAAGGCTCTCTGGGGTTGGCCTGGGTGAGGTTCATGCAGCAACACACTAGTCGGCGAGTTCAGTGTTCCTGATCCCCAGGTATCTCCTGTTGTATATGTTGCAACAGTTCAGTGCATTCCTGACCGCTTTCTGCTGCAATGGGTCTGTGGGTCTTCGATTTGTTGGCTCTTCAGGAGTGTAGTTTAGTACCCCTCAGTGGAGGCGATGCTGGGAAGGCCTGCAACAGGTCCTCCTCCTTTCTTGTGGGGCGAGGGGGTCAGACCTAATATGGATAGAGTTTCCTCCATGTGCAGGTTATATGTGTTTCTTTTTCCCACACAAACCTAAGTCGAAAGGGGTATCGCCATCTGTACTGAGCTCCCATGTCTTCTAATAGTATTGAATTGTATTGCAGACTTATAAAGCGCACTATCACCCCACCGGTATCCTGGCACTATAGTATGGGACCTTGGTTCAGTGCAGCTGCCATGAGGGCCTCTTTCTGGGTATAGTAATGGAGATAGGTCAGTATGTCCTGAGGCATCCCGGGGGTGCTGGCAGGGTGGCCTCCTCTATGCGTGCGGTCAAGGATAATGAGTGCGGTCGCCAGGTTTGGGAGGATCTGTCTGAAGATGCGGGTGACATATCCCTCCAGGTCCCCATTTTCAGCGTTAAGAGAGACTCCTTTAATCCAAATATTGGATCGGCGTCACCTTTTCTCCAGATCATCTAGCTGCGTGTGGAGGTCTTAGTTTTGTTCCTGTAGGTCAAGGAGGGCCCGCCAGTTCCTTGGCATCATCACTGTCTACAGGGCTGGTACTCGCTAGCCTTTGTCTGCTATTTCTCGTTTGACAACTTTAAATTCTGCTGCTACTTCTTCCATCATGGCGGTGAAGTCATCTTGCAGCGTATGGAAGAAGCCTTCCATTAAAGAGCGCATAAGGGGTGCTTTGGGACAGTTATGTTCTGTGTTTTTCGAGATGGCTGTCAATGGCAAGGCCTCCCCTGTGTCCTGGTGAAGATCAGCTTTTTCACCCGTTGCCTTGGTGAGCAGGTCTCTCAGTGTAGAGTCATTTTTCCCCCTCTTATTGCCGCCGTAGGCTGAGGACAAACTGCTCATGTGGATCTTCATGCAGAATGCTCTAGGCAGTGTAGCGGTAAGATTGGAGCGCCCTAATGGGGGAGGGCATATGCGGGCGTGTGGCTACTGTAGCTCCCTTCCCAGGTTCTGTGGGTCATCCGCACCACTTGCTTGCTGCCCTTAGTGGGTTCACTGACCTGCCTGCTATAGTGATGTGGTGGGGGTGGGCCCCCCGTCCACCTGGCCCTTTAAATGTAGGAAAGAGGCACTCTTCTTTGCCATCCCAGCATGGCCCTAGCCCTAAGGGTGGGCTTCTCTGTACTTCTGGTCGGCCCCTCTCATGCTGGTGCACCAATAGCACCAAGCCCCAGCAGCCCCTGGTGGGTCAAACAGCATCCTTTCCCCCTCTCGGGTTGCCTCAGTGCCCCCCCAGCCAGGGTCTCCCCTAGAGGGCAAACTTAGATGTGCGGGAGGGTGGTTTCCACAGGCTCCTGTGGGCTGGCTGGTATTCGATGCTATGCAGCCACTCTGACCAGCCTGTCTCTAGCCTCGCTATGCGGCCGTGCTGTGTAGCCTGGAGCGTATCTGTGCCTCCAGGCTGACTGTTGCAGCGTTCGGTGAGGTCCAGAACGCAGAGGCCCCTTAACTGCTCCTCCCCATAAGGCCATTAGATCCGTGCAAGTCTAGGCTCCGATGTCCTATGGTGCGGCTACCATTTTGCGTTTTAGGGTCGCAGCAGCAGGCGGAAGCTCCCAGGGAGATGGCAGTCGACAGCCTCTTAGAATCTAAATCTATCTTCTTTGGTGTCCCGGTGGGAGTCTCAGTCAAGGCGCTGTGTTTTGGGTAGAGGATGGTGGCTGGGACTGCAGGATGGGCCTGGGCTGCGGAGCTATGCATTGGAGCTCCTTCTCTGCCGCCATCTTGGACACACCCCTCATTATATCATTTTAGATATATCCATTTATTTGGTACTTGATCTATGTTGGCCAATTTGATTATTGCCCATGTGAGTGGTCTTAGTGGTTTTACCAATATAGAACTAGTAGCATAAGTGATTTATTGGTTAGATGCTGCAATTAGAGGGCACCAGTAGTTTAGGCTTAACATTATTTTGTTCAAAAGTATTAATATGTACAATAAATTGGCAAACTACAAAGTGGCCAAAATAATTGTATATCAGTTAGGCCCGCTTATGCACTAATTAGGTTTTTTGGTTGTCGTAGCTTTTATTAAATAGTCTGTAATGTAGTGTTTGAAAACAAATATGCAACGAATGTTTCAGTTGTGCAGTTCTACTTTTCTTTGTTATTCTTGAAGTGAATGAAACAGGTCACATAAGCAAGATTGTCTTCATTTGGTTTGTCCCTAGTTTCAAGTAGTGGCTCTTGAATTAAATCAAGTTGTTTTGAAGATCCATTGAAATAGTCTTCATGGGTAATCTCTGCTAATGAGCCTGTTGCAGAATAATGATTAGTTGGAGAAAAAAAAATAATCTTTGAATTTGTTGTTACATCAGAGAAAAATACCTTTTCCAAAGGGTAAGATGCCCTTGCCATTATATGGGAATTGCCTTATTCACTTCAAGAGAGAATTTGTTAGAGTGGTTGCTATACATTGTATAGTGCATAACTGGGTGTCCGAAACTTTGATCCGTAAATGAAAAAACTAAATGGAGAACTTGCCGTAAAATTAAGTAGTGAGCTGCAGGTCACGATAAAGGATATCAACTATACCCAAAACTGTCTTAATCTCTCAACTGGGCCACAAGATGGAATGAAAATATTTGCATACAGGCAATGTTTTTAGTATTTAACAGAGCAATGTATATTATTTATTCAGTGATAGTGATCCCTCTCTAAATGTCCTCTTTCGAAAAGCACGTTATGGTACAGCACAGACATATTTAACTCTTATTTTTATTCCACACTACCATTTTTATTTAATGGTTGCAAGCATTGTATGCTGTGTTTTTATGTTGAGCCTTGACATCATAAATATGTTACAATTTGTTATCTCTTGCACCTTCGCGTGCACTTTGGCTCCTGATAAATTGCAATGTTTCTGTTGGTGGAGAAATTAGAGTGGTCTGTCCAGAATTCCTCCTGGACTCACAATGAGCCTCTAAAGAACTTCACTACCCTGATAGTCCAGGTAAGCTTCTTCTGGTTTTTAAGTGAGTGTTGCTATTCATTGCCCCCCTAAAATTGAGAATTCTGTCTCTCTGACAGATATCTCACAAATGTAAACATAACGGCTATTCTGTGAAATGCTGTGATAAATTGTAAATGGTAGTTATGAGGCTCTGGTGTGCAGTAGTTAATAGCATACTAATTAAAACGTTCTGATCCTGATGATCATAAACACAAATTATTTGTACAGAAGGCACAGCAGAATATTTACAGTGTCATCAATATATTAATGTCTTAGTCACCATTATTTAAAAGGTCCCATTTCATTTGTAGCTTACATATATCTCAACAAATAGGAAAAATACATAATTTGTCATAGTTCAGAAATCTAAATGACCTGCCTCTTATGGAATCTCTCTTGCTCTCTTGCGCTCTCTCTCTCTCTCTCTCTCTCTCTCTCCCTCCCTGTCTCGTTCCCTGTCTCTCTCTCGCGCTCTCTCTCCTACTTCTGTGTTCATTTATTTCAGTTAAGGCACCTGTGCTGTTGTACACAGAAATATTCATATGTATATATGTACATTTTATTAAAAATGTGTATCCTTTACAGTGGCTTTATCATAATCATATATTGTCATCTCACACTCTTTTTCGCGACAGATTACTTACCAAAATGATTTTGTTATGATGTCAGGCCAATATCCAAAGAGCTATGACCATTAGTGAAAGCAAGTTGACCATCATGACTGGATTACAAAAATTTAGGATAAGCACAGGGACAGAATAAAAATACTTGTAAGGGCTAATGTTTGAGTGTGAAAGTGTAGGATGATTGGACACTACATACTTCTGATAATGATGGTTTGTCCATAATCACAGTTTCCTCCTGGCTAGTGGATATTATAATTCTTTTTTTTTTTACCAATGTGGAGAGCACCACCAATGTGCTGTTTGAAAAATTACTGTCCATTCAATGTAAATATCAAAAAACGTGGTTTCTTTATTCTTCAATATTGCCCATAGACCAACAGCCAACGCGTTTCGTCCATAGAAATGGACTTCATCAGGGCTGCAAAGACATACAAAGTACATAATACGTACTGTGACAAAGAGATAACCCTACAAAGACTTGACAAAGTACAATACATATTTGTAACACAATAACAAACAAAACACAGACATTACCATAGAATATAACATTGATTTAAAAACAAAGGGCATAATAAATTTACAATGATTAAAATACCTACAAAGAGAGAGAAGAGAGTAATAGGACGTGCAACAAAAGCCAAGAAAGACAGATGAGATCACCGTGTTAAAGAAAACCGTATCAAGCGCACAGTTAGAGGTCAAAAGAACGTAAGAGGGGAAAGCGAAGAAGGGACACATGATAAACATTGTAGCTCTGATAAGATGTAGTTAAACGAAGAGAACAGAACTAAACCCAGAAATACCTGGGAAAGTAATGTGAAGGTCAAATTACAATTAGTGAGAGGAAACCCAGAGAAAAGGGGGGCCTTAAAGCCGCCTACCTTGAGTAAAAAGTAAACTAGGTCGTGTGTTCAAAGAGTATGAAAGGGTCATAAATACAGTAGGACCCCACCCGAACAGGGTCAAGCACAAATTGCAATCGTTCCTTAGGAAAAAAGAGAAAAAGTATTAAATCAGTGAGGTATGGAGAATGGAGACGAAGGATGAAATCCTAAACGAGGATCATTTGAGAACCGTACGACTCCACATACCTGAGAATAGAACCGATGGAAAAGGCCTGGTCGAATTTTTCAGGCTAAAAATATCCAATCCATCATAAATAAATAGGTAACGTGCAAATATAAGCGTTGAACCCTCCTAGATCCAGGGTCAATGCACTATTAACAGGCCAATGTGCCTATAGAAAGAAAGGCAAAAAGAAAACAGGACAGAAATCTATGAATAGGATGCTAAAAATAATATCAAGTGACAATCAGAGGACTCATGTCTAATTGAAATGAGTGTTGTAAACAGAGTTATCATAAAATACTCCTACCAAAGACATGAGGTGGAAGCAAAAATTTAAAAGTTTTTGAAACATAGTACCCCCACGTCCAAAATCTGTTGGGAGCCAGGCATAGGTCATTTTGAAACGGATATTGGGGACAATAATACTGTATAATCTCAGCCGGGCTCTATACCATCCAAATTAAAACTCAGATAAGGGGTAAAGAAAACACAAAGCCGTGTTTAGCCATATATGTTAGAGGCTAAGCGAGCACGAAACCTGGCTCCAATGAAAGCCGGAAGGAAACCAAAAGTAAGAAGCGAAGTAAATGCGAAACCCAACCTTACCCCGATGGTCAACGGTAGGTAAACACAAAACCGAGCTGTTTTGCGGCCAATTAAAAACTCAAAAATGGGGCAGAGCAAGCTAAATATATGTGTAACCGGCCTGGATAACAGCCGGTAGGCAACTAACATCAAAAGCAACCGACGAGCGTAGGGCAGAACTTACCCGAACAAGTGAAAATGCGGCCTCCCCAAATGACGAGCCTTCAGTAATGGGAGAAGGACGTGCCTATACGTTATGCCGTCTTAAATACTAACGGCTTCCCCAACCAGTGTGGGCTGAATCAGTATCAGGGGGCGACTGAAAAGTATGTCTCCGAATAGGCAGGGTTGGTGTAAAAAAAACACACTAGTTACTTTCTAGCTACCAACGTTTGCTCTATTACACCATAGAGTCCATGTTATATGATTCCTGAAATATAACCGGTTAAAACTAATAAGTGTAAAATGAACTCGCAATCTGCAACTAGAACTATATAGAAGCAGATAATAATGGCTGCGTTATAAATACTGCGCAAGCCTTCATAAGAAGTAAAATTATATCCCAACGAATATCAAAAGAGAGTGAGTGGGAATAAGGAAACAGTTCGAAAACTGTATGACCATAAAAGATGATAACTAGGCAGAAATACTGCGCGAACCTTCTTGAGTGCTTCAAAGAAAAGAAAGAACAGAATATGATGGCCTAACCTCAGGGCCAAAGAATGACGGCGGTGTATGCTAAACACCACCGTTCACATCCATTCGCATCTTATCTAGCGAACATGATGACGACAAAATGAATATTTTAGTAGATTAAAAAGGAAAGAAAAGAAAAATAAGAAAAAAGAGAATAAAGAAAAATAGACTAAATAGATCTTAATCTGTTTGCACATATTGATAGAAGGCCTTTGTGAGAATAGAGAAAAACTGCTCATAAAAAATAATGCAATTCGTCATCAGTATTATGACCTGCCTTCACACACCGCAAGCGACAGATCCAAGCTGCCTCATTGCGTCTTAATGCCAATTCTCTATCCCCACCTCTGACTCTGCGGGGGGGACATGATCGATGGCGTGGAACCAAACCTCCGGTCGGCCTCCGTGATGGTATGTCATATGTGTTGTCATGGGGTACCTAGTGTCCCCGGTCCTTATCGCTCGTACATGTTCTTGAATGCGAATTTTTAAAGGTCTTAGTGCTCCCCACGTAAATAATATTGCAACTACAGCCAATTATATAAGTGACAAATTGGGAGCGACATGTAATGGTATGGCGAATAGTATAAGTACGGTCCGTGTTGTACTGGAACTCCTTTTGTCTGTTTTTACCATATTGGCATATGCTGCACTCAGTACATGTATAAAAACGGTTTTTTGTCCAGCCAATTCTTTCCTGGTTGTTGTGGAACAATGTAACTAGGGCAAAGTTTGTCCCGAAGGGTAATACCCCGTCTATATGTGATTTTGGGCCTAGGAGCAATGTATTCCTCCAGGCCTGGTATCTCCAGTAGAAGAGGCCAATGTCTGGCCAAGGTTTTGTAAACTTGCTGACTGTTACTGTTAAACTGAGTGACAAAGTATATGGTAGATTTCTGATCTTGTTCGCCCATCTTGGACCTTTGTTGTCTAAGGGTGTCAACCCTAGTTCTTTGCTGAATCTTGCGCTCGGCCCGTTGTAATGTCTTCTCTGTATAGCCCCTTTTTCTGAACCGGGCTTTGGTCTGCTCTAACTTAGTCATAAAGGTGTCCTGCTCGCTACAATTTCTACGAATCCTGACCATTTCCCCATAAGGGATATTATTAATGGTTGCCCTAGGGTGTGCACTTGTAGCATGCAAAGTACCATTACAGGATGTGGGTTTCCGGTACAATGTGCTATGGATACCGCCATCCTTGATGTAAAAGGTAATGTCAAGAAAGTCTATCCTGTCTAGCCCATACGACATTGTGAGAGCCACATTATATGGATTGTTGTTAAGGAACTCGTGGTAGTCACGAAGTTGTTCCAGGGACCCGTTACAAATTACTATGACGTCGTCAATGTACCTCTCCCAGAAGATGATATGTTCATGCCAGGGGGAGGCATGTCGACCCCATTCATGTGTCTTCTCCCACCAGCCCATGAAGAGTCCCGCATACGATGGTGCGAATTTAGAACCCATCGCGGTCCCTTGGAGCTGGTGGTGAGCTCCCTTAACAGCATCCCCTCTGATACAACACAGGATGATTTGGCTATTATTAACCTATCCAACTATACACCTAATAAGGATGAATGTACCGTGTTGAAAAAGGGATTGGGATTTTGTCCAACGCAACGAGGGGATATTGTTGATGTAATAGTAGACTTGCATAAATTTGTACGTTTATTAAAATTGAAATGTTTTTTCCATGCAAATCCTAGGTGTTCCATTCCTAATGCAACTGTACACCAAACACCGATACAAACAGTGGGGGATGTTGAAAATATTCAATTGTTACTTTCTATTCCTGACAATGAAACTATTACTATGGACTCACTTATAGGAGAACTCGGCATCAATGCCAAACCAGACATTGACAGTGGTTTGAAATCCAAATCTAAGTTCACCTCACAAGTATCACATTCTAATATTGACCTTTTTAGAACTAAGGTCTCTGACGACCTACATAAATATCTTAATGGCCGCAACCAGGGAGTACAGGGAATTTCCAATCTCACCCCACAAGAAAGATCAGCTATTACCACTTTGAGGGACAATGATGGAATAGTCATACGAGAAGCTGACAAGGGGGGGAACTTGGTCATCATGAACAGGGCAGACTACATGGGCGAGATTTAAAGACAACTGGAGGATAGTACTTGTTATGAACTTACTCCTGTTAATCCCATCAAGGAGCTCACCACATGCATCAACATTAAGTTGGGGAATTGGAGGGAACGTGGCTTGCTATCTGAGGATGAATTCAGGTACCTGAATGTCCAGAATCCGAGTTTCCCTTGCATCTATATTCTTCCTAAGGTGCACAAGGGGGGGGGGCATTCCTCCCAGGGAGACAAATAATAGCTGGAATCGACTCTCCAACAGAACGACTGTCGGAGTATGTCGATACCTTCTTACAGCCGTTGGTGATCAATCTCCCTGCCTTTGTTTCCGATAGCAAGGACAGCTTGAATAAATTCGAAGATGTCACGTGGACCGATGACCTTATCTTTGTGACATTTGACGTTACCAGTCTGTACACGTGTATCAAGAAACAGTTTGGCCTACATGCCCTTTCCTTCTTTTTTGGAACACGTACTGCAGACTGGTACGAGCATAACGAAATGCTCTTAGATATGACTGATTTGATCTTGTCAAAAAACTTTTTTATCCACAATGGGCGATGGTACCACTAGCTCCAAGGGACCGCGATGGGTTCTAAATTCGCACCATCGTACGCGGGACTCTTCATGGGCTGGTGGGAGAAGACACATGCATGGGGTCGACATGCCTCCCCCTGGCTGGAACATATCATCTTCTGGGGGAGGTACATTGACGACGTCATAGTAATTTGGAACGGGTCCCTGGAACAACTTCGTGACTACCACGAGTTCCTTAACAACAATCCATATAATGTGGCTCTCACAATGTCGTATGGGCTAGACAGGATAGACTTTCTTGACATTACCTTTTACATCAAGGATGGAGGTATCCATAGCACATTGTACCGGAAACCCACATCCTGTAATGGTACTTTGCATGCTACAAGTGCACACCCTAGGGCAACCATTAATAATATCCCTTATGGGGAAATGGTCAGGATTCGTAGAAATTGTAGCGAGCAGGACACCTTTATGACTAAGTTAGAGCAGACCAAAGCCCGGTTCAGAAAAAGGGGCTATACAGAGAAGACATTACAACGGGCCGAGCGCAAGATTCAGCAAAGAACTAGGGTTGACACCCTTAGACAACAAAGGTCCAAGATGGGCGAACAAGATCAGAAATCTACCATATACTTTGTCACTCATTTTAACAGTAACAGTCAGCAAGTTTACAAAACCTTGGCCAGACATTGGCCTCTTCTTCTGGAGATACCAGGCCTGGAGGAATACATTGCTCCTAGGCCCAAAATCACATATAGACGGGGTATTACCCTTAGGGACAAACTTTGCCCTAGTTACATTGTTCCACAACAACCAGGAAAGAATTGGCTGGACAAAAAACCGTTGGGTTTTTATACATGTACTGAGTGCAGCATATGCCAACATGGTAAAAACAGACAAAAGGAGTTCAAGTACAACACGGACCGTACTTATACTATTCGCCATACCATTACATGTCGCTCCCAATTTGTCACTTATATAATTGGCTGTAGTTGCAATATTATTTACGTGGGGAGCACTGTAAGACCTTTAAAAATTCGCATTCAAGAACATGTACGAGCGATAAGGACCGGGGACACTAGGTACCCCATGACAACACATATGACATACCATCACGGAGGCCGACCGGAGGTTTGGTTCCACGCCATCAATCATGTCCCCCCCAGAGTCAGAGGTGGGGATAGAGAATTGGCATTAAGACGCAATGAGGCAGCTTGGATCTGTCGCTTGCGGTGTGTGAAGGCAGGTCATAATACTGATGACGAATTGCATTATTTTTTATGAGCAGTTTTTCTCTATTCTCACAAAGGCCTTCTATCAATATGTGCAAACAGATTAAGATCTATTTAGTCTATTTTTCTTTATTCTCTTTTTTTCTTATTTTTCTTTTCTTTCCTTTTTAATCTACTAAAATATTCATTTTGTCGTCGTCATGTTCGCTAGATGGGGGCATGGCTTGCCAGCGAATGGAGGCAGACGCGTGAGCTTGGAGCTCCGCACCGGCCCCGTCACTTATCCTGTATAGACGGCCGCCCGATCTCTGGGGGGCTGCGACGGGGGTCCCGTAACGTCGTGGGACCTTGGGGTGACAGCGGTGATCCCCTCCCGCCCGGCCTGAGTCAGAAAACCTGAGATCTAACTCGGCGCAGCGGCCGAGCACAGGGGACAAGATGGCGCTGAACTGAGAGCGGAGCTCCGCCCGCCCGGAGCGTGCTTTCCGCACGAACGACTGCCGAGCACCAGCGCTTCATTGCAGGTCAGCGGGGCCAGGGAGAGCGGTGAGGGCGCTGACGGCGCGAGGCGTAGAAAGGAGGCGCCTTGCTGTTGGGACTGGTTGGCTGTGGCCGGAACCGAGAAGACTGCGGGGAGCGGCCTGCTCCTGCGGCATCGTGTGGGCCTGGTGGCTTGCCTGCTCTACCCTGAAGAGCGGAGAGGAGGGCAGGACCGCAGCGCCTGTGGCTGAAGCGACACACCACTGGCGAGTGGGCGGCTGTGGATTTCTGGACGGGCACTGAGGTACAGCGGCCTGCAGTGCGTCCCGACTTGACGGCTGGTCTCCCGCCGAGAGTGCAGGTGGTTGGGATTGGCGGAGGCAGGCGAGAGCCGCTGGGGCGCTGCAGGGGGAACCCTGGGTTGCGCAGAGGAGATTCCCCCGAACTGAGTGCTGCCAACCCGCCGTGCCCGCTTACAGGTGCGAGTCGGCCCGGGCGAGCCCTGAGCGGTGCCCTGTGCTGGAGCCTGCGGAGGATTCCTGCGCTGCTCGGAGGACTGGGGACAACTGGGAATACCTGGAGCCGAGTGGGCCTAGAATGCGTTGGAGCCGGCGCGCGCTGAGCATGGGGAGACGGCCCTGAGCTCCTTGACTGCGTGGCTGACATCTGCCCAGGGCTATAGTCCGTGGCGCCTTGCGCGAGAGTACTGCTGCTGCTTAATTGCACACTCGAGAACCCCGCGACTGCTGAGGTAGCGGTTGTTCTGGTCCCTGCCACGTACGAGTGGGCCCCCCAGAAGCTGCTTGAGGTGGCCGTGACCTGCACGCGAGGGGAGCTTGGACATCTACGCTCGAAGGTTCACTACCCGAGAGATGGGGAAGCCTAGGGGGAAGCAGCAGGCGGCTCTGCCGGATCGAGATGATGGGGGAAATGAATCCACGCGGCCGGAATCTCCCGAGCCGCCGAGTGATGCGGGGGTACAACTACAATTATCTTGCATACTTCAGGCCATTACGGATACACGAGAGGCCCTGCAGCGAGACATTGCCATGGTTTCCGTGGGGTTGGGATTGCTGCGCGCTGACCACGATAAACTGTCGGGCAGAATGAAGCAGGCTGAAACCTCCCTGGCAACTATAGAACCAGCGCAGAAAGTCCTTACTGACCAGATGGGGGAGGTCACCCGCAGAGTGTCGGCGCTGGAAAAACGGGCAGAAGACGCAGAAGGGAGGAATCGCAGAAACAACATCCGTGTTCTGTGCCTGCCGGAGGAAATTGAGGGAACTAACATGGTCCAGTACTTGGAGGACTGGCTCCGTACCACAGTAGCACCGGAGGGACTGACGCAGTTTTACACGCTGGAAAGGACGCACCGAGTACCGGCACGTCCGTTAGCATCGGGATGTCCGCCGCGACCAGTGGTGGCGAGGCTCCTTCATTACAAGGACAGGGATCATCTACTGCGGATGGCACGCTCGACGGGACCGTACTCAGTGGGTAACAGTAAGGTCTCCATTTTCCCTGACTACACGCAGGAGGTTCAGCGCCGTCGCGCGTCTTTCCTGGTAGTCAAGCGGGCTCTTCGAGAGGAGGGCCTCCAGTACTCACTAATGTTTCCCGCTCGCCTGAGAATAGTCTTGGACGGTACCACGCACTTTTGTGAGGGCCCATCGGAGGCCTGGGACTGGCTGGAAACGTATAGAACAGGCAGGAAGCCGGCCAGGGATGCTGGAGAATTTTCGAGACAGTTGCCGCAGCGCCGACGCAGGTCGAGGCGGCGCCCGGCTGCAGTGAAGACGCCTGGCCCGTCCCAAACGGAAAAAGACAGACAAGCGGCATTGCAGGTGGTGTTGCAGCTTTTGGGAACTCCGGAACACCACTCGGACACAGGGCAGGAGTCGGATAAGTTGCGAATGGGAACAGATACGGATACGGCAGATTCCCAGAACAGTGATGCAAAGATGCCTCATGTTACACCTGGCACGGCTGATGAGCTTATGTGATCTATTTGTTGTGTGTTTTGATGATTGAAGGGTTTGTATGCCTGTGAGGTGCGTGCGGAGCGATCTGGCTACAATTAGCATCATACGCTTGAGTATTGTATTGACCGCCGGGTGTGGTGGCTGGGCGGGGGGTCAAGGGGAGGGGCTCCTGTCGAGATGCCTCCTGGGGGTGGGAGCGGATAGTATAGTATAATGCGGGGCCTTGGTGTGGTCGGCTTTTTGCTGGCGGCCACTTTCCCCACCGTAATCCCTCAGTAGCCACTAGAGGGAACCCAGTTTGACGTAGTTTGGATGGGGGCTTGTTTTTTAGTACCTGTCCTGGGGTGGGGTTGTTGGGTTTGTTTGTTACTAGGGGAATGTTACACGGGGACTGGCGCAACCCTACTTATGAGGGTTTGATTCATGGTACTGGGCACAATTGGCTGGTATTGGTGCATGACGATTGGGGTCTGGCAGTGGTAAGGGCTCGATGGCTCTATCTGAGTTGAAATGTATAACTTGGAACGTCAGGGGTATGCACTCAATGCAGCGTAGGCATAAGATTCATACATACTTGGTTCGTAGGGGGATTCAGCGGGTGTTCTTGCAGGAAACTCATATTGCCCCAAAAGAGGATATGGCACTGCAGCGTAGGTGGAGTGGGCAGGTTTTTAGCACCACATATTCTGCCTTTGCCCGGGGTGTTTTGGTGTGGGTCCGAGCCGGGGTCCCGTTTCAGCCTACTCGCCAATTGAAAGACCCGGAGGGCCGATATGTTTTGGTTGCAGGTAGACTGAATGGTAGAGATGTGGTCTTGGGTAGCGTATATGCCCCCAATACGGAACAATCTGCCTTTCTCAGGCAGTTATCTGGGAGGGTTGCCCCTTTCTTCACTGGCTCTGTACTATTGGGAGGGGATTTTAACTCGATCACGGATGTCCTGCTGGATAGATCCCATCCTCCACTTCCTGAGGCGCCCATTCATAGGCTCTCCAGGGATAGGCGAGATTGGCATCAACGGTGGGATTTAGTGGATACTTGGAGGGCGCACCACCCAACTGATCGAGATTATTCATATTTTTCTGCTGTACATGACCTCCATGTGCGGTTGGATGCGATGTTATGCACTTCTGATATCCATGCAATGATGCAGCATAGTGAGTATCTCGCCAGAACGATATCGGATCATAATCCCTTATTGTTGCGTTTGAACTTGGTCCCTGATCGCCCTGTAATCTCGACTTGGCGTTTGAATCCAACATTGTTAGAGGATCAGGTGTTTAGAGAAGCGGTGGGGGCTGGTATCACTGACTATTTCCGGGACAACGCTGGCACTGCTTCGTCGCTGATGGTGGAATGGGACGCCTTTAAGAGTGTGATAAGGGGGCATTGCATGGCGCAAAAAGTAGGAGTGCGCAGGGTGTTGCTGCAGGACCTGGAGAGCGCGGAGCGACGATTGCGAGACATAGAAAGGGAGAGACCTGGGCATCCGGACTGCCAGCGGGACCTCCTGGCCGCAAGGGAAGAGGTCGCAGTGCAGATGGAGCGGCTGCGTTGCTATGATTATAAGCAGTATGTCACGCGTGCGCATGCAGAGCGCGATCAATCAGGGGCGTTATTGGCCTGGCTGGCCAACCCAGCTAGGAGAGGGACGGTTATACTTGAGTTGCGCGCCCCGGATGGGGAGGCCTGTTATACGCAAAAGGGGATAAATGATCAGTTCCGTGCTTATTATGCGGAACTTTATCGGAGTCAGGTGCTCCCTGATAGGGAGGCGGTGCGAGGCTTTCTGACGGGGGTGACCCTCCCAATGTTAGATAGGGAGCGAGCAAAGCTGCTGGGTGAGGACATCACTCTAAGTGAAGTCCGCGGCGCGATTAAGCACATGGCCAGGAAAAAGACCCCGGGAGTGGATGGACTCCCGGTGGAATTTTATAGCGAGTATGTTGATCTCTTGGCCCCCAGATTGGTGCTGCTGTATAACGCAGCGCGGAAGGATAGGTTACTGCCCGCCACGACTCGCGAAGCGCTCATTATCCCCTTGCTGAAACCAGGGAAGCCGCCTCATGACGTGACAGCCTATCGACCATTATCAATGTTGACCATGGATTATAAAATCCTAAGCCGGATTTTGGCGTCCCGCCTGCTCCCCTATATGACCCACCTAATACATGCAGACCAGGCGGGTTTTATACCGACCCGGAACACCGCTCAGAATATTCGGCGCCTGTTTCGGGTTTTGGATGCGGACACGTATAAGAGGGCAACTGCTACTGTATTGGCCATAGATATTGAGAAGGCCTTTGACAGTCTTGAATGGCCTTATTTGTTTCAAGTCATGCACCGCTTTGGTCTGGGGGAGGGCTTTATTGACTGGACATCTCTCCTGTATTGTCAATCCACGGCCCGTGTGCAAACAGGGAAGATGGTATTGGATACCTGCGGGTGGGGCGGGGAACGAAACAGGGGTGTCCCCTCTCCCCATTATTGTTTGCTCTGGCCATGGAGCCACTGGCGGCACGGGCTCGCACGGGCCGGCATTTTCCAGGGCTGCGTGTTTCTACGCGGGTTCACCATATAGCTTTATATGCTGATGATCTCCTCTTGTTCCTGACGGATACCGAGGGAGCCCTTAGGGGTGCGAAAGCGTTATTGGCAGATCTAGGCAGAATTGCCGGGCTTAAGGTTAATTGGGGGAAGTCATGTCTGTTCCCCACAGAACCGCGGACTAATGGGCCTGAGACTACTCAAGGGGTACGTTGGGAACGTCGGTGTATGACGTATCTTGGTACTCGTATATATCACACCCACGCAGATTTGTTGGAGGGTAATGTGGGCAGGGCTATGGGAGCACTCAGGGGTTGCATGACATTTTGGAGTACGCTTCCATTGTCACTGGCAGGACGAGTAGCCCTCCTTAAAATGATAGCGCTCCCGAGACTCCTATATTTTAGAACGTTACCCTTGTGGATACCGGCCTCGGTTTTCCGACAGTTGCGGTCGATGGTGATTGGGTTTCTTTGGGCTGCGGGGCGGCGGCGAGTGGCTATTAACACACTGATGAGGCCACGCCCGGAGGGCGGTCTGGCGGTTCCCGACTTTGAAACATACTACCTAGCGGCACAATTACAGGGGCTCACTCAAGCAGTGGTGCGAGAGATCAGGAGCACGGATGACGAGACAGGGATTAGTGTGGAGAGACATCTACTCTCCAGACTGCTGTTGCAGTTGCCGACCTCCTCTCTCACCCGCGAGATGGGGACGTTTAAACTTTGCTGGAATAGGGCGCTCAGGCGTGCGCAGGTTGTACGGCCTTATGCTCCTTGAAATTCCTCTGGCGGTGTGCACGGCGTTGCCGCATGGCGGTAATTGGATGGCCTTACAGGGCTGGGAAGAGAATGGGTTGACCACTATGGGAGATCTTTGAGGATGGGGCAGTGCTCCCCTATGCGACGCTACAGGATAGATATGACTTGCCCCGTGGTGATTACTTGCTCCACTTGGCGCTTATCGCAGCCATTCAGGCGCATTGGAAGATGGGGCTTAGTGAACCTGCGACCTCGTTGACATGTCAGTATGTGGTCCTAGCGGCTGGCACCGTTAAGGCAGTAACCTGTCTCTACCGTAGAATGACGAGCGAGAGGTTGGCCCCTTTAGCGACCCTCCGGCTGAGGTGGGAGGAGGATCTGGGGGATGAGATCCCTGAGAAAGCGTGGGCAGAACTTGTCGAACGTGCGTGGAAGAGTACAAGGAATGCTCGCTTCCAGTTGGTTCATTTTTACATTCTTCACAGAGCCTATCTTACTCCGGCTAAACTTAATCAATACTTCCATACGGAATCGGCGGTCTGCCCGCGTTGTCGTACAGTGGGGGGAGATTTTGGTCATATGATGTGGACATGTCCTCAGCTAGGGACGTATTGGGAAGAGGTAGTTGAACTATTGCAGGATGTCACGGACAGGGACATGGTACCCACAATGGGCTTATGTTTGCTGCATTGGTTTCCCCACACCGCCAGGAATAAAACAACGAGTAAATTTATAGACCTGGGGCTTTTGTTAGCAAAGAGGGAGCTTACAATTCACTGGAAGGCAGAAAGGGGCCCCAGTTATGGGAGATGGCGCGCAGAATTCGTTAAATGGGCGGACTGCGAGGGGGTTACAAGAGTGAGAAGGCGCTGGAGTTGGCGAGGGCTTGGGAAGCATTGGTGCAGCTTTTGAGGGCCCCGATAAATGAGGCTGACGAGGAAATAGAGGAAGCAGCCTAATAGTGTCTGGAAGAAGGAGATTGTCTTGTTTGTAGCTTCGCTGCATTGAGCCTTTTATTCTATGTGCCCTGCCCTTGGCATTGAGAAGCCATCGCCCTGTTTGCTGCCCTGTATTTTGATCTTTCATCCTCCATGCAGTTGTCTTGTTGCCATTATTGCTTGTGCATAGAGGTTGTGCCAAGGGGGGGAGGGGGTGGGATAAGAGGGAGGATTTAGAGTGCGCATTGATTGCTGGGTGTTTATGAGGTTTGAAGTGATGTTTTGTCATAGCATGCAGAAGAACACCTGTACCGCCAGATGACTAACACTGTATTAGTGGCCTCAAGCACTATAAGTTATTATGATAATCATTCGTCTCAGCGAAGTACAGCTGCTGGATAACAAAGGTACCTTGTACATGTGGGTCACCTGTGCAGACTAATGGCAGAGCGGACTGAGTTGTGATGCAATCGATTGTATTTGTTTTATGTGATTAAAACAATAAAAACAAATAAAAAAAATAAAATAAAAATAAAAATAATGTTCGCTAGATAAGATGTGAATGGATGTGAACGGTGGTGTTTAGCATACACCGCCATCATTCTTTGGCCCTGAGGTTAGGCCATCATATTCTGTTCTTTCTTTTCTTTGAAGCACTCAAGAAGGTTCGCGCAGTATTTCTGCCTAGTTATCATCTTTTATGGTCATACAGTTTTCGAACTGTTTCTTTATTCCCACTCACTCTCTTTTGATATTCGTTGGGATATAATTTTACTTCTTATGAAGGCTTGCGCAGTATTTATAATGCAGCCATTATTATCTGCTTCTATACAGCTCTAGTTGCAGATTGCGAGTTCATTTTACACTTATTAGTTTTAACCGGTTATATTTCAGGAATCATATAACATGGACTCTATGGTGTAATAGAGCAAACGTTGGTAGCTAGAAAGTAACTAGTGTGTTTTTTTACACCAACCCTGCCTATTCGGAGACATACTTTTCAGTCGCCCCCTGATACTGATTCAGCCCACACTGGTTGGGGTCGCCGTTAGTATTTAAGACAGCATGACGTATAGGCACGTCCTTCTCCCATTACTGAAGGCTCGTCATTTGGGGAGGCCGCATTTTCACTTGTTCGGGTAAGTTCTGCCCTACGCTCGTCGGTTGCTTTTCATGTTAGTTGCTTACCGGCTGTTATCCAGGCCGGTTACACGTATATTTAGCTTGCTCTGCCCCATTTTTGAGTTTTTAATTGGCCGCAAAACAGCTCGGTTTTGTGTTTACCTACCGTTGACCATCGGGGTAAGGTTGGGTTTCGCATTTACTTCGCTTCTTACTTTTGGTTTCCTTCCGGCTTTCATTGGAGCCAGGTTTCGTGCTCGCTTAGCCTCTAACATATATGGCTAAACACTGCTTTGTGTTTTCTTTACCCCTTATCTGAGTTTTAATTTGGATGGTATAGAGCCCGGCTGAGATTATACAGTATTATTGTCCCCAATATCTGTTTCAAAATGACCTATGCCTGGCTCCCAACAGATTTTGGACGTGGGGGTACTATGTTTCAAAAATTTTAAATTTTTGCTTCCACCTCATGTCTTTGGTATGAGTATTTTATGATAACTCTGTTTACAACACTCATTTCAATTAGACATGAGTCCTCTGATTGTCACTTGATATTATTTTTAGCATCCTATTCATAGATTTCTGTCCTGTTTTCTTTTTGCCTTTCTTTCTATAGGCACATTGGCCTGTTAATAGTGCATTGACCCTGGATCTAGGAGGGTTCAACGCTTATATTTGCACGTTACCTATTTATTTATGATGGATTGGATATTTTTAGCCTGAAAAATTCGACCAGGCCTTTTCCATCGGTTCTATTCTCAGGTATGTGGAGTCGTACGGTTCTCAAATGATCCTCGTTTAGGATTTCATCCTTCGTCTCCATTCTCCATACCTCACTGATTTAATACTTTTTCTCTTTTTTCCTAAGGAACGATTGCAATTTGTGCTTGACCCTGTTCGGGTGGGGTCCTACTGTATTTATGACCCTTTCATACTCTTTGAACACACGACCTAGTTTCCTTTTTACTCAAGGTAGGCGGCTTTAAGGGCCCCCTTTTCTCTGTGTTTCCTCTCACTAATTGTTATTTGACCTTCACATTACTTTCCCAGGTATTTCTGGGTTTAGTTCTGTTCTCTTCGTGTAACTACACCTTATCGGAGCTACAATGTTTATCATGTGTCCCTTCTTCGCTTTCCCCTCTTACGTTCTTTTGACCTCTAACTGTGCGCTTGATACGGTTTTCTTTAACACGGTGATCTCATCTGTCTTTCTTGGCTTTTGTTGCACGTCCTATTACTCTCTTCTCTCTCTTTGTAGGTATTTTAATCATTGTAAATTTATTATGCCCTTTGTTTTTAAATCAATGTTATATTCTATGGTAATGTCTGTGTTTTGTTTGTTATTGTGTTACAAATATGTATTGTACTTTGTCAAGTCTTTGTAGGGTTATCTCTTTGTCACAGTACGTATTATGTACTTTGTATGTCTTTGCAGCCCTGATGAAGTCCATTTCTATGGACGAAACGCGTTGGCTGTTGGTCTATGGGCAATATTGAAGAATAAAGAAACCACGTTTTTTGATATTTACATTGAATGGACAGTAATTTTTCAAACGGCACATTGGTGGTGCTCTCCACATTGGTAAAAAGCTATATTGGTCTTGGAGACTGCCACTTGGAAGCAGCGGTGGCAGTGGAGGTGCACACCATTTCTGGGCACACCGGCTCAGTCTTTTCTTTATTTGGACTTCTAGTCGGGGATTGGTTTTGTGTGGGGAGGTGCGTTACCAGCGCACCTTGGTGTGCAGGTTGGGCTTGCTGTTTCATTTCTGGGATACTATGAATATTATAAATGTATCTGCAAAAGATTAGTAGAAGTAGGATAATTAGTTTTTACTGAGCTATGATAACAATAGCTGATATATAATTCATGTTATTTATGGGATACATGTAAGCTATAAATGGAATGGAAACCTTTTAAATAATGGTAAAGGAGACATTAACATGAGTGTTCATGTTCGAGTCGTGTGTGACTGTAGATACACATGCTTGTATACTCCTGGTGTCAAGTTTTGGGTCCGAATGTGTGCAAGTTGTTTTTCTTTGAATAAGTCTTTCGAGTCTCGAGGTAGAGTGACAACACCTCTTGTGCTCCAGTTCGACACCATTGTGGTGCTATTTTTCGTTCGCACGCTGCCTTCTCCTTCGTCGGTATTGTCTTCTATCGCATTTCCTTTTTCCCTTGCGTTTTGTCATATGCAAATTTTGATCGAGCTGAGTTAGTCTCTGCCCCGGCCCCTTCGGGGCCTCCTTTGGTCCTCCAGGTAAATTAGTGCTATCGCCACATTTCTTTTATATATTTGTTGGGTCCTCATCCACAGGTATTACCTGTGGCCTGCTTCATCATTGGACCCACACACACATTACCTGGTGTGAGTGGGTGGACTCTACGCATTTGTAAGCAGAGCACTTAAAAGGTGAAACGCAAGGGATTGTGAGTGAGTTAAAATTGCCTCAAAGATCCTAAAATTACTATTTAATGAGCAAGGTCTTGGGCAAGATTAAAAAACAATGGGATTTCATAAGGATATGATGGTTCTTGACATCAGAAGGCTGATATGTTTCAGCCGTGTAACTGCCCAGAGCGTCAATCTGCTTTCTTCAGGACCACATTTTTCTATATTTTAAATCCCTGCTTGGTGTGGTTGAACTTCACAACCTATTTCAATGCATTCATAACAATTTTTAAGAAAGCATGCACGCAACTATATAGACCGTACTTAGGACTCTCTCCTCGTTATGGTCATGGCTGAAAAGAGAATAGACGTCAGTCATGAATTTATAAGACATTCCATGGTGAATGTCCTTTCGCTTAGGCACAATATCCCTTTAAAGTGTGTCAAAGCATGCGCATACGTGTGAGTCACCCCTCAATGCATCATTCCTGATTTTGTAAATGTCACAAATATATGCATTTTAAGGGCACAATGGACAAATGAAAAAATAAAATTAAAATCCAATTTAAAAGTGACAGAGTACAACATGCACACACAGGGTTGTGATAGTTAGTCTACCTACAGTAGACGTACAGTCTACCTAGTTTTTGCAGGGGAGACGGTCCCTGTAGTCAAACACTGGAAGAAGAGATGCAAATGGTTTACTTTCTGTTTGAATATGCAATACAGTCTTTCTAAACATGTGGACTGATGGGTATAAGGCTCTTACTTCTTCAAGGGATCTCGTCCGTGACGATACCTACATCTATCCCTGCCACCCTGCATCTTAGCGTTCCTCATGCCTAATAGCGTTTCTCGGAAGCCGATTTCACCGGACCGTTTAAATCACGTGATCAGATACTCAGGCTAATGTTGTTGTGTGCCTGGCATATTTGAGGAATTCTAGGCGTTACAAACCCTTTTCCGAGTGGTTTGGAAAAGGCCAGGCGATGATGTTGCAGATAGGGTAATGGTGGCGCTGCGGCGTGTCGTGACCTCGATCCAGGTGTGTGGCTGGGAAGTGGGAAAAGTAGTCCCGCTCTTCTTCCTGAGTATTGACAGCTGAGCGGAGACGGGTCAGCGTCATGTCAGACCGGGAAGGCTGGGAGAGGTAGTCCCGGTGAATACTAACGTATTACAGGTCAAAAGGCTGTGAATGATACTACAGCTGCTCTTTTTCTGACTATTGTGAACCATTTGTCAAGTGAAGAGTTCTGCCACTGCTCCTAGGACACATGTAGCCTGTATCTATGTCAAGGTGTTTCTGTAATAAATGATTTCACCAAGGAATTATCATTGATCAGGACCTTGATATGGGTGGACAATTCTGCCATTACTACACAGTTACATATGGCTTGTGCTACAGTATGTTTGTGTCAAGGCAGTTCACAGTGTTTATGGAAATACCAGACCCTGTATGTTTATAAAATATTCCACCATGGAATTTCATCATTGAGACTCCGATATGGCTGGACAATTTGTGAATCCACTTCTGTTCCTTTTCAAAGAATTAGTTCTAGATTCCTCTTTTCTGCTTTTACCTGTTACAAAATGATCCATCTGAGGTCATTCACTGTGTGTTTCGTAGTGATATAATGTTCTGCCATTTTGGTGCTACTACGTCTACACCGAATATTACTCTTGTGTTAACTGATTCTTGTCCTTAATTTCCTTGTTGTCATCCCCAAGTACTTTAGGTTACAAGGGCAGCTGATCATGTAAATTACTTGGTTGGTATTGCAGTGTCTGTTTTCTAAGCTTCCATGGGATGCTAAAGTCCAGATCAGTTTCTTTAGTTGGTGCAGTGAGGTGACATACGCTACATTGGCTACATAGGTAATGTCCAGTGACTTGGGGTAGGCCCAGTGCTGTCTGTATGGTATTTATTGGTTTAGGGTCCTGTCTGGGTCTTGTGTGTACCAGAGTGTTGCGTAGTCTTTTCACCCTTTTGTGAGAGAACATGGGGTAATCCCATTGTCTTGTACCCATATTCAGTATCCGCCAATTGCGTTTAATGATTTTCTTACTGTATCTGATCCCACGTTGTATGTGGTTACACATACTAAGGGTGATCTGTTTTTTGTCGTGTTGGGGTTTCTAGTGATGCATCACGATTCTGATTCCTTGCCCTCTTCGTTTTTTGGATTGTGTTCCGGGTAGTTACATGCTCAGTTTGTCTGATGGTATATAAGCCTGATGTCTGAAGTCCCTGATCCGGCTACAGTTCCTTCGAAGGAGGAGGAACTCTGTGTAGGGAAGGTTTTCCCGTAGGGGGCAAGGATGAAAACTATCAAAGCTCAAAAGGTAATTTTTTCGCTGTGGGATTATGGAAGTATCAGTCTGGAGTTTTCCCCCTTCATGAAACATTTTACATCAAGGAACGTTAGTGTGTTGTTCAAGGTATGAGTGAACTTTAGATCCTAATGTGGTCATTTAGCCAAGTGACAAAGGCCTGCGCTGTAGTCATGTTGCCTTTCCATACTAAAAAGACATTGTCTATGTAGCGTTTCTACATGGAAATATGTGTATGATATGTGTAAGATATGTTTCATTTCTAGGTTGTAAACATACAACCCTACCACACTTGCAGCGAAGGTGTTCCCCATAGAAGTTCCATGGGTTCAAAGGAACAGTATGCCTTCGAACACAAAAATGTCTTTTGTTTGGGTCAGTCTTGGGCATTCCATGATTAATTGTATGGGGGCTGTGTAAGTGTAGTCTTCCCATTCCAGAATTTCCCTTATGACTTCTAGTGTGTCATTTTGAGGAAGTCTTGTAAATAAACTTTCGACATCATGATTCATTAGTAGGTTGTCCTGTTCACTTCATTCCATATCTTTTATTTGTACCAACCGATCTTTTGTGTCTTTGATGTAGGTTTGTGTCTTTTGTAGTATGGGTTCGCAAAATTGAGACAAAGGCTCTAATAGCGAGCTGATCCCTGATACTATAGGTCGTCCGGGCGGAGGGTCCTGGTTTTTGACGATTTTTGGGAGTGTAGAAATAGTGGATTCTCTGGTAGGTCTTTCTTAAGAAATCTCCCTCATGTTTACTAATCCATCCTTCACATTCTGCCTCTGCAGTCATTGATACAATTTCTACCCTCGGTCCTGGAGTCAGGGTCCCTCTCTCGGATCTTGTAGTTCTGTTTATCACCTAATAATCTTTGACATTCAGTTCTATATGTAGTAGTGGCTTTATGGTAACCTCAGTGTCGTTTTGTAATTCAGTAAGTGCCACACATTCTGTGTTGCTTAATTTTTGGAATTTTCTTACTCAGCTGGGGTCTAGCTTTTCTATTTCTGTGTGTAATGCCTTCTCAAAGGTCAGTAGTTCTAATGGAGTAGAATGAGTGGTAGGGTAGTATGTAGATTTTTTTCCTTATGCCTGTTGTGGAGGTCTTGGTCTTTGAAATGGGCTTTTGATCGTAACTTTCGAAAAAACCCTACTAATTCACAGTGTAAGTGAAATTTGTCAAATGCAGATATTGGCACTAAACCCAGACCTTTAAGTACCTATATTTGAGTTTGTGTAAGGGTTTTGTCAATTAGGTTGGTCACTGGCTTGCCAAAGTACTTAGTCCCTGTTGTGCTTGTGACATGCTCCTCGTATGTATACGGGTGTCCTGTAAGTCACAATGGACCCTGTTGTCTTTAATTCTTTTTCCTCCTCCGACCCTGGCCTCTGGCTAAAAAAGGTGGACGTTGATTGTTTGGGTGGTGTGGGGGAGCTATTGGGTTAAAAGGAGGACCCCATGGTAGCATGTGTTGGCCTTCTGGGGCAAAAGGGGGTTGAAAAATTGAGGTGTCATGGGTAGTTACACACTTTCCAAGGGCGTGCCAATGGTCTTCGCCTGTTTCTTGTTTTGTTGCCCCATTTGTATTCATTATCACTACCCCAAGATTCGGCGTCCGTAGATTTATCGTCTGAGGAGTTTGTGCCAGATAAATCTGAGTTAGTCTGTTGGTACTTTATATTCAGGGGTTGAATAAGGGTATGTTTTACGGAAGGAAAAGCGTGACACAACTTTCTGGAGCTTCTTTATTTTAGACTGTTTGAGGTATTCCTTATATTAATTTGTTTCTTTATTAATTTCATCTAGCCTTTTCTTGAAAGCTGTGACTGTAGCTCTCATCTCTCCTTTGTTGGCTTGTGTGTCCACCTAGATGGTTTCTGAAACTTTGTGCTGTTCTAATTATTAAAATTAACCAATCTCTAGAGACTTTCACAACTGTGATACTGTACCTTCATGGGCTCTGGCCCCAGGGTCTAATGCGAAATCGAAAGTGACTAGGGGTCCCATACACTGTTTGTTCCGGGTCTCTTTTGGCACTGCTTTCAAAGTAAATAATGACCTTGCCCAAGTAACTTGCTGACTGTGGCGCTTACCAAGGAGTTGATAGGGGAGAAGATCTGTGATGAAGGGTTAGGTCAGGACAAATTTGATGAACTATGTTGGAGGCACCTTTACTGGGCCAAGAATTTTAATGGCTTGGAGATTTTCGAATCCGATTTGAATGTTTTGGTTAAGGAAGAGAAGGCTTATGACCGAGTATGATAGCTCAGAAGCTGATCATTCCCTGCCACCTTAAAATGACTGGTATTTACTTGGAATCACCAAAATGGTAATGGCCTAGAAGCTTCTCTGGAATGGGACATTTTTGACCCCTTTGAGCCTGCTTCAGGGGAGGTCTCCCTGTTTTAGAACAGTTTTTCGGAAGATGGCAGATGCCCTAGAACTGACTTTGCCTTCTGCGAAAGTGAAATTTAGCATCCTAACTGAAATATTGCAACTCTCCACAGGTTCCACGGAGCCCTTGCTCCTTCTTAAGGAGGCTTTTCCGGACCATATAATGGCTGCATGGTAGAAACTCTTTTTGGATCCAACAGTCGACAGGCAGATTGCAGTAGACCTGCTCTGGGTGACACACACATTTTTTCCTCCCATCAGTCACCATAGAGTCTAGTGGTTCATATGACTTCAGAAGAGAACCTAAACGCTTTCTCGAGGGCTCGCCCTTACATGGAATCCAAAATGTTTAGCACTTTAGGTCGCAAAGTTAGTGTCTCCAGCAGCTTGGCTTCCCACAGGGTTAATGATACCTACCTTTTAGGCTAATTGCTCATGTCTTATGGGAGCTGATGAAACCTGAGATTGTTAGTCTGTCAGAACACATGAAGAAGCCATTCTTTGAGCTGGTGAGTGATGGCCTGGATATATCCAAATAGAACCTGAAGTGTAGTTTTGACTCTGCAGACACCATTGTTTGGCTTGTTGGTATGGATGTTGCATTATGTTGACATGCTTATATCCTTTCCACTTTATTTTTTTGGGGATAACCATGCTACACTCATGGACAGGCACTTTAACTGAGCTCAGCTATTTGGAGAGAATACTGTCTCTGCTTTTGAATGTTTCAAGAATAGCATGGCTATGGTGTGTGTCTTAGGCTTGGCTTCACCTGAACACAGGTAGTTGTCTGCGTTCATCCACACACCACAGAAGATGTATTGCTCCTTTCAAGGCAGGAGCGGATCTAGGTGACACCTCAAATCCTCTGTGGGCTCTGCCATCACAAAACTTCTCTTTCTTTCTTCACCCAACACCATATTCATATGGGGGTTTAGGGGGTTGTCCCATTTTGTCACTCATTTAGAGATGATGACGATAGACCCATTAACTGATCTGACCGGGTAAGTCCCCTCTCCTTCTCTTCCTGTACTCCCCTCCAGACCACCCTCCTTCCTTAAGTGCGTACTCTTACTCGTGCCTCAATCTTGGAAGCTAAAGTCCTTTCCTTGCTTGCAAAAGGGGCCAAAAGCATAGTGCATTTGGAGGAGAATTAAGGGCTCAGATTGTACTGCCTTTACTTTTTAGTGCCAGTGAATGACAGAGTCCTGAGACCCATCCTATGTCTTTGCCAAGTAAACCTGTTCCTTCCATCTTCAAATTCTCACCCACAGGTGCTACTTGAGGTTCAGTATAGGTTCTCGATATTATGAGTTTGCCTTCCTACCATTCGGACCAACAGCCCAAGCGTCTCTCAAAGGTGTTGTTGATCATGGCACCCCTGCTGCTGAGGACAGGGGTCCATGTATTTTCATTACTGGACAACCAGCAGTTGAAAGAGTCTCTGACGCTGGTCCTGGTGTATCCCCAGCAGACCATGATTCACCTCCATTACCTGCCTTATACCAACTGAGTCCAGATGTTTCATTTCACTCCCACACAGAGGCTCATGTATATTTTTGATGATTCATATTTTTCTGAATCTTAATTTGGATCCCAGTCAATCCTGTTGATGCCTCACAATGATGGATGAATTCTTCCAGTGGTGTCTGAGGAGAGGGAGTTCCTTATGGGGAAAGTTGTGAAAGTAACTGACATCTGCATGCCGAGGTGGCTCCTATATAGGTACACTGCTGACACGGAGTTGAACGACGCCACTGACTGCTTCATAGCGGTACGGTTTAAAGATCTTCTGGATCCAGTCTCGACACCTGGAGATATTCAAAGGTAAGGAATCTGTGGCTGGTTAGTCTCCATCAGATAAGGTATTACCGAAGCTAAGTAACTTGTTCATTTGTCACTGTCAAGGGTCTCTTGACTATACTGTGCACACCTCGAAGGTGTGCAAAATATTTACCAGGAACTCCTGCCTAGTTGATGCGCAAGATACCACAATGACCTCACATTCGGAACTCAGTCATTGCTGGAAAAATGTTTTTAAAACCAGTTTGAAATCTGGAAGGACTATTCATAAGGTGAGAAATCTGTAGGAAGATTGTGTCCACCAGAAATATTAGCAAACATAAGTAAGTTTGTCTTTTGTATACATTTTTTCAGTGCAGTCTCTCACTTTTTTCAAATATCTCATACACAACAGGTATGATTATTTTTTTTCCACATTCATCTTTATTGGCAAACAGAGTAGAATGGGATTACATGTGTGTCTTAAGTGAGGAATTGGCAAATTTGTACATCAGGAACTGCTTGACAAATCCCTAATTATCATGTACCACAAGTCTTTGGGAAGGCCTACAGTGCAGGGGTTGGGTATTAGGGGCATAGGTATGTCTACCTGGCCCCAGGCATGAAATATGAAAGGTGCTGTAGCTACCCAGGCCAAGTAAATATGAGCAGCCATGACTTCTCACAGGATTTAGAAACCTAAGTGTGCAGAGTGGTGGGGTAAAATAGGGAGGAAACGTTACTGTAGAAGAATGGGGGAAATCAAAGAAGCTTAGGAAATCCTTTGGTGTGTGCATGAGATGGACTTAAGTGTTACCTACCTAGGAGTTCTAAAGAAAGGGGGAATGGGTATAGGTTGTCCTCCATATTTTTATTTTTCTGCATGTCTAGGTGTACAGAGACAACAAGCATGGCCCACCTAAGTCAAATAGGAGGATTATGAAAACAGCGGGAGGCTAGATACTCTGTTCCACCTGTAAGCAGAGTAAGGGAAGACCTCTTTAGTTGCAGGAACTACCCTTCTCTATCAGGGAAGTCCAACTTATTGAGTCCCCCATATTGTTTGAACCCCATATAGAGAAATGGATATTTTAAATATTTGAAAAAATTAGGGGTTATGGGGGTTACACTATATTGCAGCCTATTCACATCTGTAGAGTTCTCAGTGTTTGTCTTCTTAACAAATTTGCTGCATCAACTTGGCATAAAGCGACATCCTGTCCTCTGAAGCCACCTTTTAGATGGGCAAGAAACTGAAGAGGTCACAGCTCCACATTTTGAGGCCTCCCTTTGCTGTTCCTCCATTGCCTGTTGTCTACTGATGTTTATTGCGTTTACATCTGGGAAGAACTAGATTTGGTTCCTTAGGTGGTAAAGCTTCTTGTTTTTATCTTTGCTGCTGCTCGGACGACCACTCTGTTTTCAACCTTACCCGCTCAAGGGTGACAGGCTCTTTGAGTCCAGATATCCTTTTTAGGTCTTGCCTAGCGTTGCAGCGCAAAGCGCTGCTCGCTCGGCGAGAGATTTTGTGAATGAGGGGTTTTCAGAAAGGGACTCGAAGCCCCGCCCCTCATTTCCATTGGCTTGCTTCACCGTTTATGCTAAACGGTGGCCTGCCATTGGAAATGGGGTATTTTGGTTGCCGCCCTTTCGCTTTTTGGTCCAGCCCATCCGGACTGGTTCGTCTGCTTTGCGTCTGTCGCAAAGCACTTTCTTATCTTTATGGGGCCATGTGTTTCTAATTAGCGTGGAGGAGCGCACTGCCCCGACCTCTCAAAGGAAAAAAATCTTAGTTTCGTCAAGATTTTTTTCCTTTTAGAGGTCGGGGCAGTGCGCGCCTCCACGCTAATTAGAAACACATGGCCCCATAAAGACAAGAGATTGATGCTTGTTCCTTCCGCTCTCACCCCAGCCTCTTCTCTTCTCCGCTTTACTTTGCTCGTTTCCTGTTGGCGCTCCCCGACCCCTCACTGCTGATCACCCTCTCCACTGGGGCCCTTTTCGGACGTTTTGTTCTCTCTCGTTTTCGGCCTTCCCCCTCCTCTTATCCCTTTCTTTTTTTTTTTCTTGTCACCTTTTTTTTTGCTTCCTGTCACGCTACACCCCCTTACCTTGCCTCCCAAACCCCTTACCGTCTTACACATTTTTTGTCATTTCTCAGCGTGATACCCTTCTCCACACACTTTTCATCTGGCATAACTCACCCCCCTTCTCTCTGATGTGGCTTTCAATAGTAGCCATTTTTTTCCTTCAACCACATTTCAACGGTAGTGCCAAGAGGCCCTTTCGAGGCCGATAAAGCGCTCTATAAATGACTCACTTTCTCTGTTTTTTTGTTGTTGTTCAAATTCTGTATGATTTCTTTCACCTTCTTCGTCCACGCCCCATCTCCATGTCCCATCCCTCCTTCATTCATTTACACCTCACACCCTCTAATCCCCGACTCTTTTCTTCGCTCCCTCACATTTTCTCTTTACTTTGCTCGTTTCCTGTTGGCGCTCCCCGACCCCTCACTGCTGATCACCCTCTCCACTGGGGCCCTTTTCGGACGTTTTTTTCTCTCTCGTTTTCGGCCTCCCCCCTTCTCTTCTCCCTTTCTTTTTTTTTTCTTGTCACCTTTTTTTTGCTTCCTGTCACGCTACACCCCCTTACTCTCCCTCCCAAACCTCTTACTTGAACTAACTGCCTACACCCCGTCTTACACTTTTTTTGTCATTTCTCAGCGTGATACCCTTCTTCTCCGCACACTTCATCTGGCATAACTCACCCCCCTTCTCTCTGATGTGGCTTTCAATAGTAGCCATTTTTTTCCTTCAACCACATTTCAACGGTAGCGCCAAGAGGCCCTTTCGAGGCCGATAAAGCGCTCTATAAATGACTCACTTTCTCTGTTTTTTTGTTGTTGTTCAAATTATGTATGATTTCTTTCACCTTCTTCGTCCATGCCCCGTCTCCATGTCCCATCCCTCCTTCATTCATTTACACCTCACACCCTCTAGTCCCAGACTCTTTTCTTCGCTCCCTCACATTTTCTGTCGCCTTCTTTCTCCCTTCATTTCTACACTTTCTTCTCTATTTATCATCCAGCTTTTTTGTGTGTTTTTTTTTTGTTGCAGTTTTATTTAGCGCTAACTCCACCCGAAAGTATTGGAGTTTGATACCTCCCCCACTTTCCTCTCTAATGCACTTTCGCCTTCCACTGCCTCCTCTGTCGTGTCTCCCTACTCCTCTACTACCGCCTTCTCCTGACTAGACACCCTTACTGTCATTATTATGTTTCTCTCCCCGTCCTTTCATCTCCTGTATTCAGCTCTTCTCCTTCCTTTCCTCTCCCCCTTTCCTTCTCGTGACCTCCACCAGGTCTGTTCCCTCTCCCCGCACTCCTCTTTCTGTTCAACTTTTTCCTACCTCACTTACCATCCCGCCTTGAAATGAAATGAAATGAAAAGGACATTTATAGAGCGCATGGCTACCAGAAGGCCTCCCAGCGCTTAGCATGACTAGTAGACAGGGGGAGGGACAGAACGATTAGTTTAAGGGAATAAAAGAGTTTTGAGTTGTTTCCTAAAGGCAAGATGGCTAGACTCTTTTCGAAGGTGGAGGGGGAGGGCATTCCAGAGTCTGCCTGCATTCAGAGAAAAGAGCCTGCCACCACTTCTGGCTCGTTTGATTCTGGGGATGTCAATTAGATGGAGATCGTCAGAGCGAAGCTTTCTCCTTGCTTTATATGGTTGAATTATGGCTGAGATCAAGGGAGGGCCAGTCCCTAAAAGGGATTTGTGCACAATGCACAATGATTTAAAACTGATTCTTTCTTTTACTGGGAGCCAGTGTAGAGATCGAAGAGCAGGTTTTGCGGAAAGGGATCTGGATGTTCCCGACAGCAATCTGGCTGCACAGTTTTGGATGATCTGCAGTCTATTAATCACTGAGGTCGGAGCTCCCAAATAGAGCGCATTACCATAATCCAATCTAGAGAGTAGAATAGACTGGACCATGATTTTCTTGGCTTGAGGAGGGAGCAGAGGAAGCACTTTCCTCGCCATTCTAATCAAGCCAAAACAGATAGCTACTGTCTTACTGGCTTGCACTTGGAATGTGAGATTCTGATCTAGCCAGATGCCCAGGCTCTTCTTCTCCTCCACTACTCTCCCCCCTGCATTAGCCCATCCCCTCGGTACCCATCGACGCTCCCTCCTTCCCCTGCTGTCCCCTTTTCGGAGAGTTCCAATGTTTTCATCACCACTACCCTCAGCCTTCCTCTTCATCTCTTCCCTCTTCATCTCCTTCCCTCTTCATCTCCTTCCCTCCATAAGCCTCACTGCCCTGCACTCTCCCTCGTCCGCATACTTCCCTCCTTTACTCCTCTCTGCTCGCTCTCCTCCACTCCTCCCGTGTCCTGGCTGGACCTCCCTCTCCTCCTCCGCTCCACCACGCTCACTCCCAAACTCAGTTGCCCTCCGCCCTATCTATCAACTGAACTTTCCCCTCATTCACCTCTCCCTCTCCCTCAAGCCCTTTTTTTCCGACTAGCCCCCTCTCTTGTACACCTATCTTCTCTCGTCCCTCGTCTGCTTTGCCCTCTCCATTCCGCGATCATGCCACCTCTCCCCATCCTGTCCACCTTCCTCTCATCTTGACTCTCTCACATTTACTGTTTCCACCCCCTCTTCATCTTGTCTTCTCCGCCTGCCCTCTATGCCACAACCCTGCTTTCCACCCCTCCCCTATCCGCCGCTCACTCCCTCTCTACTTCCCCCTTCGCTTCTCTCTCCTTTTTCTTGTCTCCTCTTTTCTCTCACTGCCTCTCGTATTCAGCCGGCCATACCGCCTCCCTCCTGTACCCACCCCAGTGTTCATTTTCCCCTCTCGTTTATAGCCCTGCCTTCCTCCCTCTTCCACCCACCCTTCATTTGACCTCTCTCCACCATCTCTCCTTCCTCCACCCCTCTACTCCTTTTCTTCTTATGTCAACCCTTCACTTTCCCTCTTCTTGTCTTTTGCTACCCACCTCTCACCTGATCATTTCCTCTCCACTCAAATCCGGCTTGCCCTCTTACCCCTCCACTATAACTCTTCCCGGGCTTTATTTTCTCTGCCCTCCCCACCCCTCTTTTCTACACTTCTCCTCTCCAGCTACCTTCAGTGTTGACTCTGCACCTTCCTTCTCTTTTCCCCTTTCTTCTCCATTCCTTAGCTCTCCTTCTCTGTTTAACCCCTCTCCACCACCGACTCTTTCCCATCCTCGTTCATTCTCTCTTCACTTCTGCCTCTCATACAATTTTTTCACCTTTGCCTCTCCACCAACCCTCTCTCATTTACACTTTAGCTTCTCGCACCATCAATACCACCACCAATACCACTACCATCAACACTACCACCACCACCAATACCACCAATACCAATAGCACCACCAATACCACCACCACCAATAATACCACCAATACCAATACCATCACAACCAATACCACCACCAATACCACCACCACCACCAATACCACCACCAATACCACCACCAATACCACCACCACAAATACCACCAATACCACCACCAATGCCAGCACCAATAACCCACCACCAATACCACTACCACCACCACCAATACTAATAGCACCATCAATACCACCACCACCAATACCAACACCACCAATACCAATAGCACCACCAATGCCAGCACTAATAACCACCAACACCACCACCATCACCAATACTACCGCCACCAATACCACCACCACCAATACCACCACCACCAACAATACCACCGCCACCACCACCGATACCACCACCACCAACAATACCACCGCCACCAATACCACCACCATCAACAATACCACCGCCAATGCCAATACCACCACCACCAATACCAATGCCAATACCACCACCACCACCATCAACAATACCACCAATACCACCACCAATACCACCACTACCAATACCACCGCAAATACCACCACCGCCAATACCATCACCATGGATACCACCAATACCACCACCACCAATACCAATAGCACCACCAATACCACCACCACTAATACCACCAATACCAATACCATCACAACCAATACCACCACCAATACCACCACTAATACCACCACCACCACCAATACCACCACCAATACCACCACCACCACCAATACCACCACCACCAATACCACCACCAATGCCACCACCACCACCAATACCACCACCAATGCCAGCACCAATAACCCACCACCAATACCACTACCACCAATACTAATAGCACCACCAATACCACCACCACCAATACCAACACCACCAATACCAATAGCACCACCAATACCACCACCACCAATGCCAGCACTAATAACCACCACCACCGGTACACCACCAACACCACCACCAATACTACCGCCACCAATACCACCACCACCAGCAATACCACCACCACCAGCAATACCACCACCACCAGCAATACCACCACCACCAGCAATACCACCGCCACCAACAATACCACCGCCACCAACAATACCACCGCCAATGCCAATACCACCACCAATACCAATGCCAATACCACCACCACTAATACCACCACCACCATCAACAATACCACCAATACCACCACCAATACCACCACTACCAATACCATCACCATGAATACCACCACCACCAATACCACCACCAACACCACCATCACCAAAACCACTATCAATACCACTACCTCCAGCACCAATAACTCCACCAGTACCACCACCAATACCTCCACCACCACCAATACCAATAGCACCACCACCACAATACCACCACCAATGCCATCACCAGTGCCATCACCAATAACCACCAATACCAACACCACCGCCAATACCACCACCAATACCACCACTACCAATAGCACCCCCACCAATACCACCACCACCAATACCACCACTAATACCACCACCACCAATACCACCACCAATATCACTACCAATACCACCACCACCAATACCACCACCACCACCACCAATACCACCACCACCAATCCAATACCACCACCACCATAACCAATACCATTGCCAATACCACCACCAATACCGATACCACCACCACTACCGATACCACCACCACTACCGATACCACCACCAATACCACCACCATCCCCAATACCGCCATCACCAATACCTCCACCAACAATACCAGTACCACCACCAATATCAGTAGAACCACCACCAATACAACCACTATCAATACCGCCACCACCAATACCACCACCTCCACCAATGCCACCACCAATACCACCACCACCAATACCACCACCTCAGTGACTCTCGCTCACTAGTAATAGCAGGGGCACTGTATGAGGCCGGAGCTGCAGCTGAGACCATCCCTCCCTCCATGCCTGCCATAAAGCACAGCCCGCCTTGCACCAGGAGGTGAACCCAGGGCCCTACTACAGCTGGAGTGTTTTTTATTAGGCCAAATATAGCAATGACATTACACAATGCCACACTGCACATTCAAACATGGAGAGGGCAGGAAATAACCCCACCCACCTCCTGCTCTTCCTCCTGAGCCACGACAGTGTAATCGCAGAGCGAAAGGTGTTGGAGCTCTTTGTTAGTGTTTATAGCTCGGATCATATGTAACTCTCACTTCACACTTTGTGTCTGTGTAATTTACAAAACTTACACATCTTCTTCACTGCACTATTTATCACTACTTTGAAGACGTTGCAGGCCGGTCTCTTCCTCTGATATTTACAATCTAACAAGCGGTCGAGAAGGCCCTTTATTGCAATGCAATAGGTCTCGCATTTGCGAGAGTTTAAGCTATTAGTATTGTTAATGACAATGCCTTTTATGTTTTAAAACCCAAAACATAAATAAAATGCATTGTCATTTACAATGCCTATAGCTCAAACTCACGTGAATGCGAGACCTATTGCATTGCAAATGCTTGTTTGAACCTCTAGTGGGGATTCTCAACAGCTTTGCTACCCTCAAAACGACAGTCTTCTATGTTAGGAAAAAACAATTACGATATATCTTTTGTCATTGTTAGTTTGGGTTAACTTAATATCTTAATGATACTGGCTCACCAAAGTTATTTCTGCATTCCACCTTGTCTAAGCAGATGATAAAGTTCATTTGGGAGCTGGTATGTCTGTGCTTACATCTTGCCAATCCTACCCCTCATAAAGGCAGACTTCTTCATCATTGTCCACTAATCACCTCCTCTTCCTGTTCAGTGTGTCCTGATTGACTATCACCATCAAGTTCAAGCTTCAAGTTTTTATTTGATGTAGTTCTCTACTGAGAACAACACATTTTAAAAATACATTTGTTATAAAACATTAGTAGGATAATCATTTCTAAACAATTTTAAAAAGCTCTTTAAAAATTTAAACAAATTATGACATACAAATTCATCAAGCGGAGATTTAAGAAGCCAAATAATGCCTTGGACTGAAGTGATATTATATCTGGTTCAAATAGGTTTTAAATGCCGGCGTCTGGCCTCGACTGTCGGATTTGGGCATTCGAACAGAACATGCGGTAAGTCTTGCACTCCTCGGTCACATAAATCACAGATACTGGTGGCGTTTTCAGTGAGGTTCCATCTGAAAGTAAAGGCTTTTAAAGGGAGAATCCCAAGCTGTAATAAAATGATACAACGCTGGACTCCATGCCCTAATGTAAAATGGATGTATTGTTGCTGGAATTTGTATTCTATTGCGTACTGTTCGTAATGTTTTAATTGAGAGCAATGCTTGATGTCGAGGTCGTAACTTATTCTCGGTGTCAAGTGTTTTAAAAAAGCCTCAAGTGAGCAGGAGTCCAGGATTTCAAAAGTGTTATTGTAAAGTTTGATAATGTAAAAGCTGTAATTAGATTTTGTCTAAAAGTGTGATGCAATGATTCGGTCCTGAAAGTCTCTGTTTTTAATATAAATCTTAGGGTTCCTTGTTCAGCGTGTATAAGATTGTAAGCCCATCTTATGATGCTAGAGATAGCTTTGGCATACGAGCTAACCAAAGAGAGCTCGAGGCGCAGAGCTTGTGCAGGAACTGCTTGTTGGACTTTAATCAGTTTACAGAGGATTTTCCCTTCTTTGATTTGTATTTGTTGCCACTGTTGTATTGGAATATATTCCAATGCATACTATAAAGTGGGTGGAATTTTAGAACTAAAAACCTCTAAAAGATAGTGAAAATGCCTGTGTCCAGAAGAGGAATATAAGCGTTGAAGTGCCCCAACGTGTACATCTGCTTTGCGGCCTATGTGCTGAAAGTGAAAGGAATTTTGTAATGTTTGTGTAAAAATTTGTCCCAGATATGTGTATTCATTGACCACCTCTAAAGATTTTCCTCTTAGTGACAAGTTGAATTTCGTATATTGCTTTCTTCCTCTAAACGGAACAATTTTCGTTTTAGATATGTTTGGGACTTAAAAAAATTCTTCTGTATATCTGGTTAGAGCCTGTAGGTTCCTTTGTAGGCCGAATGGTGTAAGATCTAATATAACCACGTCATCGGCGTACATCATAATGTGGATTTTACAGGATGATATTTTTTGGGGGAAATTAATTTGTCTAAAACCGTGCAGGAGATCACTTATGTATAGTGAGAGTAAAAGGGGGACTAAAAGACAGCTTTGCCTCAGGCCATTCGGTGTAGCTATTGGTCGAGTGAGTCCCTTCTCTCTCCCCATTTGTATTTGACACCATGTTGCTGTGTGTAGTGATGTAATTATATTAAGAAGTTTATCAGGCATTCCTGATTTTCCAGAGTATTGGTCTGTCTATAATGTCAAACGCTATCACCATCTGCGCCACATTTTTCAAGCAGGTTTCCCCTTTCACATGCTGGTTGGCATGCCTATGTACCGAGGGAGTTTCTGAAAATTTCTGCAGAAGCAAGTCTTTTTTTCCTACTTCATTGTGTAGAGCTATTGGCCCTTACTGTTCTTCATTTTGTGTTTTCCAATTAGTCATCAAGGGAGCTTAAGATCAAGCTCTCCTGTGGATTTGTGAAAGTTGATCAGTGAGGTTTTACCGGCATGCATTTAGTGGCAAGCTCAAAGGGGCCACAATGTTGAGTCGTATGTACGGGCTTTCTCGCTTTGCTGCAGGGATCTCCTCTAGATGGGCCACACTTGCAGGATCACAACTGAAAACTGGTGGGAGAGTAACATAGGGAACATCCTTGCTTCATTTTCATCAGCTTTGTTCCTTGAGCTGCTCCAGTGATTTTTTTTTTTCTGCCATCTCAATCTCTGCACATCACACCAATGTTTGACGGTTCCCAGTCTCCAATTCTGCCTCTCTTTTTTGCCCTAGCCACTGTCTTATATATACATGCAGCTGATTATCTTGCAGGTCTGTTGCCTGCTCCATGATCTTCCTCAGCAGTCTTGCTACACCATTGATCATTTTAGCATCTTCTGCCATTGGCAGGGTCTGGAGCGCTGTACCGGGCTAGGCTGGTAGATCAAACAGGCAAATTATTCACAGCTCCTCTTGATTATTTTCTCTTATTTGACTACTGAATTTGTATAAATAAAATAAAAAATGATATCTGATTCATGATTTCTTTAGCATAGATTTAGAACCATGTTGGTGCACTGGTAAGATAATTTGTGATGGTCTTTTAAACACTTAGATCCATTGGTTTGGTGTTAGTTCCACCCTTGAGTCTAAAGACTTGCCCTATTTATGTATCGGATTGGTGCGGTAGGAACTGTTCCAGGGGCTGCAGGTCTGTTGATATTCTGTCAGTGAAGATGAATTTTTTCAAATGGAGTTATTTTTATGGTTTTATGACATTGCAGCTATTTTGCAGACTGGTATAGATGTCAGGGGATGTAAAAATGTTTTTCGCTTTGCTCTGTGCATATTTTATTTGATGTGGGTTTGATAGCTGTTTCTACTGAATAGTTCTAAATCTATTTTGAAATATGTGTACGAATGGACTTGGAAAATCTTAATCTCTTAAGGTTTCCAGGCATCACCAGAGACTCAGCTCCTGAGTTGCATCATCAATGAGACCTACAGCAGCAGTTGTCAGTACCCCAGAGCGAAGTTTATTTTTTGTGCAGGTTGCAGATTCTAGGTGGGCAAAATGTTATACCTTTTGTGCAAGAAGGTTTAAACTATGACCATTATTTCTAAAGCTTGCTCCCAATAATACTTAAGCTCTTATGACACTCAGTACCACTGTATGAGGTGTCTGGTGTTATACAACACCTCTGAGACTGCAGTTCTTTCTTGGCCATGCATCCCAAAGCAGTCTGAGTAGTGCTTAATTCTTCTTTCCCATTGTGTAACAAAACTGTGTTGGGGTTTTCTGTATACCAATCCAAGTTGGTATAATGGCTCTAAAGCATATCATATGGGTTCTGGATTGACCCCCCACCCTCTTACAGGACCTCCTTTTTTAAGAAAATAATTCTTCCTTTGGGATTGGATTCCCTGGGAACCTAGTTCTGTTCTAGTGCTTAATTTGGCATGGTTGCAGGTAGGGCTCAACAGCTCTTATTTTTCCTCAATAGACTTTGATCCAAAACATAACAAGTAGAAAGGAAGAGAAAAATGGAAAAACATTAACAAAGGGGAAAACCAGGGAAGTAAAAGTACCTAAAAGAGTGAAAGAAAGAGGCAGGCAGTGTCTATCAGTGTATGAAAGAGACATGAGGTGGAAATAAGGCTATACAGCCGTGGTATTAGGCTCCCTGACCTTCGATCACTCCGGCCAAGGGCTTCTGAGAAATCTTTGGGCACAGACACTTACTGTTTTACAAATGAAGCACTGTATTGTTCAAATAGACTCAACACAGTGATCTACAAAGGGTATTTAGTTTTTAAAAAGTCATCCCTCCACTCCAGTTTTCCCTCTCTCAGGGGGATGTGCAAAGAGTTAAAAATAAACTCACTAGCAACTCGTGGATCTTTTCAACTTAGATAACCCACTTATTTGGAGGAAGCTGGGTTTGTTGAGTCAGATAATGCAAGTATGCCTCCCTATGTAATAGTGTAGCAAGTGTGAAAAGAACAAGAAGCTCTGCATTGACATGGAAATGATGGGCAATAAAATTAAGCTCCTAGCCATGAATGGTTAGTTTAAGTAAAATCCTCCCTCTCTGTAGAACCTCTTTAAAACCTGGTGGCTGAGGACATCGTATGATTGAGGTAATTTACTGGAAGCAGTGTCGGCAGCTAGGGAAAAGTAGTGTGGGGTGGGGTCAGTTTGGGGGGGGGGGGTTTAGAAGAAAAAAATCTCACTTACCGGAGTACAGACTCCGCCTCTTCTCCGTCCTCCCTCTGTTCCTGGCTCTTGGCAGCACACAGGCTCCGAGACTCACTTAAGCCAATCCTGACGCTGCTGACACCAGCATGACAGCATCGTCGTGATCGGTCGAAAAGACGGTGCCTGGGAGCCCTGCACTGTTATCTATCCTGCTGTGAAACATAGCCAGGTATGGAAATGCTAAGTGCTCATCATGTTTTGGCCGATCCAAGACGGCTGGCCAAACAGTCATGCGCACTTCTGGTGCCCACCACTATGCCTCCTTCCTGCTCCGTCACATAGCCCAGCCCAGCCCAACCCTAACCTGGCTCCATACTAAAAATAAAATAACGTAACGTTATTAACGCTGTTATTATCATTTTATTTTTCCTTTTGCGCTGCTCAGGGAGCAGTGAGGCGACGCTCCTCAGCCTTAGCGGAGGAGCCGCTGCTGACTTGAAGGCTTTCAGTATTTGAAACAGAATGGTGCTAGTGTTTTCTCTGCCTCCCTCTTTTAAAATACAATTGGAGAACCATTTGTGTGGATCACAGAAAAAATGTATTGTAAAGGGGAGGACATTTTAAGAGTGGGGTGAGGAAGGTATAGCTTGAAGCTGAGAATGTGAACTAAGAGGAATCTACAGAGCACTGTTGTGGGCTTACATCGAACCTTGTTTAATTTTTCGAAGTATGGTTATTGAGGAAATGCAGTATTACAATGCGCAGTAGAGTAATAGGTTATAGAACCACGTTATGATGCTCCTAGCAAAAGAATCTTAACAATGATTAAATAAGAAAAATAACCTAATTGGCTAATCTATAGTCTTTAGCTCCATGTGCAAAAGAAACCACTCTGGGCCCGAATTTCAGGACTAGAGGGAGTAAGAAAGCGTAACTAGAGTCAAAGTAACAACATGATGAACACACAAACGGACTCCCAAAAACCCTGCAGGCATCCATACAATATTGTCATGGCCCTTGCGGCCCATGTTTGAGGGATAGGTACTTGAACAGACCCACAAGTAGTGTGTGGCCACACAAGGCAGAAGATTGTTTCATGTCAAGTTCACAACAATAGTTATTTCATCACTGTGCTTCCTTTGTTTAAGGAACTTACAGGTAGCCTCCAGGTGAAGAAAAAGTTAAGTGTTTCAGTCATGATGTATTAGCAATTGGTCAGGGAACAGCAAGGAAGCATGCATCCATCCCCAGGAAGGTAAATACTTAGAAATAATCTGCAGCTCCTGCTTTTTCAACAACAGGGTGCTGCTCAAGCTGGGGAAAATATGTGCAGTCCTATCGCTGATCAGATTGTTTTTTCCTTTACCCACTTTTTTTTTTTTTTTTATTTATGAAAGATTTTTATTATAACATAACAAAAAAATCATGTAACATACAGGCATTTCTGTCATACGAGCCCACTGTAAAAACTGTCGAAAGGCTAGTCTATTTACGTACTCTATTTTGGATACATACACATCTTACAGTAAAACAAGGATATTTACACATTGGTTGACTTTAAAACATCTGGATGAGATCGCAAGTAGTCTGTGAGTGGTGCCCAATAGTCTCGTGGTTTTGACCCAGATGGAAGTTCCTCTTCATAAGTTTTTAATGTGTCTTTACAATACCCCATATCTTGCAACCACCTTGTACTGTTTGGACTATTTTTACCATCCCAGCAAATGGATATTCGTCTTTTCGCTAATAATATTGCTATAGTGCATAGCTTTTTCTGCGCAGAGCGCAGTTGCTTCACCAACCCTAGAAGGCAGACCTGTATTGTACATTCTATGGTACTTGCTAGTATTTTGCTCAAAATGTTCATTACTTCCATCCAGTATTCCTGAACCTTTGCACAGCGCCATGCTAGATGGATAAAATCTGCATTGTCTGACCCACATCTTTTGCAGCGCGCATCTTCCCTCAACCCGCACCTTTTCAGTTTCAGGGGGGTGTGGTATGTTTGGTGCAGATACTTGTAATGTATGATTCTCAAGTTCCCATTAGGGGTCAGCATTCCTGTCAGTGTACAGCAAGCGTTCCATTCAAACGCATCTAGTGGTGCTTCTAGATGGATATTCCACCTTTCTCTAGCTTTTTCAGTGTTCCCTGCTACGTCTTCTTGTAATAGTTTGTAGAGTTTGGAGACTAAATGCAGTAATACCGCCGCCGCCTCTAACTTCGGATTAAGTTGGTGGGATAGTGCAAATAACGTGCGTATATTGTGGGAGGTGGATCTTGTGGGTATAAAACCCGCTTGATCAGGTAATATAATAGTCGTCATTAGGGGTTGCAATCTTAATGCTATGATTTTTGCTAGGATCTTTGTATCAGTATTAATCAATGACAATGGACGGTATGAGACACACTGCTCTGGGTCTTTGTCGGGTTTTAGTAATGCTATCAATAATGCTTCTCTTAGTGTAGGAGGAAGTATTTGTCTATCATACGCCTCATTATACATTTCAGCTAAGTATGGGCATATGATGTCCAAGTATTCTTTATAAAATTCTCCAGTAAACCCATCGGGTCCCGGGGATTTACCATTGGGCAGGGATTTGATAGCATCATGTATCTCCTTTTTCGAAATTGGTTGTGTTAAATATTCTCTTTGGGCGTTTGATAGCCACACCATGGCTATGTCCTCTAGGTATGTCCTAATTTCGTCAGTTGTGGCTGTATCCCTTGAGGTATACATTTCGCCATACGTATCCATAAAGGTTTGCAGAATGCCTGCGGTATCATATATCAGATTCCCTTGGTTGTTTCTTATTTTAGTGATAGCATATGGCTGATGATCTTTACGGATTTTTTGTGCTAGTATGCGCCCTGTTCTACCCCTTCTCCATAGTTCCGTGCTATGTGTCTGTTCGTGATATATTTTAACTCAGTTTCTGCATAGTCCTGATATTCTGTTAATGTGTCTCTAATTTCAGCTAGGATTGATACGTAGTTTGTACGATTATATGTTTGTTCTAGTTCCGCGAGTTTTACTTCGCGTTTACTAATTTGGTGCCGTATATCCTTTAGTATTGCAGCGTTGGTGCTTATGCAGATGCCACGTATCGTGGCTTTAAAGGCCTCCCAGAGTAGGCTAGCATCTACCCCCGATTGTTTATTGAAGGAGAAGTATTCCTCCACTGCTGTCCGTATTGTTTCTTTGTACAGGGGGTCTAATAGTGCTTTAGCATTAAAGCGCCATATAAAGGGCGGGGGAATGTAGTTGGGTAGGTTCAGCGTGAGTAGGACTGGGTTGTGGTCGGATAGCGTTTTTGGTAAGTGATTGATATTTTGCACCCAGGTACTGGCTGTCTCCGTAGTTAGCCAGTAGTCCAATCGGGACCAACTGTTGTGGGGTGTGGAGGTATGTGTGCTTATCAAGTCTCGTGGATGGCGCTCTCGCCAAACATCTACCATTCCAAATTCAGACATTCCGTCATGCAGAGCTTTCATCGCATTCTTATGTGGTTCTCTAGTATGGCCTGATCTGTCTAGGTCTTCATCAAGTGTTACATTGAAGTCTCCCCCAGATAAATGCTATGTCTGGTAGGTCCCTTAGGTGTTTCCGTATAGTGCTAAAAAAGTCAGGGTCGTCTGTATTGGGGCCATATATATTAATGAGTCCCACATGGTGTCCACGGAGATATCCTGTAAGTATAATGAATCTCCCTTGGTCATCCACAATAGTGCGCTCTTGTTGGAATTGCACCCCCTTTTAATCAACAGTAGTACCCCTCTTGAGTATGACGAGTAAGAGGATGTCAGGGTCATTTCCGCCCATCTGCTTCCTATCGTGCATTTATTTTGTTTCGGTAAGTGTGACTCCTGTATCATGGCTATTTCCACCTGGTGTCTATCCATATACGCAAACATCTGTCTGATTTTCTTTGGATTATTCAGGCCCCTTATGTTCCAAGTCAGTAATCGAATTGGTCTCGATCTTGTATGATCATTCATTGTGAGCATTGTGTATTGTCTCTAGATGTGTATCTGTATCGTGCGACTTGTGCACAGTGTATTGTACATAGTTTACAAGTGTAGAAGTTGTGTGCAGTTTCATAGCCATGTTGTGTAATACTGCGTCTCGTAGTGACGTGCCTGACAAACTAAACCTACCCCATAACCCCCCACCCACTTTAGCATCCCAATTATGCCAAAGACATATCCTTATATAACAACATCTAAACATCAAAACTTTGTTGGGGAGTACCCGTAATGGGGGCCGCTAGGTACACACATACTCATCCGCAGGGCGGATGTGGCCGGATTTTCGGTATTAAGTTGGCCAGTTCCTTAAGCAGACATATACACCAGCCATGTCCGCTGTTCTATAATACTATTGAATCATAGTGCGTATCTTATACATTACTGTGTTATGCCTATCAACCGTCTAGCACATTTCCATGGGCTGTCTAACAGTGCATTGCACAATATTATAGTCTGTACGTTACGCCACGCTATGGGTAGTTCAATGTCTCAATGTTCATAGGGCGGGTCCGTGTGTCATTTACATATGTGTGTTGGTTAGATCCTACCTTGTGGCGTTCGGAGCATGGAGCCATTGCTTTGCTTCCTCCATCTCGCCATGCATGTTTTTGGTTCCCACGACATCCATGGGAAGTATTTGTACTTATTCTGCTTCCTCTTCAGGCGGTGATGTTGAATGCTCGTGCATAGGAGATCTGCGTCTTGGTTTGAATTTTTGCATGTAATCCTGCACAGCTTTCGGCGTTGTGAATATTTTGGTCTGGTCGTCGTGTACAACTCTCAAGCGCGCCGGATACAGCATTGCATAGGTTATGTCCATGTCACGTAGTTTCTTCTTTACCAATAGAAATTCTCTACGCGCCGTTTGTACTGCGATGGTAAAGTCCGGATAGAAGGATATACGATTTCCTTGGTATTGTATGGTCTGCTTGTCCCGTGCCAGTCTCAAAATTGTGTCTCTATCCCTATAGTTCAGTATTCGAGCTATTATGGGACGTGGGGGAGCGCCTGGCGGAGGCTTCGTCGCTAGTGTTCTATGCGCACGTTCGACGATCAACATGGGTGAGAATTGTTCTACCCCAAATACATCTTGTAGCATTTGTTCTATATATCCCTCCATTCGCCCAGTGTTTGTGGTCTCCGGCACGCCAAGAACTCGTACATTGTTACGGCGGGACCTCGCTTCCAAATCTTCGTTCTTGTTTTTGATGGTTTCTAGTAGTTTCTCCATGGCGGTACATCGTTTAGTCGTGGCATTCGATTCATCCTCTACTGCTGATATTCTCTGTTCTGCTGCATCTAATCGTTTCCCCTGCTTATCAAGCTTGTTTGCTATATTATCCACTCTGTTGGTCAGGGTATCGATTTTACTATCTATGCTTTGTAAACTGTGTTGAATAGCTTGTAGTGCGGTTTCCATTGCTGTATCCTTAGCAGGGGCATTGTCTAGTTCTGTGTCCGAATGGGCAGCTGTGAGCCTCGATGTGCGGCGGGGGTCGAAAGAAAGTTTCGATTGCTGCTTATCTGTTTTGCCCATTTTTTAGTAGCAGTGTGTTTGGTCAGGATGACAGATTGGGGCAGTCCTGCACCGGGACACTTTCCGTAATATGTCGTCGCGTGGGCGCCGCCGTGCAGATTCCACCCGAGCCCAGCTCTCAAGATATAGGCACAGATGCAATGTTGGTATCGCTTCCTTCGGTATACCTGATGTCTTGATCCTACCTCAGCGCATGTAGTTCCGCTAGTGACTCTCCCAGCTTTTCAGGTGGTAGTGTAAAGCCCGGGTATGCAGTTTGGCGTCCATGGCTCGGCATCAGTGTCTAATCTTTTTCCTCCCCTATACACCGTAGTGTGGCGTGTTTCAGAGACACCGTGAGTACCTCGCTGGCCCCGTTGGGTCGCTGTGTAGTTTTTACGCGCTGTGCGTGTTATCCGCTTTTTTTTTGGGGCTATACTTTATCCCTCACTTGTGTTAGGAGATATTCGTCATAGGGGTTTACGCACCTCTGTTTACCTCCCGCCGCTTATGCACATTGTCCGTTTTTATAGGATATGCTGCTGTCGGTGTATAACGCGGTCTTGGGATCTCCTACAGGTGTAGCTTTCACTGTATCGCCGCAGTTATCCGTGTAAGATGGCCGCCACCCCAGGGGAGGTTCCTTCACAGATCATGGCGAGTTCCCCCATCCACTGTGCCCTCCACAGCAGAACCGATCCGCGTCTGTTGATGTAACAAGCAGATGCATCTGGTATCTAGTGTATTTAAGCCTGTGCCATCTTATTATTTAACTCCCGCAGTCGCATGGGGATTGCGCTCTGCTCTGCCAAATATAGCTCAGCGCCGCAGATCTCCTCCACACGTAATGGGCATTTACTTATCTGTCCAGGTGGCCGCTGCGGTACATATCACCATCTGCAATGTCGTCCGGGGTCGGCGTCAGTGTGTAGAGTTCCACCGGCGGTCCTGATTTCAGCCGGGCATTACAGCGCTGATGCAAAATAATTGCCGGTGCGCGCCGCCATCTTGTCTCGGCCAAACGATATCGAGTCACTCACAGTACACTCGGTGTTTTACTTTGGTTTGCTCTCGATCTTTCATCTGGAGCTCTGCTTCTTATTGCTGGCATATTCCGACGTTCATTTTCGTGGTTGTTTCGTTGTTTTAAGGGCCATTTGCATATTTTAGATGTAGATCTGTATTCCGGCCGGCGGAGCAGCACTAGAGTGCAGCCATTCCGCAGTGCGCCCTCTAGCGCCCCTCCCTTTACCCACTTGAGACCCATTTTCCTGCTGCCCTTGAGCACCCACCTCCACCACCAGTGTCCCTACTGTTCATACCAAAAGCATGTTAGGTTGGGAGCCTGGTAACACGGGCAAGGGACCTCTTCTCATAACTTCAAATATATCAAAGTACCTTTTAGCCTTAATGAACCATATCGTGATGCCCTTTGTAACTGATGTGTATTGTGTTAGCGGGTGAGAGCAGTTCATTCGTTTTCTGGCCAGTTGAGTCTGGTCTTTACCAACCCCAAAGCTTTTCACCAGCTCTTTACAAATTAAAATCTCTTATTACTTTTAATCACAGACAGCAACTAACTTTTGCTTACCTGTAACCAACTTCTGCAACCTTGGTGTGTCGAAAAGCCATCATTTCTGTTTTAAAGCTATTAATACGCATGCTATTTTTCATACAGTACTTGTATGTGGAATAGAAAGAGTGATTGAGTTGGATTGAATGTAATCTAGTAAATTTGAGGTTGAAGTGAAATAAAGATTTGACCTATTCTCCCTAGTCTTACACCTGCTTAGGTCCATTCCCATTTGGCATGCAGCTATATTTATTGTAGATGTGACTAAAGCAAGAATGGTAAATGAGCCACTGGCCTATAACCCCTTATAGTGTTTTAGAAACACAAAGTGTTTTTTGAGAAGTTTTAAAATGTATTTCTCATTTTTCACATAATCTGTTATTATTCCAGATTTTTGACACCCACTGTTGTGGTCCCCCCTAATAACCTTTCAGTGGAGCACATTAAAACCATTCTAGCTACTGTAAAGGAAACTTTCAATTCTGTTTAGGACATGGAGGTGATGAATATGCTTAAATGTTCTCCTTCTTGGGGGTTATAGTTCTATACTTTTTATAAGGCTGCTAGAGGCTAAAATGGTGAAAGCTTATGCATAATCATTGCCTGACATAAGCATTTATCGGTCCTGCCGTAAAACTTTCATGCATATTCTTGCTCTGGCTGTTCTCACTTCAGATATGTTTTCCTCCTCTGCTGATCTTTATCTAGGCAGCCATGCTTTTGTTGCTGTATTGACCATTCCATTTATATTTCCTTGTACTAGAAAATCTAAACATTTTATACTGCCCCGTTTTGAAGTCTCTCCATAAAGCATAGATCGAGCGTTCCCAAGGACCACCAGTCTTGGATGACTTCACCGTTGTAATATGTTCATGATTATTTGTGAATTTAAATTCCAAAAAAGGGGAAATTCTCTCTGAAGCTAAATATTCTTAACCCATTGGCTTCTTTAGATTGCCAAATACTAATCTCTGGACAGATATGATATGCTAATAATTCAAAGAAACTGCTGCTCCCAGCTTTAGACCTCTGTCCTCACTTGAAATCCCACACAAACCTTACTTTTCAAGTCCGTTCGGATAACCGATCGCTTCAAGGAACATTTCACCTCCTAGGTAAGTAGAGCAGGTCCACCCTACACTTTCTGGTGAGTCTGCAGGTGTTCCCATGTAGACTGTTGCTGGGAAACCTCTCGGTGTACTGGAAATGTATCCTTGTTTTGTGACCATTGATCCAAGCTTCAGTCATTACTATGTTGGAGTGATCAAGAGAAAAAATGGGAGCTCACAAAAATTCCATATAGATAAAATACATACAGAGAGCATGTCCTTGATGAGTAGGATCCAGGGACCATCATTGCTCTCTGGATTATTTCATGCTTTCCCAAATGCTACTCCGTACATGTAGCTGAGTTGTTCATGCCGATTTATACTGAGAAAATCTGATTTCAGATCCTTATCAGAGAAATCAATCACGACCTGTAATCAACAAGACTACCCTTTGTTTTCTGTGGTTTATTTTTTAACTGTTTTTTTCTGAAATGTTTTTGCCTAAATTAAAGCATGCTGTCACTGACCTGTTTTTTGCGTACTTTGTGGTTGTTCTACTTTGGAAGTGTTATGGGCTAGTTAGGACACCATGAAAATGATCCATATGTGGTTGATAACTTTTAAACTATTAGTCATAAATTCTGTCTATTCACTATGGTCCTCCCTCTAGTGTTACAGCATATGTAATTAGTGAGGCCCGAATAGTTACTGATAAAGATTTAAAACCCTGCCCGAACTGCCTTTTAAGAGGTAAGCCATTGTGCATTGAGAAAACTGCATAGACCTCTAAGGCACATAGATGTAGTTCAGGTTTCTAGTTCTCTAGACACATAATAGACTCGGAGTTTTAGTAATGAAATAAAGAGCTACACAGGTGAATAACATTTTCTCTGGTGTATTGCTAATAGGACAGATTGAAGATCACAGATCGGCTTAGGACTTTGAGTTTTTGATAAATTCGTATATGATATCAATTGATCATAGTTCAAAAGTTTTGTTGTCAAATTGCTATATTTTTATGCTCCAACCTATTAGTACGTTTTTATTTTTTGGTGCACATGAGGTTGACTGGTGAATTTCTTTATGCATGGATATCTGAGGAAAATGGGTAGTGGCTGAAGTATTTTTATAATTAGTCTGACTTTTTTTGTGTATATTGTTTCTTGTATGGAACCTTACAACGTGAGTTTCAAAATCCAGCTTAAAGTGAGTGCTGCAGATGGTTTTCTGTGTTAAAAAAAACCAAAAAAATGCAAGCAAAAATTCCGATTGAATATGTTGAGGTTATGCAATTCTATTTAATTTTTACTAAACGTGGATGTGTTTTTCTCCATTTTTTTTACAATATTTTATTATGCTCTTATCACAGTAGGTACATTTTTCTCAAATGTGTAAGTCTTTCTCACGGCCTTGGGTGCAATGTTTGAGGATATTTCAAAATATTGTGATTCGTGCGAGTTTTAAAAAAAAATGTTTATTAATAAAATGCATCTAATCTAAATTTAATGCCAGAAACACAAGCCGATGAGCAATCCTGTAAACATACCCCAAAAAGATCAATAAGTGGCAAGGACATTCTGTCCCACATCCTTTTCTATGAATCACCCGTACGCTCTATTTAAGTATTTAGCTATTGATTTTTGAGTTGGATCATGCAATCCTCGGTGGTATTCCTTGGGTTGAGTGATATACACCTCTGCCTGACATTCCAGCTGCTAATCAGCAAGGTAGTAACTGGTAAAGAAAAAGTGCCTGGCGACAAAGAGTGCTTTTAATTGTAAAGTTATAGTGGTTTTCAGTGCTTGTGAACTAGCATTCTGAGGGAAAATGTTTTAAGTTTCGGGAGTAAGATTGCACATACACAGAAGTCTATCCTTCTTGTGTCAAAGTGTTGCAAATCTGGCCACACATTTTTCCTAAAGTGACCTGTGTGTCTCAGTAATACTATGTGATGTGTGCAGGTGCCTTCAGCTCCATCCTCCTTTTTAACTTCTCAGATTAAATCTCCACCTATAGGGCATGTTTTGATAAAGGTTTCAATGAAATATGCTTACCCACAGAGAATATGATTAGATATACCAACTTTGATTACCAGGACATTGCATACGCTGTCATGTGAGGACTAGCTGACTGTCTACTTCAATTTATCATTGAACTGTTGATGCTAAATGAACCTCGATCGCTTTCAATTTCAGCTTTAGCCCCAGGTCTTCTCTAAAGCCTTACTCCTTAATTTAGCATTAACTCTTCCATCTTTCTGGTGTTTACTCCTGTCCCATCCGTTGATCTTATCCTAACTCAGCTGTTTTGTCAATGTTGGTAAGCTAACTTTGTGTTACTATTCCACCTCTACCCATCAAGGCATTCAAGCCCTACAGCTCTGGTACAACATGTGAGACTTAATGAAGTGGCTTTGTTAACAAAATATCCTATGTGTCCATCTTGTTGTCTAGTTTTGTTTTTTATATTTTAAGCAAGTGTTTTAAGCTCTGGAAATAAAGTGCTTTATTTTGTGTGGAGACCCAGAACTGGGCTAAATGATTTATGGAGACATCTAAAAAAGGTACTTTGATTTCCACATTTGTTGCCAAAATGGTAGTGATTATACAAATTCACCTGTGGCTTTTGAAGAATTCAGTGACTGAATGTTAAGGTGCAGCACATCCAGTTACTTCATTAGCTAAGGGGCAACACCTCCAGTAATTGTTATTTAACATATTTGAAAGAAGCTTTGCCTGAGAAGTTCTGACATATTAATTAATCCATCAAATAAGCAGCATACTTGTCTTGTGGCATTGTTGCTTTGTGTACTTTGCTTACTATTTACTTGTATCTATTTTTGATTTGTTGTTTTGCTCATAATGGTTGTGCTTATCCAATTTTGTCTACGAGTTTTAAATATCATACTGTGAAACCAAATCTAATGTTTAATAGTTATTTTCTTTGACCTAATGAATACATTAGTAATGTTATTATGTTGAAGGATGCTCAGTTTCAGATATAATATGCACACATTGATTATTGAAACAGTAACTTAATTGACGCACCTATCATTGTGGAGATTGCTCTCAGTATCTGTGTGTCAACCACAAACCTCATCACAATGTATTCATTAACTTTACGTTTGGAAATCCACTACTTCATGGAGAGATCCAAAAACTACAGAAGTAAGAGTACATGTAAATGTTTGTTTTTCCTTTTTAAAGGAATTACGAGAGATACACAACAAACAGCAGCTTCAGAAGCAAAACGACACTGAAATTGAGAGATTAAAGCAAAAGGAACACGACTGGAAATCGGTTGATTATGAAAAACAGAAAGAAGTAGCTCTAAGGTAATCCTATTCACATATTGTTAAGCATGACCCAAGTAAGATGGCTGTAACTTGTGGCGGCAACACTAATGACCTATAATTATATGCATAAACGTACTTTTTGAAAATTACAAAACAATGACTGCTCCAGCCAGCGAGCACATTCCGTATGAAGACCAGCATCTGCCGTGGCTGGTGCAGAGCACACACACAGGTTACCAGTCTCCTGCCTGTCCTGTTACCCTCCCTGTGTTCTTGCCTCTTGCCAGGTCTGACTATTGATGGCATACTGCCCACCCCCGTCACCTTGCTTCTCTGTCTGGCATGTCTGCCATTTGTATTTTCTTTGCTCTTGTACTGTTCTGCCTGCCCAAGTTTCTACCCATCACACATTCACCGTGGCTGGCCCTTCATGGCAGCTCGATCCTGGATGACCACATGTAGGAAGCTGGCTTTTTATGTAGTGCACCAAAATGAGGTACACTGTGTAGAAAGTCCAGATGACCCTTATTGGCTTACAGGGCTTAAATTATAAATCCCAAATGCTCTTTTGTGGTGGTGTGGGCGAGCAGTTTATGCTGATCAGAGGGTGGTGTTAAGCACTTGTTGTACATACAGAGTCAATAAATAAGACGCACACTCAAGAAGAAACTCGACCAATTTAGAAAAAAATATCACAGATTTTTATGTAATTTTAGACACCAAGATCATCAGGTAAGTACTTTAGACGTTATAGATTTTTACAGGCAAAACAGTAGAAAATCACAGCTGTAGATTTGAGGCATGAGCCTCAATCACAGTAATGTTATCCTATGGGAGAAACATTCACTGCATTGGTACACTTACAGACCACTTACAGGACTGTTCTTCTGGACCTAAGGTAAATAGGAGCCAAGGTCCAAGAAAGCACCAGCAGTTGAAGTTTACCTGCCCTTGGATGTCCGGGTGGGGAGGTTCTGTACATGGTGGTAGACTCAAACTCTACACGCTAAAGTCAATGGGAAGAGTACCTGTAAGAAAAAGGCTGCAAGTGGGGATTGGGGGACCAGTCCAGCAGAACCCAAAGGAGGGAGAAGAGGGGGGCGGGGAGGTGCTCGGCTCTTGAGGGTCTAGGTACCACAGAGATGCCATCTGTTCACTTGAGCTCAGGCTGGGGAGCTCAGGTGCAGAGGTGTTTTGTTTGGTGGGTCTGTGAGTTAGAGGCTCACGGTTCTTGGTGTACCTGCGAAAGAGAGAAAAACTCAGCAGGGCCACCTGGCCTCTCTCTCTCTCTCTCTCTCTCAAAGTCCCTTGACGTGCAGGTAAGATTTGGTAGCAGCGGTGGTCTGACTGAACACAAACAAGCCTTGGTGCTTGCAAATGGCTCTGGTACCCCGGGTATTGGTGCAGGAGGGCTCAGGAAAGGTCTGGTGGCTCAATACCTGCTGTGGCTGATCTCTGGGAGCCACATAGTCCTCCTCCTTGGGGGCTGCTCCCTCAGTGGGCCCAGGGGTCGACACAACACTGTACCGGACAGATGCGGTCGGTGCCTGCTGCTGCAAGGAAAGTGGCTCCTCCACTCCAAGGGAGATGTTGCTGGGTTGATACAGTGCTGGGCAGATCTCCAAGGGTTTGGGGGGGCTGTTATGCTTCTGGACGAGTCAGTCTTTGTGATTATCAGGACAACAGCAGCCATGCAGGATTTTGTGCCAAGTTCGGTGCTGGTCCACAGTTCTCACGTCTACGGCTCTTTTTTGTCCTCATTCTTTTTTCAGGCAGACTAATCGGAGTTTCCGGTTGTGAGGGGGCCGCCTAAATACTAAATTTAGGGGTGTTAAGGGTATTGCATGACCCCGTCCCAGAGGTCCTAATTCCACCATAAACAAAATGGTGGAATCCTTCTTTCGTGGAGCACATCAGTTAGCCCAGCTTGGACTAGCCTCGAGCTCATTTTCCACAAGTCCTGGTGCCAAATGTGCCTCAGGACAGAGGGTGGCATCCTCCAGCTCTGGAGGAAGCCGAGGTTGCATATCAAAGGCGGCAGAGGCCTTGGTATGCAGATTCACTAGCCATCCTGCAGGAGGAGGTGATAACATCTTCTCAGTAGCAGGCATTTTTTCCTGACCTCAGAGAACGCTGGTTCTCGCCTACAGGGGGTCAGAATCTCATCTGTGGTGGCAGGCTGGATGATACCAATCAGCTAGCACACTAGATGACTAGTAGAGTTCAGGCAACACCTCTAAGGGGTCCTCTGAGTGCCTGTCATAATAAATCCAATATTGGAATCAGTATGGATTTATTAAGACAAGGTGTTTGGTACCAAACACCATAGGTTTCAGTGAAGCCATTATGTAGCTGGGTAATTTGTAAAGACCAGTGCCCAGTACATATATTTCAGATGACTTCCTGAACACTTGCAGTGTCGTGGCAATGGACCCAGACATCACAGGGGCATATCTTCTTGTGCAGATTTGCCCTCACTTATTATGCACCCTGGCTTAGGACGTAAAGGACTGGTGTAGGGGTGACTTACATATAATATATTCAGTGTATGGGCATGGTACACCCGGAGTATGCCATATCGTGTTTTCAAAATGGTTTGCACCATTTCACACAGCCTGCAATGGCAGTCTACATGCAATTTGTATGTGGATCCCATAGGGTGGTATAATATATGTTGCAGCCCTTAGGGACCCTCTTTAGTACCATGCCCTTGGTACCAATACAGTGCCCGAGCACACACTAAGTCCAATCAAACAAATCAAATTTTATGACACATTTCTTGTGATCCTCTTGGTCTTTAATTTTCTTTCCTTGTGCCCAGACAGCAAACATGTGTTTCGTTGTTTAGGGTGTTTCCCACGACTTCCTCAGGGGCTGAAAAATAACATGAATATAGTTGTAGTGTAGTATAAGAACACCACACATTATATACATGTCTTTGTGGAAACCCAAACTTTTCTTACAAGTACATGGAGATCGGTGCACTGTGAAGTTCAAATCGAACAAATTCATTGTCATAATCATAAGATATAATACACCAGATTTAGAAGCTGTATATGACCGTGCAAGATCTATGTGATGATAGAATTGAAATACATTGTTTCAAATGAGGTGTAGTGGGACGTGGTGCAGGGAAATCATACCTCTAATGGTATTAATAGGTGACTAATTATACCTCCATGGTAGATCAATGTAATCTCCCGTGAATGGTGGGCCTGTGATCTATACTCCAGTATTGTGTTAGAATAATTTCAAGAAGCTTATCTGTATTCCTGGAATGTCACTTATTTGTACCTAATTGGTAATGTGTGGGGAAATTAAATTGGCAGTCGCTTTGGCCTCCTTGGCCATATCCTGAATATTTTGTAAGCGGGCCCAAGTAGTCTAATATTTTGTCTTGGTATCATCTCCAATAACATCAATTCCTTTCTTGGGATCCTTCACAATTTTAGTGATGAGTGTTGCCATCTTTCCAACCATCTCTGTTATCGATTCTTTACTTTCTAAGGATGGTCAGGGACACTCTGTCTTGAGACGACCCCTTACCTCCTTGTCAAGCAGTTTATGCAGTCTGTTACCCACATATTGGGCAACCTTGTCAGCTGGAGCCCAATCAGCAGAGTGGGGCTGGTAAATGTCCTCTGGATCCAGCATGCTAGAGAGAAGCAGGCTCCTCGGACCAGCTCCCCCGCTAACACCCGTTCGTACTGCGCTGACCTCCAGTTTTGTCTTTTCTCTGCCGTAGTTTACTATTTTGGGAACTGTGTAATTTTACTGCATAACTCTGTGCTAAATGTCACTTTATTTTTTTCTTACATCTGTCTGTGACAGTTCATTTAGGGCACTCTTCTTAGTGAGTACTGTACGTTTAGTGCTGTCAACTGCATTGTTTTATTCAATACTTTGTATCTTTATGTAGCGGCTTCACTGCACGCCACTGAATCGCCGTTTTCCCTCCAACAGCCTCGGCGCCCGCCCTTCCTACTTATTGGAGGCCGCAGCACGGCCTACCCAAATGCAAGCCCGTCTGTGCCCGCCAGCGCCTGGACTGCGCCCAGAACCAAGAACCCTGGATCTCCCACCACCGGAAGATACGCTGAGCTCCGACCCCTGAAATAACTGCTGCAACACATCGCCTCGTTCCACAGCAAGACCTTTCACCTGCCTGCACTACCTATTCTCATGCAACAACGAATCACCCGCACATGCGGCACCACCACCATGACCCTGCCGATTCCACTCTGCTACATCCTGCTCAACGCACAATCGCTCTGCAAGCACGCCACAGGGATCTGGGACACCATCACCACCCTCACCCCTGACGTCATATTCCTCACTGAGACATGGCTCAGTCCCGCATCCGTGCACGACATTGCCCGCAGCAACACCGGACGGCTACAAAATTGCACACCGAGCGTGCATCAGCAAGCACGGAGGAGGGATCACCATCATACACAAAGAAACCATCCTCTGCACCACCACCTTAGACGACGCCATCCCGGTCATGGAACACCTCAACTTCCAGCTCCAAACCGACGACAAAACCACCATGAGATGCACCCTCGCCTACCGACCTCCAGGATCTCACCCCAGCTTCTGCAACGCCATCCCCGAACTTATCGCCCTGCTCACCGTCTACTCCAAACACTACATCCTCCTGGGAGATCTCAACTTTCAACTTGACGACCCCAATGACACCAACACAGCAAACCTCGTTGAGAGCATGAACAACATTGGCCTTACCCAGATTGTCACCGACCCCACACACATCGCAGTACACACACTCGACCCAATTTTAACAGCCAACTACAGAATGAAGTACAGCCACGTCACCGAGCTCACCTGGTCGGACCATGCCATCAAACACTTCATCACAGGAGGGCCCCCCCCCCCGGCGCCGCCACCCATCACCTCAGCTGGCAAAAGTGTCGAGACCCAGTATACCGACTCCCTCACCGCCTCCCACCCCAACACCTCCGCCTACCTAGAACAAGCAGCTAGGAACCTCTCCAACTGAATCACCAACTGCACCGCCAATATCTCGCCCTGTAAAGCCTATCAAAATAAAGAAATCCTCCAAACAAGCCAGCTGGTACACAGCGGAACTAAGAACCATCAAACGTACATGCAAGCGTCTTGAAAGGAGATGGCGCACCACCAAGTAGGCCCACGGACTGAGCCACTTTCAAGAAATCACTCAACCTTTACCACCATCACCTGAAAAAGACGGAAAGGAATGCCCTCACCGATAAATTGAAACCAGCACCAACCACGGCAAAAAACTCTTCAGCATCGTTAGAGTTCACCAACCCCTAAGCCACCGAAAACATAGTCAGCCCCTCCCAGGAACTCTGCGACACCCCATCCTACTGCCACTAACATCCTCACTCGCCTCCCCTCATCAAGTGACGTTCCCACCCATCTACTCACCACCTGGGACCAGCTGACCACTTAAAATCCCACCACCATCATGAACTCCATCCACTGTGGAGCACCCTCAGATTTTTGGCCCCGTCACCTGTTCAGCCTTGGAGCAAGATAATAAGCAATGAGCTCACCACAATCTTCTATGCCTCAATCTCCACAACAATCTTCCAAGATGAATGGAAACACGCAGAAGTCAAACCACTACTCAAAAAGTCTACTGCCAATCCAAGCGACCTCAAGAACAACCGTTCAATCCCTCTACTCCCCTTTCCAGCCAAAGTCCTCAAAGATCATCACCTGCCAACTCACGGAACACCTGGAGAACTTCAGTCTTCTGGACACCTCCCAGTGGGGATTCTGCACCAACCACAGCACCAAAACCGTCCTGGTTGCTGCAGCCGACGACATCAGAAACCTCCTGAACCAGGGGGAAATGGCAGCCCTGATTCTTCTCGACCTCTCCGCTGCATTCACCATCGTATCCCGCCACATCCTCATCAAAAAACTTCACAACATCAGAATCCGAGGAAACGTCCTCAAATGGGTTGACTTCTTCCTCACGGGAAGAACTCTGAGAGTTCTTACCTTCATTCACCTCACAACCTAAGAACATTATCTGCGACATCCCTAAAGGCTCATCCCTCAGCCCTACGCTATTCGGACTCAACATCATATCCTACGTCGACACCAAGCTCATACTCTAACTATCCGAAGACCCATCCTCCACCAGGGCCAACTTCCCAGTTGCATGACTTGAGTTGCCAACTAGATGAAATACAACTGCTTGTAACTCAACACAGACAAGACTGAAATACTGATCTTTGAGAACAATGCCTCTTCATGGAATGACTCCTGGTGGCCTTCCGAACTTGGACCGAGGCTGACCGACCGTGCTTGAAACCTTGGCATCATCCTCGACAGCAAGCTCATTGTGAAAAACAAAATCAAAGCAGTCTCCGCTGCTTGCTTCCACACCTTTCGCATGCTCCGGAAGATTTTTAAATGTCTCCTTGTCAAAACCAGAAGAACCGTTGCGCAAGCCCTACTAACCAGCTGGCTCTCCGTAGGAATCACTGCACATCTCCTGTAAAGACTACAGGCCATACAGAACGCAGCAGCCCAATTTGTTCTCTACCTCCCAAGAAGAGCGCACATCACCATCCCCCCCACCCCCCCAAGAAACTACTGGCTGCCCATCCAGAAGAGATGCCAATTCAAGATGCTGATCCACACCTACAAAGCACTTCACAACCAAGGATTAGCATACTTCAACCACTGTATCAACTTCCGCCAACCCACCAGAAACCTGCACTTCTCCGCCCTCTCCCTCGCTCACCCCCCGCATCTGCCGAATCAACAGTGGAGGTCGATTCTATTATCTTGCAGCGAAGGCCTGCAACGCCCCCCCCCCCCTCTTCACCTCCGAACGTCTTTTGCTCTGCTGGAATTCAGGTAAGGACTCAAGACCTGCCTGTTCAACTGAACCCCTTCCACTGCAGGGTTCTCAGCGCCTGCAGACCCTCACTGGTGATTAGCCGCGCTTTACAAATCCTGTCTGATTACTTAATTGAGAGTTTTATCCTCCATGGGGCTCTTTTCATCCAGTCTGGTGCATTTAGCAGCAGCCTCCGGTCGCCAGGGTATGCTAGGACCTGGTTGATCTCCCAAATCGTATCTAGGGTCCAGACCATCCATGTCTTCCCCATTGTCTGCTTCTAGAAGAAGAGTGGGGTTATACCCAGACTGATCCTCCTGTCAGGCAAGGTCATGATCCACAACAAGGCTTTTGAAGAATGCCTATCTTAGGCACTCTAAAGCGTCCACAGGTGGCTTGGCTTAGGGGTCTTCTGGGAGGCCTTGTGGGGTATCTCAAGCACACTATGGGATCCAAAGGGCGTGATAGACCTTGGTCTTCCTCTGTTGGGTGATAAAATGTTTTGTGCACAGGCGAGTAAGGGATTTTGTCTTCCCAGGGACTCCATTGTGAAAAAACCCACCTTGTAAAGTGATAAATTGATTACCCCCACCAAATTATTGTCAGTGAGCAGAAATATTGCTCCGCCAAGACCTCTTCCCGATAACTAGAATCTTGTGACTGTTCCATAAGGATCTGATCAAATGCTGATTGAACTGGCAACAGGCCCTGGGTGATGGCAATCAAAGTGAAAAGGCTAAAGGCACTCTAGCTCCCCTTCTGTTTTAAATTTGCTGCAGAAAAGGTTAATCAGACTGCATCCCCAAATCATTAATCTTCCTTGTATAAGCAGGGCTAATGCGGGATCAGAAATTCAGTGAAATTGAAAGATGCTCCTGAACTGAAATGAGAACAATAACCTAAGTGGGAAACGCTTTTCAAATATGTAGGAAGCTGGCTCTGTAATATACTATACCAAAGTAAGGTATAGTGTGCACAGAGTGCAGTGGATCCCCAGAGGTATAGGAAAGGCTAAATTGGATAATCACTAACAGCTCGCTTTGTAGTAGTGTCATCGAGCAATTATGCTGATCAGGAGGTGTGTTAAGCATTTATTGTATTCGCTCAGGCAAGAACTGATGGCACACACTCCAAGACTGAATCCAGAACAATTAGATAAGTATAAAAAAGGTATACTTATGTTTTTATTTCTAGAACCAAGCAGAACTTAGCACAGGTAGGTAAAATATACTTTCAAATGCAAGGCTGTACACCGAAATGCAATTGTGGATGGATTTGGAATCGTTACAGGTTTGTATTTGCTTTAAAAACAGTTCAGAATACTTTGAAAATACTTAGGATTACTTTTGCGTTACTTTTTAGTTACATTGACTACTTGACTCTCTAGACACGTGTTTCTCGGTTTAGCCCTACATCAGTAGAGAGCAAAAGTAGTAGGCACCATTTCAGAAACCCCTGGTGACTTTTCTCTGCTCTATACTACTTTTGCTCTCTACTGATGAAGGGCTAAACCCAGAAACACGTGTCTAGAGATAACAGCACTACCTGCACCAACTTTGGTGAAGAACTACAGCAACTTTGAAAGCAAGCGTACTGCATTTACCAGAATGCAATGGGGAGAACTGTGCTGGGATGAGAGGCAGTGTGCTCCCTCCACCCTTGTGCTTAAAAGGCTCCCTTGAGCCAACGAGCTGACGAGCTCTCCTGGGATGCACCTGTGTGCCTGTGGAGTGGTACTGTGATCTGTGAAGACTTGGGCAGCATTTCAGCAACCCCTGATGACTTTTCTCTGCCTTATACTACTTTTGCTCTCTACTGATGAAGGGCTAAACCCAGAAACACATGTCTAGAAATAACAGCACTACCTGCACCAACTTTGGTGAAGAACTACAGCAACATTGAAAATAAGTGTACTGCATTTACCAGAATGCAATGGGTAGATCTGTGCTGGGATGAGAGGCAGTGTGCTTCCTCCTCCATTAAATATATAAAACATCCACTAAGTAGTCGTAGTACAGTACACATTAACAACTTAAAGTAATTAACAGCTAACTGTCTGCTGAGCAGCCAAGAAAGAGGGAGTGCTATTTCCTTGATGTCCATTATATGTGGATAGAGAGACTTATTTGATATTGTTTTTCTTGGGGACTCATCGGCTATGTAAGCCTTACGTTTCTGTTGTGATGTTCTGGCTGCTGAGTCTGGAATAAAAAGACATATAAGAGTAATTTGAAGCCTCCGGTCCTGACATAGAATTCCCCTTTACATTTTATGTCTTTTGCATTTTTTGTCTTTGTCTCCAGAAGGAACCACTGTCAATCTCTATAAATAGATTTGTACCCAGGTTTGTACGGTTATCGAGTCTGCTTATCGTTGTTGTATAGCCATCGTTGTCCTGCAGAGGCTCACCAATCCGTCCTCACAATGCTGCCAATGGTTTTAGCCCTGGAGCACAATGTTTAAGGCAGAAAGATGCATCTGCTCATGAAGCAGACCCGCAGATCCGTCATCAAACAATCAGAAAGAGGGGTGGGACAGCACAGAGGTAAAGATGTGCAGTACCATGGTGTAGGATCAGTCGCAGTGGAAGCAGCCTGTCATGAGGTGCACTTGCTGGTTACAGTTGTGCAGGAGATGACAACAAGTCAATTGTCTTCAGACAGTGAGGGAGCATTGCGCAAATCTACTAATGTAGGGTAGTGAGCAAAAACAAGCATGTAGGAAGGCAAGTCGGAGAAAAGCAAATGATTTGGAAAAACAGAAGGATGGATCGTGAAGGTGTGAAGAACTTGTGAAGAAGCATTGGAAAAGTGCGCCAGATGGCAAATGGAGGATATAGTACTACTGACAGCACTTGGCATGAGCACAACCTACCTGCTGCTCTTCGTTCCCTACCTTTTTCCTCTGATCTCTCTCTTCAGAATCTGCCGGTGCCTCCTGTGACTTCCTCAACATTACTCAGGACTATGAGCAGATAGTTCACAACCAAGACATGTTGGACCTCGCTCCAGAGCTAGGAGAGCCAGATGCTGAGCCTCATCTTCCTGGCTTCTCATTAGCTGGGCACACATGAAGCTGCTGCTGATTGGATTGCTTTTATGGTTTCACTGCCTGAGCACTGAAATTGCAGGCCATCAGAGGCAGTAGGATGGTGGGGTTGAATTGGTAGGCTTGCCACGAAGGCAGACGCCTACTGCCTAAATCAATAGGGTTATAAACAAGGAGGGGTTGGGCCCATAAAACGCACCCAAACTAGGCCTCAAATAATGTATAACAAACTGTATAGTGTCTGGGTGCTACAATTAAATTGAAGCTTTCGATAACAAAACCACTTTATCAGATATAGTGGTCTTAATGATTTATTTCACCTTCATTATTTACTTTACTCTTTAAGGAACAGTCATAGACATTTCAAGCATGTCCTACATGGAAGAACAACCTGTTCTAATTATTTGCAAAACATATTAAACAATCACAATGACCAGTACAAAATGATAAGCATTCAAATACACAAACATAACAATTGATAGGCAGGCCAGTCCTTCATTTGTGATAAAAGTGAAATGGCGGCAATGGTTTCTCCGTTCTTCTCCGACCTTCTCTGACCGTGAGTGTGATGCTTCTCAGGTATGCACGTGATAAAGTGTCTAAGAGGAGCACAGGGCGGTGCGTTTCAAAAGTACACTGGATTCTGCACTACAGGTGTGGTGGGTGCGGGGCGTAATTTAGAAATCACTTGAGGAATCGAATGAAACACGTGTCGTTAGCTGCAGACGAAAGGTCCGATAAAAAGTTGCAGGATATTTTGTCCTTTTCAGTCCTCCACTGACCCGGACCCTACTGCCCCCTTTGCATTGAAGATTAAGTTACCATACCTTTCTTTTCACACTTCGACCACAGCCGTTTCAGCGAAAGAAAGGATCTTGTATCGATGCTCTTTATAGTGCGCTGCTGCTTGTGTGAACGTTTTTATTTCGCGCTATGGGGCCAGGATTTCATACCAACTGTTAAGGCAACCATATTCATACCGCTGTCAAGCAGGATTACTCTGATGCGCTGAGCGTGATCGCAAAACTGCACGAAACGGAGCTGCTTCTTGTTCAATCCCAAATTCAACACACTGATTTCCAGAGCAATTAAAAAAGCGGTCTTCCTGGCGCCACAACCTCTGGCAGAAAAAGAAGTGTGTTCCCGCCACTCCCCGTTTCATTCCTCCGTCAGTAAAGGAGACTTCCCGATCCCGAGGCAGTCTGCTGGAACGAAATCGAGCGAAACCATGATGAACCCAGACCGAGGTAAATTACTCAGTCTTCTCTCTTTTCTAATCTTACCTGTCAAGCGCTCCTCTTTCGAGGGCACACGAGGGTGGTGGATTCATGCCACACGTTTGTCATGGCACTTGGACTTATGGTTAATGTAGCTTGTTTACTTTAGTCAGTACTGAGCGGCTGTTCAGCTAAAGAGAAGAGAAAGTTAAGCATAATCCTCCTCTTCCCTGCCCGTCATAGAATTAAAACTTTCAGGTTGGATGTTTTTATTTTTCTGTGGCTTTTAGATGACAAATGGCACGGGTCTGACTTCCAGGCTATGTTTGGGAGGGTTTGGGTTATTTTTTTTTTCACAAGAAGGCCTGCAGCAATACTGCTAACTGGACATGAAAGGAGGAAGAGCAAGAGAGTAGGAGAAAATGAACGAGAGGGATGCATGAAGGGAGAGTGTCTGTGAGAAAGAGAGAGATAAAGAGCGAGAGAGGGTTAATGGAGAGAAATTAAAAATAAAGAGGCAGTCCAAGAGGGACAGAGAGGGAGAGAAAAAAAAGAGAGGTTTAAAGAGAAATTATAGCCAGCGGAAGAGGGTGAAATAGCAACAGAGGGGGGAGAAGAAAGAGGGAGGGGCAAGAAAGAGACATAAAAATGTGGTAGAGACTGAGAAAGGGGGAAGGGTAAAAGAGAGAGGAGGATGAGGAAGAGCGTGCAGGACATACTTTAGTGAAGCTGAGTCTTTAGCGCTGGAATTGCTGGTGTCACAGAGTGAACCAAAGCGCTAGAGAGGCCATAAAGTATCTGGTAATTGTGTGAGTGGAGAGGAGCTGACAGTGCCAGAGCAGTGCAGCCATCCCATTCATGAACTGGAATGGGTGAGCTGTAACGGCACTTCCCCTAAATTTGAGAGTGGTGTGCAGGGAAGCACATTCAGCGAGAGGTGGAAGGGTGCGGAAGGCCGAGTGACGGTAGGGATTATAAAAACCCCAGCCCAGTCTATGCGCTTGGTGGCCAAAGGACTACATTGATCAAGGCCAGATGCAGAAACGTGATGTTCTAAAGCACTCCTGAAACCAAGCCAAATTTAACCCCACTAGAGCCAAGAGAGAGAGGTTTCTGCCCCACTGCCAAGGATGGCCATGTTACTGGGCACTGTTGTGCTCGAGGCGTGTCTGACTTAGAGTAAAGATGATTAAAAGCATGCTTTGGTCATTTTGTTAAACATTTATTCAGGGAGTACAAAACAGTAGGAGCAGGATATAAAGGGGGTGGGTTCGGATTTTTAAGCTAAATAACTTGAATCCGTTTGGGAATTGTGCAACTCTTTGGTCTTAAACTAAACATGAGGCAGGAGGATGCTGAAAAACTATGCAGAGCTCTTCTAGTGCGCTTTTGTCTGTTATGGCAAATTACCTCAATAGTAAGGTAGCTCAGTGAACAATGCACGCATTGTAGAGATCTTCCTGTAACCTAAAAAGCATCTGTTATTTGGCATGCATACTAAGTCTCGTTTCAGACTCGTATTTTTGAAGGAGGGGAAAGGTAGCTGGTGAGAAATCCAAAGAGTTTAAATGGGCAAGTGTAATTTACATGCCTATATTTTTGACATATTTTATTTAAAATGGTGTTTACTACCTGATGTTCGCGTGTTAAATTGCTATCCGGAATGGTAGTACAATTTTGACATTTCAGTATTGACTTAACTAAGGTAAATATTTCATTGTTTACACAAGGACAGTATCAAATTTAATTATATGAAGTTTTTGGAGAAAGTTGTACTGTGGTCATCAAAACTAGCTGATTACCACATTCAAAGGTTACTCTGATAAAGTTAATAAGCAAGCGCTCATTTACACCCCATCTTGACAAATAATGTAGCTCCAGATTGGCTTGTGTCATCTTTCGTGTTTTGTGTATGTATGTAGTTGCGCGCAGCACAACCCTAGGGGTCGTGTTATTGTCTCAGGCTTCTTGTGATTCAGAACAGGTACCTAGGACTATGGGAGAAAACGATAAGTGTGATCTAGCTAAACTAGCAGGTTGTGTTTGGATAGGAGAGCAGCTGATCCGCACAAAAGCAGGCTTGTCCTTAAGTGCCAATGGTGTTGCTGAAGTGCGAAAGCGATGTATATACACACAGATCTAGACTGACAGAAATAACCAGCAGAACAGCCAATATGTAAACGTGTTTCTATAAACCTTTTTCAGTTTCCCTGAGAAGGTAACATTGGAAATCGGATTTATTGGTCCTGAAAGGCAGCTCAACACGGCCATATATGTGTATATATACCTTTAATGTCAGCGTTGCCAGCCAAACCAGTTCCAAAAATGTTTGTTTCGTTTAGCTCGTTTTGATAATGTGTTGTGGCCTTTCCCCATATTTTTCAAAGTCTCTGTATGTAAGCAACCGTTCCTACACTGCGAGGTTTGTGACATCCCATCTGTACTAAACGATCTTCTTTATCTGAATCCACATAATTTGGCTCATTATGTTACTGCTTTGGACGTGTTGTTTGTCTGCCCTGTTGAGTCGCAGTATACTCTAGCACAACAATTTGCAGTAAATATGTGGTGTAAAACCCACCATTTGAATCCATTTTTTCATAATTTTCTTGCGGGGGGAGAACCGCACCCTCTTTCTGGAGTTCGGGCTCGCTCGCTTCGCTCGCTCGCTTATTACATTAGGGTATAACATTTTTCGCCTCACCACTTTCAAAATCCGCCACTGGATTTGCATATGGCTGGGTCTGAACTGAAAAGTTTCAGTGCTCCGTCCATCATCTCTTTGTGTTTGCCCATATCCACCTACTGAAACTCTGCAGGCCTTCCCTGCTGCTGATCTTGCCTGTGTGGAAGCCCCAGCAGGGAATTGGAGCCCTGAGAGGTTGACAGGAGCCTGAAAAACCAATATACTCTGCAATGAGACTAGGGGGTAGCTGTTGAAGAATAACCTTGAACACTGCAGATATTTGTGAATATCTGCTGATGCCCCTCAAGACCCACATGGGGGTTGGGTGGTTCTGATGTCCAGGTGAGAATGAGGTGATCACTCTGTCTGCCAAGCATTCTCACCTCTGTACTACCTTGTTTCACCATGCTCTTGCAGTGATCCAGTACCCAGTTGGCTAGACAGACTGAGAAACGTGTGTGAGCTGTTGAGAGCCTATGATTCTCTGGACTTAAACTTTGTTTGACTTACTCTTTAGCTAAGAATCCGCCCTTCTTCACTGGTTAATGTAAATGAAAATCTGAAAGAAATACAGTGATAGATTCCTTACCGTAGAATATCCCCAGGCGTCAGACTGGATCCGGAAAGTTTTCGTCAGCAGTACCCCTGCGCGTCGGTAGGTGGCGTCGTGCGGCTTCACGTCCGTCGTTGGCGTCGTGGTCGCCGAGATGACGTCGCGGGCGCTACTTAGAGGCCGCCCATGCGTGCTGACGTCAGTTCTTTCTTTTTCCGCGCCAGCAAGCGCAGATCCGGGAAGAGCAGGAACCCCCAGTCAATTTTTGACTGACTTTTTGAGGCTTTTTGTCTCTGTTTTTTCTTCGAGTCATCGACTCCTGGTGCAGTAGGATGCCCGGTTTCAAGTCCTGCAGGGATTGTCATCGCATGATGTCGGTGACGGACCCGCACCGCGTGTGTCTTTTCTGCCTGGGGCGCGACCACGACCCCAAGTCGTGCTCCGACTGCCGGGCCATGGCGCCGAAGACTTTGCGGGAGCGGTCCCGAAAGTTGCTGGAAGCCCGGCAGTCGGCTCCGCGCCGTTCGAAGTCCCGGTCCAGAGGGAGGTCGAGGGACCGTGCGCGGAGTCATCATCATCATCATCGGTCTTCGGGATCCAAGTCTTCGCACTCTGGGTCAGGTAAGACGAAGCACAAAAAGTCAAAGTAACGCCATCGTTCTTCGACTTCCCCTCGCCGGTCGCGCGACGCGGCTGAGGGTATGGGTGGTGCCACCCCCGCGGCTCCGGCGGAGCCTGTGGAGTCGCCGCCCGACTACCCGCCCTTTCCGGGGTCGTCGGCATCTCCGGCCCAGATACAGGTGTTCCTGTCGGCCTTGGCTCGCCTCTTTGGGCCGTCGGGTCCCACCGGTGCGCCTTCGGGCCCCGCGGTCCCGCATGGGTGTCCTCGCGTTTCCTCGCCAGCGGCTCCGGCCCTGGCGTAACTGTCGGCCCCGGCCCCAGCGCCGCAGGACACCCTTGGATCCAGGCCTGGATCCCGGTCGATGCCGGTTAACCTTGTACTCCTCCACTGACGTCGACTCCACCGGCACCGATCCTGACGCCGCCCGCACCTCTGGACGACGTCGACCTCAGTTTCAGCCCCGAAGTGGACGCGGCGTCGATCGATGCCGTTCTCAACGCTGCTTGGGGATTTCTATCCCCATGTCCCTGCTCCTTATTTTAGACCTGTTGAACAGCCTGAGGAGCAAGGGGAGTACTGGGAGGGGTCTGAGGACCCTCTCGCTGCAGCCTGCGAGTCTGAACAGGACTGGGCTGAGGAATTTGGGGACGCCAGTGGTCTGGATACCTCACCAGACCTTGGCATGCTATCTCCTCCTACCGTGGCTACGGAGGAGGGCGCTAGTTATGCAGTGGTGTTGCGTAGGGCGGCCGAGGCCCTACACCTCGAGCTCCCTACTGTGGCCGTCAGGACTAACCTCCTGACAGGTGCTTCAGCCAGCAGCTACTTCTGCGGAGCCGCTGCTTCCTTTCAATGAAGCCCTCTCTGACGTTCTTTTGGGCACTTGGTCCAGGCCCACCACAGGGGCTCCTGTGGATAGGAACGTGGCCCGACGCCATCGCCTGGCTCCGGGTGACCCCATTTTCCTCTCCCAACACCCCACCCCCGAGAGCTTGGTTGTCCAAGCCTCTGCTTCCCCTACCGCCTTCCCTTCCGCACCACCGGATAGGGAATCCAAGAAGCTGAATCAGTTTGCAAAGAAGATTTTTTCTTCCACCAGCTCTGCGCTGCTGTCCGTGAACGCCGCATGCCTCTTGGGCCGTTATTCCCACACTCTGTGGGATACGGTGGCGAACGTGCTGCCCCAGTGTCCGGAGGAGGCCCGGCCTACTCTCTCCCAGGCTGTTGCAGAGGGGAGAGACGCAGCAAAGTTCATGATTCGGTGTGGCCTAGACACCGCCGACTCCCTGGGCAGATCGATTGCAACGACGGTGGCGGTTCGCCGTCACGCCTGGTTGAGGACCAGTGGATTTTCGGGGATGTCCAAAACACACTTATGGACATGCCCTTTGATGGCCGTCACCTTTTCGGCGACAAACCGGACAGCGCGTTGGAGAGGTTTAAGGACTCGTGGGCTACGGCCAAGTCCTTGGGACTCTCGGCAGTCCGCCCTCCTCCGCCTTCCGCTTTTCCCTCCTTTCGTGGCACAGGAAGGGGCGCCCCGCAGCGTTCGCAACAGAGCCACAGGCCGGCGCAGCAATCATCCCAGCGCGGACGTGGGTTCCGCCGTGGCGGACAAAGGGGCCAGCGGGCGGGTCAGTCCACCACCACCCCGGCCACCACTGCCTCCAAACCTTCCTAGTCCGAACTTTCAGGCCCATCAAACGCCAGTGGGCGGCAGGCTTCGCCATCACCTCCCCCACTGGCGCACCATCACTTCGGACAGGTGGGTTTTAGAGATAGTCCGGAGGGGCTACTCCCTCCCCTTCGAGACTACCCCCCCAGCCATGCCACCTCAATACCACTGCATGTCGGGGGATCACTTGGTGCTTCTTCAGCAGGAAGTTGCGGCCCTCTTGGCCAAGGGGGCCATTGAGCGCGTTCCAACGCCCGAAGTAGGTCGTGGTTGTTATTCCCACTACTTTGTGGTGCCCAAGAAGGACAAAGGCCTGCGTCCTATCTTTGACCTCCGGAACGTCAATCGCTTCCTCCGCAAAGAGAAGTTCAAGATGCTCACTCTAGCTCAGGTCTTGTCTGCTCTCGACCCCCAAGACTCTATGGTGGCGCTGGACTTGCAGGACGCTTATTTCCACATTCCCATCCTGCAAGCCCACCGGATTTACCTACGGTTCACGGTAGGCCACGAGCACTTTCAGTTCACCGTGCTCCCCTTTGGCCTTACCAGCGCCCCTCGGGTGTTCACCAAGGTGATGGCGGTGGTCGAAGCTCATCTGCGCAGATCAGGGGATTCAGTCTTCCCCCTATCTCGACGACTGGTTGTTGAAGGCGGGCTCGCCCCAGACAGTCGTCTCCCACCTCCAGACTACGGCCGGCCTCCTGCACTTGCTGGGGTTCTCCATCAATGTGCCGAAGTCGCACCTGATCCCCTCTCAAAAGCTCCTCTTTATCGGAGCGGTTCTGGACACGGCGCAGTTTCGAGTCTATCCTCCCGAACAGCGAGTCCGGGATATTCGGGCTCTGATTCCCATCTTTCAGCCCTTGTCCCGGGTTTCGGTCAGAGTGACTCTGAGGCTGCTGGGCCTCATGGCCTCCTGCATCCTGCTGGTGGTCAATCATGCCAGATGGCATATGCGGGCTCTGCAGTGGGACCTGAAGTTCCAGTGGGCGCAGCATCAGGGGAACCTGTCCGATCACGTCCAGATCTCGGAGGGCACTGCACGACAGTTGCAGTGGTGGCTCACGAACCGGCATTGGGTCGACGGCAGATCCCTCTCCCTTCCCCAACCGGAGTTTACAGTGGTGACGGATGCGTCCCTCCTGGGATTGGGCGGCCACATGGGAGAGGCGGAGATCAGAGGCCTCTGGTCTCCGGCGGAGTCCCGGCTCCATATCAACCTTTTGGAGCTGCGGGCGATCAGGCTTGCACTAAAGGCATTCCTTCCCTCTGTCAAGGGGAGAGTAGTGCAGGTGTTCACAGACAACACAACCGCCATGTGGTACTGCAACAAACAAGGCGGGGTGGGGTCGTGGACCCTCTGTCAGGAGGCTCTGCGCCTCTGGACATGGCTGGAACATCGGGGCATGTTCCTGATGGTTCAACACCTGGCAGGTTCCCTGAACGCCAGGGCGGACGAACTCAGCCGCAGGTGCATGCTCGATCATGAATGGCGTCTTCACTCGGAGGTGGTCAAGGTCTCTTTCAGCAGTGGGGAGAGCCTTGGTTAGATCTATTCGCCACCGAAGAGAACGCGCAATGTCATCAGTTCTGCGCGTTGGAATTTCCAAGGCGGCACTCGCTCGGCGACGCTTTTCGTCGCGTTTGGAGTTGCGGTCTGTTGTACGCCTTTCCGCCTATACCACTTCTGCCCAGAGTGCTGAAGATCAGGCGCGACCGGGCCCAAGTCATTCTTGTGGCTCCGGGCTGGGCTCGAAGAGTATGGTATCCCGAGCTACTCAGTATGAGCATCGATCCTCCGATCAGACTGCCTCTTCGGGAGGATTTTCTGTCGCAGCAGCAGGGGACGGTCCTCCACCCGAACCTGTCCAGCCTCCACCTCTTTGTGTGGAGATTGAGCGGCGGCAGTTGATTCCTTTCGACTTGCCTCCTGAAGTTTGTGACGTTATTCTGGCAGCCAGGCGTCCCTCTACTAAAGTGGTATACGCCTGCAGGTGGAACAAATTTGTGGCATGGTGCACAGCAAAGGCTGTGGATCCCCTTTCTGCCCCTCCTTCTGAAGTACTACTGTTCCTTCTTTCTTTGGCCCAGCAGGGCTCTGCTCTGGGCACTATCAAGGGCTACCTTTCTGCTATTTCGGCCTTTCTCAGGCTCCCTGATCAGCCCTCTCTTTTCAAGTCCCCTGTTGTAAATAGATTTCTCAAAGGCATTACACACCTTTTTCCTCCTATTCCTTTCGTGATGCCTCAGTGGGACTTGAATCTGGTTCTGACATACTTGATGTGCGCTCCCTTTGAGCCCCTTCACAACTGTCCTCTTCGTCTTTTAACATTAAAGACTGCCTTCCTGGTGGCCATCACTTCCGCTAGGCGGGTGAGTGAGCTCCAGGCTCTTTCTTGTAAGCCTCCTTTCCTTTCAGTCCATCCGGACAAGGTTGTGCTCAGGCCCCGTCCTTCCTTTGTGCCAAAAGTGGTTACGGCCTTTCACATTATGGCAGACTATTACCTTGCCCACCTTCTTTCCGCCTCCTTCCAGAGAGGAAGAGAGGCTCCACCGTCTGGACCCAAGACGTGCGCTCTCTTTTTATCTCAACCGCACACAGCAGTTCCAGGTGGACGACCAGCTTTTTGTTGGCTTCGTTGGCACCAAGAATGGTCGGGCGGTCCATAAGAGAACCATCTCCCGCTGGGTTGTCTTATGTATCAAAGCCTGTTACTCTTTGGCTAAAAAAGAACCTCCGGTGGGGCTGCGTGCTCATTTCACCAGAGCTACTGCAGCCACTACTGCATTGGGACGTGGTGTCCCCCTGCAAGACATCTGTCAGGCAGCCACGTGGGCCTCGCTGCACACGTTTACCAAGCATTATTGCCTGGACAGCCAAGTCCGGAGAGACGGCTTCTTCGGCCGTTCTGTTCTCCGCGACTTTCTGGTGTGATCTTAGTTCGCAGACCCACCCCCGGGGTTGGTATTGCTGGGGTATCTATTCTAAGGTAAGGAATCTTATCACTATGTGTTTCTTTCAGATGAACAAGTTACTTACCTTCGGTAACGATATATCTGTAAGAAACATTAGTAGTGATAGATTCCTTACCGCTCCACCCATCCTCCCCGTTCTGCGAACTGATTTCTAGGGTTATGGTCATCCCTTTCAGGGCCCTAGTTTCAATGCACCAGTGGTCAGTATCTTGCATGGCTCTGCGTTCCTGGCGCGGAAAGTCGTGTACAGAACTGACGTCAGCGCGCGTTGGCGGCGTCTAAGTAGCGCCCGCGACGTCATCTCGGCGACCACGACGCCAACGACGGACGCGGAGCCGCACGACGTCACCTACCGAAGCGCAGGGTTACTGCTGACAAACTTTCCGGATCCAGTCTGACGCCTGGGGATATTCTAAGGTAAGGAATCTATCACTACTAATGTTTCTTACAGATATATTGTTGCCGAAGGTTAGTAACTTGTTCATTAAAGCTCCAAGACACTGTCTCCTTTTGCTAGCTACGGATATTGTTTTATCATTTACCATAGTGTTTCTTTGTTCTGTGCTGTTTTAAATGTTCACAACCATGTAGGGTTGTGAACCTTAGTTTTTTACCAAATTGCTACAAAGTAACCATTTAGGTTTGTGTTCTCCTCTCTATATCAGAACGCTTGGTGTTCCAGCCATTGGTTGCAAACATTAACCATTTGCAAACATTGCTTTACTATATTAGTTTCTGTGCTGCATTGTGTGATTCTGTGCCTTTTCGTTTGCAGATGATCTTTTGTGCTATTTTCGGCATTAGAACGGTGCATTGAAATAGAGGGTTTATGCAGGGTCTCTGGCTTTCAGCACTGTTTGATAAACGTTTTAATTGGCACTTCAAACTGCTCACACACGCCTACAAAGCCCTCCACAACACCTGACCCCAATACCTCAACAAATGAATCTCCTTCCACACCCCCAAGAGAAACCTCTGCTCTGCCGACCTCACCCTAGCCACCATCCCTCGTTTCCACAGGGCCAGAGCAGGTGGTAGATCCTTCTCCTACCTTGCAGCCCCCTTCACATCCGACAAAGCCCGACACTGCACTAGTTCAGAAAGGACCTCAAGACCTGGCTCTTCGAATGACCAATGGAGCTGCTCACACCCCCTACCCCAGCGCCTAGAGGCCTTCACCGCTGAGTAGTGCATTCTACAAACCTTGATTGAATTGAATATTGTATTTTGTGTGATTTCTACATTCAGAACCTACCTTTGTATACTGTAAGAATATTTCTATATGTTGGGATATTATGTAAGTATCGTATCACACAACTTGTTGCAGGGTTTCTGCTCAGGAACAGAACTATGCTTAGGACCATAAAACATCGGCATGCAGGGACTGAGTCACCATACTACTTCGGTATCCATGAGCTCGAGTCAGACTAGCTATAATGCTTCACTTGCTCTCCTAACCTTTACAGAGAAACAAGTGAGTTGGCACTCCAGGACACTACACTCTCGATCCTCTCATGGATCGTGGTAACAGGACACACCCTTTTGCTTTCTCACTCGTACTTGTTCACAATAAGATAAACAAGAGACACGGACAAAGTTAAGAATATTTATTTAAACTATTGTGCTCCAAGTTGCAGTATTTGCGGCACAATTGGAAAACACAATTGGAAAACAAATGGATAGCAAAAATATCACTAGCATGGTTAACAGACCATATACCATAAAAAGCCCTGTCATGTTATAAGACAGATTAGCCTAACCACCCCTACTAAGGCTAGTGATTATGTATCAAAGAGCTCGGGGACGAGTGGTGGACCCCATACCTTAGCATACATAGATGGACGTTCTACATCTCAGCTGACGTGGCAATCTTGCCTCTGGACCTTCGCTCAGTGTGTGTTTTTTAGAACTCCTGTCCTTAGTTATATGCAAGACGTGTGCTCACAAACAGCAGCTGCATTCTCCTGTTATGTCTAGGTGCTAGTGTCCGACCAGAGAGAATATGGTATTCACACTAAATCCCAGGAAAAGAATAGAACACAAAAACAGTAACATGTGCAAAAGAAATGCGGCCTACAAGGTGTACAACCAGGCTAACATAGGGAAAATAACAATGAGCCATTCAGGAAACACACGACAAACTCTGTCTGGAAATGTAAATCTTTATTGCAAATGTGGTTGTGTACAGTACCTAGACTTGTCTACACTACCTCCTTTTAGCTGGACCATCACTGCTTATCCAAGTCTACCCAGAGAGTAAAGACAGTTCGGTGAGGCCATTTTTGTATTCAGATCTAGTACTTGAAGAAGCAGTGGTTAGGGACTTTTGCCATTCACATTTTTAAAGTGCTTAGTGGCACATACATTTGCGAAATACAGAGACTGATCCTGACATTTACTTCCCAGGCTTCTTGGTGGTTTGCCTAGAAGTTCTTTAGAAAATTCCTGTACATTGTAATTCACCTATTTAATTCTTCCATATGTTTTTTTAAATTTAATTTGCTGAACATCTTGTTGTAAGCACATATAATTTCATAGAGGTACCAAAATATATGCAGTCAGCAAGACATTTACAGCAAGTTGTCAGTGGGAGATGAGACCAGATGGAATTTCCTATCCGTTTGATCTGATAGAGACTTCTAGCAGCAGATTCCTTACCTTAGAATTTTCCCCCACAGGAGCAGCCCTGCTTGCCAGTGTTCAGCTCCATGCTGCGTTGTCCGCACCGGAAGTGACATGCGCAGTGCCTATATAGGTGCCATCCCAGCACTCTGACGTTGGTTCTTTTCTTTCTGTGACAGTCAGTGCAGATCTGGGAAGATCTACCCCCAGCCTTTGACTGACCTTTTTTTGGCACTTTTGTCAAGATATTTTTGAGAATTGTCTCCTGGTGTGTCCGGTATGTCTACTAGGAAAGCTGGTTTCAAGCCATGTGGGGCCTGTCACTGACCAATGTTGGTGACGAACCCACACTTGGTATGCCTCTAGTGCCTTGAGCGCGACCGCAATGCAAAGACCTGCACTGATTGCCACACCATGCACCCCAAGGCCTTGAGAGAGCAGTCTCTCAAACTCCTCACCGCTTGACTTGCAAAGCCACAACGGTCTTGATCTCGGTCGAAAGGAAGGTCCTGAGATCGGTCGCGGAGATGCTCCAGGTACTCATCGTCAAAGTCGTTGGGAAAATCGAGTGAGTCCCACAAGAGGAAGAAGTCAAAGATGTCTTCAACTTCGCCCCGTCCGTCGTCATTGAACGAGATGAGGGAGCGTATGCATTCTCGGGCTGTCTCCGCGGTAGAGACTGTGCCTGGGCCGTCTCTGCACTTCCCAGAATTTCCAGGAGTCGGAGCTACCGCTGCCCAGCTGCTTGAGTTTTGTGAGCCCATGCACCTCATACTTGGGAGGCCATTCCTGCTGGAGTGCCTTTGGGCCCCGCAGGATTGGGAGGGGGCTCTACTGGTCTTCTGCCGGCAGATTCACGCTCTGAGCCAGATGGACATAGAGCAGTGCCGGTCAAACCACATCGACATTCCTGATGTCCATTCCAGTATCGACGCCGGCGGCTTCATCCCCAACTCCGACATGGAGCCAGATCAGTGTCATCCGACACCAGCTGCGGGCAAACACCCCCCAGGTCGAGCCGGTGCCTTGGCACTGGATTTAGTGATGACTGGGAGTAGCCACTGGACCTTTTTGAATCCACCCCTTGGGTGATATTGTGGACACCTTGTATGAGGATATAGCAGATGTCAGTGGCCTGCACACCTCTTCAAACACTAGCTTGGTCTCTCCTACCGTTGCTACGGAGGAGGGTTCCTTATTAGCAATGGCAGTGAGGTCCTCAACCTTCAATTGCCCTCAGTAGCTGTCAAGATGAACATGCTTCGTCCGGGAGCCACTCAATCTGAACTGCTCCTCTCTTTTAATGAAGGCCTCACAGAGATGTCCTACTTGGGGCCTGGTTCAAGCCTTGAACAGGGGCTCCTGTGCATAAGACAATTGCCTGCCGCCATCGGCCCCGCCCAGTGGACCCCAGTTTCCTCGCCCAGCAACCCACCCCGGAGAGCATGGTGGTCGAAGCCTCCACTTCCAGATTAAATACTGACGCATTCCCTACCACTCCACTGGACAGGAAATCCAAGTTGGTGGATACCTTTGGAAAGAGGATGTTCTTTTGCCAGCATAGCACTGCGGTCGGTGAACACCGCATGCCTTTTGGGCCGATACTCCCATTCAGTCTGGCACTCTGTTGCACAGAATGCTGCCTATGGTCTCGAAGGAGGCCTGAGCAATATTCTCTCAAGCTATTGTGGATGGGAGAGATGCATCTAAGTTTTCTATTTGCTGTAGGCCGGACACAACCGACTCCCTTGGCAGAGCAATCTCATTGTCGGTGGCCCTTAGGCACCACACCTAGCTGAGAACTACTCAAGGCTTTGCTTATGGACATGCCCTTTGATAGTTCCTGTTTCTGCGAATACCAGGCGGATTCAGCGCTGGAGCGCTTAAAGGACAGCAGGGAAATGGCCAGATCCTTGGGCCTTTCCATGGACCCTCGCCAACCCCAGTCCACCTTTAGCTCCTTTCGTGGCCATGGAATGGGTTACCAGCCACGTCTCTACCTGCCTAGCCCCCACGACCAGCAGGCTTCCAAACTTTTACGTGGCTGAAGATGTGTTAACAGACCTCGTGGGTCAGGTAGCCAGAAGTCGGGCCTGTTCACACCCCAGCAGCTGCAGCCTCCAAGCCACTTTAGTTTGCCCTCCGATCATTATGGGCATCCAGTGGGTGGCAGGATACGACTTCATCTGCACCACTGGAGGTAGATAACATCCGACCGCTGGGTTCTCCAGATTGTCCAAAAGGGCCATTCCCTCCCCTTTGTGACTACCCCTTCAGCCATGCCACGTACCTGTGACAGGCTGACGAAGGACTACATATCCTTACTCTGTCAGCAAGTGGCAGCTCTCTTGGCCAAGGGAGTCACCGAGAGGGTGCCGGCATCAGAAGAAGGACGTGGTTATTTCTGCTACTTTCTGGTGCCCAAAAAGGACGGAGGCGTTTGTCCTATCCTAGACCTGCGCCGTCTCAATTTCTTCCTGAAAAAGGAGAAATTCAAAATGCTCACGCTTGCTCAAGTCCGGTCTATCCGGGAGACTGGATGGTAACATGGGATTTGCAGAACTCATACTTCCACATCCCCTTCCTGCCTGCCCACCGGCGTTGCCTGCGGTTCATGGTGGGCCACGAGCACTTTGTTTGCCGTGCTCCCCTTTGGCTTTACTAGCACCCCTCTGTGTTCACCAAGGTGATGGCAGTGGGTGCCAGTCTTCCCCTATCTTGATGACTGGCTGTTGAAGGCGGGCTCGCCTCAGACTGTTGTCTCCCACCTCCAGACTACGGCGGACCTCCTACACTTGCTGGGGTTCAGGGGGGTGCCGAAGTCTCACCTGACTCCCTCTCAGACGCTCCCTTTCATCTGAACTGTTCTGCACACAGTGCAGTTTTGGGCCTATCCTCCCGAACGGCAAGTTCAGGATATTCAGGCTATGGTACTGATGTTGCAGCCTTTATTCTGGATTTTGGTGAGACTGACTTTGAGGCTGCCCAGCCCCTTATGGCCCCCTGCTTGTGACACATGCCTGCTGACTCTGCAGTGGGACCTGAAGTTCCAGTAGGTGCAACATCAGGGGGAATCTATCCAACATGATCCAGATCTCGGAGGGAACTGCAAAAGATCTGTAGTGGTGGTTAACGAACTGCGATTGGGTCGGCGGCAGACCCCTCTCCCTTCCCCAACCAGATCCGACAATGGTGACAAATGCGTCACTCCTGTGATGGGGCAGCCATCTGAGGGAGGTGGAGATCAGAGGCCTCTGGTCTCTGGTGGAATCCTGACTCTACATCAACCTACCAGAGCTCCGGGGAGTCCAGTTGGCATTTGAAAGCCTTTCTGCCCTCTATCAAGGAAAGGCTAGTGTAGGTGTTCACAGGTAACACCACCGCCATGTGGTACTGCAACAAACTGGGCTTGGTGGGGTCGTGGACCCTCTGTCAAGAATCTGTGCATCTAGACATGGCTGGAACATCAGGGCGTTTCCCTGGTGATTCAACACCTGACGGGGCTCTCTGAAACGCCAGGGCAGCCAAACTCAGCTGAAGATGGCTAGCGGATCACGAATGGCATCTTCATCCAGAGGTGGCGGAAGGTGTTTTTCAGCTGTGGGGAGATCCTTGGTTAGATCTGTTACCACTGCCGAGAACACGCAATTTCATCAGTTCTGCGCGCTTGAGTTTCCAAGGCAGCTCTCGCTTAGAGATGCTTTTTGTCTTGAGTTGAGCTCAGGCCTCCTTGTACGTCTTTCTGCCCATACCACTCCTGCCCTGAGTTATCAAGAAGATCAGGAACAGCAGGGCCCCAGCTGTTGAGCATGGCCAATGGTTCTCCAGTCAGGCTGCTGTCTATTCGGGAGGATCTTCTGTCGCAGCAACAGGGGGTGGTTCTCCACCCGAACCTGTCAACTCTCCACCTTCATGTGTGGAGATTCAGCGGCGACAGTTAACAGCTTTTGACCTTCTACGCAATGTCTGCACTGTTATCTTGGCAACCAGGCGTCTCGCCAACAACACTGTATACACCTGCCATTGGGGCAAGTTTGTGGCATGGTGTGCAGAGAAACAGGTTGACTGTCTTTCTGCTCCCCTCTCTCTGGTCCTTCTCTTTATCCTTTCTCTTGCCCAGCAGTGCGCTGCTCTGTGCACCCTAAAGAGCTATCTTTCTACCAGATCAGCCTCTTTGCTTTTACCTAATCAGCCATCCCTCTTCAAATCCCCTTTTGTAAATAGGTTCTTGAAAGGTTTGCCTTGTGTCACGACTTACCTGATCGGGGTCGGGAGGAAGAAGAGAGCGAGGATGTATTCCCCCCCTTATGCCTCTCCTATATTCTATTCACAGTCTCCCTTTTGCCAGGACGAAGAAAATATTGATGGTCCCTTTAAACGGCTCCACTTCCTGGAAACCAAACTGGCCCATGTGACATTACATGAACCTATGGGAGCCTTCAAGCCCGGGGGAGGCGCCTACATATCCGGAAACCCGACGGAGAAGGTGTGCTTCTCGGGACACCAGGAGGGATTACGGAGCGAGGAGAGGACGACAGAGAACCAGCAGTCGAGGGGCCCCGAACTCCAGGAGAAGAAAACATCGACACCGCAAGGAAGATGCCGTACAAGCAGGGAGCCGGACCCTACCCGGCATCACGAGATAGCCGGCTGCGCTCCTGGAGGAGCGTGGCTCACAGAGATACTTGGACATCTCCGGGGGTGGTTTCATAAGGGCACCTCAGATGCCGAGACGCCATTGATAAAGGGAGAGGGTTGAGTGCTTAGCTGGTAAACATTGTAGGCTTAGAAGTGCATAAAGCCGCAGCTGGGCATCGCAACACTGGTGGTGGAGAAATCGGGTGCTTGTGCTTATCCCTCACCCCCAATTCCTTAGGAAGAGCCCACATCGGACGAATTGTCCTAAAAGCCTCCTCTGTTTACTTTTTATGAGGAACACCCCTTACGTTTGGAGGACCCGGAAGTACCACGACTTGCCCTGCCTCTGAGTTTAAGACGTAGGAAGACCGGACCGCCATTCTTCTTTGAAATCAAATAAAAACCTTTTGTGCATACCGTATACTGGGCCTGTTGATCATTGCCTACCCACAACCTGTTTCCACCTTCGCCCTTCATCATGCCTCAGTGGGACTTTAATCTGGTCTTAACTTTTCAGAGGCACTCTCCCATTGAGCCATTGCACAATTGGCCTCTTGGGCTCCTTACCATCAAGACTGCCTACCTGGTGGCAATAACATCTGCCCGGAGGGTCATTGAGCTTCAGGCTTTGTCATCCAAGCCTCCGTCACTGAGCATCTGCCCAGACAAGCTGGTTCTTTGCACAAGATCTTCCTTTCTGCCAAAAGTTGTCACTCCCTTTCATGTAGGACAGTCCATCACCCTGCCTACTTTTTACGCTCCGCCACATCCCTTGAAGAAAGAGGAGCAAATTCACTGTCTGGACCCAAAAAGAGCATTGTCATTCTACCTTGACCGCACGAAAGAGTTCCAGGTTGATGACCAACTCTTCTTTCGGTATGTTGGAGCAAAGAAGGGGAAGGCTGTACAGAAACAGACCATCTCCTGATGGATCGTGCTCTGCATTAAAATCTGCTATGCTTTGGCCAATAAGCAACCCCCTGAGGTCTTGCTGCTCATTCCACCAGAGCCAAGACCGCGACCACTGCTTTAGCATGCGAAGTCCCGGACCTGCACATGTTCACAAAACACTACTGCCTGGACAGTCAAATCTGTCAGGACCTTTTAGTGTGAAATTGTTTTGCAGACGACCTCTGTGGAGGTATTGCATGGGTATCTATTCTAAGGGAAGTAATCTGTGCATAGAAGTGTCTATCAGGTGACCAGGTTACTTACCTTCGGTGATGTTTTATCTGCTAGAGACTGTTTAGTCGGAGATTGCTTACCGACCCACCCATCCTCCCCGCTCTGCGAACTGATTTCTAGGAACAGGGCTTTCTCCTTTTGGGCCCTAGTTTTCCACACCAGTGGTCCGTGTTCTTTGTGGCTTTGTGCTCCTGGCGTGGAAAGATGCAAAAGAAACTGACGTCAGTGTGCTGGGGGGGGGGGGTGCCTATTTGGTACTGCTCACGTCACTTCTAGTGTCGATAATGCCACGTGGAGCCGAATGATGCCACCTACCAGTGCGCAGGGGTACAGCTAACGAAAAATTTCCAGATCCAGACTGATGCCTGGGGATAAATCTAAGGTAAGGATTCTGCGACTAGATATTCTCTACCAGATAAGGCGTTACCGAAGGTTCATCCCGATGGATTGTGCTCTGCATTAAAATCTGCTACGCACTGGAAATGAAGCAACCCCCGAAAGGTTTGCATGCTCATTCCACCAGAGCCAAGGCTGCGACCACTGTAGCACGTGGAGTCCCGGTCCTGGACATCTGCCAGGCTATAATGTGGACTTCTCTGCACATGTTTACCAAGAACTACTGCCTGGACAGTCATGTTCATCTGGATCGGCAGTTTGCCCGTTTGGTCCAGCAGGACTTTCTGGTCTGAATCTGTTTCGCAGATACACCTCCGGGGAGGTATTGTTTGAGAATCTCTTCTAAGGTAAAAAATCTGCAGCTAGAAGTCTCTGTCAGATGAAGAAGTTACTTATCTTTGGTAACTCCTTATCTGGTAGAGACTATCTAGCCGCAGATTCGTTACTGACCCACCCATTTCTTGCCGCTCTGCGAATTGATTTTTATGTACAGTGTTGTTCCCTTTCAGGGCCCTAGTTTAACACACCAGTGGTCAGTGTTCTTGGTGGCTCCGCACTTCTGGCGTGGAAAGTCACGAAAAGAAATTGATGTCAGTGAGCTGGGCAGTGCTTAATTTGTAAAAGAAATAAGTGCCAGGACTCTAGTCAGCAGTCCACTTCCCCTTGCACTGCCCATTGCCACTGTCAATTACAGTAACAGCACAACTAATAAGTCGCACTCCTACAAGTGTTACAATAATGGCAATTTCAGGACCTTAAAGCAAAGGAATGGCTTTGGCAGCAGATATTAGTCATTCTTAATGTATATTGAATTAATAAACAGTTGTGCTCATCTCTAAATTAAAAAAACAGCGCCGCAGTGTGGCAGACCGTCATATGTACCGGTGCTGACAAGTGCCGGTGCTGAGCACTGGAAACCATTGGCTCAAACTGGACACTGGGGCTGGGGTGGCGCCTATATAGGCAATGCGTACGTCACTTCCGGCGTGGCCGAATGACGCGGAGCCAAACAGCGCCACCTACCGGCGCGCAGGGGTACTGCTCCCGAAAAATTTCCAGATCCAATCTGACGACTGGGAAAAATTCTAAGGCATGGAATCTGGGGTTACATAGTCTCTACCAGATAAGGCGTTACCAAAGGTAAATAACTTGTTCTACATTGACAAAGCACGTCACTTGGTGGAAAGATGAATCAGTTGCCTCCCCCTAATATTGTATGCATGGAGGCTTTACAATGCTAAATCCTACCTGTACATTAATTGGCTTCCAGCAGGGCTAGCAACGTTCCTCAGTAAAAGCAGTAATAGCAGTTTTCACTGGAATTAATAATTTCAGTTTTGCTTCTAGGGGACGTATCTGTATTTGCTTGGCAAATACATCTGTCATTTTCTGAATTAATAAGACTGCTTTCCAACCTACCCAGGAAGCCAGGAAATTGAGTGGCTCCTGTGAGCAATTCTGAAGGGCATCTTTTGTTTATAAACATGTGCTGCTAAAAACATTAGCAGGAAACAATCACCCTATTTATTACTGTTAGGTTTACAGTTGTGAAAAATGCGTTTTACAATAATCAGATTATTTAAATCCAGTTCAAAGTTAATCCAGTTGTACTTTACATTTTTTATTGTCCAGGCACAATGCTGAACAGGAAAGGGAAGTTGAGAAAGTTCCAGGTACCGAGTCAAAAAGTCAGCCAGAGTCCTCTGGTGAGGTTCGGCAGGCAGCAGCAGACAGTTCGCATAAAGGGTGTAGAATGTTGAAAGACTTGTACAGTTGGTTGCGATTATCTAGGTATACATATTTTTGCACAATATCGTCCGAAAACAGTTGTAATAGTACTTTAAGCTGCTTTCGAAATCCACTGTTTCTCCTTCAAAGTAATATGTACTCTATAAAGCTAGTCCTGACATCATATATTTTCTCGCCTGGTCACTGTTCAGACTCATTTTTAAAAGTCTAACATGCACTGTACCGAGTCACAACTTCTGCCACAAGTAAACAGTATCGAACAGGGCAACAGATACAAGGCAGTGATTTGTTTTAAGTAATTAACACACTAACATAGGTGTCTGCTTGCTTCTATGTCCGTTATAGGATTCCAGTATGCCCTAATTATGTATGGAAGTGACCCGTTTAGAACTTGCACAATAGTATTTGTTTAATGAAATAATATTATGTGTAATATAAATAAGATCCAGATTTCTAACAATAGATCGATCCATCATGCATTCCCACATGATTGGAAATAATTAGAAATGTCTGATGGATACTTCTAACTGCAGATTTCTCGGCATTATAAAACCCAGAGGCAGCCAGATTGGATCCGAAAACTTTTCACATAGCAGTACTCCCACATGCAAGAAGTGGCGCCACGCGGCTCCACGTTGACTTTATTCTGTCCGGAAGTGACAAATGGAGCCACACATAACAGTTCCTTTCTTTACTCTCCTTAAAACGTGGATCCAGAGCTGTGCTCCACATTTTCTTCGTCTGTTGACAAGACTTTTTCTTCTAAAATTCTCAACCAATGTGCAAGGGAAAATGGCCCCTTCAAACACCACAGGATTTAAGCTATGCCGGAAATTTTGCAGATAAATTGTCTGTGATAGACCTCCACAAGGAAGACCTTTGGTGCTTTGGCTCGGGACAGAACTCTAATTTGTATGAAGAATTTTGCCTGAAACTGGAAGGCAATCTGAAAGCGTGAAGCGAAGCTGTACATTGCCGAAACTTGAGCCTTTTGGCTTCAAGGATCCGCAGGGACCTCTCTAACCCACTATGGGTTCTGCACTGGCTTCGGTATGGACTTCCAGTCTGATTTCTTTTTTTTGTAAACTGATTTTATTGGATTTCATACATCGAATATCATGGTCGGTTCAGTCATCATTCGTCTGTTCAATTATATGAAGCAATACAGCAATCAACACCCTTCCCCCTCCTCCCGTGGACTTCCAGTCTGATGCCACATCCTGCGCTGATGCCTTAGACTTTTACGCTTGTCCCTATGCTGCGGATGCCGGAAAAGGATCCGCTACAAATTGTGGTTCAGACTCCAAGCAGACCATGTCTTGACCTCAACAATGGTTGTGTTCTGAATCAACTTTGAACCATCCGGTACCCATACAGTCAGACTCAAACAGAACACTGCCTCTACCACAGAGCCACCCTCAGGTGCTCCACCAACCTTTTGGTTCCGACTCTGATCAGTCAGTCAGCCTTTGGAGATGGCAATAGAGATGATGGGAATTACTAGCCCTCTCCTTAGTCATCCTAGTGGCTTCGGATTGGGTTAGGAGCGTGTGGCACCGGGAACTTCTGAGCAAGAGGATCTGTCTTCCAATCAAGCTACTGTTTCTGGAGGATTTTCTGTTGCCGTTGCAGGGCGGGTTTCTGCACCTGGTCTGCACAGTCTTCATCTCCATGTGTGTAGATTGAGCAACAGCAGTTGACTGCGTTCGATCTTCCTCCTGAAGTTGTGGATGTTATCCTTGCTTCCCGGGGCCTCTCTACAAAGTCCACTTACGGCGGGCGATGGACAAATTTGTTCCCTGGTGTGACCCATTACAAGCCAAATTCTTGTATATCTTAATTGTTTTTATTGCCTTTAGCCCAGCAAGGACTTATAAACGACACTATTAAAGATCATTTGTCAGCCCTTTCGTCCTTTTTGCATTTGCCAGACCAGCTGTCCTTGTTCAAATCACCTGTTGAGATGAGGTTTCTAAAAAGGTTCAACACATGTTTCTCCCTAAACCCTTTGTGGTGCCACAGTGGGATCTCAATTTGGTCCTGATCTTCCTCAATTCTACCCCCTTCGAGCCAATGCACAGCTGTTCGTTGTGTATTCAGACTCTGAAGACTGTGTTCCTTGTGATTACGTCAGATCATCACATTAGTTGGCTTCAAGCTCTCTCAGTGCAACCGCCCTACAAACTGTTGTTGAGCAAAAGGACCTATTTGCCAAAACTTGACTTTTCATGTTGGCCAATCACCCTCCCAATGTTTTGTTTGCTCCACACTTCCCCTGGAAGGAGGATGAGACTCCATTGGCTGAACCCAAAAAGAGCTCTTGAGCAGTTGCGCCAAAGACTACCGGGTGGACGATAAGCTTTTTGTGGGGTTTTCAGCAGCAAAGAAAGGTACAGAGGTGCACAAAAGAACTTTGTTAGGGTGGATAGTCCTCTGCGTCAAGATCTGCTATGCAGTGGTCAGAAGTAGCCCATTCAGTAATTGAGGGCTCAACTACCAGAGCCAAGGCCACTACATTGGCACTCAAATTGCCTGCTGTCGACATTTGTCGTGCTGCGACGTGCGCGTCCATGCACATGTTCACAAAGCGCTACTTCCTTGACAGTCATGTCAGGCAGGAAGGGTATGTTACTTGGTAAGTCCTGTGTAACTTTTGGTGTGAGCCCATTCCACAGACACGCCACCTCGGCAGGCACTGCTTTGGTATCTATTGTAAAGGTGTGGAATCTGTGGTTGGAAGTATCCATCAAAATAACAAGTTACTTACCCCTGGTAACACTCTTTCTGGTGGTTAACTGCAGATTCCTAACTCCTCCTGCTCTCCGTTCTGTAGAATGGTCTCTTTTTCCACCTAAAAAAGGTCCCAAGCTAGAGAGCTGCATACTGCTACCGTAGTTTGTTTTGGGCTCTGTATCTAAGGGCATTGACAGTCAAGAAAATAACTGATGTCAGTGCATAGGGGTGGTGGTTTCATACTGCTCCATTCGTCACTTATGAATGGAGCAAAGTAAACTCGCCAACTGGCATGCAGTAGCACAGTTGTGTGAAAAGTTTCCTTTTCCACTTTGGCTCCTGGGTGTATTCTAAAGGTAAGTAATCTGTGATTATAGTATCCACCAGAAAGAGAGTTACAGAAGATAAGTAACTTGTTCATTTGGTACCTTAAGGTACAATGCATTGATTTGGATAGTTAATTTTCCAATAGGAGAGGCTCATATATGATATGGTATTATGGTTAAGCACATTCCTATATGGCACTGGTTTATAATAATTTGCATCATAGCTGATTGCCATAATTTAGTACTTTATATGGGTTTCCCAAAAAAGTTATCAACTAACCTCTCTCTGCTTTTTGGCTAGCGTATATCGTTTTGTTCAATCAAGCATGTCTGAGGAAAACGTGCCCAGGTTTGTAGCTGATTCCTTTTTCTATATCTTGCTATTTGCATACTGTGATGAATTTTCAATGCCCTGAGTTTATGTGAGGTCAAGGATGGACTTTAGAGAATCCTTCTACCAAACTTGAATCTGGTTTAGATTTACTTTGTAACCTTGTTACCTACTGGGAACCAAGACCAGTCTTTTAATGGGGTAATGGAAATATATGATTTGTTATACAAATCTGGTCAGCTATCCAGTCAAGAATTTACCTCGATCTGGAATCATGTTTTCATGTCAGTTTTCTAGGGCATGGGGAACTTGGAGACAACTAGACAATCCTTGTAACAAATATTGCCTGTTGTCCATGGAACATCTGAAATTAGATACTACTGTGAGGCTGGTGAAAGCCTAAAACCTCCTTTTAGAGCTTCAAAATATAAGGGTAGCGATGAATCTGAGTCGTTGCCTACTGGTCAAGGGTCATGTGGGTTAGATAAAAGTAACAGAAGAACGGTGCCCAATAAATATAATCTCCATTCGGTGTAGTAACTTATATTGAAAGTAAAAGGCGTTCATTCGTAATTCAGTATTATCGTAGTAAAAAATGACTTTCTTTAGTCTTCAGTAAGTTTCGTGTAGGCAGGTCAGGTAGTAAATTCGTCTAACTGGTTGAAGATGAGCTCTTCAAGTGTTTACGGTGTCTCTGAATGAAAGGATAAAAATTATAGTGGTAACCTACAGGTTTGGTTTCTGTACTGCAGGGAAAAGCCAGAAGATTGTTTCTGCGTTTTATGGGATTTTTACTCACTTTTTTTACGTGTTTTGTGCTACCATTCAGCACCTCTTGGGCACAGTTCTCTACAGCAGCTGAGTGACTGGGGGTGTGCGGTAAGATTGCAGCTTGTGGGGCAGTGTCCAGATCTATTTTGCACTTCTGCTGGCACTATATTTCACCACAGGGCCAAACCAACTTGATGTTGCACAACGGTGGAATGGCAACATGACACAACCATCATAGTTTGCAGTTTGGCCTTGAAGAAACCATGCAGGGGATAACAGCCAGATCTGTGTGTCAAGTTAGACATTTTTTTAAAACAAACTTTATTGAGTTTTCCAAGAGTACAAAACCTCTGCATTTTCCTGTCCAGTTATCATACAGAATCTCATGTATGCAGTCCCAATTTGCAGATTACAAAGTTTTCACATTTGCGGCGTGCTGGACTGAGGCCGTCGTATTACTTATGAGCACTCTGAGATGCTCCAAGCACTCAATAATAGACAACATGGTAAATACATCCCAACGTCTCCCCCCCCCCCCCTCCCGTGCCCTCCCTATCCCTCCCCGGGCTCTGTTTGTCGTCACCTCTAATCTATATTGCGTCTCTCCCCTCATCCCGAATGAGGTAGATTATCTTTGCATGTGATACTGTCCATCAATTAACACTGTATTCTCTGGAATGTATGTGGCGTGTACTTAGTTATTGTGAGTGTGGAACATCCGACGTGTCATTTGGGATGCTTCCTTTGAATGACTCTAATACTATATCCCATTCCAACGAGATTGGATTTTTCCGGAGTCCACTGGCTTCCCCCCCTACGCAAGGATGCGCTTTCGGCCCTTGCCCACCGTACCACCTCTTCATGCCATGCCTGCACGGAGGGCTCCCTAGCCGACTTCCAGCGCATAGTGATAGTCCTTTTGGCCATCAGTAGTACCAGATCTAGGAAACGCAACTGTACCTTCTGCCCTGATCTACGCCTACAGAGACCCAGCAGGCATACCGTTGCTGAGGTTCCCACCGTGATATTAGTGGCTGCCTCGAGCATATGCACTACTCTGTCCCAGAAGGCTCTCAGTCTCGGACATGCCCATAGCATATGAAGTAAATCAGCTTCAGGAAGCCGACATCTAGGGCAGCAATGAGCGGTAAGCGGGTACATCTTTTGCAACCTGTGTGGTGTCGGGTAAGCTCTATGCATTATCATACACTGTATGAATTTGAATTTTGCATTCCGTGGGATCTTCTTAGGGTATTCTAGGATAGCTGCCCACTCCTTGTCCGTGAATTCCTGCCCTGTGTCTGTCACCCTTTGCGCCCGGAGAGCTACTAGAGGGAGTCCGGTGTGCGCCCTGACACTCAAATATAGCCATTTAATAAGATGACTTCCCCGGCCCATGAGGTATAACGCTTGAACCAATTGATGTGTCTGGGGTTCCACCCGGTCTGGAGACCATTGTTTTTTGACATATTGTATTAGCGCAGCGTGAACAACATACAGGGTGTTGGGGGGGCCCCGTTTCATGCACAAAGTTGTCGTGGTCCATAAGTGTCTCCCCGATAAAGATTGCCCCCACTGTGTCCACCCCTGCGTCCAGCCATGCCCTAAGCGTCCGTGATGTCAATCTGCCACTCGCCAGCGGTATCCCTACCAGCGGAATATTGCCTGCGTACGGTCTATGGGTGCCTGTGTGTTTCAGGGCCCTCTTCCAGCAGCCCAGCGCAGTGTTCAGCAGCGGCGAGGCGGTCGGGGGAGCTTTGCTGTTGGGTAGTAGCAAAGTGTGTAGTAGGCCCTGTTCTAGGTGCTTTGTTGTGTATCCGATCGCCTGTAAGTTCCGTCCCGCCGTCCAGTTGGAGAGCCATTGTAACTGACAGGCGTAATAATACGCTTTAAAGTCCGGTGCCCCTAGCCCTCCCCCCTGTGTCTCTATCTGCAGTTTCTTGAGGCTTATTCTATGGCGCCCCGTTCCCCATACCAGGTCCGTCAGGATGTTGTCGTGTCAAGTTAGACATACAATGAGAATTCCAATCACAGAAGAGGAGGCGTGCTGCTCTGTAGTTCACCCATTGGTGTCTTAATCGCTTCCACTTCACTCCTGGTGACAGGCTAACAAGATGTCCGACCATGTACATAGCAGATGTTGTTTGTGGCTTTAATGCACGTTTAGGCTTATGGGACATAAGGTTAAAAATAAAAGCCACAGACCAGTTTAGTTAAGGTTTGAACTGTGACCTTGTACGTGGGGACTTCACTCCAGGAGTCCAGTTGAAAGGAAAAGAATAGTCCTCTGAAGTTGAGGCGTCACTTCCCTGATGGCTTTGGAGCAGTGATGTATTCAAGGCTAGAGTGCAGTCCAGGTGGCTGAAGTCAGTTATATGCACCAAACACTCTTCAATTGCATGGGCGGCTCGCTAGAGCCTCGTTCAAAGCACCCGCCATGAACGTAGAATAAATCCGCCGCATTGCATCTCCAAAAAGTAAAAAAAAAAAATATATATATATATAAGTAACATCGTGCGCAGAACGCGCAGCGGCCATTGAGCATCCGCAAAATGTTTATAAAGCGTCCCTCCCTAAAGCACTACACAGAGCGGGACTCAGTAAAGCACTGCACAGTGTCCCTCACCAAAGCAATGCACACTGTTGCATGGAGTCCCTCAGAAAAGCACCACGCAGTGTCCCTCACTAAAGTTCTGCTCCCTGCCCCTCATTAAAGCAGTGCATGGTGTCCCTTACTGAATCACTGCACGGACGCTCACTAAAGCACTGCCTGGAGCGGCTCTCACTAAAGCACAAGCACTTCAGTGTCTCCTCACTAAAGCATGGCACAGCGTCCCTCACTGAAGCACTGCACAGCATCCCTCACTTAAGCACTGCACAGCATCCCTCACTTAAGCACTGCACAGCATCCCTCACTGAAGCACTGCACAGCATCCCTCACTGAAGCACTGCACAGCATCCCTCACTGAAGCACTGCACAGCATCCCTCACTGAAGCACTGCACAGTGTCCCTCACTGAAGCACTGCACAGCGTCCCTCACTAAAGGACTGCTTGGTGTCTTCAATAACATGACCTATTGAAAGCTACAGTACAATCCAGGTGGCTGAAGTCCGTTTTATGCACCAAACACTGTTCAATTGCACAGGCGGCTCACTAGAGCCATGTTCTCAAAGCACCTGCTCTGGTACCTAGAATAAATCTGGTGCCGCGCATCTCCAAAATGCTTAAAAAAATAAAAGTTAAACAAAAAAACTGTGGTTCCTGTGGACACTCAATGATTGATATTTCAATACATATCAGCAAAATCGCAATGAAACGGAGGTAAAAAAAGGTGTCGGAGAGAAAAAAGACATATAACACAGAGTGTATAGAGAAACAAGGTAATTTATATAATAAATTCACATTGTTACCGAATTCAGTGCAGAGTGTCCCAAGTGAGAGTGAAACCTATCAATATGGATTGTGACTTTTTGTGACATAAAAGCAAGGTTTCAATGTTTGTACAGAAACGACCATTCGATTGATACAGAATAAATGTTAGCCTCCTAGTATAATAGTAGGAACTGAGAATTTGGTTCGCTTCAAGTTGTCGACGACGTTTCGACCCAGCTATCAATACGGGGTCTCATCAGGACCTATCAATGATGGGACACATGGGGATGACTGACAATTGGTGTAGTGAGAACCTGTGGGAGTGAAAGGTAGTAAAGGGTACTCACATAGGGCCTGGCCGGGCACCTATGGGAGGGAGGGTCCTGGCAGTCAAAAATATCCGGTGGTATGCAGGTAAAATTGTGTATCCAGAAGACGGTGTCGCGTAGTACTGCTTAATAGCAAGCCTAGGGTAGATTGCTTAATAGCAAGCCTAGGCCTTTTGCAGTTTGCAGTAACTGGGAGTAAGTTTCCAGTGTGGATTCTGGTGTTAGATAATAGAAGGGTAGTCCAATGAAGGGTTCAGTTTTAATCTGTTGCGGAAAGAAATCTCGCCCGTGATATGTAGGAGACCTGCTCTCGTCCGTCTCCGCTCGAACAATGTCGTTGACAACTTGAAGCGAACCAAATTCTCAGTTCCTACTATTATACTAGGAGGCTGTTAACATTTATTCTGTATCAATTGAATGGTCGTTTCTGTACAAACATTGAAACCTTGCTTTTATGTTACAAAAAGTCACAATCCATATTGATAGGTTTCACTCTCACTTGGGACACTCTGCACTGAATTCGGTAACAATGTGAATTTATTATATAAATTACCTTGTTTCTCTATACACTCTGTGTTATATGTCTTTTTTCTCTGTGACACCTTTTTTACCTCTGTTTCATTGCGATTGTGCTGATATGTATTGAAATATCAATCATTGAGTGTCCACAGGAACCTCTGTTTTTTTGTTTAATTGTAAGTACCTTGGTTCCGTGTGAGTAGGTGTCCCTTGTGTCTCCATACATAAAAAATAAGAGTAACCTCGCGTGAAGCATGTGCACAACGCACGGCGGCTGTGAAGTGGAAGCACTGGTAAATGATTTGGCCGGGAACCTTTCAGCCTGCGCGAAGTAAAGATAACACGCACAAGCAGAGGCAGACCAACAAAAAGAAAAGAAAATGCTCTCCAGGTATTATAAAACAACATGAAGAGTAAGAGCACATGTAATGGGGGCAGTCCTCATGGGAGGTTACAAAAGTAGAGAAGGAGGGACTATTGACCATATTAACCAAAGAAAAGCAGCCATTTACGAAGGACAGTAAAAGGAGCCATTTAGAAAGATGGGCGGTGCTTAAAGCCCATATTCCAGATACAGCAAGTCTCCAAGAGAGCACAAGCGCTGCCTAGACGAGACATAAAGCGGCTTGATGACATGAAAACGCATATGTACGTGTCATGAAACTGCTAGAAGCGGTTTATTCATTTTTCATTTTACTTTTATTTACACTTTGAAGATGATCGATTACTCTTGGAGCGGTAAATTAAAGAAAATTAATTTTACTGTTGTGAAAGAATTTGTTTGCTTTACAGAAAACCGAGCAGCCAGACAGCAAAATACAGCTGCTGGACTCCACAAATTAAGAAAACTATTTTTTTGTAAAAAAAAAAGATTGCATTTGGCAATGGTGTGTGGTGTGGGAGCTATGGCGGAATGGGTTATGGAGAAAACAACACAGGAGGTGGGAAAAATAGAATGTGGACTGTGGAGCAGTGGAGAAGCTTGAAGTGGAAAGGGAGGTGTGCTGGGAGGGGGAAAAATGCCCAGATCAGGGAATTTAAGGATAAGCTTAAAATGTGGGGACGAATGAACAACACTAAGTGTGTGGTGGGGTGTAAGAAAGTGGCTCTGTATATACTGAACCAAAGTAAGGTTCAGTGTGCACAGAGTCCACAGTCCCCAGAGGTTTGGCAAGGGCTAAAGTTAGATATATCCTTACTCTCTAAAGTGGTAGCTTGGTCGAGCAGTAAGGCAGTATCAGAGGACAGTGTAAAGCATTTGTTGTACACACTCAGTCAGCAAATGGTCTCACACACTCAAGAACTGAACTCTAGGCCAATTGTTTTGTATATAAAAATATATTGTTTTATTTTAGAACCACAGGTAGGTATAAAAATACTTTCTCAGAATGAGATGCTTTAGTTATATACTTTCCATACACAATAGGCTGTTGAATGCTATAGCTACAGTTGTTGCAATAGGCAACACAATTCAAAACACAATTGTAACATTGAGCTCAATGGGATTTTTACGTAAACTGTAATAGAATTACTTTACGAAGGTTTTTCTTACTCAGGGCTGGATCCTGGATTCAGCCCTGGTGCATTTCCTGTAAACAGTGGAAAGAAATCGTTTTTGTTACACAGGCGATTTTTAAGGAATATTTGTATGTTGCAAAAATCGACACTTAGAAGAATTTCTGGCAAAAACCAGGCAATGTTATCCTATGGAGGAAAATCAAGTTATCGGAAAATCACAGTTGTGGTCACTTTTTCTAATCAGTGCTGGGTACCTAGATCCAGCACTGGGATCTCTCCTGAGAACAGGTGAGTAATTTCGTTTTTGATATTCGGACGATTTTTGTGAATATTTCAAGATTTCAAAAGTTGACACTTAGAAACTTTTTTCGAACAGTCCATTGAAATGCATTGACTTTTACTGTAATATGCAGGTAGGTAATTATCGCGTTACTTTTCTAACCTCAGGACTGGGTCCTAGATTCAGTCCTGGGACACTTCCTGCAAACAGGTGAGTAAAGTCGTTTTGGTTAAACACACAATTTTTAAGCAATATTTTTAGTTTTGAAACTCCACACTAAGTCGTTTTTTCAGAGAAAAATACCCAATGTTATCCTATGGAGGGGAAACAAGTTATCGGTTTGCAGGTAAGTTTTTGACTATGGGAGTCCAGGTTCTGGGGTTAGACTCAGGGGTCCCCCAGGGTCCGTGATGCCCTCTTGTTGCACCCACAGCGGCACTAGGGCGGCCGGATGCAGAGTGTTGAGGCCCCAATGTTATCCTATGGGGGATAGGGGGCCTTCGGTTGGTGGCTGCTGGCTAGCAGGCCACTGGGTTGTGGGAGCAAAGCTCCTGGCTGTAGACTTGGCACAAAGGGGGAAGCAAGTGAGCACCAAAGCGCACCCACAGCGGCACTCGGGCGGCTGGGTGCAGGGGGCTATTATGGCGTCGGGTTCCCTGTTGAAGTCTATGGAGATTCTCCGGACTGGACAAACACTGCAGGCTTGGAAACGAGAGTCTCCTGGGATCTACCAACACTTCGAGGGGTAAGTTGAGATGTCTTGGCTTAGGTAGGCACCCTGGGTTTGGGCACACAAGGCCGTGGGGCGTCGGGTGCAGGGGTGCCTTTTAGTGTCGGATTTTTCTTACCCGCTCTGGTCGCGGTAGGGGGGACCCTCTGGACTGAGGCTGCAGGCTTCATCTGGAGGCTTGAGGCAGGTCAGGAGTCGCCGGATTCCAGGTCCGGATCGCCGGGGAGACCTCCTCTGGGTGTTTTTTTACTCGAGCTCAGGCCGGGTTCGGCGGGTGCAGAGTGGGCTGGATTCGCGATCCCAGGCTGGTGCCAGGGGTGCTGGTTTTGAACAAATCCGGTGTTCACGGGAGAAGCAGGCGGTTCAAGTGAAGGCAGGCAGGTCCTCCGGGGTTTGTGAGGTTGCTGGCTGCAGGACACACCGAGATTTCGCAGAAAGCAGGTTCGAGGGGAGACAGGCCGGTAGGGCTGGGGCCAAGTCAGTTGTTGTCTTCCTCTTGTTAGCAGGCTGCACGGCTGTTTGGTCCTTGTTCTTCTTTTCTTGTTGTCGTTGCTGGATCTGAGGAAGGAAGGTTCAGGGTCCCCCTAAATACTAGATTTAGGGGCGTTACAGGTAGGTAAAGGGCAGGGACCAATGGGTCCCTTCCCTGGGGTGGGTACACCCCCTATCCTGCCACTCTCCAGTGGGAGGGGGGCAGGAGCCTAGTCCTGATTGGGCAGGGCTCCCCATCTTCAAGATGGCGAGAGCCCGGAGATGTGCTTCACCTCGCCTCCCCCACCTGAGGGGTGGGGTTGGCAGAGGCTGGCACACCCCCTTTCCTCCCTTGGGGTTTCCCGCCAGAGTGGGGGCTAGAACCGGTGGGGACCAGTTGCTGAGTACAGCAAGTGGTCTGGGGAGGCTCACAAAGGTGGCATGCCTTTGAAGCTTCCCCCTGCCCATCCTGGGGGAGGAGACCTAGCACCTCGCCCAGGACGTGCATTGTTGCAGGCCCAGGCGAGCGGATGGCTCTCTACCCAGGGGTCCAGCAACATGTCTGCTGGGTGGCAGCCTAGGCAGCATCTCAGGCAGGACGTGGATGGTGGGTTAGGTTCAGGGGGCAACTCTACGTTGCCCTCTGTCGTGCATCTTACAATAAATCCCACACTGGCATCAGTGTGGGTTTAATGTGCTGAGAAGTTTGATGCCAAACTTCCCAGTCTTCAGTGTAACCATTATGGTGCTGTGGAGTTCGTAATGACAAACTCCCAGCACCATATACTCTTAATGGCAGCACTGCACTTACAGTGCCCAGGAATGGACCTGGGTAATGTAGGGGTACAGGGCTCATGCACCTGTACCCTCACCACTGGCATAGGGCACCCAGCTAGAGGGGTGACTGATGTATGCCAGGGCAGTGGTTTGTGGGCATGGCACACAGGGATGTGGGCCATGTCGACTCTTCACTTGGTTCTGCACCAAGACACGCAGTCTGCAAAGGCAGAGTGTGAGTGTCAGGGTACAGGGCCTCTAAGGGTGGCACAATAAGTGCTGCAGCCCTTAGAGGTCTTCCTGGTCACAGTGCCCTGGGTACCTGTGGTACCATTTACCAGGGGCTGACCTGTGGCCAGAGATGCCAGTTGGGTATAGTTTTGGGGAAAGAACACAGGCCCTGGGAACCTGATTGGCAGGGACCCAGGGCACATCAAGTCAAAGTGCATCAGTGGTCTGGCAAAAAGTGGGGGGGTTACTGCAACAGAAACCCACTTCCTTACATGGGTCACAGGTATTTCAGAGGGGAAGCAACATGCAAGGGGAGACATAAGAAAAACGTCCATGTATTTTCTTCGAATTCTTAAAGTAGTTCGCTGAATCTGAGCAGTATATTTTTGGTACAGTCAATATGGTTTTTCATATACAAACAGCTAAAAGCTGGCTCTAGGCGAGACCTAAAAATTGTGTCAAATAGGTGTTTTTGCAATTTTAACTTGTATTTTCGTAAAAGCAATTGAATCTGGAAGGGCACTTAACGACATATCCCAGTACTTTTATGGTCACTGGAGGTCCAGAGGAGGCTCAACTCTCACAGACTAAATGTCCTAGTACTCCTAACTCCTGTGGGTTAATAGTTGAGGATGAGGCTCTGCGGCTGTATGCTGCCCTGGATAGGAATGAATGAGTAAACTTGAGTGCTGCGCTGACTCTGAACTGCAAGTCTGCACATAATTTTAGAGTTGAATTGTTTAACGCATTTAACTGACCTTAAGTCTAGATCAGGTGAATCCAAAGTACTGCTCAGTATTGCACAGTGATTTTGATGCTTCAGCAGCTAATTACTATAAATGTTCATTATTGGCCATTGATCAAGTGGCCCTAAGCACACCCTCTTGCTTCCATCATCTCCGCTCCTTGATACCCAGAAGCCCAACTTATTTGTAAGATAGCAGACTGGGACTGGCGTCTAGATTGCTCTGCCACTAAACACCAGGCATATCAAAATACTTTATACAGATAAAAAGATGCAGAGGAATCGATGCAGTGCAAATTTCAATAGGACACATACAAATTAAATACTATTCTTTGTTACACAGTCCCTTCATGTTGACTTACAACATTATTGCACATACCGCCTCTGATTCCAATCGGAACAATTTATAAATTCTTTTAATTGTTCTCTTGTTCTTACCAACACATGAAATACATAAATACAACAACCCACAGAATTTCAAAAGAAAAGAAAGTTTGAGGTATAATCCAAGTAAGAAGAAAGAAAGAATTAAACTAATTACATAAACATTAATAAAAGCAATTAAATACATTTAATTATGCATGATTATGCACATGATCATACATTCCTTCCTACCCCAAACTTAGAATCTAGTGGTTGCTATATAATTATAAACAATCCGACTGAGTTAGTCCTATGCACAACTGAGGTGAACACTTCGACCTCTGAATCTATCCGCAATGTGTGTATCAAATTTCTTAACGGGAACTAATACTCCATTGGACTCTTCTATTCAATGCAGTTGACTCGTTTCAGCCCCCTCATCTGGGCCTCATCAGTACAAGGGTGCAAGGAAATCACCTCTAAAAAATGGACCATACTGTACATCAGTTGCCTACGCCTATATACATTGATGTGCTAATGAACTTAAAAAAATTGTGAAGGCGAGAGGAGAAAAATCCAAGTGTGTGTGCAATCCATGCTACCAAAATTACTACACCCAAACATCACACACCAAAAACCATAAATGAGCTGCGTGCCTCCAAGGTGAAGATATCACAATCTTCAATCTAAAAAGTGACACCAAGTAAGTCAATGTGCGCAAAAATAAAATATATAAAAAGTTATAAAATTGCACAATATGAAAATACTGACATAAAGTAAAGATGTCCACATCAATTTACCAATGTGAATATAGAAGCAAATCCGATCTCTACTACTCTTATCAGAGAGACGGGGAATAATTAACTTGCATCGCCCGATCGGGTCGGCGCTGGACATCAAAATCCAGTCAACATTAATGGGGCGCTCTCTGGGGAGAACAGGAATTCCAAAACAATCTAGCGGGAAACTCTAGAGGGAACAACCACACTTCGTCACCCTTCTAGACACACTAAAAGTATTTTACCTGAGATGTGTATATCTAAACAGTGGGAGGATGGGCCGGACTGGCCGTAGCGGGCACCGGGCGTTTCCCCGGTGGGCCGCCAGGTTGGGGGCCGGTTTTAGGCCCCTGGGGGGCGGTTTTTGTTACCGGGGGCCGGCAATATTGGCCCCCTGTAACAAAATCGGCCAAAACCAGCCCTGCAAACAGCTCGGCTGCACCCCCTCCCCCCCCACCCCCCTAGGGGGGCTGGCCGAGAAGTGTGCCAGGCCGGTTTTGGTTCCCAGTCCGGCCCTGGTGGGAGGTAGATATATGCCCATTAAGTACCTGTATCCGTGACAAATGGTAAATCTCCTGCCTGTTCTACAATGTCTGGAACAATGAATGCGTACCCCGAAGGAGAGTCACCACGAGACCCTCTGGCGTTCTGAAAAGACTACAAAGGACAGCCGGAGGATATTAAACCTGGAAGTCCTTCTATATCAGCCCAAATTGGTCGTCATGCAACTCACTCTTACCTCCACTCTGGTGCAGTGAATTTTAAAGAAGCCGGCGAAGCTCTTAGCTGCATAACCCCGCTGTAACTGCAGAGCAGAGGATATGGTGCTCGTACCTTCGTGCCGGTCAGCTGACGGTCACGTGACGCTAATCGTCATGAAAATATAAAGAGCATAACCTATCTAAGAGGTATCCATCGAGGAAACACTACACTACAGCTATGGATGCGGGCGACGCTCCAATGTATAGCTTTCTTTAGAAAGAATAAATACAAATGTGAGAATAGAATTAAAAATAATAATGATAATGTTCACCAAGTGTAAAAACCAAAAGAAAACCGCATCAGCACATCATTAACATAGGTCAAACCTTTGCCATGAAACGCAGTAATCAAGAGAAATGTTTGTGTGTGTGTGTATATACATGGCGCAACATTACAAACAATTACAAATTCATATGAGGGAGAATAATTTTTACAAAAATACATTTTTAACAAATCCGCAGATAAGGTTATCAACAAATGAATCATTACTAAAACATGAACCTGTCATTTCAAAACCTTTAAATAGTGTGTAGCAACATTCATCAAAATACAGATTCAATGAACACGTACAGTTGACGATTGCTTAATCATTACACAGGATAACTGATCATACCCGTCGGTGGCTGTTAAGTACACAATATTCGGAAAAAATAGACAAGTGGTTCCTGAGTCCCAGGCCTAGGACTAATGTGATGTAATACAACCTCAACATTCTAGTGTGAACCCACTGTCTTAGTTCTCTAAGCTGAATCCTGTTCTATCAGGGCCCAAATTTCATCATGATCATTCAGACCTTGTACAGCTGTTCTATATTTCTCGATCATACTTGCCTCTAATTTAAGAGTCATTTGTAGGTTCGCTTTATTGGTATTCTGAACCACAGTCAACACTGACCATTGGATGTCTTTCTCATTATGATTATATTGCTGATAATGCTGGACAAGCGGGGCACCCTGTATGTTACATCTTAATCTAGATCTATGCTGCAAAATGCACATTTTAACAGGTTGGATTGTTTGCCCTATGTAAACCTTCTCACATGGACATTTCAAGCAATAAATCACATTTTTTGTGTTGCAGTTGGAGAAACTATGTTGTACATGTTTTTTTACCATTAAGCATGATTGATTTAGAATCATTCGTCATTGGGCATGTTATACACTTATTTTATTTAAAGTGCCCATACAGTGGTGCAAGTCCCATCATTCCCCGTAAGTCCTTTCTAGTCTGGGATGGTCGTGTTGCTTTGACCAAATGCTGTTGAAGGTTCTTTCCTTTGCGGAAAGAAAACATAGGTTTTGGAATGCCTAAATGACTTACCAATCTCCAATTGCGCAAAATTATCTCTTTAATTTTGTTCGCCTTGGGATTGTAAGTTAGTACACACGTTAAAGGATTCAGGTCTGACTTGGGTTTAGGGGTCAATAGTTCTTCTCTTTGGGTAAACCATGCTCGTTTGAGCGCTGCTCTCACCAGTTTCTTGGGGTGACATTTATCGGCCAATTTATTTTGTAAGATCTCTGCGTTCCTGAAATAGTCTTCTCTATTTGTGCAATTGCGACGAATTCTGAGAAATTGCCCATGGGGCAAGTTCTTCTTTAAACTTCTCGGATGTCCGCTCGTAAAATGAAGTAATGTATTGCGGTCAGTGGGTTTAGTATATAAACTGACCTCTAATTTACCATTCTTACTCAAAATCCAAACGTCTAAGAAGTTGATCTTGTCTTTACTGCAGGTCATCGTAAACCTCAGGTCCTGGGTCCTAGTATTTAACCAACTATGGAACCGTTGTAAGGACTCTCGATCCCCTTCCCACACCATCAGAAAGTCATCAATAAAACGCAGCCACTGTATAGTATGCAATTTAAAGGGGTTAGCCGGATTGAAGATACACTGATTTTCAAAGCAATCCATTACAAGATTCGCTATCTCCGGGGCGAAACAACACCCCATGGCTACCCCTTTGACTTGTAGAAAAAGGTGGTCTTTGAAAGCAAAAGAGTTATTCTTCAGACAGAGGGTTGCCAGCGATGCAATAAATTGTGTTGGTACCTGGTGCGCCGGTCTCTCTGATCTAGAGTGTTTTTAAGCACAACTAGGGCTTCCTCCTGGGGGATGTTGGTGTATAAACTTTCAATGTCAAATAAGACCAGCAGTTGTTTATCCTTATCAAAAGGGAGATTTTCTAGTTTTTAAATTAAATCCGTGGTGTCTCTGATGTATGCTCTTGTTTTTACTACGAACGGTTTCAGGAAGTAGTCTATGTATTTTGCTGCGGGTTCCAGATGAGGGGGCTGAAACGTGTCGACTGCATTGAATAGAGGAGTCCAATGGATTATTAGTTCCCGTTAAGAAATTTGATACACACGTTGTGGATTGATTCATAGGTTGAAGTTTTCACCTGATGTGTGTATAGGACTATCTCGTAGTCGGATTGCTTATAATTATATAGCAACCACTAGATTCTAAGTTTGGGGTAGGAAGGAATGTATGATCATGTGCATAATCATGCATAATTAAATATATATATTTTTTAATAAATTTATTTTTTATTTTCAATAACTAACAATCGGTGCTAGACATACATCCACTTTGTATCAGTATTTCGTTACATACATGCGCTCAGGTATTGCATTTCTGGAGCTATTGTGCGTCAGTTACAGTGCGACAGAGACACAGGTCACATCTATTGAATGGATATATGTTAAGTACACAGTTCCCCCTTCGTCTCATTAGTTTAGTCACTGACGTCAGAGCTTGTTTCTTCTTGTGGGGGCTCGCATATATTGCCGCGGTAAGCGTTCCATTTCCCCAAATGCGGGCCCATTTTTTGGGGCATCCCCTATGGACGTACACAGCCCTTTCAGTCACCATTGAAGTGTCCATATCTTGGTGCCATTTGTGCAGGGTCGGGGTCTTCCTGGATCCCCAGTTAAGTGCAATGTTCCTTTTTGCCAGGGCCAGGCCAAGGGTTACCCAGTCTTGATCTGACTGATTGAGATCTGTTGGCTCCCACATGTTAAGCAGGCAGCATTTTGGTTCTGGGTGAACTTCTATCCCTGTGACCTGTGTCGTGGTAGTCAGAATTGATGCCCAATAGGACTGGATGGCCGGGCACCCCCAGACAGTGTGTATAAACGTACCCGGGAGGCCACACTCCCTCAGACAAAGTGGTGTATCAGTGGTTCCCAATTTATGTAGTAAAGTGCGTGTGTAGTATGATCTATGCAAGATCTTTAATTGTAATAGTCGAAGTCTAGAGGGTATTGCTACCTCCCTTGGTCCTGCTAGCGCCTCCCGCCAATCCGCATCATCTATGGGTCCTAGCTCCACCTCCCACCGTTCCTTAAGGGCTATCATGGGATCTGGCTGGTTGTTCACTATCTTCCAATACACCAAAGATATGGCTTTTTTGTGCAGGTGATCAGTGAGAAGTCTATCCTCGAGTGGCGAGGCTTCTGGTAGTGTCGTATCGCGTGGCAGTGCGGTTGTTAGTGCATGTTTCACCTGTAGATATCTAAAACTCTCCGTGGGCGCCATGCCATATGTGCTTTGTAGTAGGTCAAAGGGGATAACATCCCCTTTTTTCCAAAGATCCCCTATCCTCGTTATTCCAATGAGATCCCATTGGCGGAAACCTTTCGCATTGCTCAGTTTGCCCAGTCTGTATGTGTCCCAGATAGGTGTAGCCTGAGTGAGTATCCCTTCCCAACCCAGTGCTCGCTGTGCTTCAAACCAGATCTTGACCGTGTGGGCCGTTGGACCTGTAAGCGTGGGCCGACGTTTCTTATTGTACAAGGTCCCCATGATACCTTCTTGGTCAAGCAAATGCCTGTCCATGCGGAAAGCTGGTTCCTCCTGTGGTACATGTAGCCATTGATTTATGACCACAAGTTGTGCAGCCCAGTAGTAGTATTTAATATTGGGAAGGGCAATGCCTCCGTCGTACCACCCCTCATTAGTTTTTGCAGAGCTATCCGACTAGTTTTGCCATCCCATAGTAGTTTGGTCACTTCAGCATTGATCGCTGTAAAGTATGTGGGCACTACCGGGAATGGTGTATTTTGGAGGGCATATAAAAATCGGGAGAGCGCCATCATTTTAAAGAGGGCTGCCCGTCCAAGTAGAGTTAATGGTAATGAGCGCCAGTGTTTGACGTCGCTTTGTAGTTTTGCAAGCGGTGTTGTAAGGTTTTCTGTGATGAAGCCCTGACGTACATGGGTGATGTAAATACCAAGGTATTTGAAACCCTCAGTCGCGACCTGAATGTTGCAGTGTCGTGGGAGCCTCGGCATGGGACCATGCAGCACGTAGAGAAGGGATTTTGTCCAATTAATCGTGTAGCCCGAGGCACGGCCATAGGCCGCACAGATATCAAGTAGGCGATTTATTGATCGAGCCGGGGAGGACAGGTAAAGAAGAATATCGTCTGCATATAGTGAGATACGGTCTTCCCACCCCAATGCCCACCGCAGTCCCTGGATGACCGGGTCCTGCCCGATCCATGCCGCCAGGGGTTCCAGCACCATTGCAAAAAGCAACGGCGACAGAGGACAGCCTTGTCTCGTCCCTCTCCCCAACGGGAATTCTGTTGAAACTCGACCATTCACTACAACCTGGGCCAAAGGTTTCGTGTACAAGAGTTCTATCCATGCGCATAAGTTCGGGCCAAACCCCATGCGTCGAAGCACTGCGAAAAGGAATGGCCACTTCACCAAGTATAATTAAATATATTTAATTGCTTTTTGTTATTGTTTATGTAATTAGTTTAATTCTGTGGGTTGTATTTATGTATTTCATGTGTTGGTAAGAACAAGAGAACAAATAAAAGAATTTATAAATTGTTCCTATTGGAATCAGAGGCAGTATCTGCAATAATGTTAGTAAGTCAACATGAAGGGACTGTGTACCAAGGAATAGGATTTAATTTGTATGTGTCCTATTGAAATTTGTACTATATCGATTCCTCCGCATCATTTTTTTGTGTATAGTTAGATACTTTTTTGCCCAGATGTGGGAGTAGGATTAGGGCAAACCCCGTTGTTTTATATATATATATATATATATATATATATCAATCAACCAGGCAAACCCTTTCGTAGCCAAGCACACACGGAAAGTGATTCAAGCAAAATGCTTTATTGTGCAGAACCCCTGCACTGACGGACGCGTTTCGCCTTACGGCTTTTTCAATGTCAGTTTCTATGTGCTAACACGAAGGTATTTAAAATAACAATACATCACGTGTTGTTCTTAAACATCAAAGACAGACTTATGCAACATTAAAGATCCAATTCATGGCGGCCATCTTTGAACGTGCTATTTACAATAAGTGATATCACCAAAGTGTGCGTGGTTAAAAACATCATTGCAATTTTAAGGGGAAGAAAAGTTCATATATATACACTTATAGGTGATATTCGAATCCAGAATTATAAAGCATTCTTTAAATACAGAAAATATGCTAAAAACATAATTGTTTTCATTTATATTTGTATATACAGAATATCAACATAACCCCCTTATCTTCATTATTTAGCCCTGAATGGGCAATAGAACGTCATGCGAGAGGGAGTGCAGCACAGGAGGCAGTGATGTTCCGTGTATAGTTGTTTATAGAACACTCATGTATCTATTCTTGTCTCTAATTATATCACTCCAGGTGCACCCACAACTCCTCAGCGCTGTTAAGCCCTATGGAAGCCTTGGTTTGGAGATCGATAATATATTTCGATTCCAAAATCCGCTATGTTTTTAGCATATTTTCTGTATTTAAAGAATGCTTTATAATTCTGGATTGGAATATCACCTATAAATGTATATATATGAACTTTTCCTCCCCTTAAAATTGCAATGATGTTTTTAACCACGCACTTTTGCACTTTGGTGATATCACTTATTGTAAATAGCACGTTCAAAGATGGCCGCCATGAATTGGATCTTTAATGTTGCATAAGTCCGTCTTTGATGTTTAAGAACAACACGTGATGTATTGTTATTTTAAATACCTTCGTGTTAGCACATAGAAACTGACATTGAAAAAGCCGTAAGGCGAAACGCGTCGGTCAGTGCAGGGGGGTCTGCACAATAAAGCATTTTGCTTGAATCACTTTCCGTGTGTGCTTTCCGCTTGGCTACGAAAGGGTTTGCCTGGTTGTTCTAATTATCGGCCCACCACCGCTGGAGTGAGCACCCGGGACAAAGCCGGAGCGGCGGCGGGGACGTGCTGTTCTGTGATATATATATATATCTCAAAATACTTTAAGCAACTACAATAAGCAAATCAGGCTAGCCAGAGCTACCTATTTTGCCTTACAAATTGACCAGGCCAACAATTTTGCTAAATCTAGGTTTCTTAGTCTGGATTGTTGTACTAGTCCCCATTCTCGGGCTCTTTGCCATAGCTTATCTTTGTGCTTTTATAACCTAAGTATTACTAAACAGGCTTTATTCCTGTTGCTTTAAAACAAAATTGTCTGATATTTCATGTCTGAATATTTATATGCACATTTCTTTACTTCCTTATCAATATTTTGGAAAAGCAAGTAAATGCACAACTTTCTGCCTTTCTTGAATGCAAAAAAATCCTTGACTAGGCACAATTTGGCTTCCATTCTCACAATAGTATAGATGACAATTTAGAAGACATGCACAATATTTGCAGGAAGGAAGAGACAGGGAGTCAATAATGGTTATTGCAACAAATGCACAGAGCAGTCTACATTTAAAAGGGGATAAACAAAATCAATGGTGGCACTATATTACAATACATGTACATGTAACCTGTACAAACTTGTGCACATGGGTGCTCGTGAAAAAACAAAGTGAGCAGCGCATGTGACAAGTGGGACAGTGAAAAAACTGCGCAAAGGAAACAGAAATGACAATATATACAAAGACTTATTTAGCATCCCTAGTGGTTCAAATTAATTTACAAGAATTGAGGTATTTTGCTGAACCATAGAGGTTGCGCCAAAAATTGCGCTGGGTGGTCGACGGCATTTCAACCTGTAATTAGTTCAGGTCATCTTCAGGACCAGGTTACGGATATAAAAAAAAGTGCTGTCAGAGAAGGAAGAAAAGGAAAAAATGGAGTAAGGGTAAAGATGAAAACCGGCATGGCCAAATTAGTCAGGGGAGGGAAAACCTACCTGCGTAGTTGTAGGAAAGAGACTGCTGCAAAGCGATCAAAAGTACCACCCGGGATTGATATGCAAGGGTTGGAGAGCACAACGTTGGTGGCAGTGCCCACAAAGGAAACTAAAGGGGCAAAAAAGGTAAAACTATTAAGGTGTGTGCTGGTCCAAGGAGAAACCTAACTGGGAGTTAAACTGTAATACTGAATGAGAGCAGAAGTGTATCGACTAAAAGGACAACAGGGAAACTCCTTCGACAACCCAGCGCACTTTTTGGCACAATCTCTGATTTGAGTCCAGATGACCATGGCCCACCTGCCAATATTGTGACTGAAGTCAGAAACCTGCACTTCCGGCTTGACCAGAACATCATGCTTCCAATCAAGTCAGCAGATTCTTGGAAACTTGTTTCTGTAAATACAGTCTTCCTTAAAAAATCTGTCCATTCTGATCTGCTACTTCCACATGTATAATGGTCCAAGCCTTGATTTTTATCAAAATTAGACTACTGAAATGCACTCTATTTAGGGCTTTCTCTCGGATTGCTTTCTCATCATAAACACATTCAAAATGTATGTGGTCTGCCATATCTTCAACCTGTGTCGGGACTCCTAAATCTCTACTGTTAGGGTCTCTCTTCATTGGCTGCCTATTTCTAAACACATTCTTTTTTAAACTTTGTGAGTCCCACTGTGCAATTCAGAGTACAGGCCTTGTCAATCTATGCACTAAATTGACCTTCTACAAACCTCTAAGAATGCTTAGATCCTCTTCTACTCTTTAACTATCAGTCCCTGACGTAAGGGCATTTTGCCCATTCGTTCCTGCATGACTTTTAGGTTGGAGTCCACTCCACAAATTCTCCACGATGGAAGGTACTGCAGGGTTTTGTAACTTAGTGGACTAATGCGTCCAGTGTAGAGGCTTGTGTTTGACTTCATGGTCCCAGGTTCATATCCTGGCGGGGTCCACTCAGCCTTTCATCCTTCAGAGGTCGATAAAATGAGTACCAGTGAGTTGGGTAACAATAAACATCTGATATCTGAAAGAAACACGTAGTGATAGATTCCTTACCTTAGAATTACCCCAAGGAGTCAGACTGGATCCGGAAAGTTTTCGTCAGCAGTACCCCTGCGCGTCGGAAGGTGGCGTCGTGTGGCTCCGCGTCCGTCGTGGTCGCCGAGATGACGTCGCGGCAGCTACTTAGACGTCGCCCTCGCGCGCTGACGTCAGTTCTTTCTTTTTCCGCGCCAGCAAGCGCAGATCCGGAGAGAGCGGTACCCCCAGTCATTTTTTGACTGAGTTTTAGGCTTTTGTCTCTGTTTTTTCGAGTCGTTCGACTCCTGGTGCCGTAGGGATGCCCGGTTTCAAGTTGTGCGGGGACTGTCATCGTATGATGTCGGTGACGGACCCGCACCGCGTGTGTCTCTACTGCCTGGGGCGCAACCACGACCCCAAGTCGTGCTCCGACTGCCGGGCCATGGCGCCGAAGACTTTGCGGGAGCAATACCGGAAGTTGCTGGAAGTCCGTCAGTCGGCACCACGCCGCTCGAGGTCCCGGTCCCGTGGGAGGTCGAGGGACCGGTCGCAGAGCCATCACCATCATTCGTCGTCGAAATCTTCGCACTCGGGGTCAGGTAAGGCGAAGCACAAGAAGTCGAAGAAGCGCCATCGCTCTCCAACTTCCCCTTGCCCGCTGCGGCTGAGGGTGTGGGTGGTGCCACCCCCGCGGCTCCGGTGGAGCCTACGCAGTCGCCGCCGGCCTACCCGCCCTTTCCGGGGGCGACTCCGGCCCAGCTGCAGGACTTTGTCAGCCATGGTCCGCCTCTTTGGGTCGTCAGGCCCCGCCGGCGCTCCTTCGGGCCCCGTGGGCCCGACTGGGGGTCCTTGCCCTTCACTGTTGGCGGCTCCGGCCACGACATCGCCATCAGCTCCGGCCCTGGTGTCTCAGGGCCCCCATGGATCCAGGCATGGATCCCGGTCGACGCCGGTTGACCTTGTATCACCTCCACGACCCCACCAGCACCACTTCCGACGTCGCCCGTGGCACCGGACGACGACGTCCCCGGTTTCAGCCCTGATGTGGACACGGAGCCGGAACGGCGTCGCTCGACGCCGATGGGACCCTTCTTTCCCTATGTCCAGCCTCCGTATTTTCGGCCTGTACCACAGCCTTCGGAGGAAGGGGAGGACTGGGAGGGGTCTGAGGACCCTCTCACAGCTCAGTGCGAGTATGACCCGGACTGGACAGAGGAGCTGGGTGATGCCAGTGGTCTTGACACCTCTCCTGACCGTGGCATGCTAACTCCTCCTACCGTGGCTACGGAGGAGGGTGCTAGTTACGCAGTGGTGTTGCGTAGGGCGGCTGAGGCTCTACACCTCCAACTCCCTACAGTAGCCATCAGGACTAACCTCCTGACAGAAGTGCTTCAGCCGGCGGCTACCTCTGCGGAGCCACTGCTGCCCTTCAACGATGCACTTTCTGACGTTCTTTTGGGCACCTGGTCCAGGCCCAACACGGGCTCCTGTGGATAGGAACGTGGCCCGACGCCATCGCCCGATCCTGGGCGACCCCCTTTTCCTCTCCCAACACCCCACCCCTGAGAGCTTGGTTGTCTAAGCCTCCACGTCCCAAAGCGCATTCCCTACCGCACCCCCGGATAGGGAATCCAAGAGACTGGAACAGTTTGGGAAGAAGATCTTTTCTTCCGCCAGGGCAGGGCTGCGGTCTGTGAACACCGCATGCCTCTTGGGCCGTTATTCCCACTCTCTGTGGGATACGGTGGCGCAAGTGCTGCCTCAGTGTCCGGAGGAGGCCCGGAAAGTGCTCTCTCAGGCTATTGCTGAAGGGAGAGATGCAGCCAAGTTCACAATCCGATGTGGCCTTGACACCGCCGACTCGCTGGGCAGATCGCTTTCCACGACAGTGGCGCTCCGTCGCCACGCCTGGCTGAGGACTACTGGCTTCTCTGGGGATGTCCAGAACACTCTCATGGACATGCCCTTTGATGGCATTCGCCTTTTTGGCAACAAGGCGGATAGTGCGTTGGAGCGTTTTAAGGACTCACGGGCTACGGCCAAGTCCTTGGGCCTTTCGGCCTCTCGCCATCCTCCGCCTTCTGCCTTTGGCTCCTTTCGTCGCCACGGAAGGGGCGCCCGACACGTTCGCTACAGAGCCACAGGCCTGCGCAGCAACAGTCTCAGCGCGGACGTGGGACCCGCCGTGGCGGGTCGGGGGGCCAGCGGGCTGGTCAGTCCACCTCCACCCCGGCCACCACTGCCTCTAAACCTTCCTAGTCCGGTCTTTCAGGCCCATCAAATGCCAGTGGGCGGCAGGATTCGCCATCACCTCCCCCACTGGCGCACCATCACTTCGGACAGGTGGGTTTTACAAATAGTTCGAAGGGGCTACTCCCTCCCCTTCGAGACTACCCCTCCAGCCATGCCACCCCAGTACCACCGCATGTCGGGGGATCACTTGGCACTTCTCCAACAGGAAGTCGCGGCCCTCTTGGCCAAGGGGGCCATCGAGCGCGTTCCTGCGCCAGAATTAGGACGTGGTTGTTATTCCCACTACTTTCTGATGCCCAAGAAGGACAAGGGCCTGCGTCCTATCTTGGACCTCAGGGACGTCAACCGCTTCCTCTGGAAGGAGAAGTTCAAGATGTTGACTCTGGCTCAGGTCTCGTCTGCCCTCGACCCTGGAGACTGGATGGTAGCGTTGGACTTGCAGGACGCATATTTCCACATTCCCGTCCTGCCGGCCCACCGGCGTTACCTGCGGTTAACGGTAGGCCACGAGCACTTTCAGTTTACCGTGCTCCCCTTTGGCCTTACCAGCACCCCTCGGGTGTTCACGAAAGTGATGGCGGTGGTCGCAGCTCATCTGCGCAGATCAGGGGTTCCAGTCTTCCCCTATCTCGACGACTGGCTGTTGAAGGCGGGCTCGCCCCAGGCTGTCGTCTCCCACCTCCAGACTACGGCCGACCTCCTGCATTCGCTGGGGTTCTCCATCAACGTGCCGAAGTCGCACCTGATTCCCTCTCAGAAGTTCCTCTTCATCGGAGCGGTTCTGGACACAACGCGCTTTCGGGTCTATCCTCCCGAACAGCGAGTCCAGGATATTCAGGCTATGATTCCGATCTTTAAGCCTCTATCCTGGGTTTCGGTCAGGATGACCCTGAGACTGCTGGGCCTCATGACCTCCTGCATCCTGCTGGTCGATCATGCCAGGTGGCATATGCGGGCTCTGCAGTGGGACCTGAAGTTCCAGTGGGCGCAGCATCAGGGGGACCTGTCCGAGTCCGTCCAGATCTCAGAGGGCACTGCAAGACAGTTGCAGTGGTGGCTCACAAACCGGCATTGGGTCAATGGCAGATCCCTCTCCCTTCCCCAACCGGAGCACACAGTGGTGACGGATGCGTCCCTCCTGGGACGGATGCGTCCCACATGGGAGAGGCGGAGATCAGAGGCCTCTGGTCTCTGGCGGAGTCCAGGCTCCATATCAACCTTCTGGAGCTTCGGGCGATCCGACTTGCACTGAAAGCATTCCTTCCCTCTGTCAAGGGGAGAGTAGTGCAGGTGTTCACGGACAACACCACCGCCATGTAGTACTGCAACAAACAGGGCGGGGTGGGGTCGTGGACCCTATGTCAGGAGGCTCTGCGCCTCTGGACATGGCTGGAACATCAGGGTATTTCCCTGGTGGTTCAACACCTGGCAGGTTCACTGAACGCCAGGGCGGACGAACTCAGCCGCAGGTGCATGATGGATCACGAATTGCGTCTTCACTCGGATGTGGCGCAAGGTCTCTTTCAACAACAGTGGGGAGAGCCTTGGTTAGATCTATTCTCCACCGAAGAGAACGCGCAATGTCAGCAATTCTGCGCGTTGGAATTTCCAAGGCGGCACTCGCTCGGCGACGCTTTTCGTCACGAGTGGAGTTGCGGTCTATTGTACGCCTTTCTGCCTATACCACTTCTGCCCAGAGTGCTGAAGAAGATCAGGCGCAACCGGGCCCAAGTCATTCTTGTGGCTCCGGACTGGGCTTGAAGAGTTTGGTATCCCGAGCTACTCCGTATGAGCATCGATCCCCCGATCAGACTGCCTCTTGGGGAGGATCTTCTGTCGCAGCAGCAGGGGACGGTCCTCCACCCGAACCTGTCCAGTCTCCACCGCCTTGCGTGGAGATTGAGCGGTGGCAGTTGATTCCTTTTGACTTGCCTCCTGAGATTTGTAATGTCATTCTGGCAGCCAGGCGTCCCTCCGCTAAGTTGGTATGCGCCTGCAGGTGGTACAAATTTGTGGCATGGTGCACAGCAAAGGCTGTGGATCCCCTTTCTGCCCCTCTTTCAGAAGTCCTTTTGTTCCTTCTTTCTTTGGCCCAGCAGGGCTCTGCTCTGGGCACTATCCAGGGATACCTTTCTGCTATCTCAGCCTTTCTCAGGCTCCCTGATCAGCCCTCTCTTTTCAGGTCCCCTGTTGTAAATGGATTCCTCAAAGGCATTACTCACCTTTTCCCTCCTATTCCTTTTGTGATGCCACAGTGGGACTTGAATGTGGTACTCACATATTTAATGTGCGCTCCCTTTGAGCCTCTTCACAACTGTCCTCTACGTCTTTTAACTCTGAAGACTGCTTTCCTGGTTGCCATCACCTCCGCTAGGAGAGTGAGTGAGCTCCAGGCTCTATCTTGTAAACCTCCTTTTCTGTCTGTCCATCCGGACAAGGTTGTGCTCAGAACCCGTCCATCCTTTCTGCCAAAAGTTGTCACTGCTTTTCACATCGGGCAAACCATCACTTTGCCCACCTTCTTTCCGCCTCCGCATCCTTCCAGAGAGGAAGAGAGGCTCCACCGTCTGGACCCAAAACGTGCGCTCCCATTTTACCTGAACCGCACACAACAGTTCCGGGTGGATGACCAACTCTTTGTTGGCTTCGTTGGCGCTAAGAAAGGTCGGGCCGTACACAAGCGGACTATCTCCTGATGGGTCGTTTTGTGTATAAAAGCATGCTATTCTCTGGCTAAAAAGGAGCCTCCGTTGGGGCTGCGCGCCCATTCCACCAGGGCGACGGCAGCCACTTCGGCGTTGGGACGTGGTGTCCCCTTACAAGACATCTGTCAGGCAGCTACGTGGGGCTCGCTGCACACTTTTACTAAGCATTACTGCCTGGACAGCCAAGTCCGGAGAGACGGCTTCTTTGGCCGTTCTGTTCTCCGAGACTTTCTGGTGTGATCTTGGTTCGCAGACCCACCACTGGGGTTGGTATTGCTGGGGTATCTATTCTAAGGTAAGGAATCTATCACTACGTGTTTCTTTCAGATGAACAAGTTACTTACCTTCGGTAACGATATATCTGTAAGAAACATTAGTAGTGATAGATTCCTTACCGCCCCACCCATCCTCCCTGTTCTGCGAACTGATTTCTAGGGTTAAGGTTACCCCTTTCAGGGCCCTAGTTTCAAGGCCCCAGTGGTCAGTATCTTGCATGGCTCTGCGTTCCTGGCGCAGAAAGTCGTGTACAGAACTGACATCAGCGCGCGAGGGCGGCGTCTAAGTAGCTGCCGCGACGTCATCTCGGCGACCACGACGCCAACGACTGACGCGGAGCCGCACGACGCCACCTTCCGACGCGCAGGGGTACTGCTGACGAAAACTTTCCGGATCCAGTCTGACGCCTGGGGGTAGTTCTAAGGTAAGGAATCTATCACTACTAATGTTTCTTACAGATATATCGTTACCAAAGGTAAGTAACTTGTTCGTTCAGCGTCAAGATACCCTAGGCTGAACGTGCGCTTTACAAATACACTTTGTAATGCTTTGCCATCTCTTCTAAAGATGAGGAAAAGGTGTTTGGAGGCATTCATCCGGAGAAAGTTACTTACCTTCGGAAACTCTCCTGTTCTGGTTGATACTATATTTAACCACAAATTCCTCACTGCCCTCCCACCTTCCCATTCTGTCGTTTTCTCTTTTTCACCACCTAAAAAGGTCCCAAATTGGAGATCTGCACACTGGTACCTGTAAATGTTTAGTACATCGTATCAGACGGCACAGAAAGAGCCCAGTAAGAAACTGTCATCTGCGTGTATATACGGCTTCACTCTGTCGCTTCTGGGACAGTACAAAGCCAACTGGGGGCCACACGGCAACATCGGGTGGCACTTGAAAGCACTGCTATGAAAACCTCTGTATTCAGTCTGGTGCCTGGGGGTTATTCTAAAGGTGAGGAATGTGTGGTTAGATAGAGTAGCTATCAGAGCATTGCGAAAAGTAAATAACTTGTTCCTCACTCATACCTTCTGTAGCAGTATCTAAGTAAAGATGTAAGATGTAGTACACTAATGGAATTAATCGCGTTATTTGTTGACACCCTATACTTGTTCATTATGATGTGTTAACCTTTAAATAAAGTAAAATATTAAGTAAAGTATCCCAAAATGTTATTTGAGGAAAGCATCTTGTTTAACTAATGTATTATTCAACAGACGGATTCAGGATCAGGACCAGCAGTGGCAGGATCGAGTGCAGCAAGAAGACGAGACTGTGCGGCAAAAAAAGCTTCAGGATGAGGAAAAGCAAAAACGGGAAGATTTCTCCAAGAAAGAAAATGAGGGCACGATGAAGCCAGAGTTAAAACTGCCAAAGTATGAAAAAATTAACAAGATTTTCCAGCAGCCACCAGAGCCAGTAAAGCATGGCGGGCAGATACACTGGTTAAATGCAGGTATGTGATGGGACATAGAACATGATCCATTGTGCGAATCAACTTATGTACCCTTCTGCTGTAAAAGTCTAAGGACGGAATGCAGCAAATGTCAGTTTATGGCTGCAGAACAGCTTTAAAGCCGACTTGTTGTGATACAAAGGTATGATACACATGGTTTCAATGAAATCTTCATAGCCTTTTGTGGGCACACAAGGTTTCTCAGGTTGTTCATAATCAAAGGAATGGCTTCTCCTTGCGAATATTAGAGGTGAGCCATGTGTGCATAGTTCGCGTAGCAGTAACTTTTTTAGCACTGTCCATAACCGGTCAAGCTAACATTTGACAGGGTGAGTATTCCCTTCTCAACTGGTACTTGCCCTGCAGATGTATGTCTTAACAACATGTAATACCACACATTGATCTTTAACTTTAAAACTCGTGGCATTACATTGTGAACCTTTACCATAAATTTGTGTGATTATATGTACGTGCACAAACATACGTCTATACTCCTGTATATGTGCTTATATGTCTGTCTATAAACACGTGTATATATATATTGCTTTAATTATTTGGGGGGATACCCCTCTATATATGTTTATACACACATTTATTTTTGGGATGAATTCCTCTTTTTTTTACTATTTCTATTACATTTTTTCAAGAAAACACAAGGTCACATTAGTACAATTTTCAACATCGGGAGGTAGACGGCAGTATGTTGAGACAACAGGAAGTCAATCATTCTACAATAACCTGTGAACATCATGATCTGAAAGAAACACATAGTGATAGATTCCTTACCTTAGAATATCCCCAGGCGTCAGACTGGATCCGGAAAATTTTCGTCAGCAGTACCCCTGCGCGTCGGTAGGTGGCGTCGTGCGGCTCCGCATACGTCGTTGGCGTCGTGGTCGCCGAGATGACGTCGCGGGCGCTACTTAGACGCCGCCCACGCGCGCTTACGTCAGTTCTTTCTTTTTCCGTGCCAGCAAGCGCAGATCCGGGAAGAGCAGGAACCCCCAGTCAATTTTTGACCGACTTTTTGTCTCTGTTTCTCATCGAGTCTTCGACTCCTGGTGCAGATAGGATGCCCGGTTTTAAGTCCTGCGGGGACTGTCACCGTATGATGTCGGTGATGGACCCGCACCGTGTGTGTCTTTACTGCCTGGGTCGCGACCACGACCCCAAGTCGTGCCCCGACTGCCGGGCCATGGCACCGAAGACTTTGCGGGAGCGGTCCCGAAAGTTGCTGGAAGCCCGGCAGTCTGCTCCGCGCCGTTCCAGGTCCCGGTCCCGTGGGAGGTCGAGGGACCGTGCGCGGAGTCATCACCATCGGTCTTCGGGATCCAAGTCTTCGCACCCGGGGTCAGGTAAGGCGAAGCACAAGAAGTCGAAGAAACGCCATTGTTCTCCGACTTCCCCTCGCCGGTGGTGCGACGCGGTTGAGGGTGCGGGTGGTGCCTCCCCCGCGGCTCCGGCAGAGCCTATGCAGTCGCCGCCGGACTACCCGCCCTTCCCGGGTTCGTCGGCGACTCCGGCCCAAATACAGGCCATGGCTCGCCTCTTTGGGCCGTCGGGTCCCGCTGGTACGCCTTTGGGCCCCGCGGTCCCGACTGGGGGTCCTTGCCTTACCTCGCCGGCCGCTCCGGCGTCGCTGTCGACTCTGGCCTCGGCGCCGCAGGACCCCCTTGGATCCAGGCCTGGATCCCGGTCGACGCCGGTTGACCTAATAACACCTCCACCGACGTCGACCCCACCTTCAGCACTTCTCATGCCGCCCGCTCCTCGGGACGACGTGGACCCCCGGTTTCAGCCCCGAAGTGGATGCGGCGTCGAGCCGGCGTTGATCGATGCCGTTCTCGACGTTGCTCAGGGATTTCTATCCCCATGTCCCTGCTCCTTATTTTAGGCCTGTTGAACAGCCGGAGGAGCTAGTGGAGGACTGGGAGGGGTCGGACGACCCTCTCGCTGCAGCCTGCGAGTCTGAACAGGACTGGGCTGAGGAATTGGGGGACGCCAGTGGTCTGGATACCTCACCAGACCTTGGCATGCTGTCTCCTCCTACCGTGGCTACGGAGGAGGGTGCTAGTTATGCTGTGGTGTTGCGTAGGGTGGCCGAGGCCCTACACCTCGAGCTCCTTACTGTGGCCGTCAGGACTAACCTCCTGACAGAGGTGCTTCAACCAGCAGCTACTTCTGCGGAGCCGCTGCTTCCCTTCAATAAAGCCCTTTCCGACGTTCTTTTGGGCACTTGGTCCAGGCCCACCACAGGGGCTCCTGTGGATAGGAACGTGGCCCGACGCCATCGCCCGGTTCCGGGTGACCCCATTTTCCTCTCCCAACATCCCACCCCCGAGAGCTTGGTTGTCCAAGCCTCTGCTTCCCCGACCGCCTTCCCTTCCGCACCACCGGATAGGGAATCCAAGAAACTGGATCAGTTTGGAAAGAAAAAGTTTTCTTCCACCAGTTCTGCGCTGCAGTCCGTGAACACCGCATGCCTCTTGGGCCGTTATTCCCACTCTCTGTGGGATACGGTGGCGCAAGTGCTGCCCCAGTGTCCGGAGGAGGCCCGGCCAGCTCTCTCCCAGGCTGTTGCAGAGGTGAGAGACGCAGCTAAGTTCATGATTCGTTGTGGCCTAGACACCGCCAACTCACTGGGCAGATCGATTGCAACGACGGTGGCGGTTCGCCGCCACGCCTGGTTGAGGACCACTGGATTTTCAGGGGATGTCCAAAACACACTTATGGACATGCCCTTTGATGACCGTCGCCTCTTCGGCGACAACGCGGACAGCGCGTTGGAGCGGTTTAAGGACTCACGGGCTACGGCCAAGTCCTTGGGACTCTCTGCAGTCTGCCCTCCTCCGCCTTCTGCATCTCGCTCCTTTCGTGGCACCAGAAATGGCGCCCCGCAGCGTTCGCAACAGAGCCACAGGCCTGCACAGCAACAATCCCAGCGCGGACGCGGGTTCCGCCGTGGCGGACCAAGGGGCCAGCGGGCGGGTCAGTCCACCACCACCCCGGCCACCACTGCCTCCAAACCTTCCTTGTCCGAACTTTCAGGCCCATCAAACGCCAGTGGGCGGCAGGCTTCGCCATCACCTCCCCCACTGGCACACCATCACTTTGGACAGGTGGGTTTTAGAGATAGTCCGGAGGGGCTACTCCCTCCCCTTCGAGACTACCCCTCCAGTCATGCCACCTCAGTACCATCGCATGTCGGGGGATCACTTGGTGCTTCTTCAGGAGGAAGTTGCTGCCCTCTTGGCCAAGGGGGCCATCGAGCGCGTTTCAACGCCAGAAGTAGGTCGTGGTTGCTATTCCCACTACTTTCTGGTACCCAAGAAGGACAAAGGCCTGTGTCCTATCTTAGACCTCTGGAACGTCAATCGCTTCCTCCGCAAAGAGAAGTTCAAGATGCTCACTCTCGCTCCGGTCTTATCTGCTCTCGATCCACAAGACTGGATGGTAGCGCTAGACTTGCAGGATGATTATTTCCACATCCCAGTCCTGCAAGCCCACCGGCGTTACCTGCGGTTCACGGTAGGCCACGAGCACTTTCAGTTCACCGTGCTCCCTTTTGGCCTTACCAGCGCCCCTCGGGTGTTCACGAAGGTGATGGCGGTGGTCGCAGCTCATCTGCGCAGATCAGGGGTTTCAGTCTTCCCCTATCTCGACGACTGGTTGTTGAAGGCGGGCTCGCCCCAGGCAGTCGTCTCCCACCTCCAGACTACGGCCGACCTCCTGCACTTGCTGGGGTTCTCCATCAACGTGCCGAAGTCGCACCTGATTCCCTCTCAGAAGCTCCTCTTTATCGGAGCGGTTACATACTTGATGTGCGCTCCCTTTGAGCCCCTTCACAACTGTTCTCTTCGTCTCTTGACCTTGAAGACTGCCTTCCTTGTGGCCATCACCTCCGCTAGGCGAGTGAGTGAGCTCCAGGCTCTTTCTTGTAAGCCTCCTTTCGTATCAGTCCATCTGGACAAGGTTGTGCTCAGGCCCCGTCCTTCCTTCTTGCCAAAAGTGGTTATGGCCTTTCACATTGGGCAGACTATTACCTTGCCCACCTTCTTTCCGCCTCCGCATCCTTCCAGAGAGGCTTCACCGTCTGGACCCAAAACGTGCGCTCTCATTTTATCTCAACCGCACACAGCAGTTCCGGGTGGATGACCAACTCTTTGTTGGCTACGTTGGCATCAAGAAAGGTCGGGCGGTACACAAGAGAACTATCTCCCGCTGGGTTGTCTTGTGTAACAAAGCCTGTTACTCTTTGGCTAAAAAAGGACCTCCGGTGGGGCTGTGTGCTCACTCCACCAGAGCTACTGCAGCCACTACTGCATTGGGACGTGGTGTCCCCCTGCAAGACATCTGTCAGGCAGCCACGTGGGCCTCGCTGCACATGTTTACTAAGCATTATTGCCTGGACAGCCAAGTCCGGAGAGACGGCTTCGGCCGTTCTGTTCTCTGCGACTTTCTGGTGTGATCTTGGTTCGCAGACCCACCACCGGGGTTGGTATTGCTGGGGTATCTATTATAAGGTAAGGAATCTATCACTATGTGTTTCTTTCAGATGAACAAGTTACTTACCTTCGGTAACGATATATCTGTAAGAAAGATTAGTAGTGATAGATTCCTTACCGCCCCACCCATCCTCCCCGTTCTGTGAACTGATTTCTAGGGTTAAGGTCATACTTTTCAGGGCCCTAGTTTCAATGAACCAGTGGTCAGTATCTTGCATGGCTCTGCGTTCGTGGCGCGGAATGTAGTGTACAGAACTGACGTCAGCGCGCGTGGCGTCTAAGTAGCGCCCGCGACGTCATCTGGGCGACCACGACACCAACGACTGACGCGGAGCCGCACGACGCCACCTACCGACGCGCAGGGGTACTGCTGACGAAAACTTTCCGGATCCAGTCTGACACCTGGGGATATTCTAAGGTAAGGAATCTATCACTACTAATGTTTCTTACAGATATATCGTTACCGAAGTTAAGTAACTTGTTCTTTATGGCAAACACAAGGAGATGGACGGAGCGCTGAAACTTTTCAGACACTCACCCCAGTCACAAATCTGGGTTGAATCCATCGTCGTTCTTTAGCTTACTTCGCCACCTCTGTTCAGACCCAGCTATATGCAAATCAGTCTTGACCCTGTGCCTCATGGGAACCGTCCAGCCCTAACTGCCAAGCCAGGTCTTCCCCCGATCCGGAAACAAGCATCCTGGGACCGGTTTCGGGGTAACACCCCTCATCAGCCAGGCTAGCTTGAATCCAATGGCAAAGTGAGCAAGGAACCCACATCTGGGCATACCCTGCCAACTTGGGGCGAACAAAGCAAACACAAGGAGATGATGGACGGAGCGCTGAAACTTTTCAGACACTCACCCCAGTCAAAAATCTGGGTTGAATCCATCATCGTTCTTTAGCTTTAGCCACCCCAGTTCAGACCCAGCCATATGCAAATCAGTCTTGACCCTGTGCCTCATGGGAACAGTCCAGCCCGAACTGCCAAGCCAGAATACGCATTCTAGAAGGTAATGGTGCATCAGTTGCATATGCGGCTTGTGTGTGTGAGGTTGACATCATGTCCAGATAGTGTTTCAGAAAACTAACCATGAACTGGAGGGGAGCAATGCGGTGGGGGCGGCCAGGTGGGCGAAGAAGCGGATCTGAAACAATGGGATGATGTTCACCAGGCGCTAGAGAGAGATCTCTCGGGTCCTAACTGCTCAGTCGGGGCGTGGTGTGGCCTAGTCCACTGAGGCATGCCGGAAAGTTGTTACTCCATGATACCTGGTATGTGCAGTGAGGGGGAGGGGGAGGAAGGTGCTCGGAGCATTACGGGCTTGATCGGGGTGGTAATTGCTGGAGTCCACGAAGGTGCGGCAGGGGACTTGTGGGTTCCTGAGATGGAGTGGGAGAGGAACCGATGTTTGGGACGAACTGGCGCAATTGGTCAAGTAATGTGCCCCAGGCATCAGATATGGGAATTTTGAATAGTACACAAGACTCCTCGCAGCAAAAGGCCTCTCCTTCCGACTTTGCCCATTTGCAGACCACCCGTGCCATGCCGCCACAGACGGCGCTGTTGCCCTCTCCAGCTCATAGTCAGGCCTGTCTTCACCAACAGGAGAGTAAAGCGGGCACGCACCTTATGGCGCTTCCGGCGCTTGAAAGTTCCCAGGGCACAAGCCTCCCATGTATGGATATCAGGAAGCTCTGTAATGTTGCGCAGGTTTGCATGTAAAAGAAACCAGTATGAGGCGGGGGAGGGACAGGACCAGAGCATATGACGCAGATCAGCTGATGCCGATTGGTACAGAGGGCAGCATAGGTGTGCATGCAGGAAATAGCGATGAAGTTGGTCAGAAATTAAGTAGGTCGGGTGAAGGATGGGAAATCGAATGTTTTTAAACCAAGCTTTCCGGAAGACCGTCTGGGGGTATTCCAGGGCTTGCTTCCACTCCTTATCATGCAATACCCTCCCTATATCATCTTCCCACTTGGTGCATAGCTCAGTGAGCGAAGGCCGGGTATGCTCTCTGATTGCCTTGTATATCCAGGTGATGAGGTGCCGTCCGTCTTCAGTGTCAAGCAGTGCCTGTAAAACTGCATCGGATGGGGGTCCATCATCTACTGTGGACCAAAGGGATCGGCAAGTGCTGCAGAGTTGTACATATTCTAGTAATTGACGGGGGTTACGCCTTAGTCTGTTACTAGTTTCTCAAAGGTGAGCAGTCTCCCTTCCATAAAGAGATCTATCGTGTCTAAGGAGTGCTGATGCCACTGCAGCAGGTCCGACGCAGTGTATATCCCTGGGGTACACGAAAGGCCCTGCAGTGGGAGCACTGGGGCATATGGCATAATGTGTTGTGTGGAGAGCATTCAGTTATATTATAAAAGGGTTCTCTTCCAGGGGATCCTAATCAATAGTCATAAGCACATGAATATTCCCGCCCATGCGCGGGACCCCGGAAACATATAAAACATATATGTGGAAACCATATATGTAGCTATATATATATATATATATATATATATATATATATATATATATATATATATATATATATATATATAACAATAAAAACACAATGCAGCCTTCCATATACTAGAAACGCTGAGCAATGTTGTAAGAATTTCCCTTGCACATAAATACAATTCCAATAAAGCCGGGAGAAAGAAAACACATTTGAAAACTGCTTTAATGCACAGCAGAAAACAGTCCTGCAAAGAGGAATAAAAGAACATTGCCAGCACATAGGCTGCATTGTAGAAACATCAGTGTAGAAAGCTGAAAAGCTAACCCACAGAAACACACAGAATAAACTGGCACTGTGCCTTTTAAGGCAGTCATGACCCCTAGCTTCCCATCATGCCTCAGGGGTGACAGTTAGCTCAGTTGTTCTTTCCGACTCCTTCTGTCAGGACCCTGGTAACTTCAGCTCTCAGTTTTTTCTGATTTCTGTCAGAAATTACTTCTTCTTTTTTGTCAAAAACATTTTACTTCAATCTCTTTTTGTTGTTGAAGTACCTTTCTACTATTTTTGAGAGAGTTTAGCACTATTTTCCAGTCAAAAATGCCCTCTCTATTTGACTCTTGCCCTTCCTGTGGCAAGAAGAAGGCTAAAACAGACTCCCATCCTGTCTGTATTCTCTGCCTGCCTTCTGATCATGCTCCCAAGACCTGCCAGCATTGCCAGTCCGCTGTCCAAAAGAACTCTGAAGGACAGAGAGAGGATTCGTCTCTATGGGCTGGCTGAGAAGGGGAAAACACCTTCAAGAGGCAGGTCTCCAATGAAGAAGAGGAAACAGAGAGCCACCACTCCATCTAGAAGTAAGGTTCCAGTCTGCTCTCCATCGGCGTCGGGCTCGGCGCCACAAATACCTTAATCGCAGCGAAAACGTCGACAAGAAGACCATCGACGGCGGGCTTGCCGTCGAGAGAACACCGGTCGTCGACGAAGAATACAGGTACGTCGAATCCTCCGCCGTCGTCAACCCAGCGACGATCGGCGTCGAGGAGTCGCTCTCCGTTGGTGCGGGCTCGCCCAACGTCGAGAGATGGATCTCCGTCGTCGCCGTCTGCTCGGCGTTCGACGTCGAGACATGCTCCGCCGTCGCCGGGTCATCGGCGATCGGCATCGAAGCAGGCGTCTCTGTTACCGTCAACCAGGCGGCGGTAAACGTCGACGTGCCTCGTCACCAGAGGCAAGGCACCCATCGCCTCCGTTGTCGTCATCCAGGCGACGTTCAACGTCGAGGGCTCGATCGCCGACGACGAGGAAAGATTCGTCGTCGAGACCTAGGGTAAAATACACTAGGCGTTGTTCGACGTCGAGACGGCGGTCTCCATCGACGGCGGTCTCCATCGATGGCGAGAAGTGCCCTGATCTCGACTCCGCTGGCTTCCAGTAGACGATCAGCGTCGAGAGAGAGATCTGAAAGGCATAAAGACACGACGTCGAGAAGGATTTCTCCGTCGATTCATACTTAGTTGGGGTCTCCTGCACGCTCAACGTCGAAGACGAAGTCTGTTGGCTCCAGGTGTTCGACGTCACATCATACAACGTCGAAGCACACGGAGAGGTCGACGTCGAGGAGAAGATCACTCTAAGGATTCACCAGTGATGGTGACGCAGAGTCGGTCGACGTCGAGACACTCTCCATCGACGTTGCATCGTTCATCAAGACGCCGATCACGCTCCAGAAGTCGCAGAGAGTCCTCTCATTCTATTAGGAGCTCCCCCCAGACGCTCTCGACGTCACGCAGCTCTTCTGCTCATTCTCCTGAGCATCCAAGAACATCTCAAAGAGGCTCTCCAAGGAGACGGCGATCTCCTTCCATTCATCTTTCGCCAAGATGGCTTCAACCTCTCCATCACCGGCAGAAAGAACCCTCTGGTCATGCTCAGCGGCCTACGGACTATTCCAGTCCACTGCACAGATCCCCGTTACAGCATCTAGTGCAGGAAGTGGACAGGTCCCCCCACTACTCGGACCAGAGAACACAGAGGCAGATCTCCTGAGCATAGGTCAACTCATGCTCATCACAAGAGACGAAGAACACCATCTTGGTCCTCGTCTTCGACACGCTCATCCAAAAGGGACTACTCACCTACCCTTACGGATAGCCCTCCTTCTAGAGTGTCACCCATCGATGATGTTAACACCTTTCACGATGTCCTCGCTAGAGGAGCACAAAAGCTGAGAATAGCCATGTCAGCTCCTCAGGCCTCCACTTCCATCATTTTCGAAGCTCTCCATCAGAGATCTGCGGCTAGACCATTACTTCCTCTAGTCCCTGGTATCATTGAACCGGTAATGGACATCTTCCTCACCCCATCATCGGTTAAAGCAGCTCCGGCTCGGATCCTGAAAAAATATAAACCTGCTGCATCGGATCCCCTTTCTCTGAAATCTGATCCACCACCGGACTCTGTCATCATCGCAGCGGCAAAGAAGACACATGCGGTGGCTTCTTCCTCCTCAGCCCCTCCAGATAAAGAAAGTAGAGCCCAGGATTCTTGGGGAAGAAAGGCCTGCGGCTCTGCAGCATCTTCTCTTAAGGTATCTAGCGCTGCTGCCCTGCTGGGCAGGTATGACAGGTCCTTATGGGCAGGTATGACAGGTCCTTATGGGATTCGCTGGAGCGTTTTAAAGACAAACTCCCAAAGGAGGATCAGCAAGACTTCTCAGAGATTCTCCAAGAAGGGGCGCTGGTGGCCAACCAAGTAATCAGCACAGCAGCGGATGGTGTTTCTTTGGCTGCACACTCGTATGCACATGGTATATGTGCACGGAGGTCTTCCTGGTTGCGCCTGACCGCGTTGAAACCGGAAGCACAACAACGTATTTTGAATCTTCTGTTTTCTGGAAACTCCCTTTTTGGGGTCACACACTGATGAGGAAATGGCCAGAATGAAGGCCGAGTTGGACACATTAAAGGCTGTGGGCCTTGAGAAGAAAAAGGAGTTCAAACGACGCTACAGGCCCTACAATCGTAAAAATTACCAACAGAGGATTCAAACCCCTCAATAGTCGCAAAAAAAAACAACAAATCCCAATATCAAGGCCGTTGTTCCTCGAGAGGAAGAGGAGGACATCAACAGCAGTCCTCTTCCACAGCAAAAACTCAAGGAAAGCAATGATTTTCTGCTTCCTCTAGCACCGTTGCACACTCCAGTGGGAGGAAGTATTTCAAATTGCATACAAGAGTGGCGCAACATCACCAAAGACCAGTGGGTGCTAAATATACTGAGCAATGGGTACGGGCTATGTTTTTGCGCGCCCCCAAGAGACGTTCCTCCGGTAAGGTCACGTCCTCAACACCTGGAACTGCTGCGTCAAGAAGTGTCGACTCTTCTGAAGAAACTAGCCATAGAAGAGGTCCCTCCTGCACAGAGAGGAAAGGGAGTCTACTCCAGATACTTCCTTGTTCCGAAAAAGACCAACCAAACAAGTTCAGACCTATTCTAGATCTACGAACTCTGAACAAGTTCATCCGAAAGGAGAAGTTTCGAATGTTGGCGCTCCATCAAATATTTCCACATCTGAGGAAAGGAGATTGGATGTGTTCGGTGGATCTCCAAGATGCGTACTTTCACATTCCAATTACCCCAAGGCATCGCAAGTTCCTGCGATTCATGGTAGGCGCGAAGCATTACCAGTTCAGAGTCTTACCATTCGGCCTCAAATCTGCACCAAGGGTATTCACGAAATGCATGGCAGTGGTGGCGGCAGCATTACATCGCCAAGGCCTGTTTGTGTATCCATACCTGGACGACTGGCTGTTGAAGGGACCATCTCCTCACATCTTGCAGAATCACCTTCACATCTGCCTGGATCTCCTTCAACGCTTGGGCCTTCATGTGAACGTGGAAAAATCAGTTCATCAGCCCACTCAATCGCTCCACTATCTGGGCGCCACCCTGGACTCAGGCCTAGGAAAAGTGTTTCCTTCGGAGGAGAGACTGTTATCAATGAGAAACAAATGCAACATCATCCTTCAAGCACATCAACCATCAGTAAGGCAAGTGGCGTCTCTACTGGGGTCGATGGCCTCTTGCATTTTTCTCATACCCAACTCCAAATTGAGAATGAGACCGTTGCAGCAGGATCTGGAGGACAAATGGGACCAATCCTCGGGTCATTGGGACGACCGAATTCTCCTCTCTCAAGCAGCGAAGAAGTCCATTCTCTGGTGGATTTAGCCAAAGAATCTTCTAGTGGGAGTCCCATTCCATCAGCCTCTGCCAAAACAATCCCTGATCACGGACGCATCTCTTCACGGATGGGGAGCGCATCTGGGTCAACTGCAGACTCAGGGCAGATGGACCAGCAAGGAACAGACCTATCATATCAACATGCTAGAACTGCGGGCGGTTCATTTGGCCCTCAAGGCATTCTATCTGTCGATTCAGTCCGAGTCGATTCTGATACAAACGGACAATACAACCACCATGTATTACTTAAACAAGGTGGAACACGCTCTCGCCCTCTGTCTCTGGAATCTCAGGCGATCTGGCACTGGCTGCTGGCCAGGAACCTCTCGATCACAGCAGTGCATCTGCCAGGAGAGCAGAACGTGCGAGCAGACTCCCTCAGTCGACACTTCGAAGAACAAGAAGACTGGGTGCTCAACGACGAAGTGGTGGCGGACATTTTTCATCAATGGGTCATCCATCCATCGACCTCTTTGCAGACGATCGAAACAGAAAATGCCACGCCTTCGCGTCCAGATTTTACCGACCAGGAACGAGAGGGAATGCTCTTTTGATAGACTGGTCCGGGACGTTTGCATACGCTTTTCCGCCCCTTCCTCTCATCCCGAAGGTGGTGACCAAGCTCATCCGATCCAGGATGAAGATAATCCTCATAGCACCGGACTGGCCACGCCAATGGTGGTATCCGGACCTGTTGCAGCTCTCGATCTGTCCGCATCGGAGACTCCCGTGCAGGCCGGACCTTCTGACCAAAATGGGAGGGAAGATTCTGCACCCCAGCCTTCCCTCGCTGAGCTTGGCAGCATGGCTCCTGAGATTCTGCAGTACGGACATTTGAACCTCCCTCAGGACTGCATGGACATTTTGAGGGCGTCAAGGAGACCATCCACAAGAGCCTCTTACTCTTTAAAATGGAAAAGATTTTACTTGTGGTGTATGCGTAATGGTTGGAGTCCAGTTAGCGGGCAAGAAGAGGTAATCTTGCCGTATCTGCTCTACTTGGCCAAATCTGGTTTGAAATACACGTCCATAAAAGTGCATTTAGCGGCCATCACAGCATATAGAAAATCACCTGACCAACCTTCTTTCTTTCAACTTCAGGTGGTCAAGGACTTCCTTCAGGGGTTGAGAAGGTTTATCCCCCTGTCCGACCTCCTTTTCCGCCTTGGGAGTTGAATCTAGTTTTGTCAAAATTGATGGGTCCTCCTTTCGAACCCATTCATAAGGCCACATTACAACACCTTACATGGAAAGTAGCTTTTCTGGTGGCTATTACATCAGCACGCAGAGTGAGTGAAATCTAAGCACTCTGTTCTAAGGAACCGTATACGGTTTTCCATCACAATAGGGTGGTTTTGAGAACTCACCCTTCCTTCCTTCCCAAAGTAGTGTCTGACTTCCATGTCAATCAGACAATTTCTCTCCCCTCTTTCTTTACAAATCCTGCTACACCAGCAGAAAGGTCTCTTCACTCAGACCTCAAGAGGGTTCTCAAATTCTATTTGGAGGGAACAAAATCCATTAGAAAGGCTGACGAATTGTTTGTAAACTACGGCTCTGTTGGAACAGGCTTTCCAGCCTCCAAACGATCCATTTCAAGGTGGATAGTGTCTTGTGTTAAATTGGCTTAACAATTAGCGAACAAGCCTTTGTTAGCCTCCCCTAAAGCTCACTCTACTAGGGGCAAGGCTGCTACAATAGCTTTCTTACACAATGTACCGATGGCCGAGATTTGCAAGGCTGCAACTTGGAAATCGGTCCATACGTTTACCAGGCATTACTGTCTGGATTCTGACTCCAGAGCGGATACCCAAGTAGGCCAGGCCTCCTTGAGGAATCTGTTCCAACGCTAGCTTGATTGGAGTCTTTGTAATGGTTTTTTCTTACAATGTATCTTTATTGTACTCTGGTCACTTGCCCGCAGGATGAGGGGATGGGCTTGCTATTCTATTCATGTGCTTATGACTATTGATGAGGATCCCCTGGAAGAGAAGGATAAGTTACTTACCTGTAATCCTAGTTCTCTTCCAGGGGTATCCTCATCAAAGTCATAAGCAACCCACCCGCCTCCCCGAGCAAGTGATCAAGATACATGTCATCTCTTTGTGCCATGGCCTTCGGGTCTCCGCTAAGAACAACTGACCTAACTGTCACCCCTGAGGCATGATGGGAAGCTAGGGGTCATGGCTGCCTGAAAGGCACGGTGCCAGTTTATTCTGTGTTTCTTAGGGTTAGCTTTTCAGCTTTCTACACTGATGTTTCTACAATGCAGCCTATGTGCTGGCAATGTTCTTTTATTCCTCTTTGCAGGACTATGTTTTCTGATGTGCATTAAAGCAGTTTTCAAATGTGTTTTCTTTCTCCCTGCTTTATTGGAATTGTATTTATGTGCAAGGGAAATGCTTACAACATTGCTCAGCGTTTCTAGTATATGGAAGGCTGCATTGTTTTTTTTATTGTTATATATATATATATATATATATATATATAGATAGATATATAGATATATAGATATATATATGGATAGATATATATAGATATATATAGATATATATAGATATTATCTACTGGCGGTCGCCAGTAGATAGTTATAGTTACAACCTATTATCCATAGGAAATCCGCGACATTCTATTTGAAATAACTCTCTTGCCGGTTGACGTATCTTCGCAAAATTTTCAAACTTTGTGGCCCGCTCCGGTCCGCTCCTACCCTGAAAGTCTCGGGGATTCGTCAAGCGGGGGCCGAGAAGAAAGGGGGTCCCAAAACGCGTTTTCCCCATGCAATTTTCCATAGGAAACTTTAGATACGGCTACAGCCCGAACTGCTGAACGGAATTACACCAAATTTGGCAAAGAGGTAGTTCTTGGTTCAGAAAGAACCCTTTTGTTAAATGGTGTAAATCCGTTCAGTAGTTGCTGAGAAAATCAAAAGTAAAAAGATAGTGATATCTATGGCCGAGTAGGGTCCGCGTACCCTCCCGATCACGAGCTGCATGTTAATTGGCTGTCAGCTGGCTGTCAACATTCCGATTCAGGAAATGTTGGCAGCCATTTTGTCCCTCGGTAGAACTGAGGGACAGAAACAAGTGCGCAAAGCGCACAAAGGGGGCAGGGTAGAAACACCCTGACCCCTAGGTCTGCTCAGGGGGTCCCACAAGGACCACCTCTCTGCAACGCAGCTCTATGGTGCTTTTTGGAGGTATATGGTGGGCTAGTTGCACCCCAGGGACCCTCAGGATTCAAGGGGAGTTAATCCCCTGACTTAAAACGCGCCACGGGCGCGTTTGCACAGTGGTGAAGGGAGGGGCGGGGCTTCAGGTGACATGTGTGCAAACAGGCCCCGTGGCGCGTTTTTAAGATGGGGAATTAAATCCTCTTCAATACTGAGGGTCCCTGGGGGCCAACTAGCCCAACAGGTACGTCCAGAAAGCGCCACAGAGCTGCGTTGCAGAGAGGTGTAAAAGGGGTGTGGCCTCTGTACATGTCTCTGCAACGCAGCCCCTGGCGCATACTGGAGGTTCCTGGTGGGCTAGTTGGCCCGTAGGGACCCTCATGATTCAAGGGGACTTAATCCCCCAACTTAAAACGCGCCACGGGCGCGTTTGCACAGATGTCACCTCAGTCCCCGCCCCTCCCTTCACCATTGTGCAAATATTCCTCTAAAATCAGCCGAAATACGAATTCTGATTTACTCACCTGTTATCAGGAGAGACCTCAGTGCTGCATCTTTCAGCCCAGTACTAATCCTGAAAAGTAATTTTAACCGTACTTACCAGTAACTTGAATTTCCTTCCATAGGCTAACATTGACTGGTTTCACTTGGAAATTCTTCTAAGTGTGGAGTTTTGGAACTTTAAAATATTCCTCTAAAATCAGCCGAAATACGAATTCCGATTTACTCACCTGTTATCAGGAGAGACCTCAGTGCTGCATCTTTCAGCCCAGTACTGATCCTCAAAAGTAATTTTAACCGTACTTACCGGTAACTTGAATTTCCTTCATAGGCTAACATTGACTGGTTTCACTTGGAAATTCTTCTAAGTGTGGAGTTTTGGAACTTTAAAATATTCCTCTAAAATCAGCCGAAATACGAATTCCGATTTACTCACCTGTTATCAGGAGAGACCTCAGTGCTGTATCTTTCAGCCCAGTACTGGTCCTGAAAAGTAATTTTAACCGTACTTACCAGTAACTTATATTTTCTTCCATAGGAATCCATTGTCTGGTTTTCAGCAGAAAAGTTTCAAAGTGTCGATTTTCACAAACTACAAATATTCCTTAAAAATCGCCTGTATGACTTAAACGCATTCTTTCAACTGTTTACAGGAGATGCACCAGTGCTGGATCCAGGATCCAACACTGAGTAAGAAAAAGTAACGATAACAGTTTTTACCTGCTAAGTGAATTTCCTTCCATAGGATAACATTGGTGATTCTATGAGAAAAAGTTTCTGTGTCAACTTTTAAAATACAATAATATTCCTTAAAAATCACGACTGTAACCAAAACGCTTTTACTCAACTGTTTACAGGAGATGTACCAGGACTGAATCTAGGATCCAGTCCTGTGGTTAGAAAAGTAATCCATAAAGTAACTAATTGCATTTAACTAGAAATTCACATTGAGCTGAATGTTGCATTGTGTATGAAAATGTGTTGCCCATTGCAACAACTGTAACTACTGTATTTAAAAGTCTATTGCCTATGTGCAAAGTATTTAAACTAAAGTAATTCATTCTGAGAAAGTATTTTTGTAATGTAATGTATAATGTAATTACAATGTAATTTAAAAAATAAAATATGTAAAAGAAATTGTTTCTAAAAATGTAGTAAATCAGTGTGAAAAAAATGAATATAAAAATTAATACATTTAAAAATTGTCATTTAAAAACCTTTGAAATTCACTGAAAAAACCGTAGGTTTCAGGCACGTTATAGTTACAAATTAGCATTTTAAAAACCTTTGAAATTCACTGAAAAAACCATAGGTTTCAGACACGTTATAGTTAGAAATTAGCATTTAAAAACCTTTGAAATTCACTGAAAAAACCATAGGTTTTAGGGACAGTTATAGTTAGTTGGACATTGCACTCGTACAAAACCCGTGAAATTCCCCGTTATAGTTAGTTCAGCTAACTATAACTCGCGCCCGCAATGCACTGCTGATGACGTCACATATTACATCACTCATGACATGGTCAGTGACATCACTGATGACATCTCAAATGACATCACTGATGACATCATCCACGTGAAAATCTGATGCAGCTCCTCACACCCTAATATAACCTTTGATACACCCAATCTAAATTACAGACTGCCATTCGCAAAACTATAGACACTCAAACACCAATAACTACATACCCACTCACTGATTCTTAGGTCTACACACACACATCCACTCACTCACCCGTACAGTCACTCATACTTATGGTCACTCAGTACAGGACTATCATATGCACTCTTACTCCTATATAGACACTCAAACACCGCCACTCATCCATAGAGGTACTCACACACCTAGTCAGTCATGCAAATAATTAAACACACTGCCATTTACTCACCTATACAGTTATACACACACCAGCTCACTTAATCATACAAATACTAGCACATTGTTACGCTCTTATACAATCACTGATACAAGCACACACTCATCCATACAGCCACTATCACAATCACTCACTCTCGCTTATAGCTATTTATATACTCCAATACACATATATACTGCCTTTCACATATGTAGTTACTCACACATGTACCACTGGGACATACATTCACTCACTAACACACTCTTACACACACTTACCCACCCATACAGTCTATCACAGATGCACTCTTGAAACCATCCACCCAGTGAATCACCCACTCACACATCTATGCACAGTCGCACACACCCCATCCACACAAACACTCAGGCACCCATACAGATACTCATAGAACCAATCAATAACCCATATAGACACTCATGTAGCTATTCGCAAATCCATGCATCCACTTACACACCAACAGACGGATACAGACATTCACACAGTTTAGTCACTAACCCATGCATTCAGTAAGATACGTTTAATCACTCACTTGTAGAGTCAGTCACGCACGTACTAAATCATCCATTCAGACACTTATACACCCACTCATTCTTCAATACGCCTTTCCCTATATATATTAAACATATTTAAACTTTACAGAAACACACAGTCACTGGATGATGTCATCAGTGATGTCATTTGAGATGTCATCAGTGATGTCACTGACCATGTCATGAGTGATGTAATATGTGACGTCATCAGCAGTGCATTGCTGGGCGCGAGTTATAGTTAGCTGAACTAACTATAACGGGGAATTTCACGGGTTTTGTACGAGTGCAATGTCCAACTAACTATAACTGTCCCTAAAACCTATGGTTTTTTCAGTGAATTTCAAAGGTTTTTTAAATGCTAATTTCTAACTATAACGTGTCTGAAACCTATGGTTTTTTCAGTGAATTTCAAAGGTTTTTAAAATGCTAATTTGTAACTATAACGTGCCTGAAACCTACGGTTTTTTCAGTGAATATATATATGGATAGATATGGATATATATATATGGATATATGGATAGATAGATAGATATGGATATATATATGGATATATGGATATATATATATGGATATATATATGGATATATGGATCACCAAAATCACCAATACATAAAGGCCCCACAAAGCAATTCAAAATTGTACAGATAAATGATATCAATAAGATTTATTGTAGAGTAGTCCGGTGGACTTTAGGCAGCAGTTGCCTACATATGGGTCAATACCTGAAAGAGGTAGTCCCACACAAGCACTTCAAACACTTTTTCGAGGTCTAACATTAATCAGGCTGCAGGGGAACGTGGCTGGGGCTTGGTCCTGCACATAAGAGTCACCGGATATTTTGAGATGTGCTCCGACCGGGCACAAAGCTGTTCTGGTTGGGTTGAATGAGTTTAGGGAGAATCTGTGCGAATCTGTCCGCTAGGATTTTACCCAATATCTTGTACTTGGCGCATATGATGGCGATCGGTCGGTTGGAGGATAGTGCAGTTGGATCTTTGCCCGGCTTTGGAAGGGAGACCAGAAGAGGTTTGCAGAGGGAAGGCGACATCTCACCTGCATCCACGGCTTCATTATACATTTCTGTTAAGCGGGGTGCTTGGTTTGAGGCAAAAGTAGCAAAATACTCAAAGGCCAGCTGTTGAGACCCTGAGTTTTGTACCTAGCTAGCTCATGGATGGCTTGCTTCACCTCCGCTATTGAGATTAAGGCATTGAGGCTCTGGTGGTCTTCCGCTGTAAGGCAGGGAAGGGGTAGACTGGACAGAAAAGCATCCACTGTGCCCTTGGCATCACCACTGTCCAAATCCCGTTCCAGCACCAGTATCTTGTGCTCCACAGCCTTGATCTCTCTATATAGAGTCCTACGTGCTCCTGTTACCTCTTATAGGCATATCCCCCTCATTACCACTTTGAATCCTTCCCATTCCACTACCCTGGTAGATGCTGAGGCGTGGTTGGCCACGCAGTATTGATGGATATGAGGTTCTTGGGAGTCACAGAAGGTGGGGTCCTCCAGACAATCTATGGGGAGATGCCACGTGGGAGTCTGGGGGGAGTGGAGCATTACATCGCACATTGGCCACATGGGTGTCATGGTCAGAGACCACAAGCGCTACGTAGTTTGCTTGGTCCACCAAGCCCACGGTGGCGTGGGAACAGAGAATGCGAACAAGGTGCACATACAGGGCGTGGGGCACATAGTAAAAAGAAAAGACCCAGGTGCTAGGGTGTTTCACTCTCCAGGGATCCGCAAGCACCCAATGCCAAACCCACCCTGCGAAGCGCTCCATTTGATGGTACGGTGGGGATCGGGGAAGTGGCTGGTGAGAGCGATCCAGATGGAGGTCAAGTACACAGTTATAATATCTCTCCAGGATCCATGGAATATGCGTTATTTTGTGCCAGGATCTCAGTGTGTTCCAGAAGGGCCCCTGATCCACATTTGGGGCATATATTTATTTATTTATATTCCCCAGAAGAATTTGAGAGCCATTGAATTGGCCCACTGTCAGTACAAACCTGCCTTCTCTGTCTATGGTTGTATCTAGGACCTGGAAGGGTACTCCTGGACGAACCCAGATCAGTGCTCCTCGAGCATAAGTCCAGTAAACTGTGGAGTAAATCATCCCCCTCCAGTGCTTGCGCAACCGCTGCAGTTTTGGGGCAGTGGGGTGAGTCTCTTGGAACACTATGTAGTCGTGCTTTTGCTTAAGATAGAGTAGACTACATACCTCTTTTGTGCTGTGTGCTTGCCGCGCCCATTCTGGGTGAGCAATCTAGTGTCCGCTTGCGGGGTGGTGAGTAATGGTGTGCCTCGCCACCCTGTGCCCATAGGGAGCCTGCCCGCTCTCCATGATGCCAATATTGTATGCTACTGTAATGGCGCTTGTTTACCTGTCTCAGGTGGAAAAAGGGAGTAAAGCTGATGTAATAATTACCGGGAAAAACCATTAACTGTCGGACCCTACAGGTAAAGGCGGTAAACCTAAACGGAGCATCACATTGTACCTTCTAATAGGGAGGGGTCGTGGCTGTGAGATAGCAGGCGACGTCCTTGGTAGGTTCGCCGAGAGTGATCTCAAAATTGTAGAGCAGGACTCTATTGTTGTCATGAACAAAGCAGGGTGAATGGGGGGTTAGGGGGGAGGAGAAGAAATAAAAAAGGGGGTATTGGTGGGGTATGAGGATTAGAACATGTTGGGTCCAAGGCCCAGGTGCTAGAGTACAAGCTGGCCCCGCTGTGGGGCGGTGGGCCTCGGGAGCACAACCAGTGTGTGTGACTTACACTATAACATCTACCTGGGGCAAGTTGATCAGATCAGTTCATCTGCAGTCTATGGGGTCACAATTGGGGGGTGGGAAGGGATTCTGAGAGGCCCAGCAGGAGCCCTGTGAGGTGTCGGAGTCTTCATCTGTGAAGATGAGATTTGGTCCTTCCTCCCCATCTCCGGTCCGTGTGCCATCATCAAGGGACGCCACCACGTGTAGGGCTTGGCGTCTGTCTGCGATAATCTCCTCTAAGGCTGGGGCCTTCGTGGGTGGAGAGGCAGAAGAGGGTCCCCATCTCTGACGGTTACCACTTTTGCATCTGGGTCATTGAGGGCAGAGGGTTGTCTCATCTGAGTCTGCACTGGCGGCGGTGGGATATTTGTCAGGCCATTCCCAGGCCTCCCCTAGGTTGGTGAAGAAGATGGAGGTTCTGTCAAGGAGAATCTCCATTTGTCCCTCTCCAAGGAGTAGAATGGTGCAAGGTCGGTGGGATCCACAAAGGTTTGGAACCAGTCGTCTAGAAATGACATTGGGTCTTGCCCTTCCTCAACCTCAGGCAGTCCGAGGATTTGCAACCACAATATTAGGAGCCAGGATATGAATTAGAGTGATGCTGATAGGCGTGACCCCTGTAGTTTGCGTGGGAGGTTCCTAATGCAGAAAGGGTGATGCCTCGGGGGGGGGGGGGAGGAGAAGAGTCAGTCGCCCCTCTGCAAGTTCAAGAAGCAGGTTCTGCCAGGGGTGGGCGAGGAAGGGTAGCCAGCGTGGTACTGAGGAGTACCCAGCCAGCAGCACCCCCAGCCAATGTGCCGCCACCTGGCAGTGCGCCTCCATCTTGTGCCTGTGGCAGGGTCGGATTGGGAACACAATTAGGCCCGGGCACTGAACGAAAAAGTGGCCCACATTTGTTGATAATGACCTTTCATGAAACGTTGCATAGTGTCGGGAGTAATTTTGGGAGAAATCTCTGATAAATTAAGCGTTCTAAGATCGTACGGTCGTTAGCATTGGCCAACACTAGACTCACCACTAAACATACCATTAATCCACTGCAACTCACCCGCAGGTCTCCTCACCTGATCGTCAGACCTATATATTTCTCTACTTTGGATGCCTGAATGTGTTAGTCACCTATTGGTCCCTAAGTCTGTGCTTCCCCCAAAGATCCCTGAATATCCTGTATTATATCAGGCCATGAGTCAGAGAACCATCGTCATCCATTGTGTCTGGAGGCTTCTGTTCAACTTCAAGGAACCAGGGGTCTTCCTTTTTTGGTTGTCAGTCAGGATCCTCTTTGCGAGCGATGTCTTTGGGGATTACATGCTACTTCGTACTTGATGTCTTTTGTTTTGTGGATAGAGACTTGATCTGAATCTGGAAAAGCTGCAGGAATTCACTCAAATGCCTTTCATTCTCTCTATACCCCTTTCTTACCTGCTGTGTACACCTCTTGTTCTCCCTATCACTTTTTGCCCCTCTCTCGTTCTCCCTATCACTTTTTGCCCCTCTCCTAGTCCTTTTTCTCTCCTACTCTACTTCTTTTCCTTTCCTTGGTTTCCCCTCTTTTCTTTCTCTCGGTCTACATATCCTCCACTCTTTCCCACTCCTGTGGGCTCTTTTTAAAATTATTTGTATATCTCTCAGGTCCTTATTCCTCCTGTCATTTGTATCTCTCCTTTAAGTTTTATTTCATTTCTCCGTCTTGCAAACCTTCCCCTTTTCTCCTGTCTTGCTCTCTCCTGTCAACCTCTTTCACGTCCCTCTGTCCCATGAATTTCTTTGTACTATACTTAATGTTATATTCTTATGTGTCCCCTTTATTGCTTTGCTGCAGACAGTAACAAAGTCCTCGTGCCTGGAGGCATCCTTTAAACCAAAGGAGAATCCACAGGTGGAATTCCCTTTACCATTCCATTCCTTTGATGAAGGAAATTCCACTAAGGGATTGTAGTCTCCATTTAGCATTATCTCTGGAATGCCAGCAACCACCAAAATAAGCCCTAGACTGAGGGAGAGAATTAGGATAGTGCATATGAGCAGTAACCATCCTACCTTTTTCTCATAGACCAGGAAATGTTTGACACCCTTGTCTACTTTCCTCTCCTCTCCTCTCCATCATTTCCTTTGCCATTCACTTTTTTGTAGTTTTATATAGCTCACACTCTACCAAAAGGTATTGAATTGCTTTACATGTACACATTCATTTTTTAAGGCACTGGGTTAGTGATATGCCCAGAATCACAGAATGTTAAGCCGACGCCAAAACTCAAACCTGGTTCTCAAGTACCAAAGTCGGCAGCTCTGGCCATTACACCACATCCTCTATCACCACTTTCTTGCCTCCCTCTTCTCCGCTTTCTCTCTTTAACAATGTCTGCCCTTCTCTCCACTGCCTTCCATCACTTCTCCCTAATCTCTTCCCCCTCACTCACTCCCTCCATCTGTCTGCATCTCTCACTTTTATCCTCTCTCCTCTACCCTCCCTTTCTTCCTCACTTAATTTCCTTTTCCTCCTTACCATATTTTTGTCATTCTTCTCCACTCTGCTGTCTCACTACTCCTTTTGTCTCTCTCCACATTGCTGTCTGCGCTCAGTCTATTTTGTTACTGTCTTACCATGTCCATTCTCCCTTCCCTTTGTCATTTTGGCCCCAAATGAACGTTTTTCACACATTATATTGTGTTGTCAAAAACATTTATCTTTTTGCTTATTTTGTTTCTTGCATTATTTTTTATTTTCATTTAGTGGTGAACCGGAGTCCCTCCCAGATAACAAGGTGGCAGAGGGCTGCTGCTGGAAACGAAAGTAGAACCTTTTAGATGGCCGTCATACTTTATCTTTCACCCTGCACAGCCCCCTTTCACTCCACCCCAGGAAACAGAGCTGGCTGTGACGCTCAAAAAGAGCCCAGTCACTCCCAGTGGCCTCACTGTCACTCTGAGAGACTCTGGATTGGAGGGGACCCGTCGCATGCTGTGCCTGCTCAGTTTGGCACATTGTCCTACTGCACAAGACAGTGAGCCAACCATTCTTGGTACTTGATTATAACGAGCTTCGATCTTCGCTTTTAGGCTACAGCAGCCTTTAAGCTCCAGCGCAGGAAATTGTGATTTTAGCAAAGGCTGAAAAAACAGCCCACCAGGTGGGCTTTGCCTCAGGCCCTCGGGCAATGCCGTTTGCCCGCCCTGCCAATCCGACGCTGGCCTGTGGTGTCCTTTTAGGGCGATGCAGGCAATATGGGCCCGCTGCGGTTCTCAGCCGTGGCACAGTCCATCAAATGAGAGGCTGGGAGAGCCTCGTCTGCCCCTACAACCAAGTTCTATACTTGGTGCCAGCTTGTCACTCCCAGCGGGGGCCCTGCCTGGTGAAGGAAGGCAGGGAGGAGGAAGCAGGAGAGGAGCCTTGGCCGGGGCCCAGCCGGTGATGAGGGTTAGCTCACCAGTTTTGCCGGTCTTGGCAGGCGTTGTCTTATCACCTCCGTCTTCTGATGGCGGGTTGATGGTCCTGCTGGCTGTGAGGCAGGCCTCGTAGGTCCCTAAGGTCCAGCGATGCCGAGGCCGCCAGGTGCCCGTCGTGGCCGCTGTCAGTGCCCTCCGTCTAAATCCAGGGTCGAAGTGGCATCAGAGGGTTCTCGAAGAGGTCTGCGAGGGTAAGGGGGGAGGCCCTGGTTGTCAGCCAAGCCCAGCCTGCCTGCGGATGGAACGATATCGGTGGCCTGCGGTTTGGAGCTCTAGCTTTGAGTGTCTGCCATCATTGATGATCAGGCCACGCCCCCTGGGGGGAATCTCTCATGCCTTTTTTTTTATTCCCTACCTCCCTTTACCTCTACCCACCCCTATACCCTACAGTTACCCTTAGCTTGCTTTGCCTCTATCTACCCTTAAACCCTAACTTCATCCTTATTTCCTTTTACCTCTGACCACCCCTAAACCTTAAAATGACCCTTACCTCCCTTTACCTCTACCCACCTTTGAACTATAAAATTACCCTTACCTCCCTTTACTTCTACTCATCCGTAAACCCTAAAATTACCCTTACCTACCTTTTCCTCTGTCAACCCCTAAACCCTAAAATCTCCCTTACCTCGCTTTACCTGTACTCGTCCATTAACCCTAAAACCACCCTTACCACCCCTAAACCCCAAAATAACACTTACTTCCCTTTACATCTACCCCCTCTCAACTGTAAAATCACCCTTGCCTCCCTTTACCACTACTCACCCCTAAACCTTAAAATTACCCTGATCTCCCTTTACCTGCACCTAAAACACATTTTATATGTAACATTAAAATGTTTTTTAAAAAAAGATATTTACCTGTGTGTTAAAGTACTGCGTGGTAAAGGTTCAAATGCTGACCTGTGCAGGAAAGGCATGAGTGGTAAAGGATCCATGGTAAAGCGTGTTTTCCTTGCCCTGCAGAGCATACCCAGCTAAAAAGCATCACCCCATATAGAAACGGCATGGTTTAGACTTCCAATTATCCGTAGAATAAGAGGCCATTTTTTATTCTTCCCTAATGGCTTGAATGCTTCAAGAAAACATTTCCACTCCACTCTGGTTTCCTTGTCACCATCTTGCATTGTTTCTGTCTACCACCCTCTTATAACTCTTGTGCTCAACCTCTGACCCATTTAAGGGATAGCTCAGTCAATTAACGCCTTTCACTGACCTGGGAATAATGGGTTCAAATCCCTGAAAGAGAAACTCAGCCTGCCATCTATGTAAGGGTGATACAGAGAACTGTAGAATTGAGAAATAGTTACATTTGTTATTCTCCTCGCCTACAGTTGCTTTATAGAGTTGTATAAAGAGAAGGCTGAAGATATTGTTTTCTCATATTTGTTCTTGACTCCTTTTAGACTTGTTACCTACATTCCTTTATTCCCCTTATTTTGTAAACCTTTATTCTCCCATTATCCAAGACCCCTTCTTTTCTGCGTTATGCTTTCCATCAACAGAGTGCCTCCCAGTCCATTCTTTCCTTTTATTTATGCTTAATTTGCTTGCTTCATATTCCTTACTCTGAGGTGTCTTCTTTCCTTCCGTTCGCCAATGGAGTAAGAAACAACGCACCGCTGGGAGCAAAGGGTGTTTACTGTCTGGGTAAAATACATTGGAGCCACTGCTCATATGTGGTTATGACTTTGGTTAGTACTGCAAGCAAGGCTCTCAAGTGACCCTTGTCTGGAGAATCCAGCTTTATTTGTGCCCTAAATATGAGTTGAAAAAACATACCACTGCCATGTTGTAACCAGTAGTGTATTTAAAAGAAAGGTTCAATTTGGACCTGCTTTTCCATGTAAGTTGACGCTCATTCCAACTTCACAAGGATAAGAACCAAGCGCAGGCTCTGACAGTCCATGCACTGGGGCGGGGGAGCTTGTATGAATATCAGAATTAAGAGGTGTTCAAATCTGCTGTACTGCATGAGTTAGGATATACCCTAACAATTTGAATAGGGTTTGGTGAAGCACTGATCAAAGTAGGAGCCACTAACCTAGAACTAGTGGATAAGTGTTGCACCCATCCAGGCGTATCAAATGCAGAGAGGGCGCTGCACTCTTAAGTGAGATAGGCTGTGGTGGGGGATCACTGGCATTTGGGCAAGCCTGTTTACTGCAATGTGGCTTTTGTCTTTTGTTCCATCAGCAGCTGTTGGATTGTAGCTTGTGATTCATGATTGTTAAAAGGGGAAAGGATATGACCTGTGTTAGGAGTGAGGCAACACAGTAGTCTGGTGCTGGTAGAGGTGAATGGTTTGTGATTAAACGCTGGTGGGTTATTGAGACGCAGTAATGGCCTAGCACTGATATGAATGGAGGTGGCGTAGGTGAAACTGATACTGCACTGTCAAGTAGGAAGAGGCTGCACCCTAAGACCGGGCATGGATCAGATTGTGGCCCAGCACTGTTTGAGGCAAAGTGTTTTGTGGCCTATTACTGGCTACTGGCAAAGACTGCGACCTTCTCTAAGTTAGCATGAGCACGCTGCAGACTGTCCGCTGCTTTGTGCACGTTACTACACGAGTTTATTTTGCAAATGCTTCTTTTGCCATTTTCACATGAGAAACTACCACTGTGTTCACACTCTGCAGGTTCCTGGGATTTAGTCCGAACATTGTGAGCAAGGTCGATCAACAATGCCCCTTGTTATTTTGTTCTGGTCAGGCCCTAACACCAAGAAAAAACATACCGATGCAGCTGTTGTTTGGGAATATGTACTTTGGTCTTATTGGAATACACAAATAGGTAGCACACACTTGGAGAGGGACCTTTCCCGGGAGAAGAGCAAGACACCACCTATGATGTAGATCTACCATCTATAGACTGAGGTAAGGGGTCTGCTGTTAACACCCAGAGATCTTCTAATATATAATCATTCTACTTCTATAAAAGGGAGGGAGATTAGGCTACCCTTTCTTTTCATAATGACAGCTCCTTTCATGATTTACGGACTACTTGCTATGCTGACCGTATTTGTGTTATGCATTTTTCAGCTTGTTGTGACCCGTATACTGCATATTAGAGCACATTAGTTAAAATAAATATTTTAAACTTGTTCGTGTCTGTCATATCTTATTGTGAACAAGTACATGAGTGTGAGCGAATGCATGTGTTTTGCAACAGCGATTCCGGAGAGAGTCTGGAGTGTTGTGTTCTGCGGTGTCTAATCACTTGTTTCTCTGTGAGTGAGTAGGAGAGCAAGTGAGACGCTATAGCTAGTCGGTCCTGGACTCATGGGTACTAAGGTGGTAGGGTAACTCAGTCCCTATGCACTAAGGTCCCATAATCCAATGCATAGTTCTGTGTTTGTGCAGAATCCCTGCAACATGGTGCCACCAACGTTTGGTCTGGTACTTATATACGGGACCCCGGAGTAGCGCTTGTGCTTGTCCACAGTACCCTCTCACCAGTTCCCGGAGACGTCCGTGGTGGTGGGGGGGGGGGGGAGGGCTTAGCCTCCTGCATTTGTAGGATACACCGATTTCTGTAGGTTTTTCAAGCTTGAAGTTTAAAAGGTTTATAGACCCCATTTTGTGCTACCGCTATATTGACTTTTTGCTTTTACATGGCACAACCAGTGCTATTCCGGCACATAGCCGGGCGGCGGTTACTAATTATTTGACTCAGCACGGGGTCACCAATGTGGGGGCTACCTTTATTTTCGTTGTTGAAGCAGATCCCGCATACTGCGTAGAGGTGTTTTATTCGTGGGTTACATTTCCCGCAGTTAATGCAAATGACAATTTTTTTCATACTTACACAGCAGCTGCTCCTTCAGCAGCGTATCGTCCTTATGCGATGATTGAAGTTCCGTTGACGTCCTGGGAGCATTCTATTTGGTTTAATGGCGCCCTTCCTCTCCCGGTCTCTTTTGTTCAAATGGGCCCCTTCTCTATTTATGGGGCTACTTGGCCTGTTTTGGCTTGTTATACACCACATCCCAATTATCTCAATGTTACTATCGTGGAGCTACGTCTGCTGTACACACAATTGGTTCACCTTCATAGATGAGTCATACAGTTTCTCGTGCGCTGCAGGTAGCTCCAGCTGGAGCTGCTCCTCCGGCACCAGGTCAGGGCGGTGGACTTGTGATTAGTCCTGTCATGATTAACTGTATTTGTGCTATGCATATTCCTGCTTGTGGCACGTATAGTGCATATCTGATAGAGACATCTAGCCGCAGATTCCTTAACTTAGAATATCCCCAGGCGTCAGACTGGATCCGGAAAATTCTTTTTCCCAGCAATACCTCTGCACACCGGGAGGCGGCGCCGCTTGGCTCCGTCCTGACGTCGTCCACGTTAGTGACGTCAATGGAGCCATATAAGCCGCCCACGGCGTGCTGACGTCAGTTTTCTTCTTTTCCGCGTCTTAACGCGGATCCGGAAGAGTAATACCTCTGGCCTGTTTTTATATTTTCAGGCCTTCTCGACGCCCTTTTGCGTCAAGGAACAGTGTGTTCGATGCCTGCGGGCTTCAAACCGTGTCGGTCCTGCTCGCGCCAGATGTCGGCGACGGACCCGCACAAAATCTGTATGTGGTGCTTGGGCGAGCACCACGACTCCGTGGAGTGCGACGCTTGCCAGCAGTTGCGGCCCAAAGCCCTGCAGGAACGCCGCATGAAGCTGTTGTCTGCGCGGATGTCCCGAACTGGCCCTTCACAACGCCTGTCTCCTCCGGTGAAATCGTCAACACAGCACCAACGATCGAACGATGATGCTCCTGTTAGGGGCCGGACCCGGGAACATCCCTCTGGTAAGCATAAACGGAAGTCGCACAGGTAGTCGGCTTCACGCCGATATCATGTTGGGGCCTGTAGCTCACATTCTGGCCCACAGCAGTCGGACCCCGCATATCCCCCATTTCCGGGTCCCGGGGCCACTCGTCCTCAGATGGAGGACTACTGCAGGGCTCTGCAGTCCTTTCTTGCATTACCCCCCCTCCCTGGTGCACCTTCCAGCCCCATAGGCGGGGTAGGGTCTCAAGCTGAGACTCCGCCAGCGGGTTCGCCCTCTGCTCCCACCGAGCTCACTGACTCTGACTCCAGAGTCGCAGCAACATCGGGACACAGCCCAGAGGGGCATCCCACGGTGTCTAGCCCTTCCTTGGCGCCAGCGCACAGCCTTCCGGGGCTCCCTGCGACGTCGCTGGAGGTGGCTGCGGTGCGGTGCACATCACCGCTTCGGCACACTCTCTCCCCGCAGGTTTCCACCTCGGGTGACGTAGAGTCGGTGCCGGTCCGACTCAGAGCGGTCGACACCTATTCGGAGGTCGCCGACGCCGGCTCAACTCGGACGGCCGACGCCTCTTCGGAGGTCGCCGGCGCTGGCTCAACTCCGGCAGCCGACGCCTTTTTGAAGGTCACCGGCGCCGGCACGGCTCCAGCAGCGAAGGCCTTTTTGAGGGCCACCGGCGTCATCACGGCTCCAGCAGCCGAGGCCTTTTCGGAGGTCGCCGGCGCCATCTCGGCCCCGGCAGCCGAGGCCTTTTTAAATGTTGCCGGCACGGCTCCGGCAACCGAGGCCTTTTTGGAGGGCGCCGGCTCGGCTCCGGCGACAGAGGCCCTTTCACAGGTTGCCTGCGCCGGCTCGATTACGGCAGCTGAGGCCAACTCCGCTCCGGCGGTCGAGGCCTTCTCGGAGCCACAAGTCAACGCCTTTTCGGAGGTCGACGACGCCAGCTTGGCGTCACCTCAGTGCCCTTCTACGCCAGTACCGTCTCCAGGTTCAATGGTGGAGGATGTACTCCCGGTGGATTCACCCCCACCTGCGTCATTTCAACGCTCTCCGGTGCACGCGCACATGGGGCATTGGCCTACTCCTTTTGCGGAGTTTCTTTTGAGCGGCCGGATTAGCTTGCGTCCATCCCCTAATGGTAGCTTACTGTCCCCACCTCATGGTGCCACAGAGGCTAGTGGGACGTTTCTAAGGGCTGTTTGCAGGGCTACAGCCATTTTACGCATGCAGCCGCCCTCTGTCTCTAGGGCTTCCGAGCCCTTACAGGAACTTCTCCACCAAGGCGCGGGGAACGTGGAGCCATTATTGCCGTTTGCGGAGTCATTATTTGACATCCTTCTTGGGACATGGGCAAGACACTCTTCAGAGAGCCCAGTGGATCGTGCTGTAGCACATCGCCATCGGCCTGCTCCCACTGACCCCGCCTGTTTGACCCTCTATCCTGGAGCTGGAGGACTTGTGCTTGAGGCAGCCCTCTCTATCACTCCTCTTCCCTTGCACCCTCCCACTCGGGAGTCTCGGTGGTTGGATTCATGGGGCCGTGATGTGTTTGCATCCGCCAGCTCGGCGCTCTGGTCCCTGAACACTTTGTGTATTTGCTCGGGCTACGTTTGCCCTTTGGGACGATGTCGAGCAGCTCCTTCCCTCCTTGCCGGACAGTTCCCGTGCCGATCTGGTCCGCATTCTCAGTGATGGCCATAATATGGCGCATTTTTTAATTCAGTCTGCCATGGACACCACTGACTCGGTAGGTCGTGCTATGGCCAGGTCGGTTGTCTTGCGCCGCCATGCGTGGTTGCGCGATGGCGTTTTCCCACAACATATTCAGGAGCCACTTAGGGATCTGTCATTTGATGGGATCACTCTTTTTGATGCCCATGCTGACTCAGCGGTGCGACGACTCCTGTCTATGGTTGATTCTCTTCCCAGGTTTTAATCCTGTTGGAGGATTTTGGAACACGTGATGTCGTCACGTTCTTTTGTGTTGCCCTTTGTGGGTTACTGAGGTTCTCAGTTGAATGGCTGTTCAGCCGTTTTATTTCCTTCTTCTGGTACAGTAGTATAACTGTGTTGCCTTTTGTTTGAGCCTCTGCCTACGAGCGTGTCTCAAGAGGGACCCTTCTTTTGAAAGGTGGTGCCTTACCCTATGTGGGGTATTTGTTGGCAAATATATTGCTACTTTTCCTTGCCTTGGCACTTTTGCCGCAAGTTCATTCTTCCTACTATTGTAGGATATCAAATCTGGTGAGATCCATGGGCTTCATTTCTCTCCAGGGGTGGCGTATTAGTTGTCTATGGTGAGTCCGTAACACATACCCACCTCCATACGGATATCCGTTCCCTGATATTTGCTCCAGGGTTTTGTCACGCCTGTTCATTCCGGGCGGGTTCTTACAGCCTCGCTGTACACATCTTGCTTGTTTACGGATGCACATGCGCCCCTGGGGGGCAGGTTCCTCTGGTCAGTACCGGGACGGTATCTTCTGTATTCTGGGAATACTTGCATTCTTCGTGCATACATATTGTGCTCTGAGTCTTTCTATTGCATCCAAAACGTCCCCAACTACGTTTTCCGGTTCCTTGCTTTCTGCGAAACGCAGGGTCCGGTTAATTCGTTCCTCTCCTCCAAATTTTCTTCATTCTCAAAGAGTGACTATTCTCCACATTCTCCTACTTGGTGAATGGGATCGGTCTATGGCGGAGTGTGCTTTTGGGCGATAGGCCTATGTCTTCAAATCATAACTTATTGTATATATCATAGGTTAAACACACTACAAGGGTGTTCCCATTCTAGGTTCTTTTCACCTAGTATTAGGCCTTCTTGCACACTCTCTCCTTTCGGGATACAGTCCCCTATGTGTTCCTGGCCCTGCCAGTTATCCGCTCACAGCGGCACTTTTTGATACATTTGGCTGCATGCCTACCTCCTGAGCTTGCTCCACCGTAACTCTTCTGTTGTCACAGGTCCTACAGGGTACACCTTGTTATGGGTTGTTTATTACGCACACTAGCCTTCTCTTGCGGCTCCTGTGCTTCCCTGGTCAGTCTTCGGACTGTCCCCTGGTTTCATTTTTTGGCAACCCATGTGGTGTATGTTCAGGCGGTATGCTCTACCGTTCTCATGTTGTAGGGCTCCTTCTTTCATGGAGTCGCTGCATTTTCTCTTACATGGGCACTGACCTTTCTAGTTCCACGTTTCCTTCGTCTGTGTCTGGACGAGAGAGGTCTCACACCATTCCTCACCAGCTTCTGGTGCTTTTGCCGTCCCTTGTCCAGGTTCATTTCGGAGTTTCTGGGTCTAATGTCAGTTGCCCTGGCATTGCGGTTCCCACCGTGTTTCCTAGGCCATTGACAAATTTGTTCTAATGGCACATGGTGGTTGTTTCGCAGACCCTCCTCCTATGGGGTATGGCTTTGGTATCTATGCTAAGTTAAGGAATCTGCGGCTAGATGTCTCTATCAGATGGAAGAGTTACTTACCTTCGGTAACAATATATCTGGTAGATGTTATGTTATGTTAATTAGTTTATAAAGCGCACAGCTGCCCCAACAAAGGGGCGTCCCGGCGCTAATACAGAGTCTGAGAAGGCAAGAGCTAGGCTGTGGGGAACAGGTAAGTTTTAATGGCCTTTCGGAAAGATAGCAAGCAGTCTATACGACGAGTCTGTACTGGAAGGGAGTTCCACAGTTTGGCAGCCAGACAACGAAAAGACCTGCCCCCAGCCCTGATACGTTTCACTCGTGGGACAGTGGCCAAAAATTGTTCCGCGGAACGTAGCTGGCGAGCAGGGACATAGGGGACCAACAAATTGGATAATATCTCCGGGGAAGAGAACTTGAGAATTTTAAAAGCCAGACATAATGTCTTGAATTCGATCCTCTTGGAGATAGGGAGCCAGTGGAGGCGGCGTAGAGCGCCTGACATAGAGCATTTTCTAGGAGTCTGAGCAGAGCTCGAGCGGCTGCGTTCTGGACACGTTGGAGACGGTTTACTTCGGCCTTGTTGGCACCTAACAGTAAAACGTTGGCGTAATCAAGTCTTGATAGAATAGTCGCCTGGACTATCAATTGACGTGTAGCCGGGTCGAAAAACCCCAGAATAGGCCTCAGCCCCCGTAGGAGACCGAAGCAGGTACCGGCGACCTTCTTAGTGTGATCCTGGAATCCAAGAGTGGAGTCGAGCCAGATCCCTAGATTCTTAACCAACAGCTTAGGTGTTGGGGCGAGGCCCAAGGATGCCGGCCACCACTGTGTACTCCAAAGCCCCTTATCATTCCCCACCAATAGCACCTCAGATTTGTTGGCATTGAGCTGAAGGCAGTTTGTGGTCATCCAGCGTGCAACCGCCTCTAGACCATTCCGGAACTGTATAGCGTCCCGAGGCTGGTCATCAGAGAGGGCTACCACCAGCTGAGTATCATCAGCATAAGAGACCATGGTCAAGCCATGGTCCCGCGCTACTCCTGCCAGGGGTTGGACATAGAGATTAAACAAAGTAGGGCTCAGCGCCGAGCCCTGGGGAACCCCTGTTTGATGGAGTGGGCATGAGAGAGGAAGGGGGGCGGAGACCTGGAAAGATCTATCGGACAAAAAGACCGAAACCATTCCAGTGCCGAGCCGACTACCCCTGCTTCCTCTAAACGGTGCAGGAGGATCTGATGGGAGACCGTGTCAAACGCGGCACTGAGGTCAAGCAGTATCAGAGCCGCCGTTTGACCCTCATCCAGAATGGTCCGCAGGTGTTCACTCACTGCTAATAGTGCTGTCTCGGTACTATGACCGGAGCGGAAACCATTCTGGGAGCGGTCTAAGATACCGCTATTGTTCAAGAAGTCCGAAAGAACTTTATTAGTATGAGCCTCCGCGATCTTAGCAACCCAAGGCAAAAGACACAGTCTAGCCGCAGATTCTTTAACGCCCGCCCATCCTCCCCACTCTGCGAAGACCTTTTCATATGGTGTCTTTCCACCTAGCCCCTCTTCTGGGTGGCCTTGGTCTTCCGGAGGTGTGCTCTCGCTCCTCGCTCTGGGGTAAGGTATGTTATTCTGCCTGGGGCCCTTCAGACTCCCCTCCGTACTCTTGTTGGTTGGTAGCGCGTTATCGTGCCTTCCTTTATAGCTGGGGGTGTTGTTCGGATTTCGTAGCTCTTTGGCTCTCCACTCCATCAATGTTTTTTAGGTGGTTCAATTCTCTATCTATGGCAATCGGTCACATTGCAATTCTCTTGCTCTTACAGTTCTTTAATCACTGTAAGGTCTGGGTAGTGCACTGTCACGTGGCCGTTCACTTCTAGTCTCTTATCTGGCAACATGTTCCTTCCATATAGTGCTCCCTTTAACCTTCCTCCTATAATGACAAGCTCTGTCTCTCTTGTCATATCCATTGTGCTTCAGCTGTAGCCCTCTCACACTGGGGCACGGCTTGGCGCTTTGTTCGGCCCTTGCTTACAGCACAGGCTCTGTAGGCTCACTCCAGTCCTTTCTGGTACTGGGGGCTTTCTCAATCATTTTGTTCCTAATTATACATGATTTTCATTTTTATTTTTTTTAACACACACTGTTCCTATGCTATCGCAGTTTTTTATCATGGTTCCGCGTTCCCGTGAAGAAAACTGACGTCAGCACGCCGTGGGCGGCTTATATGGCTCCATTGACGTCACTAACGTGGACGACGTCAGGTCGGAGCCAAGCGGCGTCGCCTCCCGGCGTGCAGAGGTATTGCTGGGAAAAAGAATTTTCCGGATCCAGTCTGACGCCTGGGGATATTCTAAGTTAAGGAATCTGCGGCTAGACTGTGTCTCTACCAGATATATCGTTACCGAAGGTAAGTAACTCTTCCATTAGAGCACGTTAGTTAAAATAAATATTTTGAACTTGTTTGTGTCTCTGTCAGATCTTATTGTGGACAAGCACAAGAGTGTGAGCAAAAGGGTGTTTTGCAACAGCGATTCCTGAGAGAGTCTGGAGTGTTGTGTTCTGGGGTGTCTAAACACTTGTTTCTCTGTGAGTGAGTAGGAGATCAAGTGAGACACTATAGCTAGTCGGTCCTGGGCTCATGGGTACTAAGGTGGTAGGATAACTCTGTCCCTATGCACTAAGGTCCCATAATCCTACGCATAGTTCTGTGTTTGTGCAGAATCCCCGCAACATGACTTGAAAATTGCAACATTGTGGCAAGAATTTAGAAAGTAACGGGAATGTATCATGAAAGTGACTGCAAAGACTTCGGGGCACAGAAGTGTTGTTCTGACGCTCAAAAGGCTCAGTACAATGCCTGTCATGATCTAGAAAGTTGTCCAGATTCCACCTTGTGCATGTGTTAGCAGTTGGCTCTAGTCTGGAGTTTACTTATTATATGAATGATTTAAGACTTAAAATTTAAATGTTGCATATTATGCCATTACCTTTTTAATACTTGGTCTTCCATGCAGGTTTTTTCACAAGACTGTTAAGCCCCTGACGAAGAGTTAATATGCAAAATGTATTGGGCAGTGATCCAGTCAGTCGGATTTTCAGTAATTTAAATAAACGTTTATTAATTGGAAAACTGACATTCAGATTTTTTTTAGACCTTACCTCTGTTAGGGAAATGGGCTTTTGTTGCAGTTCCCCCCTCCCCCACACACACTTTTTGCCCCCTTTCAGCTACTAGATACTGGTTTTCGACTATGACAGTGCACTGAGGACTGCTAACCAGACCTCGGTGCCAGTGCTCCTTACTTAAAACGAGGTAAATTTTAATTGTGCTACAATTGGCTAAGGACTTTAAAACCACTGTAAGTCCCTAGTAAATTGTTCACTAGGTACCTAGGGCAGGGGTGCCATAGAGGGTCCCTAAGGGCAGCAGCATATCTCATGGCACCCTAAGGGACCCACATACAAATTCCACTCAGACTGCCATTGCAGCCTGCATGACATGGTGCAGACCTTGAGTGAAAACACAACATGACACACTCCTGTGTCGTGCCAAGGTCACTTTATCTAATATATGTCAGCCACCCCTACAGCAGGCCTTTGAGTCCTAAGGCAAGGTGCATTATATTTTATGTGAGGACATATCTGCCAGATCAGATATTACCCTGTGATGTCTAGTACTATTGCTAGATATTGCAAGTGAGCTGAGAAGCCATCATAAGGTATGGACGGGGCACTGGTCAAAACGAGTTCCCCAGCTACATAATGGCTTCACTGAAGTATATGGTGTTTGGTATCAAACACGTTGTATTAATAAACCCACACTGATTCCAGTGATGGATTTATTAATACATGCACCCAAAGGGTACTGTGAGGGGGTCGGTGAGGACGGGATGTTTACCCCCCTGTCGCCTTGCTTCTCTTACCCCATGCCCACACACAGAGACTCGTATGGACCAGGACAGCAAGGGTTAATTACGCCGGCTGCCTCTTGCCTCCAGGGACGTCACGGACAGCTGGGGCTTTTCCACCAATCAGACCACCGAGGGGCGGAGTCACGGTCCCTAAAGGCGGAAGTCACCGGAAAGGAGGCGTCGTCGTCAGGGAGAGAGGAAGAGGAGAGCCGCCGTGCCGACGGAGACGGATCCTGAGGAGTATCGAGAGGAGAAGGAGATCGTAGGAAGCCCCGACCCGCCGGACCCGGACGAAGACGACGGAGTCGAATCCTGGACAGAGGAGTGGTGGACGCCCCCGGAGGATGCTGAAGAGCCGCCGCAGCTCTGGAGAGTTGCGGCTGACACGGTACGTGGCCTGGGAAGGGGAGTGGGGAATGAATACAGGGGAGGACCGCAGTGAAGTCTGGACCGCCTAAGGGATTCACGTAGCGATCTCACTGAGTGTGTGTGTTTACCCCTCCACTGCCACTTCCTGCACGACGCCCGATCCGTCACGGTTGCCTCTGCTTCCAACACCCCCCCCCCCCCTTCACTGATATTCGAGCGCTCGTTTGGCGTGGGCAGAGTGTATCAGGTGCCCCGCGGGATCCTCCCCAGGGGTCTGTCGGGAGACCGTGTGTCTATTCATTACCTAAACCGTGCACCGCTATACTACCCTAGTCCATTCCTCTTTCCTTATCGCACCCGCCGGTGGACTGTGTACCTGGTGAAGGGTTCTGTCTTGCCATCCTATTACCAAGGCAAGGTGTAGTAACCGCCCCTCTCTTGTGTTGTTTATTCCCCAGCCCCGCCTATCTTGTGTTTTATGTGTACCAACCAATAAAGCACAACAACATTGAGCCCATACTCCGGCCTCCTCGCCTTTTCTTCCGCCCGTCCCTCTCACAGGTACCTTAAAAGTACCCCCTGAAACCTGCCTGTCCACTATTGAGCTAGCTGACTGGTTCAGTCCAGCCTGCTTCCACAGACAAGTTTCTGACCCCCTAGGAGGTGAGACCCGCTCTCAGAGGACAGAAAGCATGCCTGCTCTGGGGAGAGGTGTTATCACCTCCTCACCCAGGAAAAGGCTGGTAAATTAGAATTCCAAGCCAGGGGCTTTAAAGAGCCCACTGCTTTTGAAATGCAAAGCTGGCTTTTCTCTCAGGAGAGGATATCGACCCCTTTTGTCCAGAGCCCTTTGGCACCTGGACAGTTGGGCAAGTTAGCTTTGCAGAAGGCGTGTTGCACTGTCAGGCTGGGCCCACCTCTAGGGTGAATAAGTCTGACGTGAACACAACTTTACAATATCCACCACCATATGGTGTGTGGGGTAATTAGGAATTCTGGAACAGGGTGATGCCCAATCCCCACCGGAAGTGGTCATCTAGAGTGTGTAGTGACCTCCGGGGTAAGTAGTCCAATGGCTACTATCCCTCACTCTCTTATAGCCCCTATAATTGAGTATTTATGGGATTCCCTGATACCGAGACTTCTGACCTATCAAGATAAGGAGTGGACAAAGAAGAGTCCTGCCACAAGAACCGAGGAGCAGCGACTGACTTGGCGCCAACCCTACCAGCCTGACTGCTGGCCCCAACAATCGTGGAAGAAGCAGACTCGTACTGCCACTGTGCAGTCTCTAAGCAACCTGGAGAGCTTCCAGTGCTTTGCCAATTGCCTGAAGAAACTCCCTTGGAGAGGAGGAGCTACTCCCCTACAGCCGCAAGTGCCAAAGACACAAGGTGTGGTCTACCAAGTTGCTGCTTCATGGGCAACCTGACGTAGCATCTGCCAAGGACGAGAAACCTGTTCTCCTGAAGGTCAGATCTGTCTCCCCACCGAGTGGGAGGACACCAGGACCAACCAGAGCCACACAGGACCAATAACTGGGTACATGGACCCTTTGCAGCAGCCAAGGCTTGTTGTGCCCATTCTGGATGCCGAGGAAGACCGACCTGCACATCGAGGGTCTTCAGGGACAGTGAGACCCACTTTGTGAGTGGCCCAGCTGTCCTGTTTGCCCCTTTTCTTCAAAACAAAGACTAAGATATAAGTCTGTGACCGCTGCCACCCAATGCCTCAAAGCACCTATTCACCCGCGCTCAAGAGGCCGAGTCCAAGGGAGGTGACTGTGCCAGTGGGGTCCCCAGACCCACAAGAGCTAAGCCCATCCTTGGGTTTGCCCAGACTGGACTTGCACTCACCGCCTGCAGCCTCTTTCTGCAGGCCCCCTCCAACCACGAGAAACTCCTGCACCGGAATTCAACACCAAAAGACACCACTGCTCCCGAGCCTCACCGGCCGGAGGAGAAGTGGGCCAAGGGTGTCCATGTGTGCCCGAGGATCTCAAAGGGGAGCCCCCCTGTGGGTTCTGCCGGACTCGTCCCCCAGTCTCAGCTCGCAGCCTCTCTGTAACCGGACCGTTCTTCCATTGAAGTGAATGGGACACCTGATGCCGTGACACACCTTTGCACCCGGACGCCCCAGAGACCCTTGAGGTGACCTGTTGGTGTGGCCTTGGACCTTGCTTCATACTCGCTTTAAGTCCAAAATGAACAGTCTCGTAAGTCGCTGACAAGTGCCCGAATGCAATACATGTTTTTCCTCCATAGGATAACATTAGATAATATTACCGATCCAGAAAAATGCTGTCCATTTTTGAAAACTGTAAAAATTCATAACTTGAAAACTACTTACCCCATTCCGATGAACTTGGTATCTAAATTTCTGTAAAACTAGGTGTTGTTTTTATAAATTGGTGTCTGGTTTCTTTGATTGCGGTCTCACTTCCTGCCTTAGTGTGTGTAATGAATGCTTATTTCTACCCTCTGATATGCCTAACTGCTCGCCCATTCTACCACAATTTTAGAACATTTGTGGTTTCATTTGTACCTTTGTAATTCCTCTGGGTTTGCCTGGACTCTTTACACAGTGTACCTCTTTTTGGTCCACTATATAAAGAGCCAATTGCCTACACCTCCTTAAAAAAGTAATTTTTCCTTACCATGATGCAAGTGTTCGATACATTCAGAAACCGATTGCAGCCAGCAGAGATGTGCAAGATGGAATGTGAATAACTTTCCAGATAATGATAGGAGAACACTGTGGCTTGGTGTGGTGTCTTTGCTGATGAGCAGAGAGACAGGAGGCTGTTTTTCAGCATTGACAAGTGTTCATAAAGCTGTGGGTTGTCTCTGGGTCATCTACAATGGAGAAGCATCCGTGTTCTTCAGTGGAGACGGAGTATTTTTTTGCAAAGCCACATGCCCTGTTGTATTGGGTAAGGGTTGGGGATGGTCTAGTCGTTGTGGCCAGCCATATTAAATCAGTACCTGATACTGGGCAATACGATTGTGGTCAAGGGTCCTTTTCAAAGTCACATTCCCACTTGTGAGTTGCTCTGGTCCTCACTGATTGCTACCATGTTCAGTGATTTAAGAATGGGAAACATCCAATTTAAACAAAAAGGGAATGAGTTTAGGGTCAAAGAGAAAAGAGGGCCAAGCTATCATGAAGTCTCCCAGAACTGCTGATGTCTTGGGGCCCATTGACGAAGGCATTTTGGAGAAAATAAAATATTACTCCTGTCATAATTTTTTTTATTTTTATAATTCTTTTTATGAAACCTTTTGGTCACAACTTTACTTTGGACACTTAAATCCAATAGAACAATTATGGAGACTTGACAGTTACATAATGGAGTACTCCTTATAAGCGAGACATGGTAGTTATTATATCTGAAAGAGACACGTTAGTGACAGATTCCTTACTTAGAAATATCCCCAGGCGTCAGGCTGGATCCGGAAAGTTTTTGCGTAGCAGTACCCTTGCGCGTCGGTAGGCGGCGTCGTGCGGCTCCGTGTCCGTCGTTGGCGTCGTGATCGCCGGGATGACGTCGCGGGCAGTACTTGGACGACGCCCCTGCGCGCTGACGTCAGTTCTTCTTTTTTCCGCGCCAGTAAGCGCAGATCCGGGAAGAGCAGTGCCCTAGTCATTTTTTGACTAACTTTTTGGTGATTTTTCACTGTTTTCTTCGAGTCATCTCGGCTCCACAGTGTCGGTAGGGATGCCCGGCTTCAAGCCATGCGACGCCTGTGGTCGAATGATGTCGATCACAGACCCGCATCAAGAGTGTCTTTACTGCCTCGGCCGCGACCACGACACGAAGTCGTGCCCCGACTGCCGGGCCTTGCACCCGAAGGCTTTGTGAGAGCGGTCTCGAAAGCTCCTCGAGGTCCGGCAGTCGGCTCCGCACCAAGGACCGGTCACGCGAGAGGTCGAGGGGCCGGTCACGGAGTCCTCGCCCGTCATCGGAGTCCAAGTCTTCGCACTCCTCGGGTAAGTCGAAGCACAAAAAGTCTAAGAAGCACCATCGCTCTAAGACTTCGCCTCGCGGTCTCGCGACTCGGCTGAGGCCCCTGTCGGCACCGTCCCCGCGGCTCCGGATGTGCCTGTGGCGCCGCCTCCGCATTACCCGTCCTTCCCGGGTTCGGGGGCGACTCCGGCCGAGAGACAGGAATTCCTGTCGGCCATGGCCCGCCTCTTCGGGCCTCAAGGCCCCTCCGGTGCGCCTTCGGGCCCTAATGGGATTGCCCCGGCGCCGCCGACGACTCCGGTCCCGGCGCCGCCTGTCCCACCAGCCTCGCTCCCAGCCCCGGCCTCGATCCCGGCTCCGGTGGTACCGCAACCCCCATCGACGCCGGTTGACCTAACCACGCCTCCGCCGACGCCGATGTCCCCAGTGCCGTTCCTGACGCCGCCCGGGGCTCCGGGCGTTATTGTTCCCCAGTTCTCTCCGGATCCGGACGCGGCGTCGGACCGACGTCGCCCGACGCCGGCTCCGGCGCCCATGAGACCTTGGGTCCCGGACGTCCCTCCTCCTCCTTATTTTCAACAGGAGGAGGACCAGGAGAGCTGGGAGGGTTCGGATGACCCTCTCACACAGCAGTGTGACTATGATCAGGACTGGGCAGAGGAACTTGGGGATGCCAGTGGTCTGGACACTTCCCCTGACACTGGCATGCTGTCTCCTCCTTCCGTGGCTATGGAGGAGGGAGCAAATTTCGCAACGGTGTTGCGTAGAGCAGCTGGAGCCTTACACCTCCAATTGCCTACAGTGGCTGTCAGGACTAACCTCCTGACGGAAGTGCTTCAGCCGGCAGCTACCTCCTCGGAGCCATTGCTGCCGTTTAATTATGCACTTTCTGACGTTCTTTTGGGCACCTGGTCCAAGCCCGCCACAGGGGCTCCTGTGGATAGGAACGTGGCCCGACGCCACCGCCCTGCTCCGGGTGACCCCTTGTTTCTTTCTCAACATCCCACCCCCGAGAGCTTGGTTGTCCAAGCCTCTGCCTCCCAAACCGCCTTCCCTACCGCCCCTCCGGATAGGGAATCCAAACGCCTGGATCAATTTGGGAAGACGGCCTTTTCTTCCTCCAGTGCTGGCTTGCGGTCCGTCAACACCGCTTGCCTTTTGGGCCGATACTCCCACTCTCTGTGGGATTCGGTGGCGCTCGTTTTGCCCCAGTGTCCTGAGGAGGTCCAGACACTGCTTTCCCGCGCCATTGTGGAAGGAAGGGATGCGGCAAAGTACACCATCCGTTGTGGCCTTGATACCGCCGACTCGCTGGGCAGATCGCTTGCAACGACAGTGGCGCTGCGTCGCCACGCCTGGCTGAGGACAACTGGTTTCTCGGGTGATGTCCAAAACACACTCATGGACATGCCCTTTGATGGAGTCGGTCTTTTTGGTACCAAAGCAGACCATGCGCTGGAGCGTTTTAAGGACTCACGGGCTACTGCCAAGTCCCTGGGCCTTTCTGCTGTGCGCCCTCCGCTAACCTCTGCTTTTCGCCCCTTTCGTGGCCACGGAAGGGGCGCCCAGTCACGTCCGCTGCCCAGCCACCGGCCCGCGCAGCAAGCGTCTTCGCGTGGCCGAGGACGTGGCTCCTGCCGTGGCGGGTCAGGCAACCAGCGTGCGGGTCAGGCCACCAACCCCGCCCCGTCCGCGGCCTCCAAGCCCTCCTAGTCCTTCCTTTCAGGTGCACAGCACGCCAGTAGGGGGCAGGGTCCGCCATCACCTTCACCACTGGCGTGCCATCACCTCGGACAGGTGGGTTTTGGACATTGTCCGAAGGGGCTACTCCCTCCCCTTCGAGACCAGCCCCCCCCAGCCATGCCACCTCAATTCCACCGCATGTCAGGGGATCACTTGGTGCTTCTACAGAAGGAAGTCACGGCACTCTTGGCCAAGAGGGCCATCGAGCATGTTCCGACCCCAGAAGTAGGACATGCGTCCTATCTTGGACCTCCGGAACGTCAATCGCTTCCTCCGGAAGGAGAAGTTCAAGATGCTCACCCTAGCTCAGGTCTTGACTGCCCTCGACCCTGGAGACTGGTTGGTAGCGTTGGACTTGCAGGACGCTTATTTCCACATCCCCGTCCTGCCGGCCCACCGGCGTTACCTGCGGTTCACGGTAGGCGTCGAGCATTTTCAGTTCACCGTGCTCCCCTTTGGCCTTACAAGTGCCCCTTGGGTGTTCACGAAAGTGATGGCGGTGGTCGCAGCTCATCTGCGCCGGGCAGGGGTTCCAGTCTTCCCCTACCTCGACGACTGGCTGCTGAAGGCGGGCTCGTCCCAGGCAGTCGTCTCCCACCTCCAAACTACGGCCGAACTCCTGCACTCGCTGGGGTTCTCCATCAATGTGCCGAAGTCGCATCTGATTCCTTCTCCACAGCTCCTTTTCATCGGGGCAGTTCTGGACACGAAGCAGTTTCGGGCCTATCCTCCCGAACGGCGAGTCTGGGATATTCAGGCTATGATTCCGATCTTTCAGCCTCTATCCTGGGTTTCGGTACGGATGACCCTGAGGCTGCTGGGCCTCATGGCCTCCTGCATCCTGCTGGTCGATCATGCCAGATGGCATATGCGGGCTCTGCAGTGGGACCTGAAGTTCCAGTGGGCGCAGCACCAGGGCAACCTGTCCGATCACGTCCAGATCTCGGAGGGGACTGCAAAACAGTTGCAGTGGTGGCTCTCGAACCGGCAATGGGTCATGGGCAGATCCCTCTCCCTTCCCCAGCCAGAGCACACAGTTGTGATGGACGCGTCCCTTCTGGGATAGGGCGGTCACATGGGAGAGGCGGAGATCAGAGGCCTCTGGTCTCCGGCGGAGTCCCGGCTCCATATCAACCTTCTGGAGCTCCGGGCGATCCGACTTGCACTCAAGGCATTCCTTCCCTCTGTCAAAGGGACGGTAGTGCAGGTGTTCACAGACAACACCACCGCCATGTGGTATTGCAACAAACAGGGCGGAGTGGGGTCGTGGACCCTATGTCAGGAGGCTCTGCGCCTCTGGACATGGCTGGAACATCAGGGCATATTCCTGATGGTTCAACACCTGGCAGGTTCCCTGAACGCCAGGGCAGACGAACTCAGCCGCAGGTGCATGATGGATCACGAATGGCGTCTTCACTCGGAGGTGGCGCAAGGTCTCTTTCAGCAGTGGGGAGAGCCTTGGTTAGATCTGTTCGCCACCGAAGAGAACGCGCAATGTCAGCAGTTATGCGCGTTGGAATTTCCAAGGCGGCATCTCGCTCGGCGACGCTTTCGTCGCGAGTGGAGTTGCGGTCTGTTGTACGCCTTTCCGCCTATACCACTTCTACCCAGAGTGTTGAAGAAGATTCGGCGCGACCGGGCCCAAGTCATCCTTGTGGCTCCGGACTGGGCTCGAAGAGTTTGGTATCCCGAGCTACTCAGTATGAGCGTCGATCCCCCGATCCGTCTGCCTCTTCGGGAGGATCTTCTGTCGCAGCAGCAGGGGACGGTCCTCCACCCGAACCTGTCCAGTCTCCACCTGCTTGCGTGGAGATTGAGCGGCGGCAGTTGATTCCTTTCGACTTGCCTCCCGAATTTTGTGATGTGATTCTGGCAGCCAGGCGTCCCTCCACTAAGGTGGTATACGCCTGCAGGTGGAACAAGTTTGTGGCATGGTGCACAGCAAAGGCTGTGAATCCCCTCTGTGCCCCTCTTTCTGAGGTTCTTCTGTTCCTTCTTTCTCTGGCCCAACAGGGTTCTGCCCTGGGTACCATCAAGGGCTATCTTTGTGCTATCTCGGCCTTCCTCAGGCTTCCTGATCAGCCCTCCTTTTCAAGTCCCCTGTTGTTAACAGGTTTCTAAAAGGCATTACACACCTCTTCCCTCCTGTTCCGTTTGTGATGCCTCAGTGGGACTTGAACTTGGTTCTTACCTTTCTCATGTGCGCTCCCTTTGAGCCTCTACATAACTGTCCTCTTCGTCTTCTCACTCTGAAGACAGCCTTTCTGGTGGTCATCACCTCCGCTCGGCGGGTGAGTGAGCTCCAGGCTCTATCATGCAAACCTCCCTTTCTGTCTGTCCATCCAGACAAGGTTGTTCTTCGGACGCGTCCATCCTTCTTGCCAAAGGTGGTTACTGCCTTCCACATTGGGCAGACCATCACTTTGCCCACCTTCTTTCCGCCTCCGCATCCTTCCAGAGAGGAAGAGAGGCTCCACCGTCTGGACCCAAAACGTGCGCTTTCCTTTTATATCAACCGCACACAACACTTCAGGGTGGATGACCAGCTCTTTGTTGGCTACGTGGGCGCCAAAAAGGTCGGGCGGTGCACAAGAGAACCATTTCCCGCTGGGTAACCTTGTGTATCAAAGCCTGCTATTCTTTGGCTAAGAAGGAGCCTCCTGTTGGGCTGCGTGCCCATTCCACCAGGGCAACGGCTGCTACCACGGCCTTAGGCCGCGGTGTTCCGCTGCAGGATATCTGTCAGGCAGCTACGTGGGCCTCGCTGCACACGTTTACCAAGCATTACTGCCTTGACAGTCCGGTCCGGAGGGACGGCTTCTTTGGCCGTTCTGTCCTCCGGGACTTCCTTGTCTGATCTTTGTTCGCAGACCCACCACCGGGGTTGGTATTGCTGGGGTATCTATTCTAAGGTAAGGAATCTGTCACTAACGTGTCTCTTTCAGATGCACAAGTTACTAACTTGTGTAACGATATATCTGTAAGAGACAGTAGTTAGTGACAGATTCCTTACCGCCCCACCCATCCTCCCCGTTCTGCGAACTGATTTCTAGGGTTAAGGACATCCCTTTCAGGGCCCTAGTATTTTTCAGACACCTATGTCAGCTTCTTGCATGGCTCTGCGTTCCTGGCGCGGAAAGTCGTGTACAGAACTGACGTCAGCGCGCAGGGGCGGCGTCTAAGTACTGCCCGCGACGTCATCCCGGCGATCACGACGCCAACGACGGACGCGGAGCCGCACGACGCCGCCTACCGACGCGCAAGGGTACTGCTACGCAAAAACTTTCCGGATCCAGCCTGACGCCTGGGGATATTTCTAAGGTAAGGAATCTGTCACTAACTACTGTCTCTTACAGATATATCGTTACACAAGTTAGTAACTTGTGCAATTATGGTGATGTTGGGTCGTCTTGGGAAGGAAGAACAGGGGGGTCACATATGTTTCCACGATACACATTCCATCTGCCCCAAATAGCGATCCATTTTTGGGGGCAACCACGAGCAAAATAGACAGTTTTTTCCCTGACCATACACCAGTCCATATCCGCCTTCCAAGCTGCAAGCGTAGGCGATGCTGCTGCCCCCCACAGTCGTGCGATGTTTCGCTTGGCTACCATTTGACCCAAAGTTGCCCATAGTTTGTCCTTACTGTTAAGGTCTGTGGGTTCCCACACATTCAAGAGACACCTCTTGGCTTCAGGCCTAATCACAATTACCAATACCTCGCTCATGCACTCGTGTACCTTCCTGCAATATTCCTGAATCAGCCCACACTCCCATATAATGTGTAGAAAGGAGCCCTCTAGGCCGCACAGTCTCCTACATAGCCCATCAGTCGCCCTACCCATTTGCACCAGTCTGGGTCCAGAGACATAGATTCTGTGGAGAATTTTTAGCTGAACGAGGCGTAGTCTGGACGAAATTGCGACTTCCTGTGGGAAGGCAACTGCCTCCTGCCACTCTTCATCATCCAGCTCAAACCCATCCCTCTCCCATTGCTCCCGTAGAGGTACAAGAGGATCTGGAGTGTTGTTGATGAGTTTTTTATATGTAAGGGAGATGACTTTATCTGGCAGGTAGCCATCAAGCAGTCTGTCCTCCAGTGGAGAGGATTCTGGGGGGGGAGGACCCCTCTGAAAGGTTAGATTGGAGGGAGTGTCGGACTTGCAAGTACCTAAAGTATTCGGTGTCGGCCAATTGATGTATTTGCTGGAGCGAGGCAAACACCACCTTGCCTCCCTCCCAGAGGTCGCCGATCTGCGACAACCCAATGAGATCCCATTTATCAAACCCTTTTGTCCTCCCCAGGGTGCCCAGTTGTTCCGCGTCCCATAGCGGAGTGGCCAGTGTGAGTCTTTGGTCCCATCCTAAGCTACGGTTCACCATGTGCCAGACTTGGACTGAGTGATTTGTTGGTCCTGTTAATGAATATCTGCGGGGTCTGGAGTAGAGTGCTCTGTTGAAGTTCCCTCCGGGGAGTAGCCATCTGTCCATCCTGTATCCAGGGTCATCACCGAGAAGATACGTACAGTGGTTCACAACTGCCAGATGGGCCATCCAATAGTACTTTCTGATATCTGGGAGCCCTATACCTCCATCGTACCACCCAAGTGTGAGTTTGTGTAATGCAATTCGGGGTCTACCGTCCCACAGGAGGTCTCTCTGGATGCTCACTATTTCCTTGAAGAACCTAGCCGGGACCAGGTCTGGGGAGTTCTGCAGGACGTATAGGAAGCACGGAAGGGACATCATTTTGAAGAGTGCTGCTCTTCCCAGTAGTGATAGCGGCAGCGCCTTCCAGGTCGCGACGTCTCGCTTTAATCTTTGTAATGGGGGGAGGAGGTTGCGCTCGTAGAGAAGTTTGGCGTCAGAGGTAATGTAGATGCCTAGATACTTAAATCCCTCTAGTGCTACTTGTATGGGGCAATCCCGAGGTGGGGAGGGAGGGCCCCATGTAGAACGTAGAGCAATGACTTACTCCAGTTAATTTTATACCCAGAGTTTTTCCCAAAGTTCGTGAAAATCTTAAGAACGATATGAAGCGATTTTTTTTTTTTTTTTTTTTTTTTTTTGGGGAGAAGCAAGATATAGGAGAACGTCGTCCGCATACAAGGAGATGCGGTCCTCCCATCCCTCCGTCCACTTGAGTCCCCTGATGCGTGGGTCTCTGCGTATCCAGGCCGCTAACGGTTCAAGGGATAGAGCGAATAGCAAAGGGGAGAGTGGACAGCCTGTCGAGTCCCTCGACTAAGGGTGAATGCATCTGACTTCTTGTTGTTAACTACGACTTGTGCCAGGGGGTCCGAATAGAGGAGCTTAACCCACCCAATGAAGCCGGGGCCTAAGCCCAACTTCTTGAGAACTGCGAATAAGTATGGCCATTCGATAGTGTCAATCGCCATTGTGGCGTCCAGTGAAACCACGATCGCGTCTTCCCAGATTGTGGCCAGTCGCCCCAGTACGCCGTGCAACCGACGTAGATTTAAGGCTGTGTTTTGATGAGGCATGAAGCCGGATTGATCGGGGTGTACCAATTTACATATAACCTGGTTTAGCCGGGTTGCCAATAACTTAGCTAGGATTTTGGGTTCCGCGTTTAAAAGGGAGATGGGCCTATAGGATGAGCATTCGTCTCTTGGTTTCCCTTCCTTGTGTATGGTGACTAACGTTGCTATTCTTTGGTCGCGTGGAAGTTGACCTCGATCTCTACTCTCCTCGAACATATTTTTAAGATGGGAGGCCAATTTATCAGGTTTAAGCTTGTACAGCTCAATTGGTATTCCATTAGGACCCAGGGCTTTCCCTGGCTGGAGGTTTCTAGTCGCCTGAGCTATTTCATCATTTGTGAGGGCACTGTCCAATGTTTACCGTTCTGCGGCTGACAGGGTAGGTAGGGCGATGTCCGCGAGGAGTGCTGATGAGTCCTCCTCCGGTAAGTCCGAGCCGCTCTGGTATACCACTTTGTAGTGGTGTGCGAATGTGTTGACAGTAGCCTGGGGATCTGTTATCACGTCACCAGTGCGACTTTTAAGTTCTGGGACCAGTCTATTCGCTCTCTCTTTCCGGTCTAACCATGCAATTAATTTACCAGCTTTGTCTCCCTGGTCATACAGTCTGCCGTCCCTGTCCCTCGCTAAGGTTTTGGCCATGTCTGTGCGACGGCTTTGTACTCGGTTCTCTTCAGTTGTAAATGGTGGAGATTATCCTGCCCATCCCCTTCACCTACTTCTTCTTCCAGGCGGAGGAGATCATTTTCGAGGCGAACCATGTCCTTAAACTTTTCTTTACGCGCTCCGGCAATAGCAGACAATGCTTGCCCCCTGATTACTGTTTTAAATGCTTCCCAGAGAGCTGAGGAAGATTCGACTGACCCCTCGTTGTCCTGAAAATAGTGGTCAAGAGCTTGTGTGAGTGCGGTTTTTACTACGGGATTGCGGAGGTACCATGAGTTGATAGGCGCTACACTACCCATTCTCTTGTCACTCAGTGCTAGGTGTGTCCATATCGGGGAGTGATCAGAAATCCCTCTTGCCATGTGTCGTATTTCACGTACTGTCGTTATCTGAGACACAGGCATGAGCAAGTAGTCTATTCTGGAGAAGGTGTGATGCGCTCCCGAATAGAACGTGTATTGTTTGCCTTCTGGGTGGTGTGTCCTCCAGAGGTCCGTGAGGCCTAATGCTTCTAGAAAGTTTGTGAGCCAGCTACTCGCAGTGCCAATGTCTCGGGGCGGATAACGATCAAGTTGGCCCGAGACAACCGAATTGAAGTCTCCTCCCACCATCAATTGGCCCTCTGGAAGCGAGAGCATGAAAGTTCCCAGATGCTTAAAGGTCTGGCTCTGTAGACCCGGTGGTACATAAACTGCCATTACTGTAAGAGTGCGTCCCTCCCATTGTCCCGAGACCGCAGAGTAACGCCCCAGTTCGTCAGCCCAGGTGTGTTGTATGCTAAGTGGAAAGGAGTGTTTGAGGAGAATGCCAACCCCTCTCGATCCTGCCGTAAAACCGGAGTGGGCAACAAGTTTGTACCCCCATCTATTCAAAGCCTTACAGGTGTTTCCAACTAGGTGTGTCTCTTGGAGTAGCGCTACGTCTGGGGAGTGCCGTTTTATGTATTGGAGCACAATACTCCGCTTTACCTTGTCCCCCAGCCCATTGACGTTCCAACTCAGGAGCTTAAGGCTCTTGTCCCAGTGCGTGCTCATATGGATTAAGGTGGTGTCTGTTAAGGGCTCGTGGTATGTAACTCAGTCCTAACAATCAAAGTAGAGTGAAACGTGACCATCCATTACCATCCCAACAACCCCCCTCCCTGGGTCCCAATGAAAAAAGAAATATGACCACCAATAAAAAATCCCCGTAAACAGTCTCCCCTCCCCCCCCCCCCGCTACCCTGCTGCGTAGGTTTGAAACTACCCACATCCCCAACTAGCAGAGCGCCTGTCGCCCAAATAACTAATCAACTGTTACGGGGGCTGTAGGGTGACACCGCCTCGGGCAACCCGGGGCCCAACCCCAGCCCGCATCAGGAGAGTGGCATTGTGATGCGCTATCAGTCCCGCAGCGCCAACCCCGTGCAGTAGATGCCATTCCCTTGCCAGAAAATCAAACATTATACATTACTGGATGCTGCAACGAGTCCTTGAGTCCGATATCAGGGGAGAGGAGCTCAGTCTCCACTGGCCTCCAAGGTTGTCGGGCTCACAGATCTCAATCTCCAGGAGCGCTGGTTTCGCTTGTCCGGTTCCGCTTGACAGTCCAGGGAGCCCGGTGAATTCTCACGGGTGTTCACTCCAGCTTTCTCCAGTTTTTGATCTCGCCTTCCATGCGTTCCCTTCATCTAGCCACGCTTGCACTTCCGACGGAGCCGTGAAGAACCATGATTTACCTTCTGCAATTATCTTGAGCTTTGCTGGAAAGAACATCATATACTTGATGCCTTTGTCTCTGAGCGCTCGTTTCACACAGTCAAAGGAGCGTCGCTCTTGCTGCACCTTAAGATTAAAGTCTGGGAAGAACCTCACGGTGGTGTTCTCGTATCGGAGGTCCCCATGGAGACGAGCAGCCTGTAATATTGCGTCGCGGTCCCTGTAATTAAGGATTTTGGGTATGATCGTCCTAGGGGCTGCTCCTGGTTTCGGCGTAGGGACCCGGGGCTCTATGCGCCCTCTCCACCGTGAAGAAGGCGGAGAGCCGTTTAGGTTTAAGGTGGTTCAGTATTAGATCTTCGAGGAAGAGGTCAACGCTTGGTCTCTCCGCCCCCTCTGGCACCCCAACCACTCGAATATTGTTACGGCGGGCCCTTCCCTCCTGATCCTCCAGTTTAAGGGCCACCTGACGGTGCTGGTGGACAAGTTGTTGGACTCGTTCTTCCAGTTTCCGAGTTGTGCTTTGTAGCTCAGTGACATTCACCTCCGTCTTTGTTGCACGTTCCGATGTCTTATTCATGTCCGCTCTGAGCAGGTTCATTTCAATGGAGACTTTATCAATTTTTGTTTCGAGCGTTGCTCCCAGAACCTGGATAGCCGCCATTATTGAGCTGAGTGTTGGTTCTGGATCGCCAGTATGTCCACCTGAGGCCCCATCTTCTGGCATTGACTGTTTTGGGACTGCGTATTTGTCAAGTCTATTAGACTGCACCGATGCGCCCCCTTTAGGTTTCATTTTGTATAGGTGTCCGTTGACTGTATCCTTAGCGCAGAATGGCCCCTTGACTCTGTGCAGATCCTGTGCCGTTCCGGTGTGCAAGTTCAGGAATCAGAGTGGACTGTCAGCCGTCTCACAATCCCAGTGGCAGTGGGACTGTCACTGCCACAAAGCTCCCCCGATACATTAGCTGCGGGGGTATCTGTGCCCCTTGACGTTGATCCGAGTCTGGCAGTGCCCGGGAACCCTGATTTGTGGCTCGGCCCTCACCCACCGCGAGTGTTGCGCCTTATCCGCTTCCAGACGCCAGGGTGTTTCGCCGGCCCAGCGATGTCACATCCAGGGGTGAGTCAGTGCTCCCGGAGCTCACGATGTGCTATTATTTTGGCGCAGTCCTGCGCGGCCCCACCCGGCGGATAGCTACCTTACACCGTCTCAATCCTCCGATGGGCCTCCCGTGTATAGTGCCTGTGCGTGGCGCGGCCTACCGAATGTTGTCCTGCGTAACTCATGCCTCAGTTCTCACAGCCGGGCCTCGAGGCGAGTTCAACGCTGAAATCACTCCACCCCCGGTTTCCAGTCTGTGTCTACCGCTTGACCCAGCCTCGTCACGGACGCAATGAGTGCCTCTGTGTTGTATCTTCAGGTGGTGATCACGTAGGGACGCCGGTCCAAGAAAAAATCACGTGAACTAAGATTCAGGCCAACGGCTCCAACTTTGCGCAGCGTGGGGAAGACGTCATGCCTGCCAGTAGACTGTTCCCTTTGATGTCTCCGCCTTAGCAGGATCTTAATCGAGCCCCAGGGAGAAAGTCTCTATCACGTAGGGCGGAGCGCTCTGGTGGGGAAACCGCCGCGTCGCTCCGCGGCTAATCTGCTTAGCGCCAACAGGCACAGCTGGTCTCTGATGCAGGCTTCAACCCCGCAGGTACGCTCTGAGCGAGCGGTCACACGGCCTGGGGGCCCCCCTACCCCCGGAAGTTCAGTCCGATAAGTGTCGATACGGGCCCACGCTGACGGGGGGGGGGGGGAGAGAGAAGCTCCTTACCCCTACTCCGGTGCCGGTGCGCGACAATTCAGTGCGGAGTTCTCTTTACGGGATAACGGCCAAACGGGAAGGGTTCCCGGTAGTCCTTGCTCAGTTCCGGGCGCACTCAAGTCACCGCCGGAGCCGCTGGTTTCCACCGCAGCTCCGCGATTCTTCGATGGCGCTCGGACGAGATCGGTGGCAGGGCTGCAGGGGGTTCTTCGCACTCCCGCACACACACGGGCTCCCCGCCGCAGCAACGCCACAGCAGGGCGAGGCAGCCACTCGAGCACCGCCCACTCCCGCCGGGCCTCCGCCCGCTCTTAGCTTACAGCTCCGCAGTTAGCGAAAAGGACAGATCCGGGGCATTTCCCTCAGGGTTCTTCATGCCATTCGGTGCAGTGGGTGTTCCGCTGGCACTGCGGGTCACATCAGCGTCATCAGTGTCGGAGAAATGACAGATATTTAGGGCTTTTGTCGTGGCCACGGCGGAGCTCTCTTTCTAGGCAGCCATCTGAGCCGGCGCCAGGCCACGCCTCCCTGCGGTACATTTAAATACTTCACGTGCCTTTGTGAAGTAGCCCCAAAACTTCTAAAAAGGGAATAAAATTGAAGTATTCTGGCAATAGTCAAGAATAGTTATCATACATTTAAAGACTGTGCCCTCTTTTAAAAATTTTTTTTTACTAATATGTAAGTTGAATGTTTCGCACCCATTCTCAAAAAAATGTAACCACACAAAAAAGTACTCCTGTTGTACAACTTTGCATACACAAAAAGGCTCTTGTTAATCGGCCCCAGTATCTCCTTTAGTTTACCAAGTGCATATCGTGCAACAGATAAGACCTTAAAATATGTTGTCTGTTCCAGAAGCCATTCTCAAAGTATTGGGTCTTGATGTAGTTAATTTCTGAGGCCTCTGGTCGCTCATGACTGTGCCTGCCTCTACTTTCTCCATGGAGATGTTTGTACCTTTAGCCCTCGATTAAGGCATTCCAAAATAACGCATGCGGTTCCGCCTGGTGCCAACTTTGGTGCATTCCATGCCATTGACATCGCCTTCTCCAACTGTGGTGTTAATCTGAACTCTTCATCAAATGTGGAAAAGACTAAGAAAGATGTTTGCAAACTTCTCACAGAGGGCTTCAGCTTGTTCAAAGAGATTTATAAAGAATCTGATGAACCTTACTTTTTTTTCTCTCATTTAGAGGATCAGTGATGATGATTAGGTGAGCAGTCTGTGTCTGCCAATTAACTCCGATACTCATCTTCTTGTAAATTTTCAAAATGCAAGTATCTTGGACAAATGTACTTATCTAAACCTTATGCTACCACTTTTGGGGAATCCTGATCTTTTGGAGTAGTTATTGGAAGGGCAGCAGAATCTTTGCACTTCCATCTTTCAGCCTGTGATGTAAAATCAAACAGATGTACTACAATTTTTAGACTGGCAGGGCAGAAATCAGATTTATTACTCCTCTTGAGCAAGGATTTACTAAAACATACTGATAATGTGGAGAATCTATATTCCTCAGCAGCAAATAATGATGTGGTCAGGAGCACAGCTGTGTGATTAACGCAGGGACCTCTTTTTACTTTGAGCACTCCCACTTTTGAAGGTTTGGTGGTCCATGCTTCTTTTATGAAGTACCTCCTTCTGCTCCTTCTGATAGTGAATCCAAACACTGTATAAGGAAAGGTGGTTTCTGACTTGGGGAATCTTGCTGTGAGATCCTCAAATATGACTTGCCATCTTTTGAGTTACAATGATGGTTAGTGGGAGCCTGCCAAATCAGCTACCCCTCATCTGCCAAAAGACATGCAAAGTCTGTTTGGACGGATTCTTGCCGATGGCATGCAACACTGTTGCAGCTCCAAGGTTTTTGGACTTGTCTTTGTTTTTTCGCACTTCTACATGTCGTATTCTATGTTTAGTGTTAAAGATGCCCCTCCTTTCTAAAGCATATAGGGCCACATGTAGAAAGGTAATCATTTGCGATTACCAGATGGCGAATTTTTGCGATTTGCTATTTGGTCATCGCAAGCACCAATGTACAAATGTGTCTGACAAATGTTGTGATTCACAGTGGGTCGCAAATGGACCTACCTTATGAATATTAATGAGATGGTTTCGGTTTGTGACCCATTGGGAATCTCTAAAATCACAGGGATGGTGGCCTGCTGGGTTCAGCAGATCACCATGTCTGTGAATGCTTAAATAAAGCAATCTTTTTTTAAACGCAGCCCGTTTTTCTTAAAAACGGGATATGTTTAAAAAAAAAAAAAAGTTTTTTTTAAAGTTTTCTTTCCATTTTTTAAAGTATAGGCTGTGGTCCGTGGGTCCACATCCTGCTCTTAAAAAATGTTTTTACACCGTTCTATTTACGAATGGGTTACCACCTACTTAAAGTAGGTGGTAAAATGCACATGTTTTGCTACCGCATTTCGGTCACAAATCATTCGCACATACCACTGCGATTCAGTATTAAAAAGGGACGCGCTAAAGATGCCCCTTCCTAATAATAAATCTCAAACCCAATTTGCGAATTGTTAATAGGTTACCTAATCGCAAATAGGGCTTTGTACATGTGAAAAGGCCGGTTTGCGTTCTCAAAAAGCCTTTGTACTTGTGGCCCTTTGTATCACCTTGATTGTAAGAGCAGCAGTAGTTTATCTGCCCTGGAAGGGGCAGAGGAGCACTCAAAGTAACCCAGGTTGCCTCATCAGTGCCACTGTGCTCACTGCATCACAACTAATGTAATACATTTGAGTTAATAGAAATTTAAACCTTTTTCTCAAATTCCCTAAAGGTCCCTGCAACTTGTTTGCACAACCGAGAAGCCATCCTAGTGGGCAGAATCCTCTCAAACCAGCAGACAGTTTTCAACATTCTAAAAACACCACAGGTATGTAACTGGACTTGGGCCATTTATCAAAATAGCAGGACTGTATTGTCGCATGAGTGACAAATTAACCACAAATTGGTGAGCCATCCCTACACAGATAACTCTCAGCATCCATGACCGCATTCATCCTAAAAAAAGAGCAGACCTAATAATAGATTAGCTCTTAATCTTTTAGCATCTCTGTGCCCTTGTCAAAGGCAAATCTGCAGCCTGTGATTAGCAATGTAATACTTGTATGGTTATTGAAACTTATTTCAAGTACAATATTGTTAGCTTCGCCTTCCCCTTTTGAAGTCAAGCCTTCTAGACAGCACATTTACTGTGTTGCGAGGCATATTGTAGCTTCTCAAAAACATGGAACGGCTTTGAGACCGCCCATTGCTTACCATAGTTTGGCTTTCCTTGTCACTCATTTGCCTCCCTCTTATTTGTGTCCTAGCTTGACAGTCTTGTCTTTGTCCCTCTGAAGGAGCCTTGCCTCTTTGCAATCTCTTTGATTGGCTATCGTAGCTGATTTCACTGTTTGCTTTTCAATCACTAGGTTTTTTCTTTGTGAAACACTCCCATGAGAAGTCTCCTTTGTGTACATATCTCCCCATGCACTTGCTCTCTGTGGCCTGACTGCTTCACTCTGACCTCCTTCCTCTTGTGCTTGCCTTTGTGTTTCTCCCCATTGGTTCCCCCCACTCGCATCCACCATGTTGCTTTTCCCCAATCCCCATGTTGCTTTTGCTCCCGCTCTCCCTCTGATGCTTTCACGTCCCTCCAGCCCTCCCCCATTGAGGTCACTTCCCCTTAAGTCTTGCTTCGCTGTTCACCTCCATCCTCCCCTGTGTTGATCCGCCTTTCCTCTCCACCCTCCCCTGAGTTGCTTTGCCGTTCACCAACCCTTCCCTGTGTTGCTTTGCTGCCCACCCCATCCTCCCTCGTGATGCTTCGCTGCCCCCAATCGCCCCAGTGTTGCATTGCTGCCTCCCCACCATCTGCTGTGTTGCTTCGCTGTCCCCCCACCCTCCCCATGCTGCTTCGCATATTCACTCCCACACTACCTGTGTTGCTTCGCCGTTGCCCTGGTCCCCATGTTGTGCCCCCCACTCTCCTCGCCCACCCGCTTTAAAAAGAAAGCACTTCTGTACGTTTTATTTTCTATTTAGTTACCGATCCAACTCAGATTTATGTTTTTTTTTTTACTTTAGCCACGCTGCATAGCGTCAATGATGCTGCTCAGCGTGGCTAAAGCCATTGGCAAAACCAATAGGCCACAAAGAGGAGACATATTGTCTTTGCTTGTTTTATTTTCCTTTTTATTAGTTTCCTGATATTCACCATTTTAAGTAATTTTAGTGCTTTATAATATCTAAATATTTATATTTCAGAATAATTTTTTAGACCACTTTTAAAAACATTAGGAGGCAGATACATTTAGCCTTCTGAAATACATTTAGATTTTCCCTTTTAAAAAAAAATTATTTGTGATTTTTTGAGTCTGAGAAATACGTGTCACATTAGATGGCAGTCTTGGATTACCTTAATATTGTCTTTCATATCACCAGTTTATTTTCATCTTGCTTTCTTACTTTTTGTCTATTTGCATGCAGTGTATTGAGAACCTGCTTTACATTAAAACCTAAACATTTATCAGCAGAATCATACATTAAAGGAGAATACATGAATTACATTAACATAACCATTACAAACCTCAGAGTATACATGATAATGTGATTCGCTTTGTGGTGCCCCCAGATAAAGTTGCCAGCAATCTGGCCTTGTATATCTAAATCTAATGGATTACCATCGTGCTTGACAGCGTCTCCTTGTCTGTGGAATCTTTGCTTTTTGTATAGGAATTGTGGGGTAGAGTTGGTCTAGCTTGCTATGAATATCCATTTTCATTATTCAGTCATTGAGTTTTTCAGTTGCTCAGATTTCTTCAGTTGAGGTTGTCCAACTTATTCTCCTGAAATTCCCTGCGGTCATTTTCTATTACATTTTTAGCCCATCCATTGATATCCAGTTTTTGCCTTTAAATTGTGAATTATACTATATATATATATATATATATATATATATATATATATATATATATATATATATATATATATATATATATATATATATCCTCACAGACCGGCACCTCCTTACGTCGCACCGAACAGAGACACGGTGACACCAGCAAAGTTGAGTCCAAATTTTTATTTCATTGCTTTATCGGGCTATGACGCGTTTCGGCAGGATCCCCTGCCTTGTTCACACTATATATATTAGTCTTCAAGTATAGACCATTAAATAAAGCACAATTCTAGTGTTACCATATGAAGCTATTATTTGGACAATCATTTTCAGGTCTTTTCTGGCTGCTGACAGCGTTTGCTTCTGGCGCTCTGTTAGAAATGGGATTTTTGGTAGGCTAGGGCATGTGCCAAAGCCAGGCAGAAACCACCACTCTAGTCTGGATAAGGGAGTTACACTCCTAAAATAACCCCTGCTCACCCCCTTGGTAGCTTGGCACGAGCAGTCAGGCTTATCTTAGAGGCAATGTGTAACGCATTTGCACATAACCAACAGTAATACAGTGTAAGCGCTACAAAAGGACACCACACCAGTTTAGAAAAATATCCAACATTTTTATATACTTAAGACAAGACCAAAAACGATAAAAATCCACAAAACAGTACTTAAAAAACTTCAGTTATCAAAATATGCTTGAAAAACAGTTCCTTGATGTCGATAGCTCCGTCCGGGGCTATCACGGCGTCGTGAACAAACAAATCCAAACAGTTCTGGCTGACCGTGGCGTAGCAGGCCAGCTACAGTGTCGGGAAGACCCGCAAACAGTACCTTTTAGAAATGCAGGGCGTCGGCGACCTCTCATTGAGTTTCCCGAAAGCGCGGCATCCGCAGGTGTCGGTTCCGGAGGTCTGTGCAGGAGTCGTCGGGGCCCTCTAAGTCACACGCGTTGCAGATCGAACTCCTCTCTGTTGAAGTCAGGAGCGCTGGCGTCGGTAGGCGTTGGGTGCTGCGGTGCGAAGTGCAGCAGTGCGGTGCCCTCAGGTCGCGGTGCGAGCAGCGGCTCGGTGGCGGCGTCAGATGGCGTCGTCTGTGAGACCAGGGTTGCGGTGCGAAGTGGATGCGGTGCTAGTCGCGGTGCTGGCAGGTCACGGTGCAAGCAGCGTCGGCGTTGCTGAACCACTGTCGTCGGCTGGCGAACTGGAGTCGATGGCGCCGGCGTCGGTAGGCCAAGGCTGCGGTGCGGGATGAGGGCGGTGCGTCATGTAACTTTACGAGCGGTGCCCTCGAACAACGGTGCAAGGAGCAGCGTAGATTTCGGCGTGGAGCTGCGTCGTCGGGGATACCAAGGCTTCGTCGTGAAGCGAGGCGGTGCGGAGTGCGGTGCCCACAGGTTGCGGTGCGAGCAGCGGCTCGGTGGCGGCGTCAGCAGGCGGCGTCAGTGAGACCAGGGTCGCGTTGCGGCGGTGCCCTCTGCGGTGCCTTCAGGACACGGAGTCCGCAGCGGCGTCGTAGACGGCGTCGGGTTGCTTTTTCTTCTGTTGCAGCACAAAACACACAGTTCCCAGTGCTGAGGGCAGAAGAGCTTGAAGTCTTTGCTGTTCCTGAGAGTTCTTGAACAGGGGGCAAGCTATACCTCAAGCCCTTGGAGAAACTCACAGATTGCAGAAAGTTCAGTCCAGTCCTTTCACTGCCCAAGACAGAAGCAGCCACTGCAGGCCAACACAGCAAAGCACACAGCAAAGTGGTAGTTCCTCCTCACAGCTTCTCCAGCTCTTCTTCTTGGCAATCTTCTTGGTCCAAAAGAGTTCTAAAAGTCAGGGGTCTGGGCCCCAATATTTATATCCCAAAATCCTTTGATCTCTTAGGCAGAGAGTGTCTGTGCCCAGCCAGAACCAGTTCTGCCTTCTCTGGTGTAACTTCCTGGCAGAAGGTGGAGCTGGCATGGTCAGAGGCAGACCAGGCCCTTTGAGGTGCAAGGAAATCTCCTCCCCCTTCCCCAATTGCAGCCCAGGTCTATTCAGCCCTTTCCTGACCCACCTAGACTATCTGGAGCCACTCCTGCTCCCCAGCCTTCTGTCATCCAAAACCCAGACAGGCAATCCACATTCCAGCAGAGGCACACGGGATGACTGAGCAAGAAAATACCTACTTTCTAAAAGTGGTATTTTCAAACACAGAATGTAAAAATCACCTTCACTAAGATGCATCTTTAGATTCTGAGTTCAGGCATACTAAACGTTATTTTCCTACCTAATTCCCCGGGCCAGTTATGTTTTTAAGATGTTCTAAACAAACTCCCCATTCTGTCCTATGGGGAACAGGTAGCCTTGCAATAGCGAAAAACGAAATTGGCCATAATTCACTATCAAGACATGCTACACACACCAGGGCATGTCCTACCTTTCACATACACTGCACCCGGCCCACAGGGGTACCTTAGGCCTACCTTAGGGGTGGCTGACATGTAAGAAAAGGGAAGGTGAGGGACTGGCAAGTGTGTGCACTGGCCAAGTCGACATGGCAGTTACAAACTGCGCGCAGACTCCGCAATGGCGGGTCTGAGTTACCTTTTCAGAGCTACTCACGTGGGTTGCACAATCAGTGCTGCAGGCCCGCTAGTAGCATTTGATTCACAGGCCATGGCACACTCAGTGCACTTTACTAGGGACTAACAAGTAAATCAAATATCCAATCATGGAAACACCAATCCATAACACAATTTACCACAGGAGCACTTGCACTTTACCACTGATCAGCAGTGAGAAAAGTGCGCAGAAACACTATGCCAGCAAAAACAGTGTCAAAACCGGGAGGTCAGAAAGCAAAAACTCAGGGGAAACACGGCAAAAGATGCCAAGTCTAACACGCTCATACAACATACTGAGAAGAGAGGCTTTGAGACCGCCCCTTGCAGCAGTGGTTTGTTCAGGAGAGCCATCTTCAGGCATTGGTTCTTTGGGCGGTCCATCACAGCCTCTGGAATATCACAGATGTTTACCCATGTGGATTATAGCAAAAGTAATTCCTCTCAGGCATTGCCTTCCTGAAATGGTTGGTGCATAAGATGATGCCATGATGCATCCTCCTACCGAGCTCGTCTTGCCATGTTTTTTTTTAAGATGGCCACCACATTACATGACTTCATGACACTCTTACTCCTGCTGGACTACTCTTGCTGTGTTTAGAGCGTCTTCTAACTCTCCTGTTCCTGCCAGCTTGCATAGTATCCTCCTGGTTCTGCCTCCCCACTCCCAAGTCTGCATTGACAGAAGTGGCGTGCTGCCCATGCCATCAATACCAGACCCTCTTAGCTCTGCTCGTTGCAAGGAAGGCATTGATTTCCTGCCCATGAACTCATCACTGTGCCTTGACAGCTCTGCCCACTCCCCTTCTCAAAGCACCCCTTCCCACAGCCTGAAATCAACCCCAGCTCGTCTCAGGCCCCCTGTTGCCTTTGTAGTCTTTGAGCACTGCCCATGTATTCTGCAGTTTGCTTACCTCCTACAGCAGCCTCATCTAATAGACTTTCTAATACAACCAATGCATTGACCAGAACCTGTGACCTCTTTCAACACAGCCTGGGTATTTCAATCACCCCCAGAGGCAGCTTTTTGCCAATTTTGAAAAGTCTCCAATCAGCCCTGCTCTGTTGTTAAACGTTGAAAAGCAGGTAAAGGTTAATGTGTGAGTTTATTTGATTTTGAAGACTGTAGACAAGCATTACAAATGATACTAGTTTACATTCTGTCATGAACACAATTTGTAAATTAATTTTACAACTTAAAACCGTAATGCCTCATAGTTTTGGTTAATGCTGTTGAAGTTGTGTAATTTCATAATTGAATTCTGTATGATTCTCTAAGGAATTGGGCAAGTCGTGACTATAGACTGGTCTATGTAGAGTGTACTGAAAACTACATCACTTGTAGAGACACAAGTGAATTGACTGGATTTAAATATCGGTGAGGGAACTCAAACTGGGGGCCCTAGAAAAAGACGTCTTGCTCTGCAGTCCAAATTTTGTCACACAGTTGACCTATATAAAAAGGCATAAAGATGTTCATGTGGAAAGCTGTGCGGAGCGTAGGCTGTATCTTTTGTTAGCTCAGTTGTGCATTCCATCATAGTGCTTACCTGCATCCACATACTTTGCCATTCTATTGGTATGCTTCTGGTTTTTTTCCTGTGTACGCTTCAGCAAGATAATCAGTGTGTCTGTGTGTACCTCACTGTTGTGTGCTAGTATATGTTGAGTTTTCTGTATTAAAGCCTATGTGTATGATGTGTTTGCCCACTTTGTGTGTTGGTGGTAGTAGTCCCTGTGTGTGTGTGTATATGTATACCCCCTGCCCCTTACTGGCAGTTGCCAGTAGGTAGTTATAGTTAGGACCTAGTTTCCATAGATGAAGCGTTTTTTGTTTTGCTAATAACTTTGTCGTTTGACGAATCTTCACAAAATTTTCAAAACTAGTGTACAACTCACTTCAGCTACTGTCTGGAAAGTGTTTGGGTGATTAGTAAAGGATTTGTCCCCAAAACGTGCTTTCCCCCATGCAATTTCCCATAGCACTACAGCCCGAACTGCTGAACGGAATTACACCGAATTTGGCAGAAAGCTGGCTTTTGGTCCAGAAAGAGCCCTTTTTGTAACTTGGTGTAAATCCGTTCAATAGTTTGAGTTATTAAAGAGAAGATTTATAGCTATCTAGGGACGCTAAGGGTCTGTGAATCTGACAGATCTCATGGTGAGGCCATCTTGGAAGCAGACAAGGGGGCAGTGTAGAAATACCCTGGCGCCCTAGGCCTGGTGGTGGGAGCTCAGAGGGTTTGTTTTTTAATTTTACCATGAATTCGCTGAGGATCTGCAAATCGACAGAAAAATAAAAAAATAAAAAATTAAAAAGGCATCGACTGCCAAGCTTGTGTTTTTTTATGTCCCCTGGATGGGCCAGGTCCCTGGGGGTTTATTATTTAAAATAATTGGGGGAGGAAGCCAGGCGCAGCCCCCTTCCCCATCCCCAGACGCCCGGCCGTGCAACATAAAGGGAGTGGGGCTGTGTGGCCCCGCTCCCAGAGTCATTAATGGCCCTCGGGACTCCATCCCCCAGGGCTGGGTTTGTGGAATGTCCAGGGGTGCCTACCCCCGTGACATATCGTGTTTGTTCTAGCTTGGCGGGAGCAATTTTAAAGCGCCTGCCAAGCAAGAGCAAGCACTAAGTCCGCTCCGAACGGGTAGAGAGAAAGATGAAAAAATTGCTCCTGCACACAGGAAACAGCATTTTTGTTGCTGCTCCCTGCGTGTAAGAGCAAAGCCTGCTCCCGTTGGAGGTGGGGAGCTGGCTGGGACCGCGGGGGCATTGGTGCTACCCCTGCGGCCCCCAACAACCAGGCACTGGGTGCCCTGGGTGGGGCCAGGGCACCCACCATTGACTGGCCCGGCCCCTGGGGATGGGGCCCCTGAGGCTGAAATAGGCCGATGGAGAGAGGTGTGTTCCCCCCTCCCATTTAGAATATGGCTGGGCTCGAGGGATGGTGTCTATGGTCTGCATGCCCTCCTCCCCATTTACTATATGGACGTGGCCCAGGGATGGCCGTAATCGACCCAGGGTGGCGGGCTGCATGCCCCCCTCCCGGATTGCCTGGACGGCCAAAGGCTGCACGCGACGTAGGGTTGAGTGCCAACGGAGTTGGGTTAACATATGGTAACTAAATATTACTTAATGTTAAAAAAAAAAACTAGAGATTGGTTGAACAAGCCAAAGGTTACAGGGATGTTATAGTTAGGAAATATAATTTAAAAAAACCTTCACTAAAAAACCTAAGGCGGGGCACGAGTTAAAGGTACTTTAAGGCACAAGTTTTAGTTTCTTCAGAGAAGTAGAACTGTAGCTGGTAAATTTTTGTGGTTTTGTGCGTGTAAAATATGAACCAAACTATAACGTCCCTGTAACCTTTGGTGTTTTAGTGAAGAAAAAAAATATATATATGTTTGTGTGTGTGTATATTTATGTGTGTGTATATACGTATATAAATGTATAGTCTTTGGCATTTGTTGTGTGTTCTTTGTTTGGTTTTTTTATTTTTTATTTTACTTTATTCCACTCAAGTCTCATCGTAACCATATTGACACGTGTATCAAAACGTCTTTTGGTTTTATTGCCAATCGTTCTTTTTTCTTTTCTTCCTGTAAACAACTTTACATACAGTTAATCAGACAGATTTATTTCTGCTGAATTGAATTTCAGTATTTTTTTAAATTGCGGTTTTTCTGCATTGCATAAGCTAGTTATCTCATATGTTTGTTTCATTTTAATTTTTGCTAGAAATAAAGAGGCTCTTGCTTTATATGATGCATGCCTTCGATCTTTAGAAATACGGTGAGCCCTCTTTATCTGAATCTGACAGATCGTTTTGCTCAATTTACAAAATCTACCTGTCTGGAGCTGTTTCTCTACCCTCACTCCTTTCGTCTCATATTTAGAATGTTCCATTTAACCCGTGCTTGATGAATTTTTTGTGGGAAATGCTGAAATTGTAGAGGAATCTTTTCTTTATGAAGTGGTGGTCAGTTTTTTTATTCCCATTTGTTATTTTAATATCAAACAAAGTAATACGTGCGTTTGCAAATCTCAAATACATACGCATATTCTTCCAACGGTTTAGAACTGCCTACTCACAGCAGTTTTTCCAGGTGAGCATGTTCTAATTATATTTTTTTATTCTTTGTGAGCACATCACTGTTTTCTCTCACCACCCAAGGTAAAGGTTTTCATATGAGGGGTAAAACTATTCCTGATCACTGATCTCTGTACCCACAATTAGTGGCCACCATTAAACATTATATGTTATGCATGACTATGGCAATGACCATTTCTCTCATTTCATTGTGCAGCCAGGTAACTGGCAGGTACTGAAAATGACCAAGAGCTGCTATAGATGTATCATGATGCATCGAGCCCAGTGACACTAAAATACAATAAGTTTTCCTTGTCATCAGCCTTGATTGTAGATATCTAATAAGTTATGTGGGAAGAGGAAGAGAAGCTGTTGTCATATTGAACAAGTGCCCAGGAAGACTATCGACTTTAAGTACTACGGCACATCCTGTGGAGGATATGAAAGACTGATGAATCTCAGGGAACCAACAGATATTTGGTGTTCCTGCGTATGTGTTTGTAAGAAAACTGTTGTACTTCTAATCTTTCAGCTTCGTTTCAAATTCAACTTAAAATATAGAAGTTGTCATTTTTTTAAATTTGGGATTTCATTGATCGTCACCAAATTATCTTGTTACTTTGAGTCTTTATACCAATGAAGCACATTTTCTTCTTTATTGATGACTGAACTTTACATCGCAGAAACCAGGCCTAATAATTCATGTTTATTTCGTTAAGATTTTCACAATGCCTTCTTATACAAATATCAAAGCGTGCATTGTTTCATACTTGCATTGTGCGCAAGATTCATTAGTTTTTAGAATGATACTCTACTGTATTTTTCAAGCACTTTGTGCTCAATCCCCTTTTGCTGTTTTTCTACAGGATAAGGTGGTTTGTAGGGTTAAGCCCTTGTTCCTTTACAAAGTATCAATTTTATTTGCCACAAAAAGTATTGCTGCCTATTTACTTTCATCCTCCTCACCTTATAAAGGCAGGACTCTAAAATAGCCTTAATGCTCTTCAATGCGAAATTCAAAGCATAAACTATCTTTTCAGTGTTTTTTCTGATGCTAAGTAATGACGAGCAGTATGTGAGCTGGATCCATGATGGGGTATCCTTTGAGTCCATTTGTTTTATGAGCTTTCAAAGAAGCATCCTCTAAAGGATATGTGAGCCCACCCGATAGGTGGAAGGATTGCCACTTCTGCTAGTTTGCATTGTAAAGTAATCATAGGTATGTCTGGTAGTTAGGGCATCATACCATTCTTTATAGACTTTCTGTTGTACCCTGGCTTCAAAAACAAGGCAACATCCGAGCATTTGTTTAATGAGTCTTTCAAGAGGTAATGGTTCTGTAGGATGACAAATTCATTAAAAGAACAAGTTATTTAACTGTAGATGGTAATCCCTATAGGGTGCTGATATCTCTTGCGATGACTTAATTTTTAAGGCCATAGTTGTGCTAATGCAAATTAATGCATATTTAAAATCTTATTAACTGACACCTGGGAATATTTCAATAGAAACATCAACATGTGAAAAGAGTGCTGAAGGTAAGTAACCTATTATTTGCTTGCGACGGTGTTGCTTAGTCCTTTGGAAACTCATATTCGCAAGTACCGGGTGAAGTATGGTGTGACATGAATGTTTGTTGATTTTGGGAATTAGACAATAAACATTCTAACGCAGCTGCTCATTATTTTGCCATTTTTATAGAAAAGGCTCCAATATCGTTTTCTCAGGAGGTTGTGAAGGTTGTTTATTACCGAGCATTGTACCCCTTTGATGCCAGAAGTCATGATGAAATTACCATTCAGCCTGGCGATATTATCATGGTAAGAACAAATCATGATCTGTCTTAATTGTTTTTGGGAATTATTTTATTTTAATCTACTGGAAGTGACTTTAAAGAGTCAGTCAATTGTATTGACGCTTCGACTGTTTACTTCTGGTTTCTTACTCTGAGCCTTTTTTTTTCTTCAAGTATAGCAACAGAAATGTACTGTCCATTTAATGCCCAGGTACTCTAATAGTGCTTACCTAACAAACAAAAAAATCACAGGAAACTCAGGTGTGCTTTATTTCTAAAGATAACTGAGAATACAAAAGGTTAGGCCTTCATAGAGAGTTGAGCCAGAGATGCCATGGAACTTGTGTTCCTTTGTTACGATCTAACCAGTCATTTGTAAATCTTGAGAAGCATGGGATACAAATGAAGGAAGCCCTCCGGTAATCTGTGCTACATTCAGGAATTGAGAGCTATGACTCATGAATTCCTTTGTGAGTGTATCCAAAACGTGTAAGATCTTTTGGAGATTTAATTGAGCTAGGTGCACCTTTAAAATAAATATTCAAAGGTTACCTTGCCTTTGGATTGTTTTGGTCAAACACTGTATGGCTTTCCCCTCCACCCACTGTTCTTCCCATACACAATAAAAGTACTTTTTTCTGAGATTGTAGTGCATTCATCATATCAATGCTCCATGCAAGTACTATCTCTCAGATCTACTGCTGGTCATGTTCATGAGAGCTAGAATACAGATATCTCAGCCTTCGGCAAATGTGGTGCAAGCTGCTTGCCTAGTTTCCTATTGAAACTATAGTATTGAGTGGAGACGATTACCTGTGTTGTTTTGTGCACTTCAATCCACTTTATTGGATGATCATTATTCTAGTTTGTTTAATGTGCTCAGATGTTTTCCAACCAGAAATAAATCTGCAGATCTGTCACTCAATTGCTTGTCTGTAGCAGACCTGCCCAATGTTCCCTCCATTTGAACAAAATGCATCTATAATGTGAATTAACCACCTCTTGGATGGAACTTAACCATTCTGTATCTATACTTAAGTACTACTTTTACCTGGATAGCAACTCAAATTGTATTTTGTAATTTTGTAGCAAGTTATTTTATTGTCCTAGGCGAGACACTTGCTTTGTGGTCTGTGTATAGAAAGACAACTGGAAGTAGTTAAAAGTACTGAAAGAAGCTGAAATGGTGTTATCAGTTAGAAAAATGTAATGTCATTTTAACTGGAAATAATAAGGATATGTTAATTTTGTACATTAATAAAACAGCTATCTGTGTGTGGACTGAAAATGGTAATCTGCTTCATATACATTGACCAAGAGTAATTTCAAAATGTTTGTCTGTGTACCTTGTCAGTGCTAGATGTGCTCTACTTTTTAAACAGTCACAGTTTCAATATGCTTACAAAATAGACTGTAATTATGCACATTTCTATTGGAGCTTAGTTCATGGAACGGCTGGCTTCCCTTAAAAGCAATATACAATCATTCTAATGTGCTCAAAATAAGGGAGCACAACCAATTTGCCTTATTCAGAAGCTCAGATTGATTTGGCACTTAAGAGTATTTAATGATGGGTACTTATTCCTAAACTATAAATATCTTCTGTGCACTAGGCTGGATCCGAAAATTGCTCATACATAGCAATAGCTCCCCAGAAAAACCTGATAGGTGATGGTACCTTCCCCCATGCCAGGGGGCAAACTCTTCATCCTCTGAGCAGGTAGCAGTGTTGAAGTTGAAACTGACATTCCCCACACACTCTGCTGATGTCTTGCAGATTTTATATAGGCCATGTTGGAAATCTTTAAGTCAGATCCTCCTCCAGTCCTCCTGATGGCTTCTGTACCAGTGCCAGTTCTCTCCTTTTGTAACCAGTCATCTACAGTCCCCGTGCTGCAGACCACACTGGTTAAGAGCACTAAGAGTAAGGAGTCAGTGGCTTCACCTGTGGCTGTTTGAATGATGCCATCAATGACATTACTGGCTCCACTTGAAGGTGTTACCTCTGTTTTAGTGTTTCACCAAAAAGATTCTAGCCACGTCTCCTCGGGACCTCACATTATCACTCGCATGAAAACCCTGTTAGATTCCGATTTGAATGCCCTAAATGTTGGTCTCGAGTTTTACTTACTGGGTATCACGATAGTGAAACATACAATGTGCTACCAGCTCCGTATACTAAGGCAGGTTTTTATACGGAGCTACAAAATGTGAGATTTTAAATCAACATTGCTTATCCTCCCGTTGAAGAGATATACTTGTTTTCCTCTGTCATTAGAAAGGCCGGAGAGGTTCTGTAGATCCCTTGCTAGCAGCCTGTTTAGTATAATTTGTTTATTGAAATTCTCGAACAGATGGTGTCTACCAACGAGCTGTTGGTTCCTTTTATTGATGCTTTGCTGGATCCTATCACTGCAACTTGGGAAAATCACTTTTCAGTGCCTCCAATCAATAGGCAAGTGGTGAGAAGTTATAACCTTGCACCTATGAACCCTCATTTTCTGTATACTTACCTATTGCCACAGGTCCTTGTAGCTCAGGCTTCTTCTGCCAAGCATAATCCATACTCTTTTCTAACTTTCCCGGACACTGGCAATGTGAGCAAGGGACCCACGTCTGAACATACCTTGCCAACTTAGGGCGAACAAAGCAAACACAAGGAGATGGACAGAGCACTGAAATTTTTCAGACACTCACCCCCAGTCACAGATTTAGGTTGAACCCATCATCGTTCTTTAGCTCACTTCGCCACCCCAGTTCAGACACAGCTATATGCTAGATGCTCTGGTAAAAACTGTGTAGAAAGACCCCCTGTAGTATAATTTTTATCCGGCAGCTTGCAGCTGTGTGAGGTGAACGCCATGTGCTTGCTTGCCTGTAACGCCCACACCTTGTTAGAAATCGCTTTGTTCACCCCTATACCGTTACCCAACCACATGAAGGGGCAGTTATCCCAACTAGATAATGTGAGGACGGATGCAGTTAAACACATGTCTAAGAATGGTCTTGTTAAAGCATACTTGGCAGGCGCCTTAGAATCAAGTTGATTCTTTAACAGCACATGTGGGTTAGTTTCACATGCTTTCCTCAATGTGCAGACATGCCTGAAGGGCATGCTATTTGGCGTTAAATGGTTCTTTGAGAAGGCTAGTTCCTTTTTTCAGGATTTAAAACAAATTGCAGTCACTGTAAGGGTTCTGGGGTAATTTAACCAGCAGTATCACTTGTATGTAACTACTCTAGAAACCATCTTTCCAGACATGGACAACTGTCTCAACCTAGCTCCAACATCAGTGATCCTTCTTTTATTCTTCTGCTTTGGTCATCCCTACTAAACCGCTTACACAAGATCACATAGTACATAGACAAGTGCTTTTGTTCTCGTTTCGTAGAAGGAACAAAACCTTGGACCAATGGTTCACCAAGTTATTCAAGGACTTTTGGCCTTCCTAGTTTTAAGTGAACTCCACCGATTTCTCTCAATTTATTCTCAGTCCTTCCCCCCCTCATCGCTCACCCAAATGAGCAGGAGGTGTGTCCTGCTATTAAATCCAGATGTGATAAGAGCAATCTGATCTATTGCCTACATATGCTTTAGACTTTCTTATTTTGTGTTGAGCTATCCACTGCATCCTTTTATTCACGGCTTCCTAAGTTTTCCTCTCTGACTTATGTACCTAGGTTAACCTTATGTTTATGGTAATTAGACTGACTTTGTAGCTTCTTGTTCTGGCTCGCATCTCTGAAGTGTACATTTCCAGTCGTGCAATTTCATTGTCATTTGTATATTTATTCTTTCTACAACTATCCTTTGTACTGATGTACAGCTTTCCCATTACCCTTCATTTAAGTAACTTGGTATCTCAATTGTAAAGTTTTCCAGTGCCCAGGCAAAGGTTTGCCCTATATGGAACCACACAAATAAAAGTATGTCTGTGCATTTTGCACTATATCCACTGGCACTATACAAAATATAAAAATAGAATTTGTCCATGTTATATTATGGTAAAATCACTCCTAATAAGTTGATTTAGGACAGACCAATACCAGCTTAATCCTGTTATAGGGTGCCCCAGCAAAACCAGTGTATATGATGCTGCTTATATGTTGCATTTTTATGTATCATAGCGCTAATAGTGCTGGAGTCTGTAGTGGGCACTAGTTCTATGGTCTCTAGAAACGAACTGTGCTCGGATCCCTAGCAGGCAATAATAATGGTGGATTGAAATAGTTTTGCATCGGAGCACTCAAATCAATTTGTACGGAAAAATCAATAGTCCACAGAGTTTTCTTATTGAAACTTTGTTATATTGTTTTGATAAGTGGAAGAGAACCAAGCATCAATACAGCTAACTCGTGTTTCATCCCATTGGACTTTCTCAAGGCTGCAATCAAATAAAATTAGATCATAGCTACATCAAATGAACGGGATTCTTCCAAATTTGAGTAAGTCTGTAGTAGTGATCACACTAGGCCACATCTGTGTCCACTAAGATGCATAGTGAGCAATTAAGCAAATTATACATGAAAAGTGTGAGATAGTATGGGATCAGATAATTTGATATTGAAAATAATGTACTCTGTACCATGTTTGCTATAGAAAGTACAGAATCAAATAATTCATCTTAGATTGTAAGGTGATAGGTTTCAATACCCCCAGTAAATGTCCAGTATTTGTAAAGCGCTAACAATTACCCGAAAGTGTCAAGGCGCTGGGGGCCGTCGGGAAGATTAAGCGAGCAATTGCCCAGAGTCACATGGTGCTGGGCTGATCTGCTGCCGGCGATCGAACCGTGAGCCCCCGGGTTCCGGAGTCAGTCGCCCTGGCCGCTGCGCCATACCTCTTCCAGTGAAAATGATCAGTGCCCAGAGAGCCCCAAGAACTGAGTTTTCAGCATAACAAAATCGTGATCCATGCGGGTACACCCCTTTACATAATGCTTTGTTAATAAAACATTTGTGCTGTGGCAAAAATTGTGACATAATACCCATGTGTCATCACCATGGGTGCAAACACCACATGCAGTTCAAGGCAAAGGACTAGTAAAATAAAGTGATCAATAATGAGGCAGGATTGACAAACCTAATGTAGAATATTTCAGGCAAAATCATAAAATCTGGTTGAGGCTAAAAAGTGAAAGATCAGAAAAATAACGAAAAACTGTCCAGTCTGGTAAAAACAAATTGCTATGCATTGTTCTTACATAGTAAGAACTTAATTAGTTCCAAGCACTATATGTTGTGAATGTCTGTTGCTGATGTTCACAAGAAGAGGAGGGAAAGCTGAACCAGCAGATAAAGTGATAGGGCTGAGGGGGATTGTTTATAGTCAACAAGTAAAAAATAAGTATATTTATTTGCTTTGGAAGTGAATAAAATAAAAATCGTATATTTATACTGAAACATGAATTAACCAGTCGCACAGTAGTTCCAGCTCAAAGTTGACAAGCGTGTGCATGATGAAACTGAGTTTCATCCAAAATATTAAGTAATTGCCTCTCCAAAGTATGTGTAAGGAAGTAGGTAAAGCAGAGGCTATGATAGGCTTATAATATCTGTATGTAGCGTGGGCATCAGAAGCAAAGAGTGGAAGTGGAAGGCAGTCTTGAAAATAGAAAAGCGGACTGGAGTTTGTTAATAAGTCACTGTATAAAGCGAATTAGTGATGGCCATGTTGAAGGGGAAGTAAGAAGCCCTGGCAAGCCATAAAAACAACTACTGATAAGTGGGAAGCGTGATAAAATGCGGGAAAGCATGCGAGAGAGAGGAATGATATTGCGCAGGTGGTATTAAATCTTGTATCATACTGAACAGGCAAAGGTTTTAAAATGGTCTGATCACAGGGCTCTTCAATCTAAAGAAATTACATTACATGTTCAAATTAAGGAAATCAACGAACAAGTGTTAGAGTCCAATCTGTGATCAGGCTGAAAGCAATATAAGTAACATATACATCACAGGACTGTTGGAAAAATAACCATCAATTCTAGTTGCTTTAGCATTTGTCATCGGTTACAAGCAGTGTTGCATTTGCCGATAGTGAGTGTATTATAACATTTACAATAATAATTTGAAAAAAATGTGTTGACCAAGAATCCTTAGTTGGTTAGAAAGAAGTGCAGGTCTCTGTCATGGTTAAGTCTGTTGCCAACCGCCCTTAGTTTGGTGATCCATGTTGCCCCCAGTTGACGTAGTTGTGAAGTCTGGGTTCCACCTCTTGGGTGAGGTTTCGCCCGGTCAAAAGCATGGAACTTCAATTGCAATATTTCACTGCTGTTATGACCTGATGAGAAGTATGTGTCCCTGTATTCTGTCCTTAAGATTACTGATGGTGCTTCCCACGTAAATGAAATTACAAGTATATATAATGAGAGAACATATTTTGTGTTGCAATGAATTGTTGTACCTATTACGTTATGTTAGCATTATATTGAAATGGTATAATTTTATCTTGAGCATAGGGGTACTTTAAAGTGGCCACACATAAAGAATCCTGTTGGTGATTTTGGTAGCTACGAGTAGGTCTTTTCTGTTTTTTGTGTATCAAGATAGCTGTGACATACTAATTTCTGTATAGTTCTACCCATCTTATGTGACCTGATCGGTCTTTATGGGATATCTGTGTGAGAGAGAGTTATCAATGGCTAGTAAGTACCAGTGTTAGTTGAGGATACTATATACCTGACTGCTTATTTTGCTGTAAGGTGTAATGATAGAAGGGAATTTTGTTTTAATTGTTCTCAGGCTTAATCTGTAGTAAAGAGCGCCTGGTAGTGACAGTAATGTTCTGTTTAGCAGAATCTAAGACTGTTGTACGTACTCCCTAGCTAGGAATCTTTATTTTTCTTTCTAGGGATTGCAGCTCCTATTTGAAAATTAGAGGATTACTGCAATTCCTTGGAAGATTTGACATTTCTCTGAGTATTATGGGATGAATCTGTAACCTGGGATGTGAGCTTGTTGAGTGTATTAGTGAATTACAAGCCATTGGTTTGCAGTAGATCCTAGATCCAATTGTATCATTCTCAACATAAAGTGTGACGTCTAAGTATTCAATGTTTGTTTTGCTGTGTTGGTATTTGAAGGTTATGTTGTGGGTAATGTCAGGATGTTCATTTAGTTGCATTAGTAAGTCTGTAACCCTTCCAGATCATGAATACATTGTCTCGTCACTAAATGTTCCCTAGTACAATGTTTTAAAAAAAATAATAATGTCCTCATTCTAACCTCAGGCTCCCAAGCAACCCCCCGAAACAGTTTCCTCTTAGAAAGACCCCCTGCGAGATCCATTCTAGATATGTATATGTAGGAAAGAGCTTTAAGCCAATTCGTACACAAAGGAGGGACATTGGCCACCCATTTCCTACAAATTTCCCTTTGGGACAAAAAATGCCATATAAGAGCAGCTTGGACTCATCGCTTCTGAGTCTTACAGACTCCTCTGCTGCCCCGAAGATTATCTGTCTGAGGCTTACCTTTAAGTTTCTCCCCAGTATTCTTGTGACTGTCTTATTAGATCCCAGGGCACTCCATAATCATATGGATGTCACTCGCAGTCACCAGCCCACCTTTCACACATTTAGGGAGACCCCACTTTCCCATCTTTGCGATCCTATATGGCATCCAGTCAGCCCTGTGAAGGGGAAAAAAAGATGACTCCTTCTTAAGAAAAGCAGGCTTGACTATACTATATACTTGCCATAGATCTTCAAGCTGTATCTTGGGCAAGTATCCTCCCCACAGCTCTTCCGAGAGAGTAAAGTCCCGGTCCGGATTTTCCAACAGCTCCCAGTACCATGATGATACTTACTACTTCCCAGGCAGTTTTCGACTAGCTGTTCCCCCCCCAAATGGCTAAAGGTTCCGATATCAAAACCCAAGTTCTGGGACCAACATTTTAGTTGCAAGTACTTAAACTTTGAGAGGTTGCCATCCATTATAGCCAAAAGCTCATGCCAGGAGAGAAGCTTTCTGTCAGATGTAAGTTGACCACGTGTTTGAATACCAGCAGACTTAATTGGAAGAGCCGTTAAGACACTCTTGGCTACCCGGGGAATCCCAGATAGGAGCAAAGTTGCTATAGTATTCCAGTTCTATGGTACTTTGACTTCTAATACGGGACCACAGCCTTGCCATAGCCTGTAGTACTTTCAACCTCACTTTTTGTTTTTTAAATACTTAGTTTCCCAAAATTTAGACCGAAAGTGAGCACCACTGAAACCTTTTAGCATGGCCTTGAACAGCGAGCCTAGCTCCGAACAGTCAGGGGAGTTAAAAAGCTTTCTAGCATTCTTCAATTGGAAAGCCCAAGCATAGATATGCATATCAGGGAGCATCAGTGTCCCCTTATCCGTCCTTTAGCGGACCTTCTTCTACAATATCCTTGCACCCCTATATGTTCAAATAAGAGTTGATAGCCTGTTGTATTTTATGTAACCACTCCTTCCTAAAGTGCATGAGAGTTCTATTAAAAAGAAAGGTAAATTTGGGGAGAATAACCATATTCACTAAATTGATTCTGCCAAAGAGCGACAACAGAAGGTGTACCCATCCCTTCATTAGTTTAATCGATTCTAATAGAACTTTGGCAAGTTTAACCTCGGAAATCATGTTGATATCTTGTGTAATATTTAAGCCCAAATATTTCATATGGCTTTTGAGTAGGTCATTATCGCTACCCTGATTCTAGACCATAATCTGTTTTTCCTGCATTCACTGAATAGCCGGAATCCTTTCCAAACTTGGATGTCAGCTGGCCGATAGCTGGGAGAACAGTCTGTAAATTTGAGGTATATAGCATAAGGTCATCCACATATATGCCGACCTTTTTCTCCCAGCCATTGCAAGTGAAGGGGATTATGAACTAATCTTTCCTTATCCTACAGGCTACAGGCTCAATATAGAGATTAAAGAGCAAGGGGAACAGTGGGCACCCTTGCCTTGTACCTCTAGATAGCCTGAAAACTGCTGTTAAGCTGCCATTCCCTACGACATTTGCTGAAGGGTCTCTGTAAATGAAACACACCGCTCTACAAACATTTTCTCCCAGATTATAGTGTTCTAAAATGGTGGCCAGGTAGGACCAATTTACCCTATCGAAGGCTTTTGTGGCATCTTGGCTTAAGACTGCTAGAGGAATATTCAGGGCTGTGGCCAAATCTATAGAACCAATAAGACCATAAGTTAATTTGTGTAGATATCTGCCCTTTACAGAACCCTTCTGGTCCGTGTGCAACAACCCGCCGACTACTCCACTCAACCTCTCTGCTAAAACCTTGCAAATATTTTATAATCACTGTTTAGGAGAGGGATGGGTCTATAGGATTCACTTCTGACAGGGTTTTTACCCATTTCTCAGGATTAACATAACTATTGCCTCATTGCAGGATTGAAATCTCCCCAAACAACGAGGCCATAAAAGGGAGAATCAAATCCCCTAAGGCCCTATAAAGCTCTACTGGAAGATCATTTGGGCCGGTGGCTTTACCCCCTTTACTAGCACTAATGGCCCCTTTAACCTCGAGCTGGGTATTATAATCATTCAAATCACACTGATCATTTACTGACAGAGTGAGTAGATCCTGTGAACCTAACCAGTGGTTAACCATCTCCTCAGTTATTTGCAAATCGTCAGTATACAAATAATTAAAACAAAATAATCCTGGAAGGCGTTCTTTAGATCAGTACTACTAAGCAAGATTAACTCCATCAAGTCACTCTAAATTCCATTAACGTTCCTTGCGTGTCCGATTAAATCATCCAGGCCAGGAGCTTCCCCACGTTCTTTCCATATTCAAAATGGACTAGCTTGCTTGCTTCCCATCTCTCCTTCACTCTGGCCTCCAGTAGTGCAGCCAATTGTTCTCTAAGTGCTCGAAGCCTGCTTTCTAGGGCTGGGGCCTCCTTGGTTTTTACCTTTATTACCAATAGCCCTTCCACTTTAATCATTTCAGACTACAACTTTGTGATATCATTCTTGTAATACTTCCTCCTAAAGCTTGACAAACTTGTGATCTTCCCCCTTAGAAAACCCTTAAGTGCATCCCATACAACTGTCACAGGCATCCCATACCACTGTCACGGGGCAGTGCCAACATTCAGCTTAAGGAATTCCTCCGTCTCCACTCGAAGATTGGTAACCAAATCCATATCCGATAGTATAGTACAGTCTAGCGTCCATCTTCATATCTCGGCCCTAACAATAGGTTTGAATTTCAATAGTGCGGCTAAGTGGTCCGACAAGTGGGCTGTGCCGTAGGCTATTTCCTGGATCTGCTCTCTTAGGTCCAGGGCTGTTAAAAAGTAATCAACCCTAGAAAGTGGCCATATTTTGTAATATGAAGTGAGTAAGCCTGCATTAACCCTGCTCTTTCCCTCCAAACATCACAAAGTGCTAATTGGTCATGTGTTTTAAATAGACTTGAGACTTGGGAACACCTGTAGCCCTGAATTTAGCCGATCTATCCAAATTATTATCCAATAGGAGATTTAAATCTCCGGCCATTATAATGGGGAAGGTTAAGTCTAGCAGATTAAGAAAGATCAACTCAATGTCATCACATTTTGGACAATAGTACCCCACCAGCGTAAAATTCCTATCCTAGAGCTGCTAGTTGGTAATGATCCACCGCTCTGATTTATTCGTGACAATTCATGAGATAATGCATTCACTTGCTTTTTATCTAAGATAGCCACCCCTCTTGGGCTGGTGTTCTGGTCACTACAAACAATTTGTTGGACCCATTTTTTTTACGATTTAAATAACTGAGCATTCCACCCTGGTCAAATGGGTTTCCTGCAAGATAATATGGGCTTGCAAGTCCCTTAGACGTTGTAGAATCCTATCCCTCTTTTTTTTTTTTTGTACACCGCCCATTAATATTCCACGTAAGAATCTGCAAAGTACTATTATGTGATTATCCCCATGACCCATCAGAAAGCTAGAAGTTTTGGCACACCTTAATGAGCCCTAGCAGAGGCTTGTGAGGATTATTTTTTGTTTTCCCCCCATGTTCCCGCCCTGTGCTCCCCTGCCCTCCTACTCCCACCACTATCCCATGAGAGACCCCCCTCCCCTTGGAGAACCCACCCATAGTACCACATGGACTTTTATAAGTCTGTTTTAGAACGCTCCGGTATGTCCTCAAGAGCGTGTGCAAAAAGAGAAAAAAGAAGAGCCTAGATCTACAAGCTCTGTCGATACAGAATAGAGCCTAAGTTGCTACGACAAGACCATTACAACTGCTAGCATAATCATATGAGGAGTTACTCATTTTAACGGCTTCCAGCAATTCGTCTGCTTCTCTGGGCCTCCTTAAATTATGCATTATATTATTGTGCATAATCTGAAGAGAAGCTGGGAATCTCAACTGGGCCAAAGTCCCCAACTTTTTTGAAATGTTACTTAAGGCTCCAAGACTCTGTGGGGTAGTGAAAGGTGGACGATCAAGAGCTCTCTTCCAGATCGGAGGAAGTGGCGAGTGCGAAGGGGCTGAGGAGCACGGATAGATATGGGTTTCAAGTTCTAGAGGTGCTGGAGGGAGAGAAGTTATTGATAGACGCTGTGCTTGAGAAACATCCCCACAAGCTTGTTGATGCCCCTCTTAACGAGGGTGCCCAGCCCCTCACTCCTCCCCACTTACCTCTGACGACCACTTCATTGGAGTCCATGATTCTCACATTGTTTGCCGAAATCCAAAATGGGTTTGCTATTTCAGAAGCGAATCAAAGAGAAATTAAGGGCTCTTGTGAAACTCTCAAGAAAAAGTTTGATCTTTTGGCTGCCAGGACTCAGTTTCTCGAGGATACAGTCCTAGAACTGAAGGACACAGTGGAAAAAAACAAGGTAGATATACAGGCACGGGGGCAGAGTGAACAGGAATGTCTGGAAATGCTAGTCACTGAAGAGCAACTTAAGGAGAAACAACCTAAGAATCCTGAATGTCCCTGAAGGAGTAGAGGGGGAGGATCCAAAACCTATGTGGTCGATCTAATAAAGCTAGGAACTCAAATTGGGGATAGTGAGTATTAGACCTGGCATCTTTTGGCATGATTTCCTCTCTTTTTGCTTCTGGCCTTCTGTTTTCGACTGTGCGCTGTATTTCGTTTTTGCTGGTTTTAGGACTCTGGGTACTTTACCACTACTGACCAGTGTGAACTGTATTGGTGATTGGTTTATCCATGATTGGCATATTTGATTTACTAGTAAGTTCCTGGTAAAGTGCACCAGTTGTGCCCAGAGCCTTTAAATCAAATGCTACTAATGTGCCTGCAGCACTGATTGTGCCACACCGATGGGTAGCCCTGCAAACATGTCTCAGACCTGCCACTGCAGTGTCTGTGTGTGCAGTTTTAAGCTGCCCTTTTGGCCTGGCAAGTGTACCCACTTGCCGGGCCTAAACCTTCCCTTTTACTACATCCAAGTCACCCCTGAGGTAGCCCCAAGGCAGCCCCACGGGCAGGGTGCTGTGTATTTAAAAGGTAGGCCATGTGCTGGTATGTTTTACATGTCCTAATAGTGAAATACTGCTAATTCCATTTTTCACTATTGCAAGGGCTATCTGTCCCATAGGGTAACATGCGGATTGCCTTGAAATATCTTTTAAGTGTTATTTCCCATTGCGAGCAAGTAGAGATTTGGAGTTTAGGGTCTCTGAACTCAAAATTTAAAAATAAATGTTTTAGTGAAGTTGGTTTTTAAATTGCATGTTTGAAAATGCCACTTTTAGAAAGTGAGCTTTTTCTAGCTTAACCATTCTATGCCTTTGCCTGTCTGGGTTGGCTGACAATTGGGCTCTTGTGCATTCATGCTAGACAGTCACACAAAGGGAGCTGAGGTGTGCCTTGCATATCCTGATGGCCTGTCACCAGGCTGATGGGCCTTCCTGAGCTAGAGTGTTGGGAGGAGTTGTCACTGACACCTGAATAGTGCTCTGCCTGTCCTCACACAAAGATGTAGTGTGTCTGGAACCAGGTCAGGGAAAGGCAGGTGTCTTGTGCACTACAAAGTCTTTCCTTTGAAGTTTGCCTACTTCAAAGACAGAAAGGGGTATTAGTATTGGACCTCTGACACCCAAAAATCAGAACACTTCTTGACTGAGGACATTCTGCCAGGAAGAAGAGCTGGATGCTGTATGAGGGACTGCCACTCTGCCTGTTGCTTTATTGTGCTGGCCTGCTGCTTCTGTCCTGAGAGTGAACGGACCGGACTTTGTTTTCTACATCCTGCTTCCAAGGTTCTCCAATGGCTTGTGGTTACTTGCCTCCTGTTAAGAAGTCTCGGGACCATCAAATACTTCACCTGCCAGTGCCTAGGCTCTTCTGCTGAGAGTGCCGACTTGCCAAATGGTGCCAAATCCAGTTCCTGGGCCCTTGGAAGTGTAACCTGGTGATCTTAAGGAGAAAATCCACGCATCGACTCCCGGTGCCTTTTTTTCTCGACACATCGCTACAAAAGAACGCCGTATCGCGCTGCCTGCACCGAAGCGTGGTTCCCATTTGAAGCATTGACCACGGCTTTCACCGCTGGCCCCAGATCGCCGGCACAGCGGGTCAGAAGAATCTCCGCAACGTGAGACCCAAGCACGGTGTCACCGACATCCGTGGCACCCACTCAGACGCAGCACCTGTTCACGGCTGAAGAATCGACGCAGCACATCTGGATTTTCGACGCAACGTCCCTCGATGCCGACTCTTCATCGACCCCGTGTCGCAGTAAGGAACTGAGGCCGCATCCCGGAAACCGATGCATCACCTTCCCTGCCAGTAAGGAATGGATGCATGTCCTTCCCTGTGTTAAGGAACTGAAATCGCTTTGTTTTTCGACACCTCCCCTCCCCGCATCTAAGGGACTTTGTGCTAAAACGAACACATTCATTGATTTCTATGGACTAAACTTGCTTAATCTTTTTAAAGTAATATTTTGACTTGTGTATGTTGGATGTTTGTCGTTTTGGTCTTGTTTTATTCAGATAAATATTAGCTATTTTTCTAAACTGGTGTGGACTTCTTTTGTAGTATTTTCACTGTTACTGTGTGTGTGGGTACAAATGCTCTACATATCTCTGAGATAAGCCGGACTGCTCGTGTCAGGCTACCAAGGGGGTGAGCAGGGGTTATCTCAGTTGTGACTCCCTTACCCTGACTAGTGTGGTCCCTACTTGGACAGGGTGCAAACCACTGCCAACTAGAGACCTTATCTCGAACAGTGAGGAAGATCTTGCCAAGGATAGTCAAAGAATACAAAGGGACCCTTTCAGGAGGAATCCAAACAGGAGTAAACCTCAGAGGATTTTGGTGAATTTCCAGACATACTCTCTGAAAGAGAGGATTCTGGCCAAAGCTCTGAAAATGAAAACGATGAGTGCAAATGGTTTCACCTATGAGATCAGATCAGATATTTCCCGGGCAACCCTAAATAGGCAGTGGGAACTGGGCAAATATGTTGTATTAATTTCAGTGGACAGGAATTCCATAGGTGGAGGTTCTCGCACCATCCCATGGAGAGGTTACCGTAGAAAGGAGAAAATTTAGAGCCCGTAGCAACCCTTTGTATTTGCTGATATCACCTCCCATTATGAATGAAAACATTGTTTTCCAGTACCTAATTAATCTCCAATAACATGTTGGAGTATTCATACAGTGTTGCATCCCTACCAAAGAGGGAATGTTAGCCTCCAAGTCTCTATCTTTAGGTATACATGTATATAGTGAACAAAGGTGAGCTCAGTGTTCCATTCAGTATCAGTGAGTTTGTTCAAAAAATTGTGGCCTGTATGTATAATGGAAGATTTGGGGCCATCAGCTGGAGCAAAAACTATATATTCAGATAGGTATTCAGTGGGGGAACCTATGCCTGAAATTATAGGTCTGCCTATTGGGAAGGATCCAGTTTTGTGTACTTTGGGTAAAATGTAAATGCATGGGGCTGTAGGTGTAGGATTGAAGATGTTTTTATATTCCAACTCTGTGATCAGGCACAGTTCATGCCATTCAAGCAATTTATGTTCTAGTTTCAAGTGATGTCTTGTAGGGTAGTTGTCTAGTCTGCTGTAGGCTAAATTGTCTGCCAGTTGTCGATCTATTTCATTGATGTAATCTGAGAGGTCCATTACCACAACGTTACTGCCCTGTCCGCCTCTTTATTAACAATATCTGGCAACTGCATTCATTTTTTCAGAGCTGTCCTTTCTTTGTTACTGAGATTCATGTTTATAGTTCTACTCTTTTTATCACATCTTCCTCTAGTCTCTAAAGATCTCTAGTAACAAGTTTGTAAAAAACATCAATAGAGTTTTTCAGGTGGCAAGGAGGATTAAAGGTAGATTTAGGTCTAAGACAGTTGTCTATAATAAGATTGGGTGCGATATCCAAGGTCAGACATTTCAATAGTAATAGTAAATCCTGAAAATCTTTGTTGGATATGTTGCATTCACCCACATTCGTGTTGCGAACTGAATTGCTATGATTTGTCATAAGTGTTTTTTTTTATTTGATCTTGCGTATGTAGTTGAGCAACTCTATGTGGGTCTGAGTAAAATTGCCTTCAAAAGTAGGACAAAAGTCAAGTCCTTTACGTAGTACATTTATTTTGTCTCTGCTCAAAGGTTATTTAGACATACTAATGATCGAAGCATCATCAGTTTGTCTATCTCTTTTTTTTCTCCTAACCCTAATTCAGAAGTTTGTGTTCCCCTGTGCAACATACTACCCTGATCAATCACACCTGGATCATTTGAAGGGACTTGTATTGAGTTGGGCATTATTGGTTCTGCTGATTCTTGGAGGCTGCCTGTGTTGTGACCCCTCCTTTTGCAGATGCCCAGGACCTGTTTTGTCCCCTCCTGGAGGGTTTGAGTTGGTGCCTTGTTTTTTGTAATGGCCTTTCTTGCCCTTGTGGATTCTTAGTGCTTCCACTAGAAACGTGAAAGCACTAGATGTTGAGGGATTAGTTGCTTTAGATCTAATCATTCAATGTATCTATCATCTCATTTTATTTGATTGCACCCTTGAGAAAGTCCTATCGGACGATACACATTTTGGGTGTATCAGTGTTTTGTTCTCTGACACTTATCTAGCCAATATAACAATGATTCAGTAAGAAAACGGTGGACTATGGATTTTTCTGCTCAAGTTGATTTGAGTGCTTCCATGCAAAACCTTTTATTCAATAAGATCCAAGACCACACTGCTGGAAGCTCAAAGCTTAGGAAGCAGGGTGTCTGTCTTTGTAGCACTGATTCTTTTTCAGTATGTGTCAAAGAAGTAAGCATACCTGTAGTGTTCTGTTAGATGTGCAGAAAGCTTGTTCCCACAGCTACCTAAATTTGCATGAATAATGATGGTGGGCCAATGTCCATAGGGCTGAGCTTTGTAGTGATTATTGGCATGGGATCCCAGTGGTAATTAGGGCTATTATCTGTTGTGCCAGGAGTCCTACGTGCTATAGCTCATGCATTGCCTATGATCAATAGAAAAGCAGTTTTCAGTAGCTATTACTTTTCAGTAGACATTTCGTTTGGGTTCATTGGTCCCAAATCATAATCCTGTCCTTGGAACTCTTTGGTTACTACCATGCATTCTGGCAACATGTTCGTATTAGTGTGGTTATGGACAGAAAAAAAGATGAATGGAAGAATTGTTATTGAGGTGGTATTAAGGCTACTGGTAATACAAATGATGCAAATACATATTCGTATAGGCTCTTTAAGTAGACAGTGTAATGTTTTACGTAGCATCATGGTAATCAGCTTTGTTATTATGTACATCGTTGCTCGCAACTAACATCCCACTTCCAGGAAAACTAAGCTTTGCTACCTTTGCACAATGTCTAAGTTGTTATGATTATTGGTATTATGAACCGGCATTTGAAGGCCCAACCCAGTCTGCCGTCATTCAACAGTGCTTGGCAGATGAGCGTTCCTCCGGAACAAGGTGGAATTTTGACCACTGCCTTGGCTGCCTGTATGCAGGTGCCAGGCCCTCATGATCATTGTTCCAAAGATCAGACATGTCAACTTCCGACATACTCTCCGTACACAACTGGAGAACCTGCAGTTGGCCCATACCCCTTAATGATGACATTCCAGTGCTTTACAAGAAGAGTTTGAAACAAAAGTGAGTAAGTTGAACTAAAATATGTATTTATGGTTTGTTCTTGCTTTCCAAACAAGTATTGTAGTCCTCAGCTACCAAAAGCTTTAGTACTTCGTGCTCAATAGTGTAGTTCCGTTCTGCGGTACTTCTTTCTTTGCTTGGAAATGGTTAATTAGTATGTGTGAGTCTGAAATGGCAACAAGAGTCTTGTCTACAGGAGCCTATACAGCCAGGTTCTTCTGGTTTCAACATTTTCATTAACTGGTCTGCAGTAACAAGTGGTACCTGGGTCTGGGGTATTCCATGGCCCCCGAATCTACATTGGCTCTGAAGTGACCAGATGCTATTGTCTGCAGTGACTAGCAATGATTTGTTCCACAGAGGGCCTTTCTACCGGGCAGCTAGTATGTAATGGTGCTGTGATCACCAGAATCCATTACTGCCAGGGTTTCTGTGTGCAGAAGTCCTGGAGTCCCCCATTAATCATAGCTTTTTACTTGCAGTGGGTTTTGAAGTTCTGTGTGCAGAAGTACTGAAGTCCCCCCTTGATCATGGTTTTGCACTTTCAGCAGGTTTTGAAGTTAGATGCATTTTCCTTAGATGTGCTATATCCACTCTATATCAAACACACTAATAGAGTTCAGTTGTGAACTTGAGGGTGGTCAGGAACCCAACTTTTCTGCAATGCGAGATTCACTTCAGAAGAATAAAATCCGAGGTAAAAATTAAAACAAATTAGTAACATCTTACTGTAGGAGGGTATTCTCTCCTGTCTTCTGCAAGCAGATCCAGCCAACATGTGAGAAGTTATAGGACAGTGTTGCATTTTGCATAGGGAAGTGATTCAGTAGAGATGATTTATTATTTGCACAGTGTGAGGAAAGGACACGTTGCATCTGTGCCAAACCCAGTATTTTTCTGAGCTATTTACATAGGATCAAGTTTCAAACCAACAGTGCAAGCAATCCAGATAAAGAAAATAAACATTAGCCATGTACCAAAATAGCTCATTCTAGTCAGTTAACGGGAAGAAAATAAATGACAAGGAATACGCACCGTGCACATGTGGAAGTGACGTTGAAATGAAAAACCTTTTTTTTTTTTTTTTTTTTTAAGGCTTTGTAGTGTGAGTTGTCCTAACGCACTGCAGTATATTGTTTACTGTTTGTTTTCTTCCAGAAAGATTGAAATTTGGAATATCGGGGAGAAGATTTAGCTTCAGATGTAGTGTTAACGACCAGAGATGATTAAATTATGGGCAAACGTTTTTGGTTTTATAGACCATGTAGGACAGTTTGAAAATACTCCTTGCCTTGAAAGTAAACTGAAAGAAACCAGGTTACAAGTTAAGGGGAGGTAGGTAGCCACCTCAGGTAATAGCCACAATCCTTTTCAAGGCGAACCACTAAAGTCAAAAAATAAACCTGAGCTCAACCCCCTGATAGCTATGACATAAAGCAGGTAGGCTTAACTTTTAGAGATAATGTGTATAGTATTTATGCAGTACTAAAACAGTGATAAAGTCAAAATGCAAAGCAATAAAAATCCCAAAACAAATTAGATAAACAGTGCAATTCAATTAACAAAATGACAGAAAAATGACTGAAATCCAATACGGGGATCCCACTTTGCACGTAGAATGGTCACTATAGTATACACTACAACGGCATTTGCGAGAAATAATCACCTTACGCATGCCAACATGGGACCATAAAACATTCATAGACAAGGGCACTCTCCCACTAGGCTACGATTCGGGGCAACCTTGGGGATCTAGGGCAATCGTATTACCTTGCCCAATAAATAGTCTACAAGAATGTGCCACTGTATATCAAATTTGTGGTTCTTATCGGCAAGACCCCATGTCAGTTTCTCCATGGCGATCAGTGTCCAAAGCTTTTCTGCCCCATTCCTGCAATCTAGGTCTTCCATCGCAGCACCACAAATTATTTTGCAGACAGTAACATATTGGTTATTATTCACCAATCTGCCTTAGATAGGCTCACCATTTTCACAGATTTGAGACCTAGGATTATGGTAGTGGGTTTGGGCATCAGTGGGTATGCTAGCACCCCTGTAATGTGACTGAGGATCTCTTTCCAGAATGCTGTCAGCTTGGAGCATAGCCACCACATGTGTATAAAGTCACCCTCCTGCTTGCACTCCCTCCAGCACAACCCCTCAGTCGAGCCACACATCCTTTTCAGTTTAGCAGGTGTGACATGCCACATGTTCATAAGTTTATACATTGTTTCTCAGTTCGGCACGCTACAACAAAGCAAGGGGATATCGGACCAGAGTCTCTCAAGATACTCTGAGAATGGGATGACCAAGAATCTGGAACTACTGTTTCATGTAGGTCCATTCCACATCAGGGGGACTTAATAGCTTAAATGTTAGAGATCAGACCTTTGAGTCTGGTGTAGGTAGTGAATAATTTCTCCCAAGTCCTTAATGGGCATGTTGCTGCCATTTTGTTGCCCGGATAAAGGGCTCATTGGTGTAATTGAAGATATCACAACCTCTCAGTTTCTTGCACCTAAAAGTCCTGCTTGCATCATTGGAACTCTTTAATTCCCTCTCCCCAAAAGAGGGCACTAAGCATTCTGCACCCCCATTGTCCCAGGGCTTGAACAGTCCCTTTGCGTTCCCTGGGGACAAATACTGTCTAGCAGGGGTGTTTAAAGGGGAGGGAAAGGCCCATAGCCCAACTTCTGGTGAGTTTATCCCAGATCTCAAACGTGGGCTTCAGAATCTCAGAGAAGTAGCACAAAGGGGGCATTTCACATTTGGGGAGCGAGGTGGCCCTTCCCATAACCACCACACTCATGTGGACCAAGTGACGTTCGGTATCATATTGTTAACATTAAAAAAATATGCAGAGTTATGCTGCCTGATATTTTCATCTGTCCTGGGGGCCCAACTCTCCAGACCTCCTTGAAGGTCTCATAATTTTCCTCGACACAAGTTTTCTTACCCGCCCAAATAAAATGGTCTATTTCACATTGCAAGGCCTTCATGTCCCTCTCTGGGAAGTTAACCAGTAATGCGTGAAAAAGATATAATCAGCAGGGTAGTATGTTTTGCTTAATGACCCCAACCCTGCCCAGCCATGGAAAATGTGTTTCCACCTATGAAGGGCATTCCTGTAAGTCTCAAGTAGGCATAGGGAATTAGCATATAGCAGGCGGTAATGTCACGCAAGTTACACTCCCAGGTGTTTTAGCTTTTTACCCGAAGCCCAACAGCGGGGTTATAGCCGACAGTTTGATTTTCACAGCTTGAGTCAGCCCTACACTGAGCATCTCAGATTTGGCCAAATTCACCTTAAGCCCTGCCACTTGTCTCAAGGAGTTCCATCACCCTGGGAACCGGCTGAAGGGGGTCCGCCACAATAAGGAGGATATAGTCAGCGAAAAGATGTATGGAATGCTTTTACCCTCCCCAATCCCCCCCACCCCGGGGAGAGCAGGCACACTTATCTAGTCCCTCTCTTCCTGGGAATCTCTCCGGATGTCTCCCATTACCAAGAACTCGTGCCGTTGGGGTGTGGTAGCTTGCATTCAGTCACATCAACATTCAGGGACCAAAGCCCACTGCTTCCAGTACCTTTGTAAAAAAAAATCCAACTGACCCTGTCAAACGTGTTTTCGGCATCAAGTGTTAGGATCAGCATTGGCATCCCCTGGTAGTTAGCCTTTTTTATTAGATGCAATACTCTCCTGATATCATTGTCTTCCTGTATATGGGGAATAAAGCCATATTGATCCAGATCGATAAGGTACGGTAAATGGGGCAGAATCATATTTGTCAGGACGTTTGTGAATATTTTATCGAGTTTAGCAAAGCTATGAGCGGGTAGGGACCACATCCCTCAGCCTTTTTTGCCGGTTTATGGATTTTGACAGCAGCCATCGAGGGGGTGACAGTCTGGGAAGACAAGAAAGAGTTGAACAGGCCCACTAAATGAAAGATCGTTGTGGATTTATAGTGTTTATAAAACAGATTTGTGAGGCCCCGATGACTTGTCCGGGTGTAAGTCTAAGATGCCCTTCGCGACTTCTGCCTCCGTTATTAATTCTTCCATATGATCTCTATTGGCTTTTGTACATTTTGGGAGCTGAGCCTCTGCAATAAAAGCCTTCATGTCTCTCTGGGAGACCGGCTCTGCCTGAAAAATGGAGGTGTAGATATTCTGCAACACCCATTGATTATCACAGTTTTTATCAAAGACTTCAACCCCCATCGTTGAGCAGGGTAGGGATCTTCCTCAAAACTGCTTGTTGTCTTAGCTGCTGGGCTAGTAGTGAGCCCATCTTATTGGCTCTCTCTTACCTTTTGGCACATGCTAGCAATGCTTTCCCCAACCTTTCGGTCTTCTGTAAGTGTAATTTGCCTTTGAGGGCAGCCATTTCCCATAAGACCTTGAGGGAGCCTGACTCCCATGTGAAGTTCTGGGGCACGTATAAGCTCAGCTTCTAGTGTGGCCCTGTGGGCTATACCCATCTGCTACAGTCGTATCTTTTCGACTATACATTGTCCTCTGAAAGCCACCTTGAAGGTGTCCACATTATATTAGGGCTCACATCACGAGTATTATTTGCATTAAAATACTGTGTGATTGCCCTACTGAGTTCCTGTCTGCCTAAGCTATCCTTCAGTAAGGATTTATCTAACTGCCATGCAGGGCATCTTTGGTGTACTGCTTGTCTGTTCCCCTGCCATGTGATCTTAGCATGGTCTGTTGTCGCTATCCCGCTATGTGTGACAGATTTCGTAGCATCTCATATGTCTTCTGTGCCACACATCAAGCCAGGGTGGGAGCAGGATCTGTGTGAATGGGAGAAGAAAGTACATTTCCACTTGTAGGGGTGCTTGCAGCATAATGTTTCCCAGACTGAAATCTTTTATTTCCTGGAGCAACACTGCAGACATGGATCCCTGCAGGAATCTATCCTTGGGGCGCCTATCCAACGCTCCATCTGTACCACATTAAAGTCACTTAATTAGCAGGTTGATGTGGTCTTGGCCCTGTTTGGGGGGAATAAACATTAAGGATATTATATGGTTGCCCCTGATGTGGCCTTCCAGGTAAATGCATCTCCCCATGACCTTATCCTTGAGCACTCGGATCACGTCATAGGAGAAATCCTTGTGCACTGCAAACATAAACCCCCATTACGTACTATTCGTGGAGGCAAAGAACTGGGTGGAAAATGTTCTGTTTCATTAAGAATGTGTCCACAGTCTTCAAATGTGTCTTCTGCAAGCACACTATCTGGGCAGGCCTCTCGCACTGCCTGCCATGCTTTGTGTCACTTAGTTGGTGTGTTTTAGCCATTTACATTCCAGGATATTAATTTTACCATTTTAATGAGGGAAAGGCGTGGCTTATTTTACCTCTAACATGTACTGTGCACCCCTGAAGAGTCGGTCCGGTCACTTGCTCCCCAGGTAGAAATCGTCTGGACCAGAACTGCTGCAAAAGTCTAGTAAGTATATGAACATTAACTACCACCCCTCCCGCCCTATTGTGACCTTCGCCCAACCCCCTTCCACCCTGCAAAACCCATCCCATGTTACCCTCTCGAGAAGGGAGAGAACCAGATGCGTCTCCTGTGCAATGAGGAGTCGTGCTGTGACCCACAATGCCTCATCCCACCCACTTCGCTGGACCCCCCCTCCAGCCCCCCACATTGCCAGGAAAGGTTTCGTGCATCAAGTCGCTGACAGAGGGGCATCAACCTACCAAAGCAGGCCCACCTCCACAAGAGAATCATTCCCATCATTCCATAATATTTCCAATAACAGAACACACATCACAACCCCCGCATGTATCGGAAAGAGCAATCTATACCCATAAAAGACATCCACACAGTCTGTAGCCCCAAGCATCTATTGGACCCCTGCATCAGGTCACTATCTGTGGCAACTTGTGCAAAAAATATCAGATTACTTGCGAACTGCTTGGCGCGATGCATTAAGTTTCTTAGGCCTCTATTGCCACTCCTTGTCCTCAGTCACAGGTTACTCCGGCTGCTCCCAAAATGGCCCCAATCTCCTGGGCCTCCTCTGGGGTGTGTATCTTGTGGGCTATTGCATTTGTTTTATCTACACCCAAGGTACCGCAATAATAAAAGGATACTTAGTGGTATTCTCTGAGGTGTTTTTAGTTAGTAACTGGACCTTTGTTATCCAGAAAAGAGAAGAATATCTAAGAACTCCCTCGGGACAGCCCAAACTGAGGTTGAGTCAGCCCTGTTGGTATCGTCCTACCAGGGTGGGACGAGGTGGCCTATGATGAAGCATGTCACATTACGTGAGTGAGCCTATCTTTTCTAATTCTTGGAATTGCCATTCTCAATAGGAGACACACAAACACAATATGGTCCCGGGGTTATGAAGTAACAAATATCGGACCCACACAGAAAAACCTGGAGGTAATCTCCACTCCAGGGTCATCTGGTTATAAGTTACCATACCAATTTTTGTGTTGTATAGTTACTTTGGAGGCAGGTGTGGTTAACTTTCAGCCCCTCTTTCTCTCCCTCTGTGTTCTATATACTTCATTTTTGATCTCCCATTGCTGTCATACAGCAACAATTGTACTGCCCAGTTCCGTAGCGAGAGCTGTGACAATGAAGCTGCTTGGATATATTTTATCATTACAGACTAATGGGGTAACCCAATAAACGTCAAAGGGCCTGGGTATGATACAATAACAACAACAAGTGGTCCCAACGTTATTCTTTGGACAAGCCAAAGACGTTGTGACTTTTCTAATTTAATTAGCTCAGTCACTCAAAAGTGTCTCCACGTAATAGTCACACAGGAGAGAAATAAATACTCGTCATATGGTGAAGAGAGAGTATAAGGTAGTCAATTTGACTTCCTTCAGAGTAGGGATGCCGATTTTTCAGCGGGAACAAAACCCAAGGTGAATCTTCAAAAAGCGGCTTGGTCGCAAAAGACGCTCTTCCTCCCATCTCCTCCCCATATGAAGTTTTCTAATCATGTTGGATATTAGACTTCCCAGCCTCGAGAGCTGTGACATGGCCTGCCATAAATAGGCGCAAGATACTGGTTGTCTTTCTCATACTTTGTCCTGATGAAGACCCGCAAGCGGAGGTTTTAAGTTACCTTCTATGCTCAAAGCCGAATTGAAACGTCGACACCCTCCAATCCAGGGCCTGTACTACGGTGTACCACCCCTCCAACAATATCTGATTTTTTTTTTTTGTTTAAATTTGTTTATTAGATTTTAACAATTTAGATACAGTGAGGCAAGGTTTCGTACGTGAATTACATGCTTAGATAGACTGATATGGTTTTGGCAGTTGATTTTACATTGGTAGTTATCTTCATACATAATTGCCACTGATCGTCATTACAGTCCCGGTATTACATGCATATTGAGGTAATCTAAGTTGTTTGTGTGTTTTCTGTAGGATGCCTGTAAACCTGTACCCTGGCTTAGGAGCTACGTCTACCTATGGTGCTATTGGGAGTCGTAATATTCTGTCCCCTCGATTGGGCTACATCCTCTGCCGACTAATGTCGATACCAAAGCTGCTGGCCTGTATCTTTAACTTGTAACCTGGGTGTTGAACTGGGGTATTGATACGGGGTCAGCGGGGGGGGGGGAGCAGGTCCTCTATCCTACGGCTGTGGATGCAGGGGGGCGATTGTTTCCCCTGAGTTATCCTGGGGTTGTGCTCAAGTCTAATAACTGCTATGGGGCTTCCCCGGTATGTGTGCGCTCCGACTCGTTGTGTCCGTCATCGGGTCCTATTGGTGTGGTGGGTGCTGTCTGGGTTTGGGGTGCCCCGACTGGTTCTTCCCGTGTGATTTGCTGGCTGAATTGGTACAATAGTTGTGCCCATTCCATGGATATATGGTGTTTGCATGTTCCTTTCACTTCCTCGTCTCGTATCGCTTCCTCCTCTGCTGCGCCCCCCTTCTTAACTGCTCCCACCCAGGCCTCCACTGGGGGTCCTTCCGGGGCTCGCCAGTACATGGCTATTCCTCTTTTTGCCAGGAGCAGTGAAAGTGACATGAATCGGACCTGGACTTCAGTTTTTCGTCTCCTAAACGCGCCTAGTGCGCACGCCTCCCATGTATTGACCCCCGGGATATTCGTGGTTGCGTGGAGCGTCTCATGAATGTAATCCCAGTACTGTTGTAGTGTAGGGCACCCCCAGAACATATGTTTGAAGTCTGCTGCTGGAGCCGGACATCGGGGACAGAGGAACTGCGTATCTGATCTGAAAGAGACACGTTAGTGACAGATTCCTTACCTTAGAATATCCCCAGGCGTCAGGCTGCATCCGGAAAGTTTTTGCGTAGCAGTACCCTTGCGCGTCGGTAGGTGGCGTCATGCGGCTCCGCGTCCGGCGTCGGGACCGCCGGGATGACGTCGCGGGCAATACTTAGACGCCGCCCCTGTGCGCTGACGTCAGTTCTTCTTTTTTCCGCGCCAGTATGCGCAGATCCGGGAAGAGCAGTGCCCTAGTCATTTTTTGACTAACGTTTTGGTGATTTTTCACTGTTTTCTTCGAGTCATCTCGGCTCCACAGTGTCGGTAGGGATGCCCGGCTTCAAGCCATGCAACGCCTGTGGTCGAATGATGTCGATCGCAGACCCGCACTTAGAGTGTCTCTACTGTCTCGGCCGCGACCACGACACGAAGTCGTGCTCCGACTGCCGGGCCTTGCACCCGAAGGCTTTGCGAGAGCTGTCTCGAAAGCTCCTCGAGGTCCGGCAGTCGGCTCCGCGCCAAGCCCCAGTCACGCGAGAGGTCGAGGGGCCGGTCGCGGAGTCCTCGCCCGTCATCGGAGTCCAAGTCTTCGCACTCCTCGGGTAAGTCGAAGCACAAAAAGTCTAAGAAGCACCATCGCCGGTCACCTCGCCGGTCTCGCGACTCGGCTGAGGCCCCGGTCGGCACCGTCCCCGCGGCTCCGGATGTGCCTGTGGCGCCGCCCCCGCATTACCCGTCCTTCCCGGGTTTGGGGGCGACTCCGGCCGAGATACAGGAATTCCTGTCGGCCATGGCCCGCCTCTTCGGGCCTCAAGGCCCCTCCGGTGCGCCTTCGGGCCCCGCGGGCCGTAATGGGATTGCCCCGGCGCCGCCGACGACTCCGGTCCCGGCGCCGCCTGTCCCACCAGCCTCGCTCCCGGCCCCGGCCTCGATCCCGGCTCCGGTGGTACCGCAACCTCCATCGACGCCGGTTGACCTAACCACGCCTCCGCCGACGTCCCCGGTGCCGTTCCTGACGACGCCCGGGGCTCCGGGCGGCGTAGTTCCCCAGTTCTCTCCGGATCCGGACGCGGCGTCGGACCGACGTCGCCCGACGCCGGTTCCGGCGCCCATGAGACCTTGGGTCCCGGACGTCCCTCCTCCTTATTTTCAACCGGAGGAGGACCAGGAGAGCTGGGAGGGGTCGGATGACCCTCTCACACAGCAGTGTGACTATGATCAGGACTGGGCAGAGGAACTTGGGGATGCCAGTGGTCTGGACACTTCCCCTGACACTGGCATGCTGTCTCCTCCTTCCGTGGCTACGGAGGAGGGAGCAAATTCGCAACGGTGTTGCGTAGAGCAGCTGGAGCCTTACACCTCCAATTGCCTACAGTGGCTGTTAGGACTAACCTCCTGACGGAAGTGCTTCAGCCGGCAGCTACCTTCTCGGAGCCATTGCTTCCGTTTAATGATGCACTTTCTGACGTTCTTTTGGGCACCTGGTCCAAGCCCGCCACAGGGGCTCCTGTGGATAGGAACGTGGCCCGACGCCATCGCCCTGCTCCGGGCGACCCCTTGTTTCTCTCTCAACATCCCACCCCCGAGAGCTTGGTTGTCCAAGCCTCTGCCTCCCAAACCGCCTTCCCTACCGCCCCTCCGGATAGGGAATCCAAACGCCTGGATCAATTTGGGAAGAAGGCCTTTTCTTCCTCCAGTGCTGGCTTGCGGTCCGTCAACACCGCTTGCCTTTTGGGCCGATACTCCCACTCTCTGTGGGATTCGGTGGCGCTCGTTTTGCCCCAGTGTCCTGAGGAGGTCCAGACACTGCTTTCCCGCGCCATTGCGGAAGGAGGGATGCGGCGAAGTACACCATCCGTTGTGGCCTTGATACCGCCGACTACGCTGGGCAGATCGCTTGCAACGACAGTGGCGCTGCGTCGCCACGCCTGGCTGAGGACAACTGGTTTCTCGGGTGATGTCCAAAACACACTCATGGACATGCCCTTTGATGGAGTCGGTCTTTTGGTACCAAAGCAGACCATGCGCTGGAGCGTTTTAAGGACTCACGGGCTACTGCCAAGTCCCTGGGCCTTTCTGCTGTGCGCCCTCCGCTAACCTCTGCCCTTTCGTGGCCATGGAAGGGGCGCCCAGTCACATCCGCTGCCCAGCCACCGGCCCACGTAGCAAGCGTCTTCGCGTGGCCGAGCACGTGGCTCCCGCCGTGCGGGTTAGGCCACCAACCCCGCCCCGTCCACGGCCTCCAAGCCCTCCTAGCCCTTCCTTTCAGGTGCACAGCACGCCAGTAGGGGGCAGGGTCCGCCATCACCTTCACCACTGGCGTGCCATCACCTCGGACAGGTGGGTTTTGGACATTATCCGAAGGGGCTACTCCCTCCCCTTCGAGACCACCCCCCCAGCCATGCCACCTCAATTCCACCGCATGTCAGGGGATCACTTGGTGCTTCTGCAGAAGGAAGTCACGGCACTCTTGGTCAAGAGGGCCATCGAGCATGTTCCGACCCCAAAAGTAGGACGTGGTTGCTACTCCCACTACTTTCTGGTGCCCAAGAAGGACAAGGAGGACATGCGTCCTATCTTGGACCTCCGGAACGTCAATCGCTTCCTCCGGAAGGAGAAGTTCAAGATGCTCACCCTAGCTCAGGTCTTGACTGCCCTCGACCCTGGAGACTGGTTGGTAGCGTTGGACTTACAGGACGCTTATTTCCACATCCCCGTCCTGCCGGCCCACCGGCGTTACCTGCGGTTCACGGTAGGCCTCGAGCATTTTCAGTTCACCGTGCTCCCCTTTGGCCTTACAAGTGCCCCTCGGGTGTTCACGAAAGTGATGGCGGTGGTCGCAGCTCATCTGCACCGGGCAGGGGTTCCAGTCTTCCCCTACCTCGACGACTGGCTGCTGAAGGCGGGCACGTCCCAGGCAGTCGTCTCCCACCTCCAGACTACGGCCGAACTCCTGCACTCCCTGGGGTTCTCCATCAATGTGCCGAAGTCGCATCTGATTCCTTCTCCACAGCTCCTTTTCATCGGGGCAGTTCTGGACACGACGCAGTTTCGGGCCTATCCTCCCGAACGGCGAGTCCAGGATATTCAGGCTATGATTCCGATCTTTCAGCCTCTATCCTGGGTTTCGGTACGGATGACCCTGAGGCTGCTGGGCCTCATGGCCTCCTGCATCCTGCTGGTCGATCATGCCAGATGGCACATGCGGGCTCTGCAGTGGGACCTGAAGTTCCAGTGGGCGCAGCACCAGGGCAACCTGTCCGATCACGTCCAGATCTCGGAGGGGACTGCAAAACAGTTGCAGTGGTGGCTCTCGAACCGGCAATGGGTCATGGGCAGATCCCTCTCCCTTCCCCAGCCAGAGCACACAGTCGTGATGGACACGTCCCTTCTGGGATGGGGCGGTCACATGGGAGAGGCGGAGATCAGAGGCCTCTGGTCTCCGGCGGAGTCCCGGCTCCATATCAACCTTCTGGAGCTCCGGGCGATCCGACTTGCACTCAAGGCATTCCTTCCCTCTGTCAAAGGGAAGGTAGTGAAGGTGTTCAGACAACACCACTGCCATGTGGTATTGCAACAAACAGGGCCGGGTGGGGTTGTGGACCCTATGTCAGGAGGCTCTGCGCCTCTGGACATGGCTGGAACATCAGGGCATATTCCTGATGGTTCAACACCTGGCAGGTTCCCTGAACGCCAGGGCGGACGAACTCAGCCGCAGGTGCATGATGGATCACGAATGGCGTCTTCCCTCGGAGGTGGCGCAAGGTCTCTTTCAGCAGTGGGGAGAGCCTTGGTTAGATCTGTTCGCCACCGAAGAGAACGCGCAATGTCAGCAGTTCTGCGCGTTGGAATTTCCAAGGCGGCACTCGCTCGGCGACGCTTTTCATCGCGAGTGGAGTTGCGGTCTGTTGTACGCCTTTCCACCTATACCACTTCTACCCAGAGTGTTGAAGAAGATTCGGCGCGACCGGGCCCAAGTCTGTGGCTCCGGACTGGGCACGAAGAGTTTGGTATCCCGAGCTACTCAGTATGCTCCCCCGATCAGTATGCCTCTTCGGGAGGATCATCTGTCGCAGCAGCAGGGGACGGTCCTCCACCCGAACCTGTCCAGTCTCCACCTGCTTGCGTGGAGATTGAGCGGCAGCAGTTGATTCCTTTCGACTTGCCTCCCGAAGTTTGTGATGTGATTCTGGCAGCCAGGCGTCCCTCCACTAAGGTGGTATACGCCTGCAGGTGGAACAAGTTTGTGGCATGGTGCACAGCAAAGGCTGTGAATCCCCTCTCTGCCCCTCTTTCTGAGGTTCTTCTGTTCCTGCTTTCTCTGGCCCAACAGGGTTCTGCCCTGGGCACCATCAAGGGCTATCTTTGTGCAATCTCGGCCTTCCTCAGGCTCCCTCATCAGCCCTCTCTTTTTAAGTCCCCTGTTGTTAACAGGTTTCTAAAAGGCATTACACACCTCTTCCCTCCTGTTCCGTTTGTCATGCCTCAGTGGGACTTGAACTTGGTTCTTACCTTTTTAATGTGCGCTCCCTTTGAGCCTCTACATAACTGTCCTCTTCGTCTTCTTACTTTGAAGACAGCCTTTCTGGTGGCCATCACCTCCACTCGGCGGGTGAGTGAGCTCCAGGCTCTATCATGCAAACCTCCCTTTCTGTCTGTCCATCCAGACAAGGTTGTTCTTAGGACGCGTCCGTCCTTCTTGCCAAAGGTGGTTACTGCCTTCCACATTGGGCAGACCATCACTTTGCCCACCTTCTTTCCGCCTCCGCATCCTTCCAGAGAGGAAGAGAGGCTCCACCGTCTGGACCCAAAACGTGCGCTTTCCTTTTATATCAACCGCACACAACACTTCCGGGTGGATGACCAGCTCTTTGTTGGCTACGTGGGCGCCAAAAAAGGTTGGGCGGTGCACAAGAGAACCATCTCCCGCTGGGTCACCTTGTGTATCAAAGCCTGCTATTCTTTGGCTAAGAAGGAGCCTCCTGTTGGGCTGCGGGCCCATTCCACCAGGGCAACGGCTGCTACCACGGCTTTAGGCCGCGGTGTTCCGCTGCAAGATATGTCGGGCAGCTACGTGGGCCTCGCTGCACACGTTTACCAAGCATTACTGCCTTGACAGCCAGGTCCGGAGGGACAGCTTCTTTGGCCGTTCTGTCCTCCGGGACTTCCTTGTCTGATCTTTGTTCGCAGACCCACCACCGGGGTTGGTATTGCTGGGGTATCTATTCTAAGGTAAGGAATCTGTCACTAACGTGTCTCTTTCAGATGCACAAGTTACTAACTTGTGTAACGATATATCTGTAAGAGACAGTAGTTAGTGACAGATTCCTACCGCCCCACCCATCCTCCCCGTTCTGCGAACTGATTTCTAGGGTTAAGGACATCCCTTTCAGGGCCCTAGTATTTTTCAGACACCTATGTCAGCTTCTTGCATGGCTCTGCGTTCCTGGCGCGGAAAGTCGTGTACAGAACTGACGTCAGCGCGCAGGGGCGGCGTCTAACTACTGCCCGCGACGTCATCCCGGCGATCACGACGCCGACGACGGACGCGGAGCCGCACGACGACGCCTACCGACGCGCAAGGGTACTGCTACGCAAAAACTTTCCGGATCCAGCCTGACGCCTGGGGATATTCTAAGGTAAGGAATCTGTCACTAACTACTGTCTCTTACAGATATATCATTACACAAGTTAGTAACTTGTGCATTACTGGGTGTGTCGGTGGTTCTCCTTCGATCGGATCCCAAAACGGGCGGCTGCTGGCTATAATTCATCTATGTAACAGGAATTGCCCCGGGGGGAGAGCATATTCCTCCACTGGCTGATTGAAGGGTCGTAATCGCCCGTCCTCGAAGAGGGATTCCAGCTCAGTCAGTAAGCTGTCGGTCCACACCCGCAGGGTTTGGGCTGTGTAATATCTCTCATTGTTGGGGAACCCTACCAGTGGAAGCAGTGGGGAATACGGGGGTCTCCCCTCGGACATGCGATGTATTCGCAACATACAGGTGCGAGCCACCGACACTTGCAGTGGGTGAGTGCGCTGGGGCTTAGTGCCGGGCAATAGCATGCGCCGTAGTGCCGGCAGGGGTATGTGTTCTGTGTCAGAGGTTGTCTCGCCCATGTGGCGCTCCGCGGTCCAGTGCGAGAGCCATTGTAGTTGTGCCGCTAAAAAATATGCTTCAAAGGCTGGAGCCCCCAGTCCCCCCCGATCTGTTGGCAGGAGTAATTTAGATAGGGCTACTCTGTCGGCCCGCTCCCCAGATGAGAGAGGTGAGTAGTGTGTCCAGTTCTCGGAAAAAGGGGCGAGGAGGAATGACTGGGAGGTTGGCAAAGTGATATAGTAACCTTGGGACAATGATCATTTTGGCTAAAGCCACGCATCCGATGGGGGCCAGGGGTAGCGTCTTCCAGAAGCTCACTGCCGTCCTTATTCCTGCCAGCGCCTTAATAATAATAATAATAATAATAATAATAATAACAAACTTATAAAGCGCATGGTTACACTAACCAGTGTGTCCCCGCGCTGCGGCACAGTTCAGATCGCTGGCAGAGGGAGGTTCCCTTCGTAAATGTCACTTGGGGAGTGGTACAGTCGTACTCCTAGGCGCATCACCGCTCCTGGCGAGCCTCTGATCCCCTATTGTAGTGTCGAGGGGGACTAGGTGTGGACTTGGCGGATAGATCGTGGATTTATCCCAGTTTACTCTGAGGCCTAAGACTTCAGCGAATTCCCGTAGCGATATCCAGATTTGGGCCAAGTCGAAGGTAATGTCGCGCACATATAGTAGCAGGTCGTCCGCGTATAATGACACACTGTGGTTCGTGCCTGCTATCGGGATACCCCAGGCCCCTCCCTCCCAGCGCAACCGTATCGCCAGTGGTTCTATTTCCAAAGCGAACTGTAATGGAGAGAGGGGACACCCCTGTCGTGTACCCCTCTCTACCCTGAGCGGGGCAGAGATATACTTGCCCAAGCGTACCCTCGACGTGAGGTTCGTGTATAAGAGTCGTGTGTACGCCAGTAGGGTCGGACCCAGGTCACTCCGTCAGAGAACGGCGAACAGATATGACCATAGGAGGGTGTCGAAGGCTTTCTCTAGGTCGAGGATCATGCACGCCGCTCTGGGGAACTGGGGACCTGCTCTGTCCTGCACATGGAATAATCTGCGCAAGTTCTGGGACGTGTTTCACCCTGGTACGAACCCACACTGATCTGGATGGATCAGTGGGGGGAGGATTTGGGAGTACCGGTCTGCTAGTATTTTCCCCAAGATTTTACAGTCTGCATCTAGTAGTGTTATTGGCCAATACGAGGCAGGGAGCCGCGGGTCTCGATCTGGTTTTGGGAACCTCACCAGGACGGACTCTCTGAGTGAGCCCGGTAACTCACCACGTTCCAGTGCGTCCTCGTACATGTCTACTATCCGGGGCACCAGCTGACCTGAAAATGTGCTGTAGTATTCTAATGGGAAACCGTCCATGCCCGGGGCTTTGTTGTGCGCCAGGGCGCGGATTGCGCGGGAGACATTTGCGGACACGATCTTTTCGTCTAGGGTGTCCCTGTCTTCTGCTGGGACTCGCAGTATAATTAAAGGGCTCAGGAATTGTTCTATCAGCTGCGGACAACCTGGTGCCGGGCTTCGATAGATTCCTGAGTAGAAGTCGTGGAAGATTTGTAGAATCTCTACCTGCGAGTATCGGAGGGTCCCTGTCTGGTCTATTAATTCCGTGATTGGCTTTAACTCTGTATCTTGTCGAGCCAACCAGGCTAGAAGTGTCCCTGCCCTGTTGCCCTCTCTATGAGCCCTGTCCGCATGTGCCCTGAAGTTGTATTTGCGCAGATCCCGTAGTGTCTCTGCGTAGGCCGTCTTGGCTATCGCTACTTGTGCTGGGGTGGCCTTGCTCGAGTCTGCGTCCTTTGTTAGTGTCGCCAATGTAGTCTCCGCTCGTAGGAGCGCCTGTTCTAGCGTGTTCCGGACCCCTACTATCGGTTGTATGCACTGCCCCCTAGCGACAACTTTAAAAGCATCCCATTCCAGCGATCTGGATGCTGCTGTGTGGGCGTTTGTTGTGAAATAGTCGCGAATGCTATTCTCCTGGTCATGTCGAAACACTTGATCTGTTACGCACTCTCGCTGTAGTTTCCATGTAGGTACTGGGGGATGGGGGGTCTCCATCTGAGGGTTATTATGTGGGCGTCATGATCCGATAGGACCCGGCCCAAATAGTCCGAGTGTTGGGTTTTAGGGAGCAGTGATGTAGAACAGAGGAATCTATTAAGTCTCACCCGTAAGTCGTGGGGAATCGAGTGAAAGGAGTATAGCTTGGTGTCCGGGTTCCGGGTCCGCCACACATCCGCCAGCACCCATTGTGTCACCCAAGTTTGAAACCGTTCCGTCTGCTTATGCGCCGGGGAGTGTATGGGGGGGTGTGATCTATCTAGGTGAAGGTCTAGTTTACAATTGTAGTCGCCCCCTAGGAGCCATGGTGTTGATGTGTATTGGGCTAGCACCCCGTTAAGGTGCCCCCAGAATTTGTCTTGGTGTACATTGGGAGCAAATATACTCCCCAAGAGTATCAGCTGACCTTTTAAGAGCCCCTCTAGGAGTGTGTAGCGGCCCTCCTTGTCTATCGTACGTTTGATTTCTCGGAAGGGAGTCCCTGGTCGGAGCCAGATCAGGGTGCCCCGGGCGAAGGCCGAGTAAGTCGTGGCACAGATAGTTCCCCGCCATTTACTGCGCAACCGGTCTGCCTCTAACGCTGTTAAATGTGTTTCCTGTAACACAGCTATTTGCGCTTGTTGCCTCTTGATATATGAGTAAATGGCGTATCTTTTGCGCGCTGTGTGCATTCCCCTGACATTGATTGTTATGATTGTAATATCTGTGTTAGGAATTTTGGTAGACATTCAATATTGTCTGTGGGGTTGATGTCCTTTCTACTGGGGATAAGTCGCTGCCAGGTGATCCCCCGCATTCTCGCCAGCCGTCTGTGTTCCGCGGGCCTGCCAGTCTGCACACTATTCTTAGGGATATCTGGATGTATCTGTTAGGGGAGGGGGTGTAACTATATAATGGGGGAAAACTCCCAACAAAAGGGACCTGTCGCTCGGGGCGATACGTCCAAACTAAAAGTTGTGTACATGCTCTAGTACGGTAACTGAGGGATCGTGGCCTCTCTCTCCTGCTAGCGGTGGACTGCGTGGCCTGTCGCAGCATAAGAGTGTGAAGGTGATGCCGGTCGGGTCCCTCTGCCCCCTGTGTGTTGCATCTGTTAGGCGAATATGGTGCTCTCTTAGTTTCCCCCCCCGTTAGTCCCAACATTACGTATTGCCATGCTAATGTTCGCTGTCTAGGCGCTTGGACGATGCTGGATGCTGAGGAGGCTGGTTGTGGCCCAGTGTCCTTTGTTAGATGAGCGTGTCATCAGTCTGTGGGGTTACCATTGGTGGGGTGATCGAGCCATCGCGGGAGGTGTTTGTGTCACTGACTTCCTCCTCTGGTGTGAAAAGATGGGGCCCTTTTTCCTCATCAGAACTCTCTGCTGTCGGGCCGATCTGTGCTGCCGCCTGTAGTGCCTTCCTTCGTTCTGCTATTATTTGCTCCAGATCTGGGAAGCTTCGTGTATTAGCCTGAGGTCGTGGACTCCACTGTTTTAGGGTAATTTTCCTCCGTTGATGTCGCTGACTTCTAGGTTCCCGATTCCCTTGTAGTGTGCCACTAGCCTCAGTTCCTTGCAGATGTTGTGTTGCCCAATCGTATGCTTCCTTGGGGTCCGAGAAAAAGTGCGTGTGGCCGTCGTGCATGATTTTAAGGCGCGCTGGGAACAGAAGGGCGTATTGAACATGTTGGTGGCGCTGTAGGCGCTTAATCTCCAGGAAGGGCGCGCGCTGTCTCTGGACCGCCTTGGAGTAGTCGGGGAACAGCATGACCTGCTTATCTTCGACTCGGAGCGGCCCCTGCTGTCTGGCTGCCCGGAGTACTGCGTCTGTCTCGATGATGAAGCAGTTTCAGCAGAAACGGCCTGGGCGGGGATCCCGGGGGTGGTCTGCGCGCCGGGACACTGTGTGCCCTCTCCACCGAGAAGAAGGGGGCTGGTCAGTTGCTGGCATGAATGTTTTGAACCACGTTTCAACGTATCCTATGGGGTCTAGTCCTTCCACTCCTTCCGGTAGGTTCAGAATCCTTATGTTGCTTCGGCGTGAGCGCCCTTCCAGATCATCTGTTTTATCTTCTAGAAGTTTCACTCGTGTTTGAATGTCACTTAGGGTGGTTTGCTGCGACTTCACCTGGGGCTCAATTGTGTGTATTGTTTTCTCCCCTTGTTTCACTTTGTCTGCTAACTTGCGGTGGTCGTCTCGCAAAAGTTTAAGGTATGTGGCCAGCGCCCCTAATCTGTCTTCCATAGTGACCCTGGAATGTTCTATGGCCACCAGTACCTTGTCTATCTTGTCCGACATTGTCGCTGTTTGCGTTGGCTCTTCTTCTGTTCGGGTAGCATTGGCTTCTGGTGGGGGCCGGCGTTTGCCCGGCGGCAGCATTGCGTTGGCGCCCCATGTTTGGAGTTGGTTTAGGGGAGCTTTCTGTCCGTTGGTTGGGTTTGCACATTTGCGATCAGTAGTGGGTAGCCCTTCTGATGTCCCGCTCCGGGTCCCTATTCCAGTTTGTGCTTCCCTCTTGGCCACAGTTGAGTTGCGCTCACCACCGCACCCACGACACCTGTTTCAGTCGCACCTTCCTCCCTACTAGCGGCGGGGTCCAGCAGGATGATAGGGGCTCTCACTTTCTCATAGCCGTGCCCGATGTTGTACCGTGGATATCCTTCCACAGGCTGTCCCGCCGCGGGCCCGAGGCTGGTGATTCCGCGCGGGAGGCGAGAGCGTGAAGGGTAGGCAGCAGGCCTGGTTGTCCGAGTTCCCAGAGCGGGTGGAGAGGGCCCCTTCGTCAGATGTATCTGGTCGTGGGAGGCCCTCTGCGGTGTGTTGGCGGCGTTCCTGCGGGTTACTTTCCCTCCGGTCTTAAGCGCTCCAACGCCTCCAGCGTCGGCGGAGCTGGTCAGGGCGTCAAGGGGGCCATTCCCTCATGGTGCTGGTATGAATGCGGCCACTTGAATGCCCCTCTTCCCGCCCTCCCGTCGTGCGCTGGGAGGCCCAGCGCCGCGCAGACGGGTGGCCGTTGGCTGTGCAGGGAATGGAGTGAGTGGTAGTTGGGCGTCGGTCAGGCTGGCCAGGTCTCCCGGTGGGGTGCTCAGGAAGAGGGAGCGCCTCACCTTGCATCGATGTGCCCCCCAGGCCGTAGCGTCGGATTGCGGCCCCGTTGGACCGCGCTCTCCCCCGTAGTGCCTGCAGGGCCGGGCAAGATGGCGGGGGGATTGCTCGTATCCGCTGTCTTCTTCAGGGATGTCGGCCTGCGCCCCCCCCCCCTCCTACAGCCTTCTTGTCGCGCGCCTCGAGGCCTGGCGCCGTGCAGACGGGGGCTTTTGGCGGTGCACGGAGTGGAGTGAGTGGAGGATGGGCAGCATACCCGGCCGTGCGCGGCCTTGGAGCAGGTTGGTCAGGCCCCTCGGCTGGCTAATCTGGGAGGGGGGACGCCTTACAATGTGCCGGTATTCCCCTTAGACCTTAGCGCCGGAGCGTGGCCCCGCTGGGCCTCGCTCTTCCTCGTAGTGCTCACGGGGCTGGGCAAGATGACGGGTGGCCTGCTTTTGCCCGTTGTCTTCTTTAGGAGTGGAGGCGTGTGTACCTCTTCTCCAGCCCTCCCGCCGCGCGCCTCGCGGCCTGGCACCGTGCGGACGGGGGGACTTTGGTGCTGCGCGGGGGGTTGGAAGGAGCGGTGGGTGGTCGTTAGCTCGGGCTGGTTGTGTAGCCGGAGCGGGCGAGCCGGGCCCCCCGGTAGAGTTACTGGGCAGCGGGGGCGCCGCGCGTCGGAGGTTTCCTCCAGGCCGTCCCGTCTGGTTGCGCCCTGCTGGGTCGCGCTCTCACCTGTGGCCACTACGGAGGTGGGTTAGGGCGTCGGGTGGTTTGCCCCCTCCAGTCATCTGCTGTGGCGACTGGCGTACACCGCTGCCCTAGGCCCTTCAGGCCCGCAGCCTCGAGGGGAGGTCTTCAGCGCCGTCCAGACGCGGCCATGTTGAATGCAGGCCCCGCTTCTCCGGGTGCATTCTCTCCGGGAAAACCGGCTCCCACGCGACGATTTTGGGCGTAAATCGACAGTTTATCACGCCAGCATCTCTGGCCGCAAGTGGGGCGATTCGCTGGGACTCCGCCGGCACCTATAAGTTACCGTTGAGCAGGCCGCTGCTCGGAGCCTCAAGCAGACGCGTCCGCCATATTGGCCTTCGTCGCCATGAACTTCCCCTCCAACAATATTTGATGATGTATTTTTGTTCATGTTGGCATCATCATGAAAAATGGATACAAAAGAATGAAGAACTGATTTTGTCTTTTTATATTTCAATAGTGAAGCACCTATTGATACAATCGCCATATTCATATTTACATATTGTGAGAGCTATGTATCATTATAGGAAAATAAACCTATAAGCAAACACTCGTCACCTTCTAAGTTATTGATGTATTGATCTATTTGTATATGGATGTACATGTAAACATCACCAAAACTCCAATTCTACAAAACATACAAGTCAACAGGGATATCCTTCAAGGCGGCAGGGAAAAGTGAAAGAGTACAAATTTGCAACCTCATGCCACCCAGGATAAACAAAAGATAGGTGTATCCATGATTTAGAAGCCAACACTTCCACTTAGCAGACATTTAAGCTATACCTCAACTGCACGTAATGAGAATAGTTCGTTTTTGGAAAGGTGGTGTCCATCACTGGACACCACCCCATGCCAGCCTCTTCCACTCCCAAAAACGACACCACCAATGCCATCTGGCCTCAGTAGATCACTGTGACAGATGGCAGGCCCCAGGACACAAAAAAACCTAGAAAGGGAATCTTTAGTGCTGCAGTAGGGATAGGACACAGGCTCTCAGAGAATAGATAAACGTAATCACAGGGCAGTATTACTCTCCAGCCCAGGATGCTTACTGTTCCCAGCAACACCCCTTACCAGTGCACAGGATGGAGGCTCCCAGCAGCACCCCTTATCCGTGCTCAGATCAGAGGTTCCCAGCAGTGCCCTCTACCCGTGCACCGGATACAGAGGCTCCCGGCAGTGCAACCTGTGCAGAGGATGCAGTTTCCTAGCAGTGCTCTTACCTGTGCAAAGTATTGAGGTTCCGAACGCATACAGAGGTTCCCAGCAGTACTCTTACCCATGCAGATTGCTTCTCTTTCAGTGGTGATCACCACAGCGTCCTGATTCATGTAGATACCATCCTAATAACATATTAATGAGCATAATCTTGGCACCGTAATAGATGGAATCACTGCACTGTCCAGCGATCATTCAGCTAGCTGTCTGGATTACCCAAACAGTAGGGTTCTTCTATTGGTCATTGGTTGGGCATGAAACACAAATGGCACATTAGATGTTTTTGCTTTTGCATGTAAAGTATACACTCCACCCATGTTATGTCATGCATCACTTCAAATCTCTTCATAGCAAAATACCTGATTTACTCTGAGGCCACACCTGTTCAGATATGTTGACAATGTTTTTGAAGTTTCTTTGTTGGTTCTGCAATTAATCAATACAAAATAGTTGTTTTATTTTGACATTTCTCATAATCATGCCATGTCTTTATGATTTACTTTCCAATCTTTGCTTTCATCATGGAGGTTAAAATGGAACGGGTAAGTCGCTGCACAGTTGTTAGGAATTCATGTTTCATATGTTTTTCATGTGCTATCATATATTTCCTGGAAATAAGAATCCATTTTATTTTAATCAATATTGTTTATCTGCACCAAGATTTTCATTATAGTTATAGGAGAACAGGTAATATCAGTAGTTCTCATCTGCCAATCTGTACCTTATAGTGGGTTAAGAAACTACTTTGAGCTGTTAAACTCTTAGGTTTTACTGATGGTGTTACACCATCACTGCGCATGTATGGCCATGCTAGGTGTACAACCAAATCCATCTAGCACACAAGTCTCATACCCTTGCTCTGTTCCTGTTAACCCTTTCTTTGTTTAGCATGACGTATGTTATGTTCCTAGACTGTTCACCTTGTCCTTTAACCACTCTTCCCCTGTCTTGTGGACATAGCAAGGCTACATGCTACTGCTTCTTTCTCTTTATCCTTTTTGGTATAATTGTCTTATAAAGATTTATTTACCCGACTTCACTCTGATAGCTATTCCCAGTTTTGTTGGGGGCCCCAACTTACCCCAAGAATTGCAGTAAAGAAAGGACTATGACAAGGGTGTGTTTTGGCTCCTGCTTTGTTTTTAATTTTTATTGATAGATGTATTGATTTCCTTTCAAATTGTTCCACCGATTTCCCCCGTCTTGGCGGGGAGCAAAGTGCCAGCCCTCCTTTTCACCAAAGACACTTTGTTGATATCTAAAACTTAAAAAGGCTTTTAGGTACTACTGAATAGGTTTTTGTTGTTTTGTTCCAACTGTGCTTTGGAAATAAATACACACAAAACGAAATTTATGGTTTTTAAACCATATAAGAAGTTTTGCTCTAAACTTGTATTGGGTAAGGAGTCCCCTGGAGAGACTCAGGCAGTTCGATTACCTTGGAATATGGATCTCTGACTCCAACTCCTTCTGAAACAAATAGATAAATGTATTGCTTTACTTAACCATAGGGCATTTGCTATCATTAATTTTGCTAAGAGAGCTGTCATCCTGTCTCACCAGCTTTAGAGGTATATAGAGCACAAGCGGCAAGTGCAGCTATGCAGGGCTCAGAGTTATGGGGTTACTGTTGATTCCTCCAAGCTGAGAAAGTAGAGAAACATTTTCACCGCTCTTCTGAGACGCCCTCAGAGTACCCCTATGTTACCTATTCAATTTGACTTGGCCCCTGAAATCTATAGTAGACCATGTGAAACTGAGGCCAATTCTGTATTGGGTTTGAGTTTAGACTGTGAAAAATCTCTCATCCTACAGAGAGCCTATTTGACATTTTGGAGAACTAGAGTGTGCACAAAATCCCTTGGTTATGGGACGTAAAGAAGTCTGTTATTGAGTTGGGGCTTTTAGCCTTTTGGTCACATACTGGTTCTGTCCCTGACAATACTAAAAGTGTTGTTAAGCATATATGTTGGCACTGGTATCATGTAAAACTCATTTCTTTAACTTCCTTGGGTTGATTGACCAGTGATTTCCTCTTAAATAAATGGGACTTTAAATTTGAGGCTTTTTCAGACTACATTCAGCCAAGGTGGGTGAGAACCCTACTACATAAAATTTAGGTTGAAAAATTTACAGACAGCCTCTTTCTGCAGCAACTGGCAATTAGAGGGCCAGATTTCCAGAACATTCCTTTGTGTAAGTTCCAGAATGAAACAAAGGGTCACATTTTTTTTTTTTGTAAAACATATAGTAGAGCCAAATCTAAACAGATAAAGCTGCTTTGTGAAATATACAGCATAAGGTAGTATTTTGTTGCACTAAGAATTTGTAAGACCAATATGAACCCTACTGTAGTCCTCTGTTGCTTAATTTTTATACTCTGCTTGTATCTTTCCGACTAGCGCTTTGAAAGTGGTCCCTAGATAATTTTTCATTAATTGCTATAGACTTTTGTATATTGCACGATTGCACTTTACTGAACTGGGAGATGTGGGTTCGTTACCTGCTATATTCGGTTGGTTTTGGTCACGATATATTGGTGTTTGGTTGGGTTGAGTAAGATGGATTAAACAGGAACAATGACTAACTTGATTTTAGCACTTTTAATGAATTTCGAGATTTGTCTGCTTCTTTTATGTATTTTTAATGATGTTTTATATTTCTTATGTATTTGTCAACTGACACTGGTTCCAAACTGACACATTTCAAATCAGAAATTTTCTTATAAAACTGTAGTTGGCCAGTTATTGACTGTGGTAGATATTGTTACATGATCATCGCAAGGTGTTGCTCACATGTTTGCATTACTTCAGTTTGAGTTCCTTTTCTCATGGTGCTGAAAATACTGACAACCTTGAGCGATTACCTTGAGTAGATGTGTGGGACACTGTAGGAAAGAAATTCTGGAAGTGAAGACTAGTAATGGGCAAAATTCTATGGTAAGCAGGATCTTCTGGTATCGTTCATAAAACCATGTCTTTCATTCCTTTGATTTTCAGTGATTCCTATTGGGAACTCTTGGTTTAGTGACCACACAGCTGTCTCTTGCTGGCTAGACTAGTTGTAGGAGAAGTAATATTCTCAAGCCCAGATGTCACCAGCAGGGGACTACAAAATTTCACTACAAGCATCAAATACTGTTTAATTATAACTTTTAGGAGGCTGGCAGAAATCCTTGCAGGTATTTGAAAATTATGCTTCCTGACCACACACCTGTAGTAATTAGACAAAACCTGACTTGAATGTGAGAGTGTGCGTCTTCAGGATGCAAAGAAATAACCTATTTGAATAGTTGCAAGAATTTTTTTTGTTTCATTAGATGTGTTTTTGAGAGAGTACAAGTGCTTTCCTTCCTTTCTTGGGAAGCAGGCACTGTCATAAATGTTTGTGTGTATCTGCAGAAGAGTGGGGAGAAAAAAGAAGTGGAAGATTGCTGAGGACCATGGGTTCTGAGGGAGATGGGGTATTCTTTGTTGTGACTTGTTTTGGGACTGTCTGAGGAGAGTGGAGTCCCTCCATTGGTGTCATGATAGGATCCTGCACTGACCTGCTACTAGACAGCAAAGGGTCAGCTGTCAGTACAGAGGGGAGCAGTGTTTCAATAAGTATGTCATTTTATTTCTCAGAAGTTGAGGTTTTTTTTTAGGTCAAGCGATTGCAACTCGATTTGTGAGAAGGAATTTTTTATTGGCAGGAATATAAGCTGCATATCAACCACGCTCAATTTTCAGTGATCTTTTAGCAGCGCCAGATCAAGTTGATTTGAGGAAGTAGGTTCTCTGCATCTGATCAGTCATCCTGATCCTATCAGAATAAGGATAAGAAAATCCCAGATCGTCAAAACCAGATCCAAACAATTCAAACCTTTAAAGTTTTTCAGATGGGGGCACCTTTGTGTCCCATGCTGCTTACTCTAAATAATTGTACTAAGCTGTTTTTTTTTTTTGCTTGTCTTTGAAATTAGATTCTCACACTATTGTTCTACTGAGACGTGTTCTTCTCCTTGTATGGTTGCAGAGTCAGCATTGATCCTTTGGTAACTCATGTCCATACACCCCCCTAGCCCCCCCCCCCTCCTCCCCCCCTCCCCCTTCCCAGAAACAGTAAGCACACAGTAAGGGAAGTATGAGCCAAAGGGGAAGGTGGCCAGGACTGTAGGAAAGTATGATCTGCTTTCATGGTTACCCTCACTTTTTGCTGGTATTATTCTGTTTCCTGACTAGTCTGACTGAGATCCTGCTAATCAGGACTCCAGTCATTGTCCTTCCTCCCTAAATTTGATAGTGGTAAATACTTTCGGACCTTCCCAATTGGCTACTGGTGTACCCATGTAAGTCCCTAGTATATAGTACTAAGGTACCCAGGGCATATGTACACCAGGGGTTTCCCATGGGCTGCAGCATGTATTATGCCATCCATGAGAGACAACTCAAACTGTGACTATAGGCCTGCCATTGCAGCCTGTGTAAGTTGGTGCTAGCACCACTTACAACAGATATAAGTTTCCTTATATCTGAGGTCACTGCACTTAAAACCTATAAGTCACCCTTATGGCAGGCTCTTCAGTCCTGAGGGTAGGGTGCTTGGTTACAAGTGTGAGGGTGCCCCTGCATGAGCAGAGCCCCTCTACAAACCCTAGAGTCGATTTTCCAGGCTTTGTAGGTGCGGTCGGCCATTTAATACATATAGTGGACATCAAGTCAAATATGAGATGTCTAACTATATATTGGCTGCACTGAAACCGGCCATGTTTGGTAACAAAAATGTTGAAATCCTACCTCAACACCGATTCCAATGTTGGATGTAGGATCCCATGTACTGGGGGGCTCCCCTGTATTCCTGGTACCAGCCTTTTAGGGTCTTACAGAAAGCTAGTGCTTCTGCCGACCACAGACACATTTCTGCCCTTCTACTGCTGAGCTGAGCTCGAGCAGGGGAAGACAGAACAATAGGTTTCCTGCCACAGGGAGGTGTGACCACCTCCCAGACAGGACTTAGTGTATTGGGCTGGGGTGGGGGCGCTTGCCAGCGCCACCAGACTGCTTTGAAGGGCACATTTGGTGTCCTCTTGGCATACTCCAGTTTGAGCCAGTTCAGGGAGCCGTTGACTCCCGCTCTGGCGCGAAACTGGACAAAGGACATGGGAGTATCCTCCCCTCTGTCCAGCCCCTCCTCTGGGAGGGATCCTTGATTCGTCCCAATCCTTTCCCTGGGGTACTTAGGAGCTTACATGTGGTGGCTCTTCAGATTAGTTGTGGGACAAGATTCAAACTGCAACCACTTCAACTTCAACCGTCTGGGCACCTTGGACTTCGTTGGACTTTGCCTGGAACCAATACTGCATCAAGGAAGTCTCCTGCTGCTCCTGGTCTTGTTGTCCAGCCAGTCTTCTGCGTCGTCTGTTCCTGTGCATCATCCAGGTTCCTCTCCAGGCCTGTGGGCATCAAGGACACCCGAAGTAATCTCCCTTGGAGTGAAGTCGTCGTTCTCCTGCTTCTGCAGGCACCGCAACAAAGCTGACCGGTCTGCTGCTCCTGACGTCCTGCGGACTCCGAAAGGCCCAGCAACACAGGTGGTGGTTCTGCAACTCCCTCGAGGCCTGCCCTGCCCTCTCAGCAGGTTTGAGGCCAGTATACCTCGTCAGAACCACTGGAACAGGAACCCGGTGCACAGCGTCAACTTGCCGTTGCCTAAGCTTGTTGACTCTGTCCTCCAGAGTTCTTTGGGCTACAAGAAGCTCCAGCCTACAGCATCTCCTCCTGCCAAGATCTTCGTCCTCACCGCATCCTCTGCACCATGGGCCTGCATCTTTGGTGAGCTGCTCGAGGTCCTCTTGCGACTCCTGTGCCTTCAGCCTGTGGGTCCTCTTGAGGGTCTTCTTTAGCACCAGTGGGCTCCCCTGCTTGCTCTGGGCCTGCTCTGACTCACCTACTCGTGGTGAGTTCCTTGGACCTCGCTGGTCCCAACGCTGCACCTTCTTCGTTTACAACGTCTGTTGCTGCTGCCAAGGCTTGTTGGTGCTCCCGCCGGACACCGACCCCCTGTTTCTTGACTTCCGACATGGGACAGCTCGTGAACGGCTCCTGGTCATCCACAGCATCACCTGGTCCTCATAGCTGCAGCGACAAGGTCACCGTCAGCACTCCTGCATCCTCTGTCATCGGTGGTCATTGGTCTTCCGTGCCTCCTGGTCACTTCCCAGTGGCATAGACTGTTCCCTCTGCTTAAAGGTTCTCCTCTTCAAGAATCCATCCTTGGATTCCACCTGACTCTTTCACCTTCTTCACCAGTGGCATCTTTTCTGAAGTCCTCCATTGTGGTCTACGGGGGTTTCCGACGTCACTTCGCACCTATTTACCCGGCTTCCCTGGTGTAGGTATCCTGGTTCCTGGGGTATCCACGGGTGGGGTGACTCTGCAACCTTCTGTCTTTCACAGGGTTTCTTCAGGGTCCACTGGGAAGGGTCCTTCTTCTTAAAAACCGCAACCACGACTTTTCCATTGACTTGCATTGAGTACACAGCTGTTTTTTCACTCTGCACACAGCCTCCGTGGGGTTCCTGGGTACTTACCTAGGGTGGTTCCTTGGATACCCAGCTCTTCGGAGTCTTCTGGTCCTGGTCCCGACTTCGGTTGCAGTTCGCATTCCACTTCTTTAGTATATGGTTTGATCTCTACCTGGAGACCACTGTGTATTTGCGCTTACTTACCTGTTTTACACTTGAAATATTGTGTCTATTGTGTTGACATATCTGGGTAGGAGATATACCAATGTGTTAGTGAGTGTGTATAGTAAAGATAACTATTTTTAGAACTACACTGTGTGATTCCTTTTCGTTTACCCTTCACTATATGATTAGTTCTGGTAAAACAAACTGCTTAACACTCCTTCTGGACTGAGCCTGAAGGCTGCTCTCCACAGCTACCACTTAGAGAGCTTTCTGTGGTTGTTTACGACCACTAAAATAGCCATAAGGGTTGTCTGGATTAGTGCAAGGTGCTTCACTTAAATAAGTGTGCACCATATACTAAGCCAGCCTCCTACAAGAACGAAATATATTGAAATAAAAAGACAAAACAGAAAAGAAACAAGTGGCGCACTTCACTATGGATAAGAAGAGTTTGATTTACCACCTTAATGTCAAATAAAGCTCTCTAATGTTCTCCTTTCTTACTTAATTCTTGTATATCCCTTACTTGGGTGTTGGGGGTCTTAGGACTGAGATCAGTTTGGGGTCATTTCTGTTTGTAGATTCCCTTAGATCATCTCCTGGAGATGTATTTAAGGCAAACTAATTCTTCAATGCTAATTACATCCTCACTTGGAGTTCTGGAAACTGAAATTTTGTCTTTCAACCACAAAAATAATGTCTTAGAAAATGGTGTCTCTTATGTTCACACTAGTTCTCACCTTTTTCATAACAGGAGTACGTGCATTGTTAATGCAAGTTAAAAGGTCTCTCAATCAGTGATTCTTAACCTTTTGACTTTTGGACCACCATTTAATCATTACAGGAGCCGAGGGACCACATGCGAATCGTTAGCGGAATCTGGGGGCCCCCACTGAGTCATTACTTGAAGCTGGGGGGGTCAAGGCGTAAGTATTTTCGCTTTGAACTGCAGAACAAAACGTTACAAAAAACACAGAAAATAGCATTAATCAAACAAATACATAAATGATGAAATGTAATTCATAAAACGCATTTTTTAAAAACAACTTAATTTTAATGGGAAGATCGGAACGTTTCTAAATTCAATTGAGGCCACTCATCGTCCATACTGTATTCTGTTTGAAGCACGTGCAAAGCTTCTTAATTTTTAACCTCCAATTTCAAATTCCTTCACATTTACAAAACGTCTTAAAAAATGGTATTTTACATTTTGATCCTTTAGTTATTTACAATTGTGTTAATCTATCTCCTAAAGACTTCCAACCACAGATAACTTACTTTTGAATAATCCCCAGGCGTCAGACGTGATCCAGAAAATTTTCAAGCAGTGCCCCTGCGCGCCAGTAGATGGAGTCGTTCAGTTCCACGTGGCATTATTGACATTGTCCGCTCCAGGAGTGACATGCGCGGTCCGTATATAGGCGCCACCTCGGTGCTCTGACATCAGTTCTTTCCTTTATGTGACAGATAGCGCTGATCCTGACTGAGCTACCCCTCAGTCACTTTTTGACTGGCTCTTGACCACATTTTGTCGACTTTTTGAGATTTTTCTCCTGGTGTGAAAGGATGTCGCCCAAGGAACCAGCTGTTTTCAAACCATGTGAGGCGTGTTGCAGGCAAATGTCGTTGACAGACCTCACTTGGTGCGTTTGTGGTGTCTGGAGAAGGACCATGACTCCAAGACCTGCGAGGACTGCTGCACCATGTATCCCAAGGCTCTGAGGGAGTAGTACCTCAAGTTCCTTGCCGCTTGATGGCAGTCGACTCCACAACGCTCGAGGTCCCGTTCGCTGGAAGGTCCCGGGACCGTTTGCAGAGCACTTCTGACGTTCGTCTTCACATTCCAATTTGCTAGGTAAGTCCCAAAAAAACAAGAAATCGAAGAGGTCTTTGACTTCATGGCGTACATCGAAGTTTTCTGGCGTGATGCTGGAGCGTCAGCACTCCAGGCACCACAAGTCAGGTAACCTGAACCTGGGTCCGCTCCGCGCTTATTCGATTTTGACGGAGTGACCCCACCCAGCTGAAAGAGTTTGAGGCCATGGCCCTAATATTTGGGTGGTCTGGCCCCTTTGGAGCGCCTCTGGGTCCCATTGATTTGGGAGGGGCCCCTACTGGATCTTCACCGGTGGGTTCGCCCTCAGCATCAGTCGAGCCGCACAGATCACTTGCTTGATCTGTGGATGAGCTGTTGACGAGACCGAGACTTTCTTCAATGCCCGCTCCAGTGCTCACGATTCGGGTCTGTGTCGCAGTCCGGAATAACGATGGGGCAGCGCTGCCTAGGGGTGTTGGCGGCACTGCTGCCATCGTTATTTCCGATTCCGACACGGAACCGGAGCGGCAGTGTCCAACGCCAGCTGGGTTCATTCTTTCTGGAGCCGGCCAGGTTCATGCTTTCCAGAGCCGAGCCAGAGCCTTGTTTCTTTGACAGCCTTGGACAGGGAGACTAATTGCAGGGGGTCTGTGGACCCTAATGGTTACCTGCTCCAAGAAGAAAAGGAACAGGACAACTGCTGTGAGGAACTGGCGGAGGCCAGTGGGTTAAACACTTCACACGATTGTGGCATGGTCTCCTCCTACCATGGCTACATAAAAGGGGTGCCTCTTTTGTGATGGTAGTGCGTAGGGTGGCTGAGGTTTTATTCCTTCATTTACCCATAGTGTCAGTCAATACAAACGTCTTGACGTAGGTGCTTTAGCCGGAAGTTTCCCCTTTTGAGCCCCTCCTCCCCTTAAATGAAGTCCTTACAGATGTCCTACTTGGGGCCGGTCAAATCCATGCACAGGGGCTGCTCTGCCAAGGACATTTGCCTGCTGCCATCGGCCCCGTTCCTGGGGATCCCAGTTTCCTCTCCCAGCACCCTACCCCGGAGAGCTTGGTGGTCCAAGCCTCCATGTCCAGGATTAACTCAGGTGCATTCCCTACCACTCCACCGGATAGGGAATACAAGATGCTGGACATTTTTGGCAAGAGAATGTTCTCTTCTGCCAGCCTAGTGCCAGCGGTCGGTGAACACCACGTGCCTTTTGGCCCGTTAATCCCATACGATATGGGGCTTGGTTGTGCAAGTGGTGCCTATGGTCTCAGAAGAGGCCTGAGCCATACTCCTCTAGGCTATTGCTGATTTTTTTTTTTTTTAAATATCTTTTTATTAGTGTTTTAATGCATCAATCCAAAAAGAAAAACATTGATACTGTATCATTTCTTTTACATGTACATTCTATACAACATTATCTCTTTACAGCCTGTAGCTACGTCATACTTGGCTATCTCTTAGTTGCCGTGCAGCTCTATCAATGCGATGTTGCCTGCTTATGTCCCGTTAATTTGTTTTTAGAGGAATATCATATTATAATAGTATGTCTATCAAATAATTCCCTGCATTTTCCACATGTACATTATATACATCTAATAAGGTAATAGTTTGCAGTTTTCTCGTAGCATTAAATTGCATATATCATTAATTCTAACTTAACTATAACTGGGGGTGGAAGGAGAAGGTGAGAGAGGACAGGAGGGTAGAGAGGAGGGGGGGCTGCAATCAGGCATTGTTTCAAGTCATGCACTCCAGGCTATTGCTGATAAGCGAGATGCAGCAAAGTTTACCATAAGGTGTGGACTAGACGCAACTGACTCCCTGTGCAGAGTGATTTCTTAGTCACTGGCCTTGCTGCGACACGCCTGGCTGAGAGCAACTGGTTTATCAGGGGATGTCCAGTCTTCCCTCATGGACATGCCCTTCGAAGGCTCTCGCCTCTTTGGAAAGGAGGCAGATTCAGTGCAGGAGCGCTTTAAGGACAGCAGGGCTATTGCCAGGTCCTTAGGCTTGGCTACAGCCCCTAATCAACCCCAATCTGCCTTCTGCCCCTTTCGTGGCCAAGGAAGGGCTCTCAAACCACACCTTTACCCTTCCAGCCAACAGGCTTCCCAGCCTTTTCGTGGTGGAGGGCGTCCAGCGGACGATTCGGTCCACCCACCCCCCCCCCCACACCCTGGCAGCCACTGCCTCCAAGCCTCTTTACATCATGGGCATCCAGTTGGAGGCAGGATATGCCATCACCTGTCCAACTGGCGCTCAGTGACCTCAGACCACTGGGTTCTCCAGTTCGTCCAAAGGGGGCTACTCCCTCCCCATTGTGACTTCCCCACCACCCATTCCACCCACTTACAATTGGCTGATGGAGGGCCATCTCTCCTTTCTCCATCAAGATGTGGAGGCTTTCTTGGCCAAGGGAGCCATAGAGAAGTTGCCTGCATCAGAAATAGGTTATGGTTGCTATTCGCGCTATTTTCTGGTGCTAAAGAAGGACAGATGACTTCATCCTACCCTAGATCTGTGCCTTCTCAACTGCATCTAAAGAAAAGAGAAATTCAAAATGCTCACGCTCGTCCAAACTCTGTCTGCCCTCAACCCAGAGACTGGATGGTAGCATTGGACTTGCAGGACACATTTCCACATCCCCGTCCTACCTGCTCACAGACATTACCTGTTCACAGTGGACCAAGAGCCCTTTCAGTTTGCTGTGATCCCTTTTGGCAATAACAGCGCCCCTCGGGTATTCAAAAAAAGTGATGGCTGTGGTTGAAGCTCATCTGCAGGTGTCGGGGGTTCAACTTGCCTAAGTTATACCCTACTCCCCCATAAAAGCTCCTTTTCATTGGGGCTGTTTTGGACACTGCAGTTTCCGCCCTATCCTTTCAAGCGGCTGATGCAGCGCGTACAATAAAACTATTTTCCTCCTAGGTCACTTATCGGTCATCCAGGGGCGACTTATATTTTCTCACATCCACATGACGATGGGGCCCATAACATCGCCTATCACACACACACACACACACACCTGGATTTCCTCTACACCTTTACGAAAATCTATACTCCTAGGAGAAACATGAGAACTAAATGAAAAACATCATTTATGTACCGCTGGAAAGAGCCGGGATACCTTATTACTTTAACCTATCGCTTTCTTAGTTATTTCTTAAGATATTCCTGCTCATTGTTTTGTCGATGGATCATCTAGTAAAAGATCAGTTTGTAGTGATTAAGACCAGCTAAATCACAATAACCAATTACTAGTGTCACAATCATTTAGTAAAATAACCACTGAGTCGTTTGATTAAGAATCTTAAATTTTATATAATTTTAAAAGCATGAGAAAGAATTTAGACTTTTTATTCAATTTATTCATTCATTATTAATTCAAATATTAAGCAAAATCAATTTTATTGCAGAAAGGAAATCTTGTCATGAAGCAAAACCCTAATTACCTGTCTCTTTCCTAATTTAGCCTAAGGATTGCTAACCTAAGTTTAAGAATTAAAATTAACCTGATTCTCATACTCAACTGGAAAAATAAGACAGCAACAGAAACTTCAGCTCGTCAGCATCAGCTACCTGCAACCCGTCTCATCTAACAGTCTTTCAGCATCTCCCGCTCAGTAAATGGATCGATCTGGACCACCAAGCACTGGAAGCCACCAACTCCAACACCGACTCTGACTGCGACTCTCCAACTCTGACCCCCTCCCACTAAGAGTAGGCCCTCTTATACCCTTAATTCTAACTTTGCTAACTAATTGTTGCAACATTAATAACGCGCTTTTCTTTCATTGGTCCATTCATTTCATCTATTCATTCTTAATCAAGTTCTCCCGGATCCAACTTGTTCTTTGGAATGTATATGTTCATTTCCTTTCTCACAGTTCAAGACATGTTTCCATCCGCTTCGATCAGTACATTTGTAACTTCTTTCGATACATTCGAGAACTCTGCAGGCATTGTCCTTTCTCTTAAAACGGTTTCCCACGGTTCCTTGCTGATCACCACGGCACACTATCAGTTCAATTAGGTCACAACAGCCTTGACCATTCTTGCATCCTAGCCTCTCAGCATCATCACGTGGTTAGCTTTTCTCCAACTCTTTCTCCCTTGTCACGCGTTTCCCCGCACATGCGCACTTCAATAACCGGCAGCCATTTTATATCGCCACTCGTTTATACTTAGAAGCACTATTTTGAAATAAACAAAACATAATTAAAATAGAGAAACATAGCCTTTTCGTTTCCCTCCCGTCATCTACGTACCCCAATTAGTTATTACCTAGCAGAAAGCAACATTTAAGCTGTTCCTTACTTACCATCACTATTGTTTTTGCAACGACACGTTTATATTCTATGAAGCACAAATCATGCATTTATTATTTATTTAGTACGCAATTATTCTTATGTTATAATTAGACACACAGACATTCGTTAATAGATTATTCAGCCCATATACTTGCGTGTTACCCTTCCCTCACGTACAGTGTTGATTAATACATTTAAACGAACATTTTATTAATTATTTATAAAATTTGTTAGGGGTTAAATTTTTTTATTTTCTCTGCTCCATCACGGCGACTAGAGGTTATTTAAGCTAGGATTCCGATATTTCAGCCTCTATCCTGGATTTCGGTGAGATTGATTGAGGCTGTTGGGCCTCAAGGCCTCCTTCATCTTGCTGATTACTCATGCCCAATGGCATATGTGGGCTCTGCAGTGTGACCTGAAGTCCCATTTGGAATAGCAGCACGGGATTCTCTCCGACATGGTCTAGATCTCGGAGAGAACCACAAAAGATCTGTAGTGGTTGCTAATGAACTGCGATTGGGTCAGTAGCTCTCCCTTGACAGCCGCAGCTGACTATAGTGACAGATGCATCACTTCTGGACTGGGGGTGGCCACCTCAGAGAGGTAGAGATCAGAGGCCTCTGGTCTCCGGCAGAGTCAGAGTTCCACGTCAACCTGTTGGAGCTCCAGCATTTCGCTTGACACTGAAAGACTTTCTGCCTTCGATCAAGAGAAGACTGTTGTAGGTGTCCATGGACAGCATCACCGCCATGCGGTATTGCAACAGACAGTGGGGTCGTAGACCCTCTGTTAAGAGGCCCTTTGCCTCTGGACAGGGCATTTCCCTGGTGGTTCAACACCTGGTGGGCTCTCTGAACTCCAGAGTGGACTAACTCAGCTGCAGATGCCTAGTGAATCATGAATGGCGTCTCCATCCGAAAGTAGTGCAAGGTCTCTTTCAGCAGTGGGGAGAGCCTTGGTTAGATCTGTTCGCTACCTCCGAGAACTGTGTCAGCAATTTTATGCGCTGGAGTTTCCAAGGCGACCCTCACTCTGAGATGCTTTTAGTCTCAAGTAGAGCTCTGGCCTTTATATGCCTTTCTGCCAATACCACTCTTGCCCAGAGTTCTCAAGAAGATCAGGAATGACCGGGCCCAAGTCATTCTGGTGGCTCCGGATTGGGCACGGAGAGTCTGATATCCTGAGATGTTGAGCATGACCACGGGTCCTCCAGTCAGGCTGCTTCTCCAAGTGGATCTTCTGTCACAGCAACAGGGTAGGGTTCTGCACCCGAACCTGCGCACTCTCCACCTTCAGGCGTGGAGATTGAGTGGTGACTGTTGACAGCTTTTGACCTTCCTCCCGTAGTCTATAATGTTATTCTGGCAGCAGGTGTCCCTCCAGCAAGTTGGGACAAGTTTGTGTCATGGTGTGATTCTCTCAATGTAACCCCCTCTCTGCACCTCTATCAAACTGTTCTTATTCGTATTGTCTTTGGTCTAGCAGGGCTCTGCTCTTGGCACAGTTAAGGGTTACCTTTCTACCATCTCGGCATTCTTGCGGTTGCCGGACCAACCTTCTCTTTAAGTCATCTGTTGTGAATAGGTTCCCTAAAGGTCTGCACCATATGTTTCCACCTACGCCCTTCATCATGCCTTTGTGGGACCTCAACCTGGTCCTCACCTTTCCCATGTGTGCACCATTCGAGCCTCTGCACAATTGTCCTCTCAGGCTCTTGACTATAAAAACTGTCAATTTATTGGCCATGACATCAGCCAGGATGGTCAGTGAACTGCAAGCGATCTCTGTACATTCTCTTTATACCACCCTTTTACCCTGGCAAGCTAGTTCTCCAGACGTGTGCCTTCTTTCCGAAGGTTGTGAACACCCTTCCATGTAGGCCAGAATATCACCCTGCCAACTTTTTTTGTTCCACCTCATCCTTCCAAAGAGGAGGAGAGACTCCACCGTCTGGACACAAAAAAGAGCATTGTCATTCTACCTGGACTGCAGAAAAGAATTCCAGGTGGATATGTGGGAGCAAAAATAGGGAAGGCAGTACAGAAAAGGACCATCTCACGATGGAATGTCCTATGTATTAAGATCTACTATGCATTGGCCAAGAAGCAGCTCTCCGAGGGCGTGCCGGCTCACTCCACCAGAGCCAAGGCTGTCACCACTGCTTTAGCGCGCAGCATCCCGGTCCTGGACATCTGCCAGGCACCAACATGGGCCTCACTGCACACGTTCACTAAGCACTACTGCCAGAACAGTGAGGTCTGTCGTGATGGGTACTTTGCCTGTTTGGTCCTACAAGATTTTCTGATCGAATTGGTTTTGAGTTCCCACCTTCAGGGAGGTATTGCTTGGGTATCTATTCTAAGATGAGCAATCTGTGGATAGAAGTCTCTGTCAGATGAACAAGTAACTTACCTTTGGTAACACCTTATCTGGTAGAGACTGCATCTAGTCGCAGATTCCTGAACGTCCTCCCCGCTCTGTAAACCACTCCGTGTCGGGACGGCCCTTTTAAGGGCCTTAGTTTGTCACACCAATGGTCAGTGCTTATTACAACGCTGAGCTTCTTTGATGGAAAGTTGCAAAAGTAACTGACAGCGCGCTGAGGTGGTCCCTATATAGATACCCTGCACATCACTTCCAGCGCGGAAACCGATGCCACGCGAAACTGAGCAACTGGTGCGCAGGGGTACTGCTCAAACGTCCAGATCCAGTCTGACACTTAGGGATTATTCCGACTTCCCTTTCTGTCCAAAATCCTAGAAAAGTGCGTACTCCAACAGCTAACCCAACACCATGATAACATCAACCTCCTTGACTCCCACCAATCTGGCTTCAGAAAAGGCTGTAGCACAGAAACCGCGATCCTCAACATCGACGATATCCACAATTCACTAGACTCTGACCAATGCTGCCTCCTCATTCTCCTTGACCTATCGGCAGCATTCGACACAGTAGACCACAAACTCCTCATTAGGGCTCTCCAAGAAAGAGCCGGTCTTGGTGAGGCGGTCCTCCAATAGTTTTCCTCCTTCCTGCACAATCGCACCCAAAAAATAAAAATAAAAAACTTTGCCTCTGACTCTCACCCTGTCAACAAGGGAGTCCCTCAAGGCTCAGTGCTTTCCCCGCAACTCTTTAACATCTATATGGAACCTCTCACCAAACTACTCAAAGCAGCCAATATCCGTTTTCATCTGTACGCAGACGATACTCAGATTTATCTGGAAACCACCTCCCTCAGTGACATTCAAAGACTCAATGACGTACTGAGAGATGTCCAACACTGGCTGTCTTCAAATCACCTTAAACTAAACCCCGACAAAACTGAGATACTTCTCATTTCGAACAAGGAGGAGAACCCTCAAATTGTTGAATGGCTAAAGGCCGTGGATGCGCTCAATGGGAATCTCACCCTAGCTGACTCTGTCAAATCACTAGGTATCACTCTAGACCCGAAACTAAGCATGACCAGACACATCAAGAATTCGGCCAAGAGCGCCTTCCTCAACCTTAAACTACTGAACAAAATAAAACCTTTCATTCCGCCCAGTGACCTCAAACAGGCCACTCAAACGCTGGTGCTGTCAAGACTGGACTATGGGAACGCAGTCCTCTCAGGAATTGCAAAGTCACACCTAGCCCCCCTCAAAACTACTCTGAATGCGGCAGCCAGAATGGTCACCGGAATCAAGAAATTCGACCACATCTCCCCTGCACTCAGAGAACTTAAATGGCTCCCAGTTGAAATGCGGATCAGCTTCAGAACAGCCTGCCTCACTCATAAAGCCCTACATACCGGCAAACCTGAATACCTGGCGGCCAAACTCAAAAAAGCCGGTCAGGCCAGGAACCTCAGAAGCTCAAACTCCCTCCTACTCATCCCACCTAAAACTCGAAAACTAAAAACTGCGGCTCGTTCCTTCGCCGGAAGCGCACCCAAAATCTGGAACTCCATTCCCCCTCGCATCAGAACCATTCCCTCTTTTGTTAAAATCAAAAGCCAACTCAAAATCCTGTTCCTCAACCGCTCCCTAGGGAGTTGATATCAGCATTCGGAGCGAGATACCAGACACCCGGGCACTGCTCCAACACCATGTCCTCGAGACTACGATACAGATGTCCCATGACTACGAAGCAGACCCATCAACAAGCGTCCTGCAAGGTTATTGTATTCGTTCTTTTGTCTTGTTTGTTGTCAATCTCTGCAATGTATCTTCTGTAAAGCGCTCCGATACCCTCGGGTCAGGCCAGCGCTATATAAAACTTCTAAAATAAAAAAAAAAAAAATCTTAGATAAGGAATCTGCGGCTAGATAGAGTCTCTACCAGATAAGGCGTTACCAAAGGCAAGTAACTTGTTTGTTACTATTATTTCATTTTCTAAGCAGTCATGGACACCCTGAGTGGGCTTCGCAGATCCCCAGGGGTTCCCGGACCACAGGTTAGGAACCATTGCTCTAAATAACTCAGGCTTCGTTTCCCCTCATTTTCAATTTATAAACATACCATTACCTATGTGCTTACACAAGATTATTGGGATCATACCATACCCTAATTCACTATATAATTTGGGAACATATTGTTACATTTGAACTCTTCAAAGGAATAAACACTAGCTAGAAACCAATCAAATATTCACTCAGGCATTTGATATTCCAAGAGTTCAAAGGGCTCAAATGCCAACCTACTCAAGCTCAACAGTTCAAAAGTGCTCAAATATATGTTAAGTTCAAAAACACTTAGCTTACGTCGCTGAGTTGCCTTCACCCAATCAGGCTACAGATTGCTGTGCGACCTGCTCCCTTCAGATTGTCAATGCCAAGCATCGAGAAAGTGAATGCCATAGTTTTTATAGTCTATACTTTCAAAATGACCGAGATTTCCAGTTCTTGCGAGAGCTAGAAATGTCTAGAGACCTTCAGTTTTTAAAACGTGTGATTGCATTTTCTTGTACTTTTAGATTGCCGATTACAGTAATGACATTTGGGATCATGTGTTGTCATTTGAGAATTCCAGCCCTGAAATAGATCATCCCCTTTCAATCAAGGGTTGTTTATATATTTATCAAGTAAATGCTATTTCTGTGAGACTATATTCTGAACAGTTATGGGCAATCACTTTGTTGATAGTTCTGAATATTTTTTATGAACCATTGTTGATATAGATAAGGATCATTCTTGGAAGGAGATTCCTGCGAGTGATCTGCAATATGAATCCAAAAAATCAGTGAGACAAATGGCACTAGTGCTGAGCCCAACCTTTTACTGATTCAGTAGATTCCACTCTTCATTAGGGCTATGGCACTGGATGAGGTGGAGACAACAGTGAATAAGATGTAATTGGAGCAAAAGGTATGATGGAGGGAGATCTGAAGTTGCCAGCATGGCAACAGCCTAGATTGGGCTCACTGGATGTGCCAAAGGGACTGTATCAGTTATAGAGGGGAAGTCAGAAGTCTTGGTCTCATTAGAAAATATTGGGAGAACAGTAGGGCAGGAGAACATCGCATTTGCATGCTTGAGGTTGCAGTTAGACAGTTGACCTCAGTCTTTGGTCTTAGAATTATGAGATGCTTTAAATGCTAGAAAATATGTCCGACGCACAGGCTATTGAAAATTGTTTTTCAAATTTTAAAAAGGTTCATAGAATGATAGTGATTTTTTTTTCTTAAGTACCATTGTACTGAAGAAGAGATTATAAAACCCTTGAATCTTTTAAACAAGGAGAAGTCTGCAGATTCTGATGGTTTCCTGGTAGTTTTAACTTTGTAGCCTATTAGTATCCCAACTCTTTGACTTGTATAATACATTCATTCGAGACAATAAATCGAAGGGTTCTTTCTTGAGGCCATAATTTGTGGTATTCCTAAAAAAAAAAAGAAAACAAAGATGCAGTTTTATGTAGGAAACTATATACGAATTTCGGTGGTTAACTTGGATTGCAAGTTACATACGAAGTTGCGATCTATAAGACTTGATGTTTCTACCAAATCTAATTTGATTTTAGCAGCTAGGTCTCAAGTGGAGATTGTCTTACATAATACCAGCTTTTCTTTTTAATATGATTATTAAATTCTCGGGTATGAAAAACGTGATGTAGAACAAGCTTTTCACTGGGGGTTGGGAGTGTTTGTCAGGCTCTAAAACGGCATGCTATTGGACCCAAGGTTCTGAAGTATATATAACTCTTTTATGACTCTCCTAAGACATCGTTTTTTGGGGGTTTTTCTTTGCTTGCTTTCTGACTACCTTTAACTGAGAAGAGGTACAAGACACATTTGTTATCACCTCTTTTATTCCTTCCTCTAGATCCTTAGTAAAGAAGTTTAAACAAAAATATAAGGAGCTTTTGTGACATTGAAATAACGTTTTTGCTATGCTAATGCAGCCCAATTCTTACCATTGAATAAAGTTTGGCTTTAGTATTTGTTCAGATGGCCTCCAGGCTCAGAGATTCTATGGGAATGCCTAGTTCTTGTGATATTAGTCAGTCAGTGTGCTTGTGCATTTCTGTGCAGTGGGAAAGTGGCCCTTCCCCACTTGTTATTATACAGTCATAAAAGGATTATTCAGGGCACATAAAGTTTTACATGATTTAATTCAGATGGCAATGCATCATATATAGCTTGATGAAGATGAGTAGGCATAACATAGAGAGAGGTTGAATAATTTCTTTATTCTTTGTGGTCTTCTGAAATCAGTATTTTGAGATTGGTGAGCCAACATCTCTTTCATTCAATGTTGTGGCTTTGAAAGTTGTTTTTTTGTTCTGTGCCCTGTGAGATATATATATATATTTATAGTTTCTGAGTCTAAATGAAGGAGGGTTTGCTGTTCAGTTGCTAGCTGTTAATGTGACATGGCTTATGACATCTGAGCAGCACAGTGCCTGGTTTATTTTCCTTATGGTCATCTGAGATGGTTTTGACCATTTACCCTGATTAGATACATTTTGCCTAGGGTTGCTTTCTGATATCCTACATCTTATTTTACCATGTTCTAATTCTCTGCTATTTATTATTATGATGTGCCAATGTCTTCCATGTCCATTTGTTTCCTGGTTATTTTGTCTTTTGCTCCTTGCTGACTTATACTTGCTCGGTGTATTAACTTTGCTTTGAGAAGTCTTTGCCCTAGGTTCTTTGGATGTAGCTAAACCCATCAAATAATTGGCTGTTGAGGATGCTCTCATATTATTTTGTGTCTTATGGTGCTTTGTTATCTTCTGTAAATCTTTTCGTCCTGTGAGGGAACAGTGTCATTTCCGCCAATTCTGGCGTAAGGTAAAATTTTTCTGTGACCTGTGCTTTTATGGTTCTCTAACTAATGGTTTAACTTCCCGGGTGATGTTTCAAAATTACCACTCCCAGAAGTGTTCTAAGTGGTGCAGGACTCAAAGGGGAACTCCATGGGGGTGTTGGTCAAAGACTTGACACTGCTTGCTAATTCCTCTGAGTAGAAGGACTGTCATTAGAAAGCGAGCCAAAGTGGAACAGCTCCAATTAGATATTAGTAATCCACATTACACTGAATCCTTCTCTTCCTCTTCACAGTTCTGAGTTCCCACTCTCCCTCACTTCTGTGCAGCGTCTTTGTGGTGATAGTGCTTGGACATTATAAACAGGACTTACGGCATGGTGGGCGGGGACCCTCAACACTGAAGGGTTGTGGGGGGGGGGAGGAGGGGGGAGAGGGTGGAGGGCAGAGAGACAAACCCAATGTTGGTCAAAAGAATTAAACCTGTACTTACCCGGGTTTTGTTCTGTGTTTTCTTCTGGCGACGGCACCTCATGGAGCCTCAGGCTACCCCCTTCTGCATATCTCAACGCTGCTCTCATGCTGCAGATGAGCAGCATGAGAGCAGCACTAGGAGTGGCTTAAGCGGGCTGCCTCGACGCTCCAGCAGGCACAAGAGGCCTGTGCCTGCTCTCCATCTAGGTGTCTGAGACAGCTAGGTGGTTTTACACTGCGCATGTCAGACTGGCTGTCGCAAGACGGCCGTCCAAAGTGACTTGCATAGTGTAAACTGGTGGAGTGAGCACCACTCCCCTGCTGTCAGTCAGCAGCACCCCTGCCCCCAAACACTGTTCAGGCTGGGAACAGTGAAGAATAAAACGGTAATTCATTTTATTACCGTTTTATTTTTCACTTTTGTTGCACTAGCAGCAAGGGGGCGACATTCCTCTGCCCTAATGGGGTGGGGGGGGCCGTCGCTGCTTACGGGTGAAAGGTCAGATTCTTACGTCCTCAGGGCAGGGCGTGTGGCTAAAGATGTGTTAAATTTAATGGGCTAGCGCAGTTGACTGCTGTACATGGCTCACCTCATTATGTGAGCGATGTGACTAAGATGATTAGGGCTCAGTCTAATGAGGATTACTGCGAAGTAATCTAAACATTTATTACTAAGAATCTTGTTTGCTGAGGGGATTCCAAAATGCGACTCGTTACATGCGGAGTGCTACACTATTGACTTCCTTTACTCTTTATTTTCGGTTGCTTATGCATAACCTATTTACAAAATGTCATTAATTTCCCATAGCATTATAGTCCATAGTAGTGTGTTAAAGTGCCCTGCTGTGCGCGTCATAGCCCTAGGCCACAGCCCAAGGCCTAGAAAGGGGTGCAGAGATCGAGGAGCATAAAATAATTAGTATAGCCCACTGCAGATTTCCTGGAGTGCTATTACAATATTCCAGCCACAGATGGTACAATTCTTAAGTGAAACAGTTGAAGTGTCAAGGGAATCCTTGAAATGTTGTAATAGAAGGCCGTTCCGACTTATAACCACATATTCCTCACCTATTGAATATTCCCCAGGCATCAGACTCGATATGGAAACTTTTCCAGCAGTACCTCTGCGGGCCAGTAGGTGGTATCTGATTGAGCTCCGGAAATGATGTCGGAGCCTATATAGACACCACTCCAGTGTACTGATGTCAGTTCCTTTCTTTCAGTGCCACCAGCTACCTCTTGTCTCTTTGAGATCTTTTACCTTAAAAAATTAGTGTGGAATGGAGATATCGCCTCCGAAGACGATAGGTTTTAAACATTGTAAGGACTGTCGCATGTGAATGTCTGTGATAAATCCAAATCAGGTTTGCCTGTGGTGCGTAGGCTCGAGCCACAACTCTATGGCCTGCAGAGACTCCGTGTTAATGAAGGCTAAGGCCATACAGGATCACGAGGAGAAACATTAGCTCACTAATTACAGGAAGACTTTGTCGAGATCTGTTCTAAGGTGGGTCTTGATCACATTCCTTGTCCAAAGTCGCAAGAGTCAATCCCGTGTCCATTCGTCGTTGCGCTTCAATCTTTGTGTAAGTCGAATTAAAAACATAGACAATCGAAGTGGGATTCATCCCCTTCCCACCACTCTCATACTCCTGAGAGTTTCACCATTCGTCTTGCTCCTGGAGTCAGTCAGCTTCGGAACCAATCCTGCCACTTGTCCCGGCATAATATGAGTTTCTGGGGGAATCTGCATACAAAGGCAGATCCAAGAGTTCCGAGAGGCCATGCTCTGTCTCTTTGGATCCCTTCTGACCCACTCTGGCACCCCTGGAGACCACAAGAAACTGAGATCTCCTCCATCAGGGAAATACCGCCAGAGGGTTCACCCTTGGTGCCGGTTGGACCCTCCGACACCTAATCCAGACCTTCCCCGGCTCCACAATCCACGCCTGCTCCTAGTGCATTGCCGCCGATTCGGACTCCATTGCCATCGAACAGCAACCTGTGCTTCACATCCCACGTCCACAAGGGAGATCCCATACATTGCATTCCCTGTTTGGCACGGATTCTGATAATGATTATGACTCTGGATGAAGCTGGCCAACCCTTGCATGAAGAGAATGTATATGATGAACTCCAAGAGGCCAGTGGCCTTGACACCTCTCCTTATTCTGGGCTTCTCACACCCTCAGGTCCTACCATAGAAGAGAATTCTTCCTTTGCTTCATCATGCAGAGGACGGCCAAAGTTCTTGACTTCCATCTCCTCACCTTAGAAGTTAAAACCTATGTCTTGACCAAAGTTCACTAGTCTGGGCAAAAATGTACTGAATCCCTACTACAGTTATATAAGGCAACTACTGACCCTCTCCTAGGGGCCTGAGCCAAACCTAGCTCTGGCCCCCCAGTAAGTCAACAAAAGACCCTGCATTTTTGTCTCAGCACCCCTCTCCTGAGAGCTGAGGGGTGCAATAAAAAAAACCTCTTACTTTCCTGACTGCTCCCCCTGATAGAGAGTCCAGAAGAGTAGAGACCTTTAAAAGAGGCTATCTTCTTGCGTCGGTGGCCTGCTGGGTTGCCTTTCCCACGCTTTTAGGGATTCGATGGCTCAAGCCTCCCAGGTGTCACAGAAGACCTTTGACCTGTCGTGACCCAAGCTATACAGGACCGTTATGACGTGGCCAAATTTACAATTTGTTGTGGCCTACACTCCACAGATTCCATTGGCTGAGCCATTGGCACTAGTGTCGCCTGGCTGGGGTCAACAGGTTTTTCAGGTGATGTCCAGTCATATAAATGGACATGCCCTTTGACGAGACTCACCTTTTTGGGATACAACAGATTCCGCTCTGGAGTGGATCAAGTAGATTAGGGCCACAGCACGCTCCCAGGGATTATCTGACCCGCCAGCTGCACGAGCCCTACCGTTCCTTTCGTGGTTTCGAGACTCCCCATATTAGCAGATCTGCTATTTCTTGGCTGAGACTGTGGTATCCACTTACCTCATCGTGAGGGTCAACAAACCAGTCAGTCTACTGACCCCCACCCCCGCGAACGCACCTGTCAAACCCCTTTAGCATGCTATTAGTGGGGCACAGCCACCCGGTTAGAGGGAGGATCCAATGATTCTTGCCGGTTTGGCAGGCCATAATATCAAGATAGGTGGGACCGGTAGATTATCAAGAAGGGATGCAACCTACCCTTCATAGCCACTCAGTCGCACCTTCCCTTCCACTGACTCGGGACTATCTGTCCGTCTTACTGCAAAAAGTCCAAGCCATTTTGGCCAAAGGGGCTACCGAGAGGGTGCCTGTGCCAGAAGTAAGCTGTGGTTGCTATTCCTGCTACTCTATGGTGCCAAATAAGCACGGAGGCCTTCGTCCTATTTTAGACATGCGCCCTCTCAATACCTTCCTCTGAAAGTACAACTCCAGCATGCTCACCCTGGCCCAGGTCTTGTCTACCCTCAAACCTGGAGAGTGGATAGTGGCGTTGGATCTACTGGATGCCTATTTCCTTATTTCTATCCTGCAGACCCATCAGTGATATCTGTGGTTCACGGTGGGACAGGAACATTTTCAGTTTGCAGTGCTCCCCTTTGGTCTCTCCAGTGCTCTTCCGGTGTTCATGGAAGTGATGGCAGTAGTAGCAACACATCTTTGGAAGTCGGGGTCCCAGTGTTCCCCCTACCTCGATGACTGGCTGTTGAAGGTGGGCTCACCCCAGGCAGTTGTCAACCACCTCCAGACTACAGCCAACCTCCTGTCATCTTTGGGGTTCACTAGCAATGTGCCGAAGTTGCCCCTGACTCCTTTACAGACACCCCCCTTCATCTGAGCCATTCTGGACAAGGTTTGGATTCGGGCTTTTCCCTCAGAAATGAGAGTTCAGGACATTTTGACTTTGATTCCTATCTTTCATCCTCTGCCCTAGGCTGGGCCATCAAGGCATTTTCTTGGTGGCGAACCATCTGGGAGGCTGTTTGATTGCCAGGGCTGACAAACTCAACCATCACCAGCTAGCGGATCATGAATGGCAGTTGCACCCAGAGGTGGAGCAAGGTCTCTTCCGCAAATGGGAAGGACCATGGCTCAATCTATGTGACACTGCCGATCGCTCATTGTCAGAGCTTCTGAGCGTTAGAGTTTCCAAAGTGTCTCATGTTCCAAGACTCGTTCCACTGATGGTGGATCTCTGGACTCCTGTATGGGTTCCTGCTGATACCTCTTCTGACCTGTGTTGTGAAAAAGATCAGGATCGACTGGGTCCTAGTCAACTTAGTGGCCCAGGATTGGGCATGCAATGTATGGTATACAGAGTGCCTAGACTTAACCATCTGACCTCTTATCAGGCTGCCCCTCTGGGAGGATATGCTGTCAAAGCAATAGGGCACGGTTCTGCACCCAGGCCGTAGCAATCTCCACCTTCATACTTGGAGAGCGGCGACAGCTGAGCACCGTCAGCTGAGCACTGTCAGACTTCCTCGGGAGGTAGTTAATGTCATCCTGGCATCCAGACATTCCCTTGACAAACTGTATATACCAGTCATTGGGACATATATGTGGCTTGGTGTGGTATGCAGTAGATTGACTCCCTCTAAGCAAAGTAATCTTATGTTTTGTCGTTTGTTTTGTCCCTCGCCTGGCAAGACTTTGCTGTGGGCACAGTTAAAGGGTATCTTTCAACCTTTTTGTGGTTGCTGGATCAGCCTTCATTATTTAAATCACTGGTTCTTGTGCATTTTTTGAAAGGCCTACAACACCGGTTTAATCCCCCACCCTTTGTCATGCCATAGTGGGACCTTAACTTGATCCTCCCATATTTGATGTGAACTCTCTTTAAGCCGCTTCACAGCTGTCTTTTGCAGCTTCTCACTCTGAAGACTGTTTCCTCATCACCATAACATTGTCGCTGCGTGTAAATGAGCTCAAAGCTCTTTATGTCCACCCACAGTACACCACCTTTTTCCCTGACATACTTGTTCTGCGGACGCCGTTCACATCAGCCAAACCATCACCCTTCCTGAGGTGTGGTGCAGCGGCCAGGGCAGCTGACTTCGGAGCACAGGGTTCACGGTTCGATCCCCGGCTCCGGCGGCAGCTCAGCTCAGCTCAGCACCATTTGACTCTGGGCAATAGCTCACTTAATTTCCACTCCGGCCCCCAGCGCCTTGAGACCCGTAAGGGTGAGTAGCTGCGCTATATAAAAACGGACTTACATATATTGGGAGAAGAGACTCCACTGCTTTGAACCCAAAATAGCTCTGAACTTTTATCAAACTTGTTTTTATTAAGTTTTCCATGACCATGATCAACACACATGGTAATACTTAAAATCTTAAACTCGTATATATCTGTCAGTATTCTATTTCCTTGTACAGAGTCTGTCGGGTGAACGGAGTCTTATCTCCTTCAAGTATCTGCGCAGGTATTACCTTGGATCATACATAGCTTTCATAGTGAGTGCCTGCCATAAACGTGCGTGCCATTCTGTTATGGCTGGAGCTTCTTTCCTCTTCCAGGCGGCGGCTATTGCTGTCTTGGCCGCCCCCAGACAAAGCCATATTATGACCTGGTCCGCTCTCGTTTGGTATTTCGAGCTCAGGTCCTGAAGACCAAGAAGCGTATAACCTGGAGAATCAGGGATGGGATAACCCAATATCTCCTTGATTTGAGCAAGAATTTCGGACCAGAAGGGCCTAATTATCGGGCAGTCCCACCATATGTGGCGAAAGTCGCCCAGGAGGCCACATCCTCTCCAGCAGAGGTCTGATGTGCTAGGAAATATCTTTTTTAGTTTCGTAGGGTATAGATATCAATCATAGAGTATCTTGTAGTGAGCTTCACGTTGGCCTAGTGAATGGTTGTGTCGCCTTATATCCCTCCACAAAGCTTTCCATTGTATGTCTGTGATATCGTGGCCTAATGTGCGTTCCCAAAATTTGAGGTGGCGTGGGCGTCTAGTGGGGAGATTATGCAGCAATAGGGAATAGAGAAAATAGATGGCCCCTTTTACTGAGCCCGCCCCTTCACATAGCGCTCTAGTGTCGTAAGTTCCCTTGTCGCCCCTCTCTAATCCCGCTTTGCAGAGCCCAATGCCGCAGCTGGAGATAGTGGAAGTATTCCGTGTCAGGCAGGTGGAAGTCTCTTTGGCAGTGTTCAAATGTTAGTATATCCCAATTATGAAAAATGTCAGCTAGCATGAGGCATCCTCTCTCCATGCGTCAAAGGTGCCCGGCTGTAATGCTGGTGGGAAGGCCGGGTTGTAGTGTATAGGGGTGAACGGTGAAGGGAACGTTGTCCAGTAGGTCTGTCTCAGTATGTTGTCCCAGGTTTTGAGGGTCATTCTAGTAGGGGTACTTATGTAAGCGTTGGCCGGTCGATCCAGCTTTGGCTTCCATAGGAGGTCCCATATCACCCTGCCCGTAATCGCTCGGTCCATGTGTAGCCAGTGTTTATCTGACTCACGTTGGGACCATTCCACTGTAACACGGAGTTGTGCTGCTTTATAGTAGAGGTTCATGTCGGGCATCGCCAACCCTCCCTCATCTGAGGGCCTCCATAGGATGTTGAAAGAGAGCCTCGGTCTTTTGTTCTGCCATATAAATTTCTTTAAGAGTGTGTGGACTCCACGTAGAAGGTTTCTCTCAAGATCTATGGGCAGACTGTGAAATAGATGCAAAATTTTGGGGAGGACTACCATCTTAACGGCATGTATTCTGCCCATCCAAGAGAGATACAATGGCGCTCAACGCTTAAGGTCAACCTGAAGTTGACGCTGGAGTTGCGGATAGTTAGCTAAGAATAGCCCTGAAATTTTGGGAGTCAACTTTGTCCTCAGATATGTTAATTCTCTCTTGGCCCACTGGAAAGGGGTTGAAGCTTCTAGATCGTCCAGCTCCGCTTCCCTCAAAGCGTCCCAGCTCTTCCCGAAGTGTCGGAACCAAAATCTACCCCCCCCGATCCCCTGATCCTCCCTAATTTTTGCGGCTAGTGGTTCAATACTGAGCGCAAAGAGGAGTGGGGATAGCGTTCAACCCTGTCGTGTTCCTCTCCCTAGGAAAAAGGGATCCGAGTCAGAGATAATAATAGGGTATATAGTGGCCTCTCTGACATGCTTGTTTAAGGTTTGACTCAGGAAGATGTAGTCGAGTCTTGAGTAGGTGCGGTGGATGTGTGAGAAGAAGGTATAATCTTTATCTTCCGGGTGCGCTTCCCTCCAACTGTCCCTGAGGCCCATGTCTTGGAAGGCTTGTTTCAGATTCTTCGGGAAGCTCCCCGTGTGGGCTCTATGGGGGTGTGTGCTGTCTGTCCCTGAATGCCATGTGCGGTTAAAATCTTCCATCATGATTATTTCTCCCTCTGCAAAGCCTCCCAGTAGGGACAGGGTGTTGTGAATGAAGATCGCCTGGTTGGCGTTGGGCGCGTATATTGATGCAATTGTACAAAGCCTTCCCCTAATGCGGTCCTTTACCAGTACCACCCTCCCATCCCTGTCAGTTTTGTAATCTTCCGGTTGGAACCTCAGGGAAGCATGGAAGAGAAGAGCCACTCCATTATGTCTTGTGGGGGAGGAAGATTCATATATCAGCGGGTATGCCTTATGTTTTAATCTGTGGTCTTCTGACCTCTTGAGGTGGGTCTCTTGTAGAGCCACTATATCATAATGTTGGTCCGTAAGATATTTCCAGATCTTGTGACGTTTGGAAGGGGCATTCATGCCTCTAATGCTCCATGACAGTGTAGATATTACCATAATGACTTTGTGTACCTATTTACTAGCCCTTGTTTGCCTCCCTCTGTCTGCTCGTCCCTCCCAACCCCTCCCTCCCTCCCCCGCTCCCATCCCCTCCAGGTTGTTTCCTGTGCCCTTCCAGAGCGTGTTGTCCGACTTTTTTCCACCCGTGTTACCCCCGTCACCCAGGTCCCGGTAATAAGAAAAGAGAAAAAAAGAAAGGAGAAAGAAAAGGAGTGAGTCAAATTCCAATATGTTGAACACTGGGACAACATGAGCCGATTTGCGGTGGGGGGCCCAGTGATGCGGGTCTTTCAGGTTGTCTCTGGAGGGCCCTGTTTCTTCTGCGATCTGGGAAGTCTGCGGGTTTGCCATTGGTTTCCTTTCCCTGCACTGGTGTGAGCGCTGTCTTGTTGGTCGTGGTTGTCCACCGTGGGGTCGCTCTCCGGAGACAGGAGACCCAGCAGAGTGAATGCTTCTTTCGCTTCAGTAATGTGGCGCGCTTTGTTTCTGTACTCTAAGGCCAGGCCAAAGGGGTAGGTCCAGTGGTACCTAATATTGTCATTCCTGAGTTTCTCTGTGACCGGTCTGAGTTGTTGACGGCACAACAGCGTTGCCTGTGCGATATCCTGATAAGTCGCAGATGAACCCCTAAAACTTCACTGTGTCCAGTTTCCTGGCGGCTTGCAGTATGGCCTCCTTGGTCTTATATGAATGTAGTTTTGCCAGAACATCACATGGTCGGCGTTTCTTGCCTTGGTTGGGCCTCCCCACCCTATGAACTCCTGTCCAGTTTAACTTAGAGTGGTGCCGTTCCCAGAGTTTCAGTAAAAAGACCTGTCATAAAGGCCTTGAGGTCTGGCCCCTCCGCTCCTTCTGCCAGATTTCGAATTCTTATGTTTTCACATCTTGATCTGTTCTCCAAATCTTCGGTTTTCAGTAACATTGCTTGTAGTTGAGTTTAGAGCTCCCGCGCGGTCGCAGCTGTCTGTTCCGTGCTCCGTTCGAGGTTTGCGGTTTTGGTTTCTATGTCCAGCACCCTGGTACCCACCGAGTCGACGTCTTGTTGTAAAGAGGTTAGTCTGCCACTAAGATCGGCCCTCAGGGAATCCAGGGACTGGGCCCATGTCTGCCTTTAGTTTCTCCCGTAGTTCCTGTTTGAAATTCCCTCAGGGATGCAAGAAGGTCCTCCTTAGAAAGCGCCATGACATTCTCACTTTCTCTGGTTGATTGTGGGTCCTTAGCGACTGTGGGTGTAAAGTAAGAGGAGACTCTGTTACTCTGTTGTTTTTTGGGCGGCATAGAGGAACCCTCCACTACACCCGTGCTGGGTCTACTGCCTCCTGGTTTCTCCCAAGGCCTAATGTCAGCTTAATGTTCTCTTAGGGGAGCTTAGATGCCCTCTTAGTCAGGTCTTAGTCGTCTCCCTGGCGTCAAAATTAGTTGCACTTTCTCCCCTCTGTCTGGCGCTTAGGAGGGTCCTTCACCCTAGTGCTTCAGGCCTCTGCTACTCAGATTCACACTCCCTGTGGTGACCACTTCTCACCCTGTGGCTCAGGTCCTTACAGTGATTCGCGTTCTTTCATTGAAGTCCCTGGACAAGTGTGTGGGGAGGTACCGATGTGCTTGGCAGTATTATGTTATTTGAAGTGTCTCTATTGCTCTTGCAGATTCGTCCGTTTTTCTTGTGTTCCTTGCTGCTTATGCTGTGTCTCTCACGGGTGCCATTTTGAGGTCAGGCAAAAGGCTCTTTCACCCCGGGCCGCTCCTGTGACTCCCGTCAGCGATCCCCGTCTGGTGCCCTAGTTTCTCTGTACTACAGTCATTGCCCCGCTACCTTCGGGACTGTTTGGGTACCGCTCGCTGCTTCCCCCATTTCTTAAGTCTGAGGGCGCGCTGCCCTCCGCCATGCGGTCTGGGCCCCGCGACCCCCGCCTACCGGCCCTAAGGGGAGGAATGTTCGCTGTCCCGGGGAGCACCACAGGGAGGAGGGGAGCCCAGTTCACTCACCACTGCTCTTGGTACTGGGGGCTCGCGGTGGTCCGGTGCTCGGATTCCTCCAATTCCGCCACAGGCTGTCTTCCGAGCCGGGCTTAGCTCGCACCAGCCCTCCTCCAATCGGCCGCCATCTGATCGGTGCCCACAACTTTCAAGTTTCCTGGCTCCCTCCGTACTGTCACAAAGAGCCTCCAGGTAAGAATCTGCGATTTTGGTGGCAGATTTATTTCACTATCCTCCGTTATTCGGCATTCAGCAGCGGAGCTGTCGTGGATCACGTCCACACGGCCATCTTGGCTGGCCACGCCCCCAGCTCTGAGCTTTTAAATTGTTCGTACCAGAATACACCAATGGATTATCAGCTGTTTGTGAGTTTTTCTGGAGCAAAAAAAAGGCGAGAAGTGGACCTCGTCCTGCTGGATCCTGCTGTTCATTAATATCTGCTATGTATTGGCAAAGAAGCAGCCTCCGGAAGGGCTGTGGGACTGCAAGTTCATTCCACCAGGGCTAAAGCTGCTACCACTGGACATCTGCCAGGCAACTACGTGGGTGTCACTCCGTACTCTCATGTAGCACTACTGTCTGAACAGCCAGATTCTCTGAGAGGGGCATTTCGCCTGCCCTGCAGGACTTTTTGTGTTTGAGTTCTTTCACAGACCTACTTCCAAACAGTTATTGCTTTGGTATCAATTCAAAAGGTGAGTAATCTGTGGTTAGAAGTCTCTATCAGAAGAACAAGTTAATTACCTTTGATAACGCTCTTTCTGGTAGAGACTGTCTAACCGCAGATTTCTCACTGATCCTCCCTGTTCTGTGAGTTGGACTCTATTCATGAATAAGATTCCAGGTCTTGGAATTTGCACACTGATCACAACCAATTTGCTTTTAGGGGTCTGCGTCTGGGCCGCAGGCTGTGTCGAAAGCAACTGACATCAGTGCACAGGAGTGGCTCCTATGAAGACTCCACACGTCCTTTCTGGAGCAGAAAAGCCTCGGTGTGGAGCGGTATTGCACCACTTACCGGCACAGAGGTACTACTGGGAAAGTTTACAGATCCATTCTGTCATCTGGGGAATATTAAAAAGGTGATGAATTTGCAGTTAGATTGAGTCTCTACTAGAAAGAGTGTTACCGAAGGTAAGTAACTTGTTCATTACAACCACTAAAAGCATAGGGGTATCCCATTGCTGCCAGTGTTCTTATGAGAGCTTAAGGTCTTACACAGGCAACTAACCAACAGTACAGTGGTTAAATGTCCTTGCCATTTATAACTTACAAGAATTTTATATTATTTTTGTAACACATAAATTGCAATGTCTGTTCTTTTGACTTTGTGTAGGTCGATGAAAGCCAGACAGGGGAACCTGGTTGGCTTGGAGGTGAAATAAAAGGTAAAACAGGCTGGTTCCCTGCAAATTATGCAGAGAAAATTGCTGAAAGTGAAGCAATAAACACTTTGAAGCAAGTAACAGAATCTACATCAAAAACATCTGTCCATGTGACGCCTACTACTGTAACAACCACGGCCTCTCCAGAAGCTTGCACAAATGGCAATAATTGGGCAGATTTCAGCTCAACGTGAGTACACATGAAGGTCATGTAAAATACTAAGTGATCTTATGCTTCTCTGTGTTGTCTTTCTCATTAGTTTTAACATTGTAAGACAATTACTTTAAAACTGTATTGGGTAAAGATATATTGGGTAAGAGTATCTGCTTACGCTAAGTGTCTGTTTATAGAATATTCAAATTCTAGCCACACTTTTTTCTTTAAGAATTCTTTTTATTTGCATTTTTAACTATGTTGTGCCCAGTACATAATTCCCTCTTTCAATTAAACAGCACATCGAGTCATACAGGTCATTTTCTACAGCCCAGTACCTAGTAGCCCAGTATTCAAGGTGGTGCTACCGTGCATCCCATATCTTATGATACTGTCATAGGCAGCCCGGGGTTGGGGGGGCAACAGTGTGATCCAACATCGAGCAATATCGCATTTTTCCACCATAAAACCACTAGCCAGTAAGCTGTGTACATCCATTGGAACTGCCTCCAATTCTTCGATAGCAATCGCATGTTTCGGGTTTAGTTGGTGTATAACCCACTATTCTACTGAGGGCAATCCCATATCACATGAAAGAACCTTGCACACTCGGCTAGACACCGTGGGCATTGGCCGTCCTGCCTCCTTCCCATACGCCATACCTTATTTTGATTATAATATACTCGGCAAAAAAAATTTTATCGAATTATTCTGAGCTTAGCGGATATGGTCCAACACCTGCCTGCTATTTTGTCTTTTTGCCACTCCTTGTCCGTTAGTGGACCAGCATTCTGGTGCCAGTTGTCCTGTAGGCTTGTGAGATGGTCCAGTGTGTTTACTACCAGTGATCTGTATTTACTGGAGACCCCTTTACTTCCCAGGTGTCCCATTGTCACCTTGGGCTCTATTGGGTTGAACACCGATACTTTTTTCATGAGAGGGTCATTTTGTGTAAGGGCATGTTAGAGTTGTAAATTGGGGTAGAATTGAGTTTTATGTAGCTGGAATTCCGTGGTCAATGTTGTCGAACGACTTGGCGTGATCTCCCAACCAAACATCTCATATTTTTTAAATACCAATCAAATCTCAGACATGGAAACCTTCCAGCCAGGATCCCCACCAAAGGGAAGTTTCATTAGTAATGGTGTTATTCCATGTGATGGATTAAGGGTGTTGTGCTAGTATGAGGTTAAAGCCAGAGTGGGCTCTAGTATTCCCTTGGGAACCAATAAGCCATAGTCATGTTGTAGGCGGTAGGTCAGTTCGTCTCGGTCCCTTAATATCTAGCCATTGATTACCACCAGTTGTGATACCCAGTAATACAGGCACATATCTGGGATCCCCTGCCCCCCCATCGAATGGGTCTTGTATGCATTTCATAAGGGAAACCTGGTGTTGTGGCCAGGCCAAAGCTATTTACTGAGTAGTGCAGCAATTTCAGAGAATTGGGGGTGGAAGGGAGGGGTGTATGGTGCAGGGGAAGTTTTGGAAGACGTATGAAAATCGCGGCAGAGCCACAGTTTTAAACAGGGCTCCACAACCCATAATCGATGAAAGGAGTTTGTCGCAGACCAAAATCTCCCTGCGCATGGTTTGCAGTAAGGGACCAATGTTGAAATTCCTGGATTGTTGTTGGTCTGTGGTGAATTATATACCCAAGTATTTAAAGGGTCTGTCTGTCGGTCAGTGTAAGGGGCCAGGCAGTAGCAACGGTGGAGCAAGGGCCCGCTACAGGGACGTATTTGGATTTATTATGGTTTGTGTAGGCCAGAAGCATCTCCATAGATATGCAGCATGTCCAGCAATCTGGGGTTGGATTGCTCTGTTCTCTGCAAATAGACTAGAAGGTTATCTGCATAGAGGGGCATTAAATATTTGCTTTTAGTCACAGCGGACACCCAATAGTTGGGCATCTCAACCGATCCAGTCCACTAGTGACTCAGCCACAAGTACAAAGAAGAGAGGGCATCCCTGCCCGGCTCTCCTCTCAATTGAGAATGGAGAGGACAGAGCACCATTGACCCAGACCCGTGGCCAGGCTTTATAGTAGAGCATTGGATGATTTGTAAGAAGCTGGGTCCGAAGTACATCCTGCAGAGGGGCTAGCAAAGAGGAGTAACATTTGAAGAATTTGGCTGGACTAAGCGCACTCTTGAGGAATGAAGTGCAATTTTTTTAAGGTATTACAGTTTTGAAGTTTGCATCCCACATTAGGTCTAGTTTCCCTATCTTGGCTTTCATATAGACTATGGGTCTGACTTAAATGTTGGTGGAAAGGGAACTCTGTCCCAACAGCGACGGAGTTCCCTTCCCACCAATATTATGGTTTGCCAGCCTGATTTTGATTTGGGCGGACTATAGTTTGACGACAGCGGAGACTACTCAGTCTCCACCATGGTCAAACTTTTCCGATGCAGTAAGGGCCATCGGAGATTTTTGCTATATGTCCACCCACCTAATTTAACTGGGCTGACATATAGTCCTTTTTTATACCTGTTACGGCCAGGAAAAACCTTGTGGTAAGGGGCATTCATAAGTGCACAGTGACACCCTGGCCATGGAATGCAACTGCAAGGGTGGCATTATTTTTTTTTTTTTTTTTTTTTTATTGTGAAAAGAAAAATCCTGCTTTGGGACTTTCTTTTTGGAAAAGAAAAGAAATTTGTAACTGTGCCGTATGGCTCCGTCATGTTTGACGTATGCCTTCCGGCAAGTTTCAGTGCATTTTCAGGAACCGCCTTAACGGCGGTTCCTGTCAATGCTTGAAATGTCTAATGGATATTTCAAAATTTGGCTGTCTGCCCTGGTGGAGGACGGGCCGACTGCCAACCTATAAATGAGTCCTTATGTCTTCAATAGGGGTTGTGGGGGTTTAGGTTAGTGTGGGATTTGTATCTGTTGTAGCCCATCTGGGGCAATGCTTGTAGGAAAGTGCCCCCTTTTTAGGTCTCGCCTGAGCCAGCGCATGCGCTGCTCTGGCGAGAGTTTTAGTAAGCGGGTTTTGGAAGTGCAAACAGCAGTGGCTTTTGCTGGCGACCAGCTTGCGTTCACGGGAGCGTGCACGCGCGTCACGGGTCATTAAGTGCATCGCGATCACTTTCACGGCTTTGAAGTAAAGAAATAGATTTTTCTATTTCTTTACTTTTGCTATAATCGCGGCACCCGCGCTTTACTTTTAACATTAAAAGTAAAGCGCCGGTGCCGCGATTATAGCAAAAGTAAAGAATAGATTATTTTTCTATTTCTTTACTTTTGCTATAATCGCGGCACCCGCGCTTACTTTTAACATTAAAGTAAAGCGGGTGCCACGATTGTAGCAAAAGTAAAGAAATAGAAAAATCTATTCTTTACTTTTGCTATAATCGCGGCACCCGCGCTTTACTTTTAATGTTAAAGCGCTTTACTTTTAATGTTAAAGTAAAGCGCGGGTGCCGCGATTATAATGGTGTAGCCAATAGGTCTCGCTTTTGGGACCTTATAAGTATTTAGTTATGCAACTGTTGCATGGCTAAACACTTATAAGGTCCCAAAGGCGAGACCTATTGGCTATGCCAATGCTTGTTGACATGGTCACCCCCACTTATTGCCTGGTATTTTGATTTCAACTAGAAGCGCACTGGGTTCCTACTAACCAGGTCCCCAGTGCCAGATTTCTTTCCCAAACTGTACAATTGTTTCCTCACACTCTGTAAGTTCCTCATGAATGGTTACCTCTGGTACCTAGGGCTTGATGTACTAAAGAAGGGTCTCTCAGGGCTGCGGCACGAACTGTGCCACCCTAGGAGACCCCTCATCAAACACATGCAACACCCACTGCAGGCTGCGTGTTTTGATGCAGACACAAGTGAAAACACAACATGGCACTCATCCCTGTGTGCTATGTCCCCTACTACTGCATGTAATATTTTTAGGACCCCCCCCACTACAGCAGGCATTACATCCCTGCATTATATTACATGTGAGGGTCTATTGCTACCATTGCATGTGAACTGGGTAGCCATATCTGAAAGAGACAATTAGTTATGGATTCCTCACCTTAGAATTACCCCCAGGCGTCAGACTGGATCTGGAGAATTCTTTTCTCAGCAGTACCCCTGCTCGTCGATAGGTGGCGTCGGTCGACTCCGCGTTCGTCGTTGGCATTGTGGTCGCCTGAATGACGTCGCAGTATCTACTTAGACGCCGCCCTCGCGCGCTGACGTCAGTTCTTTCTTTTTCCGCGCCAGCCAGCGCAGATCCGCAGAGCGGTACCTCGAGGCACTTTTTGACTCAGTTTTTGCGACTTTTGTCAACACCTTTTCTGAGTCGTTCGATTCCTGGTGCACGGAGGGATGTCACGTCGAACTGGCTTCAAGACTTGCGACTCCTGTCGCAAATTGATGTTGGTCACGGACCCGCACCTCGTGTGCCTTTGGTGCTTGGAGCGCGACCACGACCCGAAGTCGTGCTCCGAGTGCCGGGCCATGAACCCGAAGTCTTTGCGGGAGCTTCCCGAAAGCTTCTCAAGGCCCGCCAGTTCGCTCCGCGCCGTTCGAGGCCCTGATCGGGAGGGAGGTCGCGGAGCCACCACCACCACTCGTCATCGAAAGCTTCGGGTAAGTCGAAGCAGAAGAAGAAGGCGAAGAAGCATCGTCGCTCTTCGTGTTCTCCCTGTCCGTCGGCAGACGCGACGCGGGAAGCGGAAGGTAGTCATCCGGCTCCGCCGTGGAGCCTATTGGGTCGACTCTGGCCTTCCCTCCCTTTCCGGGAGCCGGAGCGACTCCTGCCCAGCTTCGCACCTTTTACGAAGCCTTACATTCCATCTTTGGGCAGTCCAACTCCGCCGGCGCGCCCTCGGGCCCGCAGACTCTGGCGCAGGCTTTGGCGCCGCAGGGCCCCCCAAGGATCCAGGCTTGGATCCGGATCGGCGCCGGTCGACCTCGTGACACCTCCTCCAGTGCTGAATCCAGTGACAACACCTCCGCCCCCTCCTACGCCGGTTGTGTCCCCAGCCGACGTCGACCCCAGCCTCCCCCTCGATGTAGACACGGACCGGCGCTGACCGGTACTTTTGTACTCCTGTTCTCCCGTGGTGTTTCCTATCGCTCTGAGTGGCTACCAGGGGAGGGTGAGGAGGACTGGGAGGAGTCTGTGGACCCTTTAGCAGACCAGTTAGAGGAACCGGACTGGAGAGAGGAGTTGGATGATGCCAGTGGTCTGGACACCTTCCCAGACCTTGGCATGCTTTCTCCCCCTACCGTGGCTACGGAGGAGGGTGCATCTTACGCAGTGGTGTTGCGTAGGGCGGCTGAGGCCTTAAACCTCGAGCTTCCTACGGTGTGGGGGTCAGGACCAACCTCCTGACCGAGGTGCTTCAGCTGGTAACGGCCTCTTCGGAGCCCCTGCTGCCGTTCAATGAGGCCCTTACGGGCATCCTTTTGGGCACTTGGTCCAAGCCCAACACAGGGGCTCCTGTGGATAGGATGATTGCCCGACGCCACCGCCCGGCCCCGGGCGACCCCATTTTCCTCTCTCACCACCTCACCCCTGAGAGCTTGGTAGTCCAAGCCTCGACTTCCAAGGGCGCACCACCTGATAGGGAATCGAAGAAGCTGGACCACCTTGGGAAGAAGATGTTTTCTTCCTCCAGCTTGGGACTGTGGTCGGTGAACACCGCATGTGTCTTGGGCCGTTACTCCCACTCTGTGTGGGACACTGTTGCACAGGTGCTGCCACAGTGCCTGGAAGAGTCCTGGGCCGTGCTCTCCCTTGCAGTTGCCGATGGGAGAGACGCAGCAAAGTTCGCCATCCGATGTGGGCTGGACACCGCCGACTCACTAGGCAGGGCGATTTCCACGTCGGTAGCCCTTAGACGCTACGCCTGGTTGAGGTCTACTGGCTTTTCGGGGGATGTCCAAGCTACGCTTTTGGAGATGCCCTTTGATGGCCGTCGTTTGTTTGGCGACAAGGCGGACAACGCGCTTGAGTGCTTTAAGGACTCCCGGGCTAAGGCCAGGTCCTAGGGCCTCGCATCCACCTCCCGCCCAGCGCAGTCTGCTTTTTGCCTCTTTCGTGGCTACAGAAGGGGTGCCCCACCACGTCCCGCCCAGAGCCACAGGCCTGCGCAAGCTGTCTAGCCTCTGCGTGGCTGGGGACGTGGGACCCACCGTCGTGGGTCTGGGGGCCAGCGGGCAGGCCAGTCCACCAGCGCCCCCTCTGCAGCAGCCTCCAAGCCCTCCTAGTCCGACCTTTCAGGGCCACAATTTGCCAGTGGGCGGCAGGATTCGCCATCACCTCCCCCACTGGCTCAACATCACGTCGGACAGGTGGTTTTTGCAGATAGTCGGAAGGGGCTACTCCCTCCCCTTCGAGATTACCCCTCCTTCCATGCCACCTCAGACCCATCACATGTCTGAGGATTACTTGGCCCTTCTCCAACAGGAAGTTACGGCTCTCTTGGCCAAGGGAGCCATCGAGCGAGTTCCTGCCCCAGAAGTAGGTCATGGTTGTTATTCCCACTACTTTCTGGTGCCCAAGAAGGAAAAGGGCCTGCGTCCTATCTTGGATCTCCGGAACGTCAACCGCTTCCTCCGGAAGGAGAAGTTCGAAATGTTGACACTGGCTCAGGTCCTGTCTGCTCTCGACCCTGGAGACTGGATGGTAGCGTTGGACTTGCAGGATGCTTATTTTCACATCCCCGTCCTGGCGGCCCATCGGCGTTACCTACGGTTCACGGTAGGCCACGAGCACTTTCAGTTTACCGTGCTCCCCTTTGGCCTTACCAGCGCCCCTCAGGTGTTCATGAAAGTGATGGCGGTGGTCAAAGCTCATCTGCCAGATCAGGGGTTCCAGTCTTCCCCTATCTCGACGACTGGAAGTTGCAGGCGGGCTCGCCCCAGGCTGTCGTCTCCCACCTCCAGACTACGGCCGACCTCCTGCATTCGCTGGGGTTCACCATCAATGTGCCAAAGTCACACCTGATTCCCTCTCAGAAGTTAGTTTTCATTGCAGCGGTTCTGGACACAGCGCAGTTTCGGGCTTATCCTCCCGAGCAGCGAGTCCGGGATATTCGGGCTATGATTAGAATCCTTCATCCTCTATCCCGGGTTTCGGTCAGAATGACCCTAAGGCTACTGGGCCTCATTGCCTCCTGCATCCTGCTGGTGGACTATGCCAGGTGGCATATGCGGGTTCTGAAGCGGGAGCTGAAGTTCCAGTGGGCACAGCATCAGGGGAATCTTTCTGATTGCGTCCAGATCTCGGAGGGCACTGCACGCCAATTGCAGTGGTGGCTTACGAACCGGTATTGGGTCAACGGCAGATCCCTCTCCCTTCCCCAACCAGAGTTCACAGTGGTGACAGATGCATCACTGCTGGGGTGGGGCGGCCACACCGCCATGTGGTGTTGCAACAAACAGGGCGGGGTGGGGTCGTGGACCCTATGTCAAGAGGCTCTCCGCCTTTGGACATGGCTGGAACATCAGGGCATATCTCTGGTGGTTCAACATCTGGCAGGTTCTCTGAGCGTCAGGGCGTACGAACTCAGCCGCAGGTGCATGATGGATCACGAATGGTGTCTTCACTCGGAGGTGGTGCAAGGTCTCTTTCAGCAGTGGGGAGAGCCTTGGTTAGATCTATTCGCCACCGAAGAGAACGCGCAATGTCAGCAGTTCTGCGCGTTGGAATTTCCAAGGCGGCCCTCGCTAGGCGACGCTTTTCGTCGCGAGTGGAGTTGCGGTCTTCTATACGCCTTTCCGCCTATACCACTTCTGCCCAGAGTGCTGAAGAAGATCAAGCGCGACCGGGCCCAAGTCATTCTTGTGGCCCCAGATTGAGCACGAAGAGTCTGGTATCCCGAGCTATTACACATGGCCATCGATTCTCCAATCAGACTGCCTCTTCGGGAGGATCTTCTGTCGCAGCAGCAGGGGACGGTCCTCCACCCGAACCTGTCCTGCCGCCACCTCCTTGCGTGGAGATTAAGCGGCGACAGTTGACAGCTTTCGACCTTCCTCCCGAAGTCTGTAATGTTATTTTGGCAGCCAGGCGTCCCTCCACCAAAATGGTATACACCTGTAGATGGAACAAGTTTGTGGCATGGTGCGCAGCAAAGGCTGTGGATCCCCTTTCTGGCCCCCTTTCAGAAGTTCTCCTCTTCATTCTTTCTTTGGCCCAGCAGGGCTCTGCTCTGGGCACTCACAAAGGCCATCTTTCGGCCTGCCTTCGGCTGCCTGACCAGCCTTCTCTGTTCAAGTCTCCTATTGTAATTTGCTTCCTTAAGGGCATTACTCACTTGTTTCCTCCTACTCCTTTCGTAATTCCCCAGTGGGACTTGAACCTGGTTCTCACTTATCTTATGTGCGCTTCTTTCGAGCCACTACATAACTGTCCTCTCAGACTTCTGACCCTTAAAACTGTCTTTCTGGTTGCCATCACCTCTGCTCGCAGGGTGAGTGAGCTTCAAGCCCTCTCTTCTAAGCCTCCTTTCCTGGCTGTTTATCCGGACAAAGTTGTCCTCCGCACTAGGCCTTCTTTCCTTCCCCAAGTGGTTACCTCTTTCCATATAGGACAGACCATCACTTTGCCCACCTTCTTTCCGCCTCCGCATCCTTCTAAAGAGGAAGAGAGGCTCCCCCGTCTGAATCCAAAACGTGCACTTTCGTTCTATCTGTATCGCACAAAACAATTCCGGGTGGAGGACCAGCTCTTTGTTAGCTATGTAGGTGCCAAGATAGGTCGGGCCGTGCAAAAAACGAACCACCTCCCGATGGGTCGTTCTGTGCTAAATCTGCTATTCCTTAGCGAAAAAGGAACCTCCAGTGGGGTTGCGTGCCCATTCCACCAGGGCGACTGCAGCCACTACTGCTTTGGGACGTGGAGTCCCCCTTTTTGACATCTGCCAGGCAGCTACGTGGGCTTCACTGCACACGTTTACCAAACACTACTGCCTGGACAGCCAAGTCCGGAGAGACGGCTTCTTCGGCCGTTCAGTTCTCCAGGACTTTCTGGTGTGAACTTGGTTCGCAGACCCACCACCGGGGTTAGTTTTGCTGGGGTATCTATTCTAAGGTGAGGGATCAATAACTAATTGTCTCTTTCAGATGAACAAGTTACTTACTTTCAGTAACGATATATCTGTAAGAGACATAGATTAGTTATGGATACCTCACCGCCCCACCCATCCTCCCCGTTCTGCGAACTGATTTTTAGGGTAAGGGACTCTTTCAGGGCCCTAGTTTTTGTGCACCAGTGGTCAGTGTCTTGCATGGCTCTGCGCTTCTGGCGTGCAATGTCGTGTAAAGAACAGACATCAGTGCACGAGGGCGGCGTCTAAGTAGATACCGCGACGTCATTCCGGCGACCACAACGACGAACGCAGAGTCGACCGACGCCACCTATCGACACGCAGGGATACTGCTGTGGAAAAAATTCTCCGGATCCAGTCTGACTCCTGGGGGTAATTCTAAGGTGAGGAATCCATAACTAATCTATGTCTTACAGATATATCGTTACCGAAGGGAAGTAACTTGTTCCTTAAAACATGTGCTAGACGCTGGTGGAAACGAGTTCCCCAGCTACATGATGGCTTCACTGAAAATAGTCGGGCAAGACACCAGCTCCTGGTGTCTTGCCTGACTGGTTTCTGCCAGCTTGCCACCAGAGACAAGTGTCTGACCCTCAAGAGTGAGAACTTTTGCTTTCAGGAGGTCAGAAATAAAGCCTGCTTGGGAAGAGGGTGATAACACCTCCTCACACAGGATGACCTGCTGATTTGCACACTCAGGCCAGCAAACTTCAAGGAAGCCCCCACCATTGAAATATGAGTCTGGCTCCTCTCACAGGAGAGGAAGCCGACCCCCTTTGGCCAGAGCCCTTTATCAACTGGACAGGTGGGAAAATTATCTGGTCAGGTAGGCGTGCCCACCCCCAGGCTAGTACCACCCCTCAGGTGGCCTAACCTAAAGTGGACACGACTTTTCAGAGTTGGCCATCTTTGTGATGGCAAAATCTGAAAGAGACACGTTAGTGACAGATTCCTTACCTTAGAATATCCCCAGGCGTCAGGCTGGATCCGGAAAGTTTTGCGTAGCAGTACCCTTGCGCGTCGGTAGGCGCCGTCGTGCGGCTCCGCGTCCGTCATCGGCGTCGTGATCGCCGGGATGACGTCGCGGGCAGTACTTAGATGCCGCCCCTGCGCGCTGACGTCAGTTCTTCTTTTTCCGCACCAGTAAGCGCAGATCCGGGAAGAGCAGTGCCCTAGTCAATTTTTGACTAACTTTTTTGTGAATTTTTTTCACTGTTTCTTTTCGAGTCTATCGACTCCTAGGTGTCGTAGGGATGCCCGGCTTCAAGCCATGCGACGCCTGTGGTCGAATGATGTCGATCACAGACCCGCATCTAGAGAGTCTTTTCTGTCTCGGCCGAGACCACGACACGAAGTCGTGCCCTGACTGCCGGAAACTTCACCCGAAGGCTTTGCGAGAGCGGTCTCGAAAGCTACTCGAGGTCCGGCAGTCGGCCCCGCGCCGCACCAAGCCCCGGTCCCGGGAGTGGTCGAGGGGCCGGTCGCGGAGTCCCCGCCGGTCGTCGGAGTCCAAGTCTTCGCGCTCCTCGGGTAAGTCGAAGCACAAGAAGTCTAAGAAGCATCATCGCTCTAAGACTTCGCCTCGCCGGTCTCGCGACTCGGCTGAGGCCCCTGTCGGCACCGTCCCCGCGGCCCCGGACGTGCCTGTGGAGCCGCCCCGCATTACCCGTCCTTTCCGGGTTCGGGGCGACTCCGGACAAAATACAGGAATTCCTGTCGGCCATGGCCCGCCTCTTCGGGCCTCAAGGTCCCTCCGGTGCGCCTTCGGGCCCCGCGGGCCCTGATGGGGTTGCTCCGGCGTCGCCGACGACTCCAGTCCCGGCGCCACCTGTCCCACCAGCCTTCATCCCGGCCTCAACTCTGGCCCCGGCCTCGATCCCGGCTCCGGTGGTACCGCAACCCCCATCGACGCCGGTTGACCTAACCACGCCGACGCCGATGTCCCCGGTGCCGTTCCTGACGCCGTCCGGGGCTCCGGACGGCGTCGTTCCCCGGCTCTCTCCGGCTCCGGACATGGAGCCGGACCGACGTCGCTTGACGCCGGCTCCGGCGCCGATGAGACCTTGGATCCCAAATGTCCCTCCTCCTCCATATTTTGAACCAGAGGAGGACCAAGAGAGCTGGGAGGGGTCGGAAGACCCTCTCACACAACAGTGTGAGTATGATCAGGACTGGGCTGAGGAACTTGGGGATGCCAGTGGTCTAGACACTTCCCCTGACACTGGCATGCTGTCTCCTCCCGTGGCTACGGAGGAGGGAGCTAATTTCGCAACTGTGTTGCGTAGAGCAGCTGGAGCCTTGCATCTCCAATTGCCTACTGTGGCTGTCAGGACTAATCTCCTGACGGAAGTGCTTCAGCCGGCAGCTTCCTCCACGGAGACTGTGCTGCCGTTTAATGATGCACTCACTGACGTTCTTTTGGGCGCCTGGTCCAAGCCCACCACAGCGGCTCCTGTGGATAGGAACGTGGCCCGACACCATCGCCCTGCTCCGGGCGACCCCTTGTTTCTCTCCCAACATCCCACCCCCGAGAGCTTGGTTGTCCAAGCCTCTGCCTCCCAAACCGCCTTCCCTTACGCCCCTCCGGATAGGGAATCCAAACGCCTGGACCAATTTGGGAAGAAGGCTTTTTCTTCCTCCAATGCTGGCTTGCGGTCCGTCAACACTGCTTGCCTTTTGGGCCGATATACCCACTCCCTGTGGGATTCGGTGGCGGCTGTTTTGCCACAGTGTTCTGAGGAGGTCCAGACACTGCTTACCCGCGCCATTGCGGAAGGAAGAGATGCGGCTAAATACACCATACGTTGTGGCCTTGATACCGCCGGCTCGCTGGGCAGATCGCTTGCAACGACGGTGGCGCTACGTCGCCACGCCTGGCTGAGGACAACTGGTTTCTCGGGTGATGTCCAGAATACACTAATGGACATGCCCTTTGATGGAGTCGGTCTTTTTGGTTCCAAAGCAGACCATGCGCTGGAGCGTTTTAAGGACTCACGGGCTACTGCCAAGTCCCTGGGCCTATCTGTTGTGCGCCCTCCGCTAACCTCTGCTTTTCGCCCCTTTCGTGGCCACGGAAGGGGCACCCAGTCACGTCAGCTGCCCAGCCACCGGCCCGCGCAGCAAGCGTCTTCGCATGGCCGAGGACGTGGATACCGCCGTGGCGGTTCGGGCAACCAGCGTGCGGGTCAGGCCACTACCTCCAACCCGTCCGCGGCCTCCAAGCCCTCCTAGTCCTTCCTTTCAGGTGCACAGCACGCCAGTAGGGGGCAGGGTCCGCCATCACCTTCACCACTGGCGTCCCATCACCTCGGACAGGTGGGTCTTGGACATTGTCCGAAGGGGCTACTCCCTCCCCGTCGAGACCACACCCCAGCCATGCCACTTCAATTCCACCGCATGTCAGGGGATCACTTGGTGCTTCTGCAGAAGGAAGTCAGGGCCCTCTTGGCCAAGAGGGCCATCGAGCGTGTTCCGACCCCAGAAGTAGGGCGTGGTTGCTACTCCCACTACTTTCTGGTGCCCAAAAAGGACAAGGAGGACATGCGTCCTATCTTGGACCTCCGGAACGTCAATCGCTTCCTCCGGAAGGAGAAGTTCAAGATGCTCACCCTAGCTCAGGTCTTGACTGCCCTCGACCCTGGAGACTGGATGGTAGCGTTAGACTTGCAGGACGCTTATTTCCACATCCCCGTACTGCCGGCCCACTGGCGTTACCTACGGTTCACGGTAGGCCTCGAGCATTTTCAGTTCACCGTGCTCCCCTTTGGCCTTACAAGTGCCCCTCGGGTGTTCACAAAAGTGATGGCGGTCGCAGCTCATCTGCGCCGGGCAGGGGTTCCAGTCTTCCCCTACCTCGACGACTGGCTGCTGAAGGCGGGCTCGTCCCAGGCAGTCGTCTCCCACCTCCAGACTACGGCCGAACTCCTGCACTCGCTGAGGTTCTCCATCAATGTGCCGAAGTCGCATCTGATTCCTTCTCCACAGCTCCTTTTCATCGGAGCAGTTCTGGACATGACGCAGTTTCGGGCCTCTCCTCCCGAACGGCGAGTCCGGGATATTCAGGCTATGATTCCAATCTTTCAGCCTTTATCCTGGGTTTCGGTACGGATGACCCTGAGGCTGCTGGGCCTCCTGGCCTCCTGCATCCTGCTGGTCGATCATGCCAGATGGCATATGCGGGCTCTGCAGTGGGACCTGAAGTTCCAGTGGGCGCAGCACCAGGGCAACCTGTCCGATCACGTCCAGATCTCTGAGGGGGCGGCAAAACAGTTGCAGTGGTGGCTCTCGAACCGGCAATGGGTCATGGGCAGATCCCTCTCCCTTCCCCAGCCAGAGCACACAGTTGTGACGGACGCGTCCCTTCTGGGATGGGGCGGTCACATGGGAGAGGCGGAGATCAGAGGCCTCTGGTCTCCGGCGGAGTCCCGGCTCCACATCAACCTTCTGGAGCTCCGGGCGATCCGACTTGCACTAAAGGCATTCCTTCCCTCTGTCAAAGGGAAGGTAGTGCAGGTGTTCACAGACAACACCACCGCCGTGTGGTACTGCAACAAACAAGGCGGGGTGGGGTCGTGGACCCTCTGTCAGGAGGCTCTGCGCCTCTGGACATGGCTGGAACATCAGGGCATGTTCCTGATGGTTCAACACCTGGCAGGTTCTCTAAACGCCAGGGCGGACGAACTCAGCCGCAGGTGCATGATGGATCACGAATGGCGTCTTCACTCGGAAGTGGCGCAAGGTCTCTTTCTGCAGTGGGGAGAGCCTTGGTTAGAACTATTCTCCACCGAAGAGAACGCGCAATGTCATCCGTTCTGCGCGTTGGAATTTCCAAGGCGGCACTCGCTCGGCGACGCTTTTCGTCGTGAGTGGAGTTGCGGTCTGTTGTACGCCTTTCCGCCTATACCACTTCTACCCAGAGTGTTGAAGAAGATTCGGCGCGACCGGGCCCAAGTCATCCTTGTGGCTCCGGACTGGGCTCGAAGAGTTTGGTATCCCGAGCTACTCAGTATGAGCGTCGATCCCCGATCCGTCTGCCTCTTCGGGAGGATCTTCTGTCGCAGCAGCAGGGGACGGTCCTCCACCCGAACCTGTCCAGCCTCCACCTGCTTGCGTGGAGATTGAGCGGCGGCAGTTGATTCCTTTCGACTTGCCTCCCGAAGTTTGTGATGTGATTCTGGCAGCCAGGCGTCCCTCCACTAAGGTGGTATACGCCTGCAGGTGGAACAAGTTTGTGGCATGGTGCACAGCAAAGGCTGTGAATCCCCTCTCTGCCCCTCTTTCTGAGGTTCTTCTGTTCCTTCTTTCACTGGCCCAACAGGGTTCTGCCCTGGGTACCATCAAGGGCTATCTTTGTGCCATTTCGGCCTTCCTCAGGCTTCCTGATCAGCCCTCCCTTTTCAAGTCCCCTGTTAACAGATTCCTTAAAGGCATTACACACCTCTTCCCTCCTGTTCCGTTTGTGATGCCTCAGTGGGACTTGAACTTGGTTCTTACCTTTCTCATGTGCGCTCCCTTTGAGCCTTCTACATAACTGTCCTCTTCGTCTTCTGACTCTGAAGACAGCCTTTCTGGTGGCCATCACCTCCGCTCGGCGGGTGAGTGAGCTCCAGGCTCTATCATGCAAACCTCCCTTTCTGTCCGTCCATCCAGACAAGGTTGTTCTTAGGACGCGTCCGTCCTTCTTGCCAAAGGTGGTTACTGCCTTCCACATTGGGCAGACCATCACTTTGCCCACCTTCTTTCCGCCTCCGCATCCTTCCAGAGAGGAAGAGAGGCTCCACCGTCTGGACCCAAAACGTGCGCTTTCCTTTTATATCAACCGCACACAACACTTCCGGGTAGATGACCAGCTCTTTGTTGGCTACGTGGGCGCCAAAAAAGGTCGGGCGGTGCACAAGAGAACCATCTCCCGCTGGGTAACCTTGTGCATCAAAGCCTGTTATTCCTTGGCTAAGAAGGAGCCTCCTGTTGGGCTGCGTGCCCATTCCACCAGGGCAACGGCTGCTACCACGGCTTTAGGCCGCGGTGTTCCGCTGCAGGATATCTGTCAGGCAGCTACGTGGGCCTCGCTGCACACGTTTACAAAGCATTACTGCCTTGACAGTCCGGTCCGGAGGGACGGCTTCTTTGGCCGTTCTGTCCCCCGGGACTTCCTTGTCTGATCTTTGTTCCCAGACCCACCACCGAGGTTGGTATTGCTGGGGTATCTATTCTAAGGTAAGGAATCTGTCACTAACGTGTCTCTTTCAGATGCACAAGTTACTAACTTGTGTAACGATATATCTGTAAGAGACAGTAGTTGGTGACAGATTCCTTACCGCCCCACCCATCCTCCCCGTTCTGCGAACTGATTTCTAGGGTTAAGGACATCCCTTTCAGGGCCCTAGTATTTTTCAGACACCTATGTCAGCTTCTTGCATGGCTCTGCGTTCCTGGCGCGCAAAGTCGTGTACAGAACTGACGTCAGCGCGCAGGGGCGGCGCCTAAGTACTGCCCGCGACGTCATCCCGGCGATCACGACGCCGACGACGGACGCGGAGCCGCACGACGCCGCCTACCGACGCGCAAGGGTACTGCTACGCAAAACTTTCCGGATCCAGCCTGACGCCTGGGGATATTCTAAGGTAAGGAATCTGTCACTAACTACTGTCTCTTACAGATATATCGTTACACAAGTTAGTAACTTGTGCTTTAGGAATTCTGGGACAGGGCTATACCCACTTCCCACAGGAAGTGATCATATAGGGGTGTAGTGACCCCAAAGGTCAGTAGTCCATTGACTATTACCCTAGACTCCCCTAACGCCCTTTCTTCAGTATTGAGGCGAGCCCCTAGCACCAGAAAATCAGATCCTGCCGACCTGAAAGAAGAAGACCGATGTGAAGAGTTGTACAGAGCAAGAACAGAAGACCCTGTCGTGCTTTTAATTTGACACAATAGGACACACCTAAACCCAGCACTCCAGAGAGGAGGCAAATGCACTGCTGCACCTTTAAATAACACGTAAAACAGCACTCCCAAAAGACAAGGCGATAAAACAAGACCCAGCACACTCTTAAGGCAAGGCAAGAAAACAAATCCAGTTGCATTTAAAGTAACACACTTATTTATTAATTCAATACTTTGAAAAGGAAGGCAAAATCTATCGGTCAATGCAGACTCCCAAGTAACTTGGGCACAAAACCAGAATACCATGTAGCATATATACATGGAACAGAGAAACGTAGAAATGATATACATAAAGTAACACCTCACCGATCATTCATGCAACATCCCTGCCAACTCAAGCTGGAGGAGCCCTTCGACAGCACAGGCTGGAGTTCGATCGGGACTCAAATCTAGATTCTCTTGTGATGACACATCTGCCCCACACGTGAGCTCCCATCTGCCTGTCACGATCCCCCACCTTTAATACCTTTTACTCAACTTGAGGCGAAGGTTCTAGAAACCTCGCCCCCTTTCTTCTGTTACGAAAAACCGAGCTGACCGTACTGGTCTGTGTCAAGGTCAAGACAGAAGCTGGCCAGGCCCCTGTATTTTGACTCCGAGACAGAGCTGTACATTCCACACATTCCCTGAAAGGTACCAAGCACGCATTCCACACAACATGTTTCAGTTCACTCTGATCGGTGAGGAGCGAAAACAAGTGAAGAGCGGAAACATCCCCTCCCCACTTTGCAGCTACATGCGAGCACAGAAAATGGAATCTGTTACACAAGATGGAATCAGCACAGAAAATGGAGTCAGCTATGCAAAATGGAGTCAGTGGTCAATATATCATTCTTAATAGCGCTACAGACCCATCAACTGACTTGGTGCCCCATGGCGGCCTGCCTGCTGAGTTCGACAATTGCGCAAAAGACGACTTGTCCTGCTGCTGCTGAGTCCCCTAAGCCCGGGAGAGCTGCCAGCACTTTACCCTGGAACCAAGTACTCGAGTGAAACAGCAGACCTGCTTCCCTACAGGCACCCAAAAAGTACTGAGAGGACTTAAAGACCCTGAAACCTGATGCCTAAGGACGCCACTGCAACTGTTGCTCCAAGCCCAAGTTGAAGTGGGACAATGGTGCCAGCCCTCCAGACATAGAGTCCACCTTGGTTTCTTCCCTAGTGAACTCCCCAACATCGCCTGCAGCCTCTGTTCGCAGGCCCCCTCTACAGCGACTGCTTCCGGTAAGGAAAACCCGATTCCTAAGGATACCTCTGCAGGCCTGTAGAGAGGAGGACCTAATGTGTCCCTACTTACCAGAGCATCATGATGCCTGATCCTCCCCGTTGGTTCAGCCCGACTGGCCTGTCAATCAAAGACTGCAGTCTCTTTATGCGAAGACCGATCCACAAAGACTAACAGTGGGCACCCAACTCTGTTTTGCATCCCTGCACCTGCCCGCCCTAGTGCTGCTGGTGGTGTATTGCTGGTGCTGCCTTGGATCTTGCCCACCACTCACCTTAAGACCCGGAGATTTGTCCCGTAAGTCGCTGTACTGTACCTGAATGCTGTACTTGATCTTCCCATACGATAACCATTACAGCTTCTGAAAATTGCACTAATTTTTAAATGCAGAAGTATTTAAATTTAAAAACTTCATCATCGAACTGGTTCTAGTGCCTAGATATATATAAAGATAAGTGTTCTTTTTATAAATTGGTGTGGATCTCGTTATTGAGTCATGTGCATAATTTATTGACTATTGTGTGTATTTACGGATGCCTTACACTCCAACCTGTTAAGCCTAAGGCTGCTCGACCACACTACCCCCTTATAAAAGCAACTTGTGATTGCTAGAGCAAGCTCCAGTCCACTCGTAAGGGAACCCCTGTACTCTTTGCACAATATATTTCATTTTGATATATCATATAAAGAGGCAGCTTCCTACAATGTTGATTGTCTTTGATGGATTTGACACTTGTCCCCTGTGGCACACAGGTTTATTGTGATATTGGCATATGTATATAGGTGTGTGAATCTGTGATCTATAAATGGTATCGCTTGATGTAGATGTTCAAGAGGGGAGAGGAAAGAGAAGTGAGCCTTGAGAGCTTCTGCATGTAACAGATCTGGATGTGGAGAATAAGTCTTCAGGTCTAGCTTTTTACTGCTGTTTAAGATCAGTGATTTGACCCAGTTAAGGCAGTTGTCAGGCATATTAGCCATTGCCTGCAGGAAGTGGAACAGTAGATTGTACTTTACTGTACCAAAGGTGTCTGGACTTGACAGACTACATGGTACATGCAATATTCCACCGCTCCTACACTGAAAAGATCTGGAAGGGTTGAAAGTCAGTGTTGCAAGGGCCCTGTGACACTCTACTACTTAGCGTCTCATTCTGATGACGTAATCGTTTTTCCTGCTCAGAAGAGTCTTGTCGGAAGTCTCCTGACATGTGCACTCCATGTTTTAATGTATTGCTCATCAAAAAAATACTAGACTCTGTTGGTAATAGGTGTGCACACAGTGTTATTCCTTTTATTTTAGTTGACTAGCATCCTCTTTACCTGGCAATGACACAACTAAAAGTTATTGCCAGCTGATTGATAGTAATTGAGTTCTAGCTGTTTTAATTGAACTCCTCAGTGGACGACCGCCTACTATCTTTAGCTGTCCTTGTATAAATGTGTGTGGTCTATCGTGACTGGGCCTCTTGATTGCTTGCGGTTTGTGTTATAGTTGTGCCCATGAGAATGGGGGGAAGGGGGATGCCTTTTGGTTTCAGTATCCATGTATACATGCAGCTTTGAATGCTGTAAAGTTCTCCATAGGGTTTAGTGGTTGTCAGAGCTGCTCTCTACCCTTTCCATGCCTGTCCCTTCACTGCAGTTTCCTTCTCCACTTCCCTGCAGAAGCCCTTGTCAAGCCAAGTATGTGTGTTTGGAAATCACTTTCTCTTAGTAGGTGTAGGTAGTGCTGATCTTAGTATGAGGGTCCAGTGACCTTGTTTGGTGTATTTTCTTTCCTCTGAGCTGTGATGATCAAGGTGTAATGTGTACACTGCTGCCTCCTTAGTTCCCCTGAAAGCGGTGCTAATATGAGTATGAGAGTCTATGCTTCTGCACTTAGGTAGCTGCTGTTCCTTTTTGCATGACCAGGCAGTTCCGAACACAGTAGAGAAGTATAGTAGGTGCTGCTGGGCAGGTACCATATGTGCAGATAGACGACAGTGATACTGAGCCAGGTCACATCAAGGCCTAGCAGGCACCTAACTCTCAGGGTCCTTGAACAAAGCAAACACGAGGAGGAGCAGAACCCTAGAAAGAAGGGATTAAAAAGAAAAAAACACAGTGCACAAGCAATAATTGACAGCTTATAGCAGTAAGTCACACTTAATTTGAGATGTTCGCTGCCTACCATTTGCTTTCTTGAGGCTCATCGTGAAAGAGGTACACATGGATTACAGCTTGCTGAGGCAGGCACACTTGGGTTGAGGGGCTAACAGGTAAGTGACTGGAGGCGAACTGTAGCCTCAGTGCTGTTATTGGGCAGGAACATTTCTGGAGATGAGATCAGAAGATGGTCCACGAATGTAGGTAGGGTGACCAATGAAACCCTCCCCAAAGGACAAAGGGCTATTCATTTCTGTGTAGTGCCAATAAGTATGTTACAGATCGCAGTCTGTACATATGAAACTTGTGTGTTATTCAGGTGCTTCCAAACTCCCATTCTGGGAACTAGATCAGATATAGTTTCATGTGATAACATCCACATATATCCATGAATGTTGCAGTAATGAGAAAGAAAGGCACTGTTGAGGAGGTAATTGATGAAGAAAGCAAAGGCGATGGAAACATGTTGCATTGACCTCTGTCTATAGGACCTCTGTCTATAGGATCTCTGTGAGGGAGTGGGAGAAAGTGAGATAATGCCAGAATTAACAACATGCAAAGGGATACTGTGATAAGCCCCACCTAAGGTGCATCGCAAATACATGGTTGAGATTAATGCTGCAGCTCTGTCCATTAAGTTATGAATGCAATCTCTGAAGAGCGGGTTCATACTAGCTAGCATGAGCCAAATTAAAGCTGGTGGACCGTTCAGTGCACGTTAAGTGCACAGGGTGACAGAAGTATCTGATAAACTAGTGAACTGTGATTCGTTTGACCAATGTACAGTTAAATTAATGGTGCAATTGAAATATAAGTTGAATACAAGAAGAACAAAACCTGACTTCCCAACCTCAATCTTGGGAATTCCATGCGCTGTAGATGGGTTCATGTCAAGGGGAAGCCAGATGAAAGGGAGAGTGGACACCATTCTAGCAACCATAGAAAATCCACTTGGAAGAGAAAGTTCACAACTGAAAATCTTTCTTATTTCTTCACCTCAGCTAGAGAGCTGAAAGGGATTTAGAGCTCAAAATCCAAACTTTGGCACGTCCACATGTTAAGCTGCGAGTTGTGTTCTAAGAGGGAGAGCATGTATGTGCAAGCAAAAATAGCATAGATGTTTAGAAATACAGCATAAGTATATAATCTTCCCAAATATTCCGACAGTGGTCGCTGCCTGTCTTATGCTTTGTTGGCTGTATACATTGTAAAATGTTACTGCCCGTTAGTCAGATGGATATATTGTTCTGTCAGTAAGATGAAAGGGCTAGTTGATTAACAATTTCTTAGGTTCAACAAAACTGTACAATTCCCAGGGATTTTTATAGTGTTGCAGTATCGAGAACAATGATTTAAAATGAGGGCATGAAATTTGAGTGCTTCTTTCCTGTGTAGAACATCCCTCGGAAAATCCCTATCAGTGATGCTTATTTTTAACAGATGGCGCACATCCTGACTGACGCTTGGCATATCTATGTAAATGTTTTGTCTGAGCCAACACTACAAGACACAGCGTACCTTAATTTTGGATGAATATATAACTTGTAGTTCCCATTTTGTATATAAAACCTACTGATTTGATTGCGGAAATGAGCCAGGAGAGATTTATTCTACACCAAGATGGTGTAGTGCACACAAGAGGTAAAATAAAATGTTTGATTTTTTTAAGAGATTGTTAGTTCTCTAGAAGTTATTAATTGACAGTGTAACTCATAGCGGCAACTCATGAAGCGTAGTGGCATCCGTTTCTCTGCACCTCAAGATTCCTTTATCTTTTCTTTTCCATGGAATATTCATTGATGGAAAAGGCTGCTTTATCTGTTCCAATTTAATTACCGGTTTTACATTTCAGGTGGCCAGCAAATAATAGTGAAAAACCAGAAACTGATAACTGGGATGCTTGGGCTGTTCAGCCTTCCCTCACCGTTCCCAGTACAGGACCACTAAGGCAACGATCAGCTTTCACGCCAGCTACAGTAACTGGGTCCTCACCTTCTCCTGTTCTAGGCCAGGTAATTTGTGTAATTTGTGTTCCTGAAAGGCCTCTATAGGTGTGCCTAAACTCAAAGTAATGTGGTACTGCCTGTTAACAAGAACATAATGGTTTACAGATACGCTGGTTTCAATTTCTACGCTTTATCCCCAAGACTCCTTTATCTTTTGAAATATTTCTCAGATATAAACAAGCAATGGGATGTTTTACATAACCACCCGGGGGGGTGTGTAGTGACTCCAATGCGCCAGTCTTCCCTGGTACCCTAAGGATGCAGTGATTCTATCTGATAGTCATTATTGTCTTCTTCCTGGACAGTTTGTGGGATCAAATAAGAAACCACCTGTTTCGACTCCCTCCTCCCACCCCCATTGCACAGCTTTTTTTGTTCACTTTTTACACCACTGCCCCCAAGATTTGGTCTCACCTCAGACGTTCTAATTACCACAACTGTGACACTACAGGGTCTTATAATTTGAGGCAATATTTGAGAAAGCCAGTGCCACAATTTCACATTCTTCGGCATACTGAAGAGCTTCACTGGAATCTCAAACATTCCACTCATAAGAGTACCCGCAAGCAACTACAGTGGAATCTCCATAATTCTATTGTGGGTATCCCTGCACAAGTTGTCTGGTGCCTCAAATGTCTACCAGGATTGTCAGTGTCAGTACAATCTCCAAGCTGGGTTCAGGATACTTATCCTCCTGCAGCATCATAATCAACTCTGTCATGTGCTGCTCTAAAACAGACAGCTTCTAGGCACTACATTCAAACTCTGTTCTCGGGCTCATAAGGAGCCCTCCATCTCCCCTCAACTGTACCACAGAGCCCCTTGGTCTTCAAGCAGCCAGGGAATAGGGGGCTTGACTGGCATATCCAGTGAATGAGGACATCTTGGCCCTCCTTTTCCACTGCTCCTTTTACTTGTTCATATGTGTCTCAAGCCGTCCTTCAGCCATCATCTCTTACCCTACCCTAACAACAAAGTGACATCCTAATCAAGTAGTTGACAGAATTTGTTTTGGGTATATACCACGATGGAGGCTGGCAGGATAATTATTCATCCAAGACCAACGCCTCCACAACTGCACCAACAAATCCAACCACTTGGGCCTCTCCAGTCAAAGGGCAATGACTTCTCATTTATGAGTCCTCCCCTGTGTGTACCGGGGTGACAAAAGCACCATTATTACATGGAACCTAGCTTCTGGCTATAAATGTTACATTATTTACCTTACTAAATCAAAGTTACTATATTTGAATTGTTGATCCTGTTATGTTATGTTAAAAAACATTTATAAAGCGCACGTTCACCAACGGTTTCTTGGCGCTACCAGGCCTCTGTGTCATATGAAGCGAGGCACACAAACAAAGGTGATTAGTATATGTTATACGTATCAAGCAAGAAATGTGTGGCTTATATGTAATGACCATCAATTATGTAATTCTCAAAAAAGTCCTGGAGTTAATTGCGTCAATCTCAGGAAAATCCTCTCTCCTTCTGAAAATGCTTCATTGTTGGCCTACATTGGCCATATTTAAAACTCCAGATTAAATGAAGAGGCACGATAGAGTGCTTCAGAATTCACTGAGAAAGTAAGGGTACCAGATTGCTCCTGTGCGCCCCACCTGGCTGAGGTCAACTGAACTTTTGAGGGATGTCCAGGCATCCTATATGGACATGCTCTTGCCTGTTTTGCACTATGGCAGATTCAGCACTCAAGCACTTTAATGACAGCAGGGCCACCATCCAGTCGCTGGGACTCTCCACTACCTCACGCAAGCCCCATTCTGCCTTTCGCCCCACTGGCTACCACCCAGCCACCACGGCAAGCAGGCTCCCCAGTTCTTTGGTGGCCGCAGACATCTTTCCCACAAGGCTCGTGGGATCCAAGGCCAGTGATCTGCTCAGTCAGCCATATCAAACCCCCCATGCACCTCCCCTCAAGCAGTCACAGCCTCCAAACCCCTTTAACATATCTTCTGATTCACAGAAACCCCGCTGCCCATGCCATCATCCTCAGACTGGCTGACAGAGGACCACCTATCTCTGCTGCTGCAGGAAGTGCAGGTTCGTTTGGCCAAAGGAGCCATTGAGATTGTGCTAACATCATAAGTAGGTTGTAATTGCTATTCCCGCTACTTTCTTCTGCTGAAAAAGGACAGAAGCCTCTGCCCTATACTACACCTACACCCTCCAAACTACTTTCTGAGGAAGGAGAAATTCAAAATGCTCATGTTGGCTCACGTCTTGTCTGCTTTGGACATTAGAGACTGGATGGTAGTGTTGGACTTACAGGACCCCTATTTTCACATTTCCTTCCTGCCAGCCTACAGACGTTACCTTGCTTGCTGTGCACCCCTTTGGCCTTGCCAGTGCCCCTCTGGTTTCCACAAAAGTGATGGCGGTGGTGTCAGGCTATCTGCAGAGGTCAGGGGTTTCAGGTTCCAGTCTTCCTCTACCTTGATGACTGGCTGTTGAAGTCAGGCTTGTCCCAGGCAGTTGACGCCCACCTCCAGGCTATGGTGGACTTCCTGCATTCTCTGGGGTTCACTATCAGTGTGCCGATGTTACACCTGACTCCCTCTCAGATGCTCCCTTTGATCGGAGCCATTCTGGACACGGTGCAGTTCTGGATCTATCCTCCCGAGTGGTGTGTCCAGGATATAAAGGCTATGATTCTGATGTTTCAGCCTCTTTCCTGGATTTCAGTGAGACTGACACTGAGACTATTAGGCCTCATGGTCTACTGCACCATGCGGAAAACACATTCCTGCTGGCATATCCTGGCTCTGCAGTGGGACCTGAAGACCCAGTGGGCGCAGCATCGGGGAATCTCTCTGACCAGGTCCAGATGTCGGAGGGAACTTCAAAAGATCTGCAGTGGTGGATGACGACTCACGATTGGGGCAGCAGCAGACCCCGCCCCACCCACAGCTCACAGTGGTGACAGATGTGTCACTCCTGGGTTGAGGCGGCCATTTGGGAGAGGTGGAGATCAGAGGACTTTGGTATGTGGTGGAGGCTCAGCTCCCTATAGACCTGTTGAAGTACCTGTTGGAGTTGGGAGCAAATCACTTTTCATTGAAAGCCTTTCTTCCTTCCATCAAGGGAAGGCTGGTTCAAGTGTTCACTGCCATGTGGTAATACATAAGCAGGGCAGGGTGGGGTCATGGACCCTGTGTCAAGATGCCCTGCGTCTCTGGACATGGCTGGAATGTCAACACATATTCCTCGGTATACAAAACCTGGCGGGCTCTCAGAACACCAGAGCTGCTGAACTCAACCATTGATGCCTCGCAGATCACAAATGGCATCTCTGGGGGTGGTGCAAGGTCTATTTCACGACTAGGAAGAACCTTAGTTAGATCTTTTCGCCACCAATGAGAAACCGCAATGCCAGCACTTAAGCGCATTGGAGTTTTCAAGACGAGACTCGCTCGGAGAGGCTGTACATTTCGTGTCATTTAGGGCTTCCGTCCACCTTCTCGTCGATACAAGATCAAGAAGATCAGGAACCACTAGGTCCAAGTCATCCTTGTGGCTCTGGATCGGTCACAGATCCTATGGTTTGGGATATGGTATCCCAAACTCCTGAGCAAGTGCATGGTCCTCCGATCAGGCTGCCCCTTCGGGAGGCTCTCCTATCACAGCTACAGGGCAGGGTTCAACACCAGAACCTGTGCACGCTTCATCTTCGGGCATGAAGATTGAGCAACGGCAGCTGACAGTTTTCAACCTCCCTTCGGAAGTCTGTGAAGTCATTTTAACAACCAGGCGTCCATCAACCGAGACCGTATAAGCCTGCCGTTGGGACAAGTTAGTGGCTTTGTGCACTGGCAATCAATCACAGAATTTGTAGAGCGCACTACTTACCCGCGAGGGTCTCAAGGCGCTGGCAAGCATGTTCATCCCCTCTCTGCACCTTTGTTAGAGGTATTCTTGTTTGTTCTGTTATTAGCAGGGCAAAGCTTTACCTTCGACACAGTTAAATAGTGTCTTTCGGCCATATCTGCTTTTTTACGGTTGCTGAATCGGCCCTCCCTGTTCAAGTCACCTATTGTGCCTCTTTTCCTGAAAGGACTTCAGCAAGTTTCCTCCAAAACCCTTCATTATACCCCAATGGGACCTTAATTTGGTTTTAACATTTTTTATGGGTTTTCCCTTTGAGTCCATGCACAGTTGCCCCTCTAAGTCTCTTGACAATCAAAACAGCCTTCTTTGTGGTCATTACATTGGCCAGGAGGGTTTGCGAGCTTCAGGCGAATTGTGTGCAACCTCCATACACCAATTTCTTTCAAGATAAAATAGTTCTCCCAACCTGTGCCTCTTTCCTACCAAAAGTGGTGCCACCTTTCCACGTTGGCCAAACCTTCATGCTGCCGACCTACTTTGGTATGGCCTTAACAGGTAGAGACTATCTAACCGCAGAACCTTTTTTTCTGCCTAGAAAGGTCCCTGTAGATCCTTAGTTTCTGCACACTGGTCCAGCAGTTTCCTGCCATTGCTCCATGCTTCAGGTGCAGAAATATCATGAAAAGAAAGTGATGACAGTGTCCTGGGGTGGCACCTGTAGACGCACGTTGCTCAATACTTGCGGGCCGGGCGACGACGCTGACACTGAGCCGATCCAAGCCAACTACCTGTGTGAGGAAGTGTACTGCTCAAGTTTTTTTGATGACTGGGGAATAGTACAAGGTAACGAATCTGCGGCTAGATAGTCTCTACCAGATAAGCTATTTCCGAGGGTAAGTAACTTGTTATTTGCTACCTGTTTTGCTACAATACTCCTTTTAATGGAGTTGGTCTCTTGGTTTGCGGTAATCTCTTCCTCTAACCAACCTGAACATTTTTCTCCCACCTAGACATCTGATCATCCATTGCTTTAATGAAAATTGTATAATATCCCAAAATCCTTTGTGGGGCGTTTTCCAAGAGACAAACATATATTTGAGGTAGACCGCAATGTACTAGTTCCGCAGTTGTGACTTTCAGGGCAGCCTGAATTTGTAAGCACTTAAAAAAATATCTTTGAGAGATACCAAATTCATCTTTTAATTGTTGAAATTATTTAAGTATGAATTAATTATTGATCTGGAATGAATTAAAACTAAGTATTCAGCTAATTGCAAAAAACAAATATTTACCCATTGTGAAGAGCAGGGGTTCTGAAAAGTGGTTCCTAGAATATCTGAAATTAAATTCACCCATGCTATAGAGGCATCCTAAAAAAAACTCAGTATGTCTTTCCAGGTTTTAGCCAGATCAAGGGCGCTCATGTGTTTTCTCGGTAATGTTTGAAATTAAAGTATCATAGCAAAAGCAGACTGAGAATGGTTTTCATTACTCAACAATAATAAGGGGATTGCCCTGTTTTTGGCAATCTGGCAAGCCTCTTACAGATAGCCAACTAATATAAAAATGGCATTTTGGAAAGGGCTCGTCCACCCATCTGGATTGGAAGTACTGCATATCTTTATCGAACTTTTGGGCCTGTAGTGTTCCCACATGAAAGATGTAATAGCATCATTTATTTGCTTAAACCAAGGAGATTGGGGATACACTACTTAATCCTGCCCAAACAATATTTATTAAGAGCTTATCATTTTAATAATGTTGGCCCTACCTAGAGTTTGAAATTGTCATGCTCTTCCACTTGTTAAGAAGTCAAGAGATTTCTTAGTTCTCTAATAATTAGCGTCCCTCAAAAGTTTATAATTAGAAGAGTTGCCCAGATATGTCTTACTGTTTACAGTGTATGGAGAAGGTGTATTTTGTGCTTCTACGTTCAAGAGCTCTTTCTTGCCCCGATCAAGTTTATATCCCAAAATATTTCTGAATTCTGATGCTGCGTCTCTAATTACTTGAAGGACAGAGCTGGGGTCTGAGGTAGTGATCAGGACATAATCCGCATAGGCTATGATCTTAACCTCAGCTGCAGGAAGTATAATAGGTGTAATTCCTGGGGATTCATTAGAGAGCATTAGGGCAGGGGGAGAGTGGGCACCCCTGCCTAGTCCCTCTGGGTTTTGGAAATAGTTTTGGGGTTTCCATTGATGGTGACCATCCCTAATGGGTGTGAGTATATAGCTTGGAGCCAATGGATGACAGCTTTAAGGAACCCATATTGTACCAGTGCTTGCTAAAGAAATGGCCAATCCACCCAAACAAATGCTTTTATCAGATCCCTTCTGATAATAGAGAAGGAATTAGCTGTGGTTTCTGCCCAATCTATTTGGACCCCTGATAAATTGGTATGGGCGGTAGTGTTTCTACCCGAAATAAACACTTGCTGTCATGAAGTGACCAAATCAGTAAAGATATAATTAAACCTCCATGCAGTAATAAACGTGTATATTTTTTCATCCGCGCACGATACGGAAATTGGTCTATAAAATTCCATGTGAGTGGGCATATTATTATTATTTTTAGAAAAGACAATAATATGTGCCTCCTGCCATGAAGTAGGCAAGGGACCTTTCCCTATGTCTTCCCCAATAAGTTAAAGAAAAATTGGCTGATATATTGTTCACCCCATCGGGCTCTTTTTTTTTTTTTTTTTTTGTAGTGTCAATAATTTTGACTGGGGTGTGTGATATTTTCTACCTATGATTGAGAAAGTTTGGGCAAGTTAATCAGAGTAAAAAAAGGATCAGTATCACTCTTTATATGATTTCCCATTGTACAAAGCTGGGAGAACAATTTGCTTGAATGACTCTATATCTAGATCACTAGCGTAACGAAACTTGAGGGGGCGGTACTTTATCTCCCCAACTCTCTCAGTTCGCCCAGAGCATTTGGCGGTGGTCCCACCGCCACAAGATATACGTGCTGAGGGAGTACCTCCCAGGAGTGGACAATGGCTTTGCCTACCTCCTCGGCAGGATGCAGCAATAAGTCTACAAGTGGGAACTCCACCCGCAAGTCCTCCTCCCCCCGTACTTACAACCGTGAGGCTTCCCACAAGTAGACCTCTTCGCCACCGCAGACAAAGCCAAATGCCCAAGCTTTGCCTCCAGGTTCCCACACCCACTGTCCATGGGCAACACACTATGGATTAATTGGTCGGGTATATTTGCCGCTTTTCCGCCTCTCCCCCTCCTTCCATCTGTGGTTCAGAGCCTTCGGCAAATGACTCTCACCCTCATCTTGGGGGCCCCTCACTTAGACCCACCAGTCCTCGCTCACGACTCTGCTGGAATTCTCGGTGGTTTCGCGTGAGAGGCTCCCCAGCAGGCCAGATCTTCTCACAAGAAATCAAGCACCCAGCCCCCAGCGATCTGGCTCCTGAGGTCCTAGAATTCGGGTACCTCAATCTACCACCCGAATGCATGAGCATCCTGAAGAAGCACGCAGGCCTACCACTCAAGCCTGTAACACTACCAAATAAAAACATTTTGTCTATTATTGTCATTCCAAACAAATTGGCCTTTTGACACCCAGGGTCCTGGATATAGTCTGCTAAATTCTCCACCTGCAGTTGTATGGTCTAGCCTTCACTTCTATTCACCTTCACCTGGCCGCCGTGGCTGCATATCTTCAGAACAAGCAATACATCTCCCTCTTCAGAATACCGGCCATTAAGGCTTTCATGGAAGGCCTAAAGTGTCATCCCACATCTGGTCTCCCCGGCCCGACGTGGAATCTCAACATTTTCCTCACACGACTTATGGGCCCACCTTTTTAGCCCCTCCACTCCTCCTTCTCCATCTTTCCTCCTGGAAGGTGGCTTTTCTTGTTACCATCACTTCACTAAGATGTGTTCGTGAACTCCAGGCATTGACACTTGGAGAACCTTTCTTTCAACTACACAGGTATAGGGTTTTCCTCCACACAAACCCCAAATTCCTTCCAAAAGTGGTCTCCTCATTCCACCTGAGCCAGTCCATTGAGCTTCCCATTTTCTTTCCACAACATGACTCAGTTGCCTTAGATGTGAAGCGAGCCCTTTTGTACTACATAAGCAGGACAAAGCCTTTTAGAAAGACGCACCAGCTCTTTGTTGCATTTTCTAAACCCCATTAAGGGAGGGATCTATCTAAATCAGGCATAGCTAGGTGCTTAGTCAAATGTATCCCAGCATGGTACGCAAATGCCAAAAGAGCTTTGCCTATTCCTCCGAGAGCCCACTCGACACGAAAGAAAGGGGTCTCTATTGCCTTCCTGGGAAGCATTCCCATAGCTGACATCTGTAAGGCAGCTACATTGTCCACTCTACACACCTTCACAAAACACTATTTTGTGGATGTGACGGCCTGCCAACAAGACAGCATTGTTGTTTCAAATCTCTGCAACACTCACAGGTAGCTTCCGCTTTTATGGGGAGGATTGCTTTACACTCTATGCAGAGCATGTGTATCTACAACTACACATGCCTCGAACAGAAGATTTTACTTACCCTGTAAGCATCTTTCGATGGCCTGTAGTACTGTAAATTCACATGCGTTCACACTCCTCCCCGGACACCTGTAAGCATTGCAGTAAACACTCTTTCCTAATATGCTCTCTTGCATTGACATCTTTGTATACTTCGCTTTGCTCCACCTTCCTCCTCACCCACCGTGCTGGAAAACAATCTAAAAATGGAGCCAATGCACGTTACCAACAAGAGTAGGAGTCGCAATACTTTGTGACTCGAAAGACTTCTTTGAAGAAAAACAACTTGCACACATCTGGGCCCAAAAGTAGATTGAAAGAGTATGCAGAGCATGTGAATCTACAGCACTGCATGCCACGAACAGATGCTTACAGGGTAAGTAGCATTTTCCTTTGTAAGATTTTGACTTCTGGCATCTCATGTCTAATAGCTGCCTGCACTTTTTTTCCCCAACCATATTCTCCACCTTCTCCCTTTCACTCCAACCATTTCTATCTAAAACCTACCTCCCTTCCCATTCGCTGCCTGACAAGTGGCAGACACTCTGTCTATCTCCTCAATAGCGGATGCAGCTGTCTGCATCCTGAAATCATGGCACCAGTCGCCTACATCCTCCTGTCCAAGCTTCAATAATTGTGACCTCTGTTCTATGCAATCTGTGCTCCTTCACAGAGAGAAAAGTAGAGTGGGGGGAAAAAAGGAAGTGGAACTTCAGTTGCGTTAATTATCAAAAGATTTGTGTTGCAGACGGAATTGCTTAGATTTGGATACTTCACCAGATTCTTGGAAAGCCCACTGCCAATTGATTCTCAAAAGGTGGTATTGGACTTGGCTTGGAAATGAGGCCTGGTGCTCCTGTTGCTTGCTAGTGATCTCCCTAGTCAAATCAGGAAAGACTGAGATTGAAAGATTGAAAAGTGAAAACTCTTCCTGGTTGAAATACTCTGTTCGAGGCATGTGAGCTGTAGATCACATGCTTTGTATAAGTCTGCCATCTAGTGTTGGGTCCGGATGTTTGCACTTTGTTTTTGTTCGAAGAAGTCTTTTCCAGTCACGAGGTAGGTGACTCCTCCTTTTGGTGATAGTGCGCATGGGCATCGACTCCATTGTTAGATTGTTTTTTTCTGCCATTGGGTTCGGACGTGAATTGCTGCGCTCCGGTTCGACACCGTTCTCGGGTTCCCCTTGGTGCGCAATCCACTACCCTCAACGGTATTGTTTCTTGATCACGTATTCCTGCCTTCGCGTATCGTATCCATTTCCAAAACTTCGATAGGAAAGTCTTGTGCGAGGCCCTTGGGCCTAGCTGCGTCGACCGAGTTCGTAGTAGATGGAACAGACTCCATTCCAATTCTGCCCTGGGTGCCACTCTAAGTACCCCCGCACCGATCTACACGATGTGTGCAATTTGTGTTTATTACCCGAACACACCGAAGAAAACTGCGAAGCCTGCCGATCGTTCTGATCGAAGAAGACGCTCTGTGACCGTCGGGCTCGACGTCACGAAATGTATCAGCAACACAGAGACTCCGCTCCAGATCTCTACGGAGACAATGTCGACCAAGAGATCTTCGAAGCACAGGGAGCCGAGGCAGAGGAGGAAGAACACATCTACATGTCCGAGGAAGACTCCGACATCAAGGAAGACATCACGCCCAGTCAGCGTACTGTGAGTAAAGATACTCCTCTGCCCCAAAAGGTACCCTCAAAAAAGGCTCCGGTCCCTCCTCTGCCTTCGGGCCAAGGTCGGCACCGAGATAAAGTTTCGAACGCTCCGCCTTCGGGCCCAGCACTGAAACACATATCAAAGCCTTCCGGCTCTGGACTGAGTCGACCTCCCTTGGGGACCGAACCCAAAACTTCGGCACCGAAAAACAAACCAAGTGATCCCTCAAACACTTTGGCACCGAAACAAACTTCGGATCCGAAGTCCTCGGCTCCGAAATCATCGGCACCAAGATTATCCACACCGAAAATTCTGGCCCCAAAAGAAAAGACTGCTCCTCCACCATCTAAGGAGCCTTGTTTGGATGTTCCGCTTGCCAATACGGACCCCAAACAAAAGGAACTTGTTATTAACCCTAAAACGGGACACCTTTATGCAAAGTTGCCAGTAAAAAGAAAGCCAGAATTCCAAGACACTTATCATATCCCTCTAAAGAAAGAGTATAGGTACTAACACTTCTCCACCACCTCTTTCACCTTCTCCACCTATTGATCCTAATTTACTCATAACACCCACAAATTCCCCTCAGCCACAATCTCCAGATTATCAAGATGAGGGGGATGGGGATCAAGATGGGGACACATATGGGGATGTGCTACAAGACAATGATCCAGACCCATGGGTCGACTATAACACTGATTCCAATAATGATAACGATCCAGACCTATACCCATCTAAGCATTCTCCTCCAGATGATAATGTGGGGTTCATTGAGTTGCTTAATAGAGCTGCACAGTACCATGGAGTACAGCTCCATAAGGAGCCTCTTGAGGAAGATTTTTTATTTGAGACACTAAGTGCATCACAAAAGACTACACATACACTACCTATGGTCAAAGGTATATTAAAACATGCAGATGAGGTATTCAAAGATTCAGTGCGAGCTAGGATCCTCACACCTAGAGTTGACAAAAAATATAAAGCTGCACCTACAGACCCGATTTACATCAGGGGTCAGGTTCCATTAGATTCTTTGGTGGTATCAAATGCTCATAAATGAGCTAATTCTCAATCAATAGGAGATGCCCCACCTCCTGATAAAGAATCTAAATTAATAGATACCTCAGGCAAAAGAGTAGTAGCGCAAGCAGCCAATCATTTGCACATAGCTAATACACAAGCACTCTAGCAAGGTATGACAGAGCTCATTATGATGAGCTAGAGCAGCTGATCCAATATCTGCCTGATGAGCATAAAGCTAAAGCTCATGACCTCATCCAGGAAGGGAAACTTTTTTCCAACACTTCAATCAGGTGTGCTCTAGACGCAGCAGACACTGCTTCACGCGCTATTAACACCTGCGTCCTACTTAGACGTCACGCATGGCTCAGGGCATCAGGATTTAAACCAGAGGTTCAAGCATCCATTTGAAATTTTTATTTAACAAGAAACATTTAATTGGCCATGCAGTGGACACTTCATTAGAAAAAATGAAGAAAGACACTGAGGTAGCCAAATAAATGGGAGCACTGCAGACACCATCCAACCGTGGTTCCTTTCGCCGCTCCTTTTACTGGGGAGGCTCAAAAACCATGCCTACTGACAGGTCCTCTACCTCATATAGAGGCAATAGTCAATCGCCTTCTACCAGAGGTTATTTTCGAGGTGGATTTCGGGGAAACAGTGGCAAAGGAAGAGGGAAAGGTAATACACCCTGTTCTTCCCCAGCCACAAATAAACTGTGACTTGTCTCCCCTTCCCCCGATCATTCAACACCTGTCGGGGGACGTCTCACTCAATTTCTCCCAGTCTGGAATACCATCACATCAGGCAAATGGGTTTTACAAATTATCCAATCTGGTTATTGCCTGGAGCTTACCAACAACCCTCCAAACATTCCACCACGAAAACACAAACTATCTCCGGAACATATACACCTACTCCAACAAGAGGTCCAATCTCTTCTGGAAAAGGGAGCTATAGAGCCTGTCCCATTACAATATCAAGGGACGGGTGTATACTCTCTTTACTTTCTAATTCCCAAAAAGGATGGTTCTCTCAAACCTATATTAGACCTCAGAGAATTAAACCTATACATTCTTTCAGATCACTTCCATATGGTCACTCTCCAAAAGGTGCTTCCTCTGTTACAACAAGGCAACTTTATGTCCACTCTGGACTTAAAGGACGCGTACTTCCATATTCCAATACATCCCGCTCATCGCAAATACCTCAGGTTTGTGGTAGCGGGACAGCATTACCAATTCAAAGTGCTCCCATTCGGAGTCACCACTGCTCCCAGAGTATTCACCAAATGCCTGGCAGTAGTCGCTGCACATCTGCGAAGACAACATGTTCACGTCTTCCCATATCCAGACGACTGGCTCATAAAAGCCAGCTCTCTCACAAAGTGTCTACAGCACACTCAAAGAACACTACACTTACTGCACGACCTCCGATTCACAGTAAATCTGTTGAAGTCACATCTTCAACCCTCCAAAACGCAAACGTACTTAGGGGCCACTCTAGATACACAAAAAGCTCTAGCCTGTCCCAATCCAGCCAGAATCCACAATATTCAGGTTCTCGTTTCCAAATTTCAACCCGACCACTCATTACCAGCTCGGGTATTCATGCAACTACTAGGAATGATGGCATCTTGCATAATGATAGTTCCGTATGCAAGACTTCAAATGCGTCCACTTCAGGAATGTTTAGCACGTCAGTGGAATCAGTCTCAGGGTCGTTTGACAGATCTAGTGTTGGTGGACAGCCGCACTCATCGCTCTCTGCAGTGGTGGAATCCACAGAACCTTTCCAAACGGCGGCCTTTCATCGACCCAGTTCCACAGACAGTGCTAACAACAGACGCATCACTCAGTGGTTGGGGAGCTCATCTCCAAACTCACACCAGTCAGGGATTGTGGAGTCAAAAGGAAAAGCAACTCCACATAAATCATCTAGAGCTGCTAGCAGTCTTTCTAGCGCTCAAAGCCTTCCAAACTCACCTTGTAGGCAAAGCTGTCCTAATACGCACAGACAACATGACAGCCATGTATTACGTACAGAAACAGGGGGGGGGCTCACTCTCTCCAACTGTCACACCTTGCACAGGCCATTTGGAGATGGGCCATTCATCAAAAAATGTACCTCCTAGCGGAACACCTCTCAGGAGTAAACAATCAGATTGCGGATCTGCTCAGCAGACAGACAACAGATCCACGAGTGGGAACTTCACCCTCAAGTTCTCCTCCCGTTCTTACAGATATGGGGCTTCCCAGACATAGATCTGTTCGCCACACACCAAAACGCAGAATGCCCAAACTTCGCCTCCAGGTATCCACACCCATTATCCAAAGGCAATGCTCTATGGATGAACTGGTCAGGGATATTTGCCTTCGCTTTTCCGCCTCTCCCACTCATTCCACTAGTGGTTCGGAAGCTCAGACAAACATCCCTCAAACTAATCCTGGTAGCTCCTACTTGAGCCCGTCAGCCCTGGTTCACTATCTTGTTGGAACACTCAGTGGTTCCTCATCAAAAACTACATCTCAAATCCAGTCTCCTCACGCAGAGCCATGGAGAGATAAGACATCCAGATCCCAAACCTCTCAACCTTGCGATCTGGCACCTGAAGTCATAGAGTTTGGTTATCTGAATCTTCCACCAGACGGTATGAATATCATTAAAGAGGCCAGAAGACCTACTACAAGAGCTTGCCATGCAGCAAAATGGAAGTGGTTTGTTATTTATTGTAATAACAACCATATCAACCCGCTTGATGCTTCTGTTCAAAATATAATTTGCTATTTACTACATTTACAACGCTCAAATTTAGCGTACACATCTATACACTTACATCTCGCTGCAATAGCCTCTTATCTTCAAAATAGACCACATCTGTCCCTTTTCAGAGTGCCTGTTATTAAAGCTTTCATGAAAGGACTTAAGAGTTATTCCTCCAACACTTCCACCTCCCCCAGAGTGGAATCTTAATATTGTCCTGACCAGACTAATGGGTCCACCCTTCGAGCCATTGCATAAATGTGAGCTGCAATTCCTCACTTGGAAAGTTGCTTTCCTCGTTGCTATCACATCACTGAGGAGAGTGGGTGAGCTTCAGGCATTAACCATAGAAGAACCATTTTTACAAGTACACCCAAACAAAGTGTTTCTTCCCACTAATCCTAAATTTCTACCTAAAGTTGTTTCTGCCTTCCATATCAACCAATCTGTTGAGTTTCCTGTGTTCTTTCCTCAACCATATTCTGTGGCAGAACGTGCTCTACACACCTTGGATGTTAGAAGAGGATTACTCTATTACATAGAAAGGACAAAACCTTTTCGTAAAACAAAACAACTCTTTGTCGCTTTTGCTCCACCACACAAAGGCAATCCCATTTCTAAATCAGGTATTGCACGATGGATAGTTAAATGCATTCAAACTTGCTATGCAAAAGCAAAAATAATGTTACCAATTCCCCCTAGGGCGCATTCCATCCGCAAACTAGGGGTTTCTATGGCTTTCTTGGGAAACATTCCCATAGCTGACATCTGTAAAGCTGCAACATGGTCTGCACCACACACATTTACAAAATACTATTGTGTAGATGTGTTAGCTAGACAACAAGCTAATGTAGGCCAGGCAGTTCTACGTACACTATTTCAAACGACTGCAACAGCTACATGTTAGCCACCGCTTTGGGAGATTACTGCTGTATAGTCTATGCAAAGCATGTGATCTACAGCTCACATGCCTCAACGGAAAATGCTACTTACCCAGTATGCATCGGTTCTTGGCATGTAGAGCTGTAGATTCACATGCACCCTCCCACCTCCCCGGGTACCTGTACCTGTTCCAGTACTATCTTACTTAGATGCATACACATGACATCTCTATTCTACTCTTACTAACTCCATTCTCACCCTCTGCGGGAAAACAATCTAACAATGGAGTCAATGCCCATGCGCACTATCACCGAAAGGAGGAGTCACCTACCTCGTCACTGGAAAAGACTTCTTCGAACAAAAACAAAGTGCAACCATCCGGTCCCAACACTAGATGGCAGACTTATGCAAAGCATGTGAATCTACATGCCAAGAACAGATGCATACTGGCTAAGTAGCATTTTCCTTCTTTGCCAAGCAGCAGAGAGCATCGATTCCTTGATCCTATAGACGTGAAAGTAGATAATTATAGTTCTGGGTTTGCTGTGATTGTGTCAGCTTGAGCTCCTTCCTCGGGATCTGCTTGAATATTGCTTATTCCACCTCCAGGCAGCTCCAACTCTGAAAGCTATAAAATCACTGTTGGAGTGGCCAGGTGAGGGAAGGGTAGGAAAGGAACTGCGGGGAGGGAGACCGGAAAAAGAAAGTTAAAACACACACAACAATAACACTTAATATGTAACTTAATAATTTCTTAAGTTACTCATGTTATTTAGTAAAACATGAATTATACAATTGGTGTGATTCCAGAGAGAACGTAAGCTCATTAATAAATCAAAGGATAAATCAAAGGATAAGGTCGTAGACCTGAATAGACACTGTGTGTTGATGAGGACTATAATGATTAATGCTCTAAGTATTTTCCTGCCAGTTAATAGCACCGGAAGTAGGATCGATAAAGTACGTCACAAAGATAACTGTTCTTTTACCGGGCGCTTGTTAACTTCACAACCACAGGAATGACATTACCCCAAAATACAAGAAAACAAACACACAGCTGTTTTAAGTGAGGCAATAAACATCCCACTGCAATCCAACGTCTTTATCCACTCGCAGAGCGAGAGCACTCGACGGCGCAGCTAGCGGTATGCTCGAGCAGGCAAAATCTACAAGAAAAAGGCTTACCACTAAGACCGGGCCGGTCTAAATTGCCGTGTGGGGCACTGCCAGGAAGCGGGTAACTCGCAAGATGCTTCTCAAGTAAACAACAAGCGTTGTGCTGCCAGGCAGACAGCTGATGCCGGAACCAGACCGCAAAGCAGAAGCTGTCCAGAATAGTGAGCACGTGTGTACAGGCTGACTTGCTTTTATAGGCTCAGCCTCCATCCAAGATGGCCGCTGCCAAAGGCTTCTGGGACTTGTAGTCTCCTTAAAGAAAATAAGGCAAAACACAAATGGCTACAAAAGAAAACAAAAGAAACATGTACAACAATGTAGTGTTGTCCCCCCTGAAATCAAAACATATGCATCCTCAAAAACATAGACATCACCATATCAGTACCCCAATCGCATACTGCAGCACAACCACCAGTGTGCCAGTTTGAATGGGGAATGGATCTTCCCACACGGTACACCCTGCACCTGACGCCTAGTACAACACGAAAAAGTTGTCCTAGCAGGAACACATGATCCCTGGTACCGGGGAGCAGAAGGGGTTGTTGGGTCTGGGCTCAGTGGAGCAGAAGGGGTGGTTGGGGCGAGCCCTAGACCGCGCACCGCCATGTTAACAGATTGGCTTTTTGCGCGGACTGTAGTGATAGAGGGATCTGAAATACCCTTCCATTTTCAAGATCTTCTCCCATATTATCCATCAGTAGGTGCGAGACCCATGTGGGAATTTCTTGAGCAACTGCCTTGTGCCCCTCATGTATCCCAATTATGTGGATATGTGATCGTCTATTCTGTAGATCCTCCCACTTTGTAGACAAACCGGCAATCTAAAATGTTTTTTATTTGTTTCTCTAGATGTGATAGACAGGGGGTCATTTCCCGATTTGTCTAAATGAAGGCCCCTAGTCATTCATCCATAGTATTCACTTTAATTGTTAATACCTGTCTGTGGTCTTTGATTGGATTGGACATTCCAAATTCTGAGTTTTGGGAGGAGGTCCACACAACTGATGGAGGAAGAAGTAAGCGTACCGTTCCAGATTTATAATTTGATATCCGTGTTGAGGAGGATACAGCTTGGCAAGATGTAGAAGCAGAAGGAAATGTAGCTTTATTCAAGTGGACCTTCACTTCCTGATGACATGACATTGTGCCATAATTTTATAAAAGAACAGGTGCCACTTTTGGGGTCCAAATTGACAAAAAAACAAGAGAAGAATACTATCCTGATTACGACTTCTAGCATAGGAAGCATCACTGCTTACTATTGTTGGCAACAGTGTTAGAAAAAGGAATAGAAGTATTCATTAAACCAGCCACAGCAAGGGTTGTAATTCCTGGAATAAAAAAAAATATGGATACAAAGTATATAAAGTATCATGTGGATCCAGAATCCTTACTAGCAACTGCAGCTAGGAAAAGTGCAATCTCAACAGATGTGTGTGGTCCACCATGTGACAGACTGTAAAAGCAGATTTGAGGCAGTAAGAAGGAAGATGGAGACTGCAACAGCAAGACAGTGGCACATAGCCAACTCTAATGTATTCCTCAACAGGTGTGCTCATTAACAATAGATTAATTGTACAAAGATTAAATATTTACAAGCTTAATTGGTGACATAGTGGTTATATATTTACAAGCTTCAACTGGTGACATAGTGGTTATATATTACATAACATACTTATTATTAGAAACTGGATTCTATTATGCACTATATATGTGTTCACCTTTCTGTACCTGCGACATATGTAAAAATAGCTCAGCAACAGATTTTTGCATTCAGTTATTAAAAGATGACTTGAGGGGTGTAATGCGGAGTGGCGTAGAGGGGATTGGTGCAGAGTGGAATAAAGTGGCGTAGACTGCAGTGTCAGAGTAGAGTGAAGTGGCGTAAACTACAGTGGTTTAAAGTAGAGTGTAGTGGTGCAGAGTATTAGAGTGGCTTAGAGTGGATTGGTGTTGAGTTCAGTGGGAGAGAGAGCAGTGTTGCAGAGCAGAGGGATGTAGAGTGAAGTGGCATATAGTGGAGTGGTGCAGGGTGCAGTATGTGGAGTGATGCACAGTAGAGTGGTGTGCATTTGCGTAGAGTGGTGCTGTGGCGTGGAGTCCAGTAGAGTGGTGTAGAGTGCAGTCATGCAGAGTAGTCATAGAGTGAGTAGAGTGGTGCAGACAGCAGTGACGTAGAGTATAGTGGTGGAGAGTAGAATAGAGTAGCGTAGAGCGCTATGGTGCAGACTGATATAGTGTGCAGTGATGCAGAGTGCAGTGGCATAGAGTAGAATGTTGTGGAGTATAGTGGCATGAAGTGCAGTGGTGCAAAGCTGTTGGCATGGGTACAGTGGCGTAGGGTGCTTTGGTTTTGAGTAAAGGGGTGTAGAGTGAATTGGTGTAGAGTGCAGTGGCGTGGCATAGAGTGCAGTGGTGTAGAGTTCAGTGGCGTAGTGTAGATTGTTTGAGTATAGTGTAGTGGTGCAGGGTAGAGTATAGTGGTGTAGGGTAGAGTGCAGTGGCATTGAGCGCAGTAGCGTAGAGTGACACAGCGTTGACCGCAGTGGCACAGAGTGGAGTAGAGTGGCATAAAGTGCAGTTGCATAGAGTGCAGTGGCGTAGAGTAGATTGTTTCAGAGTAGAGAAGTGGAGTGGTGCATGGTAGAATGGAGTGGTCTAGAGTAGTTGTGTAGAATGAATTGGCATAGAGTACAGTGTTGTGGAGTGGTGTAGTGTAGTGGCAGAGCGCAGTGGTGCGTAGTAGAGTGCACTGGCATATAGTATAGTACAGTGAAGTGGCACAGAGTGCAGTGGTGCACGGTAGATTAGAGTGGCGTTGAGTGCATTGGCGTAGAGTGGGGCAAAGTGCATTTGTGTAGAGTATAATGGCGCAGAGTGCAGTGGCGCAGAGTATAGTTGTGTGGAGTGCAGTGGTACAGAGTTAATTGGTTTTGAGTAAAGTAGTGTGGAGTGCAGTGGCGTGGAGTGATGCAGAGTGCAATAGAGTGGCGTAGACTTCAATGGCAGAGAAGATTGTTTGAGTAGAGTGCTTCAGAGTAGAGTGCAGTGGTACAGAGTAAAGTGTCATGAAGTGGTATAAAGTGTTGTGAAGTGCAGTGGTATAGAATAGTGTGTTGTAGAGTGCAGTGTTGCAGAGTAGAGTGCAGTAGTTCAGAGTGGCGAGTAGTGCAGAGTATACTGTAGTAGAGTGCAGTGGCGCACAGTCAAGTGGCACAGAGTAGAATAGAGTGTCGTAGAGTATAGTGATGTAGAGTATTGTGACGTAGAGTGTTTTGGTGCAGAGTAGATTGGCATAGAGTGCATTAACTTTGAGTAAGGTGGTGTAAAGTGCATTGGTGTAGAGTGCAGTGGCAAATAAAGCCAGCAAATAGAAAGCCAGAAAATGTGAATTACAAACGACAGTCAATGGTAAGCAACAGGCAGAATGCATTCCTAGGTCAACTTTCTGATTGTCCCCAAGAATTCTTTAGCAAACCAGACAGCTGTGCTCTCTGGTAGGCTGTGACCTAAAAAAGACCATAACAAACACATCTGGACCCAGCCAGTAGATGGAGGAATTAATCATCTCATGTGAATCTAGAAGAGTTTCAAGCTGCAAAACCATATTTACAGTCGAGTAACCAGTATTTTTTCACGAGTTCTTGTTTATCATTAATATATTAAGATTTGCAAGGAAGCAGATCAAAGTGGTGCATTCGTGTTTATTTTGCAGTTTTATATTATGCATACTAGAGCTAGGGGTGCAATTGCTTTAGAAGAGGGGCGCGCTGACGTCCGATCTTTTCTTCCCGCAAAGAGACAGTTTCCCTCTTTTGCCTGTAATGCTACCTCTCGACCCATGCTCAATGCTCAGAGGTCATCTCTGAAATGAGATAGTAGAGTGACAATGTATACAGGCCTAACATTGGTTCGGCAGATTTTGTTTCTTTATCTTTTCGCGTTCACTTCACACATGAGCACTTCTTTCTTCACCCTTTTCTGACAACAGTTTATTGTCATAATGATTGATTGAAAATTGCTTATAAAAATTGCATATAAAAGAAAGATTTGTTCTTAAAAATTTATTTTGTCATTGGTCTTTTCTCTCGTTGCCTTGAATCAATGCATAGGCCAACTCTCTGTATGACCGTTTGAATTAATTTCTCCAGTCCCACACACTTGGGGTGGGTCGTTGTATACGTCAGGACCAAGTGTTGTTGACGCCAGAAGTAGATCGTGGTTGCTATTCCCGCTACTTTCTTGTGCCCAAGAAGGATGGAGACCTTCGTCCTATCCTCGACCTCTGCTCTCTCAATTTCTTCCTTAAGAAAAAGAAATTCAAGGTGCCCATTCTTGCTCAGGTCCTGGCTGCCCTGCATCTGGGAGACTGGATGTAGCGTTGGACTTGCAGGACGCATATTTCCACATTCCCGTCCTGCCTGTTCACAGGCGTTACCTGTGGTTCACGGTGGGCCCTGAGCACTTTGTTTGCTGTGCTCCCTTTTGACCTCAAGAGCGCCCCTTAGGTGTTCACCAAGGTGATGGCGGTGGTCGCATCTCATCTGCGGATATCAGGGGTGCCGGTCATCCCGTATCTGGACGACTAGCTGTTGAAGGTGGCCTCGCCCCAGGCTGTTGTCTTCCACCTCCAAACAAAGATGGACATCCTGCATTCGCTGGGGTTCACTATCAATGTGCCGAAGTCACACCTGACTCCCTCCAGAATGCTCCCTTTCATTCGTTCTGGACACGGTGCAGTTTCTGGCTTATCCACCCGAACGGTGAGTCAAGGATATTTAGGATACGATACAGATGTTTCAGCCTCTATACTGGATTTCGGTGAGACTGATTCTGAGGCTGGTGGAGCTCATGGCCTCCTTCATCCTGCTGGTGACACATGACCATTGGCATATGCAGGCTCTGCAGTGGAACCTGAAGTTCCAGTGGGCACAGCATCAGGGGAATCTCTCTGACAAGGTCCAGATCTTGGAGGGAACTGCAAAAGATCTGCAGTGGTCCATAATGAACCGCGATTGGGTCAGCGGCAGACCCCTCTCCCTTCTCTAACCAGATCTCACAGTAGTGACAGATACGTCACTCCTGGGATGGTGCGACCATATGGGAGAGGTGGAGATCAGATGACTCTGGTCTCCAGCAGAATCCAGACTCCACATCAACATGTTGGAGCTCCGAGTGATCTGTTTGGAACTGATAGCTTTTCTATCCTCCATCCAGGGAAGGATAGTGCAGGTGTTCATGGACAACACCACTGCCATGTGGTACTGCAACAGAGAGGGCAGTGTGCCGTTGTAGGCCTTTTGTCAAGAGGCCCCTCAGCTCTGGACATGGCTAGAATGTCAGGTTATATCCCTGGTGGTTCAACATCTGGTCTGGCGGGTTCTCTGAATGCCAGAGTGGACGAACTCAGCTGAGGATTCCTCGCAGATCACAAATGGCGTTTCCATCCAGAGGTGTTGCAGGATCTCTTTCAGCAGTGGGGAGCGCCTTAGTTAGATCAGTTTGCCACTGATGAGAATGAGCAATGTCAGCAGTTCTGCCCGCTGGAATTTCCTAGGTGGCTCTTGCTCAGAGTCTTAAAGTTAGATAGTCTCTACCAGATAAGGCATTACCGAAGGTAAGTAACTTTTTTCTTTCATACCGCCAGTAATGCTCTTTCTGGTGGATACTCTTATGTAACCTGCAAATTATTCACCACTCTACTTACTTCCCGTTGTGTGGAGTGGAATCCTAGGTCTTAATAAGGTTCTGTGTTAGATTGGATAGAATGTTCAGTCTGTCGTTCAAACTCTGCGTTTAAGAGCATGGTATGCTTCATTGCAAACTTATGTCGGCACGCTGCATTGGCAGCTATATACGGCTTCCCACATCAATTCCAGAGGTGGAGCAAGGCTGTTGCGTGGTCTGATAGCACCACCTAGCGCTGGAGCAATGGCTGGAAATATTTACCAGATCCAGTCTTGCGTCTGGGGGAATTCAGAAGTTGATGAATTTGCGATTAGACAATCGACCAGAAAGAGCTTTACCAAATGTAAGTAACATGTTCATTGATAAAGTAAATTAAACAGAATTGTGGTCAGAAATTCTCAGATTGTTTCCAGTACCTTTATAGGGTATGGTGTTAACTCGCAAAGAATAAGAAAAGTCAAAAAGGCATCATGATAGCACATTATGATTAATTACTATAAGCATAGAGTTGCTCTGAATTCTGTAAAGTATATAAGGGGATATGAACTGTGGTTCAATTCACTTTCCTACACATTAGAGCATGTTGCTTAATAGGGTAATCTATTGTAATCATGTTTTGCAGATACATTTGCCAACAGGTCATCTGAGATCTGTGGTTCTTTATTTGAACTCTGTTTTTTAGATCTTATACTTTTCATTATGTACATATATTTTTGCTACTTCTGCAACTCCTCTAGCCATGGTGAATGTTGGGGCTGTGGCCGACTTCCAGTGAGTGGCAATCAGTTGTTAAGCCAATAACCGAGCCAAATCTAAAAAACTACAATGTGTGTTTTTCTTTGTCCTAGCCATCAGCCCAGATACAGGAGACCTGTTCTACCAGTTAAATCAAATAGTGTGTAAGCCGTCATGCATTTTGTTTATCATTTCCCTTGCTGTTGGTGGCAGGGACGTCCGTACTGAAAAGCATTGGTGTACTCATCTACATTGGAGTATGGGGCGGAGAGGATAACATATCAAGCTCAAGACTTTCCAAAACAGTATGATAAAATGTGAAGGGCTTTGAGAATGTACTCCAAATTCAATTGAAAACGAAACAAGGTTTGGAATGTGATCTTGCGCTTGATACAAAAATGATGTAATACAGCTGTTATTATCTACAAGAGGAAAATTGACAAATAGTTAAAACTTTACATAAATTATATTTGTGAAAATCAAAACAACAAAAAGTTTTTTTTTATTTTAAAGTAGGCTTAATAGTGTTGATACGCAACTTTTAAAAATGTTCACTAAGAAAGAGAAATGTCTTTAAAGGGAGAAATTAAGATCATCAGGATTTGCTCCTGTGTGTTTTAGGTGCAGAGTGATTTAAAATCGTTTCGTGGAAATATACTTCTCTTTGAGCCAATGACCAACTGATCAGGTTCGTCAATTATGAGGTGGGATATGACTTCTCTCTTTTAGCATGGTAGCGGTATCAGATCATTGAATTGACACTGGTCTAGAATATGCTGTCGACTTAATGAGTTCTCTTTTTGTAATTTCCCTGAAATTGTTCCAGTCCATACTGTTCTTAGGGTATGGAGCTTAGAGTTAATTGTCCATTGATTGGGTGGGGGTAAAGATCTCAATCTCTTTTTAATGTTCTCATTGAAGAAGTCAGAGAATTTATAACAACTTTCTTTGGTGGTGATCACATTTAGTTCAGGAATGGCATTTAGTGTGTTTGATAATGGCAACCTGTATTCTCAGAGGTCTTCTAACTTGTACTAATTGAGATCCGAACAATAAGTAATTTTTCCTCTTGATGTATAAATATATTCAAAGTTTCATCTATATCTGTTCCACCACTGAGTTTCTTTCAATCTTCAATCAGATGTTTATAGGACCATTGAGAAGAATGTGTCTTCTTTAGACTTCGGTGCCTACTATTTAAAGTTACAGCTCTCTTTTTTTATGTGAAAGCAGGTATTTCAGCTTATATTTGATGACTAGCAGGGGCTGTAAACATTGGTTTGCTTGTTTCAGTTACTTTTTGTAGGACTGGCTCTTTGCTTGATGGCAGAAACCATCCAAATTTAGAAAGACTGCGTCAATGTGTTATATTTTTGGTATTGCCTAAATACCACTTTAGCTGTCTCTCGAGTATATTTGTTTTAAAATCATAATAAAATAACAATTACATACATAGCTATACACAAGCAGGGGCTTTCAGTCAGTTTTTTGCATCTGTTGGTCTGTTAAAGTGTCATGCGCATTTTGCTTCGGTCAATCACAGGTATTAGCATGGAGCAATGGGCCAGGACACTTTTGCCATTGTTATGTTATGTTAGGCGGATTTATAAAGCGCATGGCTGCTTCAACATCGGGGCGTCCCAGCGCTAGCAGACAAGGGGGCCAGGGAGGATGAGCTAAGTGGAAGAGAAAAGCCATTTTTTAACCAATTTCCTAAATGCCCAATGATCTTGTGTGCTACGAGCAGCAAGAGGGGCGGCATTCCATAGGGCGGGGGCCAGTGCCTTAAAGGAACGTCCTCCCGCTCTCTGCCTGCGCACTCTTGGAGTACTGGCCAGGTGCAAATTGGCAGAGCGCAGAGCCCGCGCTGGAACGTATGAAGAACAGAGCCCTTGCAGGATTTGAGGGGCTTGGCCATGTAAGATCTTATGCGTGGTGCAGAGAGTCTTAAACTGGACTCTGTTCAATCGGCAGCCAATGGAGACGGCGGAGGAGATTGGAAGCATGACAGTGCTTCGGTAGGGCAAAAAGGGTACGTGCTGCCGCATTCTGTGCCCGTTGGAGTCTTTTGATGACAGCTTTATTAGCTCCAAGTAGGAGCCCATTACAATAGTCCAATCGAGACAGCACTACTGATTGGACAATCGTTTGGCGGATAGATGCATCAAAGAATCCCAGGATGGGTTTCAGGCCGCGTAAGAGGCCGAAACAAGTCCCCGCCTCTTTTTTCGCATGGTTCTCATTTGAGAGGGCATTGTCCATCAGGACCCCTAGGTTCTTAACTACCATTTTTGGTTTGGGAGGAGTGCCCAGGGGCCTCGGCCACCATTGGTTGTCCCATTGATGGATATCCCGACCTACCAGGAGCACCTCAGACTTGGTGGAGTTCATTGATTCTCTTCACTGTGTTACTACATTTTGCTTGTGCGCACATCCACCTAAAGTAGTCCTCTTATGCCCCTAGACTGGTGAGTCAGTCTCTACTTTAATATCATGTTTTTATTTGAGGTTTATAATGTTTTTTTTTGTTTTTTACAATTGTTTTGCAAACATATGCACACCACCTTTGAATGCAGACTTTTTACTTTTTCATTTTAAGCCTTAAATGCTTATTGCAAATATTTGCAACTTTTTTAAATAAACAAACATTACAGGCTTGCCAAGGCCAGACTTAGTGGCTTTGCCAGTGCTCGTTCTCCTTAGCCTGGTCTTTAAAGCAATATTTACATGCCAAAGTAATATTGTAACATGATTTATTGGCTTGTGATCAGTCTCTTGCCACTGAATCTAAAACCTAAGTAACATTCTTCACTTTCTGTTTTAAAAATAAATCCAGGGAGAAAAAGTGGAGGGCCTTCAAGCACAAGCTTTGTATCCATGGAGAGCGAAAAAAGACAACCACTTGAACTTTAACAAAAATGACATTATCACAGTTTTGGAACAGCAGGACATGTGGTGGTTCGGAGAGGTTCAGGGTCAAAAAGGATGGTTTCCAAAGTCTTATGTCAAACTAATATCGGGTCCTATTAGAAAGTCAACAAGGTAAGTGTATTTTGTGTCAGCTGCTTGCTTCAAATAGCTTTTATTTTAACATGCGAGTAAAGCATGCTTCCTGCAAGGGAGGCTTGTTTAACTTGGTGATTGCTCTTGTATGCTCTCCATACCTCATCACCACATGCATATCAACAAAACATATGACGATTACTACAAGTTTAATTTACATTTAATAATTTATTATTTGTATAGGGGAAATTTCCAAGTGAGATGAATAAATGGTGTTTAATGATGTTGATACTTTTAAGACATATTTGATTCTATTGAACTCACTCAGACAGGCATTAAACTGGTTTCTTGTAGCAGCAACAGCAGATTCACTTTTTGCTTGTATGTGACCTGAACTAAAGTAGCAACACTTGAAAGGTCCAGTGTCTTCCTTTCTTTAATGCACTCTAAAGTAGAAAATTAAGAAACAATTTTTTATTTGTAGTATGAAATTCAGTTCGACTTTAGCTATAGCTGTTAAAATGAAGCAAGCCATCTACTATGTTCCTGCTTTATTTTACACTCTCAATATGTTTAAAAATGAATATGGTTAAAAGTGAGTAATGTTTCACAAAGATAAAGCATAATATTTCATAAGGGCAAGAAAGTAAGACACATATTAACTTAATTTACTGGTTATAAATCCACCCTTCTTCCATGCAATTTTGTTTTCTCAGGACATCTGTACTTGGGCAAATATGAGAGCTACTTTGCTGTTCTTAGCATTTTCAAAGGGATGGTTCTCAAAGTCTACCATTATGCAGTGTTTAAAAGTTTTGACAAATAGGTGCCACGAAAACGTTTACATTTCACTCACTGTATCTTAACTTTGTTAAAACATTTTTTAATCTTGTTTTTTTTCATCTTGCCCATTGAAGCTTTTGAAAATAATTTTTTTTTTTAATATATGACCAGAGACAACTTTTTCTGTCTATTAGAACTCGTGATGAACTAAGGAAATACAAACATATATCAACCATTGGTTGCTTTGGCTTAGTCCCCTTCAACTATTTCTTGTGTCGTTCACATTCTGGATCTACCCACATGTGTATTTCCTCCTCACCATCATGTTGCTATCTCCATGGATATTAGGTGTATTTGTCCAGATCTAGAGAGTGCTTTCTTTGGAATGGCTGGGCTGCTTTGTTCTCGCCTTTTCCCATAGCCTCAGAAAATTGCAGTGGTACGTAATCACAAAATAAATTGATCAAAGTTGCATATTAGGGAGTGAGCTGTGAATTTCCAGGCTTTCTCTTAGCATCCCTTGATGTACCACAAAAATCTGGCCGTGGGTAGAGGCACGTCTGAAGTAGCAGAGTATTGTTAGGTTCGAGAAAGCACGTCTGCAGTCTTTGGCAGTTAGCCTCTCATGCACCCAGGTGCTGAAAGATGTGTCTCTGATTTACTGTTTCCTGGGTGTGAGTAGGATGACCCGCAACACTCTGAAGATAATAAAAAAAAAGGTGAAAGGTGACCTTTCAAGCACCCCACCCTCTGCTGAATGATCCCCTGCTTAGCGTTGTCCTTCAACCCGAACACCTGAATTTGCACAGTGTGCATCAAGGTAGCAGCCTTGTATTGTCTGTGATGACAGGTTGATATGTAGACCAATAGCATCCTGGTAGCTCAATTTATTATGACTCCTTCACGCAGTGCTAGCTTTTTCACCAGCAGCCATTTGCATTGTGGAACTTGTATTTTAACTATTAGCATTGTAAGTAAAGGCTTAAAAATTATGGCACGTGTAGCGTTAAACAGCCCGAGAGACTGAAATTTTCAAACATGATGTGGGGCTAATTAGCAGCAGTACAAAGATCTATACCTGTGTAGATGTGCCGATCCTCTCTTACCTGTGCATGCATAGACCCATACGTGTTTGTGGATCCTCACATACTTGCTTGTACAAATCCCTCACACGTACCTATGTGTAGATAGTGCACATACCTCTGTGCAGAGCTCCCTGCATAAGTAGCTGCAGATTTCTGTATATCTGTATATGCAGATCTCTCTTTCTTTGAAGTGAGCCCTTCCTGATTTTTAGCTTGGACTTTCCAGGACACGATCCTGTGAGATAGGTGGACTTGTGTTTTTGCAGAAGCTCCACCACTGTGCTTTTCTAACTCAAAATTCCTACTCTAGTGTGCTGAACTATGTTTGTGAATATGGCACTAATGCTTCTGGTTGCAGAACTGCTTGTTTGTGTCTACAGTATGCCTATACCAACCACATAGTGACCTTCACTGTTAATTATTTTTGTAATAAGAGATTCCAGATCCGATCCATATATAGAACTTCTCAGGCACATGCTGGAAAAACAAGTAAAATACAGTTTCTGTCTTTGTCTTCTGTAGATTGTTCTCCTCCATTACAGACAGATCTGTTGTTCGTAGAAAACCACAGATGCAAACTGTGCACTTATTTTTATGGCTTTTAGTTGCTCACACCATCTGCCAACATTCCAGGTAGTGAAAGTATAAGTAACTAGATCACTCATGGTCACTACGATGAAGTGTATCGACGGTCTATTCCCCATCCTCCTTTGCCTGGAAGCAAACCTACACAGTCTATACTGCATAAATAAAGGTACTGCAACCTTTCATACTGCATGCATCTCCCTCGTAGGAGCAAGGCAACAAAAATGTCCACACCATAAACTCAGTCCATACCTTCCCAAACTATCTCCCCCACTCCCAAAGGCATGGACCAAGGGTATCCCACTGAAGTAAATAGTAACCAAGAAATCTGATAGAGACTTCTAGCCACAGATTCCTGTGCGCTGGTAGGTGGTGTAGTTTCGCCTCCACGTCTGAAGTAACCTGCGCAGTGCCTATGTAGGCGTTATCCCAGCAAGCTGACATCCGTTATTTCCTTTCCACACCAGGTAGCGCTGATCTGTGAAGAGCTACCCTTGAGCTACCTTTAGTCGTTTTTTGACTGTTTTTTGTGTCTCGACTTTTAGTCAAATTTGTTTTGAGAGATTTCTCTCCTGGTGTGAGAGGATGGCCCCAAAGAGAACCTACTGGTTTCAAACCATGTGGTGCCTGTCACAGGCAGATGTTGGTGGCAAACCCAGTCTTTGTTTATTTGAGGTGGTTGGAGAGGGACCACGACTCCAAGACCTCCGAGGACTGCCACACCATGCACCCAAAAGCGCTAAGGGTGTGTTCTCTCAAGCTCCTCGCTGACGAAGGTTCCAGTCACGCGTAAGTGCCTGGAGCCGGACCCAGCAGTTGTTGTCTTGTTTGAAATCATCAGGCTAGTCCCACCACAAGAAGAAGTCGAAGAGGACTTCGCCGCACATGTCCAAATCCTCAGACAAGGCAAGGGACCGTCGACACTCCAGGCCCCGTGCTTCGACAGAGCCGAAAACAGAGTCCACTCAGCCCTACCCTGCCTTTCCCAGAGCCGGAGTGACCCCCTCACAGCTGAAAGAATTCTATGTGTCCATGCATCTCATGTTTGGGCTGCCCGATCCCCGTGGAGCGCCTGTGGGCCCCACAGGTTTGGGAGGGGGCCCCATTGGATCTCCACCGGCAGGTTCGTCCTTGGTGCCAGTCAGGCCACTTGGATCCGGTGTTGGATTCGGAGCAGCACCACCTGCGGACCGAGACCTTCGCTCAGACATGGAACCGGACAGGCGTCGTCCGACGCTGGTTCCGGTACCCACCTGGACCATGCCCTCCGGGTTAGTCAGTGACTTTTACATGCCCGGAGAGGGAGATGAATAGGAGGGGTCGGAGGACCCTTATGGATACCAGCATCCCCTAGACTATACGGAGGACAACTGGTATGAGGGACTGGCGGATGCCAGTTGGTTAGACACCTCGCTGGACATTGCGTCGGTCTCTTGTCCATCTGTTGCTATGGCGTAGAGTGCCTCATTCACTATGGTGGTGCTCAGGGTGACTGAGGTCTTGGACCTTCAGTTGCCCTGAGTGGCAGTCAAGACAAACCGCTTGACAGAGGTGCTTCAGCCGGGAGTTGCTCCATCTGAACCCTTACTCCCCTTCAAGGAAGCCCTTACCGATGTCCTATTCGGGGCCTCGTCCAAGCACTGCACAGGGGCTCCTGTTCACTGGACAGTTGCCCGCCGCCATTGACCCGCTCCTGGGGACCCTAGTTTTCATACCCAACACCCCACATTGAAGAGTTTGGTGGTCAAAGCCTTCACCTCTAGGGTAAATTCTGAAGCATTCCCTACCACTTCACCGTTTTTGGAATTCAAAAGATTTGGATACCTTTGGGAAGAGGATGTTCTTTTCTGACCGCCTAGCACTGCCATCAGTCAGCACCCCGCTCTTTCTGGGCCAATACTCCTATACGATTTGAGACCCGGTTACGCAAGTGCTGTCTTTCGTTTCAGAGGATGTCCGAGCCATTCTCTCACAAGCTATTGCTGACGGGAGCGACGCAGCAAAGTCAACCATATGTTGTGGACATGACAGACTCACTGGGTAGAACGATTTCATTGTTGGTGGCTCTTAGGCTCCACGCCTGGCTGAGAATTACTGGCTTTTCAGGGGATGTCCAAGTCTCGGACATGGACATGCCCTTTGATGGCTCTCGTCTTTTTGCTAAGAAGGTGGACTTAGCGCTGTAGCGCTTTAAGGATAGGAGAGTGATGGCCAGGTCCTTGGTTCTCTCCTTGGCCCCTCGCCAACCCCAGTCCTCTCCCTCCCCCCCCCCCCCGCCCCTCCCCCGGCACCTGCAGCCTCCGGACCCTCCTACCATCACAGGCATCCAGTGGGGGTCAGGATACACCATCACATGCATCACTGGCAGTCGATAACATCTGACCATTGGGTTCTACAGATTGTCCAAAGGGGCTACTTCTTTATAGCCACCCATTGTAGGAAAGTGCCACTTTTCGATATGTTCACCCCCACGTTTTGCTCACTGGTACTGATGTTGTTGATTGGTATTGCACTGGGTCCCTGCTAACCAGGCCCCAGTGCCCTTTACCTAAAAAGAAGACTAATGCTTAATTGTAACCCAATCGGCAAGGACTTTAGCACTCCTGTAAGTCCCTAGTAAATGGTACTCCTGGTACTCAGGGCATGGGTATTAAAGAGGGTCCCCAAGGGCTGCAGCATGTATTATGCCACCCCAAGGGACCCACACACAATCTGCATGCAGACAGCCATTGCAGGATACTTGAAGTGGTGCAAGCCATTCCTCAAACACAACATTGCCCTCTTCCTGTATGCAATGCCTAAGTACACTGAATGTCCTATAAGTAAGTCACCCTTACAGCATGCCTTTAAGCCCCAAGGCCGGGTGTATTATATTACATGTGAGGACATGTCTAGTTGCATTGCTAGATATTGCAAGTGATCGGGAAGCCATGTTAAAGGTATTTACTGGGTACTGGTCATCACGAGTTACCCAGCTACATAATGGCTTCACTGAAAATACTGATGTTTGGTATCAAAAATATTGTCTTAATAAATCTGTACTGATGCCAGTACAGTATTAATGAAGACATGCTCACAGAGGCAGCTTAGAGATGCCTCCTTAATTCCTTCTAGTCTTAGTGTGCTGACTATCTGAAAGAGACAATTAGTTATGGATTCCTCACCTTAGAATTACCCCCAGGCATCAGACTGGATCCGGAGAATTTTTCTTCAGCAGTACCCCTGCGCGTCGGTAAGTGGCGTCGGTCGACTCTGCGTTCGTTGTTGGCGTCGTGGTCGCCGGAATGACGTAGCGGTTTCTACTTAGATGCCACCCCTGTGCGCTGACGTTAGTTCTTTCTTTTTCCGCGCCAGCCAGCGCAGATCCAGAGAGAGTGGTACCTCGAATCACTTTTTTACTCTCTTTTTGCACCTTTTTGTCTACGTCTTTTCAAGTCGTTCGGCTCCTGGTGCATGCAGGGATGTCCCGTCCTCAAACCGGCTTCAAGGCTTGCGACTCCTGTCGCAAATTGATGTCGGTAACGGACCTGCACCTTGTGTGCCTTTGGTGTTTGGAGCGCGACCACAACCCAAAGTCGTGCTCCGACTGCGGGGACATGAACCCGAAGTCTTTGCAGGAGCTGTCCCGAATGCTTCTCGAGGCCCGGCAGTCCGCTCCGCGGCACTCGAGGTCCCGGTCGAGAGGTAGGTCGCGGGACCAGTCGCGGAGCCGTCACCACCACTCATCGTCGAAGTCTTCGGGTAAGTCGAAGCGCAAAACAAAGGCGAAGAAGTATCGTTGCTCTTCGCGCTCTCCCCGTCCGTCGGCTGACGCGACACGGGTTTAAGAAGGTAGTCGTCCGGCTCTGCCCGCGGAGTCTGCTGGGTCGACCCTGAGCCTTCCTCCTTTTCCGGGAGCCGGGGCGACCCCTGCCCAACTTCGTAGTTTTTACGAAGCCCTCCACTCGATCTTTGGGCAGCCAGGGTCCGCCGCCGCGCCTTCGGGCTCAGCGGACTCGGCTGGGGGCTCTAGGCCTTTGATCCCGGCAGCTTCGGATCCGGCTCCGCAGGGCCCCCAGGGATCCAGGCCTGGATCCGGATCGGTGCCGGTCGACCTTCTGACACCTCTTCCGGCGCCGAATCCAGTGGCAACACCTCCGACGCCGGTTGTGTCCCCAGCCGACGTCGACCCCAGCCTCCCACTCGATGTGGACACGGAGCCGGACTGGCGTCGACCGGCGCCGACCGGTACTTTTGTACCACTGTTCTCCCCTGGTGTTCCCTATCGCCCTGATTGGCTACCAGAGGAAGGCGAGGAGGACTGGGAGGGGTCTGTGGACCCTCTAGCAGACCAGTTAGAAGAACCGGACTGGAGAGAGGAGTTTGGTGAGGCCAGTGGTCGGGACACCTCCCCAGACCTTGGCATGCTATCTCCCCCTACCGTGGCTATGGAGGAGGGTGCATCATACGCAGTGGTGTTGCCTAGCGCGGCTGAGGCCTTAAACCTTGAGCTTCCTACGGTGGCGGTCAGGACTAACCTCCTGACCGACTTGCTTTAACTGGCAGCGGCCTCCTCTGAGCCCCTGCTGCCGTTTAATGAGGCCCTCACGGACATCCTTTTGGGCACTTGGTCCAAGCCCAACACAGGGGCTCCTGTGGATAGGATGATTGCCCGACGCCACCGCCCGGCCCTGGGCGACCCCATTTTCCTCTCCCAACACCCCACCCCTGAGAGGTTGGTGGTCCAAGCCTAGACTTCCAAGGGCGCATTCCCTACTGCACCACCTGAAAGGGAATCCAAGAAGCTGGACCACCTTGGGAAGATGTTTTCTTCCTCCAGGTTAGGACTGCGTTCGGTAAACACTGCATGTCTCTTGGGCCGTTACTCCCCCTCGGTGTGGGATTCGGTCGCGCAGGTGCTGCCACAGTGCCCGGAGGTGGCCAGGGCCGTCTCTCTCGTGCAGTTGCCGAAGGGAGAGACGCAGCGAAGTTCACCATAAGGTGTGGGCTGGACACTGCTGACTCACTAGGCAGGACGATTTCAACGTCAGTACCACTGAGACGCAACGCCTGGTTGAGGTCCACTTTTTGACATGCCCTTTGATGTAGGCCTGGGTGGTAAATTCTGTTCCCCTCACGGAATTTGGGTAATTTCGCGTTCCGCGGAGAACGCGAAATTGCCAAAAATTCCGCGATCCGCGGCTTTGCGGAATTTTTTGCTTGTTCGCGCTTTCAAAATGCTTGTTCGCGAGATATTTCTCCCGGAGCACACAAACAGCGTTCGCGAACAGGAAAAAAGCACCGCGAACGGGCGGAACAAACAATTACGCGTGTTCACGGAACTCTTGCATGCTCGCGGAGATTTTTTACCATTTCGCGGAGCTTTGCGTAGCGCGACTACGCAAATTCCGCCCACCCCTACTTTGATGGCCATCGCTTGTTTGGCGACAAGGCAGACAACGCGCTCGAGCGCTTTAAGGATTCCAGGGCTACGGCCAGATCCTTGGGCCTCACTTCCACCTCCCGTCCAGCGCAGTCTGCTTTTCGTCCCTTTCGTGGCTATGGAAGGGGTGCCCCGCCACGTTCCGCCCAGAGCCACAGGCATGCGCAAGCTGTCCAGCCTCTGAGCGGCCGGGGACGTGGATCCCACCGTCGTGTGTCCGGGGGCCAGCTGGGGGGCCAGTCCACCAGTGCCCCCTCTGCAGCAGCCTCCTAGTCCGACCTTTCAGGACCACCTTTCGCCAGTGGGCGGCAGGATTCGCCATCACCTCCCCCACTGGCTCCCCATCACGTCGGACAGGTGGGTTTTGCAGATAGTCCGAAGGGGCTACTCCCTCCCCTTTGAGACTACCCCTCATCCATGCCACCTCAATTCCATTGCATGTCGGAGGATCACTTGGCCCTTCTCCAACAGGAAGTTACGGCTCTCTTGGCCAAGGGAGCCATTGAGCGAGTTCCTGCCCCAGAAGTAGGTCGTGGTTGTTGTTTCCACTACTTTCTGGTGCCCAAGAAGGACATGGGCCTGCGTCCTATCTTGGATCTCAGGAACTTCAACCGCTTCCTCCGGAAAGAGAAGTTCAAAATGTTGACACTGGCTCAGGTCCTGTCTGCCCTCGACCCTGGAGACTGGATGGTAGCGTTGGACTTGCAGGACGCTTATTTTCACATCCCTGTCCTGCCGGCCCATCGGCGTTCACGGTAGGCCACGAGCACTTTCAGTTTACCTTGCTCCCATTTGGCCTTACCAGCACCCCTCAGGTGTTCATTAAAGTGATGGCGGTGGTCGCAGCTCATCTGCGCAGATCAGGGGTTCCAGTCTTCCCCTATCTCGACGACTGGCTGTTGAAGGTGGGCTCGCCCCAGGCTGTTGTCTCCCACCTCCAGACTACGGCCGACCTCCTGCATTCGCTGGGGTTCACCATCAATGTGCCGAAGTCATACCTGATTCCCTCTCAGAATCTCCTTTTCATCGGAGCGGTTCTGGACACAGCGCAGTTTCGGGCTTATCCTCCCGAGCAGCGAGCCTGGGATATTCGGGTTATGATTCCGATCTTTCAGCCTCTATCCCGGGTTTCGGTCAGACTGACCCTGAGGCTACTGGGCCTCATGGCCTCCTGCATCCTGCTGGTGGACTATGCCAGGTGGCATATGCGGGCTCTGCAGTGGGACCTGAAGTTCCAGTGGGCAAAGCATCAGGGGAATCTTTCCGATTGCTTCCAGATCTCGGAGGGCACCGCACGCCAATTGCAGTGGTGGCTAGCAAACCAGGATTGGGTCAACGGCAGGTCCCGCTCCCTTCCCCAGCCAGAGTTTACCGTGGTGACAGATGCACCACTTCTAGGGTGAGGCGGCCACATGGGAGAGGCGGAGATCAGTGGCTTCTGGTCTCCGGCGGAGTCCGGGCTCCACATCAACCTTCTGGAGCTGCGGGCGATCCGTCTTGCACTGAAGGCATTCCTTCCTACTGTCAAAGGGAGAGTAGTGCAGGTGTTCACGAACAAAACCACCGCCATGTGGTACTGCAACAAACAGGGCGGGGTGGGGTCATGGACCCTATGTCAGGAGGCACTTTGTCTCTGGAAGTGGCTGGAACATCAGGGCATGTCCCTGGTGGTTCAACACCTGGCCGGTTCTCTGAACGCCAGGGCGGACTAACTCAGGCGCCGGTGCATGATGGATCACGAACGGCGTCTTCACTCGGAGGTGGTGCAAGGTCTCTTTCAGCGGTGGGGAAAGCCTTGGTTAGATCTTTTCGCCACCGAAGAAAACGCGCAATGTCAGCAGTTCCGCGCGTTGGAATTTCCAAGGCGGCACTCGCTCTGCGATGCTTTTCGTCGCGAGTGGAGTTGCGGTCTTGTATGCGCCTTTCCGCCTATACCACTTCTACCCAGATTGCTGAAGAAGACCAAGCGTGACCGGGCCCAAGTCATTCTTGTGGCCCCGGACTGGGCACGAAAAGTCTGGTATCCCGAGCTCTTGCGCATGGCCATCGATCCTCCGATCAGACTGCCCCTTCGGGAGGATCTTCTGTCGCAGCAGCAGGGGACTGTCCTTCACCCGAACCTGTCCAGCCACCACCTCCTTGCGTGGAGATTGAGTGGCGACAGTGGACAGCTTTCGACCTTCGTCCCGAAGTCTGTAACGTTATCTTGGCAGCCAGGCGTCCCTCCACTAAAACGGTATTCGCCTGTAGATGGAACAAGTTTGTGGCATGGTGCGCAGCAAAGGCTGTGGATCCCATTTCTGCCCCCCTTTCAGAGGTTCTTCTCTTCATTCTTTCTTTGGCCCAGCAGGGCTCTGCTCTGGGCACTCTAAAAGGCTATATTTCGGCCTTCCTACGGCTTCCTGACCAGCCTTCTCTTTTCAAGTCCCCTATTGTAAATCGCTTCCTTAAGGGCATTACTCACTTGTTTCCTCCAATTCCCTTCGTAATGCACCAGTGGGACTTGAACCTGGTTCTGACCGATCTTATGTGCGCTCCTTTCGAGCCGCTACATAACTGTCCTCTCAGACTGCTGACACTTAAAACTGCCTTTCTGGCTGCCATCAGCTCTGCTCACAGGGTGAGTGAGCTTCAGGCTCTTTCTTCCAAACCTCCTTTCCTGGCTGTTCATTCGGACAAGGTTGTCCTTCGCACAAGGCCTTCTTTCCTTCCCAAAGTGGTTACCTCTTTCCACATAGGACAGACCATCACTTTGCCCACCTTCTTTCCACCCCCGCATCCTTCCAAGGAGGAAGAGCGGCTCCACCGCCTGGATCCAAAACGTGCGCTTTCATTCTATCTGGATCGCACAAAACAATTCCGGGTGGATGACCAGCTCTTTGTTGGCTATGTGGGTGCCAAAAAAGGTCGAGTCGTGCAAAAACAAACCATCTCCCGTTGGGTCGTTCTTTGCATCAAAATCTGCTATTCCTTGGTGAAAAAGGAACCTCCAGTGGGGTTACGCAACCATTCCACCAGGACGACGGCAGCCACTACTGCTTTGGGACGTGGGGTCCCCCTTCATGACATCTGCCAGGCAGCTACGTGGACTTCCTTGCACACGTTTACTAAACACTACTGCCTGGACAGCCAAGTCCGGAGAGACATTTTTTTGGGCTGTTCTGTTCTCCAGGACTTCCTGGTGTGAACTTGGTTCGCAGACCCACCTCCGGGGTTGGTATTGCTGGGGTATCTATTCCAAGGTGAGGAATCCATAACTAATTCTCTTTCAGATGACCAAGTTACTTACCTTCGGTAACAATATATCTGTAAGAGACAGATTAGTTATGGATTCCTCACCGCCCCACCCACTCTCCCCGTTCTGCGAACTGACTTCAAGGGTAAGGGACTTTCCTTCAGGGCAGTAGTTTTGTGCACCAGCGGTCAGTGTCTTGATGGCTCTGCGCTTTTGGCGTGGAATGTCATGTGAAAGACGCCCCTCGTGCGCGCTGACGTCCGTTCAAGTTGATACCGCGACGTTATTCCGGCGACCACAACGCCAATGACGAACGCAGAGTCGACCGATGCCACCTACCAACGCGCAGGGGCACTGCTGAAGAAAAATTCTCCGGATCCAGTCTGACGCCTGGGGGTAACTCTAAGGTGAGGAATCCATAACTAATCTGTCTCTTACAGATATATCGTTACCGAAGGTAAGTAACTAGTTCGACTGGTATTGACCAGCCTGCCACCACAGATGCATTTCTGACCCCCTGCATGTGAGAGCCCGTGCTCTCAGAGGCAAGGAACAATGTCTGTCTGGAGAAAGGTGATCACACTTCCTCTAGCAGGATGGCTAGTGAATTTAGCATATCGAGGCCAGAGGCTTCAAAGCCTCTACTGCCTTTGATACGCGACCCTGGCTTCCCCCAATCCTGGGGAATGCCACCCCCTGCCCTGAGGCCCATTTGGCAACAGAGCATGCAGGAAATTAGATAGTCAGAAGGCGTTTAACATTTACAGGCTAGGCACACCCTTAAGTGGACCACCTAAAGTGGACATTCGAAGAAGGATTTTACCATTATAGTTTTGGTGAAAATAGGAACTCTGGGTCGGGATTATGCCTACTCCTTACAGTAAGTCTTCATAGAGAGGGTGAAGACACCCCAGGAGTAGATAGCCCATTGGCTACTGCTCTATACTTCCCTAAACGCCCCTAAATTCAGTATTTAGGGGTCCCCCTGACACTAGAATGGCCGATTAGTCTACCTGGGAACAGAAGGAGGACAAAGAGTGCTGTTACTGCAATAACTGAGGACTCACCACGAACTTGGTGCCAAACTCTGCCTGACTGCTGGTACTTTGCCAATTGCAAAGACCCGACTCGTTCAAAAGCTTTGCATCCTCTCCAACCCTTGAAAGACTGCAGAGGACTTCGCTAACCATCTAGCATCTCCCTTGGGGTGGAGGAGCCATCCCTTTGCAGCTGCAGGCACTGACCGCACTTGTCGAGTACATTGTTTTGTTGACCATCTGGTCCACCGAGGGAGCATCACGCCAGGAGGATGTTTTTGTGTTCTTTGGAGGTCAGCCCCGTCTCTCCACCAACGTTCTAGAAGCTCCAGGGCCCCCTCTGCACCAATACCCTGAGTACCGCATCACTTGCAGCAACCAAGGCTCGTTAGTGTCCAGTGCGGACACCACCAAAGCTGACCTGCATGTCGCGGGACTTCACAACCAACAAGGCTTTCACCAAGAGTGGCCCTGCTGTTCCTTCCTCTCTACAGGTCAACCAACAACTGTGAGAGTCTTCAATGCAAGTGACAAGCCGACTAAACACTTCTGTAAGTGAGCCCCACAGCCCGGGTTCACGACAACAGTCTGCGCCCCCTTGCTCCAGAAACCCTCACGAGCCGATCCCCTCCCCCCCCCCTTTGAGTTTTTCCTGACTTGTCCCCAAGTCCCCCCTCACAGCCTTTGTTTCAGGTGTCCCCGCCCCCTATGCTTTCAACAGTGTAGCATTCGAGGCTACCAACCTATCCATCACCTCTGCACCCAGACATGCCAGGGTAGGTAAACTAAAACTGCTGGTTGTTCTTTGGACCTTGGCCCCCTTAGCACTTTAAGTTCAAAAGGGCATCCCCGAACTTAGCAAAGAAAAAGGTATGCAGTTCCTGTTGTGAGGGAAATAGGAGGGCAGGGGAGGGGACTCGCAAAATCCCTAACTACGAGTGGGTAGTGTTAGTGAGAAAGGAGGGGGACTGGGAAGTCCTTCCTTTTGGAATGAGGGTCCTCACACACCCAGCCTGCTGGGTGTCATGCTTCATCATCGGGCATGCTCCTCGTCGGGTCGGCGCTGCAATACCCGACGGGCACCCTATGCAGGGCTCTTTGGCGGAGATCTTTTATTCCTTGCCGTATGGTGCAGTGGGTGTAAGGGGCCTTAGAAGTGTAGAAATGCAAATGTGTGAATTGTGTGAATTAAAACAGGGAATGGAAGAGACAGGTAAATTAGACTTTAATGATCCCGCCTTTCCCCTGATTAAAAATGGAGTTGGCGACTCACAGCAAATATGTTGCTGCGTGTTATGCTCAATCTCATGTGGTCAACATGTTTCTTGCCTGTTTAGTCGGGTGGATCTAGCGGCAATTCCTCAGGACCTAGTGAAAATAGTTAATCTACACTCAAATGTGGTGAGACTGTGATGTTCTAGCCTGTTTTTACCACAAGTGACACCAAGAGGTAAAGTACCTGTTGATGTGACAGCCAATCTGAAATGGAAAATGGCAAAATGAAAGTAAATCATATCAGAAAACAATCATGCTGTAAATACTCCTGCCTCGTATCCCTCGATAGTGACACCAGATTGTGCACTTTAACAAAATGCGGTGAGCATAGTCAAAAAAATGGTCACTAATGTCAACCAAAATTACCCCGCTGTGGTCGATGCCTTCGTATGTACATATGTGAAACGCAGCGGGTTCAAACCATGCGGTGAGTGATTAAAAAAGTTAAAAACTAAGGAGTAGCAACATGGTGAGGTAACAGCAACTCACCTAAAACTATCTTGAGATTGGCCCCTTCAAATCCCGGCAAGTGTTGGACACAGTGAGGTGTTTGTGTCCTGGGGAGGGAGCCCAAAAGAGGAAAAGATAGTTTGAGCGCCTAGTGTGGGATGCGCGTAAGTTGGTAGAAAGGGGAGGGTGGAAGCCTCTGGTGTAGCAAGAGACAGGAGTGAGGTGGCTATCAAGCAGGGCCCCGCGTCGTGGACCGTTACTCACGGACAGATGGGCGCGACACCCAGCCCCTGTCTGCCGGCGTGACGGGAGGTCGCCCCTTAATGAGAGGTGCTCGCTCCGTCCGCCGAACAAGCAGTACGCCGAGGTCCGCCATCTGTAATCGAGAATTCGTGGGGTACGCCCCAGGATCGCGGGTGTGCTGCTGGTGCCGAAAATCGACATCCAAGCCTGTGCCTCAAAGTATTTCTCGTACAGGCAGAAATCCGACCAGTATTCCTCCAGTCCTAGGAGGGAAATAGTACTCACCAAATGACTGCGCCCAGGTGACGAGTGACCTACCCTGCACTGCCGGATCCGGGAGGTAATGGTCCCAACCAGGCTGGGGTTTAAATAATAGTGGAAGTGGCGCGCAGGGCGGGAACATCTCCTAAGGGGAGCCGGAGACTAGTGTGTACTTTGCCCCTGGTGGAGAGGAGTGGAGATGTATGGTGGCCATTTTGGGGGAATATCAAAAGTCACAGCGGGCGCCATCTTGGAGTGGGCAAAAAATGGGACGTGACTATGTCAGAAACTGATTGTCATGGATAGAGGTAAATATCGGGGTGTTGCTACATTGCGTTTAGGCTACTCCAGGGGATATCTTCGTTGAGCCCATGTTTATCAGTGGCCAGACGAAAAATCCATCTTTGTTCAATCCTAAAGAGTGCCCCTGGAGAAATGGCAGTCCCAGGAAGGCCCATTGTGTCAGGCATCGGCTCATTGCTAGAACCGTTGTCCAGGTTCTGTGATTATTTCCTACAGCCTCTAGTTAAGGAGACTCCATAATTTCTGCTAGATACCACTGATGTACTCCGTCTGATTGAGGGATTCCAAGGTCAGGATGAAATAAATATGTTGGTAACCCTGGACGTAGAGGCGTTGTATACTAACATCCCTCAACGTGCCACCCTAGAGGTGATTGAGGATGCTCTCAACTCCACCGACTGGAACTCACCCACACCTGTTCCTTTTATCATGGAATGTGCCACCCTTGCCCTTACTGAGAACTTTTTTGAGTACAACAACAAACTCTACCACCAAACACAGGGCACTTCTATGGGCAGTACATTCGCTCCAAGTGTGGCCTGCCTGTACGTGGCTGCTTTTGAGACTAGACTTATCTTCGATGTTGGCAATCCCTACTTAAATAACCTTATATTGTGGAAGCGCTACATCGACGATATCCTGATCTTTTGGAAGGGAGATAGGACTACCTGTGATGAATTTTGTGTATGGGTCAACACTTTAAACCCCTACCTTAAATTTACCCACACCATCTCAGATTGTAAGGTCCCCTTCCTTGACCTCAATATTATTCTGAATGAGGGTCGCTTAAGTACCAATTTGTACAAAAAGCCCACGGACAGTAATAGCCTCCTCCTGTTTAGCAGCCACCATCCTAGGGCCCTCAAAGAGAACCTACCGGTCGGCCAATTCCTCCGGATCAGGAGGAATTGTAGCTCTGTTGAGGACTACAAATTAGAAGCCAAGAATCTAATGGCTAACCTACATGCACGAGAATATCCACAACATAAGGTAGCACAAGCCATGAAGAGGGCGAGGCACAATAACAGAGAGGCCCTATTGGAAACAAACCATAAAGAACACATAGAGACATTGACCTGCGTTACATCCTTTACTCCAGACTCCAATAGGATCAGAAACATTATCCGCAAACATTGGGGTATCCTCAACACTGGGGACTTAGAACTACCTACTCCAAGGTTTGCGTTCAAAAGAACCAGCAACCTTAAAGACATATTGATTCATACCAGACCAATAACCAAAACTAAACCTACACAGAGAGCTCTATGGGACTTGCCACCAGTCTCAGGACACTACCCTTGTGGTTCTTGTGTTGCATGCACATTGACCAAACCCACCAAAGAAATAATTTTTTCCAAGAACTTTAAATGGAAATTAACTAAACACACCAACTGCAACACCACCAATTGCATCTACTTACTTTCATGCCCATGCAATCTCTGGTATGTGGGTATGACCACGAGGACTGTAAAAACTCGGATCAGCGAACACAAGAGCAATATACGGTGCCGCAGAGTAACTACCAAATTGTACACACATTTTGAGACTGCTGGACATACCTGTGACAATTTGAGTTGGGTGATTTTGGAAGCACATCCTGCCATTTCTCCAGGGGCACTCTTTAGGATTGAACAAAGATGGATTTTTCGTCTGGCCACTGATAAACATGGGCTCAACGAAGATATCCCCTGGAGTAGCCTAAACGCAATGTAGCAACACCCCGATATTTACCTCTATCCATGACAATCAGTTTCTGACATAGTCACGTCCCATTTTTTGCCCACTCCAAGATGGCGCCCGCTGTGACTTTTGATATTCCCCCAAAATGGCCACCATACATCTCCACTCCTCTCCACCAGGGGCAAAGTACACACTAGTCTCCGGCTCCCCTTAGGAGATGTTCCCGCCCTGCGCGCCACTTCCACTATTATTTAAACCCCAGCCTGGTTGGGACCATTACCTCCCGGATCCGGCAGTGCAGGGTAGGTCACTCGTCACCTGGGCGCAGTCATTTGGTGAGTACTATTTCCCTCCTAGGACTGGAGGAATACTGGTCGGATTTCTGCCTGTACGAGAAATACTTTGAGGCACAGGCTTGGATGTCGATTTTCGGCACCAGCAGCACACCCGCGATCCTGGGGGCGTACCCCACGAATTCTCGATTACAGATGGCGGACCTCGGCGTACTGCTTGTTCGGCGGACGGAGCGAGCACCTCTCATTAAGGGGCGACCTCCCGTCACGCCGGCAGACAGGGGCTGGGTGTCGCGCCCATCTGTCCGTGAGTAACGGTCCACGACGCGGGCCCTGCTTGATAGCCACCTCACTCCTGTCTCTTGCTACACCAGAGGCTTCCACCCTCCCCTTTCTACCAACTTACGCGCATCCCACACTAGGCGCTCAAACTATCTTTTCCTCTTTGGGCTCCCTCCCCAGGACACAAACACCTCACTGTGTCCAACACTTGCCGGGATTTGAAGGGGCCAATCTCAAGATAGTTTTAGGTGAGTTGCTGTTACCTCACCATGTTGCTACTCCTTAGTTTTTAACTTTTTTAATCACTCACCGCATGGTTTGAACCCGCTGCGTTTCACATATGTACATACGAAGGCATCGACCACAGCGGGGTAATTTTGGTTGACATTAGTGACCATTTTTTTGACTATGCTCACCGCATTTTGTTAAAGTGCACAATCTGGTGTCACTATCGAGGGATACGAGGGCAGGAGTATTTACAGCATGATTGTTTTCTGATATGATTTACTTTCATTTTGCCATTTTCCATTTCAGATTGGCTGTCACATCAACAGGTACTTTACCTCTTGGTGTCACTTGTGGTAAAAACAGGCTAGAACATCACAGTCTCACCACATTTGAGTGTAGATTAACTATTTTCACTAGGTCCTGAGGAATTGCCGCTAGATCCACCCGACTAAACAGGCAAGAAACATGTTGACCACATGAGATTGAGCATAACACGCAGCAACATATTTGCTGTGAGTCGCCAACTCCATTTTTAATCAGGGGGAAGGCGGGATCATTAAAGTCTAATTTACCTGTCTCTTCCATTCCCTGTTTTAATTCACACAATTCACACATTTGCATTTCTACACTTCTAAGGCCCCTTACACCCACTGCACCATACGGCAAGGAATAAAAGATCTCCGCCAAAGAGCCCCTGCATAGGGTGCCCGTCGGGTATTGCAGCGCCGACCCGACGAGGAGCATGCCCGATGATGAAGCATGACACCCAGCAGGCTGGGTGTGTGAGGGCCCTCATTCCAAAAGGAAGGACTTCCCAGTCCCCCTCCTTTCTCACTAACACTACCCACTCGTAGTTAGGGATTTTGCGAGTCCCCTCCCCTGCCCTCCTATTTCCCTCACAACAGGAACTGCATACCTTTTTCTTTGCTAGTCTATTTAGGGCATGTATGCTGGACCTCTCAAAAGCCCTTAGTCCCCTTCTTTTGTTGGATTCCCAGTACGGTTTGGCACCGTGGGACTTTAGGTTACCAGGAACGCAAATTGCATTCCCTGGCCCATTGCACAACTCGAGTCGATCACTGATCAACTCGCAAGATCTGGATCCCCGGACTCCACTGTGATATCATGGAGGGAGTTCAGGGACTTAGCTTCGGTGATGAAGTAGCAGCAGAAATCTTAAAGACACCCTCAATCCTGGGCTCCGACGGCACTTCTGCCTCAGGTAGCCAGGCAGATGACTGGTCCTCATTAACGGCCATGAAACGGGAATGGTTAAAAATTACCTTGCATGGTGCTATGATGACCGAGTACTTGCGGGCCAATATAGCCCCCAATGGTCTCATAATTAACAACTTTCCCCGCCTCTTTTTGGATGACACAGTTTTTAGAAATGAATGGTCCCTAGTGTCATGGAAATGCACTAGGGACTTACTCATTCTGATTATCAACACAGCGAAAAGACTAGCAGACGCCCTCCTTGTCAGGATACAAATAGCCGAGAGTAACCTTAAGACCACGATCGTGATGACAATATATAAGGGCAAGCTTACTGAAATTAACAACGAGATCGCTGAAAACAAAGAGTTTCTGATGAAACAAAAGATCAGTAAACTGCAAAAAGATATTCAAAGGTTCGACAAAGAAAAAGTCTACCCCTACCTCAAGGCCGACTTTACTTCCAACAAAACTAGTTACTCCTCAGATGAGGGTACGATGCAAATAAGGAGGGGCTCCTCCTCGAGTAGTGACTCTAGCACAGGAAGTTGGGGTAATAATAATCCCAGACGTACACCACGACCGGGATTCCCCCACTACCCCATGCAACCCTATCAAGGTCCTCCAATGTGGCAATTCCCAGGGTACCCGCAGGGTCCACCATGTTACCCACAGGGGCCACCACAATTCTTCGCTGGCAACAACCAGCCTTTTTTAGGAAGAGGCTGGGGCAGAGGAAAAGGGCGAAGAAGAGGGACCGCCAAACAAGTACACTGGCAGGAACAGACCCAGAACTCCGTAGAGACCAGGAGTATGAGCAGGGGGAAGAAAAACTAATAGTGAATCTCTCCTCTAGGAATCTCACGGAGACAGAATCAACAGTCCTGCGAAAAGGTCTGGGCTACGTTCCCACCCCCCGTATTGACCATTTCAGAGATCAATGCGAAATACATAGCTTCTTCCGTAAGGTGAGGCTTAATGCATTTTTCAAAGACAGACCAACACTGATTAGGAATGATACGGGGTTACATAATCCCTCTACCTTTACACCCAACAATAGCATGGTGCCCAATGAAATTTTAACCTTTGAGCAGGCAGTGCTTAAAGACGTGACAGAGGGTAGGTCCAATACCCCCTTTCACAATTTTTCCAATGATGAATGGTCAGCAGCTAGATCCCTCGCAGAGGATTCGAGCATAACCATAAAACAGGCGGACAAAGGAGGGGCCACGGTAATCATGGCCACTAGTGACTACGAGACTGAATGCTTACGACAACTCAGTAAGGTAGATTATTACACCCCGATTTCTGTGAACCCAACAAAAAGACTGACTACCTTAATTGCCACCATGGTTTTCACAGCAGAAACAGAAGGCTGGTTAAGCAAAAAAGAGGCTGAATTCCTGGTCACAAAAGATCCCATAACGCCATATTTTTATATCCTACCAAAAATACATAAGGGCGTGAGACCAGTCCCAGGAAGGCCCATTGTGTCAGGCATCGGCTCATTGCTAGAACCGTTGTCCAGGTTCTGTGATTATTTCCTACAGCCTCTAGTTAAGGAGACTCCATCATTTCTGCTAGATACCACTCATGTACTCCGTCTGATTGAGGGATTCCAAGGTCAGGATGAAATAAATATGTTGGTAACCCTGGACGTAGAGGCGTTGTATACTAACATCCCTCAACGTGCCACCCTAGAGGTGATTGAGGATGCTCTCAACTCCACCGACTGGAACTCACCCACACCTGTTCCTTTTATCATGGAATGTGCCACCCTTGCCCTTACTGAGAACTTTTTTGAGTACAACAACAAACTCTACCACCAAACACAGGGCACTTCTATGGGCAGTACATTCGCTCCAAGTGTGGCCTGCCTGTAAGTGGCTGCTTTTGAGACTAGACTTATCTTCGATGTTGGCAATCCCTACTTAAACAACCTTATATTGTGGAAGCGCTACATCGACGATATCCTGATCTTTTGGAAGGGAGATAGGACTACCTGTGATGAATTTTGTGTATGGGTCAACACTTTAAACCCCTACCTTAAATTTACCCACACCATCTCAGATTGTAAGGTCCCCTTCCTTGACCTCAATATTATTCTGAATGAGGGTCGCTTAAGTACCAATTTGTACAAAAAGCCCACGGACAGTAATAGCCTCCTCCTGTTTAGCAGCCACCATCCTAGGGCCCTCAAAGAGAACCTACCGGTCGGCCAATTCCTCCGGATCAGGAGGAATTGTAGCTCTGTTGAGGACTACAAATTAGAAGCCAAGAATCTAATGGCTAACCTACATGCACGAGAATATCCACAACATAAGGTAGCACAAGCCATGAAGAGGGCGAGGCACAATAACAGAGAGGCCCTATTGGAAACAAACCATAAAGAACACATAGAGACATTGACCTGCGTTACATCCTTTACTCCAGACTCCAATAGGATCAGAAACATTATCCGCAAACATTGGGGTATCCTCAACACTGGGGACTTAGAACTACCTACTCCAAGGTTTGCGTTCAAAAGAACCAGCAACCTTAAAGACATATTGATTCATACCAGACCAATAACCAAAACTAAACCTACACAGAGAGCTCTATGGGACTTGCCACCAGTCTCAGGACACTACCCTTGTGGTTCTTGTGTTGCATGCACATTGACCAAACCCACCAAAGAAATAATTTTTTCCAAGAACTTTAAATGGAAATTAACTAAACACACCAACTGCAACACCACCAATTGCATCTACTTACTTTCATGCCCATGCAATCTCTGGTATGTGGGTATGACCACGAGGACTGTAAAAACTCGGATCAGCGAACACAAGAGCAATATACGGTGCCGCAGAGTAACTACCAAATTGTACACACATTTTGAGACTGCTGGACATACCTGTGACAATTTGAGTTGGGTGATTTTGGAAGCACATCCTGCCATTTCTCCAGGGGCACTCTTTAGGATTGAACAAAGATGGATTTTTCGTCTGGCCACTGATAAACATGGGCTCAACGAAGATATCCCCTGGAGTAGCCTAAACGCAATGTAGCAACACCCCGATATTTACCTCTATCCATGACAATCAGTTTCTGACATAGTCACGTCCCATTTTTTGCCCACTCCAAGATGGCGCCCGCTGTGACTTTTGATATTCCCCCAAAATGGCCACCATACATCTCCACTCCTCTCCACCAGGGGCAAAGTACACACTAGTCTCCGGCTCCCCTTAGATGTTCCCGCCCTGCGCGCCACTTCCACTATTATTTAAACCCCAGCCTGGTTGGGACCATTACCTCCCGGATCCGGCAGTGCAGGGTAGGTCACTCGTCACCTGGGCGCAGTCATTTGGTGAGTACTATTTCCCTCCTAGGACTGGAGGAATACTGGTCGGATTTCTGCCTGTACGAGAAATACTTTGAGGCACAGGCTTGGATGTCGATTTTCGGCACCAGCAGCACACCCGCGATCCTGGGGGCGTACCCCACGAATTCTCGATTACAGATGGCGGACCTCGGCGTACTGCTTGTTCGGCGGACGGAGCGAGCACCTCTCATTAAGGGGCGACCTCCCGTCACGCCGGCAGACAGGGGCTGGGTGTCGCGCCCATCTGTCCGTGAGTAACGGTCCACGACGCGGGGCCCTGCTTGATAGCCACCTCACTCCTGTCTCTTGCTACACCAGAGGCTTCCCACCCTCCCCTTTCTACCAACTTACGCGCATCCCACACTAGGCGCTCAAACTATCTTTTCCTCTTTTGGGCTCCCTCCCCAGGACACAAACACCTCACTGTGTCCAACACTTGCCGGGATTTGAAGGGGCCAATCTCAAGATAGTTTTAGGTGAGTTGCTGTTACCTCACCATGTTGCTACTCCTTAGTTTTTAACTTTTTTAATCACTCACCGCATGGTTTGAACCCGCTGCGTTTCACATATGTACATACGAAGGCATCGACCACAGCGGGGTAATTTTGGTTGACATTAGTGACCATTTTTTTGACTATGCTCACCGCATTTTGTTAAAGTGCACAATCTGGTGTCACTATCGAGGGATACGAGGGCAGGAGTATTTACAGCATGATTGTTTTCTGATATGATTTACTTTCATTTTGCCATTTTCCATTTCAGATTGGCTGTCACATCAACAGGTACTTTACCTCTTGGTGTCACTTGTGGTAAAAACAGGCTAGAACATCACAGTCTCACCACATTTGAGTGTAGATTAACTATTTTCACTAGGTCCTGAGGAATTGCCGCTAGATCCACCCGACTAAACAGGCAAGAAACATGTTGACCACATGAGATTGAGCATAACACGCAGCAACATATTTGCTGTGAGTCGCCAACTCCATTTTTAATCAGGGGGAAGGCGGGATCATTAAAGTCTAATTTACCTGTCTCTTCCATTCCCTGTTTTAATTCACACAATTCACACATTTGCATTTCTACACTTCTAAGGCCCCTTACACCCACTGCACCATACGGCAAGGAATAAAAGATCTCCGCCAAAGAGCCCCTGCATAGGGTGCCCGTCGGGTATTGCAGCGCCGACCCGACGAGGAGCATGCCCGATGATGAAGCATGACACCCAGCAGGCTGGGTGTGTGAGGGCCCTCATTCCAAAAGGAAGGACTTCCCAGTCCCCCTCCTTTCTCACTAACACTACCCACTCGTAGTTAGGGATTTTGCGAGTCCCCTCCCCTGCCCTCCTATTTCCCTCACAACAGGAACTGCATACCTTTTTCTTTGCTAGTCTATTTAGGGCATGTATGCTGGACCTCTCAAAAGCCCTTAGTCCCCTTCTTTTGTTGGATTCCCAGTACGGTTTGGCACCGTGGGACTTTAGGTTACCAGGAACGCAAATTGCATTCCCTGGCCCATTGCACAACTCGAGTCGATCACTGATCAACTCGCAAGATCTGGATCCCCGGACTCCACTGTGATATCATGGAGGGAGTTCAGGGACTTAGCTTCGGTGATGAAGTAGCAGCAGAAATCTTAAAGACACCCTCAATCCTGGGCTCCGACGGCACTTCTGCCTCAGGTAGCCAGGCAGATGACTGGTCCTCATTAACGGCCATGAAACGGGAATGGTTAAAAATTACCTTGCATGGTGCTATGATGACCGAGTACTTGCGGGCCAATATAGCCCCCAATGGTCTCATAATTAACAACTTTCCCCGCCTCTTTTTGGATGACACAGTTTTTAAAAATGAATGGTCCCTAGTGTCATGGAAATGCACTAGGGACTTACTCATTCTGATTATCAACACAGCGAAAAGACTAGCAGACGCCCTCCTTGTCAGGATACAAATAGCCGAGAGTAACCTTAAGACCACGATCGTGATGACAATATATAAGGGCAAGCTTACTGAAATTAACAACGAGATCGCTGAAAACAAAGAGTTTCTGATGAAACAAAAGATCAGTAAACTGCAAAAAGATATTCAAAGGTTCGACAAAGAAAAAGTCTACCCCTACCTCAAGGCCGACTTTACTTCCAACAAAACTAGTTACTCCTCAGATGAGGGTACTATGCAAATAAGGAGGGGCTCCTCCTCGAGTAGTGACTCTAGCACAGGAAGTTGGGGTAATAATAATCCCAGACGTACACCACGACCGGGATTCCCCCACTACCCCATGCAACCCTATCAAGGTCCTCCAACGTGGCAATTCCCAGGGTACCCGCAGGGTCCACCATGTTACCCACAGGGGCCACCACAATTCTTCGCTGGCAACAACCAGCCTTTTTTAGGAAGAGGCTGGGGCAGAGGAAAAGGGCGAAGAAGAGGGACCGCCAAACAAGTACACTGGCAGGAACAGACCCAGAACTCCGTAGAGACCAGGAGTATGAGCAGGGGGAAGAAAACTAATAGTGAATCTCTCCTCTAGGAATCTCACGGAGACAGAATCAACAGTCCTGCGAAAAGGTCTGGGCTACGTTCCCACCCCCGTATTGACCATTTCAGAGATCAATGCGAAATACATAGCTTCTTCCGTAAGGTGAGGCTTAATGCATTTTTCAAAGACAGACCAACACTGATTAGGAATGATACGGGGTTACATAATCCCTCTACCTTTACACCCAACAATAGCATGGTGCCCAATGAAATTTTAACCTTTGAGCAGGCAGTGCTTAAAGACGTGACAGAGGGTAGGTCCAATACCCCCTTTCACAATTTCTCCAATGATGAATGGTCAGCAGCTAGATCCCTCGCAGAGGATTCGAGCATAACCATAAAACAGGCGGACAAAGGAGGGGCCACGGTAATCATGGCCACTAGTGACTACGAGACTGAATGCTTACGACAACTCAGTAAGGTAGATTATTACACCCCGATTTCTGTGAACCCAACAAAAAGACTGACTACCTTAATTGCCACCATGGTTTTCACAGCAGAAACAGAAGGCTGGTTAAGCAAAAAGAGGCTGAATTCCTGGTCACAAAAGATCCCATAACGCCATATTTTTATATCCTACCAAAAATACATAAGGGCGTGAGACCAGTCCCAGGAAGGCCCATTGTGTCAGGCATCGGCTCATTGCTAGAACCGTTGTCCAGGTTCTGTGATTATTTCCTACAGCCTCTAGTTAAGGAGACTCCATCATTTCTGCTAGATACCACTGATGTACTCCGTCTGATTGAGGGATTCCAAGGTCAGGATGAAATAAATATGTTGGTAACCCTGGACGTAGAGGCGTTGTATACTAACATCCCTCAACGTGCCACCCTAGAGGTGATTGAGGATGCTCTCAACTCCACCGACTGGAACTCACCCACACCTGTTCCTTTTATCATGGAATGTGCCACCCTTGCCCTTACTGAGAACTTTTTGAGTACAACAACAAACTCTACCACCAAACACAGGGCACTTCTATGGGCAGTACATTCGCTCCAAGTGTGGCCTGCCTGTACGTGGCTGCTTTTGAGACTAGACTTATCTTCGATGTTGGCAATCCCTACTTAAATAACCTTATATTGTGGAAGCGCTACATCGACGATATCCTGATCTTTTGGAAGGGAGATAGGACTACCTGTGATGAATTTTGTGTATGGGTCAACACTTTAAACCCCTACCTTAAATTTACCCACACCATCTCAGATTGTAAGGTCCCCTTCCTTGACCTCAATATTATTCTGAATGAGGGTCGCTTAAGTACCAATTTGTACAAAAAGCCCACGGACAGTAATAGCCTCCTCCTGTTTAGCAGCCACCATCCTAGGGCCCTCAAAGAGAACCTACCGGTCGGCCAATTCCTCCGGATCAGGAGGAATTGTAGCTCTGTTGAGGACTACAAATTAGAAGCCAAGAATCTAATGGCTAACCTACATGCACGAGAATATCCACAACATAAGGTAGCACAAGCCATGAAGAGGGCGAGGCACAATAACAGAGAGGCCCTATTGGAAACAAACCATAAAGAACACATAGAGACATTGACCTGCGTTACATCCTTTACTCCAGACTCCAATAGGATCAGAAACATCCGCAAACATTGGGGTATCCTCAACACTGGGGACTTAGAACTACCTACTCCAAGGTTTGCGTTCAAAAGAACCAGCAACCTTAAAGACATATTGATTCATACCAGACCAATAACCAAAACTAAACCTACACAGAGAGCTCTATGGGACTTGCCACCAGTCTCAGGACACTACCCTTGTGGTTCTTGTGTTGCATGCACATTGACCAAACCCACCAAAGAAATAATTTTTTCCAAGAACTTTAAATGGAAATTAACTAAACACACCAACTGCAACACCACCAATTGCATCTACTTACTTTCATGCCCATGCAATCTCTGGTATGTGGGTATGACCACGAGGACTGTAAAAACTCGGATCAGCGAACACAAGAGCAATATACGGTGCCGCAGAGTAACTACCAAATTGTACACACATTTTGAGACTGCTGGACATACCTGTGACAATTTGAGTTGGGTGATTTTGGAAGCACATCCTGCCATTTCTCCAGGGGCACTCTTTAGGATTGAACAAAGATGGATTTTTCGTCTGGCCACTGATAAACATGGGCTCAACGAAGATATCCCCTGGAGTAGCCTAAACGCAATGTAGCAACACCCCGATATTTACCTCTATCCATGACAATCAGTTTCTGACATAGTCACGTCCCATTTTTTGCCCACTCCAAGATGGCGCCCGCTGTGACTTTTGATATTCCCCCAAAATGGCCACCATACATCTCCACTCCTCTCCACCAGGGGCAAAGTACACACTAGTCTCCGGCTCCCCTTAGGAGATGTTCCCGCCCTGCGCGCCACTTCCACTATTATTTAAACCCCAGCCTGGTTGGGACCATTACCTCCCGGATCCGGCAGTGCAGGGTAGGTCACTCGTCACCTGGGCGCAGTCATTTGGTGAGTACTATTTCCCTCCTAGGACTGGAGGAATACTGGTCGGATTTCTGCCTGTACGAGAAATACTTTGAGGCACAGGCTTGGATGTCGATTTTCGGCACCAGCAGCACACCCGCGATCCTGGGGGCGTACCCCACGAATTCTCGATTACAGATGGCGGACCTCGGCGTACTGCTTGTTCGGCGGACGGAGCGAGCACCTCTCATTAAGGGGCGACCTCCCGTCACGCCGGCAGACAGGGGCTGGGTGTCGCGCCCATCTGTCCGTGAGTAACGGTCCACGACGCGGGCCCTGCTTGATAGCCACCTCACTCCTGTCTCTTGCTACACCAGAGGCTTCCACCCTCCCCTTTCTACCAACTTACGCGCATCCCACACTAGGCGCTCAAACTATCTTTTCCTCTTTTGGGCTCCCTCCCCAGGACACAAACACCTCACTGTGTCCAACACTTGCCGGGATTTGAAGGGGCCAATCTCAAGATAGTTTTAGGTGAGTTGCTGTTACCTCACCATGTTGCTACTCCTTAGTTTTTAACTTTTTTAATCACTCACCGCATGGTTTGAACCCGCTGCGTTTCACATATGTACATACGAAGGCATCGACCACAGCGGGGTAATTTTGGTTGACATTAGTGACCATTTTTTTGACTATGCTCACCGCATTTTGTTAAAGTGCACAATCTGGTGTCACTATCGAGGGATACGAGGGCAGGAGTATTTACAGCATGATTGTTTTCTGATATGATTTACTTTCATTTTGCCATTTTCCATTTCAGATTGGCTGTCACATCAACAGGTACTTTACCTCTTGGTGTCACTTGTGGTAAAAACAGGCTAGAACATCACAGTCTCACCACATTTGAGTGTAGATTAACTATTTTCACTAGGTCCTGAGGAATTGCCGCTAGATCCACCCGACTAAACAGGCAAGAAACATGTTGACCACATGAGATTGAGCATAACACGCAGCAACATATTTGCTGTGAGTCGCCAACTCCATTTTTAATCAGGGGGAAGGCGGGATCATTAAAGTCTAATTTACCTGTCTCTTCCATTCCCTGTTTTAATTCACACAATTCACACATTTGCATTTCTACACTTCTAAGGCCCCTTACACCCACTGCACCATACGGCAAGGAATAAAAGATCTCCGCCAAAGAGCCCCTGCATAGGGTGCCCGTCGGGTATTGCAGCGCCGACCCGACGAGGAGCATGCCCGATGATGAAGCATGACACCCAGCAGGCTGGGTGTGTGAGGGCCCTCATTCCAAAAGGAAGGACTTCCCAGTCCCCCTCCTTTCTCACTAACACTACCCACTCGTAGTTAGGGATTTTGCGAGTCCCCTCCCCTGCCCTCCTATTTCCCTCACAACAGGAACTGCATACCTTTTTCTTTGCTAGTCTATTTAGGGCATGTATGCTGGACCTCTCAAAAGCCCTTAGTCCCCTTCTTTTGTTGGCATCCCCGAACTTAGCCTACAAGTGCCTGTTTGCAGTATATGTTTTTCATCCCATAGGATAACATTACAGCGTTAGAGACTCATGGCTCAAAAAACGTTATGTGGCAATTTTACTGTTTTGTTGTAAAATCCTTAAGTCCGAAAGTACTTAACGATTCCAATGAACTTGGTATCTAAAATTATATAAAAATCTGTTATTATTCTAAATTGTTCTTGGATTTCTTCTTGAGTGTGTCTCATTTATTGACTCTGTGTGTACAACAAATTATTAATACTTCTCTATGATAAGCCTAAGCTGCTTGACCACTCTACCTAAATAGAGCACTTAGGACTATTTTAGTAACCCCTGTAAACCAATAAGGGTTGTCTGGAGTTTTTGCATGGTGTGCCCTTACATTGGCACTACTACATAAAAAGACAGCTTCCTACACCCCTACATCCATGCCACTCACTTACGACTGGCTGATGAAGGGCCATCTCTTTTGGCTCCGTCAGGAGGTGCTGGCTCTCTTGGCCAAGGGTGCCATCACGAGGGTACTGGCACCAGAAGTAGGTCCTGGTTGCTATTCCCACTACTTTCTGGTGCCTAAAAAGGTTAGAGGTCTTCGTCCTGTCCTAGACCTGCGCCTTCTCAATCTCTTCCTGAAAGAAGAAATTAAAAATTATCACACTCACTCAAGTCCTGTCTGCTTTGGACCCGGAAGACTAGATGGTAGCATTGTACTTACAGGATGCATATTTCCACAGCCCCGTCCTGCCTGCCCACAGACATTACCCGTTGTTCACGGTGAGACAACCGCACTTTCAGTTTGACCTTTACGCACCCCTCGGGTGTTCCCAAAAGTTATGGTGGTGGTTGCAGCACATCTGCAGAGGTCAGCGGTTCCATTCTTCCCCTAACCACAATGCGGATGTTGCTGCAGTGGAAGCAACTCTCCTTACCTTTAGTTCTGTATTCAAGAAGCTATATCTAAGTTTAAAGATCATCGATTTGATGATGTAAAGCAGGTACCTTAGGTTATTTGTTACTGTTGCTCTGTCCTCCAGTTTCCTTTGATCTGTTCTATGGAGACCAACATTCAGGACCTATCAGGAGCTCCTGGTGGATTGGTGCGCATGCTTGGCTCTCCTGAGTGTGCAGGAATATCCCCATGAAGAACCTCATGTTGTACTTGTTGAGTTCTGGTTGTGACAGGTGCTGGTGTGTAGTCTTGGGCTTCCCCATGTTGGGGAGAGGTACTTCAGTTGGTCACGTTCAGTTTTCATTATCTACCACCCACCAGGTATATCACTAGTCGCATCATTGTAGCAGTATTGTACCATCCTACCCCATTTCAGTATAAAGGTGCAGTAACTGAAACGGCAAAGACCAGTCAGTGCCCTTCTGTGGTTCTCTTCCAGACATCAGTAGTGTGTGTTGCATGGTAGAGGTCTGATTCCTCCTTTTCAGATAATGTAGTAGGTTGGATGAGATGCATTGACTTGCTGTCTGTGCCCAAGTAGTTGAAGAAGTGGAGCTGTGCTTCAGGTGTCCTAGGGCAGCAGTGCACCAGTTTGCACTTTCACCTTTTATCTTATTGTGTGGCAGAGTCGTATCTTAGATACCAGGGCAATGAGTAGGAACTGTTCACTCTCTTCCTGTTCCATACCACTTTCATGGGAACATAAGGAATTATTTGCTTCTGTGTACTTAGGTTTGTGGAGGTACATGGCCTGTGCTGTGATCTCACTGCCCTCCGTCATCACTTCAGCTGTAACAGGCTTCAGTTGAATCATCGTGTGTCAACAGGAGGACGTCACTTAATTGTGCTAGGTGACATACTTATATATATATTTTTTGTAAGGTGTTGGGCAGGAGACTCGTGTTCATCTCCTGGGAAGGTTATGTCCCATGGCTTCAATGCATGGTTAGTCTCAACTCCAGTTCGGTGACCTGCTCCAAGCTTCCGCTTGCCACGAGTTAAACCCCATGTATGTGCTACATCCCCTGATTAGGCGATCAGAGGTCTTTCACCTTCTCCACTGTACGCTGGAACCAGAGGTCACACCAGTGTGCCGTAGAGACACCTGACAGGACTTTGCTCTTTGTTGTGTTGCTGCCTCCACCCAGTGCTAAACACCATCCCAAGCTCGACAGACATGCTCTTCCTTCTCAGAAGTCAGTGGGGCCTGGTCCAAGGACACAGGATGGCATTCGCCATCTACTTATTATTGGATGTAAACTCACTGGTACCCAAGCAAGGGTTGTTTCTTGTCCTAACCCTTACTACTTCAGCAACACCAGCTACGTGGCAATTTTCCCCACTCAAAGTGATTTGTTTTTCCTCTTTGAGGCCTGTATTTCATTACAAATTATTGTGTGTTTGGGATGGCAGCAGCAGAGTTTAGGTGAAATACATATCTGAAAGAGACACGTTAGTGACAGAATCCTTACCTTAGAATATCCCCAGGCGTCAGGCTGTATCCGGAAAGTTTTTGCGTAGCAGTACCCTTGCGCGTCGGTAGGCGGCGACGTGCGGCTCCACGTCCGTCGTCGGCGTCGTGATCGCCGGGATGACGTCGCGGGCAGTACTTAGACGCCGCCCCTGCGCGCTGACATCAGTTCTTCTTTTTCCGCGCCAGTAAGCGCAGATCCGGGAAGAGCAGTGCCCTAGTCAATTTTTGACTAAATTTTTGGTGAATTTTTTTCACTGTTTCTTTTCGAGTCTTCGTTGACTCGTAGGTGTCGTAGGGATGCCCGGCTTCAAGCCATGCGACGCCTGTGGTAGAATGATGTCGATCACAGACCCGCATCTAGAGTGTCTCTACTGTCTCGGCCGAGACCACGACACGAAGTCGTGTCCTGACTGCCGTAAACTTCACCCGAAGGCTTTGCGAGAGCGTTCTCGAAAGCTACTCGAGGTCCGGCAGTCGGCTCCGCGCCGCACCAAGCCCCGGTCCCGTGAGAGGTCGAGGGGCCGGTCGCGGAGCCCCCGCCGGTCGTCGGAGTCCAAGTCTTCGCGCTCCTCGGGTAAGTCGAAACACAAAAAGTCATAGAAGCATCATCGCTCTAAGACTTCACCTCGCCGGTCTCGCGACTCGGCTGAGGCCCCTGTCGGCACCGCCCCCGCCCCGCGGCCCCGGACGTGCCTGTGGAGCCGCCCCGCATTACCCGTCCTTTCCGGGTTCGGGGCGACTCCGGCCGAAATACAGGAATTCCTGTCGGCCATGGCCCGCCTCTTCGGGCCTCAAGGTCCCTCCGGTGCGCCTTCGGGCCCCGCGGGCCCTGATGGGGTTGCTCCGGCGTCGCCGCCGACTCCGGTCCCGGCGTCGCCTGTCCCGCCAGCCTTCATCCCGGCCTCTGCTCCGGCCCCGGCCTCGATCCCGGCTCCGGTGGTACCGCAACCCCCATCGACGCCGGTTGACCTAACCACGCCTCCGCCGATATCCCCGGTGCCGTTCCTGATGCCGTCCGGGGCTCCGGACGGCGTCGTTCCCCGGGTTGTCTCCGGCTCCGGACATGGAGCCGGACCGACGCCGCCGACGCCGGCTCCGGCGCCGATGAGACCTTGGGTCCCAAATGTCCCTCCTCCTCCATATTTTGAACAAGAGGAGGACCAGGAGAGCTGGGAGGGGTCGGAAGACCCTCTCACACAATAGTGTGAGTATGATCAGGACTGGGCTGAGGAACTTGGGGATGCCAGTGGTCTAGACACTTCCCCTGACACTGGCATGCTGTCTCCTCCCGTGGCTACGGAGGAGGGAGCTAATTTCGCAACGGTGTTGCGTAGAGCAGCTGGAGCCTTGCACCTCCAATTGCCTACTGTGGCTGTCAGGACTAATCTCCTGACGGAAGTGCTTCAGCCGGCAGCTTCCTCCACGGAGACTGTGCTGCCGTTTAATGATGCACTGACTGACGTTCTTTGGGTGCCTGGTCCAAGCCCACCACAGGGGCTCCTGTGGATAGGAACGTGGCCCGACGCCATCGCCCTGCTCCGGGCGACCCCTTGTTTCTCTCCCAACATCCCACCCCCGAGAGCTTGGTTGTCCAAGCCTCTGCCTCCCAAACCGCCTTCCCTACCGCCCCTCCGGATAGGGAATCCAAACGCCTGGACCAATTTGGGAAGAAGGCTTTTTCTTCCTCCAGTGCTGGCTTGCGGTCCGTCAACACCGCTTGCCTTTTGGGCCGATATACCCACTCCCTGTGGGATTCGGTGGCGGCTGTTTTGCCACAGTGTTCTGAGGAGGTCCAGACACTGCTTACCCGCGCCATTGCGGAAGGAAGAGATGCGGCTAAATACACCATACGTTGTGGCCTTGATACCGCCGACTCGCTGGGCAGATCGCTTGCAACGACGGTGGCGCTACGTCGCCACGCCTGGCTGAGAACAACTGGTTTCTCGGGTGATGTCCAGAATACACTCATGGACATGCCCTTTGATGGAGTCGGTCTTTTGGTTCCAAAGCAGACCATGCGCTGGAGCGTTTTAAGGACTCACGGGCTACTGCCAAGTCCCTGGGCCTATCTGTTGTGCGCCCTCCGCTAACCTCTGCTTTTCGCCTCTTTCGTGGCCACGGAAGGGGCGCCCAGTCACGTCAGCTGCCCAGCCACCGGCCCGCGCAGCAAGCGTCTTCGCGTGGCCGAGGACGTGGATACCGCTGTGGCGGTTCGGGCAACCAGCGTGCGGGTCAGGCCACCACCTCCAACCCGTCCGCGGCCTCCAAGCCATCCTAGTCCCTCCTTTCCGGTGCACAGCACGCCAGTAGGGGCCAGGGTCCGCCATCACCTTCACCACTGGCGTCCCATCACCTCGGACAGGTGGGTCTTGGACATTGTCCGAAGGGGCAACTCCCTCCCCTTCGAGACCACCCCCCCAGCCATGCCACCTCAATTCCACCGCATGTCAGGGGATCACTTGGTGCTTCTGCAGAAGGAAGTCACGGCCCTCTTGGCCAAGAGGGCCATCGAGCATGTTCCGACCCCAGAAGTAGGACGTGGTTGCATCTCCCACTACTTTCTGGTGCCCAAAAAGGACAAGGAGGACATGCGTCCTATCTTGGACCTCCGGAACGTCAATCGCTTCCTCCGGAAGGAGAAGTTCAAGATGCTCACCCTAGCTCAGGTCTTGACTGCCCTCGACCCTGGAGACTGGTTGGTAGCGTTGGACTTGCAGGACGCTTATTTCCACATCCCCGTCCTGCCGGCCCACCGGCGTTACCTACGGTTCACGGTGGGCCTCGAGCATTTTCAGTTCACCGTGCTCCCCTTTGGCCTTACAAGTGCCCCTCGGGTGTTCACGAAAGTGATGGCGGTGATCGCAGCTCATCTGCGCCGGGCGGGGGTTCCAGTCTTCCCCTACCTCGACGACTGGCTGCTGAAGGCGGGCTCGCCCCAGGCAGTCGTCTCCCACCTCCAGACTACGGCCGAACTCCTGCACTCGCTGGGGTTCTCCATCAATGTGCCGAAGTCGCATCTGATTCCTTCTCCACAGCTCCTTTTCATCGGAGCAGTTCTGGACACGACGCAGTTTCGGGCCTATCCTCCCGAATGGCGAGTCCGGGATATTCAGGCTATGATTCCAATCTTTCAGCCTTTATCCTGGGTTTCGGTACGGATGACCCTGAGGCTGCTGGGCCTCATGGCCTCCTGCATCCTGCTGGTCGATCATGCCAGATGGCATATGCGGGCTCTGCAGTGGGACCTGAAGTTCCAGTGGGCGCAGCACCAGGGCAACCTGTCCGATCACGTCCAGATCTCGGAGGGGCTGCAAAACAGTTGCAGTGGTGGCTCTCGAACCGGCAATGGGTCATGGGCAGATCCCTCTCCCTTCCCCAGCCAGAGCACACAGTTGTGACGGACGCGTCCCTTCTGGGATGGGGCGGTCACATGGGAGAGGCGGAGATCAGAGGCCTCTGGTCTCCGGGCGGAGTCCCGGCTCCATATCAACCTTCTGGAGCTCCGGGCGATCCGACTTGCACTCAAGGCATTCCTTCCCTCTGTCAAAGGGAAGGTAGTGCAGGTGTTCACAGACAACACCACCGCCATGTGGTACTGCAACAAACAAGGCGGGGTGGGGTGGTGGACCCTTTGTCAGGAGGCTCTGCGCCTCTGGACATGGCTGGAACATCGGGGCATGTTCCTGATGGTTCAACACCTGGCAGGTTCCCTGAACGCCAGGGCGGACGAACTCAGCCGCAGGTGCATGATGGATCACGAATGGCGTCTTCACTCGGAAGTGGCGCAAGGTCTCTTTCTGCAGTGGGGAGAGCCTTGGTTAGATCTATTCGCCACCAAAGAGAACGCGCAATGTCATCAGTTCTGCGCGTTGGAATTTCCAAGGCGGCACTCGCTCGGCGACGCTTTTCGTCGCGAGTGGAGTTGCGGTCTGTTGTACGCCTTTCCGCCTATACCACTTCTACCCAGAGTGTTGAAGAAGATTCGGCGCGACCGGGCCCAAGTCATCCTTGTGGCTCCGGACTGGGCTCGAAGAGTTTGGTATCCCGAGCTACTCAGTATGAGCGTCGATCCCCGATCCGTCTGCCTCTTCGGGAGGATCTTCTGTCGCAAAAGCAGGGGACGGTCCTCCACCCGAACCTGTCCAGCCTCCACCTGCTTGCGTGGAGATTGAGCGGCGGCAGTTGATTCCTTTCGACTTGCCTCCCGAAGTTTGTGATGTGATTCTGGCAGCCAGGCGTCCCTCCACTAAGGTGGTATACGCCTGCAGGTGCAACAAGTTTGTGGCATGGTGCACAGCAAAGGCTGTGACTCCCCTCTCTGCCCCTCTTTCTGAGGTTCTTCTGTTCCTTCTTTCACTGGCCCAACAGAGTTCTGCCCTGGGTACCATCAAGGGCTATCTTTGTGCCATTTCGGCCTTCCTCAGGCTTCCTGATCAGCCCTCCCTTTTCAAGTCCCCTGTTAACAGATTCCTTAAAGGCATTACACACCTCTTCCCTCCTGTTCCGTTTATGATGCCTCAGTGGGACTTGAACTTGGTTCTTACCTTTCTCATGTGCGCTCCCTTTGAGCCTCTACATAACTGTCCTCTTCGTCTTCTGACTCTGAAGACAACCTTTCTGGTGGCCATCACCTCCGCTCGGCGGGTGAGTGAGCTCCAGGCTCTATCATGCAAACCTCCCTTTCTGTCTGTCCATCCAGACAAGGTTGTTCTTAGGACGCGTCCGTCCTTCTTGCCAAAGGTGGTTACTGCCTTCCACATTGGGCAGACCATCACTTTGCCCACCTTCTTTCCGCCTCCGCATCCTTCCAGAGAGGAAGAGAGGCTCCACAGTCTGGACCCAAAACGTGCGCTTTCCTTTTATATCAACCGCACACAACACTTCCGGGTGGATGACCAGCTCTTTGTTGGCTACGTGGGTGCCAAAAAAGGTCGGGCGGTGCACAAGAGAACCATCTCCCGCTGGGTAACCTTGTGTATCAAAGCCTGCTATTCTGTGGCTAAGAAGGAGCCTCATGTTGGGCTGCGTGCCCATTCCACCAGGGCAACAACGGCTGCTACCACGGCTTTAGGCTGCGGTGTTCCGCTGCAGGATATCTGTCAGGCAGCTACGTGGGCCTCGCTGCACACGTTTACCAAGCATTACTGCCTTGACAGTCCGTTCCGGAGGGACGGCTTCTTTGGCCGTTCTGTCCTCCGGGACTTCCTTGTCTGATCTTTGTTCGCAGACCCACCACCGGGGTTGGTATTGCTGGGGTATCTATTCTAAGGTAAGGAATCTGTCACTAACGTGTCTTTCAGATGCACAAGTTACTAACTTGTGTAACGATATATCTGTAAGAGACAGTAGTTAGTGACAGATTCCTTACCGCCCCACCCATCCTCCCCGTTCTGCGAACTGATTTCTAGGGTTAAGGACATCCCTTTCAGGGCCCTAGTATTTTTCAGACACCTATGTCAGCTTCTTGCATGGCTCTGCGTTCCTGGCGCGGAAAGTAGTGTACAGAACTGACGTCAGCGCGCAGGGGCGGCGTCTAAGTACTGCTCGCGACGTCATCCCGGCGATCACGACGCCGACGACGGACGCGGAGCCGCACGACGCCGCCTACCGACGCGCAAGGGTACTGCTACGCAAAAACTTTCCGGATCCAGCCTGACGCCTGGGGATATTCTAAAGTAAGGAATCTGTCACTAACTACTGTCTCTTACAGATATATCGTTACACAAGTTAGTAACTTGTGCATTACACCTTCAGTTGCTAGGGCAGGGAACAGTTTACAAACATTTTTGTGACTGCTCACAAGCTTACCGGCTTGGCAAAGGTTCATTCCCCATGCAAGTGAAATACACATGCACAAAAAAAGTGTTTCTCAAATGTTTGACTTTTTCGCGCCAAACTGGGAATTCATCTGTCCTGCTCGTGCCCCAGCATCTATGACTATAGGCAATCAACTGCACTTGCAGATTGTCAGCATTCGTATATCTGAAATGCCAGTGGAAATATCTACTAATCCTTTTTCTGCAAATCAGAATATTCTGCCAGCATAGGTTTTTTTATGCATGTACGTTTAACTTGGAACTCGCAAAAACCTATGTGAATCGGGTCATGTGGTGCAGTTTGTAAATGAGTCTAACTTCCACAGAGATGTTTCAAGCTTAAACAAATTGATCATTTCAGAGCCTATGGAAGTGCGAAAATACTTTAATTTTGGGAACAGCAGTATTTGGAAGAATGAAAAATTGAAAAAAAACAGAAAATATAGAAATATTGATGCTTGATAACCTGTTGGGCAAAATCTAAATTTTCAAGTTGTGGTACAAAATGTGAAAAGTTCTAGGTGACCCCCGATTACTGTTTTTACAATTCTGTTTGCAGAAAAGGGACCAACATAAAGAAAATTGAGTTGATAGTTTCCTTCAGTGAGACAAATCAACAAAAAAGATGCATTACAACTTAACAGAAGCTGAATACACTGAAAAAGGCCAATTGGAAAAGTGAACTTTGTGTAATTAAAATATTGAAAACGTTCTCTTGTTGTTCTTAATGACAGTTGAATAAAGTTAGATTTTATAGTTTCCAGACATGTAGCTGTGATCCACAGTAGGATGCTGTTAGAAAGATAATGCAAATGACTGCAGGAGCTGGTTTCTCTGTGATCAAGCTGACAAATCTTTAGTAAAAAGTTGAAAATATATGTATTGTACATTTCTCCCAATACTTGAAGATTTCCAGACCTACTTCTGGGGATTTTGTCAATTCTTAAACATCCTAGATGTCCTTGCATACTCCACCACCATATTTACTCCTGCAAGCAATCTGTCATAGTAGGTTTTTCAGATTTCTTCCTTTTTCTCTTGAGGGAGAAATTGGAAAACACCTTTCTATGACTATTTTTTGTTTTTGTTTTGCACAGTCTATAAATATAGGAATTTCCCCTCCTTTCCCACATTGGGAAGCACCCTGCAAATCATTTGTGAATGCCCACAAAGCTGCATTTTACCATCCATCTACTTTCGTTGCCACCCTTCTTTTGCGCCCAACTATACTACTGGATTGCTCACAGTAATAAGTTCCTGATTAGTGAATCAATCTCTAAGTGTGCAAGGCTTTGAAATACTTTTTTGTTTACCTAGTTTCTACGTAGGTCAGCGAAAATGTTTCTGAATGTAGGGTAGTTGTTTACGTTTGAAGTAAAGGGTAATAATGTATTAAAAGATGGTTTGGCAATGCTCTCATTTAGTTATCTGTTTTTGAACACTGTCTTGCAAAAATAAACTCTTTCAAATTTTCCCCTTTTGATAAAGCATTGATTCGACATCGTCAGAAAGTCCTGCAAGCGTAAAAAGAGTTGCATCACCAGCCTTAAAAACAGCAGTTTCAGGTGAAGGTAAGCATTTCAGTTGCAGTGCTTTCATTCACATGTATATTTCTCTTGATGAAAAATCTGCCATGGTGCCCCTCCTCCACATTAATTGCTTGCATTATCATGTTGGTTTCTGCTGTCTCTTCTTTGAGCCCTTGCTGCTGTACAAATTAACTCCTCAATGTTAGTGTGGTTTGTGGTGTATGATGCACATAATAGCAGATAAAATAACAGCTAAAAAATTGAATAATAATGCATTCCGTGGTACTTAGTGAGCATGAGAGAAGTTAGTTCTACTTCACACTAGTAAACAAAAATGGGAACTTGTCATGGGAGCACACCTCCTTAAGAGAAGGCAGCATGGTTGCATATATGATACCCATCCTGGCACACACACAGTACAGGCTGCACAAAGGGCTATACTAAACAGCTTTTCCAATCATTTTCCCGTCCTGCCACTGTGGTATGCTAGCTAGAAGTTGGGAACAGGAGAGAAACTTATGCCATAGCAGTAACTGAAACTCCATAAAATGTTATTTTTTCCCCCAAAGAGTTGGACCATGATGTCCCAGAGGCCCCTTGAAACTTGTTTAGCATCACCACAAGGAATTGAGCCACTAGTATTAGAGGAGTAACCCATGCCACCATCTTCAGTTACGTTTTCCACGTGCCACAACCTTGAACCCCTAAATGTGTGCTATGTTGTGGGATTTTCAAATCTAACGTTTTTTTTAACTAACATACCTAATTTCGCATTCCGCAGCTTGTGGTGAAAAGGGCTGCAGGGTTGTGATCCGAGTGATGGACACCTATGCTGAGCGTGTCTGGCATTGAGGATTCAATCACAACTCCTTTAGCTAGTGAGTCTGTGGATCTCTTATTGCAAAGGCGGTAAGAGATTAGGGAACCAGGATGTATTGTATGACTTTTCCCTCCTAGAAAATTGGTAAGAATAGTGCAGCTGCACTCCAGAGGAAACCACTGAGTACAGTGTATGCATCCCATGATACAGGAATCTGACTTTGCCCCTTCTCTCATGCATTATAGGTGAATGAAGCTAGCACTAACACTATTTCTAAAGTTACAGCTGCTCATCCTCTTCAAAGAAGCTGTCTTCCTGAACTCTAAGTAAGACCAGCAGTTGGGCTGTGAATCCAAGTTTCTTGCCACTCAACTATCTGGAATGCATGTGATTTCCTTCCACTGCAACTGTGACATGGAGCCAGTTCTTACTTTATAGGAGCTGCAGTTCTTTACTGGGGGGAATTAGATGCTTTGTACTAGAACTTTCCAAGAAAACACTTCAGTGATGCTGTGGACTGTATAGTGTCTGCAGTCATTCTCCTTTCTCCTCCCTTTCCAGAACACATTCTGACTTATGACGGGCCTGTCTGCATGAGCCTGGATTCTTAGATGTTTGAATCTTCTATCACTGACTACTCTATTTGATGTTATGTCACACTGCTCAGTGCTAATATTCAGAACTTCACTGACCTGCTGTCCCTCTCCCGGCTTGGTTCTACTTACTGAATGCATCATGAGTCTATGCTCCTGTGCTATAGATTTGATTATTTCATCTTCACACCTCAAATTACAATGAGAACCTTTGCTGGGAGGTCTTATCTTCCACAGATTTGGTTGTGTTCCTGAACTGGTTAGGATTGCATAAGTAATGAGCAATATGAGGTGTGATGAGTTGGGAGTGCTATCCCCACCTGAAGAGCACAGTTGATGCAATTCCACCGATTTAGGCTGCTGATGCTTCCATGGTTGGAGGTAGGAGCATTTTTCTCTTCATTGTCCTCTTTTTCCTCCTCTCTTGTGACCTCTGTCGATTATGTACACATTCCCATAATAGTTTCAATCATTTACACGTGACTATTTCCGTACCACTGGAGTTGACTTCCTCTTTTCCATTGTTACACCTGGTTGCTAGGTTCTGTGGCCACGAAAGGACTACTCTGAGAATGCATGTAGTCTCTATTTGACTATCCCTTTGGACTTCCACCTGGTGTGACTCGCTGTATTGAAAGACAACAACAGGCTTTGGGTGGCATTGCTTCTGACATCCCTCATCCTTTGTACCATCTCCCCATGTTGCCTGTATAAGCTCTGCGGATATATCCCTGTGATTAATGTCTTGGAACAAGTGATATATACTCTTGTATAGTAGTTGCAGGGCGGACTTGGAAAAGTGATATGGTTTTAGGGCCTAACTGGACAAGATCCTGCTTAGAAGCCTAATTTCATTCTGGTCCTCGTCTCTGCTAATTTCGATGATGGTCTAAAAGATGTGGAGTAGGGGCCAAAATAAATGGAGGTGTGAGAGAATTCTCCAGTAGAGTTGAGGCATGAGTAGTAAAAGGTCATTTGAGGTATGCCCTAAAAGTTAACATAATAGGAGCAAAATTGGCCACTTTAACACAATTTTGGCATGTATAACTGAAGTAACCACTTGTGAATAATATATGTAACTTTTACTTGTATACATGCATGTTAAATACTCCAAAAGAGTGGTGAAACAGACAAGACCGATGCACAGCAGTTTGGCATACATGCTGTGTTGAACTAGGGCACGCTTACTGGAGCAGAAAATGATGAATATGTGGTGAGATTGCCCCATGCATAATTGGTATGAGTCCTCTGTCCTTGCCAACTGTTTTACCCGATCTCATCTCGGCATCGGCAGGAGTTGCACCACTTCTTCAAGAAGCTGTGTGAATTGGAAGTGGTTCTGTCCTACTCTGTACCTTCTTAAGACAGGTGGCAGGCTGGAACAGAATCAAATATAAATTCCAGGCATGTACCAAGCCGCACCATGCTGAATTCTCTGGGTCTCTAATTGTCAGATGTCGCCTGGGTTTGCAATGTGACCTGGGTGCTAGCCAGGCGTGGGCCTAAATACTGCAGCCATCCCCAATGTGAAGTGAGAAGAAATTTGTTTTCCAAGCACAGTTTTGATGTTTATAGGGCATTCTGGGTACGAAAGTATATAGTGGGATCCAGAACTGTCTAGGTTTGGTACTTTTGCTTGGGTGCATGCTGAGCACAGTCCCATATAAGGCAGGCAGTCACTGCCACAAAAGTCTATTTTATCCAAACATAATTTCTTCTCTTCACATAGTCGTGCTTTTTGTTTACTTTCTTGCCCTCTGTAATAGACCCAACCACACATGTGCAGTGCAATTGTTATCTTCCTTAACATGGGAGCAGTTAATGGTAGGACATCACCAGGTGTTATGATTAATCCAAAATCCAGAGTAGTACAAATAACACCTGACCCTAAACTAGATTCATGTGTACATTTAAAAAATGCCTTCCTTTCCTTAACACATTTCTTTCATTCATACTTTCTTTATGATGTGATGCATGGTGGACTCACAATTAAAAATCATTGTAAGCTGCTGCTTTGTTGATGGCCATGGCCATCGTGGGTTTTTGGAAAACCAACAAACACTATATATTTCTGCTGCTGGAAGAGTAAAAAAAACGTAATGGTATATTACTTTTGTAGATGGGCCTTCAGTGAAACACAAATGAGAAACTTCACACCTTTTTCTTTTTTCCATCTTACTGTCAGTTTTTAGGTCGAGCCTCGAGTAGCGCGCAAGCGCTGCTAGAGGCGAAGACTTTTAGTAAGTGAGTTTGAAAAGCAGTCCAAAAAACGCTCGTGCGTCGTGGCTGGCCTTTTTGGGATGGGTACGCGCGGCAAACATGTGTTTCCAATTATCGTGCCCAGAAGCGGGCGTGATAATTGTAAACACATGCCGGCAAAAGGCCATGACGCACGAGCGTCTGGTCAGCTGAGCAGGCTGCCGCGCTCCCTCCTCCCCCCCCCCCCTCCGCTCCTCTGTGGTGCGCGCGCACCACTGTTTATTTATTTTTTTTAAAACCGCGCGGCCGCCATTTTTATATTCTTTTTAAAGCACTGTGTTAACAATCAGATATGTAATCCTGAATGTATCAATCAGTTTATCATATATGTATGTCATTTTGTATTAGCTTGAAGCTTCCTTTGACATTGACTATGTTTGCAAATCTTCATGGCTCTAGTAGGCAAAAAACAAAATAAATGGTATATTGAGTATTGCATTGGGCCAACAGGTAACCAAATCACATGGAAGAAATTGCAAGTGTTACCTAAAAATTGCCAGAACTGCAGCAACCAACATTGGTTTGAGAGGCCCAAAACCAGGAAGAAAAGCGACCTTTTACAGAGCCTTCATCTCACCAAACCGATAGTATAGAGGTGGAAAACATAACTAGAATGACAGCGACAAAGCGGACATTGCAAAGTCTATGGGAGTTTAAAGACAGACAGTCAAGCGCAGAAAGGCCGTCTCATCTGCTGATGGGAGCTGAACACGCGCTGCGTGGATCAGCTAAACCGCCCCAAAGGCGGGAAGAGAGCCGGCTCTGCAGTCTGCCGTGATCCATTGGACGGCGCTTCCTGGCTTGAAGCTCGGTCCCAGAAACAGGCCCCGGTGACAGCCGCGCGCTAATAGGAGCCCTCGACAGTCCGAGGGAAGCGCCGCGCACTGTCCAAAAGCGGGGACGATCAGACTAGATAAAAGGACCCTTCATGGGGGAAAGTGGAGAATGGGTTTCGTGGCACCAAAAGAAATATCAGGAGATGCTCTTCCTAATTAAGGGATAAGCATGGCAGCTAAGCCTGTGCGCTCCTCGCGTAATTTATGTGAGAACCGCGCAGACACGTCAAGTGCCCCTCATTCGGAGGGGGCTGACTCATTTAAGGGAAAAACATGCAGAGAGGATAATATGCAGCCCCGGGGCACGCTCCTCCCAAATCATTTATCCCGAGCACTGCACAGGAGCCTCGCTAATTAATACCGAATCATAAATCTCGAAGGTGATGAAGGCATCAGCCAAACAGCTGCCTTCGTCACACTGAAAAGAAGAACCCCCCCTCCCCATTTCTATATGGTCATGTGCGTCCACTGTCACGAGACGCACACGAAGGTTAAACCCCGTTCTCCTTCACTCTCACCGGCGGAAGGGGCATTTATCCAACAAGAGCACACATTCTACCAAGACTTTAAATAAGTGTTAAAAGTGTTTTTTTTTATTATCCTGGTACAAAAAAGGTGGGACCGCGAATCTTCTCCTTTTTTGCAGAGGAGGTGTATGACTATGCTCCAATTCGAACCCTTGACCTGTCCATCTTGCAGGGCTCGCGTACATCTTAGCCTTTCTGAGGTCAGTTGGGTTGGGTACCAGGAGCACGTTATGTGCAGTGTTACAAAGCCAAATAAACGCCATAGCAAGCACTGCAATATATAAAAGGTTAACAATATTAGAATAATCGTTACACTATTATGAATATTTACTCCTATAGTTAATAACACCGATAATAATGTTTATTTTCACTTTAAATATGTCGTTTCTGTACATCAGCATCATGTCACCAAGTCGAAATTAGACATTAACTTGCAAATGTCCCACTTACATCCTCTCCAAACAAACACTAGTCCAGGAATCAAAATAGCCAGACACACAGGTCCAGTCTGTAGGCGTCGACACCAGTGGAATATTTCTAAAGCCCACCATCGCGAAATATCGTTTGGATGAAAGACAATTTATAAATGAAAACATCTTGTATATATTATTAACATAAAAACGTGCTTTAGTTTATTAAGTTGCTATTTTATAGATTTACTTAGAATGATTTTCATTAGTGCATACGAATCCGCACCGCTTCATCCTAAAGAATTAGATTCAATGACAAAAATCTGGTGCCTAAATAAGGTTTCCATTTAATTCAAACATTCAGTGTCAGTATGCTGAGGGCGCAGTACTTAATTTGAGCTGGTGATTTCCGGTGTTCAGCACCGGCACTTAATTGTCAGCACCGGCACTTAGACAACCAGCGCCACCATGAGGCAGACTTACCTAATTTAGAGATCAGCACAACAACATTTTTTATTAATTTAAAATACATGAAACATGACTAATACCTGTGGCATAAGCCATTCTTGTAGCTAAGGGGGGCTAAAACAGCCTGAATTGTCACACTGCTAGGTGTGTGTTGGTTAGCAGTTTATGTTGGTACTGTTATTGACAGCTCTGGTAGGAGCAATGGGTGGTGCAAGCTGCAATGGCCTCCTGACGAGAGAACTGGCACTTATTAGTTTACAAATTAAGCACTGCTGAGGGGCATTGTCCTGGTGTTTGAGTTTTCAGATTTGGAACCTTGTCAGCAGGTGAGACAGAACAATGTTTCCCTTGGCTGATCAGAAACAACATTCCCACAATATTACTACAATGCTGTTAATAAACCGGGTTGTCCCTGACGCAACACTTGTCAGTGTAAGGAATTAGTTAATTAATAGATTTACCTCCAAAACCATTTCCTAATTGGATCGTAGAATGTTACGAATGTTTACCTGATATGTCGTCTTTCACGTGCAATTATCTATTGTCAGTGTCATTTATCTAACACTGTCCTGCACAACGCGGGGTCTTGAAGAGCTGTTAACTAACACATGCATGCATGTACGTATGTATGCATGGGAAGGATGTTTGTCGGCTTGACTTAAATGTGGAGCATCGGAAGTTGGTGACTGGCAACTTGAGCGATGTTCCAGTCGAGTCACTCCTGGCTTTAGGTGGCTTAGTAAGTGAAGGAGAAAGTGATGAAAATGAGGTTGAGAGATGTGCCAAGCAAAAAATGTTGCCCAGTGGGAGAGATTTCGAGGAAAAGTGTAGGAGCTGGCGCATGTGTGCACAAGAGCCAATAGGAGTTGCTAGGGTGTGCATGTAAGTTACATGTGTGAGGACCTGTGATGTCCTGGGACGGCGATCTCAACTCACTCATTACAAACGAAACTCCCACACATTTGGAGGTCTGACTGAGCTCTCACAGCAGGAAAAATGTCACACCTAGGCCCAGATTTAATAAGACTTTGCGTCATCAAGGGAAGGTCGTAAGTCATATTTACTATTCTTCTCAGTGTCTCTTTTGTGTTTTTTTTTCTTGTCCTGCGTTGGGCAATTCCTGCATTGCGGCAGGTTGCGTGTTGTAGATTTTAATGTATGCAACTCGGATCTTCCCACACAAATGGCAATGCAAGCATAACACATTGTTATTTACAAAGCACAAGCTGCGTTACGCAGCCCCACGCAGTGTATTGCAATGCTAACATTGCACCAGAATGCTAGGGCTGGTCCTTGCAGACATAGCTAGCCACGCAGTGGTCTCAATATAAAAGATGGAAACCCCTAGCAGTCTATGTAAAACTATTTGCAGCCACAGAGGTCCTTTTAGGTCTCGGCCTGCACCAGCGCTTGCGCTGGTCTGGCCGAGAGTTTTAGTAAGCGGGTTTTGGAAGTGCAAACACTGGCTTTCGGCTGGCGACCAGCTTGAGTTCACGATGGCGTGCACGCGCAGCTGGCATCTGGGTTTCCTATCTCTTCCTCATTTCCTCGTCATGGCTCATTAACTCTCTGGACTCTGATGTTTCAATCGCAGCAGCAGCTCACATTACCAACTGAGGGCCCTGGACTACAGTCACATGAAAAACAACAGCGATTAGCATTGAAATGCAAGCTTTTTTTGTCTAGTTAGAAATATTGCTTCGGTGGGTTGATTTCACCTTATATCGCTATTTGTTTTATATTGGGAGTCACAGCCTAATTACCAGTATTTTTGTCTCTCACTGTTTTTTTTTTTTTATATTTATTCGCACAAAGCTATATTTAAGGTTACTTTTTCCGCGTCACTTCTTCACTCTATTTAAACTCCACACCCCCCACTCTTATTGTCTCTCTCCTTCTCTCTCTCTCTCCCCTCTAATTCTCTCTACTTAATTAACTCTCCCCTCTCTATCTTTTTTAGCCTTTCATTCTCTCACCCCTTTATCTGTTTCTCTTTCAAACTCCTTCATTCACTCTCTCTCCCCTTCTTTCTCTCTCTCTATCCCGCTCCACTCTTTATTCTATGTACACCCTTTCTCTCTCTTTCTCTCTCACCACCCTCTCTAATTGGGCATTATATCTTCACTCTATCTCTCACTCGGCAATACCACAGCATCACTCAGCGCAACCACAGCATCACTCAGCGCAACCACAGCATCACTCAGCGCAACCACAGCATCAATCAGAGCCAGCACAACATCAATCAGAGCCAGCACAGCATCACTCAGCACCAACACAACATCTCTCAACGCCATCACAGCATCACTTAACGCCATCACAGCATCACTCAGTGCAACCACAGCATCACTCAGTGCAACCACAGCATCACTCAGTGCAACCACAGCATCACTCAGTGCAACCACAGCATCACTCAGTGCAACCACAGCATCACTCAGTGCAACCACAGCATCACTCAGTGCAACCACAGCATCACTCAGTGCAACCACAGCATCACTCGGTGCCACCACAGCATCACTCGGTGCCACCACAGCATCACTCGGTGCCACCACAGCATCACTCGGTGCCACCACAGCATCACTCGGTGCCACCACAGCATCACTCGGCGCCACCACAGCATCACTCGGCGCCACCACAGCATCACTCGGCGCCACCACAGCATCACTCGGCGCCACCACAGCATCACTCGGCGCCACCACAGCATCACTCGGCGCCACCACAGCATCACTCGGCGCCACCACAGCATCACTCGGCGCCACCACAGCATCACTCGGCGCCACCACAGCATCACTCGGCGCTACCACAGCATCACTCGGCGCCACCACAGCATCACTCGGCGCCACCACAGCATCACTCGGCGCCACCACAGCATCACTCAGCGCCACCACAGCATCACTCAGCGCCACCACAGCATCACTCAGCGCCACCACAGCATCACTCAGCGCCACCACAGCATCACTCAGCGCCACCACAGCATCACTCAGCGCCACCACAGCATCACTCAGCGCCACCACAGCATGACCACAGCATCACTCAGCACCACAGCAGTATCACTCAGCAACCGTATCATTCAGCATCACCTCAGCATCGTCTCCGCAACAGTCACCACCACCACCACTACCACCTCAGCATCACTCAGCACCACCTCAGCCTGCTCTCGGAATCTGGCATCTGTTGATTCTCCCCTAGCGTCTGGCCGCTGCTAGTGTTATAATACAGGTACTAGTTCCCAACCTTCACCCTCCGATTGTTTATGCCCCCTCAAAAAAAAAAGCTTTAACAAACAACCATTGCAATAGGCAGAAACAAGTTGCCAGCATTGCAAGAACAAAAGAAAACTGAGGACATTTTTTATTGTAAATACTTTTTTAATATGGACGTTCAGTTTTACATAATGCCTTCTTGGTCATATATAAAGTAACAAAAATGCTTCTGACACTTTTTTATTATAACTTTTCAGCATGCCGCACAGCAGCCACACTTCTCTACAGCACAGCTTGAAGACATTGGCAAAGTCAATAGCTCTGGCTAAACACTTATAAGGCCCCAAAGGCGAGACCTATTGGCTATGCCAATGCTTGTTTTTATTGTTTTATTTAATTGATTAGTTTCTTTGGAAAGCCTTTAATGAGCTACAGAAATGACCTCTATTAGAATTTAGAATTTTGTCTAGTTTTCTGAAATGTATTACTTTTTAGGATGATACATGGGTTCCACATCTTTTTTCCTTACTATTAATTAGGAGTAGTATTAGGAAATTTTGACCACCAACAAAAAAATTGCAAAAACTGGTGGAAAAAAAGGTAATTCAAACACCTTGGGTACCTTTACAATTTCCATTGCAGGGGGAGGTTGTGGGGAGGGGGAGGGGGAATTGGGAGGGAACGACTAATTGGGCCAGGATATTTTTTCTGGAAAAGAAGTTATGAAGGCTAAAGTCGGAACTGCCGTAAATGTTAAAAAAAAAAAAAAGAAAAGTTTTAAAAAACTGATCTTAGGGAGGGTTGTGATGTTATGTAAAAAAAAAAAAAGAATCATATGACCTCTTTTGTAATGTAGACACCTAATATGCCACTCTCAACTTATGAAACCACTGTGACTGCTGATGACTTGGCAATGAGAACATGATTAAGTGAAGCCACAGAAAAGCCGTTCATAACATTTCAATTCTTTTTTTACTTGCAATAGCACAATCTAGAGAGGAAGAGCTGTGAAAGATTAGGTCACTGGGAGTAAAATGTGCATGTAAGCTTCATCAGATATTTCCATTTCCGCACTGTAATTACGTACCTGTGTTTACATCCTCGCCCTTTGTTTGTCATTGAAGGAAGCTATTTGTTTTTCCTTCCTAAGGCCTTTCTCAATCATTAAAGTCTGTGTTTCTTCGTCTCCCAATCACCCAATCTGTGTTGCCTCTTCCCCCCCACCCTGTCTGTGCTGCCTCTTCCCCCCCAACCCTGTCTGTGCTGCCTCTCCCCCCCTGTCTTTGCTGCTTCTTCCCCTCCCCCCCGTCTGTTACTTCTTCCCCTCCCACCCAGTCTGTTACTTCTTCCCCTCCCACCCAGTCAGTGTTACTTCTTCCCCTCCCACCCTGTCTGTTGCTTCTTCCCCTCTCACCCCTGTCTGTGTTGCTTCTTCCCCTCCCACCCCTGTCTGTTGCTTCTTCCCCTCCCACCCTCGTCTGTGTGGCTTCTTCCCCTCCCACCCCTGTCTATGTGGTTTCTTCCCCTCCCATCTGCCCGGTCTATGTGGCTTCTTCCCCTCTCATTCCCCCCAGTCTGCGTGGCTTCTTCCCCTCCCACCCCCGTCCACCCCCGTCTGTGTGGCTTCTTTCCCTCCCATGTCACCTATGGAGAACATCAGTAATAAGACTTTCCAATGCAGCATGAATTACCTTTGAACTATCAGCCTTAAACATATTTTTTCCTCAAACATTAGATTCTCAGTTCTACAAATACACGCATTTTACTTTTAAATGCATCCTTTTCAATTTTGGAAACATACCTAATTCAACCAAACAAAAACGTTTCTTTTACTACTTTTAGATGTACATAGGGGGAGCTACTCACAGGTACTCGCAGTAGCTGTAGAGGTACCAGTAGCATCTGAGCTACTCTGAGAACCTTGGTCAATGGTTCTCTTTTAGGGGAGACCTCAAGGACTGTGCTTGAGGGCTCAGGCAAAATGTCTGTCCATTAGAAAATACCTTGCTTCTCAACAGTTGATGTAGGGAGTTTGTGACACCCACCTCCTGAAATTTGAGAATATACTGCTGTAATTTCTCTGCCGGATTAAATGTTCCTTGTCTTGTTATCCTCATATCATTTAGATCTTACCTGTAAATTTCCTGATCCCAAAAAAGAAACTAGAACCTTATTTGTAGCACAGGAACACTGGCAGGTCTCATTCCATATTGCAAAATGCGCATGTAGGAGAGTGTGTTAGGAGCCCTGTTTTGTGTCGGGTGGAATTTCTTGTAGGAATTGGGGCTTTTACCACCTGTTTTGGAGATTCCCTTGAGTTGTGATCAACTTAGTTTATTGTGGGCTCCAAAAAGATGCAAGTGGTGTTAGTGATGAATTTTAAACTGCAAGTTTCACTTTGTGAGCCCTGTAGTTTTCTGAGCTTGGTTTGTGAACTTGCCCAGTGAAGTTGTAGAACAAAAGTGATCTCGGCTAATCAGTTTGAAAATATCTTGCAAACTGGTTTGTAAACTTAACGGGACAGATGTACTTTCTTTTGATGAATCAGTATTATCCTATTTGTTAAATAACTCAAACTGCAGAAGAGATTTATACCAGCCCGTCAAGCCGCCATTTTCTGATGGAGCCTCTGTCTTTCAAGTGTGGTGTAATTGCCCCATATTTTCCTCCTAATATCTTCTTGTCCTCATTGATCGGTCTGCACTAAATTTGAGACAAACATCAAATGTGGATGATCCAAGGATTGGTGCAGATTCGTCAAACAGGTCAAAAGATAATAAAACAAAAATTGCATTTTTATTGATATAAAGGTTTCAGCATAGCTACAGATGAGCTTGAATGTCTGTAAAAATATATATAAATTTATGTATATTTTAGGAAACGAAGTCACCTTTTCTGTATATGGGCTGTGGTGATGAATAGATTACGTGAATGGCATCTGTACAAGAGCCAGGGAAATGCCAATTGATACCTTAATTATTTATATGCAAATCTGCTCACCCGTTGTTCAGAAAGGCAATGAATATATTTTTCCACATCTTAAATGTTCCATAAATGCACTGTAACAATGTGTTGAAGGATAAACTTCTTTCTTTTTCACCAGAGTATATTGCCATGTACACTTATGAAAGCTCAGAGCAAGGAGATTTAACTTTTCAGCAAGGAGATAAGATTCTGGTTATAAAGAAAGATGGAGATTGGTGGACAGGAACAGTCGGCGACAAGTCTGGAGTCTTTCCTTCTAATTACGTGAGACTCAAAGAATCTGAGGTAAGCTGATAGACATGTCCAGTAATTCTTTCCTTCCCTTTTTGTGATAACTGAGAAAGTGGATGTTTATAAATATTTCAGCTTTCTTTTGGTTAGAGTTTGTGCCTTGGCATTCAATTTCATAGTGCTCTTCCTAGGAGAAAATTCATTGTTAACTGGCTGTTTAAGCTTAGACTGTGCTACTCGTTAGGGAATGAAGATCTAAGTGTCAAATTTGGGTGATGTTTGACTGTCTTTTATTTGTCTAAAGTTCATCAAGTTGCATTTGTTCGCCATGAAATAACTGCCTATTTTTTTTTTTTTCACACTAATCTATTTAGATTAGAAGGTACTCATTTAGCAAAATATTTGACATATTGTACCTTACCAACACTACAAGTAATACACAAGATGTAGTAGTCTAAATTAGAGCACTCTCATATATTGGGTAAGAAAGGCACCAGGGATATTTGATATTGTGGCAGATGTAAAGTCAGATAATTGTGTTCCTGTTTCAGCTTTCACAGTACTTTCTCCAAAATGTTTACTGCTTATGGTGTACCACTTACATGGCTGAGATACTAAATTGGCTTTTTGCTTGTAACTTGTTTGACCTTGTTCTTATACTCTGAAGCATGTAAAACTGTTGCACAGTGCTGCTCCTGCTGCAGATTCACAAAATGCCACATCAAGTTAAGAAGTTTTCATCCCTTAAAATGCTCAAGGTTCATAGCCAAGTCTTCACTGGCAGATGTCAGTGATGAAGAGACCTGCACATGATGCTTATGAGGTGTGTGGGTAAGGACCATGAGATGTAGGCTATGCACAGTGCAGAATTGTAAGGCTATCTTAGAGAGTAAGACCAAGATGTTTATGGCAAATTGTAAGTGCTCAGAACCAAATTCCAGATCCATTTCCAAGATGGTCTCCAATAGCCACTTTCTGGAAAAAGGAAGTCCGACTTAACACAAAACCATGCTTGCCTTACTCAGTAGTCGTTGGGGGAAGGGGGGGCTGGGAACTTCAGCCCACCTATTAGCTGATATAGTGTCATGGACATCTGCTGGTTTTGAAATAATGCTGATGACTTCAGCCTCATTTGAAAAGCCCTTTTTTTCACCTTCATCTGGCACCAGTGTTGCCACTAAATCCGGCGTTGAAGAAAAGGATAGAAGTTTCTGTTTGGGCCTCCGCACCTCCCATGCATAGCACTGATGTAATAGCCTTTGGTTTCATTTGTTAACATTGGTCACGGACATCAAAAAGTCACAAAACTAGAGGCTTCTTTGAATTTGCAAGTTGATTCCTCTTTAAATCCTGTAGGCTTCTTGGAGCCCTTCCTTGAGATGGATGAGGCTCGCTAGAGTGAGTCATTGAACTTGTTCTGCCCCCCTCGCCACCCTTCCGACCCCCACATAAAATCAATACAGGGACCCTCTGAATGATTTCAAACCCCACTGGTGATTGAATCTTGGAACTTTGCATGGGATCCATAATTCTATGAGACCATAGTCTCCCCTGCTTGTGAAATGCGTGACTTACTCCTCTACCATCCATAGACACATCTGCACTATCAAATGGTTGCTTTTCATAAGGCAGTGCATATCTCAGAAGAACACTGTACTATGCTGCAGTAGTCAGGAGGTCAAGGCAGTGAGAGTAAATATTGCATTCTGAATAGCCTACTGTTGGCGGAAAAACAGAACAGTAATTGCATACTTCACATAAGTGAAGCTGATGGACTCTGAGCTGACTGGTTGGAACTCTTTTCCACCCAAAAAGTCTCAAAGCAGTTCGCTAGTAAACATAGACCAGTTTTTCCTTTCTATCATTACAGTCCACTTCACAGTGTAGTCTGTTGGAGGGTGATTCTTTACCAAGATGGAGCCAGACACTTCCCCGTAAAGTCTACCACTACAAAACGCAAGTGAACTGACTTTTTTGTAAAGGATTTTGCCTCTGACTGTTCAGTCCTCAAGGCATGTAATGGTATGTGCCTGAGTGCTCTCTGGGAAATGGGAAAACTTGTGATATCAAGCATTTTGTAGCAATTGAGAAGGATTGTTAACTGATGAACTGGACACAATCAAGCAAACAAAGTCCTGGATACCCTCACTGTGGTAGCACATTCTGTAAACTGTGGGGATCACTGTGGTAGCACAATCCGTAAACTTTGGGGCTATGCGTCGTGATGTACAGCAAAAGTTAATAGATGTGCCTTTGATGGATAAAGACTGTTCGCTGTAAAGGTTGATAATTAGTGGCTAGAGCATGGTTATAGCATGAACTCTGAGTAGGTCTTGTCGTGTGGTTTGTGGCCTCCTGCTCTGCCTTGCTACGTTGACTTGGGCCTCGCTGACATGAGGCCTTTTTGCGCACGTTACTTTGTGCTGTTGTTTTCCAGCCTCTGCTTCTGCCTGGCTATTTTAGCACTGTCTGCATTTTTATCATTCACCTTTTCTCCTGTTCCCTTTTGGGCTATGTCTGCACACCATGTACAAGGTCGAAAAACAACGTCCCTTGTTCCTGCTGATTTGGCCAGTCCCTCACAGACATAACACTATGTACAGCTGCCCTGGAGAATTTCGTGTGCTTTTAATATTGTGATTTTCACGGTTAGACACACTTGGGCACAAACCTTTCCAGAGAGAAGAGCTGTGCTTGTCTGATGATGTAAACCTTACATCTAGATATTGAGGTATGGGGGTTCGCTCGACAAAGCCCAGAGGTCTTCTGTTTTTATAATCAACTAGCAACTAGCACGGGGAGGGTGGTATTGTCTTTTAGCCATATAGCCACTGCTTTATGAAATGCTTTCCCCGTTTGTATTCTATGGAGTTGTAACTATGCTGTTTATATTATCCTTATGCATTATGCTGATAGTACTGGCACGTGTACTGTATCTTAGAGCACGGTAGTTGAAATAAACATTTTAAACTACACAGTCTCTCTTCTTACGCACGTTGTGGACAGGTATGAGTGAGTTATGAAAGGGTGTTCTTGCTCCTGCGAGTCCTGAGAGAGAGAGACCGTGTTCTGGGTTGTCTAATCATTGGTAGCATTGTTGCTTATGAGACGCTACGGCTAGTCGGGTTGGGATTGTGGGTACTAAGGTGTATTGTTGGCTCACCACTATACTCCGAGGTCCTATTATCCTGTGCATAGCTCTGTGTATGTGCAGAATCCATACAACATGGCGCAACCAACGAGTGGGCTGCTTATCTGCGAGACGCTTGAGTAATATTTGTGCTTGTCCACAACTCCCTTCACAGACGCTTCCAGAAGTGTGTGTGACGGTGATACCTCCTATATTGACGTTTTTATAGGTTCTTTCAAGCTTGAAGTTGTTAAAAGGTTTCTTAAATATTACCCTCTATTGTGCTGCAACATATTAGGTTGTCAAAAGCTTCTAGCCTACAATGGCTATTCAAATTGCGGCACATAGCCGCGCAGCGCTCCGAGCTCACTTGACAGTGTATGGAGTGCCTGACGCGGGTGTCGATTTGATCTTTGTGGTACAAGCCGATCCAGCTTACCACTTTGAGGTGTTTTACTCATGGATCACTTTTCATGCGGTGGATGGGGCTGATAATTTGTTCCATGAATATACGGCCACCGCTGTTCCTAATCACTATAGACCGTATAGGAATCTTGAAGTACCGCTCACGGCTTGGCAACACAGTGTTTGGTTTGATGGCGCCCTCACCCAACCGGTTCCCGCGGTTCGTATAGGCCCCTTATCGATTGAAGGGGCCACTTGGCCTGTTTTGGCCGGGTATACCCCACATCCGCGTTATGACGCTGCCGCTCGCTGACCTGCGTAATTTGCATTCGTCTTTAATACGAGTGCATAGAGCTTTAGTACAGTATGTCACAGGCAACATCCAGGGAGTCCCGCCTGGAGTTGCAGCCCATCCAGCTGGAGCAGGCAGTATAACCATAAGTCCTGTTGTGGTTAATTCGGTGATGGGCAAGCGCCCACAAAATAAGGATGATTGTCCTTATTGGCTTGCAGAAAAATTTGACCAGCTGGAGGCAGTTTTTCCAAATACATCTCCCGTGGAAAAACATAGGATTTTGACGATTAGTTTGCCAAAAGACTTAGTACCCGAGTTGGCAGAATGCAACAACTGGGGTAGGGTATTCGCCGCAGTATATGCGAAGTGTTTCGGCACTCCTTCCATGACGGTTCTCCCTCTGTGATTAAACGAGTGCAGGATGAACATGGCCCTGAAGCGGCTGTGGAATTAGGGATGAGACTGGTGGGAGTGTTCGACGTAGTAGCTGATTTGATCCTTGCGAATGTCAAGGGCGATGCAGTTAACTTTCAAGTAGCTAATGCTTTGGCTTTAGTCCCAGATCTGGACAAGCCGTGCAAATTACCTAAAATTATTGCACAGGCTTACAAAACAATTGGCCGCAATAGCCTAGGAGTTAAGCCTTTTTCTAAATCGCAAACACAATCGCAACAACCAAAGACTCAGTCTGAGAAAGATAAGAAACCAGTTTTTACTAAAAAAGAGCTGGAGGTTGAAAAAACAGGGTAAGCAACAGAAGAAGCCGGGGTCGCGAGGCGCATCCCCGGTTTCCGTCTCTTCTGAACGCACATATGATTTGCGTGATAGGGCGAGAATTAAATCTCCAGAGAGATTTCAAGTCCCTGATTCGCGTTCTCCTCGTTCTTCACAGGCACCAACAACTTTGCAGGCTGGTGGAGGAGATCGCCAGGATAGAGGAAGGGGTCGAGAGGATCCACAGGGACGAGACCAACCTCGACAACAGGTCAGAGGGAAAACAGAAGACTTTCAACGTTCTCGCCCACAGTTTCAGAAGAAAAAAGTTGCCGCTGTAACAGCGAGATATGCCACAGACGGTGAGAACGAGACTCCTGAATTGGACGTGGGCAGTGACACTCCTAGACAGTGCCGCGGAAGTTACCATAGTGCGGGAGGCGCTACGTCCTCATGTGGAGGCGACAGCTACTGAAACATTCATTACTGTCGAGACAGCAGATACCAGAGTGGCACCCCCTGACAGACTATATAATATTGTCATTCAAATTGAAGGTGACATACAGCGTGTTATTAAAGTGATTTTTTGGGAAAATCTGACCTCTTCGTACGACATTTTGTTAGCGGAGGCGGATTGGCCGCCCCCATTCGTACTTGCCGCGCGTAAAGGGGAGGAGGTAATCCTTCCGAGCTTTTCTCGCCATGTCCCCCAGGACAAAGCGGAGGCTCTTGCAGCTGAATGGGCTGTGTCCCTGGCTCCAGCGTTATACCGCAACCACGTGGGCTTGGATGAAGATTCACCACCCCATGAAATTCCTTTGCGTTCGCTGCCACAGCCACAACCCCAATATCCCATCAAACGGGAAGCAAAAGGCCCCGTTTCCGAAATTCTGACTCAGTTGGAATATCAGGGAGTAATTGAAACATGCGTATCACCCATGAATAATCCCCTTTTCGCGGTCTCTAAACCCGATGGATCGTACTGCTTAGTTTTGGATTACCGACATTTGAACTCACATTGTCGGACCTTTACGGTGCAAAACACATAGTTCTGCGCTAGTAGACAGTCTTGTTCGTAAAAAATATAAAACTACACTTGACCTATCCAATGGATTCTACACGCACAACTTGGCCCCGGAGAGTAGCCAATGGAGCGCTTTTACCTCCGGTGGTAAATTATTCAAATTCCGGCGTCTACCTATGGGCTACAAAAACAGTCCAGGCGTATTCGCTGCCCGTGTTGTCTCTTTGTTAGACGGCATAGACCCAGATGCATGTTCGTACGTCGATGATATCCATCTGACAGACGACGAGTTATTCCCGCATCTTTCCCGAGTGGACCGCATTATTCTCGAATTTGCGGTTTTAGGTTATAAGTTTAAGTTTGCCAAATCACATATTGCTGAATTTACCGTGTTGTTTCTGGGCTATGAGCTCAACAATGAAGGTAAGGGCTTAGCCCCTCATTTCCTGGAGAAATGTGCACTTTTGTGCCCTCCGACCACTCTGAAGAAACTTCAGTCTTTACTGGGTTTTCTGAACTTTGGGCGTACTTACATTCCCGAATATGCCCAGCGTATCAAGCCACTGTATGCCTTGATACAACCTAACTTTTCGAAGTCATGCTGGTTTCCGGAGCATTCCTCCATTCTGCAGTCTTTGCAGACAGACCTACTTGAATCTAAATTCTTGTTGACTCGTGACAACCACACAAACCTGGTGATTAAAATAATTCCAGGGGCAGTGGGTTTCACGTACTTGACCTTTAACGAAGGTGACACCGTACCAATTGCATACAAGTCACATCTTTACACTTCTGCAGAAATGCGCTTTTCCTCTGTGGAGAAAGTTTTGACTGCAGTGCAGATGGCGATTCTGAAGAAACGCGCACTGGCACAGGGAAAACGCATTTTGGTGGTAACACCCTATCCTGCCCTAGAGGCAGTGACAAAAGCGAGTGTTCCGAACTCTAAAGCTTTACACCCCCGTTGGATACAATGGGCAACATCTTTGACGTCTCCGGGTGTCACTTTTATCTTTGATTCTTCACTTCAGACTCAGGAGTTTTTGCAGTATGAATTCGTTCATCCTCCTCCTCTGTCTTTGCTACCGCTTGAGGATTACGAATGTATTATCTATACCGATGGTTCGGCACAGCCGGCCACGGGTTCCAAGGATGCTTATTCAGCAGCATGTGCTATTGTTGCAGGTTCCTTTGTGAACGGAAAGTTCAAATCAACTGTAGTGCATACTCAGGCACTAGGAGAGAGTACTGCACAATTGGCCGAGCTGCGCGCATTGGTGCTAGCACTTGAGTTCGCTAATCCAGATGTGACCACTCTTATTGTATGCGATTCTTACTACTGTGTCCAGTCTTACAATGACAACCTATTCTTTTGGTCACAAAATGACTATAAAGATGCAAAAGGCAGCACAATCAAGCATAAAATGCTTTGGGTTCGAGTGGCAGATCTACAACAACGTCTGCCTCTCACACAGGTGGTACACACTCTTGGCCACCAGCGTGTGGGCGCGCACGCTGTCGGTAACGGTTTGGCAGACGAAGCTGCCAAATCCGCAGTAGCCACGTGCACAGTCGCAGCAGTTACAGATCCATGTCTAAAATAGATACTGATATACTAGCAGCTATTGCTGCGACAAAGGAAGGTGCAAATTACCCTAGGGGTTTCCCTTCAAAATACTCTTTATCAATTAGGTCCCGAACAGGCTCCTTATGTAAGAATTCCAAACATTGGTGATCGGCTGATTCCCAACGCGGACCGCAGACTTTCCTTGATAACGGCGGCACACGAAGGCATGGCGTCAGCTCATGCTGGAGTGTCTGCGACTGTTTCCATCTTGCAGCAGCGTTACTGGTGGCGTGGTTTATACAAACAAACCCGTACTTATGTGCTTTCTTGTGACGTTTGTCAGCAGATTAAGCCTTCCACGGTTACTCGGCCACCACAGACCCCGCTCTGCATTTCTAACAGACCTTTTGGGTGTGTTTACCTGGATCACTGCGGTCCATTCTCATCAGACACTGCATATAAATATATCTTAGTTGCAGTGGATTCGTGCACACGTTTCATCTGGGTTTGGCCACAACGAAGTGCTGACGCTCGAAATGTCATAAGGGATTTGCGTGTCTTTGTGGGAATTTTCGCCTGTGGCACCTTCCATTCTGACCAAGGTCTGGCGTTCGCCTCTAAGGCTTACAAGGACGCAATGGGTTCACTGGGGGTGCGGGTGAAATTTTCGTCTCCGTATCGGCCTGAGGGCAATTCGATTGTTGAACGAATGAACCGTGACTTAAAGCAATCCTTGACAGCTAGAGTCTTAGGTACTGGCAGGAACTGGCTGGCCCACTTGTATACGGTACAATGTGCACTTAATAATCTCCCTAGAAGACCCCTGGGTGGGCGGACCCCATACGAAATGCTCTTTGGCATAAGAATGTTTGTGCCTGACCTTGATGGTCTAGACATGGCGGCGCAATCCGCCATCTTTGATGTAGATAATCATTCTACTATGTTACAGGACTTACAAGAAGCCCGAGACAAACTTGCAATCGCACATTCACCTTCAGCCACAGACGCTGCACTGCAGATTCCGGTTGCCGGCTGGCTTCCGAAGATTGGAGATCTGGTCCGAGAGAAGGTGGAGAACAAAAAAGAATTCGGCCCCTCTTATCGTGCACCGGTTCCAGTCCTTGGCTTGAAGGGAACTCGTACAGTCATCTTACCACCGCTTCCTGGTCGCAAGGAGAACAGATACATCTCAGTGGAAAATGTCAAGCTACAACATCTGGCCGATCCTGAATAGTGTTACACCAGCGGTCTCTTGTCCTGTCATTTACCGGACGAATGTTCGTGGCCCTCCGGCCCGAACGGTCACTGATGTTGCTCTCGAGATGGTAGATTTGCCTGATAACCTGCACGACTACCCGGATTCCCCCTGCAACGAGGATACCGAGTATACCTACCCCGCCACCGAGTCCGTGGCTCATTTACCAACAACGCCACTGAGCCCAACACGTTATTCTTGTGACTCGGATTCCACCTCTGCACTTATCCCGTCCAGATTCAGTATTTTTGTATCCTGGTTCAGAGACAATTTTTTGATCCCCCCATGGACATACATCTGGTTGGTACTTTTCCTGATTTTTTTGTTCATGTCCATTGGCTTTGTCACAGTGTTTTTTCTGCTCATAAATGGACACTATTTACCAGAACGCTCTGCAGTGAACTCTGTCACTGGAATTTTGGCTCCACATTCTTCATCTCACGTCATGAAGCGAGACCACACATATGTGAACATTTCAGCTGTTCCAGTCGCTGATGGCATCGTTTGGGATGCGGTAAACTTCCAAATTCATGGCCCGACCGAAATTATTAATGTACCAAATGTCCTTCGTGTTTCAATGGGTGATGTCGTAAAAAGTAATATTCATTCTGACGATTGGGATGTACATGCAGTTGAAGCATTATTTACTGATTTGAAATATTATGCTGCTTTTCATGCTGAAGATCTGTACATAAATTCTGCAAGTTATGCTGATTTGTATTGTTACCAGCATTGGGGCAACCACTTTATCCATAAACCCAGTACCCCTCGGGGTCTTTTTAATTACACCCAATGGGAACATTGTCCGACCCCTTTGCCAGGTAGCTCCCAAACTCTGAAAAATAAGTTTACTTATTTTACAGATTATAATAGATTGAACCCTGGGTCCTATTTCTTTAAATTAAACACTTCGTCCACTCAGAAAATCATGTTAACCCATACCAAATTGCTATATTCCGGTTCCTTTTTAAGCGCCTTAGCTGTGGGTGGGTATGAACATTGGCGTGACACCATTGATTTGAAATCTATTTGGGGCTCCAAAGCATGGCAAGTGCAGGGCACAGAAGCCTTGCACCGTGCTTGCCTCATCCCGGCCCAAATTCTATTTTGAAATCAGACCATATATCAAACGACATGTTGGGGTTTGGCTACGTCCAAACAATTGAATGCCCCCTCCTTTCCTGTCTTGTCTTCCACTCCCAACGAAAGCTTGTACTTTAATATGTCCCTTACCGAATTGCAGGTTTTGTTTCAGAACAATTTGTTTAATGTCTCTACGTTTGTTCAGTCACCCTGGTTGGCTTGGCCCATTGCATCTAATGCCTGCCAACTGCGTTTTCATAACACGGATCCTGGCTACAAACAGGATAGGCCAGATCCAAGGTTTTCTGACTCTCATACTGTTACAACGTATTCTGTTGGTAAATTGTGTAAACAGTGGTTGCAGCACTCTTCCTTAGATTCTGTTAAACAACATTTAACCCTCCTATCAGGCAACATTGATCTGTCCGACTTTGTATTAGGGCCTCGTGGTCCTCGACCAAAGAGATTCATATATGAGACTTACAATGAACTCTGGAAGCTCTCGCAAATTGAAGCTGCTTCCCGTCTTCGGGAAATCGATCAAGCAAATTTAGAAAAAGTGCTTGCTGTTGTTGACAATAGTATTAATACCCTGTCTTCCCGCATTTACACGTTCGAGAATATTATTTCCTCTGTTGTTGATATTGTACAGGATGATGTTTCCGTGTTATATCATGGTCAAAATCAATTGCGTTCAGTAATGCAGTTTGCATGGACTTTGCAAACACTTAAGATGGGGAAAGTTCCTTGGCAATTTTTGAACACCTCTGCCTTATTCTTACCTTTTAATTTAACTGAGAAACAGCGATTCATGTCGATGAAAGATGCAGCATACACTCTGTTACATATCGAAAAAATAGAGCCCTTACCATTCTCTGTTGCAGAATTGGATTCTGCTGTGTGGCTAGTGCACGGGGTTATCGCTTTGCCTTTTTCATTGTTTGAATTTAGTTCGTGCATGAAGCATTATCCTGTAGGCCGTTTCCAGCCTTTGGGCAGTGCCTTCCTGCATGAACTTTGGTCCCTGCCTTTCATGTTTAAATGCCTTGGAGACGGAAGGGAGGTTTTTCTCACGGGGGAGTCGTGCGATTCAACTGTGGGTCATTCCCTTGTTTGCAAACACATTCAATTGCACGGGGCTTGTAACGTTTCGGCTCCGAATCTTGCTTGTGTGTTGAAGGGCATTCCTGCTCCTGCTATTTCTCCGACTTTCACTGTGCTTGCAAATGGTAGCTATCTGCTTTTGAATAACCAAGACTGCTGTGGCATGCTGGCCGGCATACCCTATATTGTTACAGTTTCACACAGGGTTGTCTGCTGCAAAGATTTGCTTTTTCCTCCCCCGCACGACGTCATAGATAGTTCCGTTTGGCCTTCCATTCCTACTCTGAGGGCGGATTTCAATAAATTGAGCAGGGATCAAGGCACTATTATTGAACCAGGAGGTTATGCTCACGTCCGCCCGGGAGACATTCATTCTCCAGGTGGCGAGTACCCACAGTGAAATACAGGCCCTTTTGAACACTAACCTCCCACAACATTTCGGTGAACTCATTCACCGTGTTTTTAATGCATCACGCACTGAAGGTCTGGTGCACTTTTTTAAAGTTGTGGGCTCTGGCCTTGTGACCTCTTTTCAGACTATTTTTGGTGTAATCCCAGCTTTTATTCATTCCATTTTTTCCAGCGTCTTTGGTGGCTTTCCATTGATCCTCGCCTTGGCGGCTGGTATACTGCTTTTGGTCTGTTTGCTACGCAATGGCTGCACCTCCTTGGGCCCTTCTCGATCCAGGTCGTCTCCAGATGCTCCGTGAGCGCATTCTCGCTGGTTTCGGCATCCTGCCATTGGCGACGCTCAGTGTGTCCTATAGACTGTCTTTTCGCTTTGCGTATTTCACTTGCGTGCAACCTGTGATGTCTTGCGTCAGATGTCATTTCTCGTGGTCCTTGGATTATTGCCTCTCCAATACGTCTGTCTCGACCGGATTTTGTCCTGCTGGTGGGTCCCTTAGAGGCCCATGAACGGGACTGTTCCGGTGCAGGCTACATGGTGCGTGCGGCTGCACTGGGGATTTTGGCACAATGGGATATCTGGGCGGCTGCTCAGAATCTCCTACAACAAAGTTATATTGAGTACCACGCAAGTTGTCCCGCAATGATGTTCGCTGCTCCCTCTTGTGAGGAACATGGCTGCAGCTTTGATTTACTGGACTGGATGGCGCTGTTTTTTTCCGACGATTCCAATGATGTCCTCTTGGAGGTTGTGGCGTATTTCTGCACTTACACTCTGTTGGATTGACAGGGCCTTCGAGTTCTTCGACCTGTCTCGCTGGATTTTTTTTTTTTTAACCTCTGCAATTATCTTTTTCATCTCCCGTTCGTTGTCCTTCATGGGGATCCCTCCACGACGGACGTTTCTGTTCTGCTCCGTCTATTTGAACTCTGTCCTCATCCTGTGCCTTGGCCGATGGACTGCCCAGGGGAGGGTGTCGTGTGGTTTGTGGCCTCCTGCTCTGCCTTGCTACGTTGACTTGGGCCTGGCTGACATGAGGCCTTTTTGCGCACGTTACTTTGTGCTGTTGTTTTCCAGCCTCTGCTTCTGCCTGGCTATTTTAGCACGGTCTGCATTTTTATCATACACCTTTTCTCCTGTTCCCTTTTGGGCTATGTCTGCACACCATGTACAAGGTCGAAAAACAACGTCCCTTGTTCCTGCTGATTTGGCCAGTCCCTCACAGACAGAACACTATGTACAGCTGCCCTGGAGAATTTCGTGTGCTTTTAATATTGTGATTTTCACGGTTAGACACACTTGGGCACAAACCTTTCCAGAGAGAAGAGCTGTGCTTGTCTGATGATGTAAACCTTACATCTAGATATTGAGGTATGGGGGTTCGCTCGACAAAGCCCAGAGGTCTTCTGTTTTTATAATAAACTAGCAACTAGCACGGGGAGGGTGGTATTGTCTTTCAGCCATATAGCCACTGCTTTATGAAATGCTTTCCCCGTTTGTATCTTATGGAGTTGTAACTATGCTGTTTATATTATCCTTATGCATTATGCTGATAGTACTGGCACGTGTACTGTATCTTAGAGCACGGTTGTTGAAATAAACATTTTAAACTATACATTGTCTCTTCTTTCGCACGTTGTGGACAGGTATGAGTGAGTTATGAAAGGGTGTTCTTGCTCCTGCGAGTCCTGAGAGAGAGAGACCGTGTTCTGGGTTGTCTAATCATTGGTAGCATTGTTGCTAATGAGGCGCTACGGCTAGTCGGGTTGGGATTGTGGGTACTAAGGTGTATTGTTGGCTCACCACTATACTCCGAGGTCCTATTATCCTGTGCATAGCCCTGTGTATGTGCAGAATCCCTACAACAGTCTCTTCAACAAAAAAACCCTTCAACATCATTATAGAATGTTTTGCAGATACAGCCACCCGTGCAACTTGGTGTGACAGCCAACACAACCTCCTGCCTAGCAGCATTATCATCCCAACATGGGTACTGGATGCTCATGCAGCAGTTAACGTCATCTTTCTCCATTGCATCAACCAAAATACTGCTTTGTCTTTAAAACAGAAGTGCCATGAGTCACTAGTTGGGGGACAGGTGGTAGACTTACTTGCACCAGTGTGTTTTTCAGATAATGAAACCAGTGGTGGCCAGTACAGTACGGCGGAGGGGGAGGAAGGGTGGGAGGGGGAAAAAAAATTTCACTTAGCTGATCACCACGTCTATCCTCCATCTCTCCCACGTCGTCTCTCCTCGCCTCCTAAACCAGCAAACACCCAGACTCCTCTAAGTCAATCACAATGCTGCAATGCAGTGTTGTGATTGGTCTGAGCGCCCTAGTTCAGCGCTCAGATGGGGAATGGAAGCCTGGGCATGTTCTCCACCCAAGCTGTAATGCTGCCTGGGTAGGAGAACATGCAAAGTGCGCATGACGGTTTGGGCAGGCGACGAGGGCCCGCCAAACCATCATGCATACTTTAGAGTGCAGCAACCATTCCTCCTCCCGTACGTCACGGGAGCCAAGCCCCGCCCCAACCTGGTGTTGTAGGGATTCTGCACATACACAGAACTATGCACAGTATTATGGGACCTATGTTTATAGGGGCTATGCCTTCCTACCGCCTTAGTACCCACGAGCCCAGGACCGACTAGCTATAGTGTCTCACTCGCTCTCCTATTCACAAATGGAGAAACAAATGATTAGACAACCCAGAACACAACACTCCCGGATCTCTCCGGAATCGCGGTAACAAGACTCCCCTTTCGCTCACTTCTCTCGTACTTGTCCACAACAAGATATGACAGAGTCACTGAATTAGTTTAAAATATTTATTTCAACTATCGTGCTCTAAAATGCAGTATACGTGCCACTACTAGGGTAATAATGTATAATACAAATATTGTCAGCATAGCAGCAAGTCCATACATTATGAAGGGAGATGTCATCTTACAAAGACATTGGAAACAGGACTACAGTGCCCAAGCTCCCTCCCCGTGGACTGAATATGAAGTATTATATAATAGAAGATCTCTGGGCTTTGTCAGCAGACCCCATACCTTTAGGACATAGATCGTATTTCTACATCACAGGTGCGTATTGCTCTTCTCCCTGGAAAGGTCCCTCTCTAAGTGTGTGTGTTAAACATGCAGTCCCGTAATATCAAAATACAAGTGTTCTGCAAACAGCAGCTTCAGGGTATGTTTTGTCTATGTGCTAGGGCCTGACCAGAACAGAATAACAAGAGACATGGTTGATTGACCTTGCTTACAGTGTTCAGACTAAACTCCAGGAATAAGTGGAGAACGATCGCAGCAGACAGTTCTCATGCGAAAAGTGTAAACAGCCTTGCATAAGAGAAAGCGTCTAGTAACGTGTGTAAAAGCAGCATATTGGCTCCCGGATTCATGCTAACCTAAAGATGTCGACAGTGCCCCTATTAACCATGTGACACTGGCTATGCTAAAAAATAAAATGTTAATAACTTGTTATTATCATTTAATTTTTTATTTTACACTGCTCCACGAGCAGTGGGGGGACACTCCTCCACCTTAGCTGAGGAGCCGCCACTGAATGAAACTGATTAATGGTCGTAACCAACCTATATCTACTAGAAATTCACATCTCTCCATATCTGTATGACTGTTGTTAAGCCAAGTCATTTCAACATAACAGCAGAACACCTGCTTAGCCCAAATACTCCTTTACACAATTGGGTTTCTAAATCAATGAGAGTAAGTCATTTCAGGTCTCTCCAGAAACTATTCAGTTTATTGGACATGGTTTTAGTCGGTGAGTGAATTAGCGTGTCTACTCCTGGAGAGAGTATGGCTCATTCATCCTACCATCTCCCAGTACTAGGCAGGTTGTGATAGACACATTGGTATTGCGACCTCTGGGTCAAATTACCTCCTGTATTTTTCTAGTGCTCAAGCTTGACTGAAATTAGACCACTGTGAAGGAACCTTCAATTGCAATGGAAGCAGTTTTCTGAAATCTAAAAAGTCCTTCCGGACTTAATTGTCAGTTGCAGTGGTGGTACTTCCCAACACATCTCTTCAGAGTGGAGCGTTAGATTGACTTGACATGAAGTTAAAATTCTTGCATTTCATGCCAACAATAAGTTCATCTGGTTGGTGGAATTACCACAGAGTATCTCTGGGTGGCATGTTATGCCAAGAGCATTTATTTGATTTTAACTATGGGCCTGATTATGTTGTCGGTGGGTCCGACACCATGTCGGTGTCGGACCCACCGACATCTGACATAGCGGTCCGCCCGCCGCATTATGATGCGGTTGACGGAGGCATCGGTCGAAAGGACAGTCTCCAGAGCTTCCCACGGGCTTAAGGACCCCATCTGTGCGTCGGAAAGGCAACATAATTCCTTAATGACTGCGGCTCCACCGTCTGGATTATGATGTCGGTTTCCGACAGCCGTTCCATGTTGGCCTTTCCGACATGGAAAGGCTGTTGGAAATCGACATTGGGGGCCCCCTCTTGGCCTTCCACTATAGGACCTGGGGGGCACCTATTGTTTGCCCCTAAACATCCCTGCACCGTGTGGCAGGCACCTAAGGTCGGGCTATTCCAGTACACTACGCGTAATAAGGCCCTATCTGTTTACCTTCATTCTTTTGACTCTGAACCAAATTTAGAAAATCAGGAGACACGTCACTGAACTAGATGAATGAGATACAGATTGCTGTAAGATAGAATATCAACCACAAAAATATAGCAATACAAAAATATTGTGAAAAAAATGTTGAGGACCAAAATATCGACTTTACAGAGGTAAGTATGTTTATTTAAATGTATGTAACATTATTGTACACCTTAAAAAAAGTTAGACTTTTTTTAAATGTAATATATTACTAAGAATGCTATTCAAATACACAACTGTAACTACAATCCTACAAACATTGGGGAACAACAGATAGTAAGGGGAGGTGCAGGGGCCGTTAAACAGACGTTGGAAAAAAGTATCAATTGATGGTCGGAGGGTCAAATATTCTATTCTTAATCAGCCCAACAGACACTGGGATAAGTGCATACCATAGAGGAGGCTCACATTTATGATTCTAACTCCAGTCTAATAAATGTTGGGGAAAGTGCATACAGCCAGGGGGAGGAGGGGGGAGGGTGTTTATATGTGCTGTTCTAAGTCCAGGGTATCAAACATTGGGGAAAGTGCATGCATTGGAAGGTTCCGATTTCCTATTCTAACTCAAAGTTCACAAACATTGGGAAAACTATATTTTAGATGGGGTCAGATTTCATTTTGTATCTCCAGTCTAACAGACACCGGAGAAAGAGCATAGATGGGGTGTGGGGCAAATATACTTTTGTAACTGCAATCTAAAAAAAAAAAACCCGGAATGGCCACAATTTTCTAGCGCCAGCTCAATAAGCACTGGAAAAAATGCATACATTAGAGGGGGCTCAGATTTACTATACTAACCACTTTAAACATTGGGTACAGTGTACCGTTGTGCAGACACTGCCTGCTTGGTTCATACATACATATACTGGCCCCTATAAAAATGGCAGTCAGTCAATATTCCATATTTTTTCTGGTTTAAGGTTTCATACTAGCATCATTGGTCTGGAAGCTTCTCCCATCGAAGTTGGAAAAAGAGCTAGTTAGTTTGCGTCAGATTTCAGTGTCCTTATTAACAAAACCCATCTTCTGCAGTTTAGTTGCATCAGCTCATCAGTCAAAAGAATATTATTTCTGGTTGCTGGTGGCCAACACCTCTTAACCTATCCTCTCCAAAGGATGATTAGTTCTAATCATCAATTGAATAGTCTTTGACAAAGTGATAAATCATTGATCCATTCCACCTGGCAGGACTTTCCTATGCATTTCTGTGTTCTATGATCGATTATTTAATTTACTTTTTTAATACACATCCGATTTTTAATTTTACTCTCCGTCCACACCAGAACATACAAACCTCAGCAGCTGCAAAAGGTGATCTACCTTCAGGTTTCTATTTAATTGATAAACATAGAAGTCCTAGCTGTGGACTAGGCCAGGTCCAAGTGTTTCTCAACCTAATCATTGAGGGAGGAGAGTATTCACTCCTATTGATTGATCCAACATGGATGTCTATCTTCAGATATTAACCTTCAGATATAATCTTTATTTGCATTACAGACCGCTCACTATTTCTGTTGATCTCTTATTGTCCTAGAAATAGGACTGTTCCTTTACATTAGTATTACAAACAAGAACTTGGATATGAATAGAATTTGCACCAATTCTATGGGACTTGACATTTAGTAATAATTGTGAGACCTAGTACCTGATGATTTAGTTCTTGTTGTATCAAATTATATTTAAATATCCATCGTTGTTCAATTTTTAAAATCGTGTCCACCTTGCTACCTCCTCTTAGCTGCAGTAAGACAGAACGATAACTAATTTCTTAGTTTCAGTTGAAAATATTTTATCAGAACTTAATTAAAGTTGATGAAAGTCTTCATATTTTATGCTGGAGTTAAGTTGACTTATTGGGTTACCCAGTGTCATGTGAATAAAGTTGATATAATGAATCTGCTAGGTATTAAGTTCATATAATGAATCTGCTAGATATTCAGTAAAAAAATTGTTGATGAAGTTTAACTAAACCATTTTATGGTTGAATAAACACAAGCTGTTTTCTGATTTTACCTTTGAGATTGTTTTGATGATTCATCACTCATTACAGTATGAGGAACATTCAACGGAATATTAATCTGACACTGCAGCCACTACTTTTTTAGTTTATATTATTTACTTAAGTTTAGAGTCTTGCATTCAGTATTCCCAAAGTGCCTAAATGGTCATTAATTTAAGTGATTGCAGTCACTGTATCGGTGCTTCATATTGTTGAGCGTGTGATTAAGCTGTTTGGAATGAACAGCTTTATTCATAATGATATTAAGAGATGATTACCTGCCCACTACCTAGACAGTAAGCAAATGCCCAACAGATGAGTTCTGCTGTATTTCATTCTGGCTTTTTCTCATGCCCGTAATCAAAGACATGAAAGAATAAGTTACAAAACTTTCTGGAAGTTGATCCTGCAGGTAATGCTATGCATTGAGTTGGTTATGTACTACTAATATAAGCAATACCTGCTCCGGAACATTGATCTAATTCTCTCCTCCTCTTTACAATTCACTTAGCTGATCCAATAACCATTTTCCATGCCCAAGGTTTCCATCCAGAATATAGCACTTCTTTTCGTAGAGTTTTTTAATTTTATTACAGTTTATATTTATAGTGAGAAACTAGTCTCCAAGACAGCCGTACTTCACAAATGTTCGGATTTGCATACGATGGACGACAAGTTCAACAAGCATGAATGTAATGGGTATTTCTGTAATTGTCCAAAGAGGGTGGGTAGAGCAGAACCGATGCAAGCTGAACAAGCATTTGCAATGCAATAGGTCTCTCATTTACATGAGCTTGAGCTATTGGCATTGTAAATGACAATGCCTTTTATCTATGTTGTTTTTAAAACCGATAAATAAAAGGCATTGTCATTAACAATGCCAATAGCTTAAAATCTTGCAAATGCAAGACTTATTTAATTGCAAATGCGTTTGGCGCCTGTGCTATAACTGTTTTTTTTTTTTTTAACGTTAGGAGAGAGCGTGTCCTGCTTGCAATAGCAGGCAGGACAAAGCTATTTGAGAAAATAGTGTGCGGAGGCTGTAATTAAAGACTACCGAGTCACTACACACGAAACAGGGGGTGTCGCCATGGGAGTTTACAAAATGAGACAAGGCGGTACTAAGGAAGGACTACTAAGCCTTTTGACCTATGAACAGCCACAGTTTACAGTGGACAATGACACAAGCCAATGAAAAATATGGGCGAAGAGTGGGCTGAGCTACAAGTCCCTACCGGAATACAGCATGCCTCTCAGAGCAGCGCACGCGCTACCCAGGCTCGACCAAAAAAGGAGACATTTGAACGTACAGGGTTAAGTGGTTGGGATGGCAGGTAAAAGGAGGGGGGGGTAATGCCTTGAGTTCTTTCGGAATGATCACAGGAATGGGCACCAATCTCAGACAAGGGTGAGGTGGGCATGCTACAAATGTTGAGGGCTTGAAAAAGAATGCTGACTTTTGTGTGCATTGGGGATCTCTACTTTCATAAGAATTGTTGTGACGCATTCACACAGTGCCTAATTTGTAACCTAATGAGTGCTGGTGCCCAAAGCACTGCTTAAAAGACAGCGCCATGCCGAAAACAGAGGCTGATAAAGTACAGAATCCACCTCCTGCCTCTTTAATCCACACACTCCTGTCCCTTTACCTCACTCTTGCAGGCTCATTCTTTCTCCCTTGATGACGATTTTCCCACTTCTCTTCCTTCTTCTTTCCCCTCTCTTGCTCTCGGGGAATGTCTGATACGGAAAAATAAGTGCCTGTGGCCCTACCGGCTCCAAAAATAAGTGACGGTGGACCACACCGGCAAACACTGGCTTAAATTAAGCACTGCATTCACATCCAGAAACAAGACATTCTCAGCTGCATAACTTGTTTTCTTGTTGGGATTTTCTTTATGGATGATGTAGCAATATATGAATTTCATACATCTTTGCGGGAAGATCTATATTTAATACTTAATGCATGGTGAAAGTGGCAATGCTTGGTGGCAGTGTTGTGGATGTATATACACTGCTTGATATTCATGCATGCGACTTGATTTAAGACGCACTTCAGGGAGTTGAGTTTGTGTCAACGAATCCCAAGGGTGTGGTAATGCTCCAATGTGTGAGAATATAATAAGGTAGACTAGTTGTGTTTTCAGGCTGATTGGTTAATGATTAACCATACTTTTATAAACTGGTTAGTGTTTTTAGGCGAGCTCTCTGGTCCAAGTACAGTGCTTAAAGTGTCTGCTGTTACCTTTTTTTATTCTGCGAAGGGCAGGTCAAATCCTGATATTGTGTGGTCTGGTGAGTCCTTTTTTATCGGCGAGTCGTCCCCTATCTTGACTGCATGGTGAATGCCATAGTCCCAAATTTACTGTGTACTAGTTTGTATGTACTTGTGGATTTTTTGGCAGAGTACACCTATCCAGTTTGTTTGGCCCGAATAACTGCATATTTGAAAGGTGCCTCATGATTTTCTCTGGAGTTTTGCTTTGTTGTGTGCTGCTATAGATCATGTTAATCGGGTCCCTTTCCATTTAGCTGATCCCCATCTCTGTTCATGTTCTATATGGTGCACTTGTGGAAGGCTCTTAGTAGCCCCCTTTTCCTCCTCAAGTCTTTCTTTGTCAAATGCAATGCTTCTCTCCTTAAAAGAAGACCATTTCGTATTCTCAACACTTTCTGTTGTCTTCGCCAAAGTAGGACAAGTGCTTGAAGGGTTTGAATATCCCCCTTTGAGTTTCTTTGCTCCATATGTTTGTCTGCCTCCCGAGTCATTTAATGCATGTTAGTTCAAGGTGAGTTTTGTGAGATGAATTTATGGTGATACTGGGAAAGTCTGCTAAGCATGCAAAGTAAGAAAGCAGGGACCAGAGAAAACCAACCCACTCCTCCAACAACTATTGTAGTTTCCCGTCTCTTATGCTGCATTGGCTGTACGGTATAGACTTCCACCAGCTTGCCTCAAATATCCTCTTTCAGTAGTCATTTGGGGTTTCTTTGCCCTTGCCAACTGTTTGGCTCTGGCACGTGTCTGTTTATGGACCTCTCTACACAGAAAATTGATATTCTCAAATGGATGTCTTTGTTGCTTCCACCAACTATCTCTTATGCATTTTACCATGGCCACTTTGACAGTAACAACCATTTACTGTGCAAGTACAACTGTTCTAGCTTCCTATGACGTAGCAGAGTGCCCATACACAATCCGAAGCTTTGTGAGTTAACTAAAGTGCCTAATAAAACGCCTCAGAAGTGGGTTTGCAATTAACTTTTGTTTCATACAACATGAAAGAGCAGAGAAAAAATACTTCTTTGGAATGTGTTTAATACCCGTTGATGCTTTTTCATTCTTCAACATGTGTATGCGACTTCCCTAATTCATGCTTTCTGTTAATTCCAGGCTGCTGGAACAGCAGGGAAAACCGGAAGCTTAGGAAAGAAACCTGGTAAGTAAATGAATAATGCTATTTGTGTCTAACTACCCATTAAATGTGCTCTTCTTGACAAGGTGGCTGTCATTGTCTGTACCTTATTCCCTATTATCATTACTGCCATTAATAGATGAATCTGAAAGAAACACATAGTGATAGATTCCTTACCTTACCTTACCGTAGAATATCCCCAGGCGTCAGACTGGATCCGGAAAGTTTTCGTCAGCAGTACCCCTGCGCGTCGGTAGGGGCGTCGTGCGGCTCCGCGTCCGTCGTTGGCGTCGTGGTCGCCGAGATGACGTCGCGGGTGCTACTTAGATGCCGCCCACGCACGGTGACGTCAGTTCTTTCTTTTTCCTAGCCAGCAAGCGCAGATCCGGAGAGAGCGGTACCCCTAGTCATTTTTGACTACATTTTTTGAGATCTTTTTCTCACCCTTTTCGAGTCGATTCGACTCCTGGTGCAGTTAGGGATGCCCGGGTTTAAATCCTGCGAGGACTGTCATCGGATGATGTCGGTGACGGACCCGCACCGCGTGTGTCTCTTCTGCCTGGGGCGCGATCACGACCCCAAGTCGTGCCCCGACTGCCGGTCCATGGCGCCGAAGTCTTTGCGGGAGCGGTCCCGAAAGCTGCTTGAAGCCCGGCAGTCGGCTCCGCGCCCTGAGAGGTCCCGGTCCAGAGGGAGGTCGAGGGACCGTGCGCGGAGTCATCATCGGCGATCCTCGGGATCGAAGTCTTCGCACTCGGGGTCAGGTAAGGCGAAGCACAAGAAGTCGAAGAAACGTCATCGTTCTCCGACTTCCCCTCGCGCGACGCGGCTGAGGGTACGGGTGGTGCCACCCCTGCGGCGGAGTCCATGGAGTCGCCGCCCGACTACCCGCCCTTCCCGGGGTCGTCGGCGACTCCGGCCCAGATACAGGACTTCCTGTCGGCCATGGCTCGCCTCTTTGGGCCATCGGGTCCCACCGGTTCGCCTTCGGGCCCCGCGGTCCCGCATGGGTGTCCTAGCGTTTCCTCGCCGGCGGCCCTGGCGTCGCTGACGGCGGCCCCAGCGCCGCAGGACACCCTTGGATCCAGGACTGGATCCCGGTCGACGCCGGTTGACCTTGTTACGCCTCCACCGACGTCGACTCCACCGGCACCGATCCTGACGCCGCCCGCTCCTCGGGACGACGTCGACCTCCGATTTCAGCCCCGAAGTGGACGCGGCGTTGGTCCGGCGTCGGTCGATGCCGTTCTCGACACCGTTTGGGGATTTCTATCCCCATGTCCCTACTCCTTATTTTAGGCCTGTTGAACAGCCTGAGGAGCAAGGAGAGGACTGGGAGGGGTTGGACGACCCTCTCGCAGCCTGCGAGTCTGAACAGGACTGGGCTGAGGAATTGGGGGACGCCAGTGGTCTGGATACCTCACCAGACCTTCGCATGCTGTCTCCTCCTACCGTGGCTACGGAGGAGGGAGCCAGTTATGCAGTGGTGTTGCGTAGGGCGGCGGAGGCCCTACACCTCCAGCTCCCTACTGTGGCCGTCAGGACTAACCTCCTGACAGAGGTGCTTCAGCCAGCAGCTACTTCTGCGGAGCCGCTGCTGCCCTTTAATGAAGCCCTTTCGGACGTTCTTTTGGGCACTTGGTCCAGGCCCACCACAGGGGCTCCTGTGGATAGGAACGTGGCCCGACGCCATCGCCCGGCTCCGGGTGACCCCATTTTCCTCTCCCAACACCCCACTCCAGAGAGCTTGTTTGTCCAAGCCTCTGCTTCCCCAACCGCCTTCCCTTCCGCCCCACCGGATAGGGAATCCAAGAAGCTGGATCAGTTTGGGAAGAAGATTTTCTCTTCCACCATCTCTGCGCTGCGGTCCGTGAACACCGCATGCCTCTTGGGCCGTTATTCCCACTGTCTGTGGGATACGGTGGCGAACGTGCTGCCCCAGTGTCCGGAGGAGGCCCTGCCTGCTCTCGACCAGGCTGTTGCAGAGGGGAGAGACGCAGCGAAGTTCATGATCCGTTGTGGTCTAAACACCGCCGACTCACTGGGCAGATCCATTGCAACGACGGTGGCGGTTCGCCGTCACGCCTGGTTGAGAACCACTGGATTTTCAGGGGATGTCCAAAACACCCTTATGGACATGCCCTTTGGTGGCCGTCGCCTCTTCGGCGACAAAGCAGACAGCGCGTTGGAGCGGTTTAAGGACTCACGGGCTACGGCCAAGTCCTTGGGACTCTCTGCAGTCCGCCCTCCTCCGTCTTCTGCTTTTCGCTCCTTTCGAGGCACCGGAAGGGGCGCCCGCAGCGTTCGCAACAGAGCCACAGGCCGGCGCAGCAGTCATCCCAGCGCGGACGCGGTTTCCGCCGTGGCGGACAAAGGGGCCAGCGGGCGGGTCAGTCCACCACCACCCCGGCCACCACTGCCTCCAAACCTTCCTAGTCCGAACTTTCAGGCCCATCAAACGCCAGTGGGCGGCAGCCTTCGCCATCACCTCCCCCACTGGCGCACCATCACTTCGGACAGGTGGGTTTTAGAGCTAGTCCGGAGGGGCTACTCCCTCCCCTTCGAGACTACCCCCCCCCAGCCATGCACCTCAATACCACTGCATGTCGGGGGATCACTTGGTGCTTCTTCAGCAGGAAGTTGCGGCCCTCTTGGCCAAGGGGGCCATCGAGCGCGTTCCGACGCACGAAGTAGGTCGTGGTTGTTATTCCCACTACTTTGTGTGGTGCCCAAGAAGGACAAAGGCCTGCGTCCTATCTTAGACCTCCGGAACGTCAATCGCTTCCTCCGCAAAGAGAAGTTCAAGATGCTCACTCTAGCTCAGGTCTTGTCTGCTCTCGACCCACAAGACTGGATGGTAGCGCTGGACTTGCAGGACGCCTATTTCCACATCCCCGTCCTGCCAGCCCACCGACGTTACCTGCGGTTCACGGTAGGCCACGAGCACTTTCAAGTTACTGTGCTCCCCTTTGGCCTTACCAGCGCCCCTCTGGTGTTCACCAAGGTGATGGCGGTGGTCGCAGCTCATCTGTGCAGATCAGGGGTCTGTCTTCCCCTATCTCGACGATTGGTTGTTGAAGGCGGGCTCGCCCCAGACAGTTGTCTACCACCTCCAGACTACGGCCGACCTCCTGCACTTGCTGGGGATCTCCATCAATGTGCCGAAGTCGCACCTGATTCCCTCCCAGAAGCTCCTCTTTATCGGAGCGGTTCTGGACACGGCGCGGTTTCGGGTCTATCCTCCCGAACATCGAGTCGGGATATTTGGGCTCTGATTCCCATCTTTCAGCCCTTGTCCCGGGTTTCGGTCAGAGTGACTCTGAGGCTGCTGGGCCTCCAGCATCCTGCTGGTCAATCATGCCAGGTGGCATATGCGGGCTCTGCAGTGGGACCTGAAGTTCCAGTGGGCGCAGCATCAGGGAAACCTGTCCGATCATGTCCAGATCTCGGAGGGCACTGCACACAATTGCAGTGGTGGCTCACGAACCAGCGTTGGGTCGACGGCAGATCCCTCTCCCTTCCCCAAACAGAGTTCACAGTGGTCACGGATGCGTCCCTCCTGGGATGGGGCGGCCACATGGGAGAGGCGGAGATCAGAGGCCTCTGGTCTCCGGCGGAGTCCCGCCTCCATATCAACCTTTTGGAGCTGCGGGCGATCAGGCTTGCACTGAAGGCATTCCTTCCCTCTGTCAAGGGGAGAGTAGTGCAGGTGTTCACAGACCACACCACTGCCATGTGGTACTGCAAAAAACAAGGCGGGGTGGAGTCGTGGACCCTCTGTCAGGAGGCTCTGCGTCTCTGGACATGGCTGGAACATCGGGGCATGTCCCTGGTGGTTCAACACCTGGCAGGTTCTCTGAACGCCAGGGCGGACGAACTCAGCCGCAGGTGCATGCTCGATCACGAATGGTGTCTTCACTTGGAGGTGGCGCAAGGTCTCTTTCAGCAGTGGGGAGAGCCTTGGATAGATCTATTCGTCACCGAAGAGAACGCGCAATGTCCTCAGTTCTGCGCGTTGGAATTTCCAAGGCGGCACTCGCTCGGTGACGCTTTTCGTCGCGAGTGGAGTTGCGGTCTGTTGTACTCCTTTCCGCCTATACCACTTCTGCCCAGAGTGCTGAAGATCAGGCGCGACCGGGCCCAAGTCATTCTTGTGGCTCCGGACTGGGCTCGAAGAGTATGGTATCCCCAGCTACTCAGTATGAGCATCGATCCCCTGATCCGACTGCCTCTTCGGGAGGATCTTCTGTCGCAGCAGCAGGGGACGGTCCTCCACCCGAACCTGTCCAGCCTCCACCTCTTTGCGTGGAGATGGAGCGGCGGCAGTTGATTCCCTTCGACTTGCCTCCTGAAGTTTGTGACGTTATTCTGGCAGCCAGGCGTCCCTCTACTAAAGTGGTATTCGCCTGCAGGTGGAACAAATTTGTGGCATGGTGCACAGCAAAGGCTGTGGATCCCCTTTCTGCCCCTCTTTCTGAGGTTCTACTGTTCCTTCTTTCTTTGGCCCAGCAGGGCTCTGCTCTGGGCACTATCAAGGGCTACCTTTCTGCTATTTCGGCCTTTCTCAGGCTCCCTGATCAGCCCTCTCTTTTCAAGTCCCCTGCTGTAAATAGGTTGCTTAAAGGCATTACACACCTTTTTCCTCCTATTCCTTTCGTGATGCCTCAGTGGGACTTGAATCTGGTTCTGACATACTTGATGTGCGCTCCCTTTGAGCCCCTTCACAACTGTCCTCTTCGTCTTTTAACATTAAAGACTGCCTTCCTGGTGGCCATCACTTCCGCTAGGCGGGTGAGTGAGCTCCAGGCTCTTTCTTGTAAGCCTCCTTTCCTTTCAGTCCATCCGGACAAGGTTGTGCTCAGGCCCCGTCCTTCCTTTTTGCCAAAAGTGGTTACGGCCTTTCACATTGGGCAGACTATTACCTTGCCCACCTTCTTTCCGCCTCCTCATCCTTCCAGAGAGGGAGAGAGGCTCCACCGTCTGGACCCAAAACGTGCGCTCTCTTTTTATCTCAACCGCACACAGCAGTTCCGAGTGGACGACCAGCTTTTTGTTGGCTACGTTGGCACCAAGAAAGGTCGGGCGGTCCATAAGAGAACCATCTCCCGCTGGGTTGTCTTATGTATCAAGGCTTGTTACTCTTTGGCTAAAAAAGAACCTCCGGTGGGGCTGCGTGCTCATTCCACCAGAGCTACTGCAGCGGGACGTGGTGTCCCCCTGCAAGACATCTATCAGGGAGCTACGTGGGCCTCGCTGCACACGTTTACCAAGCATTATTGCCTGGACAGCCAAGTCCGGAGAGACGGCTTCTTTGGCCGTTCTGTTCTCCGTGACTTTCTGGTGTGATCTTGGTTCGCAGACCCACCACCGGGGTTGGTATTGCTGGGGTATCTATTCTAAGGTAAGGAATCTATCACTGTGTTTCTTTCATATGAACAAGTTACTTACGTTTGATAACGATATATCTGTAAGAAACATTAGTAGTGATAGATTCCTTACCGCCCCACCCATCCTCCCCGTTCTGCGAACTGATTTCTAGAGGTAAGGTCATCCCTTTCAGGGCCCTAGTTTCAATGCACCAGTGGTCAGTATCTTGCATGGCTCTGCGTTCCTGGCACGGAAAGTCGTGTACAGAACTGACGTCAGCGCGCGTGGGCGGCGTCTAACTAGCGCCCTCGACGTCATCTCAGCGACCACGATGCCGACGGACGCGGAGCCGCACGACGCCCCTACCGACGCGCAGGGGTACTGCTGACGAAAACTTTCCGGATCCAGTCTGACGCCTGGGGATATTCTAAGGTAAGGAATCTATCACTACTAATGTTTCTTACAGATATATCGTTACCGAAGGTAAGTAACTTGTTCGGTTGGCACTGAGAAACTTCATCCAGATTGCTACTTGCACGTTAAATGCAAATTAAGTGCCCTTCTCTTATAGTCATGTTTTCGGTTAACCCGTTTGTTGTCTATCTAAAATCTGGTTCAAAGAAAGGATGTGATGTTTGAGAATTTGTGGTCGTCTTGTCCCTTTGTAATGACTTGATCACTAATGCTGTTTGCCAGGCAAAATGTTACAAACTGAATGTCTGATTTACAGAGAATGGAGCAGGGTGACCACATGGGAGAGAGGCAGATAACAGGAAAGGTTAACTTAATTAGCAGCTTTGCAAAATTGCTGAAAGGTTTGGAGAAGTCAAAGAAGCCTATACAGTATGGACCAGAACTACATTAAAGCGAGTGTTGACTTGTGCCTTACAGCATCTCTAGAAATGGCCACAAGATTTCAACATATGTCCTTGATGCGAAGACATAGGCAGGACCTTTGGAATTATGGGGCAATAGATGACCAAATAATGTGGCAGAGGTGACTAAATTACTTGACTATAAAACTCAACTTGTGTGGCGTAATACAGCATATTCTGTGGCATCCATTATTTTGTCATTTTAACAGACTTTAATGGGTTCTGGGTGCAGGTCTCCGCTCTTTAGTACAAGTTTAAAACCTGGATAAAGAAACAAGCAACTAAAAGATGACCCATCAATCTTGCAATTATATAAGGAGTTAGAAACTTTTTTTGTTAAAATTATCAGTTATTGCAGCAGATGATGGATTTGGTGGATTATATAATGAGTGTCGTAAATAAATGATTATGTGGAATATGCCACAGCTGCAGAATCACCTAATTCCAGAGGCCCTGGGCATAGTGTGCAGAAACGCCAACATGTAATTCTTTATCAACTAATTCCTGCACAATCTCACCAATAAAGATTTCAGTGGAGGTAGTAAATGCAGTACAGACCCTAAAGGCTCACTAACGCAACTAAGAGGGTGAAAGAAGGATGTTTAAACCATTGAAGCACAGTGTAACAGGTTGAAGAGAGAGAGACATTGTTTTGTTCTTTGGGACTGGCAAGTATTAGAAAAACGCTATTTCCAGACAGTACTGGCATATTTCCAGACAAGGCCAATTAAAATATTTGCTTATCTATCATATTGATACAATTTGAAAACGATTGTCCTTTTATTGAATCGAAATTAATGTTCTTTATAATGGAACATACTTTTAAGCTGACACATGAAAATGGTGACAGCAGGATTCGATTCCTTGACATTCAGAATGAGAGTCTTGCACTGTAACCATTAGGCCACAACCTACTTTCAGTTTTTGCAGATGAAAACATTCGATAGTAAAGTCAGGGTGAACGTGAACTCGCCTTGGTTGTTGGGGCCAGGCATATTTTTAAAACCAATATTTCCAGAGTGAGTGCCAATGAAAATGTTTGCTAATCAATAAAATCTAGTTTTTTCCTAATATTACCTCTCTCAGTATCAAACACGGTTTTAGACATAGGTGCAATTTGAAAAAGATTATAAGAATATGAACCTTTGATCTTCAGACCAAGAGTCTTAGACCGTAACAATTCGGCCACAAAAAGCATTCTGTGTTTGCAGATGAAAACATTCGATATGAAAGTCAGTGAGCAAGAGTAATGTTGTTCATTGGGCCCTGGCAAGAATCAAAATCAAAAAGCGTTCCAGTTAAAATATTTGCTTATCAATAAAAATTAGTTGCTACTTAAACTTATTATATTTCCATTAACAAACACAATTTTAGACACATCGGTGCAATCTGATCTTTAAGCATAATCATGGAGACAGCAGGATTCAAACCCTAACCCTTTATGCTGAGAGCTTTAGACCTTAGCTATTAGGCCACAACCAGCATTCTACCTTTGGAACCCTGTCTGAAAAGCAGCCACCTCACTGTCTGTCAGCCAGCAACACCCTCAGATTACGGACAAATGATGTCCGTTACAGTAGTAGGTATTGATGACAAACATTCATTCGAAATTACAGACGGCTCAAATAAATAACAGACGGCTGTGATCGTAGAATGGCAGGACATGGAATGCTGCTGCTGGAGGATGATGGAGCTTACCCCGACTCTGCAGTTAACCTAGACAAATTCTAAAAGTCTGTATAAAGCCAACATCTGAAGCTTAGGGGAGTAGTAGGACATAATCCAGATGAAGCCCAGTGGTTTTACAATGGTGCAGCCTTTGATGTTGTGTTGAGAGAAAACTGTTTGTAGCAAACTCTATCTGGCTCTCATTGATAGAGCCCAAATATAAGATGGCACTTCCCATTGCTGAAGAAAACGTGCTGTGCTGCTTTGAGGAGTGAAGTCCAAGACTAGAGGCTCTGACTGAGCATAGGTGGGACAGACAACAATTAATCTAGTGCAAAGCATTCTCCTCCCACCATGTTCCATTGCAGATGTGGTGATATTGCAGAAGGAAACGTTCCTTTCAGGTGCAAGCTACTTCTGGGCTACTGGAGTCAGGCTGTCGCTGCTGCTGTGGGGCTCAAGTCTGGCACATGCCTTTGTGGCAGGGGTACCCAATTGACCCTCAAGGATGAGACCTAGTGATGTGAGGAGCAGTTAAATGTCTGATAATGTTCTGCAGACCTGTACTACAGACTAGAGACAGCGCTGTGGGAAGACCGCATATACTTCTGTGGCTTGGTGTGTTGGCGTCTATGAACCACTGAGATCTACTAAGAAGCTGAAAGTGCTCCATGTTGGCCATCATTTATGGACTTTGCCAGGCTTTAATTAGGCTAGGGTTAGCATTATGCCAGTGGTTGAAAACAGGATGCCATGGAAGACTAATATATGCCAATAATTACCAAAATGCTGCCAGGGCATGTTACACGAATTAATTTTTCTTCAAAATGGTCAGAAACCTCTAGTCTGAACCTCATCCGACCATTATATTTTACTTTGCCATTTCTTACTACGCCTGGCAGATCCACATCACAGCCCATCCAGCATATAAGCTCCACGGTCACGAACTACAAAATAATCTACAGTGTATACCACTACCGTCCATTAGACCTTGAAATCCTGATGAGGAAACCAGTGTTGCCAGGCAGTTGTGCTTTCCTCTTCTTACACCGTAAAAGGCTCTCCGACTTATCAACATTTTAATGGAATAAAAAAATTAAAAGGAATGAAAGACCAAATACTCTCTTCATGAATTACTGTTGATTGTAACTGATTATCACGCTTCTGTTGCCTTTGTACAAAATCTTGGGAGGTAGTATTGGCCCACTTATATTTCCATGGTCATTTTATTTGTTCTTACCTGAACATTGGGGTGGTGGAAGCTTCATCTCCTGTAGACCATTTCAGATACCATCATCCTTTTACACAAATTAGGCGTCTCCATCAGCAAGAACAAATTATTCCTGTCACCTTGCTACCATTACCAGTTAATAAGTGTTATTTTAGATATAATTTATTTTCTCTTTTTGTTCAATTCAATTCAAAATATCTTTATTTCGGCCAATCTGGCCATAAAAGTACATAAAGAAAATGCAACACTTTTCATACAGTTTTGTTATACTATATGTCCAAAAATTATAAAGACTGTATCTGAGGTCTGAAAGTTCAGAGAGAAACCCGGTCAGGCAGCCAGGGCAGTGCTTCTTTTAGTATGGGCAGTGCCTATTTTAGTATGGATGGCGTCTTGCATTCTCCTCTTTCCCTATGCTCTGTTAAGAGTGCATCCTCGTCACTGGTGCCACAAGAGGTAATGGAACTGGTTTTACAGCAGCCTGAAAGAAGTGATTCTCATACCGCCTCAGCTGGTCAAGCCTTCCTTGAGGGGCGGACCCATTGGTCACAACAGTTGGTCTCCCATTTAGCAATCCACCTCTTAGTGACTGGTGCATTCCTTCCAGTACTTGGAATTCTCCTGGAGGACTTGCCATTTAATATCCCTTGGTATCAATGTGATGGCATTGCAGATCATTGAATGAAATCTGAGGACATTAAAGTTGGCTTTGAGAGCATTCCTCAATCAAGGTTTAGATACTAATGGTCAATTTGACCTTTATGTTTTATATAATCAAGTAGGGGGACGTGGGTTTGGTACAACTGTACACATAAGTCCAAGAGATTTGGAAGTCAGCTGTCGACAAAGAAATCAAATTAGCCCATCAGTAGCTCATCTTGTGAGGAAAGATAATTCAAAGGCAGATTTCCTCAGCAGAATGTCACCCATCAATTACAAATGGTAACTGCTATAAGAGTCTAGACACTATTACTCAACCTTTTCTGCTTCTGTGAATTTTCCAAAGGACCGCCTCTAGGGGAGATGCATTCACACAGCCAAGGGCTTTCCCACATTATGCATTTCTTCCTTTTCCCCTCATTCAGAGGGTGGTTCCCAAGACTGCATAAGACTCGGGTGATTCTCACTGCTCCAGATTGGTTAAGATGGCCCTGCTTTGTGCACCCTATTCACCTCAGCTGTACAGATGCAATTTATGTGTTTTTGAGGAAGAACCTCTTGTCTCAGAGCAAGTATTGACATTTGTACCCACATTTTCAAATTCTATCCTTGACACTGGCATTGACATTTTGTAACCTTCAAGAGATGGTAATATAGGTTTTACTGGCTGCTAGTGAACCCTCTAGAAGAGAGTTCTGTTTGAGTTGATGGTCAGTGTTTGTAGTGGATCGACCCTGTGACAAGTCTGAAATAGCTGATTTTGTAATTCACTCATTTGTTTGATGAAAAAGCCCTAAAATGGGTATTGTGTAAGTTGTCTAATATGTGGGTTATGAAAGGACTTGAGAAGTTATAAAAACATTTTTTTTTACTTCTATCTTGGCACTTTAATTTAGTTCAATGAGACCACCTTGTAGGCCGCTTCATTCATCTAATCTCTTGGAGCCAGCAATGGAACTTTTACTGACACTTGTTGAAACTGAAGTGGCTCCTTCAAGATTGCAGAAAAAATACGGGCCCCAGAGCAAGACCAAATGTTTCTTATGATGGCTCCTTCTCCTGAGTCTGTCATTGTTTCAACGGCAATGAAAAATCATGCCTCTGCTCTTTCGTCAAGAACTGTCTCTCCAGACAAATTGGGATCGGTAGGTAGAAAGGTATGTGGCACAGCTCTCTTGAGCCGGTATGACAGGGCCCTTTGGGATTCTGTTGGAGCTTTAATTTACTGAGTGGTAGAATGTTATGGCATGAACTCAGTGGTTCCTGGAGTCAGCTGACCCAGGTGGCCTCCGGGAAACACGCTGAGAGTCTGCCTTAGGTAAAACTTGAAGAAACCTACATTGGACTCTGGAACATTATTACTACAGAATTTGTTGATTTTACGGGGCTAGACAAGCTGATGCTGGCTAAACTTGCGCTGTGAGAAAGTCCCATCAAGCCCACCGTGCACTGACACACACACTCCCTTGCAGCCTGCGGAAATGCAGAAATACTTAATTCTGTTTTACTATCAAAGCAGACCGTGTTGCCCCTTCTACTTTCACTGTCACAGACTCTTCAAGTTTTGTACCGCCTCCGCCATGATCATAACCACACAATTGCACGTCTTCCTAGAGGAACACCACCATCTAGTGGATTCCCTGTAGCATTTCATGCACTACAACGACAAACTGAAATGTACAACACTTCCTCAAGATTATAAACCAATTACAAGTTTACAGACTATTAAAGGTGGTAAAATAACACTTTGCACAGGTTGAACTTTAACTCATCAAACATTCAATTATGGCCTTCTCACAAGGAATAATTATACCTCCTAGCTTTCTTGATCAACCCTCGAACTCAATATTGACTGGGAAGAGCGGATTGAAATCTTCCACAAATTTGGAAGCAGTGGATGGTCTAAATTGTGCTCACAATTGTTTGAGGCAAAAGCAGCTAGTACATATTCAAATATTCGCCACAAGTACTAGACGCACAAGGAGTGGTAGTAGGTTATGTATTCAGAGAGGCGAAGATGAGCATGAAAAACAGATTTGCAAAAACTACCAATATTGTCATAACAGAAATTTTATACCTCACCTCAGAAAATATCCAAAAGTATAGATGGGTTTGTGGCAAGACTTTGTGAATTGGCAACAAAATGCCAATTTTGTCAAGCGACAGAAGAGTTAATCGCGGATTAATTTATAGTGCAGTGCACTAACAAGAAAATACAGGGCCAGCTGTGGGCAGCTAGCAATCCAACTCTCAAAAAAGCAATCACAGTAGCACAGATTGTCGAAGAGTTGAAACTCTGCCTGAATGAGATACAGAGCTTGTGGGCGATGAAGATTATGGAAGTGGCAGAAGAGGTTCAACAAGAAACAAATACTAAAATGATTACCTTTTGGGAAGAAGCTTCTCCTGTGGACCAAAGGAAACTTGTCAGACAACAAAGGGTGAAAAACATGACAGGAAAGACCGTACGACGCAACTGTTTCAGATGTGGCAGCCTATTCCATGGACAGGAGTTCAAATACTGTCCAGTGATTGAAAAGGACTGCAGGAAATGTGGCAAAAGAGGTAATTTTGCCCGTGTATGTTGCTCAGGGAGAAGCAATTTTGCTGCAGTAGAAACTAACTAAATATGATCACATAACAGAAATATTGTGTGGATATGGTAGAGGGAGACACCTGCTGCATGATGAGACCAAAAGTAAGATTGCAGTAAAGAGAAAAGCAGTTGATCTAATGGTCGACTCTGGTTCCCTATATAGAATCATTCCTAGATATGTTTGTTAGTACATGGCTAGAAGATGCACTTCTTCCAAAGGACATAAATCTATGTGGATAGCAAGGGAGTTCCATTGATGTTGTTGGATAAATGTGGGCAGAAATAATGTTCCAAGACCGCAGGGGCGAAGGCAAGGAAGGTGTATGCGGCCCAATCGGGTACATTTATTTTAAGATGGGTGCACCAATTCAATATCCGTATAATAAATGAAGCTAGAGCACCAGATCGAGTTAGGGTGGTTTCTGACAAATACGGAAGGAGTTCTCATGAGTTTCCACACTGTCGAGATATGGTGGGTAGTGTGGAAAAACTATACTCCTGAAATTATATTAAAAAAGGCTCCGGGCCTATAAGACACCAGGTTAGAAGGATATTCTTAGTTATCAGAGTAAAAGTAAAAGCATTGTTGCGCCAAATGGTTAAGGTTAATGAGCTCATAGAAGCATCCAAATGTTTATCCTGTATTGTGATAATGAAGAAGAGTGATAGTAGCCTCCGTGTTTGTGTAGACTTAAGATCACTGAGCCAAAATGCAGTCCTAGATTCCTACCCATTGCCAAACCTCAATGAAATTGTCTTTATTGAAAGAGGGTAAGCGTACTTTTCAAAACTGATCTTAAAAGTGTCTTTCACGAGATTTTATTTACATCTCAAATCCAAAGCCTTAACAGCATTTAATGAACCTGAAGGAATGTTTCATTTTAAATAAGTTCAGTTTGGTTTGGCATCAACTGTTACTTTTTTCAGTGCATGATGTCTGTATTTTTTTCTTTTAAGGTGGTATTTTAGTGTTTAGTAACATAGTCGGTGAATATAACCAGGATCTGGGCAAAGTATTATCCAAATTGGCAGCTGCTGAAGTTATACCACACAAAAAGAAATGTTGCTTTCTATCTAGGATATACCTTTCCAGGGAAAGGAGTAAGACCAAAGAAAGATCTAATTAGGGTAATAGTAGATGCACATACACCTACTTATAAAGCACAGTTCAGGTCCTTAGGGTGCATGATCAAGTATTATGCTAAGTATATTGAGAAATTTTCTTGATGATAATGTGAACCTAAATGTATTGTTAATGAAAGGTTTGACATTCGTGGTGGGCAAAGGTCAACAAATAGGCATTTGAAGCTGTCAAACATGCCATTGCCACTGCTGGTATACTCGCACCTTTTGAGGTAAATAAAAAAATCCATAATCATAGTGAATGCCAGTGCATCAGCAATTGCTGCAGTCTTATTGCAGAAACATGGAAATAGAGAGTTAACAGTTGCCTTTAGATCCCGTTTGTTGACTGATTCAGAAGGAAAATATTCTGTCATCGAGAGAAGCATTAGCAGCTGCCTGAGATGTGGAATATTTTAAAATTTGTGTGAGCAATAAAAACTATCTTAAGGATGGACCCTAAACCATTGCTCAAGTGTCTGCCACATGGAGGTTAAGATAAGTCTGCTAGATTGGCCAGGTTTGATCCCAATTGCAGAGTTTTATGTACATCATAGAGTACATCCCAGGATGGCAAATCTGTGTGTCCTGTCAAGACTGCCCATTGAAAGGGAAGTGATAGATGAATTTGATTCTGGAAAAAGTGCTTATATTAATGATACTAAAGAAAGAATTTACAATGCAATTTAATTAAAGGATTGGGTTTCAGCCAAGGATAAGGATGAAATAATCAAAAGTGTAATAAGGTTAGTCAGAGAGAGTTCCTAAAGGGATAGTTGTTTGCCTGCAACAGTGAGGTCATATAATAAAATGTTTGCTGAATTGACAATTTGCAACAAACATGTGGTCATGCGAGGTGCAAGATTCGTGCACCCAAGAAACTGATGACGGAGGTACATCAAGGGCACTTCAGTCATGCAATGACTGAAAAAAGGCTTAGGCAGAGATGTTGTATTGTATTGTTGTTGCATTTATATAGTTCTTACTACCCCTGACGAGGTATTGAAGCGCTTTTTCGGTGAGAAGCACGCTACTCCGGAACCCATAAAGGATTAGTGGTGAATTGGTATAGTGAAATATGAAAGTAATTTGAGTGGTGGATATGTTTGTCAGTTATTTGGATTGAGAAGGATAGTGTAGGGATAGAAGAGAGAAAAAGGTTTGCATTTATATAGCGCTTGCTACCCCTGATGGGGTGTTGAAGCGCTTTTTCGGGAAGTAGCACGCTACTCCGGAACCCATAAAGGATTAGTGGTGAATTAGTATAGTGAAATAGGAAAGTAATTTGAGTGGTGGAAATGTTAGTCTGTTATTTGGATTGAGAAGGATAGTGGAGGGATTCGCCCGCTGCAGGTGGCAAACGCAGGGGCTGCCACTGGTGACATAAGGCCTAGCTACGCCACTGGATGATGCAAGGAGGGGTAGAGTAGGGAAGAGTCTAGAGGGGGTTATTTTGAGGATCATAGTAGTGGTATGGGGTTTGGGATGAATGAGAGTTGAGGTAGAGGATATATTGATAGAGGTATAGGGTGAGGAATAGGGGAGTGCATTGGAAAAAGTAGTAGAATGAGGTTTGAGATGAGTCAGAGAGTTGAGGTAGAGGATATATTGAGTGATATAGGGTAGTGCATTGGATATGCTGAATTAGAAGAATAGTAATAAATATATAGATTATTTTTTGTATTTCATTAGTGAAGCAATTGTAGATAGATAGTTATGATAAAAGATTCTTATTTATGCAGTCACTTATATACATGTTAAAAACATAGAATAATGTAACTGTCAGTAATATGTACATTTGTTAAGCAGAACAAATATCTATATTTTTAAAAACATATTTATAATACACGTTTATACAAAGCAATACATATATATAGGTATATATCTATAGTCCAAGTAAATGCTTATATACAGAGGAATATGCTATATATTTCTGTTTGCGTATGGTGGTTATGTGGGGTAGAGCCAATTCTGTAGTAGTTTTCTGAAGGTAAGTTGGTTATCCGTGGATCTTAAGTTGGGGGGTAAAGAGCCCCATAGTTAAGCTGCTTGAACAGAGAAGGATGAGCCACCCATGGTTTTTTTCTTGTACGTTGGAATTTTGTTAGTGGCCTAGACTGAAAGCACAGATTACAAGAGTTATAATTAGTTGTCCTGTGTGTAAGGAAAGTTAGGATTGGTTAAACATGGGTGTGAGTGAAAGTAACCAAACCCAAAATATTGAAGATCCTGGCTTACCTTGGGTTAAGTTCTGTTTAGATTTAATTGACCATTTTTGTACCTTCCTGAAGCTTAGCGATTTGCAGCCATCATAGAGAATGTTCACTCTTAAGTGGCTAGAAGTAATCTTTGAGTAATATCACCACCAATAGTATCATCAACATTTTGAAAGATGTATTTGCCAAGGAAGGAGTACTACAATATATTGTCCCAGACAGTGGTGTACAGTTGGTCCCAGAACGGTTTACTTACCATGTGGCATGAAGCATGTCAGGACTTTCCATCATAATCTACAATCCGGTCAAACAAATTAAACCACTTTTGGCTAACCATCTGCTCAAAATAGCTGCCTCTGTTGAGCTGGAACCTGCCAGGAAACCAGCCGCTGGCACATTGTATTGATCCAATAATTCTTGGAGTAGATGATCGGTACACACAGCGAATAGTCTTACATTAAAATTTCCTCCCATAACCAAAATAGCATTAAGATGTTCAAGTAGGGCATTACTTAATACCTAATTAAGACCATCTGCCCTTTTACCTAATCCCAATTGTTCATCTGTATGAATATACATATTTATCAGCATAAACACTTGTTATACGCATATCCACAATTGGGATTTGAGTTCCACTTGAATTCATGACGACATCTGTGACCCCGTTATAATTTGGTGGAAATTAATTTTAACAGACCCCCTGATAATTGGCCCTTCCTCGTTTGTTCCCAGTGCTGTTTTTAGCATCTGATAGAGCCATCTAGCTGCAGATTCCTTACCTTTAAGTTTCCCAGGCATCAAACTGGATCGGGAAGATTTTTCTTTGCGCAATACCCCAGCGCACCAGTAGGTGGCATCAGTTGGCTCCACGTGGCATCGTCTGCGTTGTCTGTGCCGAAAATGATGTCCGGGTCACCTAAATAGGCACCACCTCTGTGCACTGACGTCAGTTCTTTTCTTTCCGTGCCTGTCAAGCACTAATCCGTGAAGAACGCTACCCTCTGTCACTTTTTGACAGGATTTTTCGACTTTTTGTCAATCCCCTTTTTTCTGGTGTGTAGGAAGTCATGTCCTCTAGGAAGACTTTAGGGTTCAAACCATGCGGCGCCTGTCAACACACCATGTTGGTGACAGACCCGTATTTGGTTTGCTTGTGGTGTCTGGAGTGCGACCACGACGCCCAGTCGTGCTCCGACTGCCGGGCCATGGCTCAGAAGGCTTTGAGGGAGCGGTCCCTAAAGCTTCTTGAGGCCCGGCAGGCGACACCACGCCTGACTCCTCTGAGCTCTCGGTCGAGAGGAAGGTCCCGGAACCGCTCCAGGAGTCCCAAGCCCTCTTCGTCCCACTCACGATCCTCTGGACACTCGGGTAAGAGGCACAAGAAGTCTAAGCGTGCTCGACTTCTTCCCTTCTGCCGGCCAATGCGACGGGAAGCCTCCGCTTTCAAGGCCTCGCTCTCAAAGACCTGCACCTGAGTCGGCTCCACGCCTTCCCGCTTATCCGTGAGCGACCCCCGCTCAAATTAAAGAATTTTATAAGGCTATGCGCCTCAGTTTTGAGTGTCCGACCCCTCCGGCACGCCAAAGCAAACACAAGGAGATGATGGACGGAGCGCTGAAACTTTTCAGGCACTAAACCCAAGTCACAGATCTGGTTTGAATCCATCATCGTTCTTTAGCTCACTTTGTCACCCCAGTTCAAACCCAGCCATATGCAAATCAGTCTTGACCGTGTTCCTCATGGGAACAGTCCAGCCCGAACTGCCAAGCCAGGTCTTCCCTGGACCGGAAACAAGCATCCTGGGACCGGTTTCGGGGTAACACCCCTCATCAGCCAGGCTAGCTTGAATCCAGATGCAAAGTGAGCAAGGGACCCCCGTCTGAGCATACCCTGCCAACTTAGGGTGAACAAAGCAAACGCAAGGAGATGATGGACGAAGCGCTGAAACTTTCCAGACACTCACCCCCAGTCACAGATCTGGGTTGAATCCATCATCGTTCTTTAGTTCACTTCGCCACCCCAGTTTAGACCCAGCCATTTGCAAAACAGTCTTGACCCAGTTCCTCATGGAAACAGTCCAGCCAGAACTGCCAATCCAAGTCTTGCCTGGACCGGAAACGGACATCCTGGGACCGGTTTCGGGGTAACACCCCATCAGGCCTGTGGGGTCAGAGGGGGCTCCATTAGGTTCCGCGCCAGCGCCAATGTTCCTTCCTGAATCCGGCCATGGATCCGGACTGGCCCGGTCATACCATTGCGACCTTCCCCGACGCCCCAGGTGCCAGCCCTATTCTGATCCCTTATGACACATGAGCCAGTACCTCGTCGATCGACACAGATTCCGGCGCCAACAGGGCCCATTTGCCCTATATCGTCCCCTAAGCCTTATTTGGACACACCAGGATTGGAAGAAGAATGGGAGTGGGTCACTAGACCCTTTGAATACCAGCAGTATGATCAAAACATGGACTGGTATAAGGAATTGGGTGAGGCCAGTGGACTGGATACCGCCCTAGATACTGGCATGCTTTATCCTCCTACCATGGCTATGGAGTAAGGTGCATCCTATGCGATGGTGGTGCGCAGGGCAGCTGAGGTCCTTGACCCTCAGCTACCCACAGTGGCGGTTAAGACTAACATCTTGACAGAGGTGCTACAGCCGGGAGCTTCCTCTCCGGAACCCTTGCTCCCATTCAACAAAGCCTTCATGGATGTCCTTCTGGGAACCTGGTCCAAGCCCAGCACAGGGGCTCCTGTGATCAGGATTGTCCGTCGCCACTGCCTTGCCCTGGGCGACCCAAACTTCCTCACTACCCACCCAACCCCGGAGAGCTTGGTGTGCCAAGCCTCTACTTTCCATGGCGCATTCCCTGCCGCTCCTACCGACACAGAATCCAAGAGGTAGGACAGTTGGGGCAAGAAAATGTTTTCTTCCTCCAGCCTCTCGTTGCGGTCGGTGGACACTGCATGCTTACTGGGCCGTTATGCCCAGTCTCTGTGGAAAATGGTTGCGCAAGTGATACCACAGGTCCTGGAGGAGGCCCGGGACATCCTCTCCCAAGCAGTATCAGACAGGAGAGATGCAGCAAAGTTCTCCATCCGATGTGGTTTAGACACGACCTTCTCGCTGGGCAGAGCAATTTCGACGATGGTGGCTGTTACCCACCTTGCCTGGCTGAGAACTTCTGGCTTTTCGGGAGATGTCCAGGTCTCGCTCATGAAAAATGCCCGTTGATGGCACCCGCCTCTTCGGAGGTAAGGCAGATACTGGCTGGAGCACTTAAAGGACTTGCGGGATACGGCCAAGTCCTTAGGCCTTTCAGCTGCCCCCGTCCCAGTCTGAGAATCCAGTTGATGACAGGGTCAGCCATAGCCTTCACCACTGGCAGAATATCACATCAGACAGGTGGGTCCTAAAGATCATCCGAAGGGGCTATACTTCCTCCCCTTTGAGACCACATCTCCCTCCATCCCTCCTTCCTCGGACCGGCTGATGGAGGATCATTTAATTTTATTCCAGGAGGAAGTCATAACTCTCTTAGTCAAGGGAGCCATAGAGAGGGTTCCGGCACCAGAAGTAGATCGTGGTTGCTATTACTACTTTCTGGTCCCAAAAGAGGACAAGGGCCATCGTCCTATCGTAAACCTTCGAGCCCTCAACTACTTTCTCAAAAAGGAGGAATTCAGGATGCTCACATTAACTCAGGTCCCGTCTGTCCTAGACCGGGAGACTGAATGGTAGTGTTGGACTTGCAGGACGCTTATTTTCATATCCCGTCCTGCCTGCCCATCGACGCTACTTGCAGTTTACGGTAGGCCACAATCACTTTCCGTTCACCATGCTTCCCTTTGGTCTTACCAGCGCCCCTCTGGTGTTCACCAAGGTGATGGTGGTGGTTGCAGCTCATTTGCGGAGATTAGGGGTGCCAGTATTCCCTTATCTCAACGACTGGCTATTGAAGGCGGGCTCTTCCCAGGCTGTTGTCTCCCACCTCCAGACTACGGCGAACCTTCTGCACTCACTGGGGTTCACTATCAACATCCGGAAGTCACACCTTACTCCCTCTTAGACATTCACTTTCATCGGAGCTGTTCTAGGCACAGTGCTGTTTTTGGCCTATCCTCCCGAGTAGCGAGTCCAGGGTACTCGGGCTATGATACCGATGTTGTAGCCTCAATCCTGGATTTTGGTGAGAATGGTTCTGAGGCTGTTGGGCCTCATGGCCTACTGTATCCTGCTAGTGACACATGCCAGCTGGTATATGCTGGCTCTGCAGTGGGACCTGAAGTTCCATTGGGCCTAACATCAGGGGAATTTCTCAGACATGGTCCAGATCTTGACGGGAACTGCACGAATCCTGGAGTGGCGGCTGACGAACCGCAAATGGGTCAGAGGCAGACCCCTCTCCCTTCCCCACCCAAATCTCAGAGTAGTGACAGATGCTTCACTCCGGTCTCCCACAGACTCAGGACTCCACATCAACTTGCTGGAGCTCCGAGTGGTCCGTTTTACATTGAAAGCCTTTCTACCCTACCCAACCCTCCATCAAGGTAAGGCTAGTGCAGGTGTTCACGGACAACACCATGTAATGTTGTACTCTAACTGACAAGGCGGGGTGGGGCCGTAGACCCTTTCTCAAAAAGCTCAGTGTCTCTGGACATGGCTGGAACAGCAGGGCATATCCCTGGTGGTTCAACACCTGGCAGGTTCCCTGAACTCCAGGGCAGACAAGCTCAGCCGTCGATTCCTAGCAGATCATGAATGGCGTCTCCCGGTGGTGGCGCAAGGTCTCTTTCAGCAGTGGGGAGACCCTTTGTTAGCTCGGTTTGCCTCTGCCGAGAATGCACGTCAGCAATTTTGCACACTGGAGTTTCCAAGGCGGATCTTGCTCGGAGATGCTTTCGTCTCAAGTGGAGGTCAGGCCTCCCGTGCGCGTTTCTGCCCATACAACTCCTGCTCAGTTACCAAGAAGATCAGGAGTGGCTATCCTTGAGTAAGTCATCCTTGTGGCTCCGGACTAGGCACTGAGAGTCTGATATCCTGAGCTTCTGTACATGTGCATCGATCCTCTTATCAGGCTGCCCCTTTGGGAGGATCTTCTGTCAGAGGGGAGGGTCCTCCACCTGAACCTGTCAACTCTCCGCCTTCTTGTGTAGAAATTGAGTGTCGGAGGTTGATAGCTTTAAACCTTCCTCCCTAAGTTTGTTACGTTATTCTGGCAACCAGGCATCCCTCCACTAAGCAATCTACGCCTGCAGGTGGAAGAAATTTGCAATATGTTGTACAGAAAAATTGATTGACCCTCTTTCTGCTTCCCTCTCTGACATTTTGCTTTTTATTTTGACGCCTGCCCAGCAGGGCTCTGCTCTGGGCACCCTGAAAGGGTATCTTTCGGCTTTGTCTGCCTTCCTGAGGCTGCCGGACCAACCCTGTCTAATTAAATCACCCATTGTGCGTAGATTCCTGAAAGACCTGGTACATATGTTCCCACCTGCCCCTTTCATTATGCCTCAGTGGGACCTTAATTTGGTTCTCACTTTGCTAATGTGTGCTACTTTCGAGTCTCTGCATAATTGCTCCCTCCGGCTGCTCACAATAAAAACAGCCTTCTTAGTGGCAATTACATCTGTCAGGAGGGTGAGTCAGCTGCAGGCTTTATCGTCAAAGCCTTCCTTTTGATGATATTTCTTGACAAGTTGGTGCTTCGCACTAGGGCCTCCTAAAAGTGGTAACACCATTCCATGTGGGACAACCTGTCACCTTGCCTACTTTCTATGCTCCTCTGCATCCCTCTAAAGAAGAGCAACTCCACCGTCTGGACCCAAAAAGAGCATTGTCGTTCTACTGTGACCACACAAAAGAGTTCCCGGTGGGCGACCAGCTCTTCATGGGGTATGTTAGAGCGAAGAAGGGTTGGGCGGTGCAGAAGAGGACCATCTCATGATTGGTCGTTCTCTGCATTAAGATTTGCTACGCTCTGGCAAAGAAGCAGTCTCCTGAAGGCTTAAAGGCTTATTCCACCAGAGCTAAGGCTGTTACCACTGCGTTGCAACATGGAGTCCCAGTCCTTGACATCTGTCATGCGGCAATGTGGGCATCCCTGCACGCGTTAACCAAGCATTACTGCCTGGACAGTCAAGTCCGCAGGAACAGCCATTTTGGCTGCTCAGTCCTGAAGGATTTTCTAGTCCGCAGTCCCTCTTCCGGGGATGGTATTCCTTGGATATCTATTTAAAGGTAAGGAATCTGCGGCTAGATTTCTCTATCAGATGAACAAGTTCCTTACCTTCGGTAACACCTTATCTGGTAGAGACATGATCTAGCCGCAGATTCCCTACCAACCCAAGTAACTGACGTCAGCATGTCAAGGTGGCACCAATATAGACGACGCAGATGTCACTTCCGACATCCACGCCATGCGGAGCCGACCAACACCACCTACTGACGCGCAGGAGTATTGCTCGAAGAAAAATCTTACGGATCCAATCTGACGCCTGGGAAATTCAAAGGTAAGGAATCTGCAGCTAGATCATGTCTCTAACAAATAAGGCGTTATCGAAGGTAAGTAACTTGCTCTTCAAAGCCATTTATATTGGTCTTCTCTCGTAACCATATTTCTTGCTAAAACACAATATGGTGTTTGTTTAATATTTCGTCTAGGCGACCCTCCTTTTAAATTCTGTCATAGCCATGAAAGTTCCAACTTAGTATTTTTAGATTATTATAGAACTTAATAGTCTATTGACATCGAAGACCTGATGCGAGGAGCAGAGGAGGCAAAGTGTCATCGTAGGTCCCGTGGATGGAGGCGATGCATCTGTTCCGATCCACGCAGTCAGCAAGACTCCGTTGGTGCACCTCTTTGCGATGCTGATCGGCGCAAAGTCGTAGGTGCATGGATTCTGCTGGATCAGCACAGAAAAGTCACTTCCAAGGACTGGGTTGGACTCACTTGGCTAGGCAGGACTCACCAATTGCAGAGTCCAGGTGCTGTTGTAGGGTTAAAGGAAGTCTTTATTGGCCCTGAGACTTCAGAACAGGGGGCAAGCCAAGGAGCCCTTGGAGTCACTCCGGGTTCAAGTGAGATGGGTCCAGTCCTTTTCTTCAGCGGGGCAGAGGGCAGCAAGTGGCTTGCAACAAGCTGCAGAGCAGAATAGCAGTTCTTCAAGAGCAGCAGTCCAGCAGAGTGGCAGTCCTGGTAGCAGCACAGCAATCCTTCTTCCTGGCAGAGTTAGTCAAAGGTCCAGAGACCTAGTACTTATATCTGAAAGAGACAATTGGTTATGGATTCCTCACCTTAGAATCACCCCCAGGTGTCAGACTGGATCCGGAAAATTTTTCTTCAGCATTACCCTTGCGCGTCAGTAGGTGGCGTCGGTCGACTCAGCGTTCGTCGTTGGCGTTGTAGTCACCGGAATGATGTAGCGGTATCTACTTGGACGCCGCCCCTGCGCGCTGACGTCAGTTCTTTCTTTTTCCGCGCCAGCCAGCGCAGATCCGGAGAGAGCGGTACCTCGAGTCACTGACTCTATTTTTGCGACTTTTTGTCGACGTCTTTTTGAGTTATGACTCCTGGAGCACAGGGATGTCATCTCAGCGGACTGGCTTCAAGCCTTGTGACTCCTATCACAAGCTGATGTCGGTGACGGACCCCTATCTTGTGTGCCTCTGGTGCCTGGAGCGCGACCACGACCTGAAGTCGTGCTCCGACTGCCGGGCCATGGCCCCGAAGTCTTTGTGGGAGCGGTCCCGAAAGCTTCTGGAGGCTCGGCAGTCGGCTCCGCGCCGATCGAGGTCCCGGTCGAGAGGGAGGTCGCGGGACCGGTCGCTGAGCCATCACCACCACTCCTCGTCGAAGTCTTCGTTTTCGGGTAAGTCGAAGCACAAAAGGCGAAGAAGCACCGTCGCTCTTCGCGTTTCCTTCGGCCGACGCAATGCGGGATGTAGTCGCCCAGCTCCACCCGTGGAGCCTGTTGGGTCGACCCCGAGCCTCCCTCCCTTTCCGGGAGCGGGAGCGACCCCTGCCCAACTAAGCAGCTTTTACGAAGCCCTCCAGTCTATTTTTGGGCAGCCCGACTCCGCTGGCGCACCTTTGGGCCCCGCGGACTCGACTGGGGGCTCTAGGCCTTCGATGCCGGCGGCTTCGGCTCTGGCGCCGCAGGGTCCCCAGGGATCCAGGCCTGGATCCAGATCGGTGCCGGTCGACCTCGTGACACCTCCTCCGGTGCCAAATCCATTGGCGACAACTCCGCCCCCTCCGATGCCGGTTGTGTTCCCAGCCGACTTCGACCCCGGCCTCCCCCTCAATGTGGACACAGAGCCGGACCAACGTCACCCGACGGAGCCGACGCCGACTGGTACTTTTGTACCCCTGTTCTCCCCTGGTGTTCCCTATCGCCCAGAGTGGCTACCAGAGGAGAGTGAGGAGGACTGGGAGGGGTCTGTGGACCCTCTGGCAGACCAGTTGGAAGAACCGGACTGGAGAGAGGAGTTGGGTGAGGCCAGTGGTCTGGACACTTCCCCAGACCTTGGCATGCTTTCTCCCCCTACCGTGGCTACAGAGGAGGGTGCGTCATACGCAGTGGTGTTACGTAGGGCGGCTGTGGCCTCCTTAAACCTCGAGCTTCCTACGGTGGCGGTTAGGACTAACCTCCTGACCGAGGTGCTTCAACCGGCAGCACCTTCTTCAGAGCCCCTGCTGCCATTAAATGAGGCCCTTATGGACATCCTTTTGGGCACTTAGTCCAATCCCAACACAGGGGTTCCTGTGGACAGGATGATAGCCGGACGCCACCGCCCGGCCCCGGGCGACGCCATTTTCCTCTCCCAACACCCAACCCCTGAGAGCTTGGTGGTCCAAGCCTCGACTTCCGAGGGCACATTCCCTACCGCACCACCTGATAGGGAATCCAAGAAGTTGGACCACCTTGGGAAGAAGATGTTTTCTTCCTCCAGCTTAGGACTGCGGTCGGTGAACACCGCATGTCTCTTGGGCCGTTACTCCCACTCTGTGTGGGATACGGTCACGCAAGTGCTGCCACAATGCCCGGAGGAGGCCCGGGCTGTACTCTCCCGTGCAGTGGCCGAAGGGAGAGACGCAGCAAAGTTCGCCATCCTATGTGGGCTGGACACCGCCGACTCGCTAGGCAGGACGATTTCCACATCAGTAGCCCTTAATTGCTACGCCTGGCTGCTGTCCACTGGCTCTTCGGGCGATGTCCAAGCTACTCTTTTAGAGATGCCCTTTGATGGCCGTCGCATATTCGGCGACAAAGCAGACAACGAGCTTGAGCGCTTTAAGGACTCCAGGGCTATGGCCAGATACTTGGGCCTCGCTTCCACCTCTAGTCCCGCGCAGTCTGCTTTTCGCCCCTTTTGTGGCTACGGAAGGGATGCCCCGCCACGTTCCATCCAGAGCCACAGGCCTGCGCAAGCTGTCCAGCCTCTGCGAGCCCGGGGACGTGGGACCCACTGTCGTGGGTCTGGAAGCCAGCGGGCGGGCCAGTCTACCAGCGCCCCCTCTGCATTAGCCTCCAAGCCCTCCTAGTCCGACTTTTCAGGGCCACCAATCGCCAGTGGGCGGCAGGATTTGCCATCACCTCCCCCACTGGCGCAACATCACGTCAGACAGGTGGGTTTTGCAGATAGTCCGAAGGGGCTACTCCCTCCCCTTCGGGACTACCCCTCCATCCATGCCACCTCAATTCTATCGCATGTCAGAGGATCACCTGGCCCTTCTCCAACAGGAAGTTATGGCTCTTTAGGCCAAGGGAGCCATCGAACGAGTTCCTTCCCCAGAAGTAGGTCATGGTTGTTATTCCCACTACTTTCTGGTGCCCAAGAAGGACAAAGGTCTGCGTCCTATCTTGGATCTCAGGAACGTCAACCGCTTCCTCAGGAAGGAGAAGTTCAAAATGTTGACATTGGCTCAGGTCCTGTCTTCCCTCGACCCTGGAGACTGGATGGTAGCGTTGGACTTGCAGGACGCTTACTTTCATATCTCCGTCCTGCCGGCTCATCGGCGTTACCTACAGTTCACGGTAGGCCACGAGCACTTTCAGTTTACTGTGCTCCCCTCTGGCCTTACAGCGCCCCTCGGGTGTTCACGAAGGTGATGGCGGTGGTCGCAGCTCATCTGCGCAGATCAGGGGTTCCAGTCTTCCCCTATCTCGATGACTGGCTGATGAAGGCGGGCTCACCCCGGGCTGTCGTCTCCGACCTCCAGACTACGGCGGACCTCCTGCATTCGCTGGGGTTCACTGTCAACGAGCTGAAGTCGCACCTGATTCCCTCTCAGAAGCTCCTTTTCATCGGAGCAGTTCTGGATACAACGCAGTTTCGGGCTTATCCTCCCGAGCAGCGAGTCCAGGATATTCGGGCTATGATTCCGATCTTTCAGCCTCTATCCTGGGTTTCGGTCAGAATGACCCTGAGGCTACTGGGCCTCATGGCCTCCTGCATCCTGCTGGTGGACTATGCCAGGTGGCATATGCGGGCTCTGAAGTTCCAGTGGGCACAGCATCAGGGGAATCTTTCGATTACGTCCAGATCTCGGAGGGCACTGCACATCAATTGCAGTGGTGGCTAATGAACCAGGATTTGGGTCAACTGCAGGTCCCTTTCCCTTCCCCAGCCAGAGTTCACAGTGGTGACAGATGCCTCACTTCTGGGGTGGGGTGGCCACATGGGAGAGGCGGAGATCAGAGGCCTCTGGTCTCCGGCGGAGTCTGGGCTCCACATCAACCTTCTGGAGCTTCGGTCAATCCGTCTTGCACTGAAGGCATTCCTTCCTTCTGTCAAAGGGAGAGTAGTGGAGGTGTTCACGGACAACACCTTCGCCATGTGGTACTGCAACAAACAGGGCGGGGTGGGGTCGTGAACCCTATGCCAGGAGGCACTTCGTCTCTGGAAGTGACTGGAACATCAGGGCATGTCCCTGGTGGTTCAACACCTGGCAGGTTCTCTGAACGCCAGGGCGGACGAACTCAGCTGTCGCTGCATGATGGATCACGAAGGGCGTCTTAACTCGGAGGTGGTGCAAGGTCTCTTTCAGCGGTGGGGAGAGCCTTGGTTGGATCTATTCGCCACTGACGAGAATGCGCAATGTCAGCAGTACGCGTTGGAATTTCCAAGGTGGCACACTCTCGGCGACCCTTTTCGTCGCGAATGGAGTTGCGGTCTTCTATACACCTTTCCACCTATACCACTTCTACCCAGAGTACTGAAGAAGATCAAGCGCGACTGGGCCCAAGTCATTCTTGTGGCCCCGGACTGGGCACGAAGAGTCTGGTATCCCGAGCTCTTCCACATGGCCATCGATCCTCCGATCAGACTGCCCCTTCGGGAGGATCTTCTGTTGCAGCAGCAGGGGAAGGTCCTCCACTCGAACCTGTCCAGCCTCCACCTCCTTGCGTGGAGATTGAGCAGCGACAGTTGACAGCTTTCGACCTTCCTCCCGAAGTCTGTAATGTTATCTTGGCAACCAGGCGTCCCTCCACCAAAACGGTATACGCCTGTAGATGGAACAAGTTTGTGGAATGGTGCGCAGCAAAGGCTGTGGATCCCCTTTCTGCCCCCCCCTTTCAGAGGTTCTCCTCTTCATTCTTCTTTGGCCCAGCAGGGCTCTGCTCTGGGCACTCTAAAAAGCTATCTTTCGGCCATTTCGGCCTTTCTTCGGCTTCCTGACCAGCCTTCTCTTTTCAAGTCCCCTATTGTAAATCGCTTCCTTAAGGGCATTACTCACTTGTTTCCTCCAATTCCTTTCATAATGCCTCAGTGAGACTTAAACCTGGTTCTGACATATCTTATGTGCGCTCCTTTCGAGCCGCTACATAACTGTCCTCTCAGACTGCTGACACTTAAAACTGCCTTTCTGGTCGCCATCACCTCTGCTTGCAGGGTGAGTGAGCTTCAGGCTCTTTCTTCAAAACCTCCTTTTCTGGCTGTTCATCCTGACAAAGTTGTCCTTCGCACTAGGCCTTCTTTCCTTCCCAAAGTGGTTACCTCTTTCCACATAGGACAGACCATCACTTTGCCCACCTTCTTCCCGCCCCCGCATCCTTTTAAAGAGGAAGAGAGGCTCCGCCTGGATCCAAAACGTGCGCTTTCCTTCTATCTGGATCGCACAAAACCATTCCGGGTGGATGACCAGCTCTTTGTTGGCTATGTGGGCGCCAAGAAAGGACGGGCCGTGCAAAAGCGAACCATCTCCCGATGGGTCGTTCTTTGCATCAAAATCTGTTATTCCTTAGTGAAAAAGGAACCTCCAGTGGGGTTGCACGCCCATTCCACCAGGGCGACGGCAGCCACTACTGCTTTGGGACGTGGGGTCCCCCTTCATGACATCTGCCAGGCAGCTACGTGGGCTTCCTTGCACACGTTTACTAAACACTACTGCCTGGACAGCCAAGTCCGGAGAGACGGCTTCTTTGGCCGTTCTGTTCTCCATGACTTCCTGGTGTGAACTTGGTTCGCAGACCCTCCTCCAGGAGTTGCCATTGCTGGGGTATCTATTCTAAGGTGAGGAATCCATAACTAATTGTCTCTTTCAGATGAACAAGTTACTTACCTTCGGTAACGATATATCTGTAAGAGACCTAGATTAGTTATGGATTCCTCACCGCTCCACCCATCCTCCCCGTTCTGCGAACTGACTTCTAGGGTAAGGGACTTCTCTTCAGGGCCCTAGTTTTGTGCACCAGTGGTCAGTGTCTTGCATGGCTCTGCGCTTCTGGCGTGGAATGTCGTGTAAAGAAGTGACGTCAGCGCGCAGGGGCGGCGTCGAAGTAGATACCTCGACGTCATTCCGGCGGCCATGACGTCCACGATTAACGCGGAGTCGACTGACTCCACCTACTGACCCGCAGGGGTACTGCTGAAGAAAAATTCTCCGGATCCAGTCTGACACCTGGGGGCAATTCTAAGGTGAGGAATCCATAACTAATCTGTCTCTTACAAATATATTGTTACCGAAGGTAAGTAACTTGTTCATCCAGTTGTGCCTTTGAACTGGGGGCTGCTTCAAAGGTGAGTGTTTGAAGTGCACAGAAGCCCTTTTTTCCCCAACCCTCGCTCTAAACTATCAGTAGGGGGTAATAAGCCCTTTGTGTGCGGACAGGACACTACCTATTCAGTTGCAAGTGTCAGCTCTTCCCGGGGGGGAGCTAGAGGGCGCCAAGCAAGATGGCCGCACCGATGTGAGGCTCCTGCAGTTCGGGGACATAATCCGCTACTAATCCGCATTATCCCGGTATATTATGCGACGGTGACCACCCCCCAAGCTCCGTCAACGTCCACGCCATGTCCTGAGCCCATTATAACACCTGGCTGCGCCCTACAGGCAACGAAAATCATCGCCGACTGTCCCTGACCACGCTTCTGGTAATGGTGATGGGCTGCGCGGCCTGGACTGACTCGCACGTAAGAGGAGCTGGCTGCTGAGAACGGGTGCCTGCGGCTACACAGCGACGAGAATCGCACGCATCACCTACTTCGCTGACCCCTGGGAAGCGCCTGGACGCTGCCGTTTGCTGGCTGGAGGCTCGCTGAGACGTGGACCTCGGGGGAAGAGAGGCTCGACCAGAGCGGGGCGCTTGGAGCGGATCGAAGGAGCCCTCTCGGCGGAGGCGAGTGCTGCTGCGGCCCCTGCACGCATCGCCCGGCTCCGCTGCTCCGATGCGAGGAGAGCGGCGCGCACAGCCCGAGGCCCTGTCCGGGAGCTCCGAGACTCGCAACTGAGGCCCTCCGCGGAGACCAACGGCCCCAGGGCTACACATATGCAGTGGCGCGCAGAGCACTACGGAGCTGCCCGACCCCTGCTGGCCCTGCTCGGATGAGACAGCGCCGCGTGAGCGCTAAACAACCCTATCTTTTTTCGCCAATCTCCCGGATACATCTGGGGCCCCTGCTGACTCCGGAGGGGTGTAGAGTAACTTTGCCTCCCGCGCTAGAGTGAAAACCCGAGCTGCTGCTTCTCCCTGCTAGATCCAACCTCCCTGCGGCCTGGTCGACGAGCAAGAGGTGCCTGCACCAAACCTGCTTAATATTCAAGAAACGCTCTAACCAGGAAAAAACTACGTGGGACACCACAATACGCCTGTAAGCTAGCACTCACTGGAAGCTCATACACCCCCGCGACTCTGCTGCTGAAGACACCGTGAGCACGAATATAGGAGCAGCGGCTGGTGGAGCATTATGAGGACCCAGCGGGCTGCGGTACGCCCGGTGACGTACCGGGGCAGCCGCCCCTACGGCCTGCATTCCGCGCACTGTCACTGCCGGATGGCAGCTACCCCCTGCTGCGAGGAGCATTTACTGCATTGCCCACACAGAGCCTGCACCGCTGGGGTTGTACGCGGGGAGCACCGCCAGAAGAACGCGAGACCTACCTCCCCCAGCTGGCGAACCGAGCTACGCTCCTGCCTCGCGCCATAACCTCTGTGACACCTCCACCTGGGGCGCGGCGCAAACCTCCTTCGACCTCGGCTCAGTCGGGGAGTACGCAACCTGTCGACCATGGGTAAACCTGACGGAAGACAATCAAAAATAACCTTTGATACCCGGAAGACCTCCCGCTCTCAATCGGAGCCAGATGAGGACCGCGCGGAGGCTCCAACAACTTCAACAGCGGATCTGAAAGAACTGTTGCTTGTAATGCAGTCAAGCCTCACGTCGATAGAGTCCAAAATGGACTCTATGTCAGCCAGAATGGATGGCCTTACACAAAGAGTTGAAAAACATGACGACCGTCTCGCTGAGGCTGAAAGACGTATATCCGACCTTGAGGACACGGTCAGCGCCACCACCAGCCACACCCTTGATATGGACAAAGTACTGAAAGTCATAGCTGCCAAAAATGAAGAATTGGAGTCCCGTTCGAGGAGGAACAACCTCCGAATCCTGGGAGTGGCAGAATCCACGGCCACTGGAAGGATGGAGACATACGTGGAAAGCCTGCTCATCACCCTATTCGGCAGAGAAGCATTCTCAGCAATCCTTGTGGTGGAAAGGGCGCATCGCTCGCTGGCGGGCCGCCCTCCTCCGGGGGGCCCCCCCGCGACCCATCATAGCTAGGATATTAAATTACTGTGACAAGGACACGGCCCTCCGGCTCTCCAGGGAAAAAGGACGTCTCAACTATCAGGGGATGGAGATCTCTATCTTTCCCGATTTCACCATGGCCGTGCAGGAGCAAAGGCGGAAGTTCCTCCTAGTCAAGAAGAAACTCCAACAGTTCAACATCCCATACGCTATGCAATTCCCGGCCCGGGTAAAAATAACCTTTCAGGAACGTCCACACTTCTTTACCAATCCTCAACACGCTCTGGACTTCATAAAAACTATACCTAAAACACAGGAAGACCGCTCATCCCCGAGAAACCGGGTGGATGAACAGGGAGGCGCGTCCGACATTGAATAGCCTTGCACAATATGACAGCGAGAACTCCTGTCTCTGCCACTGGGTCTTCTGCTGACCCTGCGATATTCCTACACTGCTAAGACGGAATATCGGATCTCGCCGCCTCATACACACATGCCGGCGACTCATCTACATTGGCTCCTTTTCAGCTCGACACCATGCTACCTCCCCGTGCTCACCACACTGGGTAGCTCTTACAATGCACTAACATTGACACGACATAGCGGATTAGACGCTAGCACATTTATCCTCATCCGACTGCAACTTCCGGACGGGAGAATTTGCAGGAAGGGAGAGCCTGAATGGAACTCTCTCTCATGGAGCAATGTCGGAGAAGCTGGCAGAAGATACTCAACATCTGCAATTCTGCGAGAAGCCTGCCCCCCTTTCGTGGGCCAACATTGACTATAACGATGGCCTATACCGAACTCTTACCATGCCGGATCACCATCACTATCCCCGAACACCCTCGCTCCTGCGAGGAGCACCTGGTCGCCCTCTGGCCGCTGCCCACCAGGTGAACCCTACACTTTACTGAAATGGTATTTAGTCTATTGCAAAGTCCCCTGTTGGGACTAAACCGTTTGAAATGGGAGGGGCGGGGGGGGATAATTGTCACGGCAGGATGGGTTTGCTGTTGTGGGTGGAGGGCGGGATTGGGAAAAGTTGTTATGTTTTTGTTAAGAATTGTTCTACGCTATTGCGATAAGATGCTGATGCGACACACAATGACACACGCCGGTACGCACGACCACTTTACTCTACTGACTGCACGATGGAATCCCGTCCTAACATACTCAAATATAACTTCTTGACTTGGAATGTGCGCGGGTTGGGGGATCCCCGCAAACGCCGCCACATTCTTGCGTATTTGGACCGACACGACGTCCATTGTGCCATGCTTCAAGAGACCCACTTGCCTCCTCACACCTCCCCTCTTTTGCCGCCCGATGGGCAAGCCACAGAGGCTTCTCATGCTACTCCTCCTATTCGCGTGGAACTGCGATCCTTATAAAACGTACACTCCCGTACACCCCCCTTGGCTCGTACGCAGACCCACAGGGCCGATACACTCTCTTATGGGGTAGACTCTTAGCGCAAACTATTACGCTGGCGTCTTGCTATGGCCCGAACACAGACCATCCAGATTTCTATCGGGTATTATGGGGTAAAATCCAGGACATTGGCACTACATACTTGATATGGGGGGGAGACTTTAACGTCACTATCTACCCGCATCTAGATAGATCACACCCACAACCACACCATTACACTGCTGCACACCTAGCTCTGAAAAACATTGTTGAAGATCAGGATCTGGTAGACCCCTGGAGAGCACAATGCCCACTTGAACGTCAGGGGTCTTGTTACTCCACTGCTCACTCCTCCTGGTCACGTATTGACTACTGGTTGGTGGATAGGGGCTTGATGACCTGGGAATCACATACCTCGTATCTTCCTCGCACCTACTCCGATCACTCCCCGGTCCTATTGTCTCTCAGCCCACCACAGACGGAACCCCCATGCCTTTCCTGGCGCCTCAATCCGCAATCGCTTCTCGATCCAGTTTTTAAAGCGGAGATAGAGCAAGAGACAACTGATTTCTTCCTCCGAAACGAAGGCTCTGTCTCGCAATATTCTACCATATGGGAGGCTTTCAAAGTCACCTTGCGGGGAATCTGTATGGCCAAGAGTGGAGGAGTACTCAAAGATATCCGCAATACACTTCGTAAATTGGAGGCAGATATAAAACAGACCAAATTAAATATACAAGCTACACCCTCCCCTGCACTGCAGGCACAATTGCGCGCGCTACTCGCGGAGTATCAGGAAACAGCGGAGCGCGAATGTAAATTCAGAGGGAAATATTACACAGCTCGCCGATATGGCGAAGGGGATAGACCGGGGCGGGCCCTGGCTTCCACTATTCGACCCCTCGATTTGCTAACACAGTGCTTGCTATTGAAGACGAGGATGGTCAGACGCACACAAACTCTTCCGACATACTCGCCGCCTTCAGAAGGTTTTATAAAACACTGTACACCTCTCACCGACAGACCCCGGCAGATTTTGATCCCTTTTTTGAAGACACTGCCATAGCCTGGTTGGGAAGTGGCCAAAGAGAGTTTCTCTTGGCACATCACGAAAACGAAGAGATCACTACTGCAATTATGCAGTTACAATCAGGAAAGGCTCCCGGCCCAGACGGCCTCCCAGCCGAATTTTATAAAACATACCGGCACTTATTACTTCCGAAACTGAGATATGTATTCGAGGAAGCCCGAGAGAATGGCGCTCTTCCCCATCCATGCGAGCAGCGCTCATAATTTCTCTGCCCAAGCCCGGTAAACCACCCACGCACTTAGATTCGTATCGGCCCCTATCCCTTATAAATACGGATGCTAAAATCCTAGCTAAACTCATCGCTAACCGCATTCGCCCCCTGATGCCGGTGCTGGTCCTCCCGGACCAGTCAGGCTTTGTTCCCACCAGAAGTACAGCCCACAACCTGCGAACCCTGTTTGCACTGCTACATGACATTGACCCGGACACTAATGCGGCTGCTCTATTCCTAGATGCCACCAAGGCATTCGACTCCCTAGAATGGGACTATCTCTTCGATGTCCTGGTGCGCATGGGATTTCCGACCCCCTTTCTGGATTGGATCACCCTGCTATATACCGGCCTACGTGCCACTGTAATGGTGAATGGGCTCCGCTCTCCCTCCTTTCCACTAGGTAGGGGCACCAGGCAGGGGTGTCCGCTATCCCCCTCCTTTTGCCCTAGCAGTAGAACCCCTGGCCGCCAAAATCCGACAACACTACCGCGAACATGCCATAATTTATCCGGAACGGCAAATACTAATATCCTTATACGCAGATGACATCACGCTATACCTGCGTAACCCTGAGACGAGCTTAAATCCTATTCTTCGCCTGTTTCTGTTTGGGCAACTGGCTGGAATTAACATCAACTGGAAAAAGTCCCAGATTTATCCCCTTACTGCTGCCACACAAAAGTTCCATCCGGATTTCCCTCTCGACTGGAGCGCTGACACTCTCACTAACTTGGGGATAATCATTTCCCGCAGCCGCGAAGAACTCATGCGGGCTAACTATGGACGGGCACTGGACTCTATCACTGACAAAATAACACGATGGATCGCGATGCCCCTATCTATGGCGGGCAGAACGGCTATAATTAAAATGGTGATTTTACCTAAACTTTTATACCTCTTTGTGAATATCCCATATGCTCCCAGCCGACATTTCTTCTCCGCGATAACGACTCAACTCATCAGACTCACATGGGGGGGAAAACAGGCCAGGCTTCGGTGGGACATACTTACACGGCCATTCGACGCCAGAGGATTCGCTATTCCAGACATTGAATTATACTTTAGTTGCGCACAGGCACACTATGCCGCATACTGGATGAAACCCCCTCCCTTCATGCCACATCTTGCAATAGAAGACGGATATATGAATCCCACCCCAAGCACTGCATATCTTAGTACCCCAACAGTCCCGCGCCGCCTGGCCTCCACCACCGTCCAGTGCACCGTCAGCGCATGGCACGATCTTGCCTAAGCTACACAAACTACACTATTGTACTCTCCGCTTCTGCCCCTTGCTGGGCGGAAAGACATCCCGGTCACGGAGGAAGGCGGCTGCCGTCAACTCTTTCGTAAACTCTCTATTCACACCTGGGGCCATTTATATACCAAGGGAACATTTAGCACCTCTGAAGAATTCTTTAAGGATGTAAATCCCACCCCCCTGGAACGTTTCTACTATATACGGCTCCGTCAAAACATAAGGTCCCTTACGTCCACCTTTCCCCTAGAGCCTCCACCCATGCTCCCACTACATGCGTTACTGCAACAGGACACCCCCGCACATGTGTTGTCACTTCTATATCGCACGGCCCAGAATGCTAGGGAATATGGTCCCCCCCTGGCTCGTCAGCGGTGGGAGGAGGAATTGAGACACCCCTAACTGACGAACAATGGACCTTTTGCTGTAGACAAACGGGCGAAATATCCGCTAGCAGTAGATTCCGCATGATACACTATAAATACGTACACCGCCTGTATTACACTCCCGCACGCATGCACCGACTGAAGCTACGAGATAATGCTCGATGTGAACGCTGCGGGAGCGAGGGAGCGGACTTTATGCACTTGGCCTGGGATTGTCCTCCTGTACGGGGCTTATGGACGGCGGTCCTGACTGCACTGGACCTCATGACGGGAATCCATATCCCTACTGATCCCCTAACTGTCCTGTTAGGCTACACTAAACCCCTAGCACTTACAATACGCAGATACGCCTCCCTTGCGCTCCTACTAGCTAAACGGAGGGTTGCTTGCAGATGGGGCAGGGGACGGGCGCCGAAATTTAAAGACTGGATGCACGATTTGATCTACTGCCAAGAACAACTGCATACATATGCAGACCTTCAACCCCTTCATCGCGACCAAGAGACATCTGGGGTCCACTACACACTTATCTATTAGAACATACAGCAGACGAAGACGACACGACGTCACATTAGACACATGGCACCCCCTTGACGGTACTAGCGCCCTCGCCCTTGCACATACCCTCTAATGACTGTGACGGGACACCAAGGCAGTCACTCCGACTACACTAAACAACTAAACCCGGCCAGAATCTATGTCTCACATTTGATGACCTCTGTATATTGGTGTATGCATCTTTTTCCATTGCTCTTATTGTCTTAATGTATTCATTCCGCTAGAATTCTACGCAGCCTGAGTATACCGCACTTGCTGTCTACATACCCTCATTATCCTCACAACGCGGCCGGCCCGAGAGGGTTGTAGGCGGCTTGCTTTGTATTTCCCCACCCTACTCAGATATCGCCTACATACAGACGCTACTATAATGCCGGCCATAATGCTGATGTAGGCAGATTGCTGTGTATTAAGCCTTATTTTGTCTTCTTTTACCTTTTCTTGCCTCAATAAAGGTTTTTGAAACTTAAAAAAAAAGTGTCAGCTCCTCCCTCTCTTTCTGCCCAGGAAGGGCCATCAGAATGCAGATAAGTGCTCAGACACACCTAACCTTCCTGTGTTTGTGTCTGTCTAGAGGGAATGCACAAAGTGATGCTGTCACCCATCCCAGATGTATATTGGAGACAGGCTGCAGGCACACAGAGTAGAGAAATACCCACTTTGTAAAAGTGGCATTTCTATAATGGTAATGTTAAATCCATTTTTACTAGTAAAGAGAATTTATCATTACCATTCCAATGATATTAAACATGACACAGCTACTCCTTTCTAATCCGGAATTGCAGCTTAAAAGTGTACTATGGAGTTCCCAGTGTTGGCCTATGAGAGGAGTAGGCCTCACTGTAGAGAAAAACTAATTTGGATGTTTGTTACTACCAGGAAATGCAAAACTTGCCAGTACATGTCCTACCTTTTACTCACTCAGCACCCTTCCCTATTGGCTACCTAGGGCCTACCATAAGGGTGACTAATGTGTAATAAAAGTGGAGATTAAGGCTTGGCAAAGGGTTTTAAATGCCAGGTTAAAGTGGCAGTAAACTGCACAAACAGGCCCTGCAGTGGCAGGCCTGCAACAGGTTTGAAAGGCTGCTTGTGTTGGTGGCATAATGAGAGCTGCAGGTCCACTAGGAGAATTTAACTTACAATCCCTGGGTATATAGTTTACCACTTTACAAGGGACTTACAAGAAAATTAAATATGCTTATTGTGTATACACCAATGATACCATGTTTAGGGGAGAAGCACATTCACTTTACCACTGCTGACCAGTGCTAGAGTCCTAAGACCAACAAAGAAATACAGCAAAAAGAGGAGGTAAACAGACTAAAGGTTTGTGGGAAGGCGACCCTAAGGATGACAGGCCTAACAGTTAGTCTGAGGGTCCAATATGTATTCCTGGTTCTAGCCTTTGAAGTGGGAGAAACGTATAGCCTTTGTCTGTTTCCAATCAAAAGGTAGCACTTATGAAATGTAATGAGATGATATGAAATGAAATGGGGTGAGGTTTGCCTCACAGCAGTAAAAACCTAATTTGGGAGATTTCACAACCAGGACATATAAAACTAAAAAGTACATGTCCAACTTTTTAAAAACACTGCATCCTGCCCGATAGGCTGTTTAGGGAGTACCCCAGGGGTGACTTATATGTGTTAAAAAGGGAGGTTTAGAACTGGTCGAATTTGCAGTTTAAAACTGCACACAGGCTGTAATGGCAGGCCTGAGACCTGTTTTAAAGAGCTACTTAAGTGGGTTGCACAAAACATGCTGCAGGCCCTCTAGTAGCATTTAATGTACAGGCCCTGGGCACATGTACTACCACGTTATTGGAGATTTAAAAGTAAATTAAATATGCCAATTGGGTGTAGGCCAATTTTACAGTGATTTAAGGAGCGAGTACAAGCACTTTAGCACTGGTTAGCAGTGGTAAAAAGCACAGACACCTAAAGCAAACAAAAAATATTTTTTTTTTTTATAAGCAAATTTTATTGTTTTCAAACACATGAAACATTTCAGCAAATGCACGGAAATCCTCAAGACAATTACGAGCATGTAGGCAATGTATCTCGCGATCACAAACCCCATAAAAAGTACACAGGTAAGATATGAAGACAACTTAGTCGGAACCCTCCACCGTACCCACCCACTTCCCCCACACCCTCCGGTATTTTTTCCCGCATCCCTTTGCCATGTATAGGACTTTTTCCTGGGTCGCACACCAGTCTAGACCCCTAGGCCACCTCTCAATGTCAGGCGGATCAGGACATTTCCAAGCCGCCGCTATGTCCCGCTTGGCTACAATCATAGCTGCATTATAGAATAACTTCTCAGCTCTGGACCCGTCCAGCCCATCCGTGATCCCCAGTAATGAATGACGGGGGTCATGGGGAACCTCCCAACCCAGCACCTCTGTGAGTTCCGCTTCGATAGCCCCCCAGAATTGCCCCAGGCGGGGGCACGACCAAACCACATGAAAGAAGTCTGCCGGGGCATGAGTGCATCTCGCAAATGACGCGTCCGTGCGCAGGCCTGCTCGATGAAGGCGCAAGGGAGTGAGGTACGCAGCGTGCAAGAAGTATAGCTGAATCAACTTAAGTTTGGCTGAAGCGGTGACTGTCCTGGGGGCCATAAGAGCATCGCGCCAGTCCACCTCGTCGAGAGGGCCCACCCATTCCACCCACTGTTCCCTCAACTTCTCCAAGGAGGTGGGGGTGTTATTGACAAGGAGCGGTATATGCGGGAGATGCCCCCCTTGCCTAAGTCTCCCATCATTGTTTGGGCCTCAGTGGGGCTATATTCGGGGAGCCTTGTGTCGTCCCTGATGTGCGTTTGGAGGGCATGTCGCAGCTGCAGGTACTTGTAGAATTGGGACGAATGTAAGGAGTAGCGAGTTTGGAGCTCTTGAAAGGAAAGCATATGGCCTTTAGCCCATACATCCCCTAGCTGTGAGATGCCGATAAGGTCCCATGTTTTAAATCCCTGTAGCTCACTAACCTCCCGAAGCCAGGCCCCATACCAAAGGGGCGTACATTGGGTCAGCTTTCGCGCCCAACCGGTGTGGCGCAGCGAGGCCCGCCAGGCCAGTAGCACGGAGCGCGTCACATCTGGCATTCGGGATGGAATGGGCCCCCCATACATCATAGCTTGGATTTGGGGCAGCCCCAATTCACTCATCTCAAGCCTGTAGGCCGAGTCCGCCCAGCCCCCATTGAACCAGTCGTGGACCACCAGGAGACGTACAGCCAAAAAGTAGAGATCTAAATGTGTCATTCCCATGCCACCGTCAAAGGAGGGAATCCGGCATGCGGACAGAGCCAGGCGCGCCCTCCCTCCGCTCCAAAGGAACTTGGTGCTAAACTGTCCAGTTCCCGGAACCAGGTCCTATGAAAGTAGAAGGGGACATTTTGGAGGACATAAAGAAACCTGGGAAGGATCATCATTTAAAAAAATGCCACCCTCCCCAGGGGGTTCAGAGGTAACGCTTTCCACTTATGGAGGTCTTCCTTGGCCTTCTTAACCAATGGAGCCACGTTGAGGGACCAGCCCAGCTCGGGAAGGAGGGTAATCCATATCCCCAAGTATTTAAAGGAGTGACGCCGAAGCGGTATGGTGGACTGCCAATCAAAGCAATCCCTAGATAAATGCAGAGGGACCAGAACTGATTTTCCATGGTTCAGCCTCAGACCTGAGGCCTGCTCAAAAGATTGCAAGAGCTGGAGACAATGTGGCCCCGAGGAGGCTGGTTCAGCCAGGAAGACCAGGACGTCGTCCGCATATAATGCAATCTTGTCCGTTTCCGTACTAGGCCACTCCCATCCACGGATACGGTCCTCAGCCCGCATTAGGGAAGCCAGAGGCTCCATCGCCAGGGCGAAGAGCAAAGGGGAAAGAGGGCAACCCTGCCTAGTGCCCCTGGCAATGGGAAAGGCCTCTGACAGCACTACGTTAACCAGCACCAGCGCTCTCGGATGGGCGAAGAGAACCTGAACCAGTGCTCTGAATTTCGGCCCAAACCCCATCTCGGCCAGCACCCCTTGTAAATATGTCCAGTCTACTGAATCGAACGCTTTTTCAAAATCTATGGACAGGAGTGCTAAGTACGGGGTAAGCAAGTGCCGGTGGGATAGAGCCAGCTGCAGCCTCCGGAGACAATGTCGGGTCCCACGCTGGGGCATGAACCCACATTGGTCCGGGTGGACCAACAGGGTCAAGTAGGGCTTTAAGCGCTGAGCCAGAATGGTGGCATACAGCTTAATTTCGGTATTGAGGAGGGAGATGGGAAGATAGTCCGCGCATCTACGGGAAGGAGGCTGGGATTTCGGGAGAACCACGATGGTGGCGATATCCGTTTCTGGCGGAAAGGAACCTCTCTCCACGGCTTCATGAAACAAGGCAGCTAGATGGGGCATTAGGGTTTCGCGGTCTGCCGCGTAATACTCTTGGGGAAGGCCGTCGGGCCCGGGGTCTTGCCCGAGGAGGTAAGGGTGATCGCTTCTTCGATCTCTTTCCGAGAGATGGGGCGGTCCAGGTCCCTCTGGGCTGCCGGTTCTAGCTTAGGAAGACGCACCCTAACTCGGTCAAGGAGAACTGGGAGCGGTAGCTCCGGGGTGTGCGCTGTATACAGTCGCCGGTAATAGGCGGCGAAGGTGTTGGCCATTTCCAACGAAACCCGATGCACCGTTCCCGCCTCGTCCACCACCTCTGGGATAATACGGTTCGCCCTAGGATACGTGGCCAGCCTGTGCAGGATAGAACCATTTTTGTCCCCCCAACCATAGACTCTCGCCACCGATGATCTCCAGAGGAGCTTAGCAGCATCTAGGGATAATTGTTTAATTTCGTCTCGAAAGTGGGCCAGTTGTCGGGCCTGAGCGGCATCGTCTGACAGGGACAGCAGCTGTTCCAAGCGGAGCGCCTGCGCCTCCCTCGAGGAAATCTCACGCAACTGTGTCTGCCTCTGGACCTTAAGCTGCCCTTTAGCTACGCCCCGTATGGTCGCTTTCCCTGCCTCCCACAAGATACCCGGAGAAGCTACGGAGCCATCGTTAGTAGTAAAATAGTGTTGAAGTTCCTTCCCCACCACTTTTTTAAAGTCTTTATCTTGGAGAAACCAAGCATTCATCCTCCATGTTTGACGGGCGAAAGGAGGGGGAGCCCCAGAGCTAAGGAGTACTGGAGAGTGGTCGGAAATGCCTCTAGGCAGAATGCGGACGTCTAGAATCGCAGAGCAGTCGAGTGCAGGTACAAAGATGGCGTCTATACGTGCCTGTGTGTGATGAGCTGCTGATGTATGTGTAAATTGGGTGGTGTGGGGATGCCATATGCGCCATGCATCGCAGAGTCCTAGGGACTCGGACCAGTTCCTCAGCTGTCTCGCGTGTGCCATTCGGGAAGTGGAGGGGGGACCTGTTGCGCCAAGGGCCGGGGATGATACTGCATTAAAATCACCCGCAACCACCGTGTTGCCTATAGGCATATTGTTCAGCAGGGTAGCGATGTGCGCAAGTGTGGACGTAAGCATCGAGGGGGAGGCATACACAGACATAAGATTAAGGGGGGAGCCAGCCAGCGACCCACAAACTGCTACATATGAACCCTGAGGATCGTGAGACACTTGGGACAGTACGAAGGGGAGGGATCGGCGCAGGAGGATGGCCACCCCTCGGGAGCTCCTGGAGAAGCCAGAGTGCCACACCCTATCATACCCATAACGGGCCAAAAAGGGACAGCAGCTACCTAGGAGGTGTGTTTCCTGAAGCATAAGAATATCTATGTAGAGGCGTTGCGCATAACGTAAAACCGCTGTGCGTTTGTGCCGGTCCAATAGGCCGTTGACGTTCCACGACAACACGTGGAGAGACGCCCTAGGCATAGTATCTGTGGTCAAGATAGGTCGTACCTGGTCTAGGACGTGTAATCAGACAGGGGTGTGCAGATGTGCATGGGAGCCCGCAGTGCTGTGAGTTGGCGCGTGCCATAAGAGCATGCCCAACCCTGGTAAAAAGAGCATGTCACTCCGTGATAGCTGAAACAAAAAACAACAACAAAAATAACATCAATGGGAAAAAACCCTTCCCAACTCTCCCCCCAGCCCCCACCCCACACTTCAGGAACGGAAGCATCTGTCGACCCCCCATGTAAAGAATACCAAACTAAAACATGTGTTGAGAGCGTGGAGGACCCCTCCAGAAGAACGGATCTAAAACAGAGCGGCATCAGAACAAGATGAAGAAACTTATTAGTCCACCAATGTCTTGGACTCCCACCGATGGATAGACCCATCCCAATGACGGAAAGGAGAACATACTGAGCCCGGCATGCCCTCAGAGGGTGGAAGTGCGGGAAAGGTCGGACTCTGGACCAGGAGATCCCACCCGGGTTAGCAATGTGGACTGCCCGGGAGGTCCCTCAGAGCGGTGTCTGCTGCGAGGCGGGGAGCCCGACTGGCTGGAGGAGTCTCCTTGCCCACGGGCCGCCGCACTCTGGGTGCTGCCTGTGCCTGCCGCCTCCTACGGGACTGCGTGCGGCGTCGCCGCCCCGGGGACCGGGGCCCTTCGGGTTGGGAACCTGCAAACCCCGGAGAAGGGTCACGCCTCTGACGGAGGGGCCGTTCCTCCGTCAGCCATGTCCATGCTGCCTGGGGTGAATCAAAGTATTGTGTTTTGAAAAATAACTCGCAGGCGTGCAGGGAACTGGAGCTGATATTGTAATCCGAGGGCCCGCAGTTTCTTCTTAACATCCGTGTAGGAGCGCCGGAGTTCTTGCACCTCCCTAGTATAGTCCGGGAATATCATAATGGTATGGTTTTGAAACTTGAGAGGGCCAGCAACACGTGCCGCTCGCAGGATGGCGTCCCGGTCCTTGAAGTTAAGGACCTTCAGGATGATGGGGCGAGGCGGAGCGCCCGGGGACGGCCGGGGGACAAGGGACCTGTGAGCTCTTTCCACCACAAACCACGTTGACAAGGTGTTTGCAGACATCCATTATTGAAACCAGGTCTCTATAAATGTGGCCGTCTGACCCGTTTCAACCCCCTCCGGAAACCCCACCAAGCGGAGGTTGTTACGGCGAGCGCGGTTTTCAGCATCCTCAGCCCGCCGGTGGAGCTCCCGGGTATGAGTGCGGAGGTGGGCCACTTGGTCTTTCTGTTGAGCGATGTCGTCTTATGCCGTGGATATGCGGGACTCTGCTTCTGTCAGCCTCGCAGTGGCGTTACGAAGGTCTTGTCGGAGGACGGACACATCCACTTTGATTTCACCAATCTTCCCCTCAACGGATGCTTGCGAAGCGCTAATGGCCTGAAGGATGGTGTCGAGATCCCCGCCCTGCGGGGGAGGAGGGCCCCCCGCCGCCCTCTCAGGGGGCTCCTGCTCGGAGGTAGTGAACCGGTCCATTTTTGTCTGCGTGGGGGCAGGCGTGGATTTAGGAGGTCTCTCTCCCCATAGCTGAGGATAGATCTTATCAGTGGATGGGTGGTAACTGTTGATCGCGTGGGGGGAGCCCAGCAGTCGGGAGGTGATACCAGCGGGCCAAGACCCCCCCTAGCTGACTAAGGGCACAGGTCGATGCTGAAGGACCTCAAGGGTAGCCACCCGGCGGTGAAGGAGATCAGTCTGATGGGGTATGCCACGAATGCGGCGAGTCAACAGGCCCTACACCGCCCTCCCGGCAGGCCGCGCCGTCAGCCTCGCCTTCCCCCCACTCAGCAGAGGGCGCAGGAGACGGGTCCCTCAGCACCACAAGGGACGGCAGCCCCAGGACCCCACGCCCTAATGGGAGGGAGGGGTCGAGAGACGCACCACAGTGCCAGTCCCGCGCCCACCAAGAGTGACTCAGCCCGTAGGCCAGGCCGGAGGACAACCGTGGGTAGTAGGCCGTCAGCGTCCGAAGTGGAGTAGGCCCAGAACCTCAAGCACCGGACACCGCGCCCCCAAATGCTCGAGCCGGATCAGTGCAGCGCCCCGAGAGCAATCACACATCAGGAGGGGGGCAAAGAGAGTGCCACGCAGTGCTGGGTCCGGAAAGAGAAGGGGGGGCACTCACATCAGCCTATGCCGCTGCCCGAACCGACAGCCGGTCTCCCTCCCCCTTCCCGGAGGAATTCTCAGCCGACTCCCGCAGCCCTGGGCCAGCCCGGCTAGAAGACCCACAGGCGCCCCCTCACACCGCCGGTTCACAGGCGCCAGCCGACACGCTGGCTGAGCGCCGGGCGGCGCGGGTCGCAGGCCATCGTTGATAACTCCACAGGTATCCCGGGGGGAGGGGGGTGGGCGCCCCGCTGCCCGAACTGTGCAGCCGATCGGCTCCCAACCCCCCCCCCGGCCGGGCCGCCTCAGCACACCAGGAATAGCCCGCCCCCAGGCACCGGGGAACTCTCCAGATCAAAGGGGCCGCAGTTCAAATGGGCAGTTCAAATGGGCCGCAGTTCAAATGGGCCGCAGCGCCGCAATTTACAAGGAGGGGGGGCGGGGAAGCCTCAGCGCGACCTCCCGCGCCGCTGCCCGACGCGGCAGCCGGTGCCCACACCCGTCCTCACTCACCAGGCAATCCTTCTGCGGGGTCCAAATGCAGCTTTACTCGGCAGGCGCGGTACAGCGAACCGCTCGGGATACGCCGCCCGGCAGCGCACCCTCACTCATGCCGCAGCCACCGCGCCGCGGGCCGGACCAGATCCGCAGAGCCTCAAGGCGGATGCCCGTCTCAGTAGTTCACCGGCTGCGGGCGCCGGAGGCCGCCCTTTCCCACGCGTGGTGCGCGGAGGAACCAACGTCCCAGCAGGTCGATGGGTGACCAGAGCAGTACTGGATGGCCGGGCGATGGCTCGTGGGGCCACCAAGAGACCAGGAGATGCAGCGCCGACCGGTGCCTCTCGATAAAGCGTGTCGTATTCACCCTCAGCTCGCAGCGACGTCCGCCATGTTGCAGCCCCTGGGCCTCGAAGAAGCCCGATCCCAACAGGGCCCCCGAAGCCCCGAGCAGCAGTCCGGACAGACCAGCGGATAGTACTCCGCCTAGAGGAGCCCTACGAGCAGGTAGGAGACTCGGATGACGGCCACATGTGTCGGGATTCGAGGCGGATGACGGAGGGGTCCAGAGCCCTCTTAGAGTACGACCGCCATCTTGACGCCTCAGGACACGCCCCACACAAAAACGAATTTTAGTAACAGAAGGTGAATAGGCAAAAACGTTTCGAGGAAGACCACACCAAAGACTGTCTGGTCTAACACGCCATAAATGAGAGCCACAGGCAACAAAAGTCTCCTTCACGTCTGCGAGCGCCTGCTTCCTCAGGAACCCTCAGGCACTAGATATAACAAAGGTTAAAAAAAGAGAAATTACAGCAAGGGATAATTAATGCCGCACTACCTAGCTGTACACTATGTTTAAATACACAAAGTCACTGTTGCCCACCTCCTTGGTCCACTGCCAATGAACCACAACACTATGATACAAAAAGGAAAGCACAGAGAGGCAACACAAATATTAAACGGCACAAATGCTAAGCAAAAAGATCCATCCGGACTCTTCAATGATGTTTTATCTGATCCTTTAATGGATGCTTGAACCAAGAACGACGTAATGCAGTGCAAATGCAGCCAACGCGTTTCACCCTGAATAGGGCTTCCTCAGGGCAATAGTAAACTGTACTGCAATTTGGAATGTATTCCAGAATATACCCAGATTGTTGCGAAGTCCGTGACAACTCAAATTGATGAGGTGAGATTCCAGAATGTAGAGCTAAATCCAGTTCCTAATCATTAGATTCAAACGGACAGTAGAATGTTCAAGCTAAAGGCTTTTTATTTTCGGCGGTGGGTTGAGAGATACCGCGTCCCTCGAAATGTGCTTATTGAGCACTTCGTATTAGGATGAAGAATTTATAGATGCTTCACCTATCACAGTGAACATTCTACTGTCCGTTTGAATCTAATGATTAGGAACTGGATTTAGCTCTACATTCTGGAATCTCACCTCATCAATTTGAGTTGTCACGGACTTCGCAACAATCTGGGTATATTCTGGAATACATTCCAGATTGCAGTACAGTTTACTATTGCCCTGAGGAAGCCCTATTCAGGGCAAAACGCGCTGGCTGCATTTGCACTGCATTACGTCGTTCTTGGTTCAAGCATCCATTAAAGGATCAGATAAAACATCATTGAAGAGTCCGGATGGATCTTTTTGCTTAGCATTTGTGCCGTTTAATATTTGTGTTGCCTCTCTGTGCTTTCCTTTTTTTACTAGCTATAACAAAGGGTCTGGGCTCCGGACCCTATGACACTCTGGCACCTCCAGCATATTTTATTTTATTTAAAAAAAGTTTTATATAGCGCTAGCTAGACCCGTGGGTATCAGAGCGCTTTACATACACACTGTACAAAACCAAAGGAAATTGCATTACTTATTAGGAAGGCAGTAGGGAAGCAACGACAGAGATAAAAAATACAACATAAAAAATAGATAAACAGTGCAGCGGAGGGAGAGAAAACAAACAAAGGTGGTTAACACAGACCGGTCACCACTATCCTTGAATGTCAAGATAGAGAGGAGTTAACTCGGATATTGAAGTCTAGGTTAGTTGATGTTGGTCAGGAAAGTATTTGTTAAGGAGATGGAGTTTCAGGTCCCTTTTGAAACAGGAGAAGGAGGGGTTGCATCTGAGGACTCTAGGGAGAGCGTTCCATATCCTGGGAGCGTTGCCAGAAAACGATCTGTATTGGGTGGTTTTCTTTTTCAGTTTCGGAGGGATAAGAAGGAGTGAGTTAGAACTTCTCAGTGTTCTGGATTGACCTGCTCTTACCAGTTTGTTGTTCAGGTAGTTGGGGGCCGGAGAGTGAAGGGTTTTGTGTGTGATGCAGGCCAGCTTGTAAATACACCTCCCTTCCATAGGAAGCCAGTTGAGGGAGTTGAGAGCTGGAGTGATGTGTTCAAATCTTTTCACTCCAGATATGAGTCAAGCGGCCATGTTCAGCACTGCCCTTAGTGGGGCTAGGTGAGCTTTTGGAGTCCCTGTTAGGATGGCGTTCCCGTAGTCGATTTTAGAGAGAACTAGGGATTGAACTACTGTCTTGAGGTCATCCTGGGGAAGAAAAGGTTTCAATTTCTTGAGGTGTTTTAGTGAGAAAAGAGCACCTTTTGCAGAGTTTTTGATGTGGTCCTCCATTGATAAGTTCTTGTCAAGGGTGATGCCTAGTGACTTCACTGAGTCGGATAGGACGAGGGGGCAGTTTAGGGCAACCAGATTCTTGAGCCACTCTTGGATTGGTCGACGGTTGCTTTTGGAGAGAATAGGATTAGTTCCGTTTTATCTGGGTTGAGCTTTAAGTGGTTAGTGTTGAACCAAGTTTGGATCTCGGTTAGAGTGACATTGAGGTGTCGGATGTCGTTGGGAGACTTGATTTTGAAATAGATTTGGGTGTCGTCAGCGTAGAGGTGGTAGTTCACTCCCGCTTTTTCAAGATGATTGTGAGGGGCTCCATGAAGAGATTGAAGAGGGACGGGGAGAGGATCGAGCCTTGCGGGACCCCAAGTGTGACTTTTGTTGGCTTCGAGAGACAGAGGTTGATTTTAATTTGTTGCGAGCGGTGTTGAAGGAAGGAGGTGAACCATTTTAATACTGTGCCATTAATGCCGGAGCGTTTCGACAAGGTCTCCAGAAGAGCTGGATGATTTACAGTGTCGAATGCCGCAGATAGGTCAATAAGGATGAGAAGGCAGGCATCACCTTCATCTAAAGCCTTGTGAATATCATCAGAGATGTTGAGCATAGCTGTTTCAGTGCTACAGCCTTTCCTGAATCCTGATTGAAAGGCGTCGAGGAGGTTGAACTCATCAATGTGTTTGTTGAGTTGGTGGAGAACGCATTTCTCCAATGTTTTCGCAAGGAACGGGAGGTTGGAGATAGGTCTGAGGTTGTTAAGATCATTAGGGTCGGCCCCTGGTTTCTTGAGAATGGGTGTGATTTGTCCTAGTTGAAGGGAGTCTGGGACACAGCCTGAGATGAGAGAGGCATTGATGATTTTTGTCCAGAAAGGGGAAATGGTGTGGTTGAGTTCTTTATAATTGTGGATGGGAGGGGGTCCATCGTGTGGGAGGAAGGTTTTAGGGTAGAGATTATACTGAAGACCTCGTTTTCCGACATTAGCTCAAAGTCGGACCAATGCGCATTGTTTTTTAGCTGGAGGCAGACCTGATTGTCCTTGGTAAGAACTCTTTCTGATTGGTCAAGGGTGGTTAAAGCGGGGCAGGTTAAGAGGGAAGGAGGGTTTGCGGTTTGGAGGAAGGATTGATCAATTTTTGAGACTTTATTAGAGAAGAAGGTGGCAATTTCTTCACATCGCTCTTTGGTGGCTATGATTTCGTTAGAGGGAGTGCAGTTTGTTTGGCTTTTGACAATGTTGAAGAGTTCTCTCGGTCTGTTTTTCACCAGATCTAGTTGGTTGCGGAAGAAAGACGCCTTTTCACTGAAAATGTGTTTTTTGTATGCCTGCCGAGCAGATCTAAGTTGCGCTAGGTGCAAGGTCGAGGGTTTAGTCTCCAACACCTTTCCGTTTGTCTGAGTTGACGCCTTTCGTTATTCAGATCCATATTAAACCAGGGTTTAGATTTGGTTCGCCTCATTTGTTTGAGTTTGAGTGGAGCTACTTGGTCTAAGACCTCCGTCATTTTAGAGTGAAAGTGTGTAGTGAGGTCATCGGCCGTCCATGATGAGGGTTGGGGTTGTAGATGGGCATGAATCCTGGATTCAAGTTCGGGTAAAGGGACTTTTTTGATGTTTCTGGTCCAGTGCTTAGGTTTGTCAACACGAATAGGTTGGTGTCTGACAAGTGCATCTATCTTGAACAGAATGAGGTGGTGGTCTGACCAGTCAATGGGAGAAATCGCTTCTCAGAGAGACCAGTTCATTGTTGGTAATGATCGCATCCAGTGTTGCACCTTTGATGTGAGTTGGTTCATTGCAGAGTTGTTTGAGATTGTATATTTCAAGTAGGTTGGATAGGTTCTGGACAGTGGAGTCTTCTGGGTCATTCCAGTGGATGTTGAGGTCACCCAGGAACACGTCTTTTGTGTCTGTCATGGAGAAACGTGTTATTAGGTCTGTTAGTTCTTCGGGAAAAGGGTACGTTCTCCAGGAGGATGGTAGATGGTGTGGAATTTGATGGGAGAGGTGCCCTTGGCAGTGAGTTCGACACCCAGGTATTCAAACGATAGGTATTCTGCAGGTTTAAGTTTGGTGATCTGTATTCCAGCTTTGTGAATGATGGCTAGTCCCCCCCCAGTTTTGATTGGCCTGTCTTGTCTGATGATGTTGTACCCTGGAGGGGTGAGAATGTCAAGAATGGGGGTGGAGTGGACATTAAGCCAGGATTCTGTGAGGAAAGCGATGTCAATTTCTTCAGCGAGTATAACTTCAGCAATATCTGTGGCGTGTTGTACCGCTGATCTGCAGTTTAGGAGCATGCAAGAGAGAGGGCGGGGAGCCTTGGTGGTGGGGGCAGCTAGGTGGATAGAGGAGTATTGAGCAGGAGGTCTAGGCGAGTGGACAGTTTTAGGGAGTCTGTTAGTACCAACAATAACAGGGATGGGGAAAGGGGCTGATTTCTGGCTCAGAGCGAGGTAAGGGTCGTTGGTCACATCAGGTTTCAATACCGAAAGGGGGAGGCGATCCCGGTTGGGTCGAAGTGCCTGACTCGTTGACGGACTGGAGGGTCGGGAGGTGCTCTGTGGGGCCATGGGAGAGGTATTGAGGGGGTTTGAGCAAATCTACCAGACGAGAGGGAGTACGGTGGCTTGGTCCTGTTGAGAAGGTCTTGTTGTAAGTGTAGGAGATCGGCAGCAAGGGAGTTAATTTTCTGCTCCATTCTGTTCAGTTGCTGTGTTATTGAGCTGAAAAAGTTTAAGGTTTCTGGCAGGGGTCGAGAATGACTTGGGCCTATGGAGGAGAGTGAGCAGGGGTCAGGGATTGGACGGAATCAGTGGGATTAGGAGAGGGGAGAGGTTGGACGCGGGGAGCCGGGTTAGTAATGCTCCCATTCAAGGAGTTCAGAGGAGGAGTAGAGGGTCTATTGTCCAAGTGAGGAGGGAGAGAAATTCTGGGTAGGAAGTCAGAGTTCCGGGGAATGTCAATGAGATTAGCGGTGGAGGCAGGTTGTGTATGTGGGTGTGCGACGGCGGACGGGGAGTGGGCGGTGATAATAGGGGAAAGTGTCTGCTGTATTGGTGAAGACGTTGGACATGGGGAAGTCATGGGGTTGTCAGTGAGGTAAGTGGTGAAGACGGGTTGTGCCTGTGGGTGTGGGACATCGGAAGGGGAGTGTGCAGTGGTGGTAGGGGGGAGAGTGACCGCTGGATTGGAGATGACGTTGGACAAGGGGGAAGTAAGGGTGTGGGGAAGAGGGTCTGTGTTGGAGGAAGGGGTAGTTTGAGAGGGAGGGTTCAGATTATTAGAGGTCGAGGGGGGAGTGCCTGTGGGGATTTCAGTCGTGTGAGGGCTGAGGGTGGAGTCCGAGCTGACGAGATCGAGATCGGCCTTGTGGTGTTTGTTAATTGTGATTTTGTTGTTCCTGGTGTGATCAGTTGATGTAATAATGGTGGGCGTTTGGCGGCGGAGAGTAATGATGGGGGTAGTGTGATTGTAGTGAGTGATGGTGGATGTCCACGAGTTGAAGAGAGGTTCTTCAGGGCAGGGAGATTGGATCAGTTCCACGTTATTAGTGAGGGTGGTGGGGGATAGGGGAGGTAGGGTTTGGTGGCTCAGTTGAGTTAACGAGGAAAGAAGTGTGGGGAAGTGGCGGTCAAAAGTGGTGAGGTGCGGGTCGGTGGCCTGTATGAGAATGGTTCCAGTTCTGTAGATGGAAATGGTGAGTTCCCTTTGAAGGTCGGAGAGATAGTGGTGGAGATTTTTTCACCATAGGGAATGATTACTGACTTGGCGACTTTAAGGTGAAGAGAGAAGGTGTTTTTCCATTTAGTCGGGCGATTAGTGTAAAAAATGAAGTTAGTTTTCATGTTGCCGTTGGTCGCTGTGTGGTAGTTATCTACAATGAGTGTGTACAGCAGTCAGGGGCGTTCTAATGGACCAATTCTCCTGCACTTCCATATTAGAGAGCTACAATACAATTTCTCTGACCTGCGACATTCGTTGTTCTTGCAGTGTGAAGATGAGCACAAACATGGTGTTGTAGCAGAGATGATGTGAAGTAGGAGGGATCTCTGCTTCTACACTTTGTCAGGCCTATCACCAGAGTACTCTTAGGAGCTACTGAAATGGAATTGAAATAGAATTGCTATTGCTGTATGTAGACATTAAAAAATAGCTCTGAAAGATAAAGAAAGTGCACTCTTATTCTTCTCTCGGTATATTACAATACAATACAATGGCACACTAAAGAACAGATTAACAGGATAGTCAGCCGACCTAAGCATTAAACAAGTGGGTCTTCAGGCCTTTTCTAAACATCTTTTCCGAGGGAGCAAAGTGAAGGAAGGATGGAAGCGAATTCCAAAGGCGTGACATCAAAAAGGAAAAGGATCTTCCACCGAGCCCTCTGGACCCCTGGGATGTGCAGGAGCTTCAGGGAATTTGAGCCTGAGGGATCTACTCTGTTAGGCCTGGGGTCTGCATCTCAGATACCGTGGTCCCTTGTTCTCCAGGGCTATATAGCATCCTTCTGAGTGACATCATCATAGCAAAGCAACTAGCAGAGACCGCTTTAACCTGTGGTTCAACCTTTATCAACATTCACCTTTTCACATGCATTCGGTAAAGTATGTGTTCTTAATGTAAGCAGCATAGATGTAGAACTCTGTTGTGTAGGTTGTACTTTGACTAGGTGAATCATGTGCACTTTAATCATTTTATTGACATTTCCATACTTAAGTTTAACTTATGTATAGGAAATGTTTTGACAGGCTGTACCCACGTGGTGCTTTTTAAAGGTTTAAGTCGGTGTCTTGTATTTATATTAGTGTACTGAATTGTTTCCTATGTTGCATCGTTTCAGAAATAGCTCAAGTTATCGCATCCTATACAGCAACAGGCCCTGAACAATTAACATTGGCTCCTGGTCAGTTGATTCTCATCAGAAAGAAAAATCCTGGTGGATGGTGGGAAGGAGAGCTACAGGTGGGTCTTTATTTGTTTTCTTCATTTTTCTGTTTTTTCCCAAATGGATGTTTGTTGGTTTCATATATGTGTAATTCATTATGGGTACACCTAACCCCAATACTCTTTGCACCCCTACTGGGGTGTTCTTTGCAATAAAAACGTATGGACAAGAGGTTATTACATTTTTTGCATTCACCTAGTGTCTCCCATATGTGGCATAAAGGTGGGCAGATTGCCTTCTGTACATAATTGTTTAAAATAAATTCAAACACCTCTAAGATCTCGCATCACTTTTTAGGTTATGCAAACTGGTTTTAAATCTCTCCACTTGGCCAAAATCTTGTGATTTTCAGTAAACAAATTCATGTCCTTGTTCCTCAATTTGTGAAAATGTAGATAGTAATGTAAAATGTGTAAACATATGCAGTGTAAACATCAACCTATGCAGTGAGCTATTGCAAAGAAGCGATTAAGTTATGAACTCAAGCTGTACAAGTAAAGAAATAAATGAACTGCTTCAATTTCACCCACCCTCTCCATCACATCAAGATTTCTGTACTTTGGTTTTAGAAGGACACACACAGCACCTCAGGTTTAAGATACTCCTGTCGCAAGAAAATATTTTCCTTAGAACTCTTGGTTCCTCGTTGGTGCTAGATCAGGTATATCAAATACTGATATGAAAAAATAAGTAACAGATAATTGAAAGTAAAAGTACAGGAGCAAAATCCAAGGACAACAAATGGGTGAGACTACCACCTCTCTGTTCCATTAAAGAATAACTGTGTATTGGGACTGCTTTTAATATCCATTAAGTATCTATCGCAAGAGCTGTCCAGTTGATATTGCATCTGCATATTTCAATTTGGGACAAGTATGAGGCTAGAAAATGTCAAAATAAATCATCTCCTGGATCCCACTTGTTTACGTGTATGCCCTCTTGTGCTGACCCTTCTGCTTAATTGTCATCCAGTGTAATTTCGATCATCTTCTTCCACTTCACTTTCCATCAGGCACTGATTGCTCTGATGACCTTGTAAGCATCACTTTAATCTGTTTGTGCTCATAGAGCTGAAGAACAATATTAGGTTTAAATATATCGGCCATGCTAAGCCATAATATGTGTATTTGTAAAGCAGACCTTGGGACATCTTGGTGCTAAATAGCTAATGGTTATTGTTACTTAACTCCGTGGTGCTCATTTCATGTACCTCAAAGGATGAAAAGCACAGTGGACCGCCTGTCCAGTTGATATTGCATCTGCATATTTCAATTTGGGACAAGTATGAGGCTAGAAAATGTCAAAATAAATCATCTCCTGGATCCCACTTGTTTACGTGTATGCCCTCTTGTGCTGACCCTTCTTCTGCTTAATTGTCATCCAGTGTAATTTCGATCATCTTCTTCCACTTCACTTTCCATCAGGCACTGATTGCTCTGATGACCTTGAAAGCATCACTTTAATCTGTTTGTGCTCATAGAGCTGAAGAACAATATTAGGTTTAAATATATCGGCCACGCTAAGCCATAATATGTGTATTTGTAAAGCAGACCTTGGGACATCTTGGTGCTAAATAGCTAATGGTTATTGTTACTTAACTCCGTGGTGCTCATTTCATGTACCTCAAAGGATGAAAAGCACAGTGGACCGCCTGTGATTTGATCTTTGAGCCATATGGTCAAACAGAGACTTATGGAGCGTTTGCATTAGTGCACTGAACCACTAGAAGTGCCCTGACTTTGAAAAATTTGAGAGACAAGTTACACTTCAGTATATTCTTGCTATCGCCTCCTTAAATCTAAAACCTGCCTCGGTTAGCAGGTGGTTAACACTCTACTATTATCAAATGCAACTATTTGACACTAAACATACAGCTAAAATACTCTCAGGCCTGCTAGAATGGGAAACTGACCGCAGCAGCAGAAGCACTAACTGAACTCTTTATTACAACCAGATAAGAGTTTCAAACCCTTATACCTTGTATCTGTGCTTTTATACTTCATATCTTCTTTAAAGACAGAAGCAACATAGCCATCAGATGTCCTTTCTCATAACGCCCATGTTTTTGCACAGTCATACAGTATTGAAGCTAACGTTGACTTGTCTCTGAATCATTTTTTTTTTATTATTAATTAAACCGTGTTGAGAAAGGCAAATGCGTTTTTAGGTCGAGCCTCCGAGATCTGTTGTATACACATTGTAGGCTTACATCCCGCCCATTGATTTTTATTTGTTACTTGCATCTTCCTTCCAAAATGCTTGCTTGCTAGTGGTAAATCCTTCCTCTTTGTCCCTCCCTTCTGTCTTTTGTTTCCTCCCACGGAGCATGACCCAAGTACTGTATCTTTACACTTTGGTTCTTTATGTATTCGGTTTGTGGTATTATTTTTTTCATTGTTTCCTACTCATGTTACTTTTTGCCTGTCTGCCTGCAGCATTCATATCTCCAACTTCCTCCCATGTCTCTGCATGCCCACCCCCACCTACCTCTGCGTCGCTGTTTGTTTACACCATTTATGCACGTTAATTACGTGAAGGGTTTCTAGCTATTTCTTCTCGTGCCAGTCTCCTTTGCAGCGTGCTCTCTTGTCATATTGACCTTCGCCCCAGAGAAACCCACCCTCCTCTTCTCCGTGCTGATTTTCCGTAAAACTTGATCCCATGCGCATCTTTCCCTCCCCCTAACTCATTTTCAACCAGGTGTTGGGATCAATGTATGCTGTTAGAAAACGGACATCAGTTTTTTTTTTGCCCAGCATTGTTAGTTTTATATACACTCCTCGAAGGCGGATGCAGACAGGCATTTCTTAAAACACCCCCTCCCTCATTGCTGCTTGCAAATGCGACTGCGTCTGTTCTTTATTTCAGGAACAACCATTGCAAGCCTCGCTCCGAGAGTTAAGCGCACACAAAACCACCTCCGATCTCGATAAGGAAGTGGGAGGAGACACAGAGAATGCAGTTTACTACATTCTGTCTCACCTTGCATGGTTTTGGTACCCAGAAATCAGATTTGGCAACTGGACAGCAGCTTGTGAGCTAGGATTCAGAATTAAAATCGTTTAAATCCTGCTTCTTTGCTGCTTTTTCTGCTTTAGTTTGTTTCTGGCATCATGTAAACGTCTGCGTCCTTAATAAAAGTACAAGTGCTCTAAGGAGTAGCCCAAGTTAATTAAGGCGCAGAACAGATATTGAGAATAACTGAGCTAATTCCACCTGACTTCATCACCTGTTTCCAGAAGTGCCTATGAAATGGCTTAATCACGTGTCCTGAGTAGAAGATGTGGCGTAGCTGCCAGAGCAGCCGACATTAGAACTCGGGAACCAGGTTCAAGTCTTGGCGTTGACTCATCCTTTGATTCTGGGCAAATCACTTACTCTCCCCGTGCCTGTAAAAAACAAGTCCTTGTGTAATGTAACTGGTGCTCATGTAAAACACTCCAATACCTTAAGGTCGAGTTATTGCTATATAAGCTGTAAAAAAATAATAATAAAAGCCACGTCAGACAACCTGGCCCTCAGAACTGGCCTGTTATTATTGACGGAGCCCCGCAGCTATTTTTAGAGGGTGGACTCTGCCCCCCTTAGTCTAGGAGCAAGGATGACAGAGGTATTTGTGGTGTTACGTTGTGCCCCACTAAGCGTTTGCTTGCATTTTCATTTCCAGTGCATAGCATCACCTACACTCGTAATTTGATCTCCCAGGTGTTTTTATTCCATTCTGCTGACTGCTTCCTTGCCTGCCTTACAGAGGTGCTAATGTCACAAAGAAACAGAGGCCCTCAATATAATGTCGGTTGGAGTTGCCTCCTACCGACACTGTTTCGGTAAGGGAACCGCCCGACCATAGGTGCCTGCCACACGGTGCAGGGATCATCTGAAAGAGACACGTTAGTGACAGATTCCTTACCTTAGAATATCCCCAGGCGTCAGGCTGGATCCGGAAAGTTTTTGCGTAGCAGTAACCTTGCGTGTCGGTAGGCGGCGTCGTGCGGCTTCGCGTCCGTCGTCGGCGTCGTGATCGCCGGGATGACGTCGCGGGCAGTACTTAGACGCCGCCCCTGCGCGCTGACGTCCGTTCTTCTTTTTTTGCGCCAGTAAGCGCAGATCCGGGAAGAGCAGTGCCCTAGTCAATTTTTGACTAAATTTTTGGTGAATTTTTCACTGTTTTTTTTCGAGTCTTCATCGACTCCTAGGTGTCGTAGGGATGCCCGGCTTCAAGCCATGCGACGTCTGTGGTCGAATGATGTCGATCACAGACCCGCATCTAGAGTGTCTCTACTGTCTCGGCTGAGACCACGACACAAAGTCGTGCCCTGACTGCCGGAAACTTCACCCGAAGGCTTTGCGAGAGCGGTCTCGAAAGCTACTCGAGGTCCGGCAGTCGGCTCCGCGCCGCACCAAGCCCCGGTCCCGTGAGAGGTCGAGGGGCCGGTCGCGGAGCCCCCGCCGGTCGTCGGAGTCCAAGTCTTCGCACTCCTCGGGTAAGTTGAAGCACAAAAAGTCTAAGAAGCATCATCGCTCTAAGACTTCGCCTCGCCGGTCTCGCGACTCGGCTGAGGCCCCTGTCGGCACCGTCCCCGCGGCCCCAGACGTGCCTGAGGAGCCGCCCCCGCATTATCCGTCCTTTCCGGGTTCGGGGGCGACTCCGGCCGAAATACAGGAATTCCTGTCGGCCATGGCCCGCCTCTTCGGGCCTCAAGGTCCCTCCGGTGCGCCTTCGGGCCCCGCGGGCCCTGATGGGGTTGCTCCGGCGTTGCCTGTCCCGCCAGCCTTGATCCCGGCCTCGGCTCCGGCCCCGGCCTCGATCCCGGCTCCGGTGGTACCGCAACCCCCATCGACGCCGGTTGACCTAACCACGCCTCCGCCGACGCCGATGTCCCCGGTACCGTTCCTGACGCCGTCCGGGGCTCCGGACGGCGTCGTTCCCCGGTTATCTCTGGCTCCGGACATGGAGCCGGACCGACGTCGCTCGACGCCGGCGCCGATAAGACCTTGGGTCCCAAATGTCCCTCCTCCTCCATATTTTGAACCAGAGGAGGACCAGGAGAGCTGGGAGGGGTCGGAAGACCCTCTCACACAACAGTGTGAGTATGATCAGGACTGGGCTGAGGAACTTGGGGATGCCAGTGGTCTAGACACTTCCCCTGACACTGGCATGCTGTCTCCTCCCGTGGCTACGGAGGAGGGGGCTAATTTCGCAACGGTGTTGCGTAGAGCAGCTGGAGCCTTGCACCTCCAGTTGCCTACTGTGGCTGTCGGGACTAATCTCCTGACGGAAGTGCTTCAGCCGGCAGCTTCCTCCACGGAGACTGTGCTGCCGTTTAATGATGCACTGACTGACGTTCTTTGGGCGCCTGGTCCAAGCCCACCACAGGGGCTCCTGTGGATAGGAACGTGGCCCGACGCCATCGCCCTGCTCCGGGCGACCCCTTGTTTCTCTCCCAACATCCCACCCCCGAGAGCTTGGTTGTCCAAGCCTCTGCCTCCCAAACCGCCTTCCCTACCGCCCCTCCGGATAGGGAATCCAAACGCCTGGACCAATTTGGGAAGAAGGCTTTTTCTTCCTCCAGTGCTGGCTTGCGGTCCGTCAACACCGCTTGCCTTTTGGGCCGATATACCCACTCCCTGTGGGATTCGGTGGCGGCTGTTTTGCCACAGTGTTCTGAGGAGGTCCAGACACTGCTTACCCGCGCCATTGCGGAAGGTAGAGATGTGGCTAAATACACCATACGTTGTGGCCTAGATACCGCCGACTCGCTGGGCAGATCGCTTGCAACGACGGTGGCGCTACGTCGCCACGCCTGGCTGAGAACAACTGGTTTCTCGGGTGATGTCCAGAATACACTCATGGACATGCCCTTTGATGGAGTCGGTCTTTTTGGTTCCAAAGCAGACCATGCGCTGGAGCGTTTTAAGGACTCACGGGCTACTGCCAAGTCCCTGGGCCTTTCTGTTGTGCGCCCTCCGCTAACCTCTGCTTTTCGCCCCTTTTGTGGCCACGGAAGGGGCGCCCAGTCACGTCAGCTGCCCAGCCACCGGCCCGCGCAGCAAGCGTCTTCGCGTGGCCGAGGACGTGGATACCGCTGTGGCGGTTCGGGCAACCAGCGTGCGGGTCAGGCCACCACCTCCAACCCGTCCGCGGCCTCCAAGCCCTCCTAGTCCCTCCTTTCCGGTGCACAGCATGCCAGTAGGGGGCAGGGTCCGCCTTCACCACTGGCGTCCCATCACCTCGGACAGGTGGGTCTTGGACATTGTCCGAAGGGGCTACTCCCTCCCCTTCGAGACCACCCCCCCAGCCATGCCACCTCAATTCCACCGCATGTCAGGGGATCACTTGGTGCTTCTGCAGAGGGAAGTCACGGCCCTCTTGGCCAAGAGGGCCATCGAGCATGTTCCGACCCCAGAAGTAGGACGTGGTTGCTACTCCCACTACTTTCTGGTGCCCAAAAGGACAAGGAGGACATGCGTCCTATCTTGGACCTCCGGAACGTCAATCGCTTCCTCCGGAAGGAGAAGTTCAAGATGCTCACCCTAGCTCAGGTCTTGACTGCCCTCGACCCTGGAGACTGGTTGGTAGCGTTGGACTTGCAGGACGCTTATTTCCACATCCTCGTCCTGCCGGCCCACCGGCGTTACCTACGGTTCACGGTAGGCCTCGAGCATTTTCAGTTCACCGTGCTCCCCTTTGGCCTTACAAGTGCCCCTCGGGTGTTCACGAAAGTGATGGCGGTGGTCGCAGCTCATCTGCGCCGGGCAGGGGTTCCAGTCTTCCCCTACCTCGACGACTGGCTGCTGAAGGCGGGCTCGTCCCAGGCAGTCGTCTCCCACCTCCAGACTACGGCCGAACTCCTGCACTCGCTGGGGTTCTCCATCAATGTGCCGAAGTCGCATCTGATTCCTTCTCCACAGCTCCTTTTCATCGGAGCAGTTCTGGACACGACGCAGTTTGGGGCCTATCCTCCCGAGCGGCGAGTCCGGGATATTCAGGCTATGATTCCGATCTTTCAGCCTTTATCCTGGGTTTCGGTACGGATGACCCTGAGGCTACTGGGCCTCATGGCTTCCTGCATCCTGCTGGTCGATCATGCCAGATGGCATATGCGGGCTCTGCAGTGGGACCTGAAGTTCCAGTGGGCGCAGCACCAGGGCAACCTGTCCGATCACGTCCAGATCTCGGAGGGGGCTGCAAAACAGTTGCAGTGGTGGCTCTCGAACCGGCAATGGGTCATGGGCAGATCCCTCTCCCTTCCCCAGCCAGAGCACACAGTTGTGACGGACGCGTCCCTTCTGGGAAAGGGGCGGTCACATGGGAGAGGCGGAGATCAGAGGCCTCTGGTCTCCGGCGGAGTCCCAGCTCCATATCAACCTTCTGGAGCTCCGGGCGATCCGACTTGCACTAAAGGCATTCCTTCCCTCTGTCAAAGGGAAGGTAGTGCAGGTGTTCACAGACAACACCACCGCCATGTGGTACTGCAACAAACAAGGCGGGGTGGGGTCGTGGACCCTTTGTCAGGAGGCTCTGCGCCTCTGGACATGGCTGGAACATCAGGGCATGTTCCTGATGGTTCAACACCTGGCATGTTCTCTGAACGCCAGGGCGGACGAACTCAGCCGCAGGTGCATGATGGATCACGAATGGCGTCTTCACTCGGAAGTGGCGCAAGGACTCTTTCTACAGTGGGGAGAGCCTTGGTTAGATCTATTCGCCACCGAAGAGAACGCGCAATGTCATCAGTTCTGCGCGTTGGAATTTCCAAGGCGGCACTCGCTCGGCGACGCTTTTCGTCGCAAGTGGAGTTGCGGTCTGTTGTACGCCTTTCCGCCTATACCACTTCTACCCAGAGTGTTGAAGATTCGGCACGACCGGGCCCAAGTCATCCTTGTGGCTCCGGACTGGGCTCGAAGAGTTTAGTATCCCGAGCTACTCAGTATGAGCGTAGATCCCCCGATCCGTCTGCCTCTTCGGGAGGATCTTCTGTCGCAGCAGCAGGGGACGGTCCTCCACCCGAACCTGTCCAGCCTCCACCTGCTTGCGTGGAGATTGAGCGGCGGCAGTTGATTCCTTTCGACTTGCCTCCCGAAGTTTGTGATGTGATTCTGGCAGCCAGGCGTCCCTCCACTAAGGTGGTATACGCCTGCAGGTGGAACAAGTTTGTGGCATGGTGCACAGCAAAGGCTGTGAATCCCCTCTCTGCCCCTCTTTCTGAGGTTCTTCTGTTCCTTCTTTCTCTGGCCCAACAGGGTTCTGCCCTGGGTACCATCAAGGGCTATCTTTGTGCCATTTCGGCCTTCCTCAGGCTTCCTGATCAGCCCTCCCTTTTCAAGTCCCCTGTTGTTAACAGATTCCTAAAAGGCGTCACACACCTCTTCCCTCCTGTTCCGTTTGTGATGCCTCAGTGGGACTTGAACTTGGTTCTTACCTTTCTCATGTGCGCTCCCTTTGAGCCTCTACATAACTGTCCTCTTGGTCTTCTGACTCTGAAGACAGCCTTTCTGGTGGCCATCACCTCCGCTCGGCGGGTGAGTGAGCTCCAGGCTCTATCATGCAAACCTCCATTTCTGTCTGTCCATCCAGACAAGGTTGTTCTTAGGACGCGTCCGTCCTTCTTGCCAAAGGTGGTTACTGCCTTCCACATTGGGCAGACCATCACTTTGCCCACCTTCTTTCCGCCTCCTTCCAGAGAGGAAGAGAGGCTCCACTGTCTGGATCCAAAACGTGCGCTTTCTTTTTATATCAATCGCACACAACACTTCCGGGTGGATGACCAGCTCTTTGTTGGCTATGTGGGCGCCAAAAAAGGTCGGGCGGTGCACAAGAGAACCATCTCCCGCTGGGTAACCTTGTGTATCAAAACCTGCTATTCTTTGGCTAAGAAGGAGCCTCCTGTTGGGCTGCGTGCCCATTCCACCAGGGCAACGGCTGCTACCACGGCTTTAGGCCGCGGTGTTCCGCTGCAGGATATCTGTCAGGCAGCTACGTGGGCCTCGCTGCACACATTTACAAAGCATTACTGCCTTGACAGTCAGGTCCGGAGGGGCGGCTTCTTTGGCCGTTCTGTCCTCCGGGACTTCCTTGTCTGATCTTTGTTCGTAGACCCACCACCGGGGTTGGTATTGCTGGGGTATCTATTCTAAGGTAAGGAATCTGTCACTAGCGTGTCTCTTTCAGATGCACAAGTTACTAACTTGTGTAACGATATATCTGTAAGAGACAGTAGTTAGTGACAGATTCCTTACCGCCTCACCCATCCTCCCTGCGAACTGATTTCTAGGGTTAAGGACATCCCTTTCAGGGCCCTAGTATTTTTCAGACACCTATGTCAGCTTCTTGCATGGCTCTGCGTTCCTGGCGTGGAAAGTCGTGTACAGAACGGACGTCAGCGCGCAGGGGCGGCGTCTAAGTACTGCCCACGACGTCATCCCGACGATCACGACGCCGACGACGGACGCGGAGCCGCACGACGCCGCCTACCGACGCGCAAGGGTACTGCTACGCAAAAACTTTCCGGATCCAGCCTGACGCCTGGGGATATTCTAAGGTAAGGAATCTGTCACTAACTACTGTCTCTTGCAGATATATCGTTACACAAGTTAGTAACTTGTGCTTCAAGCCCAGGCCCAAATGCAGAGGCCGCGGAGGGAAGGGGTCCCTGCTAGGGGCCCCCAATGTCGCTTTGATAGCCTTTCCATGTCGGAAAGGCTGACATGGAATGGCTGTCGGAAACTGACATCATAATCCCGACAGCGGAAATGACGTCCTTAAGGGATTATGGTGAGTTTCCAACTGACCGATGGGCTGCCTGTCGGGAAGCATTGGTCGGTCCCTCCGACTGCTGCCTACGACCGCATGCATCATAATGCATCGGTCGGACCGCAGCAGTAGATGCCGGTCGGACCGCAACCGACGAGCTGTCGGTTGCGGTCCGACCTGCATCGTAATTAGGCCCTAAGTGGTTAACCTTTTTAAATGAAAATACACCCAGCACATTTTAAACCAGTTTACAAAATAATTATCAAGTTCCACACCTTTGTTTAAAAATGTTGTAATATTCAGCCATTTCTAAGCTTATTTATATATGGAAACCATATATGTGATTTATGAAAAGGGAAACTGATTTTAATAATATTCTTTACATGTTTGTGTGACTGCGTTAATTGTTTGTATTAATTCTTTCTGTAAATTGCATATGTTTTCAGAAGGCCACTTCAGATCACAATCCTAATGGGCCATTTCACATTTTTAAATGTTTCCCAGATAATCTTTAATGTAATTTATCACCACTTACCAACTTCATGAGCTTTAGATACACATGATGTTAAGAGTATGTAGTTTCTTAAGTTATATCTTTAGTCCTCATTTTAATTTGCACATTAACTATGTACTGGAGTTCATTACTTCATAATAAGCAAATACTTGGAAATATATGGATTATGCTGCTTTAAATGTATATTTACGTATTGTTACGTATTGTCTAAAACATTCACAGCTCTGCATTTTTATAACAAGTTAATGCATGTGTATTTGCAGATTGCTTTTACACCTCTTTTGTCATATCCCCTCAGACAACATTTCGTTTAGGAAAAAATGCGTTTGCAAGCATACTTTGTTGTTTATTGTAAAAAAAGTGTGTAGTAATTGTACAGCTCTTCAGTCCCTGGCTGCACGGCACCCAGGATAATGTGCTGCATGGCTACACACTTAAACGTTCCAAAATGCGAGACCTGTTGGCAATGCCAATGCTTGTTTCGCTCTCCAGGCCCAACTTTGTTGAATTGCTACTGCATGCTTTTCTGGATTCCACAGTAAAATAAACGTGCACAGAGTTGTCCTTTTTACTATGCCATTGTTTACGTGGTAAAATCGTTTTCTCTTGCTTGCTTAGCTATTTTCAGTATAATGCTGCAGATAAACATGTTAAACACTTTTGGGGGGGGGGAACCTCACCATTATGCTCCTTCTACCAGTCTTTTCACACATCTCTTGAGCGAGGGACATAGGTTTGACAAAGTAACTTTAGCCACAGTCGATGATTGCCAGTGCTGCATACCTCCCTTACTAGGCTGTAGGGTTCTGTGTTCAGCCTTTTATAATATTGGTTTTATTTTGTTGTGGGGTTTTTTGTTTTGTTATTTTGCAATTAATATGGCCCTATTATACATGGCTAGGTTGGCTTTCTTGGTACTTTGTCTTTTACTCTGCTTCTTAACTGGATTCTAGAACTTCTGCTTCGTGAACTTGAGCTCACAAGAGCACCAAGTGTACCATCCTGAGACCTCATAGGCGGGATGGGCAGAGCCAGACTACCCCTCTACTTCTTTTTCTGAATGAGCTTCTGCATACAAGTTTTCTCTCTGTCCTCAGTGTCGATCTTTAAATTACATAAGTGAGCAGTGCTGCTGAGCCATTTATTTTGTGTTTTTCCAGCAAAACTTCTCAACTTGTCGTGTCCATCGTTTCGTAACATGCAATGTATTAAGGGGAGCACTGGTCTTTTGTGTTCCACAGATATCAGTAGATGACTTGTCGTCCAGACTCACTGGATTAATAAAATTGAGATCCAACATATGTCTACTAATAAGAATTGAGGCTTTGCTCATTTGCTTCTAAGAGTTTTACTGTGGATTCCGTCAATGGGAGCATCAAGGTGGAGAGTCAGTCTCCCACAGTTAAGACATGCCCAGCACCAAAAGTCTGGAAAGTGACATGGTGAAAACCAGTAAGCGGTGATAGTTGTGTGTGGTGTGAACTGGTGATCAGTGACTATGAACAGGCAGATAAAAGTGGACATGCTTGGGCTTCTGAACTACTTCTGGTTTTGAATTCTCCTTGTCTTTACAGAATCAGTCCTGTTTAACGCTGACACCATCGTATTGTTAACCTTGAGTAAGCATGACCTTGCTGACTAATGTGAGTGGAGTAGAAGGAGCTTTACCGTATTCATCTCATCAGTTTGGCGAGGCTGCAGAAACTTAGTTATGCTGCACACAAATTGTTTTTTATACACTCATTGGATCTTCCGCACAGCATGCCTTATCCAGTTTTACAGTAGATGTTATATAACATACATAGATAACCCATTCAGAGGAGAGAAGTTTTCAGCTGGGAGTGTTCTTGGTTAATAGTTAACAACGAAGGTGCTGATATGCGACTTAAAATTAAACTATAATGATAAAAAAGGTATGTCTCATATATGATGATATAATTAACTCTAATACTTTATTCAGAAGGATATTTGATGATATAATTAACTCTAATACTTTATTCAGAAGGATATTTTTTACCTAATGTGAAAAGGCTGAGTTGAAATGTGTTTATTTTGAGTTACGATTTAGATATTTATTATTGTCCCCCTGATTGTGATTTACTTGCGTGATTGAAGATGTTTTAGTAAATTGATTACATCTACCGGATAATTACGATAGAAGTTTGCCCTGTGAGGAAGCAGTGCAGTGGAACTGCTCAGTGCAAAGGAATGTGATGCGTGATTTGTAGCTAATGTAGCTTGTATGTCTCATGTGCCTATTCAAAAAAGTGCAGAGCGGCGAGCAGAGGTGAGAGGACCAGGAAAAAGATCATTGAGTCAAGCGACTAGGAAGAAGGGGGTGAAACAGAGAAGCACACTCAAGTTGCCGTATATGCCAAATAAGTTTTACTTCTAATGTAAATACTAATGTAAATATTAAGAGTCCCTAGTAGGCAATTATCAGAGGATTTTGAGGGCACTATTTTATCAATGGATTACCCACCAAGAATGTTCACATACTGTGACTGTTTTTTTTTTTGGGAGTATTTGAATGACAGGTGCCTCTTTACACATACCAAATTGCAACATAATACTAGCATTGGACCCTGTTCACTGCAAGTGTATTACATGAGTACTACTAACATCAAGTTGAGAGGCATAAACACCAAACAAAGTCAAAAAAGAACAATGAATCTGGTGAATGCCAGCTTCTGATAGAAACTAATAGCTGCAGATTCCTCACATTTTGAATATTCCCCAGGTTTCAGACTGGATTCGTAAACTCTTCAGCAGTACCAGGCGGCTCTGCAATTGTGCTCCAGAAATGGCATGCAGAGCCTATCTTAGTGCCATCCCTGCATGCTGATTTCAGTTCCTTTCTGTTTGAGGCATGTGAGCTGTAGATCACATGATTTGCATACTCCTGCCATCTAGTGTTGGGTCTGGATGTTTGCAAGTTGTTTATCTTCGAAGAAGCCTTTCCAGTCACGAGGTAGGTGACTCCTCCTTTCGGTGATAGTGCGCATGCGCATCGACTCGAAGGCTGTCCGGCCTAACCGCATCGGTCCACTGAGCAGTCGATGGAACGGACTCCATTCAAATTCTGCCCTCAGTGCCACGCCAAGTATCCGCGCCCTGACTTGCACGAAGTGTGCAACTTGTCCTTGTCTCCGGAGCACAACGAACAGGACTGCGACGCGTGCAGATCATTCCGATCGAAGAAAACACTCCATGATCGTCGGGCTCGAGGTCGCGAAATGCAGAGTCAAAACGTCGAATCTTCGGCGACATCTTCGGCGAAGGATCCAAGCATGACTTCGCACAAGGGGCCAAGGAAGAACCAGAAGAACTTGCCTCCATTCCAGAATCGGACTCCGAGATGGAAGAAGACTTGCCACAAGGTCAACGTCCCGTGAGTACCGAATGCCCCTTGACCCAAACTCCAACTCAGCCGAAACAAAAGGCTTCGGTCCCACCCCCGCCTTAGGGCCACGGTCAGCACCGAGAAGATGTTTCCGACGCCCCGCCCTTCGGCTCGGCACCGAAACACGTCACTAAGCCTTCCGGCTCAGGATCGAGTCGACCAAAGTCTGGCACCGAGCCAAAACCTTCAGGCTCGAAGCTGAAAACCGATTCTGAGCCGAAATCATTGACACCAAAAACGAAGCCTCCTTCGGCACCGAAATATTGAACGCCAAAAAGTCATTCTACCTCGGCACCGAAATCCTCTGTGCCGAAACCTAAAACTGTTCCTCCAAGGCTGCAGGATCTGATTTTCGACGCCCCAACACCCAAATCGGACCCAAAACAAAAGGAACATTATATAAACCCAGATACAGGACGTGTTCTTACTAAATCACCTCAGAAACGCAAACCTGAGTCAAGTGACAACCTTTACCATATTCCTTTGAAGAGGAAGAATGTAGGTACTAACCCTGCCCCTCCTCCTCCACCACGTTCCCCTACACCAACTTCTCCACCTTTGCAGCATTTACTGATTACACCAACTAACTCTCCACCACCACCACCTGATGATGATGTTGATGGATTTGGGGGGGACAATATTTTACCAATAGACCCCTGGAAGGATTAGAACACTGATTCACCTACAGAAAACGACCCAGATCTTTACCCTGCAAAGCCTTCTCCTCCTGACGACAATATAGGATTTCTAGAATTACTTGCTAGAGCTGCAGAATATCATTGGGTACAGTTACACAAGGAATCTCTAGAGGAATATTTCCTATTTGAAACGCTCCGTAGCACACAAATGGCTAGCCACACTTTACCTATGCTTAAAGGTATGATGAGACATGCCGATATCTTTAAAGATCCAGTGCTTGCTCGCATTCGCACCCCCAGAATTGATAAAAAATATAGGCCTGCTCCCTCAGATCCAGTCTTTATAAAGGACAGTTACCACTAGACTCCTTGGTGGTCTCTAATGCCCGTAAACGGGCCAATTCACAGACTACAGGGGATGCTCCCCCTCCTGACAAAGAGACAAAACTATTGGACGCCTCCGGTAAACGAGTAGCGGCCCAAGCAGCAAATCATTGGCGCATTGCCAACACCCAGGCCCTGCTAGCCAGATACTATAGGGCACACTGGGAAGAAATGGAGCAATTGCTACAACACCTTCCAGATGAGCACAAAGCAAAAGCCCAGGATTTAGTCCAGGAAGGGAAGCTCATATCCAATTCCTCAAGTAGATTTGCTTTAGATGCTGCAGACACCGCAGCTAGAGAGATCAACACTAGTGTGTTATTAAGGAGAAATGCATGGTTGACAGTTTCTGGCTTCAAACCCGAAGTACAACAGTTTATTTTAAATACTCCTTTTGACAAGTAACATCTCTTTGGGCCCGAAGTAGATAAGTCAGTAGAAAAAATGGAAAAAGACACAGAAGTAGCCAAGTCTATGGGAGCTCTGCAGTCTCCCTCTAATCGGGGCTCCTTTCATCGCTCCTTCTACCGTGGAGGGTCGAAAACCATGTCCTCAGACAATACTGCCGCCTCCTACAAAGGCAACAATCAATCTTCCTCCACAAGGGGCTTCTTTAGAGGAGGATACAGAGGCAACAACAACAAAGGTGGAGGCAGGGGTTTCACACCATGTAATTCCCCCTCCCCCCAACAAGCAGTGACTTGCCTACACTTCCCCCGATCATTTAACACCTGTCGGGGGACGTCTTCTGCAATTCCTCCCCATTTGGCAATCTATCACCACAGACAAATGGGTGTTCGGAATTATCCAACATGGTTATTGCCTGGAGCTTAACAACAATCCTCCAAATATTCCATCACGTTCTCACAAAATGTCACCAGAACATTTACATCTACTTCAGCAAGAGGTCCAATCTCTCCTGTCCAAAGGAGCCATAGAACCTGTGCCGTTACAACATCGAGGGACAGGCGTGTACTCCCTGTACTTTCTCATCCCCAAAAAGTATGGCTCCTTGGGACCTATTCTAGACCTCAGAGAACTAAACCTCTACATACTTTCAGAGCATTAACACATGGTGACACTTCAACAAGTGCTCCCACTTGTACAGCAGGGCGATTATATGTCTACTCCAGACTTAAAAGACGCATATTTCCACATTCCAATTCATCCCGCTCATCGCAAATACCTCAGATTCATAATAGCGGGTCATAATTACCAATTCAAAGTACTACCGTTTGGAGTCACCACTGCTCCCAGGGTATTTACCAAATGTCTGGCAGTAGTCGCAGCACATCTGAGAAGACAACACATCCATGTCTTCCCATACCTGCATGACTGGCTCATCAAAGCCAGCACTTACCAAACGTGTCTCCAACACACTCAAACCACTATTCACTTACTTCACCAACTAGTGTTTATGGTAAATGTGTTGAAGTCTCATCTACAGCCTTCCAACACACAAACTTATCTGGGAGCCACGATAGCCGCTCAGCAGGTTCTAGCCTCTCCCAATACAGCAAGGATTCACAGTATTCAGTCCCTTCTCACTCAATTTCAGCCCAACCAATCATTACCAGCTAAAGTATTCATGCAACTGCTAGGGATGATGGCGTCTTGCATTATAATTGTTCCCCACGCAAGACTTCACATGCATCCCCTTCACGAATGCTTAGCAAGTCAGTGGAACCAGTCGCAGGGTCAGTTGACCGATCTAGTTGTTGGTAGATGGCCGCACCCATCGCTCTCTGCAGTGGTGGAACCCACAAAATCTATCCAAAGTGCGGCCCTTTCTCGACCCTGTTCCACAGACAGTGCTAACAGCAGACACATCGCTCACTGGTTGGGGCGCTCACCTACAAAGTTACACAATCCAAGGAGTATGGAGTTTAAAGAACCTCCATATAAATCACCTAGAGCTACTAGCAGTGTTTCTAGCGCTCAAAGCCTTTCAAACTCACCTAATAGGCAAAACTGTCCTAGTCCGCACAGACAGCATGACAGCTATGTACTATATACAACAAGCATTTACAATGCAATAGGTCTCGCAATGACATTATTTTGAGCGATTGGCATTGTAAATGTCATAGTTTTTTTTTTTTCCCTTCGTGAAGCATTAATCAAATGGTGTAATGCAAAATGGCAATAGCTCACTTTGTTGTAACTGCGAAATCTATTGCATTGCATTTGTACTAGTGTGAGTTTTGTATTGTAATTGGTACTGGCTTTTATTAATGTGATATTTTTTTTTATCACATTAATCTAATGCATTAAAAATGTTAATTTATTTTTATTTATTTGAGGAGTTTTATATAGCGCTGGCCGGACCCGAGGGCATCGGAGCGCTTTACAGCAGATTTTTTCGCAAGAGTCATATAATGGAGCCTGTTGTCTTGTTATACATATTGGTTCGGGAGTCCAAGTGTGCTGTGCAGTATTGAGGTAGTACGTGAGTCCTGAGATTAGTCTCGATTAGTGCACGTTGTCTTGGGTTGAACCACAGCAATTTTTCGCAAGAGTCATAAAGTAGAGCAGCGTAATACATATAGGTTCGGAGGTCCAAGAGTACTATGCAGTGTTGAGGTAGTTCGTGAGTCCTGAGGTAACCTCGATTGGTGCACTTTGTCTTGGGGTGAACTTTTAAGGTTGAGGCGGAGGAGCTGGAGGGGGTTAGAGAGCAGAGTTATAGATATAGGATAGGGAAGTCCAAGTTTGCTGTGCAGTATTGAGGCAGTACGTGTGACCTGAGATAACCTCGATTAGTGCACTTTGTCTTGGGATGGACCCTAAGGGGGGGGGAGGATCAGGAGGTGGTCAGGGAGCAGGTAGAAGGTAGGTCTTTGTGATAAAATGTCAGGGAGCCACGACGAGTAGAGATTTGCGTTGAGGCGGCGGTTATCCCTTCGGGAGGGAGCGGTTGAGGAAGAGTACTTTTAGGTGTTTTTTTAATTTTGTGAAGGACGCGATAGTTCTGATATCTGCTGGGATTGAGTTCCAGATTTTGGGCGCGTTTCCGGCGAAGGATCGTGCAGCGGTTTTTTGTTTGCGTGTTTTCATAGGGATGAGAAGTAGGGTGTTTGAGCTCCTGAGGTTTCTAGTCTGACCAGCCCTCTTGAGTTTCGCGGCCAGGTAGTCGGGTTTTCCTGTGTGTAGGGCTTTGTGCGTGAGGCAGGCAGTTCTGAAGCTGGCACGCAGTTCGACTGGGAGCCACTTTAGTTCTCTGAGTGCTGATGAAATGTGATCGTATTTCTTAATTCCAGTGACCATTCTGGCTGCTGCATTGAGTGTAGTTTTGAGGGGTGCTAGGTGGGATTTTGTTGTACCAGTGAGGGTTGCATTCCCATAGTCAAGTCTGGATAGTACCAGTGCTTGGGTGGCTTGTTTGAGATCTTTGGTAGGGATGAATGGTTTAATTTTGTTGAGTAGCTTCAGATTGAGGAAGGCACTCTTGGCGGAGTTTTTATGTGTTTGGCCATGTCGAGTTTTGGGTCTAGGGTGATTCCTAGTGATTTTACTGAGTTTGCCAGAGTGAGATTCCCGTTGAGAGCATCCATCCCTTTTAGCCATTCTGCAATTTGAGGGTTCTCTTCTTTGTTGGAGATGAGGAGTATCTCAGTTTTGTCTTGATTGAGTTTTAAGTGATTTAGAGACAGCCAATGTTGGATCTCTTTTAGAGTGACATTTAGTCTGTGGATGTCATCTAAGGAGGAGGTTTCTAGATGGATCTGGGTGTCATCCGCATATAGGTGGAAAGGGATGTTGGCATTTTTAAGAATGGTGGTGAGGGGTTCCATGTATATGTTGAACAGTTGTGGTGAGAGCACTGAGCCTTGTGGGACGCCTCTGCTGACGGAGTGTAGGTCGGCAGTAAAGTTTTTGATTTTTATCCTTTGCGAGCGGTTGTGTAAGAAGGAGGAGAACCAGCGTAAGACCACCTCATCAGCACCTACCCTCTCTTGTAGAGCCTTGATGAGAAGTTGGTGATCAACCGTGTCAAAGGCTGCCGATGGGTTCAGGAGAATGAGGAGGCAGCATTGATCGGTATCGAGGGATTTGTGGGTATCGTCTGTGATGTTGAGGATCGCGGTCTCAGTGCTATAGCCTTTTCTGAACCCCGATTGGTGGGGGTCCAGAAGGTTGATGTTGTCCATGTGCTGAGTCAGTTGCAAGAGGACGCATTTTTCGAGGATTTTGGATAGGAGGGGAGATTGGAGACGGGTCTGAAGTTATTGAGGTCCTTGGAGTCAAGGCCTGTTTTTTTTAGTAGTGGCGTGACTTGGCCAACTTTGAGGCATTCAGGTATGATGCCGGTTTCCAGGGAGCTGTTTATGATTCTGCACCAGAAAGGGGCTATGGAGAGTTTCAGTTTTTTGGTCAGTTGGGTGGGTATCGGGTCAAGGACGTGGGAGGCGGGTTTGGAGGTGGATATCAGCTTGAGGATCTCGGCTTCCGTGATGGGGTCGAAGGACTTCCAAGTTTTCATGGGGTGCATGCACGTGCTGTCTGTTGTCACTGGGGGCAAGCTTTTGCAGGCGGGGTTGGCATTGATGTCTAGTGAGAGCTCAATCTTGGTGATTTTTTCTTCGAAGAAGACGGCGAAGTTTTCGCACAGAGCTTTGGAGGCCTGTGTTGAGGATTCGAGGGACTTGGAGGTTTGTTGCTTGATGATTTTAAACAGTTCGTTGGGTCTATTTTTTGCGATGTCGAGGGCAGAGCAGAAAAAGGAGGATTTCTCACTGCTGATGTGTTTTTTGTACTTCCTTCGGGCTGCTTTGAGTTGTTCGAGTAGGCTTGCTGAGGGGTTGCTCCTCCATAGTCTTTCTGTAGCTCTAAGTTGTCTCCTTTCGTTATTAATATCCGTGTTGAACCAGGATCTAGATGGGATGTTCCTGGTTTTTTTTAGTTTCAGTGGGGCTACTTGATCTAGAATGGATGTCAAGGTTGTGTTGTAATGGGCAGTGAAATCAGTGGTGGATAGATCATCCGCAGAGGAGGTGAGGAGAGAATTAACCCTTTTTTCAAGGTCATTGATGTTGATCTGAGTGAGGTTTCTGGTCCATTTGGGAGGGTCTTGTGTGGGGGGGTTGGAGAGTGGTCGGTTGAGTGAGGTGGAAGAGGATTAAGTGGTGATCTGACCAATCCACGGGTAGGGTGTAGTTTATCGTGATTGTGTCGCGTTTGGCGATAATGGCATCTAGGATTGCTCCTTTGTTGTGAGTTTCCTCTTGCAGTGTTGGGTAAGGTTGTTGTTGTGTAGCAGCTCGTTCAGGTTCTGGATTAGCAGGTTGTTTTCTTCATTCCAGTGTAGGTTGAGGTCGCCCAGAATTAAATTGTTTGCATCTCGGAGAGAGCAGTGGGCAATCTGGTCAGACAGGTGTTCAGCGAATGTGGTGGTGTTGCCTGGGGGTGGTAGATAAGGTGGCAGATTAGTGTTTTGTTGTTGCTGGTGTTAATGTTGACGGTTAGGCATTCAAAGGTGTTGTAGTTGAAGGAGTCTATTTCCGTCACGGAAATAGTGTTTTTGTGGATGATTGCTATGCCTCCTCCTCTTTGGTCTTTTCTATCTTTGTTGGTGATTGTAAAGCCTGGGGGGACATGAGTATCCAGAAGAGGTAGGGAGGAATCATTTAGCCAGGTTTCAGTGATGAATGCTATGTCTATGTTGTGAGTGAGGATGGATTCCGCTAGCTCTGTGGCGTGCTTGGTGGCTGATCTGCAGTTTATGAGCATGCAGTTGGTGGGGATCGTCTCTGTTTTGGGTTTCTTCTCACTGGGGGCCGTGGGTATGATAGTGCGGGCGGCCGGGGGTCTGGGGGATTTCGGATGGGTCTGGTCTCTGCCTCGTCCAGTGATCACCTGGATTTTGGATTGGAGGGTGACAGTAATGGGGTTGTCGTACGGGGAGGCGAGGTCTGCCAATTCACTCTCCGACATTGCATCTCTGGTTCTTTTGGGCCTCTGTGTCTGCTTGGATAGGGGGGTAGAGATCCATCTCTGGTGGGAGTCCTTTGAGGGACTTTGTTGAGTATAGGTGGGGAGGGCGGGGATATGCGGAGGTTTATGGAGCGCGGCAAGGTTGGCTAGGATTTCGCTAAAACCCTGGATTATAGTTGCTATCTGGGTTTCAAGCATGGTGAGTCGCTGCCCAGTCTCTAAGTCGGTGTGGGTGTTCTGGGCGGGTACGTTAGACCTGAGGGGGGAGAGACTTACGTTGTTGGGTTGCTTTTTTGTGGGTGAGATAGCCGTGTGGGTTTTGGGCGGGGCCGTGGGTGCAGGGTGCTGGGACCCCCACCCGTGTAGGGGTGTCAGTGTTTTATTGCATGTGGGATTGGGAAGGTGGTTGGGAGTCAGAGATTGTGAGTTAAAGTCGCTCGAGATGGGTTGAGGGGGGTGGAGGCCAGGTGGTGGGAGGGGTGAATGCCGCCGGTGGGGTGGGGGGGGGGGGAGTCGTGGGGTCTTGTTCTCTCTGGTAGTGGTGAGGGTGAGGGCGGGTGTAGTTACTAGGGAGCACTGGGGTGGTGGGTGAGTTCTGGTGGCGGGTCCGGTTCTTCGGGGGGAGGGGCAGGGGCAGGAAGGGGAGGAGGGCGTGAGAGGGGGCAGTCCGGAGGGATGGGAAGAGGGCGTCGAAGGACTCTAGATTGTCGTTGTTGGCTTGTATCAGGACTGTGCCGTTGGAGTAGATGGTCACAGTGGTGTTACCAGTACGTCTAGTGCGGTTAGGAGCTGATAGTGTCAGTTAATACCCACTCATTTTGGAATAAGGACTCTGAGTGGATATTACATATACCCATGTATTGTTACTATGACTGCAGTTACAGGTGTGAGATTACTGTCACTGTAGCTATAGGTGTGATGTTACCATTACTTCCGATATAGGTGAGAGATCATTATTACTGCAGATATAGGTGTGATATGTACAGTACAGGCAGTTAGAAGAGCTTGCTGTACACGGACATGCAGTGAGAGGGGCTGGTCTGCACGGAGAGTCAGTGATAGAAGTCTAGTCTATGTAAACGGGCAGAGAGAAGAGCTTTGTGCGCACGGACAGAAGTGAGAGGAGCTTGGTGCGCAGGGACAGGCAGTGAGAGGAGGATGGTGCGCAGGGACAGGCAGTGAGAGGAGCTTGGTGAGCAGGGACAGGCAGTGAGAGGAACTTGGTGCGCAGGGACCGAAGTGAGAGGAGCTTGGTACGCAGGGACAGGCAGTGAGAGGAGCTTGGTTCGCAGGGACAGAAGTGAGAGGAACTTGGTGCGCACATGCAGTGAGAGGAGCTGGGAGCGCAGAGACAGGCGGTGAGAGGAGCTTGGTGCGCAGGGACAGGCAGTGAGAGGAGCTTGGTGCGCAGGGACAGAAGTGAGAGGAACTTGGTGCGCACATGCAGTGAGAGGAGCTTGGTGCGCAGGGACAGGCGGTGAGAAGAGCTTGGTGCGCAGGGACAGGCAGTGAGAGGAGCTTGGTGTGCAGGGAAAGGCGGTGAGAGGAGCTTGGTGCGCAGGGAAAGGCGGTGAGAGGAGCTTGGTGCGCACATGCAGTGAGAGGAGCTGGGTGCGCAGAGACAGGCGGTGAGAGGAGCTTGGTGCGCAGGGACAGGCAGTGAGAGGAGCTTGGTGAGCAGAGACGGGCGATGAGAGGAGCTTGGTGCGCAGGGACAGGCGGTGAGAACAGCTTGGTGCGCAGGGACAGGCGGTGAGAGAAACTTGGTGTGCAGGGACATGCAGTGAGAGGAGCTTGGTGCGCAGGGAAAGGCGGTGAGAGGAGCTTGGTGCGAAGGGAAAGGCGGTGAGAGGAGCTTGGTGCGCAGAAACAGGCGGTGAGAGGAGCTTGGTGCGCAGGGACAGGCAGTGAGAGGAGCTGGGTGCGCAGAGACAGGCAGTGAGAGGAGCTTGCTCAGCTTTGGACTTTGGCATACGGCACACAGGCCGTAACCTCTGAGCAGCAGTGTGCGCTACACACGAAACCTGCTCTCTTTTGTCTTCTGCTAGTTCATCCCAGGGTTTGAGTGGTCTGAAAAACTTCCCAAACATTAATATAAACCTTAGTAAAGTAATGAGTCTTTACACCAGCAGCAAGAAGCAGCGTGTACTGCATACAGTGATGCAAAAAAATCCGTCATAAAGCCACTTAGACCAAACTAAATGAACAGTTCATGTACTTTTAATCGTACATCGGATCTTGATATGAAGCTAAATGTCACATGACGGAAGCATTAGAACGCCTACAGAGCCGAACATTAGTATTAATATGAACAACATCTACACGGCACAGATTCCAAATGACCCTCACTGATTGGAGTCTGCAGTGACCGGAGTTCAGACCCTCCTCCTCCCGCCCCCCCTGCTTCAGCAAACTGCAGAGAACAGCTTGCAGAATACAGACTTTTACCACTTTACCAAATTTATGGACACTGAAAGAAGTTACCTTAAGTTTGTTACCGCTGTTGCTGTTCAAACCTAAATATATATTTCACTGGCACATTCAGGCGTCAGACTCCCGAAAAAATAATCCAAAAATTACTTTATTTTGGCTCTGGCCAAAGTTTCCTCTGCATCAATAGAAGTCAATGGAAGAAATACATTTTACCGATCTTTTTTTTTTTTTTTTTTTTTTTTAAATCTTCCAATTTCCTCTTCTAAAATGTTGGCATGTACGCTCTGGCCAGCCCAGACACGGCGACCTGTTACAACATCCGTGCATATATCTCTGCGCCTACTGTGCTGTATCAAATGTAAATCTGCGCGCTGCCATTTGCTATTAATGCTTCTTTTAAAGTTTGGTGACGCGACGTCGGATGGCGCTTGAAAATGGCACTTTTGTCCTGAGATAAGGCTGCAAGCCGCACATTCATGCCGAAAAGTATCCAAACAATTGTACGCCGTAATTAACCTTAGCATTTGTTAGGCATGCAGATATAGAAACATGCGTTTCTTATTGAATAAGCTGCCTACAAGATCTGAGACGAAACGTCTTACCGGCTGAGGTGGAGGGCAGAGTCCAGGGCTGTTCTACCTGCTGGAAAGCACACCATGGGAGGCTCTCCCAGACCATTCCGAATCCTCGCCCACCTCCGGCCACACCCACACCCACACCCATCCCTCCCTCCCTCTCCCGTGTCCCTCCATCTGTGCTGAACAGCATCCACGCTCCACATGTTCTTCTGGAATGACATGCATGGCTGATTACAGCCAGGCCTCGTCCGGGGGGCACAGAAGGGGGCCCGTGCACCCTTGCCCTGTACCATCCCTCTCGCCGCGTTCCTTCTCCATTACAAGGTCGATAGAGCCTGCAGCCCCAGTACTCTGCAGCGAGGACCAAAAGCCCGGGCTCTGAGAGGTTAAAACCAAATATGAACGGCGGTTGAGTGGATCAGAATGGGCGACAAGGGGAGGTGGAGGGTGGGGCGTAACAGCAAAAGGACGCTAAAAAAGCGTAATGACACAGCTAGCACTGGAAGCATAACAGGCACCCTTAATGTCGGGGCCAAGACGCCGGCCAACTTCACTGCCTTCCTTCCAAGCCATGAAATGCACACATCTGGGCCCCTCCCTAGGGCATCGCCACAGAAGTACACTAATCCTAAAATCTATTTTCCAACATCAAGCACACTGAAGTGTGTTTCCAAGTAATGTGAACGCTATATAAAATAGATCAATTACATTATTGGAGCATTTAAAAAAAACTGCAGACTAGTTACTTAACAGATTGAAAACTTTCTACATGACAAAGATTCAGGTGCAAAAAAAGGCAGTTGGTGAGAATTCTTACCCCCGATAGAGGTGCAGGATACCTAAGAAACCAAATAAAACCTTTATGTTCGCGGCTGGTTTTGCAAATCTCTGAGAGACTCGGAGGGCTGACGTATATAAACATCCTAACACTGTGGATCAGAGAGAGTGCAAATCAACGGAGGCTTCCAAAAGCAAGTTACGTGTGCTCCGAGGCGGGGGGGTGTGGGGGGGCTAAAGCGAGGAGAGGCTCTCTGAACGGACGTGTGCTCCGAGGGGTGGGGGTGGGACGCTGAAGCGAGGAGACCTCTGTGTGCAGGGTAGTGCCTGCAGACTTTCTTATCTTTAGGGGGGGCCATCTGTTTCTAATTAGCATGGCCGCGCTAAGGCCATGCTAATTAGAAACAGATTCCCCCCCCCCCTAAAGATAAGAAAGTGCTTCACGACAGCCGTGAAGCAAACGACCCAGTCCGGATGGGCCGTCCAAAAGGGAGAAAGGGCAGTGACCAAAAAGCATCCTTTTCAATGGGAAGCCAGCGTTTAGCATAAACGCTGACGCGACCCAATGAAAATGATGGGCGGGGCTTCAAGTCCCCTTCTGAAATCTCCTCTCTCACTATAGAGACGAGACCTAAAAACAGGGGTAGACACACTCTCTCCAACTGTCCCGCCTAGCACAAGCCATTTGGAAATGGGCCATACATCACAAAATGTATCTCCTAGCAGAACATCTTCCAGGAGTAAACAATCAAATTGCAGACCCTGTCAGCAGACAGAGACAGCAAATCCACGAGTGGGAACTTCATCCCCAGATTCTCCTTCCCTACTTTCAGAAATGGGGATTTCCTCACATAGACCTATTCGCCACAGCTCAAAATGCCCAAACTTCGCCTCCGGGTTCCCACACCCACTCTCCAAAGGCAATGCCCTCTTGATCAACTGGTCAGGGATATTGCCTACGCTTTTCTGCCTCTCACACTCATTCCGTTAGTAGTTGGGAAGCTCAGACAATCATCCCTCAAACTCATTCTCATAGCTCCCACATGGGCATGTCAACCTTGGTTCACCACCCTGCTAGAGCTCTCAGTAGTTCCACACCAAAAGCTGCATCTCAACTCCAGTCTCCTCACTCAGAGCCATGGAGAAATCGGGCATCCAATTCCCAAGGAACTCAACCTAGCGATTTGGCTCCTGAAGTCCTAGAATTTGGTTATTTACAATTACCACTTGACTGTATGAATATCCTAAAGAAGGCTAGGAAACATACTACTAGGGCATGTTATGCAGCAAAGTGGAAGCAATTTGTTATATACTGTAACAATAACAATATCAATCCCCTTGATGCTTCAGTGCAAAACATCATCTGTTATCTCTTACATTTACAGCAATCTGGATTAGCCTACACATCCATTCGATTACATTTAGCAGCAGTAGCTGCATACTTACAAAACAGACAACATTTATCTCTGTTCAGAGTACCAGTGATTAAAGCCTTTATGGAAGGACTAAAAAGAGTAATACCACCTAGAGCTCGACCTGCACCAGGATGGAACTTGAACATAGTCCTTACAAGGCTAATGGGTCCACCTTTTGAACCAATGCAAATGTGTCGACTACAATTTCTCTCATGGAAGGTTGCTTTTCTTTTTGCAATCACTTCCTTAAGGAGAGTTGGTGAACTCCAGGCACTAACTATACAAGAGCCTTTCTTTCAACTTCACAAAGACAAATTGGTTCTTCGAACCAATCCCAAATTTCTTCCTAAAGTAGTTTCTGCTTTTCACATCAATCGATCAGTTGAGTTACCAGTGTTCTTTTCTCAACCTGATTCTGTAGCAGAACGAGCTCTACACACACTAGATGTTAGAAGAGCTCTACTATATTATGTGGAAAGAACAAAAGATTTTCGTAAGACAAAACAGCTCTTTGTTGCTTTTTTGCCACCACACAAAGGCAATCCCATATCTAAATCAGGCATTGCATGATGGATCGTGAAATGTATCCAAACATGTTATGTGAAAGCGAAAAGAACCTTGACAATACCCCCTAGAGCGCATTCCACCCGCAAAATAGGGGCTACTATTGCCTTCTTAGGGAATATTCCCCTAGCTGACTTCTGTAAGGCAGCAACATGGTCTAGACCACACACATTCACCAAACACTATTGTGTAGATGTGTTAGCGAGGCAACAAGCTAATGTAGGCCAGGCAGTACTTAAAACACTTTTTCAAACAGTAACAGCTATAGGTTAGCCACCGCTTTGGGAGTTTACTGCTGTATAGTCTATGCAAAGCATGTGATCTACAGCTCACATGCTTCGAACGGATAATGTTACTTACCCAGTAAGCATCTGTTCTTGGCATGTACAGCTGTAGATTCACATGCGCCCACCCGCCTCCCCTGGTACCTGTACCTATTGCAGTTTTCTTACTCTACATACATAAGCATGGACATTTCAATTCTACCTTTACTAACTCCATTCTCACCCTCTGCGGGAAAACAATCTAACAATGGAGTCGATGCCCATGCGCACTATCACCGAAAGGAGGAGTCACCTACATCGTGACTGGAAAGACTTCTTCGAAGAAAAACAACTTGCAAACATCCGGACCCAACACTAGATGGCAGGAGTATGCAAAGCATGTGAATCTACAGCTCTACATGCCAAGAACAGATGCTTACTGGGTAAGTAACATTAACCTTCCTTGGCACAAGACTTGGATCCAGAGTTCCCTTCGTGTCTCTTAGAGACCTTTACGTTGAACTTTTTCTTCAGTGTGCAAGGAATGCCATCCCCAAAAACAGGGACTGTAGAAAACAGATGTCTGTGACAGATCGCCTCGAAGTATGCCTGTGGTGTCTGGGGTGGAGCCATAACTCCAAGGCCTGCAGCGATGGTGTGTCGATAAACCCAATTTCCATCAGGGACTGCTAGGCAAAGCTTTACATCAGCAAGCATAAAAATAGTCCTGCCCAGGACCACTCCGAGTCGCGGTCCGCATCAAAAGTTCGATCCCGTTCCTAAAGTCGACGAAGCCACTCTAGAGGCTGGTCTTCATTGCAGTCCAAATCACCAGGTAAGTTAAACAAGCATTGGCATAGCCAATAGGTCTCGCCTTTGGGACCTTATAAGTGTTTAGCCATGCAACAATTGTGCTGCATAACTGACACCTGGTTAAACACATATACGGTCCCAAAGGCGAGACCTATTAGCCAATAGGTCTCGCCTTTGGGGCCTTATAAGTGTTTAGGCAGAGCTATTGGTTTTGCCAATGTTTTTAAGAGCATTGTGGCTGCTGTGCAGCATGTTGAAAAGTTATAATAAAAAAGACTTATAAGCATTTTTGTTACTTTATATATAACTAAGACGACATTATGTACAACTGAATGAGCCAATTAAAAAGAATAAACATAAGAAAGGTCTTGTCGTTTATTTTGTCGTTGCAATGTTGGCAACTTCTTCCTGCCTATTCTAATGTTGAGGTGGTGCTTAGTGATGCTGAGGTGGTGTTGAGTGATGTTGAGGTGGTGCTTAGTGATGCTGTGGTGGTGCTGAGGTGGTGCTGTGGTGGTGCTGAGTGATGCTGTGGTGGTGCTGAATGATGCTGTGGTGGTGCTGAGTGATGCTGGGGTGGTGCTGTGGTGGTGCTGAGTGGTGGTGTGGTGGTGATGCTGAGTGATGCTGTGGTGGTGCTGAGTGGTGCTGTGGTGGTGCTGTGATGCTGTGGTGGTGCTGAGTGATGCTGTGGTGGTGCTGAGTGATGCTGTGGTGGTGCTGAGTGGTGTTGTGGTGGTGCTTAGTGATGCTGTTGTGGTGCTGTGCTGGTGCTGAGTGATGCTGTGGTGGTGCTGTTGTGGTGCTGAGTGGTGGTTTGGTGGTGCTGAGTGATGCTGTGGTGATGCTGAGTGGTGCTGTGGTGATGCTGAGTGGTGCTGTGGTAGTGCTGAGTGATGCTGTGGTAGTGCTGAGTGATGCTGTGGTGGTGCTGAGTGATGCTGTGGTGGTGCTGAGTGATGCTGTGGTGGTGCTGAGTGATGCTGTGGTGGTGCTGAGTGATGCTGTGGTGGTGCTGAGTGATGCTGTGGTGATGCTGAGTGATGCTGTGGTGGTGCTGTGGTGGTGCTGAGTGATGCTGTGGTGGTGCTTAGTGATGCTGTTGTGGTACTTAGTGATGCTGTTGTGGTGCTGAGTGATGCTGTGGTGGTGCTGTTGTGGTGCTGTGGTGGTGCGGAGTGATGCTGTGGTGGTGCGGAGTGATGCTGTGGTGGTGCGGAGTGAAGCTGTGGTGGTGCTGAGTGATGCTGTGGTGGTGCTGAGTGATGCTGTGGTGGTGCTGAGTGATGCTGTGGTGGTGCTGAGTGATGCTGTGGTGGTGCTGAGTGATGCTGTTGTGGTGCTGAGTGATGCTGTGGTGGTGCTGAGTGGTGCTGAGTGATGCTGTGGTGGTGCTGTGCTGAGTGATGCTGTGGTGGTGCTGAGTGATGCTGTGGTGGTGCTGAGTGATGCTGTGGTGATGCTGAGTGATGCTGTGGTGGTGCTGAGTGATGCTGTGGTGATGCTGAGTGATGCTGAGTGATGCTGTGGTGGTGCTGAGTGATGCTGTGGTGGTGCTGAGTGATGCTGTGGTGGTGCAGAGTGATGCTGTGGTGGTGCAGAGTGATGCTGTGGTGGTGCAGAGTGATGCTGTGGTGGTGCAGAGTGATGCTGTGGTGGTGCAGAGTGATGCTGTGGTGGTGCAGAGTGATGCTGTGGTGGTGCAGAGTGATGCTGTGGTGGTGCTGAGAGATGCTGTGGTGGTGCTGAGAGATGCTGTGGTGGTGCTGAGTGATGCTGTGCTGGCTCTGATTGATGCTGTGGTGGTGCTGAGTGATGCTGTGGTGGTGCTGAGTGATGCTGTGGTGGTGCTGAGTGATGCTGTGGTGGTGCTGAGTGATGCTGTGGTGGTGCTGAGAGATGCTGTGGTGGTGCTGAGTGGTGGTGCTGAGTGATGCTGTGGTGGTGCTGAGTGGTGTTGTGTTGGTGCTGAGTGATGCTGTGCTGGCTCTGATTGATGTTGTGGTTGCGCTGAGTGATGCTGTGGTGTTGCCGAGTGAGAGATAGAGTGAAGATATAATGCCCAATTAGAGAGGGTGGTGAGAGAGAAAGAGAGAGAGAAAGGGTGTACATAGAATAAAGAGTGGAGCGGGATAGAGAGAGAGAAAGAAGGGGAGAGAGAGTGAATGAAGGAGTTTGAAAGAGAAACAGATAAAGGGGTGAGAGAGAATGAAAGGCTAAAAAAGATAGAGAGGGAGAGTTAATTAAGTAGAGAGAGAATTAGAGAGGGGAGAGAGAGAGAAGGAGAGACAATAAGAGTGGGGGTGTGGAGTTTAAATAGAGTGAAGAAGTGACGCGGAAAAAGTAACCTTAAATATAGCTTTGTGCGAATAAATATTAAAAAAAAAAACAGTGAGAGACAAAAATACTGGTAATTAGGCTGTGACTCCCAATATAAAACAAATAGCGATATAAGGTGAAATCAACCCATCGAAGCAATATTTCTAACTAGACAAAAAAAGCTTGCATTTCAATGCTAATCGCTGTTGTTTTTCATGTGACTGTAGTCCAGGGCCCTCAGTTGGTAATGTGAGCTGCTGCTGCGATTGAAACATCAGAGTCCAGAGAGTTAATGAGCCATGACGAGGAAATGAGGAAGAGATAGGAAACAGATGGCAGCTGCGCGTGCACGCCATCGTGAACTCAAGCTGGTCGCCAGCCGAAAGCCAGTGTTTGCACTTCCAAAACCCGCTTACTAAAACTCTCGGCCAGACCAGCGCAAGCGCTGGTGCAGGCCGAGACCTAAAAAGAAGCACAAAAATCAAAAGCGGGATTTAGCCCCCTCATGCCACTCGTAGTTGCCTGAACAGGCTGTATGGTAGCGCCACAACTCGATCTCACTTCCAAAGCAGACCGACTTCGAAGCCGATCCCGCAACTGGTTCCGACACAAACTGAGTTCCCGGGGCCAACAGCTGCGCCACATCAGATCAAAGAGTTCTGTGTAGCTATGCTCCAGCTCTTCAGATCCCTACTGACTCCCTCCAACGTGCCTTCAGGCCCAAGGGAGCCTAAAGGCACTCCATCTGGACTAATGCTGGCAGGCTTGCCCTTGGTGCCAGTTGGACCCTCCGAGCCTGTCTTGCCTCTGGCTCCAGTCCTGAATCCACTTCGGGCGCCACAAAGTACATCAGCCCCGGGCACTTTGATGCCAATGTTGACTAGATTGACAAAGGAGTCAACAATAGTTCTGTCCAAAGCAGAATCGATGCCGGTCCAACCACGACCAAAGTTGCACCCAGTTCCACCCGAGGCACCACCTTCCCCACTTGAATTTCCAGCTGCACAAGGGAGAATACACAATCTGCATTTCCTCTTGGTGCGAACTCAGACAACGACTATGACCCAGGTGATGAGTTCACTCAACCCTACCGCGATGATAATTGGTATGATGATAGTGGTCTCGAATCCTTCCAAAAAATGGGCCTACTCGCTCCCCCTGGACTGGCCTCAGAAGAATCCGAATCTACGCCATGGTAGTGCGTAGGGTAGCCAAAGTAGTTTACCTCCGGCTTCCCACCTTGGAGATTAAGACCAATGTATTAACAGCAGTTCTCCAACTGAAGCAAACCTCTTCTGAGCCCCTTCTTCCCTTTAATAAGGCACTGACGGATTCCTTATTGGCAGTTTGGGGACAAACCTTCTTCAGGCCCCCCCCAGTCAACCAACAACTTGCCAGGCGCCATTGTCCTGCTTTAGAAGACCCGTCTTTTCTCTCGCAGTACCCTTTCCCTGATAATCTAGTGATGCAAGCCTCCATGAGCAGGTCTAACCCTAACACCTTCCTTAACACTCCACCCCCCTCTCCCCCCCAAAAAGGGAATCTAAGCGGGTGGAAACATTTGGGAAAGAAGTATTTTCCTCTCTGCCTGCCAGCTGCTTGTTGGGATGTCATTTCCACTCCATTTGGGAGTCTATAGTGCAAGTCCTTTCTGGTCTGTTTGGGTACAAGGCTGAATCCTCTATAGAGTGTTTTAAAGAGAGCAGGGCTACTGCACGCTCTCTGGGCATGTCTGCCCCACCTCAGCAACAATTCCACTGCTCTTTTCACAGATTTGGTCAGGTGCCCTATACTGCCTGCCTGTCCAGCCTCAACAAGTAACCAAGCAGGTTCGTGGTTGATGCTGTGGTGCCCACTGCCCCCACTACCAAGGTCATCGGCCCACTCAGTCTGCCATTCCCCCTGAAGACCCACCTGCCAAACCTCTTTAGCGTGCCCTTCTAGGAGCAGAGCCACACAGAGGTAGTCAGAATCCACTGATTCTTCTTGGTATGGTCAGTAACATCAGACAGGTGGGTCCTACAGATCGTTAGCAGGACATTTGCGCTACCCTTCCATGCTTCCCCACTGCACCATCACCCCCCTCCCCCAGAGACTGACAGAGGAACATCTCTCCATTTTCCAGCAGGAAGTGCAAGCCCTTTGGCTAAAGTGGTTGCCAAGAGGGTGTCCGAGTCAGAAGTAGGATGTGGTCGTTATTCTCTCTACTTTCTGGTGCCCAAGAAGGTTGAAGGCCTTGGGCTTAATCTAGATCTGTGGCCTCTCAACGTCTTCCTCTGGAAGGAGAAATTCAAGACACTCACCCTGGCCCGGGTCTTGTCTTCCCTTGACCCTGGACACTGGATGGTGCATTGGACCTACAGGACTCCTATTGCCATTTAACCACCCTGCCAATCCCATATGCGCTACCTGTGGTTTGTGGTGGGACAGGAGCATTTTCAGTTTGCTATGTTCCCTTTTAGTCTCATTCGCGCCCCCTTAGGTGTTAAGTGATGGCGGTGGTGGCTGTACCGCTTTGGAGGTCAGGGATATCAGTCTTCCCCTACCTCGACAACTGGCTGTTGAAGGCTGTCTCGCCCCAGGCAGTCATCAGTGACTTCTAGACTACAGCGAACCTCCCGTCTTCTTTGAGGTTCACTATCAATGTGCCTAGATCACACTTGACTCCTTCTCAGATGCTGTCTTTTATCAGAGCCTTTCTGGACATGGTTCAGTTTTTTGCCTTTCCCCTGGGAAAGAGTCTAGGACATTTAGGCTTTGATCCCGATCTTTCAGCCTTGCACCTGGATTTCAGTGAGCTAGACTGTGTGGCTGCTGGAACTGATGGCCTCTTGATCCTGCTGGTCGAGCACGCCAGGTGGCCTATGCCAGCTCTCCAGTGAGACGTGAAGTCTCAATGGGCCTGACATCAAGGGGACCTCTCCGACTATGTTCAGAATTAGGTGCAGACTGCAAAAGACCTGCAGTGGTGGTTACTAGCCAGTGATTGGGTCAGCAGCAGGCCCCTCTCCCTTTCCCACCCAGAACTGACAGTGGTAGCCTATGCATCGCTTCTAGATTGGGGTGGCCATCTGAGAGGGGTGGGGATGAGAGGCCTCTGGTCTTTGGAGGAGCTCAGGCTCCAGGTAAACCTTCTGGAGCTGTGGGCTTTCATTTGGCGTTTACTGCCTTTCTTCCATCATCAAGGGGGGGCTAGACAGGTGCTAATAGACAACACCACTGCCATGTGGTACTGCAACAAACAAGGTGCGGTGGGGGGGGAGGGTTGGGGCACAGACTATGTGCCGGGAGCCCTGTGCTTCTGGACATAGCTGGACCACCAAGAGATCTTCCTGGTGGTGAAGCACCTAGCAGGCTCTTTGAATCTCAGGGCGGGCTAACTCAGCCGTCTACACCTTGCGGGTGGCAATTTAATCCGGAATTGGAGCAAGGCCTCTTCCACGAATGTGAAGAGCCTCGCCTACATCTGTTTGCCCCCGATGACACTGTGCAGTGTTGGTTCTTCTGTGCGTTTCCAAGATGGCTCTTGCTCAGAGACGCATTCCGCCTCGAGTGGTCTTTCTGCTGATACCGTTCCTGCCCCGAGTGCTCAAGAAGTTCAGAACAGATCTGGCCCAAGTCATCCAATTGGCTCTGGGTTGGCCACGGAAGGTGTGGTATCCAGAAGTCCTGCTCTTGAGCATCTGTCCTCCAATCAGGCTGCCCCTCTGTGAGGACCTGCTGTCGCAGCAACAGAGCAGGATTTTGCACCCGGGCCTTCACAATTTCCACTTTCATGCCTGGACATTGAGTGGCAACAGGTCAACACCTTTGACTTTCCTCCGAAGGTGGTGGATTTCATCTTGGCTGACTGGCATCCCTCAACGAAAACTGTAATTGGAAAAATGTGCGATTTGGTGCAGCACATGCCAGATTGACCCCCTTCCATGCCAAGTTATCTGACATTGTTTGTTGTGTCTCTTGCCCGGGAAGACTTTGGGCATGGTGAAGGCCATCTTTTGGCTATTTTCGGCCTTTTTGCGGTTGCCAGATCAACCCTACTTCTTTAAGTCACTGATTGTGGTGCGATTTCTGAAAGGACACCCCAATGAAACCTTAATCTGGTCCACACTTACTTGATGTGCACTTCTTTTGAGCCACTTTAAAGCTGCCTTTTACAGATCCTTACCATCAATACTGTGTTCCCTCTTGCCATCGTCTCAGCACAGCATGTAGTGCACTTCAGACTCTGTTAATCACCATACACCACCTTCTTCCCAGACAAGCTGGCTGTCCGGACTCGGTCTTTTTTTCTACCTAAAGTTGTGATGCTATTCCATGAAGGTCAAACCATTACCCTGCCAACGTTCTATGCTCTGCCTCTTCCCTCTAAGGAGGAGTAGAGACTCCATCACTTGGACCCCAAGACAGCACTGAGCTTCTACATAGATCGTGGTCGATCAGCTCTTTGTGGGGTTTGCTTGAGCAAAAAAAGTCATGGCTGACAGAAGAGAATCATTTCCAGCTGGATCGTGCTCTGCATTGAGATCTGCTGCTCATTGGCAAAAAATGCAGCCTTCGGAAGGACTGTGTTCACTCCAGCAGGACCAAAGATGCTACCACTGTTAGCGCACACAGACCCTGTCCAAGACATCTGCCAGGCGGTTATGTGGGCGTCCATCCATACGCTCACAAAGCACTATTTGCCTAGACAGTCTGGTTTGCCAAGAGTGGCATTTTGCTTGCTTGGTCCTGCAGGCCTTCTGGTTTGAGTCCATTTACAGGCCCGCTTCCATCCAGGTACTGTTTTGGTATCTATTCAAAAGGTGATGAATTTGCGGCTAAAATTCTCTATCAGAAGAATGAGTTACTTACCTTTGGTAACTCTTTCTTGTAGAGACTGTATCTAGCCACAGATTCCTCACTGACTCTTCAATCCTCCACCTTCTGTGATTATACTGTGTGTATTTGTAAAGTGCACTATCACCCGCAAGGGTATCCTGGCTCTGATCAGGTGTGTGCCTAGCTCTGCTTATGGCAGGTTGGTTAATTGAAAAGCCAGGCGCTCAGCTTCTTGTGGAATTCAAGTAGAAAGGAGGAGCCTCAATGTGGAGTGGGACTCTACTTATTATTAAGATTCCAAGCCTAGGAATCTTCACACTGTTAAGAATTCATTTTCTCTTGGGGCTCTGTGTCTGAGGGAGAGGACCGTCTTGAAAACAACTAACCTCAGCTCAGAGGTGGCACCCAAATGGGCTCCGCACATCATTTTCGGAGTGGAACGGCATCATTGCAGCTCTGCAAGGCTCCACCTGATGGCACGCCGAGGTACTGCTGAAACAATTCCAGATCCAGTCCGACGCCTGGGTAATATTGAAAAGGTGAGGAATATGGGGGTAGATAGTCTCCACCAAAAAGAACGTTAACAAAGGTAAGTTACTTGCTCTTGAGCACTAACCATAACTCCTATGACAAAATGACCATTTTGTTCATTTAATGCTCTCTTCTCTCAAAGAAATGCTTTCAGTTCTACAGCTCTGATTCCACCAACATGGAGCTTGGGTGTGTTTCACATTCTTGAATACAAAATTGTGAAGAAGCACCTGGATCCTTTATAGAGATGAGAGCATTATTCTTGCAACCCCATTCACCATCCAGACACAAGCCAATTGACTCAAACCCCACAACGATTGAACCACTACATTCTAAGAAAGGAATGCAGGTAAGAGAATATACCATAACCGAATCTGGGGATAAAACAAAGTGTGGGATATCTAGAAAAGGAAGATACCATACATCTTCCATCTTACAAAGGAAACTTAATGCAAGCTAAGAAAATTAAGGGTGAAAATAAAAGTGAGAAAAGGGTAGACAAGTCTGTAAACAGGAAATGCTTCAGCACAATAGATTCACTGAGTAATAAAGACAAATAATCATAAATCCAAACTAGGTCACACAGTATTCTAGATAACCAGGCCTTCTAAAAACCTTTTCCCATGCAGCTCCACCTGGAATCAATCCAACCAGACTCCCTAGCAGCTGTGATTCCTACAAGCCTCTCCCATTACTTGACACATAGTGAGCACATCCACTCCCCTCTACCATCTTACCCACCCTGGACACCCCCGTTGCTGTGCTATTGGACTACTTACTGTATATCACATTACTCTTGTATACAAAAGAGTATACTGCCTGCAGGTAGGAATATGACCATATATTGATTATAAAAATAACTTCTCTAGATTTCATGAAACATTTTCCTCTTTTAAACGTATGAGGACAGCTACGTGGTAAGAATTTCCTACTAAATGGGAGAGGTGTATCCTATTTAGAGTGTCTAGGCTACCCCTTTCTCTACTTGTAGAATCATTAAGAACAATAGAATGCTGCAAGTGGTAGAGTTTGTTAATTTGACCTATAGGGACACAAGGCGGCTTTTAATTAACAGATTTAAGAGGAAACCATTATACCCACATTATTAAATCTATATAAAAAAAGGCATAAAAATAGTATCACAAAAATGGAAAATAGACACATATATTATGAAATAATATTTAAAGGTGCTTGCTGCTCCAGTGCACAGAGTGATAATAGTGAAAATGAGTGAGTGGTAAGCAGAGGTATTGGCTCATTATGTAAAATTACGATCATATACTGCTAATTAGGCAGGGAAATCATTCAGTGGCCAGTTCCTCCTTTCACCAACAGTGTTTCGATACGCAGACAATCTGGGATCATCATCTGGATAGAACAGTAAGCAGAGTCAGAATCACAAAAAACGGCAAGCAGGCAGCCAACCATCGGGGTTACTAACTGAAATGGTATCTTTATTTATTTGTGAGTTTACAATGGGCAGGATACAAGGTTCAAAAAATGATTGCAATCCGGGTAGGATTTAAGAAGACTAAACTGTAATGGTAAGGAGGGATGATTTCAGAGGGGATTCGCTATTCCCTGTGAGAAAAGGTGTGGAAACCCACCAGTGCTGCCAAACTGCATGGAAAGCTAGGCTGCTAATGGCTGAAGCTCGGTAAACCAGGTCCCAGGCACACCAAGCCTCTAGAGGGGACAGATCACCCGTCTGGACCCCGCTGCAGGTTAGTTTCTTGGACTGCTCCTGTTGTGTTGTACCTTAATTATAGAAGCAGCAAAAATGCTTCAATCGCTCCTGATAAATACCTACCGTCTGCAGTAGCGTGTTTTGATTGATATAACATATGAATGTTTTCTGCCAACTATCAAATGTCTTTGAATTTGTCTTATGGCCACTGCCATGTGCCAAAGAATATATAAAAGCTGTAACAAACAGATTGAGTTCTAGACAGTAACCTCTGCATGTGAAGCTTTTTTTAAATGTTAAACAATTGTTCTCTTGACAGGCTCGCGGAAAGAAAAGGCAGATTGGCTGGTTCCCTGCTAACTATGTGAAACTTTTAAGCCCTGGTACTAACAAAAGTACGCCAACTGAGCCACCAAAACCAACAACACTACCTTCAAGTATGTAAAAGGAACCCAAGAGAAAAGCATGCTACATTAAATGTTGCAGCACTTACCCACGTGTGCATGCATTTGGCACAGATTCCTTCTTTGATATAAAAAGTGTGGGATATAACTGGTTGTCGATGTAATTGTCTTTTATTCAGAAGATTAATAGGGTAAGCTATGTCGGGTATGTCTTGAACTCTCCAGGTGCATGATCAAAGTTGTACAACCGCACCCTTGCACATTTTATTGATCCATTCTCTTCCTTAATAAAAATCTCACATTTCATCAACACCTCTCCTCCCATTTCAGACTTTAGACGCGAGTGATGATATTGCAACTTGCCTTTAAACTTTCTGGTGGCCCAACTGTGGCTACGGTCATCGAGGTGCTTCTTTGAAGGCAGAAGAGCTTTGCTTTGGCACTGTTTAGCTGGATGTAGAGTTGTGGGCATACATGCATTAGGGATGCCTCACTGACCTGACCTCATGTAATTTTAAAATAAAGGTAGACAACCAGAGCTGGATTGGTACCCAAAATCAGCCCTGACGAAAATGTTCAAACTAGCACCGGTCCCCTTCCACTCCTTTCTTTATCTTGACATCCATCCATTCTGAGTTTCTCCTTCTCCCTTCTATCTCTTCTCTCTATGATCTTTCCATCCTTTCTTTCCTACCACTTGCTCTCGCTTCTCACTCTCTGCTTTTGCCCCTGTTTTGCTCGCTGCCATTAAGGTGGGGAGCTGAAAAGTAACGGAGGCCGTGGGCTTTCAAAAACCTGCCTCCAAAAGCCCAAACCTCCACATTCCCGGGGGAAATCGGATGAGATAATGAATGACTAGTCTGACCCTGTAGCAGAGCAGCTGATAACTTCTGCAAGGTCCCCTCTTGTTCCTTAGAAGGGAGGCTTAGGGGGCTGTAGGAACCACTCAATGGTGCGAGCCAGCTGTTATATTTTAAGAGAATTCTGGCCCTCCCCGCACCTCCACCCCCCCCAACAGCCTATCCCATGGCATGATTTTTCTGATGGATACATCTGCCTGTGGATTCCTCACCTTTTGATTTACCCCTTGTGCAGCATTCCACAGAAACTTTTTACACAGCTCTCCCACGTCGACAAGGACGTCACAATGGCACGGCTCAGCTTGCGACTCCGCGTGACGTCATCGGAGCCATAAGAAGACCTCGTCGGCGTGCTGACGTCAGTTCCCTTATTTCCGCGCCGTAGACGCGTAATGGTTTTTCTAGGACTCTCCATTTCTTTGTGGTTTAACATTGTTGCAGGTGTCTTTATTTGTAGAAGTGCGATGGCTGCTCAAAAAAAGTCTGGTTTTAAACCTTGTAGGGAATGTGGGGGAATATGTCCATCACAGATCCCCCACAATGATTGCCTTTGGTGCTTGTCATCTGACCACAACGTCGAGGGATGCTCTTCGTGATACCGTATGAACCCGAAGGCCCTCAAGGAGAGGGAAGCAAAACTGTTCATGGCCCGGGCGAAGAAGCAGAAGAGGGGTCGGAAAAGGACGAAGTCGCCGATTCCACACACCTCGAAGTCGTCGAAACATAAGAAGAAGCGGCGTCATGGTTCCAAGCCACTCTTTTAAAGACAAGTCGTTGAAGTCGGGGTCCCCACCCCTACGACGTCATAGGAAGGATGCCATCTCGCCTTCCCCTTCACCGCAGGTGACTACTGTGCATTCTCCGCCTCTGAGGGACTCTCCAGCGCCCAGGGAAGCGACTCCTTCGCCTCAGAACACTCCGCTCCCGGATCCGTACCCACCTTTTCCGGCTACAGGTATAGATCCTTTGCATTTTTTAAATTCAATGTATGGCATGTTTGCCAGGGCGGTTAACCCATCCAGTGCTCCTGGTGGCCCCGTGGGACCGCTTTCCTTCAACATGGGTGTACCCCCATTATTATGCCCAGGCACCCTTTATGCCTTCCAAGCCAATGACTCCGACTTGGCCTCTCCCAATGCCGATCCCGTCCCAGGAGGGAAGGATGGACTATTCTTTGGCGCCGTCCGGCTCCGGTCCGGTGCCATATCAACTTCGTGCGGCGCCTCCAGCCGTCCCTGAAGGGGCTCCATCGACGCCAGCTCCGAAGTCACCGGCATCGCTTCTGGCGTCGCCGATACCAAAGATATGATCAAGAAGGGAGGCACAGAGGCTTCTGGAAGAGGAGGAGTTACAGGAGCAACCGGAAGAAGTGGAGGAAGGGGAGATACTGCATCCCATGCATGATTTTGAAGGGCTTCAGGAAGCTAGTGGGCTGGATACATCACCAGAGTGGGAACTCTCTTCTACCAAAGCTCTTCCTTCTCAGGAGGTTTCTTCCTACCATTCTGTTATAAGGAAGGCTGCTGACCTGTATTTACAGTTGCCCACTGCAGAGGTCAAATCAACATTCTGACGGAGGTTCTTCACTCCCCTTCATCAGTGATGGAACCTTTGCTTACGTTCAATGAGGCTTTGACGGAACCCATTCTGGAAGTATGGCAAAAGCCTATGTCTGTCCCAGCTGTATCCAGAACGGTGGCAAGGCGATACAAAATTGCGCCTGGGGATCCAGCGCTTTTATAAACGCACCCTTCACCCGAGAGCTTGGTGGTTCAAGCTTCATGTTCCTGGAAACAGTCTTCATTTTCCTTTCTGTCCACTCCGGGGGATAGGGACTAAAAAAAACAGGAACAGTCGGCTAAAAAGGTATTTTCATTAGCCAGTATGGCTTTAAAGTCGACTAATGCTACGTGCCTGCTGGGACGCTACAATCTTGCGTTGATGGACTCTGCTAAGGATGTGATTCCTAATCTGCCAGAGGATGTCCAGGGCCACTTCGCGGAGGTGCTGTTGGACACTCAAGCTGCGGCCCGTCCAGTGGCGTAACGAAACTTGAGGGGGCCCCCCTGCAAAGTACATGGAGGGGGGCCCCCCATTCTCCGCGTCAGTCAAAGCTCTCAGGCCAGCGACCCGCCATACTGCAGGGGCTCACCCCAGCCATATAAAAAGGATTCTGGTTCCTCCATTGGTCACATCCGCCCTTTCATCGGGCGATTTACATACTTCAGTAAATACTGCTGCTGCGCCCTCCAGCAAAGTTACATAACACTGCCTCCAGCCGGCCCACCAAACACATCCTCCTACTTGATGACCCACCTTCAAGCGAAGCCCGCTCAGTTGACCACCTCCAAACACAGACCACTGCCTTCGTGAATGCTACTAAAGCATCCATTAACTCTACTCTCACCCCTGCGAAAACCGCAGTTATGCTTTTCCGCCCGCCTTTAAAACCACCTCTCGGATGTCACTGTGAACCTGTGACTGCCGCCCACTGCTCCCCTGTCCACCACAGACAAAGACTGATTGGCGGTCCCCATCTAACCACTACCTACCAGTAAAGACAGAGCCTTTCAGCTGCTGCCCTCCCCAATGCCACTGTAGTAGTTTAAAACATGTTAAACAATCTCTTCAACTGACCACCCCAAAACAGTTCTTCCTGCTAGCCTCTACGGCACCAAAGCCGTTCCTGCTACTTTTCATCCTCTGCATGATGCACACAATAATATTAAACGTACAAAGGGCCCGATTTTTGTTTCCTCACGCCAACATTAATTTACACTATGTACCCCACTAAACCATACCTCCTGTCAAAGGCAAACCTGATCCCATGTGTAGCACCAGTCAGCAAGTACCCCAAGGACAAACACCAGAGAGAATGCGCGATTCATGTAATTAAACCTACAGTGACAACGTAGCATTTCCCCACCCACTGTCAGCCCAGCGAAGTCTGCAACTGCACAGTAGCCATCCATGCCGGCAACATCTAAAGCGCATTTCCACTTCCTTTCATTGGCAGCTCCTGATACATATACCTATGACTTCTGGGCGGCATCTACCACAGACCACAGCATTCTTTGTCTCCCTAAGACTAACCGAATGCTGTTGGTGAACGCTTCTCTTCCCCCTTCCTTACTAATAACTAATGGAGGATAACAAAAAAAATATATAGTATTTTCTTATGCAAATAGCGTATCAAGCACTTGCTGCCCGCAGTCCTCACCAGATCCACACGTATCAATATTCTGCTATCGCACCATCCTGTCAACGCTATTATTATCTGGAGATGTTTTTTATCCCTTCCGTGAACTGGGAAAAGCAATACCTTGCACGAAAACAAGTCCCTTTAAAACTTTTGCTACTTATACAGGCTCGCAAAGCACTTACTTGTTTTACTAACTGTCGTTTTAAAGCAAACAGGTAACTCATTCTAGGATTGGAATTACGGCTTAGAAGTGTGGAAGTTAATACTGAGACGTAGGATGATTTTTGCTTGTCTGCCAGACACTCGTTCTTCCCTGCATGCGCACACAATGCAACAATACAATTTAGCTTAACAAATTGTTCAGAAATGTACCGGAAGGTAAAGAAACAGCCCATATTATTTTTACAAAGAAAAATGGACAAACGTCCACTTTATACCCCATGACATAAAAGCCTTAGCGTGCACAGCTTGTCCAAATCCACGCCACCTAATTCAGCCCTGCCAAGTACCACGCATCTGGCGTTAGACTAACACATTTCAGTGTGGTGATCTGCATCACCGCACTGAAATGCAAAATCACGCATAACAGGCATTGCGCCTCCTCGGGTACCAGTGCTGCTAATCAATGCTGGTGTAGTATTATTTCCTTGTGGCCGCCGTCTGTTTTCTGGTGCTTCCCCTGTCTCCTAAACGCGATGCGGTAAATTTCGTTATGCAGTACAGCTGCCTGTGTGGTAGTCCTGTAATGAATGTCCGTTTTCTATGCCCACAACATTTTGCCGTGTTTCCGTAGTGTGTCCATAAAGTTAGGTCTCGCGAGGATTTGTTGCAGGCGCACGCGCGCCATGCACCGCAGCCCTACGATGTTAGCCGCTTCAAGTGCGACATTTGCAAGGACTGGTTCCTGACGGGAGCTAGGGGCTTGAGAAGGGCACCAGAGCTCTGTAGTGGGTGATGTTGTGACCCAGGATAACCTCCGCCTCCCTGCGGGGAGCGATGTGCAAAAACGGCCGCTCTGCATGGAGGAGCCGGGATCTAAGATTCCAACACGATGACACCACAGTGCCCAATTTCATTGCTGTTTTGATGGTGGGGGGAACGGAAATAACGATGAGTAAGTATTAAAGGAATAACATGCGGGAGTCTGTTTCCAGGCTGATTCCTACTTGTTTTCTTCGAAACTTTCACATGGCGGTAAAAGCTACTTTCAGCAGCAGACATACTGGAATGAAAAACAAAAACGTTAATTGTGAAGGTCCCGTAACTCCTGTGACCTAGGTGTATTGGTAACTCTTACCTGTGTCAGAGCGTTGATTTCTTCAGATGCAAGATAGATATATAGCTGCACTGATTAGAGGTGTTAAGTTGAGAAATTGCTAAATGCGTGACAATGGTTTCCGAAAGCGTTACTGTACCCAGGTGACATTGTATTGATACCGCACAATACACTCTCGGAGTGCATAGACATAACCTCCCCTCCCCGCCATGAATTATTGCTCCTCAGAGGGTCAGCGCCTCCAGTCATCTCTCGTAGTTCCACCTGTTACTGTGGTCAGTCACCTCGCAGTCATCCAACGCCTGTTGGCCCTCCTGCGGTCCTCAATGCTCCTCTTTTGACTAAAGTCCATCGAGAGGCATGCTCCAACAGTCTACTATATTGCCTCATCCAGCCTCTCAAGTTCGGGCCTCTGTCTGCTGGTCGCAGGCCCGTGAGGCCCAATTTACACACACACAGAAGAGGCCTCAGGCACCCCTCCGTCCAGCAGGAGTTGTATTAATGCACCTACAGACCTTGCTCTGCAGACGAGCTGATTGCGCCGAGGATCTGAAAGAGACACGTTAGTGACAGATTCCTTACCTTAGAATATCCCCAGGCGTCAGGCTGGATCCGGAAAGTTTTTGCGTAGCAGTACCCTTGCGCGTCGGTAGGCGGCGTCGTGCGGCTCCGCGTCCGTCGCCGGCGTCGTGATCGCCGGGATGACGTCGCAGGCAGTACTTAGACGCCGCCCCTGCGCGCTGACGTCAGTTCTTCTTTTCCGCGCCAGCAAGCGCAGATCCGGGAAGAGCAGTGCCCTAGTCATTTTTTGACTAACTTTTTTGGTGAATTTTTTCACTGTTTCTTCGAATCGACTTCAAGGTGTCGTAGGGATGCCCGGCTTTAAACGTTGCGGCGCCTGTGCTCGGATGATGTCCATCACAGACCCGCATCGGGAGTGTCTCTTCTGCCTCGGCCGAGGCCACGACACGGAGTCGTGTTCCGACTGCCGGGCCCTCAACCCGAAAGCTTTGCGAGAGCGGTCTCGAAAGCTCCTCGAGGCCCGGCATTCGGCTCCGCGCCACACCAAGCCCCGGTCGCGTGAGAGGTCGAGGGGTCGGTCGCGGAGTCCTCACCGGTCGTCGGCATCGAAGTCTTCGTCGTCCGGTAAGTCCAAGCATAAAAAGTCCAAAAGCATCGTCGCTCTAGGACTTCGCCTCGCCGGTCTCGCGACTCGGCTGAGGCCCCTCCCGGCACCGTCCCAGCGGCCCCGGACATGCCTGTGGAGTCGCCCCCGCAATACCCGTCCTTCCCGGGTTCGGGGGCGGATCCGGGCCAAATACAGGAATTCCTGTCGGCCATGGCCCGCCTCTTCGGGCCTCAAAGTCCCTCCGGTGCGCCTTCGGGCCCCGCGGGCCCTGATGGGGTTGCCCCGGAGTCGCCGACGGCTCCGGCCCCGGCATCGCCCGTGCCTCCAGCCTCGATCCCGGCTCTGGCCTCGATCCCGGCTCCGCAACCCCCATCGACGCCGGTCGACCTAACGACGCCGATGTCTCCGGTGCCGTTTTCGACGCCGCCTGGGGCTCCGGGCGGCGTCGTCCCCCAGTTCCTTCCGGCTCCGGACATGGACCCGGACCGACGTCGCTCGACGCCGGTTCCGGCGCCGATGAGACCTTGGGTCCCAAATGTCCCTCCTCCTCCTTATTTTGAACCAGAGGAGGACCAGGAGGACTGGGAGGGGTCTGATGACCCTCTGGCACAACAGTGTCAGTACGATGAGGACTGGACAGAGGATCTAGGGGATGCCAGTGGTCTAGATACTTCCCCTGACACTGGCATGCTGTCTCCTCCCGTGGCTACGGAGGAGGGAGCCAATTTTGCAACGGTGTTGCGTAGGGCGGCTGGAGCCTTACATCTCCAACTCCCTACTGTGGCGGTCAAGACTAATCTCTTGACAGAGGTGCTTCAGCCGGCAGCCTCCTCTACGGAGACTGTGCTGCCGTTTAACGATGCCCTCACTGACGTTCTTTTGGGCGCCTGGTCCAAGCCCAACACAGGGGCTCCTGTGGATAGGAACGTGTCCCGACGCCATCGCCCAGCTCCGGGCGACCCCTATTTCTCTCTGTCCACCCCACTCCTGAGAGCTTGGTTGTCCAAGCCTCCGCTTCCCAAACCGCCTTTCCTACCGCCCCTCCGGATAGGGAATCCAAACGCCTGGATCAATTTGGGAAGAAGGGTTTTTCTTCCTCCAGTGCTGGCTTGCGGTCCATCAACACCGCTTGTCTTTTGGGCCGATATACCCACTCCTTGTGGGATTCGGTGGCGTCTGTTTTGCCCCAGTGTTCTGAGGAGGTCCAGACACTGCTTTCCCGCGCCATTGCGGAAGGAAGGGATGCAGCCAAATACACAATACGATGTGGCCTTGATACCGCCGACTCGCTGGGCAGGTCTATTGCAACGACGGTGGCGCTGCATCGCCACGCCTGGCTGAGAACCACTGGTTTTTCAGGGGATGTCCAGAATACTCTCATGGACATGCCCTTTGATGGAGTCGGTCTTTTTGGGTCCAAAGCAGACCATGCGTTGGAGCGCTTTAAGGACTCACGGGCTACTGCCAAGTCCCTGGGCCTTTCTGCTACACGCCCTCCGCTAACTTCTGCTTTTCGCCCCTATCGTGGCCATGGAAGGGGCGCCCAGTCACGTCAGCAGCCCAGCCACCGGCCCGCGCAGCAGGTGTCTTCGCGTGGCCGAGGACGTGGATACCGCCGTGGCGGTTCGGGCAACCAGCGTCAGGCCACCACCTCCGACCCGTCCGGGGCCTCCAAGCCCTCCTAGTCCCTCCTTTCAGGTGCACAGCATGCCAGTAGGGGGCAGGGTCCGCCATCACCTTCACCACTGGCGTCCCATCACCTCGGACAGGTGGGTCTTGGACATTGTCCGAAGGGGCTACTCCCTCCCCTTCGAGACCACCCCCCCAGCCATGGCACCTCAATTCCACCGCATGTCAGGGGATCACTTGGTACTTCTGCAGAAGGAAGTCACGGCCCTCTTGGCCAAGAGGGCCATCGAGCATGTTCCGACCCCAGAAGTAGGGCGTGGTTGCTACTCCCACTACTTTCTGGTGCCCAAAAGGACAAGGAGGACATGCGTCCTATCTTGGACCTCCGGAACGTCAATCGCTTCCTCCGGAAGGAGAAGTTCAAGATGCTCACCCTAGCTCAGGTCTTGACTGCCCTCAACCCTGGAGACTGGTTGGTAGCGTTGGACTTGCAGGACGCCTATTTCCACATCCCCGACCTGCCGGCCCACCGGCGTTACCTTCGGTTCACGGTAGGCCTCGAGCATTTTCAGTTCACCGTGCTCCCCTTTGGCCTTACCAGTGCCCCTCGGGTGTTCACGAAAGCGATGGCGGTGGTCGCAGCTCATCTGCGCCGGGCAGGGGTTTCAGTCTTCCCCTACCTCGACGACTGGCTGCTGAAGGCGGGCTCGTCCCAGGCAGTCGTCTCCCACCTCCAGACTACGGCCGAACTCCTGCACTCGCTGGGGTTCTCCATCAATGTGCCGAAGTCGCATCTGATTCCTTCTCCACAGCTCCTTTTCATCGGAGCAGTTCTGGACACGACGCAGTTTCGGGCCTATCCTCCCGAACGGCGAGTCCGGGATATTCAGGCTATGATTCCGATCTTTCAGCCTTTATCTTGGGTTTCGGTACGGATGACCCTGAGGCTGCTGGGCCTCATGGCCTCCTGCATCCTGCTGGTCCATCATGCCAGATGGCATATGCGGGCTCTGCAGTGGGACCTGAAGTTCCAGTGGGCGCAGCACCAGGGCAACCTGTCCGATCACGTCCAGATCTCGGAGGGGACTGCAAAACAGTTGCAGTGGTGGCTCTCGAACCGGCAATGGGTCATGGGCAGATCCTCTCCCTTCCCCAGCCAGAGCACACAGTTGTGACGGACGCGTCCCTTCTGGGATGGGGCGGTCACATGGGAGAGGCGGAGATCAGAGGCCTCTGGTCTCCGGCGGAGTCCCGGCTCCATATCAACCTTCTGGAGCTCCGGGCGATCCGACTTGCACTCAAGGCATTCCTTCCCTCTGTCAAAGGGAAGGTAGTGCAGGTGTTCACAGACAACACAACCGCCATGTGGTACTGCAACAAACAAGGCGGGGTGGGGTCTTGGACCCTTTGTCAGGAGGCTCTGCGCCTCTGGACATGGCTGGAACATCAGGGCATGTTCCTGATGGTTCAACACCTGGCAGGTTCCCTGAACGCCAGGGCGGACGAACTCAGCCGCAGGTGCATGATGGATCACGAATGGCGTCTTCACTCGGAAGTGGTGCAAGGACTCTTTCTACAGTGGGGAGAGCCTTGGTTAGATCTATTCGCCACCGAAGAGAACGCGCAATGTCATCAGTTCTGCGCGTTGGAATTTCCAAGGCGGCACTCGCTCGGCGACGCTTTCGTCGCGAGTGGAGTTGCGGTCTGTTGTACGCCTTTCCGCCTATACCACTTCTACCCAGAGTGTTGAAGAAGATTCGGCACGACCGGGCCCAAGTCATTCTTGTGGCTCCGGACTGGGCTCGAAGAGTTTGGTATCCCGAGCTACTCAATATGAGCGTAGATCCCCCGATCCGTCTGCCTCTTCGGGAGGATCTTCTGTCGCAGCAGCAGGGGACGGTCCTCCACCCGAACCTGTCCAGTCTACACCTGCTTGCGTGGAGATTGAGCGGCGGCAGTTGATTCCTTTCGACTTGCCTCCCGAAGTTTGTGATGTGATTCTGGCAGCCAGGCGTCCCTCCACTAAGGTGGTATACGCCTTCAGGTGGAACAAATTTGTGGCATGGTGCACAGCAAAGGCTGTGGATCCCCTTTCTGCCCCTCTTTCTGAGGTCCTTCTGTTCCTTCTCTCTCTGGCCCAACAGGGTTCTGCCCTGGGTACCATCAAGGGTTATCTTTGTGCTATCTCGGCCTTCCTCAGGCTCCCTGATCAGCCCTCCCTTTTCAAGTCCCCTGTTGTTAACAGGTTCTTAAAAGGCATTACTCACCTCTTCCCTCCTGTTCCGTTTGTGATGCCTCAGTGGGACTTGAACTTGGTTCTTACCTTTTAATGTGCGCTCCCTTTGAGCCTCTACATAACTGTCCTCTTCGTCTTCTCACTCTGAAGACAGCCTTTCTGGTGGCCAACACCTCCGCTCGGCGGGTGAGTGAGCTCCAGGCTCTATCTTGCAAACCTCCCTTTCTGTCTGTTCATCCAGACAAGGTTGTTCTTCGGACGCGTCCGTCCTTCTTGCCAAAGGTGGTTACTGCTTTCCACATTGGGCAGACCATCACTTTGCCCACCTTCTTTCCGCCTCCGCATCCTTCCAGAGAGGAAGAGAGGCTCCACCGTCTGGACCCAAAACGTGCGCTCTCCTTCTATATCAACCGCACAAAACACTTCCGGGTGGATGACCAGCTCTTTGTTGGCTACGTGGGCGCCAAAAAAGGTCGGGCGGTGCACAAGAGGACCATCTCCCGCTGGTTACCTTGTGCATCAAGACCTGCTATTCTTTGGCTAAGAAGGAGCCTCCTGTTGGGCTGCGTGCCCATTCCACCAGGGCAACGGCTGCTACCACGGCCTTAGGCCGCGGTGTTACGCTGCCAGTTATCTGTCAGGCAGCTACGTGGGCCTCGCTGCACACGTTTACAAAGCATTACTGCCTTGACAGTCAGGTCCGGAGGGACGGCTTCTTTGGCCGTTCTGTCCTCCAGGACTTCCTTGTCTGATCTTTGTTCGCAGACCCACCACCGGGGTTGGTATTGCTGGGGTATCTATTCTAAGGTAAGGAATCTGTCACTAACGTGTCTCTTTCAGATGCACAAGTTACTAACTTGTGTAACGATATATCTGTAAGAGACAGTAGTTAGTGACAGATTCCTACCGCCCACCCATCCTCCCCGTTCTGCGAACTGATTTCTAGGGTTAAGGACATCCCTTTCAGGGCCCTAGTATTTTTCAGACACCTATGTCAGCTTCTTGCATGGCTCTGCTTTCCTGGCGCGGAAAGTCGTGTACAGAACTGACGTCAGCGCGCAGGGGCGGCGTCTAAGTACTGCCCGCGACGTCATCCCGGCGATCACGACGCCGACGACGGACGCGGAGCCGCACGACGCCGCCTACCGACGCGCAAGGGTACTGCTACGCAAAAACTTTCCGGATCCAGCCTGACGCCTGGGGATATTCTAAGGTAAGGAATCTGTCACTAACTACGGTCTCTTACAGATATATCGTTACACAAGTTAGTAACTTGTGCGTCTAGGTGCCTACCGTGGCGCAGGGAGCTGTGGCCTAACTCTAGTCTGGGAGCATCAGAGGCACCACTGCACATACTGCTTCAGGCTTGGATCTCCCCTCCTCTCACACTCTTGGCTAAATGAACGAAACACTTCAGCCCAGGGATGTCTAGACCACATAGTCCTAAAACATGTTAGATCCCAGTTCCCACCCACCTCAGACAGAAGATCACTGAGGAGGCACTAGAGGGTAGGTCACTGGGTCTTAGCATCCCAGACACGGACTGATTACTCATAGATGAAAGCAGCTCTTTTTGGAAGGTTTAATCTGACCACAGATTAGCATTAAAAAAAAACTTTGCAGCATTTCTACGCAGAGTAACCAGACATTATGGGAGGCCTGATTGGACCTTGAATGAACTCCCACTTTTAAAGTGCTGGAGTAAGTGTAACCTGGCGCAGGCAAACCTCTGATTTCTGCAGAGAACATCCTATGTATTTATTTTGTAGAGTTACATTAACATGTAGGTGATGGAAAACTGCTTGGCGCATGCAAATTTGCAAAGACACCTGGCAGGCTGGTCACCATGAGGGTGCAGAGGAATACACCTCAATTAGAGCACATTTTCACACTGATTTACTCATAGATGCCATGGTTTCAGATTGGTAAGTGCGACGTTTTCATAATTTAACTGTAATAATGGGTGACATTCACGCAGTCTGACTCTGCTCAGTTTTCAGTAGCCTGCTGTTAGCGCACTTTAGTTCAGTAACTTTCTTAGAGTTTCTAGTTGCTCAAATGGGTGTAATTTCTGATATTTATATGTTTCCCTCCTCTTCATTGCTTGATTTTGCTCACGAGAAAGTGTCACTCATGGTCGTCGAAATGTCACATCTTAATTACACTAAAATTATGAAAATGTCTCACATAGCAATCTGAAACCTTGGCAGCTATGCTAATTCTACCACACACAGGACATTTGAACATCTCATAATTCCATGCCACACAATTCAACTATAAATAATTTAACCCTACAACATTCCATACCACATAATTACAATCCTAAAAATTAAAAACACATATTTCCACTTCACTCCATACCACATAATTCCACATCACATAATAACATTCCACACAACTTAACACCACTCCAAAACACATAATTACCCTCCACAAAATACAACTCTGCAACATGCTGCATAATTCCACTTCGCACAATTATACACCACACCATGCCACATAATTCCACACGTCACACAATTCCACAATTCATCCCCACACAATTCATCACACAACATAATTACACTCCACATAATACCACTCAGCACCACATAATTTACCTCCACATAATTATGCTCTACTCCATATTGCATAAATACACTCCACATAAATCCAGTCTATGCCACGTAGCAACATTCCACATAACTACACTTCACACCATGCCTCATACTACCACTCAACACAATTTTCACTCAACAGCGCACACTTCCACGTCACACAAATTCAACTCTACACATTTCCATTCCACACCACATAATTCAACAACAAACTACATAATTCAAACCAACAACACAATTAGCCAACACACCACATACATCCAATCTACACCACAAAATTCCACATCATGCTACAATATTTAACAGCACACCATATAAGTAAACTCCACTACATACCTCTCCACAACACAAAATACCATTCCAGATAATCTCACTCCAAGACACACAATCCCACTCCATGACACACAGTCCCACTCCACATAATTCCAGTACACTCAATACCACACAATTACTATCCACATAATTACACTGCACACCATGCCACATTATTTCACTACACAGATCCAATCCACACAACACAATTCCACAACTAACAATTTCAATCCAAACCATATATGACTTGCATATATGCAAATGCATATATTGCAAAACCATATATTGCAAATGCTTGTTTACCTTCCAATGCTTCCCAGCAGATCCTGTTCCTGGAACTGCAATCCTTCTCCTGCCCCTGTCAGCTCTGTGCTGCCTCGTCCTTTCTCAGAGACTGTGCCCTGTGGTAAATGCTCTCTCTGGGGCCCCCATCCTTTTTCCAGGCCTGGCTCTGATTGAAGAGAAACAATGTAACTTGTTACTTTGTTTCTCTTCAGTCCTGGGTCAGCGCGAGGAGCTCAGAGCAGGCTGCACACTGCAGCTGCTTAAGAGCAAACCTCTCAACCGAAGAGCTGAGGGGGTCCCCTTCACCTACTGAAGACTGGGGGGGGCTTGTTACGCCCCTGGGCCCGTCAGGTTATTCAGTCCGGACTTGACACTGCTGACTCCGTTGCTAGGGTGATGGGCTCAACTGTGGCAACTGCGGCACGCCTGGTTGAGGGGGGGATCAGGTTTCTCTCTAGATGTTCAGTCCAAACTGTTGGATCTTCCGTTTGATGGCTCTAGACTCTTTGGGACCAAGGCGGACTCAGCGCTACAGCATTTTAAAGATATTTGCGCTACTGCTAGATCTCTAGGTTTGCAATCTCAGCCTGGGGGTTTTGGATACCGAAGATTTCCGGGCTTTGAAAAGACTGCTCCATTTCAGGCCTGTCAGCAGCAACAGATTCCACTGTATAGAATATACAGAGGGAAGGTAAGAGGTTGTCTGCAAGGATCTGCTTGCCAACAAGTCTCCTCCTCCTCTCCTGTTCCCCCGACTGGCTCCACAGGGAAACAGCTCTAGATTCCCTATCTTAGAGCATGTTGGACCCGTGGGAGGTAGGGTGTCCCCTTTTCTACAAAATATGAAATCTGTTACATCAGATCTTTGGGTTTTGAATCTTGTCAAAAATGGGTACGCCCTTCCTTTCCGGGAGTATCCCCCTCCTTTTCCCCCCTCGCCAGGGCTGCTGTTCGGAGGACCATCTGTTGCTCCTGCAACAAGAGCATCTGTCCTTGCTACAGAAAGGTGTGATAGAGGTTGTTCCAGAGCAGGAAAGGGGTCAGGGATGCTACTCCTGGTATTTCCTGATCCCCAAAAAGGAACGGCGATTGAGACCGATCCTAGACCTCAGGGTCTTGAATTTTTACCTCAAACAGGCGAAATTCAAGATGTTGACCCTGGCTCAGGTTCTACTGGCGCTGCAGCAGGAAGACTGGATGGTGTCGATCGATTTACAGGATGCGTACTTGCACATTCCCATCCTGAAGTTGCATCGGAAGTATCTCTGTTTTAAGGGGGGGGTCTCAACACTGTCAGTTTGCAGTCCTCCTGTTTGGTCTTGCATCCGCACCACGGGTCTTCAGAAAGGTGATGGCGGTGGTAGCAGAACATCTCAGAAGGTGGGGGATTCCTGTTTTCCCCTATCTGGACGATTGGATGCTGAAGGCAAAGTCGTCAGAGATGGTGTTGCATCATCTGCAGGTAAAAACACGGCTGTTCAACTTGGGTTTTTCAATAAATGTACCCAAATCTCACCTGGTGCCCTCTCAGCGCAACCTGTTCATAGGGGCAGTACTGGACACTACTGTGAGTCATGCTTTCCCGTCTCCTCGGAGGATTCTAGACATCCAAGCTATGATTCCAATGTTTCAAGTTGGAGGCGCTGTTCCAGTCCTGAAGGTTCTGCGCCTGCTCGGTCTGTTCGCTTCCTGCATTCTGTTGGTCAACATGCACGCTGGCACATGAGGGCACTCCAGTGGTGCCTTCGCAGGCAGTGGTTTCAACACAACGGAGATCTCAGGGAGGTGGTCAGAATCTCCAGAGACACTGCAGCAGAGCTGTTATGGTGTAGTGTTCCAGACAACCTGCCTCAAGGGAAGCTGGACCATCAGATTTGTGTGATTGCAAATCATCTGGCCGGGGTGCTGAATGTGCGTGCGGACAGTCTGTCTGCAGTACTTGGCCGATCACGAGTGGCGTCTTCATCCGGAGGTGGCCCATCACATTTTCAGAATGTGGGGGTTTCCTCGGTTGGACCTGTTTGCAACTCACAAGAACGCGCACTGCCCATCGTTCTGCAGTCTCCAGTATCTGATGCGGGGAGCGTTGGGGGACGCGTTTCAATTCGATTGGGGCTCACAGCTTCTTAATGCGTTCCGTCAGTGAAATTGCTCTCCCACCCTCGCAGCTCCACCATTAAGTGAGGCCTGCCCCTGCCCCTGCACTCTTGAGTGTTGGTGATCGAGGCCCTCCTCCACCCCGCAGGTTTCCCTGCGCCTCATCCCTGGTGGTCCAGTGGACCTCTGTCTCCTTCCTCTCACTCTGCTCTTTCACTCGTTTTTCTCCCCTTTTTATCTTTCACCTTTCTGCACTTTTCTGCATCTCTGCTCTTTTGTGCCTTATTTCTGCTCATTTTCCCTTTCTCTCGCTCTGCTCTTTCACTCGTTTTTCTACCCTCTTTTATCTTTCACCTTTCTGCACTTTTCTGCATCTCTGCTCTTTTGTGCCTTATTTCTGCTTATTTTCCCTTTTTTCTTTATCCCTTATTTCCTCCCTTTACCTTTCCCCACTGCTGCTGCCCCCGCGGCCCCTCACCCCCCAGCGCGACCGGCCCAATCCAGCTCCCCTCCCCGCTCCCAGCTGTCCAGCCCTCCTCGACCCCTACTTAATGGCGGCCACTGCGCGGACGCTGCGTGGCCGCGGGCAGCGGCGCGCCGCTGGTGCACCGAAGGCGCGTCAAAGGCAAGCCCGTCTGCGACCCGTCCGCGACCAGCGCCAGGAACCCTGGACCTCCGCCCGCCAACGCTACGACCCAGCAGCACTCCACGCACTCAACCCAGGCCGCAACAACAACTGCAAGCTAGCATCACCAGCCGACACCTACGGACCCTTCAGCTGTCACCGCTGCCGGCACACCTGCACCACCGCCAAGAACACGGATCCAGCACAACCCGCCCACAAGAACACAACCGAATAGACCCTGCAATGCATCCTCCTCAACGTCCGATCCCTCCACCAACACGCTACAGAAATCTGGGACCTCCTCGACAGCACCACCCAGGACGTAGCGTTCTTCACCGAAACCTGGACCAACACCACCTCGGGACCGGACATCGCCATCGCCATCCCCATAGGATACAAGATCTCCAGGAAGGACCGCCCCACCCGCCCAGGAGGAGGAATCGCCATCGTCCACAAATCCAGCCTCCGCCTGAGCACACTCCCCGACGAGCCCACAGAACTGATGGAACACCTTCACTTCAAGATACTGGCCAGCCCCACCGCCACCGTCCGAGGAACCCTCATCTACCGACCCCCTGGACCCCGCGGACCCTTCGCCAACTCCATCACGGACATTATCTCCCCGCAGGCCATCGCATCCACCAACTACACCCTGCTGGGAGACCTCAACTTCCACCTCAACAACCAACTGGACCCCAACACCACATCCCTCCTGGACAACCTCCACAACATTGGACTCCGCCAGATCGTGACCGAGCCCACGCACTCAGCAGGACACAACCTCGACCCCCTCTTCACTACAGGAAACTCCATCACCTTCAGCCACACCACCGAACTGCCATGGACCGACCATCGTTGCGTCCACTTCACCTTCAGAACACCCACCATCCACAGACACCAGCACCTGCTTCCACGAAGAAACTGGACCAAAATCACCGACGACCAGCTCACCTCCTCACTCAACAACTCCACCCCAACCATCGCAGAAAACGACGACCCCAACACCGCAGCCCGAACCCTGCATAGATGGATCTCGGACAGAACCAACACCATAGCCCCCCTCAAGAAAAACAACAATACCCGCGCCAAGAAAGCCAGATGGTTTACCACCGAACTTCGAGAGTCCAGACGCACATGCCGCCGCCTCGAAAAGGCCTGGAGGAACACCAAATCCACAGAAGCCCACAACAACTTCAGAGCCGCCACCAACGCCCACCATCAACTCATCAGAGAAACAAGGAAAAAAGCGATTGAAGACAGAATCTCCACCCACGCGCACAACAGCAAGGAACTCTTCAGCATCATCAAGGAGTTCGCCCAACCCACCAGCGAGTCTACCGACATCCCTCCCTCACAAGACCTCTGTGACAAACTCAGCACCTTTTTCCACCACAAAATCAAGAGCATCTACGACAACTTCGACGAAGACAACCAACACACTGAACCCTCACCAACCACCCCCGACACCCGGAAACCAGCGATTGACGACTGGACAGCCCTCACCACCGAAGACACACTGAAGACAATGAAGTCAATCCACTCAGGGGCCCCCACGGACCCCTGCCCCACCACATCTTCAACAGAGCCGCCGACACCATTGCACCCATGCTCCGCCACACCATCAACCGCTCCCTGGCGACCGCCTCGTTCCCCGACGACTGGAAACACGCCGAGGTCAACCCCTCCTAAAGAAACCCTCAGCGGACCCCACCGACCTCAGAAACTACAGACCCATCTCCCTGCTCCCGTTCCCAGCGAAAGTCATCGAGAAAGCCATCAACAGCCAACTCGCCACATTCATTGAAGAACACAACATCCTCGACTCCTCCCAATCCGGCTTCAGAAAAAACCACAGTACGGAAACCGCCCTCCTCGCCGCAACAGACGACATCCGCACCCTACTGGACAAAGGAGAAACAGTAGCCCTCATCCTCCTCGACCTATCAGCGGCGTTCGACACAGTCTCCCACCGCACCCTAATACGCAGACTCTACGACGCAGGAATCCAGGACAAGGCCCTCGACTGGATCCGCTCCTTCCTCTCCGGCAGGACGCAGCGGGTCAGACCCCCCCCCTTTCCTCTCGGACCCCACACCTACCACCTGCGGAGTCCCCCAGGGCTCCTCCCTCAGCCCGACGCTCTTCAACGTCTACATGGTTCCACTTGCCCCCATCGTCAGAACCTACGGACTCAACATCGTGTCATACGCAGACGACACCCAGCTCATCCTCTCCCTATCCAACGAGCCCAACACCGCCAGACGCAACTTTTGAGAAGGCATGGAAGCCGTCGCCAAATGGATGAAAAACAGCTGCCTACAACTAAACACCAAAAAGCAGAAGTACTCATCATGGGCCCAAACCCCGATGCCTGGAGCGACACCTAGTGGACCCCCGCCCTCGGAAACCCGCCAACCCCCACAGACCACGCACGCAACCTGGGAATCATCCTGGACTCCGAGCTCAAAATGGACCGCCAGATCAACTCTGTCTCGTCTTCCTGCTTCCACACCCTCCGCCTCCTTCGTAAGACCTTCAAATGGATCCCCCTCGAACACCGAAAGACCGTCACTCACGCCCTGGTCACCAGCAGACTCGACTACGGCAACGCACTCTACGCCGGAATAAACAAAAACCTCACCCGCAAGCTACAGAACATCCAGAACGCCGCCGCAAGACTGGTCCTCAACCTGCCAAAACACTGCCAGATCTCCCAGCACCTGCGCACACTCCACTGGCTCCCCGTCGAGGCGAGAATCACCTTCAAGATGCTCACCCAAGCATACAAGGCCCTCCGCGGCACCGGACCAGCATACCTGAACAGCCGACTCAAATTCCACGCACCCCAAAGGACCCTACGATCAGCCCAGCTCTCCTACGCCGTGGTCCCCCGCACCAGAAAGACCAGATCGGGAGGCCGCTCCTTCTCCTTCCTCGCGGCCAAAGCATGGAACGCCCTTCCGCTCCACCTCAGACAGACAACATTGCTCCCCATCTTCGCAAGAAACCTCAAAACCTGGCTCTTCGACAGACCCCCTCCTTGATGGAATGGAACTTGCACCCCCCCACCCCTAGCGCCTTGAGACCCTTACGGGTGAGTAGTCGCACTTTAACAAACCCCTGATTGATTGATTGAATCCTCGGGTACTGAGGAAGATTCGCGAAGAACGGGCCCAAGTCATATTGATCGCCCCGGATTGGCCAAGAAGGGTGTGGTACACAGACCTACTTCATCTCTCATTGCACCCTCCGCCTCCCTCTCAGGGCAGATCTCCTCTAGCAGTCACATGGGCAGGTTCTACACCCCCACCTCCAGAGTCTGCATCTTCATGCCTGGAGATTGAATGGGGCAACCTGAGTTCTTTCTCTCTCCCACCGGATGTGGTGGATGTTATATTATCGGCCAGAAGACACTCCACCAAATCGGTCTATTCTGGTAGATGGGCCAAGTTTGTTAAATGGTGTGGCGAGAGATCAATTGATCCTTTGCAGGCCCATTTATCTGATATTCTGAGTTTTGCTCTTTCCTCGACTCATCAGGGTTGTGCTGTGGCAACTGTTAAAGGCTGCTTGTCTGCCTTTCTTTGCTTACCAGACCAAACCTCTTTATTTAAGTCTCCTATAGTCATGAGATTCATTAAGGGTCTCACTAACCGGTTTCCTCCCACTCCATTTATCATGCCTCAGTGGGATTTAAATTTAGTTATTACTTTCTTGATGGGGTCCCCCTTTGAGCCTCTACATAGTTGTCAGTTGAGGCTCCTGTCATTCAAGATGATTTTTCTGATTGTGATTACCTCGGCTAGGAGGGTTAGTGAGCTTCAGGCTCTTAGTTCTAAGCCTCCTTTCACCTTTATTCATGCAGATAAGATGGTTCTTTGGACCAGACCTGCTTTCCTGCCTAAGGTGGTCACTCCTTTCCATCTAGGGCAATCTATTACTCTACCCACTTTCTATCATCTCCCTCACCCTTCTAAGGAGTAGGAGAGACTTCACCGCCTGGACCCTAAGGGGGCGGTCAGCTTCTACCTGGACAGGCCTAAGGACTTCAGGCTGGACGACCAACTCTTCATTGCATACATGGGAAAAATGAAGGGCAAGGCTGTCCACAAGGGAACGCTGTCCAGGTGGGTCATCCTCTTCATCAAGATATGCTACACCTTGGTCAAGAAGGAGCCTCCTGAAGGTATTCGAGCTCATTCCACCAGAGCCAAGTCATCTTCAGCTTTGGCTAGCGGTGTCCCTGTTGTAGACATCTGCAAGGCAGCAACTTGTGCCTCCCTCCACACTTTCGCCAAGCATTACTGCTTAGATTCAGAGGTGAGGAGGGACGACCATTTTTCACGTTCTGTGCTGCAGAATTTGTTGGTATAGGTAGGTGGACACCCTCCTCCGGGAGCGGGACTGCTTGGGGATCAAATTCAAAAGGTGAGGAATCCACGGGCCGATGTATCCATCAGAAGAACAAGTTACTTACCTTCGGTAACACTTTTTCTGGTGGATACGGTATCTGCCTGTGGATTCCTCACTGATCCGCCCGCCTCCCCTTTGTCTGCCTACTTATACCGAAAATAATTTTGGGGGTTTCGTGTTGTTGAGCTTTGAGACAGTGTCCTTCTGAAACCTTGTATCTTGTTTAGATACAGCCAAAGTTAACAGCTGTGTTTTAGGTTTGGGCAAGTCCTGGCCTTTTCTTTTAACTAGTCAGTCGGATTAACCAGATAAGTGGCGTATAATGGATTTATTTGCCTTAACTTCACATGTTCCTTCGTACGAACGCAGGTTTTGACTTTTATTTATCCTATGGATCCCTGTGTTTTTTTCCGTGCAAAGATTATACAAGTATAAAGACGGGGCGTTGCAAGTGAGCAGCAATATCAACTGCATTCTACTGTTCACAACCAGAAGAGAGCTGTGCCTTTAATTAAACACATTCAAGATCTGTGATGGTGTCAAGTCTGTTTCATAGAAGATGTTGCTAATTGGGAATGGTGTAGAACAAGAAAGACCTCTGTAATAGTTATAGTCCTCTCCACAGAGCATGTCTTAACGGCTGGTTTTGTAGCTCCGTTTTAAATGTTAAATGAATGTAGACTGGAACACTTCACCTTTGATAGAAATCAAATTATTCTACATCCATTAAGATTTCGCTAATCTTAAATTTGGCAACTGGATTTTTCGCAAAGAACTCTGCATTTTAATAATGAAAGAAATGTACCCTTATTTAATGCAGTTCTGCTAATGGTTTTAAGAGGGTGTTTATTTATTGAAAAAGATTAAATGAGCTAGTAGAGGTTAACAATTATGTGCAATTAAACATTTACCAAGGGGAATGTTGTTCCTATAGGGTACTTTCCATTTTATTTGAATTGTTCGTGGTCTAGTTTAGTTAAAAACTTAAAGAAGTGGACTTTCTGTGGGCAAGGATCAAAAAAGTGGTTTATGATTTTAATTTCAACAGATTGCTTTGCAATATTATGCTTGTAACATGGTGTCTGGATCTTTGACAGTGAGGCACCATTAATAAGTAGTAGTTGGTCTGTACATGTTTGTTTTTATTTTCTGAATATGTTTGCGCCATATTGTTAAATGCTTCTTGAAAATGACAGCACGCTTCAGTTTGATTTATATTTGGTTAAGCACCCAAAGACAATGTGTGAGCATGTGTAGCTTCAAGGGAGCACGGAATCAAATTTTTTTCAAAATGAACAAAAAACGAACTTTTTTAATGATGAAATTAGCTGTTTGAGTGTCTTTTGCAAAGTAGGTTTGCGTGTTTAGGTTAGCTTAAGATGGACTTTTTAAGGCCTGTTGAAATTATGTTTTTTACAGAAAATTGGATTGTAGTTTTTAAGGGGAAATTAATCTAGATAAGATGTTGCCATAAAGCTGGGCAAACTCAGGAACATATTTGGCACACACACAAGCTCTTGCTAGGCACCTACAAAGAACTTGCTGTTTATGTGTGGTGTAAGTGCAACTGCTGGGTGGCTTTACAATGTGCTTTTGTTTATTTTAATGAATCAAAACTGCAAGTTTGACAAATTGGGATCCCTGGTTTGGAGGAAATCGACAGAGCTAGCTGTCAAGGGGTGCGTTGGCTTGGCAGCCTGTCCTATTAGTCTGATCTGTGAGTCTCAAAGCCCGCTCTCAGTTAAATCATACTTCCTATTGGTGAGAATTTCCTGATGGTGAGTTTGGGATTCTGGTATAGATTTCAAACCGCAGATACTTCACCCTTTTAATATTCCCCAGGCATCAGACTGCATCGGAACCTTTTCAGCATTACCTCTGCATGCCGGTAGGGGATGCTGTGTGGCTCCGCACTGACGCTGTAAAGCCCCAGAAATACCATGTGAAGCCTATGTAGGCACCACTCCCGTGCGTTTGTCAGTTCCTTTCTTTCTGCACTACCAGACACGATCGGGATCTACCGCTCCTCTCTTTGAGACTGTTTTTCTACAGTGTGAAAGTAAATTTCAAGTCCCAAGACAACAGGATTCAAACTGCGTGTAAACATATGTCTGTGACATCCTCATCAGGTTTGTCTGTCGTGCCTGGGGTCAAGTCACAATTCTAAGGTCTGCAGTGACTGTGTCAAAGAACCCAAAGGCCATATTAGGCTTCGCAAAGTTAAACGTCGCCGGGCATCAGAAGGTGCCTAGTTGTGACCTGGTCTAAGTCCCAGGGTTTGTCCCATTCCTGTTGCAGGTCTAGAAGTCTCTGGAGTTGATCCCAAGGTCGCTTGTCATCACTCCCCAAATCTTCGGTAAGTCAAAGAAAGAAAAAAATAATCCATGCAGGGCTCAGCCCCTACCTGCCACTCTTGTACACCTGAGAAGGCATTTGGGTGTCTCCATGCCTCGATCTTGCTTCTGAAGTCGGTCGATGTTGGAGCCCATCCCACAACTTGTCCCTGCAGAACTTGAGTTTTCAGGACCATCTGAGACTGTGACAGATCCAAGAGATCTGCAAGGCCATGCTCAGACTCTTTGGATCCCTTCCAACTCTCTCTGGTACGCTTGCGAGCCCCATGGACCTGAGAGGCCTTCCACCTGGGTTACTGCTGGCCGGTTTGCCCTCTGCGCCAGTTGGACCCTCCAGTACAGTCACCAAATCTTTTCCAGGGCTGTACTTACTACGGCTCTACGGTGGTTCCCGGAACGTCAATGCCGATGCCATCTCCAATGACGCCGGTGGACGAGGTGCCCATTGTGCTCTCCAACTCTGAGTCAGTGACACTACAACCTCGACTGAGGCCGTGGTCGGTTTCTGCCAAAACGCAGCCTTCCACCTCAGACCTGTTTAGTGTCCCTTTAGCAAGGCAGGTCCCAAGCGTTACATTCCTTGTCCGGGACATATTCTGATAATGACTATGTGCAGGTGTTGAAATTGACCAACCCTACCATGAGTAAAACTGGTATATGACCTCCAAATGCCAGGGACCTTGACATCTCATTCAGATTCCTGCCTAATCTCACCCCCTGGTCCTGCCACTGTGGAAAGTACCTAATTTTCCATTGTCATGTGGAGGGCTGTCAAAGTTATTGCCTCCAGCTCCCCATCTTAGAGATTAAGTTTAATGTTCTAACAAAAGTCCTCCAGCCCAGATAGATCCAATACTGAGCTCCTCCTGTTTTTCAATGAGGGCACTGACCGATACCCTTTTAGGGGCCTTTGCCAAACCCTTGTCTGGCCCCTCCAATCAGTCGCCAAATTGTGAACCACCGCCCTGCCCCAGGTGCCCGCTCATTTTTGCCTCGGCAACCTTCTCCTAAAAGCATACCGGTGCAAGCTTCCATTAGTCGGACAGACTCTTAACACGTCCCGACTACTCCACCCAGATAGGGAGTCCAAGAGATTGGACACCTTTTGAACAAGCATTGGAAATGCAATAGGTCTCGCAATTGCTTAAGTTAGAGCTATTGGCGTTGTAAATGGCGTTGTAAATAACAATGTCTTTTATCCATGTGTTATGGAGTGTATGTGGTGTGTAGTGAAGTTCCCGGTTTCATATTTACTTGTAGAGCTGTGCAGTGTTTGAAATAATATATTTTTTTTGCAGAGTTCTTTATTAGTTCTTCTAACAAAAGTGTGTTACTGTCTCACTGCCCCAGACCGGCCTGCTGGTCTGCTGGCCTCAAGTTCCCAGTGATTGTCAGCTAATTTGTTTAATACTTGCTTACACTGCCAAGATGTGGCAGGATTTTTTTTAAGCCCCTAACAAGTTTATTCTTATATGTCAAAAGTGGGTGTATACATAGACTCACTTATGCAATGCTTTGCTTATTTTATTATTTACTTGTGTTTATGAAGCCCGTAATTGTATTGCTTCATAAAATGTTTTCTCATACTGTATGCTACAGAATATGACTCACGGCTAGACTGCCGACTTTGGAGCTGGGAAACCAAGGTACGGGCCTCGGGGTTGACTCCACATCCTGCGAGTCTGCGCAAATCACGTAATGTCCCCGCGCCTATCTAAAAAAAAAAAATATATATATATATATATATATATATATATATATATATATATATATATATATATATATATATATATATATATATATATATATATATATATATATATATATATATATATATATGAATGTGTCCTGGTGTAAATGTAACTGGTGCTTATGTAATGTATTAGGTCTAATTTTATCAACTTTTTCGATTAAATAGTGGATTAGAAGGACTTGCCCATCATATCCCAGACTTGAAACAAAACATGAAACAAGAACCTATTTTTGGAGGTGCCAACTGCATTCCAGGCCTCCTTACAAACCGGTTGCTAGGCAATTGCTATCACCCCGCAGGAGCAATCGGAGCACGCTGCCTATTTCAAAGACCTAAATCACAGACCAGCAAATAAAGGCAGAAGTGAACTAGAATTCCTGAAATGCATGCACTGCGCTCTAGATAAGGCTGTAACATAGAGCAATTATGGCTACATTACAGCCGATTTCAAGCTGTGCCACAATTAAGTGAGTGAGCAACCTAGGTGAAAAGTTCTGAAGCAAAGACACACTTAAAGCTCTGCTTTTCTCTTCGATCGGGTGTCCAGTCTCGAATCTAGTGTGAATTTTTGAATGAAGAATACCCCTGCGAAAAAGAGTTACTAATAGGGAGGTGCCAGGCAAGAGATGGCAGCTGCACAAAGGGGCGCAGGTGGTATCGGTGAGTTGGTGCAGTGAGCCACACATCCACCAACAGGAGCGCTCCGGAATTTGCAGAGATTTGGCGCTTTGGTGTGTAAACAGTTATCTGCTGTTTACGAAGACGTGAGTTGACAACAATGGCGTGTTTCAAGCGCGCTATATAAGAAACCGAGATAATGTGCGAGCTCGGTCCCACGTGCCAAGGCCTCGTCTCTCCCTGGCTCATGTAACCCCCGGCCTCGGAGGGACAGCAGGTGCCATCTGGGCATGTGGAGGTTGTCACCTGTCCTTTAATTTTAGAGAGAATAAATCGTAGTATAACCTATGTATTTTATTTATTGTCGTTCAGCGTGTTTAAGTAAGATGTGTGGTCTCACGTTCAGCACGCGCACACTTGTTATGAAATGCGTTTCACGGTGGAGTCTGAAATCATGAAATAGCGGGGGGCTCTTAAGGGCCTAGAGGCAGCCACCGCTGACCTCAAGCAGGCGGCCACCTCGATATATCGTGACAGTCGGCAAGTCTGTGACTCCCCGTCCACTGGCGCCCGGGCACAACCGGCTGCGAAGAGCCGTCTTCGTCGACATGGCTTAGAGTGCGCGGACACACAGCACTTGATACATTTGTGAGGGAGGACCCCGGCACTTAGCTGGGCTACAATGCTTTAATAGGAGAGTACCTGCACTTCCCGCTTGTAAACAGGTGTAGTGGAGCAGTGAGGATGTACACTTTTATATTTCCAGTTCAAGCACTGTTCGTGTCGCACGTCGTCCTCTCTACAAGAGCCCCTCACTAAAAGACGCATCGCCGCACCCTGTGCTCTACCTCACCCCAAAGCCACCACCTTTCATCGGTCTCACCACAGCCCCTTGCACTCCGCCTCACCCAAGCCCCCATCCAATGCCCTCCAACCACCTTATACCCAAATCTCCCACCTCAATGCCAAGCCTTCCACCTCATCCCATGCCCCCTACCTCATGCCCTTAACCCAGAGCTCTCTCGCACCTGTATGCCAAGTCTTATACCTCCTCTAGCCCCCCACTTTGTGCCTCGTCGCCACCTCCTCCTTCCAGCCATTTGCCTTCCCCCAAATTCCATGTTATTCCTCCCAGCTGCCCCCGTTCCCCGTCACGTCAATCAACGAATCCCCAGTTCTCCCCCTCACCTGGTGTACAGAAATGAAGTTCCCAGACCTAGGAGAGACCCGGCGGTCCTGCATCGGAGGCCCCCCTCGGCGGTGAGAGGCCGGGGTGAGGAATGCGGGATGGGACAGGCTCCAAGAAGTAACGCGGACCTCAACCTCTGTCCAGGAACTTCTGACCACAGCTGTGGATATGAGGATTTATAGTGCACCCCTGATGAGGCTTTGATGTTTTCTTATTGCCCTAAAGGTGGTCCTATTTTTTTTTTTTTAATCTCAGGTGGATGAAAGGATGAGGCAAACCTGTTGAAATAGGGACCCGTGATATCGCTTGTGAAGATTGTGAAGATCTCGGCAGAGGCGGCAGAGGCCAATTGCAACAGATATCTGAAAGAGACACGTTAGTGACAGATTCCTTACCTTAGAATATCCCCAGGCGTCAGGCTGGATCCGGAAAGTTTTGCGTAGCAGTACCCTTGCGCGTCGGTAGGCGGCGTCGTGCGGCTCCGCGTCCGTCGTCGGCGTCGGGATCGCCGGGATGACGTCACGGCCAGTACTTAGACGCCGCCCATGCGCGCTGACGTCAGTTCTTTCTTTTTCCGCGCCAGTAAGCGCAGATCCGGAGAGAGCAGTGCCCCAGTCATTTTTTGACTGAACTTTTTGTGACTTTTTGTCACTGTTTTCTCGAGTCGTTCGACTCCAACGGTGTCAGTAGGGATGCCCGGCTTCAAGCCATGCGACGCCTGTGGTCGAATGATGTCGATCACGGACCCGCATCAGGATTGTCTCTACTGCCTCGGGCGCGACCACGACCCCAAGTCGTGCCCTGACTGTCGGGCCTTGCATCCGAAGGCTTTGCGAGAGCGGTCTCGAAAGCTCCTCGAGGTCCGGCAGTCGGCTCTACGCGCCAATCCAAGCCCCGGTCACGAGAGAGGTCGAGGGGCCGGTCGCGTAGTCCTCATCGTTCTTCGGGGTCAAAGTCTTAGCACTCCTCCGGTAAGTCGAAGCACAAGAAGTCGAAGAAGCGCCATCGCTCGACGACTTCCACTCGCCGGTCGCGCGACTCGGCTCAGGGTCCCGATGGCACCGTCCCCGCGGCTCCGGGAGTGCCTGTGGAGCCGCCGCATTACCCGCCCTACCCGGGTTCGGCGGCGACTCCGGCCGCAATACAGGAGTTCCTGTCGGCCATGGCCCGCCTCTTCGGGCCTCAAGGTCCCCCAGGTGCGCCTTCGGGCCCCGTGGGCCCTAGTGGCGTTCCGCCGGCGGCTCCGGCGCCGCCAGCAACACCAGCCCCGGCCTCGGCCCCGGATCCGGCTCCGGTGCTGCCGCAACCCCAGTCGACGCCCGTTGACCTCACAGCACCTCCACCGGCGTCACCTTCCCCGGTGCCGTTCCCGACGCCGCCCGGGGCTCCGGGCGGCGTCGTCCCCAGGTTCTCTCCGGACTCGGCGCCGGACCGACGTCGCTCGACGCCGGCTCCGGTGCCGCTGGGACCTTGGGTCCCACATGTCCCTCCTCCTTACATTGACTCTGATTTGGAGGACGAAGAGACCTGGGAGGAGTCTGAGGACCCTCTCACTGCCCAATGTGAGTATGATCAGGACTGGGCTGAGGAACTTGGGGATGCCAGTGGTCTGGACACCTCTCCTGACGTTGGCATGCTGTCTCCTCCTTCCGTGGCAACGGAGGAGGGAGCAAACTTTGCTACGGTGTTGCGTAGGGCAGCTGAGGTTCTGCACCTCAAGTTACCTACAGTGGCTGTCAGGACTAACATCCTGACGGAAGTGCTTCAGCCGGCGGCTACCTCCTCGGAGCCACTGCTGCCGTTCAACGACGCACTTTCGGACGTTCTTTTGGGCACCTGGTCCAAGCCCACCACAGTGGCTCCTGTGGATAGGAACGTAGCCCGACGCCATCGCCCTGCTCCGGGCGACCCCCTGTTCCTTTCCCAACACCCCACCCCTGAGAGCTTGGTTGTCCAAGCCTCTGCCTCTCAAAGCGCCTTCCCTACCGGTCCCCCGGATAGGGAATCCAAAAAACTGGATCAATTTGGGAAGAAAGTTTTTTTCTTCCACTAGTGCTGGCTTGAGGTCTGTCAACACCACTTGCCTTTTGGGCCGATATACCCACTCCTTGTGGGATTCGGTGGCGCAGGTCCTGCCCCAGTGTCCTGAGGAGGCCCAGGCACTGCTTTCCAGCGCCATTGCGGAAGGAAGAGATGCGGCGAAGTATACGATCCGCTGTGGGCTTGATACTGCCGACTCGCTAGGCAGATCGCTTGCGACGACAGTGGCGCTGCGCCGTCACGCCTGGCTGAGGACCACTGGTTTCTCGGGTGATGTCCAAAACGCACTTATGGACATGCCCTTTGATGGTGTCGGCCTTTTCGGCAACAAAGCAGACCATGCGCTGGAGCGCTTTAAGGACTCGCGGGCTACAGCCAAGTCCCTGGGCCTTTCTGCTGTGCGCCCTCCGCAACAGTCTGCTTTTCGCCCCTTTCGTGGCCACGGAAGGGGCGCCCAGTCCCGTCCGCTGCCCAGCCACCGGCCCGCGCAGCAGGCGTCTACGCGTGGCCGAGGACGTGGCTCCCGCCGAGGTGGACCGGGTAACCAGCGTGCGGGTCAGGCCACCACCTCCGCCCCGTCCGCGGCCTCCAAGCCCTCCTAGTCCATCCTTTCAGGTCCACAGAACGCCAGTGGGGGGCAGGGTTCGCCATCACCTTCACCACGGGCGTGCCATCACATCGGACAAGTGGGTCTTGGACATTGTCCGAAGGGGCTACTCCCTCCCCTTCGAGACTACCCCCCCAGCCATGCCACCTCAATACCACCGCATGTCGGGGGATCATTTAGTACTTCTTCAAAAGGAAGTTGCGGCCCTCTTGGCCAAGGGGGCCATCAAGCACGTTCCGACCCCAGAAGTAGGGCGTGGTTGTTACTCCCACTACTTTCTGGTGCCCAAAAAGGACAAGGAGGACATGCGTCCTATCTTGGACCTCCGGAACGTCAATCGCTTCCTCCGGAAGGAGAAGTTCAAGATGCTCACCCTAGCTCAGGTCTTGACTGCCCTCGACCCTGGAGACTGGATGGTAGCGTTGGACTTGCAGGACGCATATTTTCACGTCCCCGTCCTGCCGGCCCACCGGCGTTACCTGCGGTTCACGGTAGGCCTCGAGCATTTTCAGTTCACCGTGCTCCCCTTTGGCCTTACCAGCGCCCCTCGGGTGTTCACGAAAGTGATGGCGGTGGTCGCAGCTCATCTGCGCCGGGCAGGGGTTCCGGTCTTCCCCACCTCGACGACTGGTTGCTGAAGGCGGGCTCGTCCCAGGCAGTCGTCTCCCACCTCCAGACTACAGCCGAACTCCTGCACTCGCTGGGGTTCTCCATCAACGTGCCGAAGTCGCACCTGATTCCTTCTCCACAGCTCCTTTTCATCGGAGCAGTTCTGGACACGACACAGTTTCCGGCCTATCCTCCCGAACGGCGAGTCCAGGATATTCAGGCTATGATTCCGATCTTTCAGCCTCTATCCTGGGTTTCGGTACGGATGACCCTGAGGCTGCTGGGCCTCATGGCCTCCTGCATCCTGCTGGTCGACCATGCCAGATGGCATATGCGGGCTCTGCAGTGGGACCTGAAGTTCCAGTGGGCGCGGCATCAGGGGAACCTGTCCGATTATGTCCAGATCTCGGAGGGGACTGCAAGACAGTTGCAGTGGTGGCTCTCGAACCGGCAATGGGTCATGGGCAGATCCCTCTCCCTTCCCCAGCCAGAGCACACAGTTGTGACGGACGCGTCCCTTCTGGGATGGGGCGGTCACATGGGAGAGGCGGAGATCAGAGGCCTCTGGTCTCCGGCGGAGTCCCGGCTCCATATCAACCTTCTGGAGCTCCGGGCGATCCGACTTGCACTCAAGGCATTCCTTCCCTCTGTCAAAGGGACGGTAGTGCAGGTGTTCACAGACAACACCACCGCCATGTGGTACTGCAACAAACAAGGCGGGGTGGGGTCGTGGACCCTATGTCAGGAGGCTCTGCGTCTCTGGACATGGCTGGAACATCAGGGCATATTCCTGATGGTTCAACACCTGGCAGGTTCCCTGAACGCCAGGGCGGACGAAGTGAGCCGCAGGTGCATGATCGATCACAAATGGCGTCTTCACTCGGAGGTGGCGCAAGGACTCTTTCTACAGTGGGGAGAGCCTTGGTTAGATCTATTCGCCACCGAAGAGAACGCGCAATGTCATCAGTTCTGCGCGTTGGAATTTCCAAGGCGGCACTCGCTCGGCGACGCTTTTCGTCGCGAGTGGAGTTGCGTTCTGTTGTACGCTTTTCCGCCTATACCACTTCTACCCAGAGTGTTGAAGAAGATTCGCCGCGACTGGGCCCAAGTCATTCTTGTGGCTCCGGACTGGGCTCGAAGAGTTTGGTATCCCGAGCTACTCAGTATGAGCGTCGATCCCCCGATCCGTCTGCCTCTTCGGGAGGATCTTCTGTCGCAGCAGCAGGGGACGGTCCTCCAACCGAATCTGTCCAGTCTCCACCTCCTTGCGTGGAGATTGAGCGGCGGCAGTTGATTCCTTTCGACTTGCCTCCCGAAGTTTGTGATTTGATTCTGGCAGCCAGGCGTCCCTCCACTAAGGTGGTATACGCCTGCAGGTGGAACAAGTTTGTGGCATGGTGCACAGCAAAGGCTGTGAATCCCCTTTCTGCCCCTCTTTCTGAGGTTCTTCTGTTCCTTCTTTCTCTGGCCCGACAGGGTTCTGCCCTGGGTACCATCAAGGGCTATCTTTGTGCAATCTCGGCCTTCCTCAGGCTTCCCGATCAGCCCTCCCTTTTCAAGTCCCCTGTTGTTAACAGGTTTCTTAAAGGCATTACACACCTCTTCCCTCCTGTTCCGTTTGTAATGCCTCCGTGGGACTTGAACTTGGTTCTTACCTTCTTAATGTGCGCTCCCTTTGAGCCTCTACATAACTGTCCTCTTCGTCTTCTCTCTCTGAAGACAGCCTTTCTGGTGGCCATCACCTCCGCTCGGCGGGTGAGTGAGCTCCAGGCTCTTTCGTGCAAACCTCCCTTTCTGTCTGTCCATCCAGACAAGGTTGTTCTTAGGACGCGTCCGTCCTTCTTGCCAAAGGTGGTTATTGCCTTCCACATTGGGCAGACCATCACTTTGCCCACCTTCTTTCCGCCTCCGCATCCTTCCAGAGAGGAAGAGAGGCTCCACCGTCTGGACCCAAAACGTGCGCTTTCCTTTTACCTTAACCGCACACAACAGTTCCGGGTGGATGACCAGCTCTTTGTTGGCTACGTGGGCGCAAAAAGGTCGGGCGGTACACAAGAGGACCATCTCCCGCTGGGTAATCTTGTGTATCAAAGCCTGCTATTCTTTGGCTAAGAAGGAGCCCCCTGTTGGGCTACGTGCCCATTCTACCAGGGGCAACAGCTGCTACCACAGCTTTAGGCCGTGGTGTTCCGCTACAGGATATATGTCAGGCAGCTACGTGGGCCTCGCTGCACACGTTTACCAAGCATTACTGCCTTGACAGCCAGGTCCGGAGGGACGGCTTCTTTGGCCGTTTTGTCCTCCGTGACTTCCTTGTCTGAATCTGTTCGCAGACCCACCACCGGGGTTGGTATTGCTGGGGTATCTATTCTAAGGTAAGGAATCTGTCACTAACGTGTCTCTTTCAGATGCACAAGTTACTAACTTGTGTAACGATATATCTGTAAGAGACAGTAGTTAGTGACAGATTCCTTACCGCCCCACCCATCCTCCCCGTTCTGCGACCTGATTTCTAGGGTTAAGGACATCCCTTTCAGGGCCCTAGTATTTTTTCAGACACCAATGTCAGCTTCTTGCATGGCTCTGCGTTCCTGGCGCGGAAAGTCGTGTACAGAACTGACGTCAGCGTTCATGGGCGGCGTCTAAGTACTGGCCGCGACGTCATCCCGGCGATGCCGACGACGGACGCGGAGCCGCACGACGACGCCTACCGACGCGCAAGGGTACTGCTACGCAAAACTTTCCGTATCCAGCCTGACGCCTGGGGATATTCTAAGGTAAGGAATCTGTCACTAACTACTGTCTCTTACAGATATATCGTTACACAAGTTAGTAACTTGTGCGTTAATACCGCGTGCATTAACCCCCTCAGATACGTTTTATGGATTGGAAGCTATGTCCTGCTATTTGCAAGTGGATCCACGCTGCTGGTACATTAACGCACCGAGCTATCTTACTGGTAGGGAACCAGTAACGTGCTTGCTGTACTGATCGCTACACAAGGCAAAATGTCAGTCGGCTGTTTTTCATGGACTGGCACATGTGCCCTACGCATCTGTGTAGGAACTGAACTGAGGTATAGAGCTGTTTTATATGGTTTGGACCACATAAACTGCAAATTACTCACACATCTCTTCTGCGAACATATTAACCCTCATAGCTATAGGACATGGATTGGAATCAGTGACGTGCAGCATCCATACAACTCTGCAGTCGATGCATTCGTATTCGGAGCTATTTTACTGGAACTATCGACTTGCAGAATACATAGGGCTGCGCAGCAGGCGCATTGACATCCTCAGCTATCTCACATGGTGACCTGCAGCGTGCTTGAAGATCTCTGCTAGAGATGTATTAATGGCCTGACGCGTGTTTCATGGATGGTACTCGGAGACTTGCAGCCTGCACAGAGTTTTGAGGAAGGAGTAAACTACAGAGCTATCCATCAATGGCTATTTATTTGCTACCTATAGGCCTCAGACACGTGCATCTCTACAGCAGGTGCATGAACAGCCTGAGCTGTTTTACATGGATTGAACTGGCGTTACAGAATGGTGCAATTCTACTGAAAGCGCAGTGAAATCTAAATAACTGGCATTGTGACTGCAGCTAGCGCATTAACAGACTGAGCTGTCTTGCTAGAATGCAACTCGACTCCGGGCCACCTACGGGTATTGCAGTACGAGTTGTGACTACAGAGCTGTCTACCTGGGATTGGTAGTTGTGACCTACTGTGGGGCGCGGTGGGCACGCACACATTCCCCCCAGCAGGCGCATTTACAGCGAGCGATCGATTGGAACCGGTGACACGCAGGTTGTGTTAGAATCTGCAGTAAGACCGGTGACTACAGAGCTATTGACGTGGGATTGGCACTTGGTGAAATGCAGATCACACAGGCACACACTTTCTTTTGCCCCAGTAGGCGCATTAACAGTGTAAGTTGTCTTGCACGGATTGCACTGGTAGTTTCCAGGTTACACACGGATCTGCAGTAGGACCAGCAATCCCAAGAGTTATTTTCCCGGGACTAGTACAGCATTGGAGCTGTAGGTGATACTCGCACACACGCTGCAGCAGGCGCATTAGCAGTCCGAGCTGCCTTGCATGCACCGGCTGCGGTAAGTTGCAGGTTCCACACCCAGTGGACTCTCGGCCCGCGCCTCTCCTTTTCCACCCAGCCCTGGGAAGCTCCTGGTCCTGAGGGGGATGGCTCAGCCACTCCCCTCTTTGCTCACCAGCCCCTGGGGTCTGTGAAGGATCTTCCTCGCACTCGCAATGATCGCATATGTGCACTGCCTGTGGGCGGAGCCGGTGGTGAGCTGCCTGCACGTCGCCCCGTGGCAGCCAGCCTACGGCGATGACGAAGAGCAGCTGTTCCCGCTGCAGCCCCCCAGGATGGGGAACACGCATCCCAGGAGCCGCAGCTCGAAGCGGGCCTCTGCTGAGGAGCACACGCTATGGACAGGTTTAGAGAATGCCATTGAAAATATTAAATAAGTTGAAACAGCCCCTTTATGACTGTGCACTTACCTTACTCGTGATTTCTGTTTCAACACTCAAGCAGCGTGGTCTGTAGGCCAAAGAGGACAAAAGGGAGACACGGTGGGGGGAGTGGAGGAGGTTGAGAGAGCGTGCGCGAACGGAGGGAGAACAAGCTGTTGCCATTACGCCAACGAAAGCCGCTTGTTTATATTTGCATCGTGCTTTCACTTTAAGTGAAAGCGCGATGCAAAAATAAACACGCGTGTCTCTGCAGATCTCCATCTGCTCGGGGTGCCACAGCAAACCACAGGAGAGATGGTGACCCACTGAGAGGCGAGAGAGAGCCACTGCTCGTGCCTGCACTGACAGGTGCCGTGCGCAGGCAAAATATACAGTCCGGGTGGGCGAGCCGGAAAGGAGACAGGGAGGGGACCAAAAAGCCTCACTGCAAATCAAAAGCGCGCATTTAACATAAAGTGTGACGCGCGCCAATGAAAAGCAGAGGCGGAGCTTCCACCCCACTTCCAAAAGCAACCCGACGACAATAGATCTCGCAGAGCGAGCAGCGCATGCGCTGCGTCGCTAGGCGAGACTTAAAAAGGGTATTTTCCTCTACCAGTTTGGCTCTAATGATCATGGTGAAATATAGGAGCTAGCTCTGGATCAGTCGCCAAAATCTTGGAAAGAAAGAAACAAGCATCAGCATGCTTAAGTGGCGCTTACATGCAGCTCTATTTGTCACTTCCGGGGCAGCGCAGAGTCGCCATGGAGCTGCATGACACCACCTACTGGTGTGCAGTGGTTATGTCGTAAAATCTTGCGGATCCAGTGTGGCGCCTGGGGATATTCTGAAGGTGATGAATCTATGGTTAGATAGAGCATCCATCAGAAAAAGCATTACCGAAGGTAACTTGTTCATTTTATCGGCCCTCTGACCTCCAGGCAATCTTATTTTCTCTATTCTGTGCTAGGATACGAGTGCGCTTCAAAACCACCTAATATAACTTAAGTGTAACATAAGGCATAGGAGAGTTTAGAGATGGCCTAAAAGCTTCTTCTCTCTTTCTCAAACACTCCTTTGACAACAGGAGGCTTCTTGTCCTGACCCTAGAACATCAACTCATTTTACAAAGTTAATGTGCTGCTCACTATATCTTCGAAAAATACCGGAGGCAAGGAGCAGAGAGCAGCATGGTCCCCTTAAGAAGGACCCTGCTATGTCTATCCCAAAGAATATAGCAGCAGGTTCTAAAATAAGGGGCAAACTAAAGGTTACTGATATGATGCCTGGTAAGCAGTTGAAACCAATGAACAGGCATTCTGTCTGCCCTTCTCAGTCCTACAAACTCCCTGCTCAGACCCCTCCGGTAGTTCTCACTGGCAGCACCCAAAAACTGAATTACACTGTTCAGACATCTCAAAGTGGTAGGTGAACTAGAATAGTCATGATGGAATAGCCGTACAGTGTTATGAGAGAGTTGTTTCCATTGTGGTGATTACTTTAGAATTAGTAGTTTACATGCTGTTTGTGCTGATCATCCATACATAATGTGAGAATGCCATCTTGGAAGATGGCTTCTAAATTTTACTTAAGTAAAAGATTCAACTTCTGGTGGTTTGTCCACACCTGGTAATTAAAAATGAAAGATTTCACAGATTGGTTCCTAAGAAGGAACTTGGCTTCTACATACCTTATTTACACACATTTTGGAGCAGACTGACAACTCTTTTTTTTTTTTTTTTTTTAGATACTCTGGTGTTGATGAATGTATTGCTGTTTTAAAGCAGACTCTATCAGGGTGGATTTATGAGTTGACAATAAACTTCTTTGAATGGCATTTCTGTATTACAGTACTGTCTTCATTGATCCAAATAACTTTAGTATATTTTTATTCAGAATATCAGCCGTTCATCCATGCAAGCCTCACGGGTTGGACAGTTGGTTCTTCATCATTTTCTGGCAGTAGAACAATTTCATAGCATGTAATTTTTGTCAGCCTTCTGTTATTTGTTACATATATAGGCATCTTTCAAAAGAAGAGGAATTTTTTGCAAGAGGTATGTTTCTGATAGAGACTCCTAACCACAGATTCCTCACCTTAGAATATTCTCCAGGTGTCGCACTTGATCCATAAAACCTTTGACCCAGTATTCCATGGTGCTGGGAGATTGTGCCTGCGGCTCCACATCGACGTTGTCCGTGCCGAATGTGATCTGTGCAGCCCTATATAGGTGCTACCCATGCTCGCTGACACCAATTTCTTTCTTTCCGTGCCTACAAACATGGATCCAGAGCCCCCAGTCTCTCTGAGAACTGTTTTTTTCCTGAAAGTTTAGAGATTCTCTTGTCAAATTCCACACCAGTGTGCGAGGAACATGTCTGCCAACAGCTCAACAGGGTTTAAGCCTTGTGACGAATGTTGCAGACAAATATCTATCACTGATCCCCACTTGATCTGTCTGTGGTGCATGGAGTCACCACACAACTCCCCCACCTGCAGTGAGTGAGATAGGATGCATCTGAAAGCCATCTGGGAGTGGGAGGGGAAGCTATTCGCCACACGACACCGCAAGGCCCCTCGTCAGTCAGAGTCACAGGGACTAGGCTTTAGTCAAGCTCGATTCCGCGACCCGTCCTCAAAGGACACATCGTCCAGGTCCAATTTTTCAGGTGAGTCTCATAATAAAAAGAATTCCAAACTGATTTTGTCCCCTTTGCGCCCCTCCATATCACCCGACAGGGCGCTAGGACACAGCACAGCGCCTCCAGGGCTCACTCCCGAAATCGTTCAGCTGAGCTATTTCCTGATTCCGCCTCACACTAGCCCACACTTCCAGGGCCCGGGGCTGCTCCTGTTAAGATTCAGGACTTCCAGAAGGCTATGATGGGTCTGTTTGGGAGGCCAACTCCCTCTGGAGTGCCTACGGGCCCCACGGGGTCTAGAGGTCCCCTTACTGGGATCATGTAGTCAGGACCTCCCTTGGCCCAAGTTAGGCCTTTTGGGTCTGTTTCCAAATCTGTGCGGAAACTGTTGCCATTCCCCATGCTGTGCACCACGCCGAGGCGTGATCCAACGCTGCAATGCAGACTTCACTGGGGCAGATGTCCCAACCATGGTCCTGTTTGATGCCACGGTCGTGCACCAGTGCCCTAGTCAACTGCCAAATTGAACCCCGTCACCGTTGAGCGCCGGGGTTCTGGACTTCCTTACCCATCATCCTTTCCTGGAGGGTCTGATGGTGCAGGCTTCAGCAAGCGGGGTTAATCCCAATTCATCCCTTTCCACATCACTAACGCTTTGACACTTTTGGGGCAGAATTTTCTCGTCCACTAGTCTTGTCCTGCGCTCTGTGAATTCAGCCTGTCTGTTGAGCACATCCTCCCATGCACTGTGGGACTCAGTGGCCCAGGTTCTTCCTATTGTGTCTGAGGAAGCTTGTGCTATTCTTTCCCAGGCCATGCAGGACGGCCGTGATGTGTCTAAGTTTTCTATCCGCTGTGGCCTTGATACTGCAGACTCCTTGGGCCGAGTAATTGTGACCAATGTTGCCATGCTGGACTGGCTTTTCGGGGGATGTCCAATCCACACTTAAGGACTTGCTCTTCGCCGGGTCCCACCTCTGTGGAGATAAGGCGAAATCGGAGTGCTTAAAGGACAGCAGGACTACGGCTCCCTCCCTCAAATTGTTCACTGCTCCTCGTTCACCCACTGCACAGTTTCTCCTTTGTGTGGCTTTGGAAGGGGTCCCAATTTCACCAGCAAACGTCCTGGTCCAGCAGTCCTCTCACTCCTTCTGCGGCCGAGGAATCCATAGGTCACGCTGATAGCAGGGGTAGTGGCCTGGGCCATTGCTCCACCTGCTCCAATACATCCCCCCCGAGCATCTTTGTGTCCTTTGAGACACACAGCCACCCTGTTAGAATCGCCACTTTTCACCATGGTGGCAGACAAACACCTCTGACAAGTGGGTGTTGTAGATTGTTCAGCAGGGTTATGCCCTCCTATTCCTCGAAACCCTACCACCCTTGCCACTGTCCCCAGTACAGTATACAACCCACATCCCAATCCATCGTTATTTTGGCTTCCATGTCACCTCAGTTTGGACCCAGCTTTATGTATATCGGTCTTGACCCTGCTTCATGAACCAGAACACAGGCAACCCAGGACCAGTTTCACCCTAGTTATGAACTCATAAGCCTAGTACAGATTGGTTTCAGTGACACTGTGCACAGGACCCCCATCTAGGCATACCCGTCCCACTTAGGGTTACACACTAAAGTATACAAAAAAGTGTGATGGATGGAATGCTTGAATTAATTTCAGACACTGGTAATTACTTGCGACCTGTGGGGAAATGGAGTGCATTATATGGTGTGGTAGTGCAACCTCATAGTGTAATACACTTACCAACCCCTTTAGGACCCTTGGGTTTTGTCTATCAAACCCTCTGCTCAATCCTGGGTAGCTGTGACACTGAGCAGCAAGGCTTACGTAGAGGAACAAGTGCTAAGCATTTAAACAGCACCAAAACAATTGAAGAGGAAAAAAACATACCCCCAAGAAATCTGACCCCAATTTATAAAAATGAACTGTATTTTTATAAGAATTTGGATACTAGAACAAAAAAGATCCACCAAAGGGTTCCGGAGATATAGATATTACAAGCACAAATAAACCAATGCAATGTCACTCAGCTGCGAACAAGCCTTGGCAAAGTCAAGGAATTGGACACACAAACTTTTTCAAGGAAAACGTTGGCAATTGTCAGTGCGGTTGTTGGTAGTACTTGGGGCAACCAACTCCGACAGGGAGATAGTCAAGGTCCTCAAGGACAGTTACCTTCACAGGAGGAGCAGTCCTTCAACAGTTCCAGGCACTTTGTCTGCTTTCCAATGAACTCCTATGGTGTGTGCCTGAGGCAAGGGGTGAAGGATGCTGAATATGCTCTAAGGATGCTTTGACTGCAGCGTGATCGACAGGGGTCTTCCTGCAGAGATTCCTCAGTCCACGAAGGTGGTAAGGTGATCCTGGTTCCAGGGTCAACGTCCCATGAAGACCTCTCTGGTCTGGCTGAAGTCCAGTCGCGACTGGGCTACCAGTCGCCCTTTGTCACGGTCACAGGCCAGTCCTTCCTGGGTTGGTAACTTCCCTTCTGAGAGTCCAGCAATTCTCTGACAGCACTCCTGGGCTCAGCAAACTCTGGTGCAACTCTGCCTGTCAGGTCTTGGTCCTCAGTGCTGCGCAGCGGTGGTAGCAGCCTGAAGACTTTGGGCTACCAATTTGCCCCAGCAGGCTTCTTCAGCTGTCCCTTGGAGTTCTCTTGGCTTGACTAGGCTCTTGGAGGTGATCTCTTGACAGTGCTTAATTTGTAAAATAATAAGTGCCAGGGCCCTGACCACGAGGCCACTGCAACTTACACCACCCATTGCCCCTGTCATCACTGCCAATGGCTGTACCAAATCAACTATGAACTATCTCTCTCGCCTGCAAGTGCGACAGATAAGATTATTCCAGGTCCCCAAAGCTAAAGGAATGGCTGGGGAGGCAGGTATTAGTAATTCTTTTTATGTATATTGTATTTATAAACAACCTTTGATCTGCTCTTCTCTAAATTAGATGAGCAGCGCCACCATGTGGCAGACTGTCATAGGTTTGGTGTTAACAATTAAGTGCTGGTGCCAAGCACACGAAACCCATTAAGTGCCGGTGCTGGGCACCAGAAACAATCAGCTCAAATTAAGCACTGCTTCTTGAGCAAGACATGGCAGGCTAGTCCTTCGCTTCGCAAGCCACCAGTTACAGTTCTCGTCTGTGCAGCCTCTCTTTGCTGGTCCCTCGGTGCAGCAGGGCAGTCCTCCTTCGGTCGTCCTTCTGAGTTGGTCGAGATCTGCGGTCTGGGTGCCAGAGGGGCCCTCTTTATGCTCAAAGTGCCCTTGGGCAGGATAGGGTTGGTAACCAATTGACTACCAGGTTCCCTCCGACCTGATGACCACTTCTTGTGAAGTTTGGCACCTGGCTATCCCAGGATGCAACATTATGCCCACTCCCAAGATGACGAGACCCCTCTCCAGGTGTACAGACCTCATTAGCCCACCTCCGGGGTGTGGCTACCTCAGGGCTACACGCCCCTGGAGAAACTGGTTTGGCAATTGGTTTCCTCTCTTTGCTTACCTTGCCCCCGCCCTCCCCATCCGACACCCAGGGGCTTCCTGCAGGAGGGAGGTGACACCTCCTTGGCCTGCAATCCCTCATTGTTCTCCTTCCTGGGAGTCGTTGACACATCTCTCCAGGAGTGCAAAAAGCTGTCTCGTGGAGCAGGCTCCATGGGTGCCTGGGAAGGCACAGGAGATTTAAAGGCAACAAGTGGCAGCTTTGCTAAAGCTGCACACTACAACAAGTTGCATTAATTTTGACTTGAAATACAAGTTGGGCTTAACGTAACAACTTTTTTGATACCTTGGAATGCCCACTTTGGTCGCAGCATACAGGAGTTGCACCTTGCCTTTAGGGCTCAGTAGGCCTGCCTTGTGCACATACCCAGGGGAAGTAGTGGCTTTGCTACTTCTTTCAATGGCAAAGTTGGGCTAGCATTGCATGACTGATTTACCAGTCTGCAATGGCTGACAGGGGGACTTGTTTTACGTAGGGGGACCTCCAGGGTGGTGCAATCGGTGCTGCAAGCCCTGGGGTACCCCTCTAACTTACATGCCCTGGGTACCAGGGTACCATTTACTAGGGACTTAAAGGTAAGTAAGCCATTTCCAATTGGGTACAGCCAATTCGACATACACTTTAGGGTCAGGGCATTGGTACTGAGGTCTGGTTAGCAGGCCTCCGTGCACTCTGAGCTGAAAAACCAGCAGCATCAGTCGAAAAACTTGGGGGTGACCATACAAAAAGAGGCATTTCCTTACAGGCCTCGTCCCAACCCATCGTTATTTTGCACACCATGTCACCTCAGTTTGGACACAGCTATATGCAAATCAGTCTTGACCCTGCTTCATTCGGAACAGTCCAACCCGAACTGCCAAACCAGGTCCTCCCTGAACCAGAACACAAGCAATCGAGGACCGGTTTTGCCCTCGCTATTGGCTCATCAGCCAGGTACAGCTTCGTTCCAGTGACAGAGTGCAGGGAACTACTTCTAGGCATACCTGTCCCACTTAAGGCGAGACACAAAATTATACAAAAAAGTGATGGCTAGAATGCTTAAATTAGTCTCAGTCTCTTGTAATTACTCGGGCCGCATCCAAATCCATCGTTATTTTGCACACCATGTCACCTCAGTTTGGACCCAGCTATATGCAAATCAGTCTTGACCCTGCTCCAGTCAGAACTGTCCCGCCCAAACCGCCAGGTCCTCCCTGAACCAGAACACATGCAATCAAGGACCAGTTTTGCCCTCGTTATGGGCCCATCAGCCGGGTACAATGTGGATCCAGTGACAGTGTGCACAGGACCCACATCATACCCTTCACACTTAGGGTGACACACTAAAGTATACAATAAAGTGCACAAAAAAGTGTACAGCTGAGTGTACAACAGGTAGTACATGCGCATTTGGCCATAGTCAGGGTGCAGATGCCCGAAGCAGGTCGTGGTTGTTATTCTTGCTACTTCTTGGTGCCAAAAAAGGACAGTGGGCTTCGGCCTAATCTAGACCTTGCCCCTCGAATTGCCATGCTGAGGAAGGACAAAGTCAAAATGCTTAACTTAGCTCAGGTCTTGTCTGCCCTCGACCTTGGAAACTGGATGGTACAGCTGGACCTGCATGATGCTCATTTTCATATTTCCGTCCTGCAGGCCCACAGGTGTTACCTGCGGTTCACCTTGTGCCACGAGCATTTCCTATTCGCTTAGCTCCTGTTTGGCCTTACCAGCACCCCTCAGGTGTTCATGAAAGTGATGGCAGTGGTTGCAGCTCATCTGAGGAGGTTTTGTTTCCCAATCTTCCTCGGCGACTGACTGCTGAAGGCGAGCTTGCCCTAGGCAGTCATCACCCACCTTCAGACTACATTCAAACCACCTCACATCATTGGGGTTCATTATAAATGTGCCGAAGTCACACTTGACTCCTTCCTAGACGCTCTCTTCCACTGGAGCCATTCTGGACACAGTACAGTTTCGTGCCTATTCAGTGGAGTAGAGTGTCCAGGACATTCAGGCTATGATCCTGATTTTTCAGCCTTGGTCTGAGATTTAAGTGAGATTGACTCTGAGGCTGGTGGGGGTTGATGGCCTCCTGCATCCTAATGGTCCAACATGCCTCATGGCATATACTGGCTCTGCAGTGGATCTGAAGTCCCTGTGGCACCAACATCAAGGTCCGCACATGTCCTGATTTCGGAGAAGACTGCACAGAAGTTGCTGTGGTGGCCACAGGGCTGCGATTTGGTCTGCAGCAGACCGTTCTCTCTACCCCACCCAGAGTTGGGAGTGTTGACTTATGCATTGTTTCTGGGATGGAGCGGCCATCTCGGAGAGGTGGAGATCAGTGGCCTCTGGTCTCCAGTGGACGCTCAGCTCCACATCAACCTGTTGGAGTTACGAGCCATCCACTTCGTGTTGAAAGCCTTCCTGCCCTCCATTTGGGTGAAGCTAGTTCAGGTATTCAGACACAGCCCCACCGCCATGTAGTACTGCAACAAGCAGAGTGGGCTGGAGTTGTGGACCCTGCCATTTAAACATGAGGAACCAGGAGCTTTGGGTAGGTGTGTAGGCCCACGCCATAAACGAGTGGTGAGTGAGCGGTTCGCTCTGTTGTGTTCCCGTGAGACCCTAACTGAATCCCAAACGGGTCAGTTCACAAAACAGGGTAGAATCATGCTTCGTTACTTAAGGTGTGACTGATTACTTGGATTCTCAGTACACATTGAAGAATCAGTCATGCAGTAGTGTAGGTAACTTTTCTCCGGTCCTGATGAATTGCCAATAGGCCCCCTAGGGGCTAAAGTAGGCAGGAAACTGTTGACCTCAAGCTTTAGAAATCGATTACGACTGCTCTTTAGGACCATTGCATCCCACACGAGCATCACTGTTTTTTAATCAGGTTAGTGAGCTTCACTAGTAATGTTTACTCAAACCCAGCATCACTATACCTATTTTAATCACCTTTTTCACCACACTACTCTTCACACCCCACATACCCACACTCATCAGACAGCATAATCAAAAGATCTCCACCCAACGAGGAGCATAGCCAGATGATGAAGCATGACACCTTTCGGATGTGTGAGGGCATTTGCTCCTATTGGAGCGTATTCCACTGACCTGACAGACTATTAGTACTAAAACCTTGTCTAAGGAACTGCACACTCTTGCATTTAAATTGTGGACCCTGTACCAGAAGGTCCTGTACCTCTGCATATGGCTGGAGCACCAGGGGATTTTTCTGGTGGTATAGCATCTGGAGGGATCTGTGAATGTGAGGGAAGACAAATTCAGCCGTCTACACTTAGTGGATCATGAGTGGCAGTTGCATCCGGAAGTGGTGCAAGGTTTCTTCAGTGAATGGGGAGAACCTTGGTTTGATCTGTTCACTACTGCCGAGAATGTGCAATGTCAGCTTTTTTGCGTGTTGTAGTTTCCATAGTGGCTCTCGCTCGGAGACGTGTTCCAAGTAGACAAACTCCGGACTCCTGTAGACCATTCCCTCGATAGCACTCCTGCCCGGAGTTCTGAAGATTATCAAGGGAGATCGGGCCAAACTCATCCTGGTGGCTTCATACTGGGCTATGAGAGTTTAGTATCCCAAACTCCTGAGCATGAGCATCTGTCCTCCGATCAGGCAGCCCCTATGGAAGGGCCTCCTGTCGCAACAGCAGGGCACAGTTTTGCAACCAAGCCTGCACTCACTTCACCTTCATGCTTGGAGATTGAACTGCGGCAGTTGAGCGCTTTTGACCTCTCACAAGGTCATGGCATTATCTTGGCACCCAGGCATCCCTCTACCAAATCTGTATACACTTGCTTCTAGGACAAGTTTGTGGCCTGGTGCGTAACCTAACAGGTTGACCTACTTCATGTCAACTTTTCTGAGGTTTCATTGTTTGTGTGTTTTGTCCCAGCACAGTCTTGCTGTGTGCACGGTTAAGGGGTTATCTGTCAGCTATTTCGCCTTTTTTGCGATTGCTGGGCTTGTCTTCTTAGTTTGTCTCCAGTGGTGATGTGTTTTCTTAAATGGCTTTAATATTTGTTTCCTCCCTCACCTTTCATCATGCCCCAGTGGGACTTTAATTTGGTATTGAACTTCTGGTATGTACCCTGTTTAAACCCATGCATATCTGTCCCCTCAGATTGCTTATCCTTAAGTCTGTTTTCTAAGTGGCTGTAACATTGGCCCGAAAGGTGAGCGAGCTTCAGGCCCTCTCTGTTAACCCTTCTTATATCTGAAAGAGACACGTTAGTGACAGATTCCTTACCTTAGAATATCCCCAGGCGTCAGGCTGGATCCGGAAAGTTTTGCGTAGCAGTACCCTTGCGCGTCGGTAGGCGGCGTCGTGCGGCTCCGCGTCCGTCGTCGGCGTCGTGATCGCCGGGATGACGTCGCGGGCAGTACTTAGGCGCCGCCCCTGCGCGCTGACGTCAGTTCTTCTTTTTCCGCGCCAGCAAGCGCAGATCCGGGAAGAGCAGTGCCCTGGTCAATTTTTGACCATACTTTTTGTTGATTTTTTCACTGTTTTTTCCAACTTAAAGGTGTCGTAGGGATGCCCGGCTTCAAGCGATGCGGCGCCTGTGCGCGGATGATGTCCGTCACCGACCCGCATTGGGAGTGTCTCTTCTGCCTCGGCCGAGGCCACGACACCGAGTCTTGTCCCGAATGCCAGGCCCTCAACCCGAAAGCTTTGCGAGAGCGGTCTCGAAAGCTCCTCGAGGCCCGGCATTCGGCTCCACGGAGGCCCCGGTCGCGTGAGAGGTACAGGGGTCGCTCGCGGAGTGCACACCGGTCGTCGGCGTCGAAGTCTTCTTCGTCCGGTAAGTCTAAGCACAAGAAGTCCAAGAAGCATCGTCGCTCTCGGACTTCGCCTCGCCGGTCTCGCGACTCGGCTGAGGCCCCTCCCGGCACCGTCCCGCCCCGCGGCCCCGGACTTGCCTGTGGAGTCGCCCCCGCCATACCCGCCCTTCCCGGGTTCGGGGCGGATCCGGCCAAGGTACAGGAGTTCCTGTCGGCCATGGCCCGCCTCTTCGGGCCTTCAGGCCCCTCCGGTGCGCCTTCGGGCCCCGCGGGCCCTGATGGGGTTGCTCCGGCGGCTCCGGCCCCGGCGTCGCCCGTGCCTCCAGCCTCGATCCCGGCTCCGGCTTCGGCCCCAGCCTCGATCCCGGCTCCACAACCCCCATCGACGCCGGTCGACCTCACGACACCTCCGCCGGCGCCGATGTCTCCGGTGCCGTTCTCGACGCCGCCCTGGGCTCCGGGCGGCGTCGTCCCCCAGTTCCTTCCGGCTCCGGACATGGACCCGGAGCGGCGTCGCTCGACGCCGGCTCCGGCGCCGATGGGACCTTGGGTCCCAACTGTCCCTCCTCCTCCTTATTTTGAACCTGAGGAGGACCAGTTGGACTGGGAGGGGTCTGATGACCCTCTGACGCGCAACTGTCAGTATGATGAGGACTGGACAGAGAGTCTAGGGAGGCCAGTGGTCTGGATACTTCCCCTGACACTGGCATGCTGTCTCCTCCCGTGGCTACGGAGGAGGGGGCCAATTTTGGTACGGTGTTGCGTAGGGCTGCTGGGGCCTTACGTCTCCAGCTCCCTACTTTGACGGTCAAGCCTAACATCTTGACAGAGGTGCTTCAGCCGGCAGCCTCCTCTGCGGAGACTGTGCTGCCGTTTAACGACGCCCTCACTGACGTTCTTTTGGGCGCCTGGTCCAAGCCCAACACAGGGGCTCCTGTGGATCGGAACGTGTCACGACGCCATCGCCCTGCTCCGGGCGACCCCCTGTTTCTTTCTGTCCACCCCACTCCTGAGAGCTTGGTTGTCCAAGCCTCCGCTTCCCAAACCGCCTTCCCTACCGCTCCTCCGGATAGGGAATCCAAACGCCTGGATCAGTTTGGGAAGAAAGGTTTTTCTTCCTCCAGTGCTGGCTTGCGGTCCGTTAACACCGCTTGTCTTTTGGGCCGATATACCCACTCCCTGTGGGATTCGGTGGCGGATGTTTTGCCCCAGTGCCCTGAGGAGGTCCAGGCACTGCTTTCCCGCGCCATTGCGGAAGGAAGGGATGCGGCCAAATACACTATCCGTTGTGGCCTTGACACCGCCGACTCGCTGGGCAGGTCTATTGCAACGACGGTGGCGCTCCGACGCCACGCCTGGCTGAGAACCACTGGTTTTTCAGGGGATGTCCAGAATACTCTCATGGACATGCCCTTTGATGGAGTCGGTCTTTTTGGGTCCAAAGCAGACCATGCGTTGGAGCGCTTTAAGGACTCACGGGCTACTGCCAAGTCCCTGGGCCTTTCTGCTACACGCCCTCCGCTGCCTTCTGCTTTTCGCCCCTATCGTGGCCACGGTAGGGCGCCCTTCACGTCAGCAGCCCAGCCACCGGCCCGCGCAGCAGGCGTCTTCGCGTGGCCGAGGACGTGGATTCCGCCGTGGCGGATCGGGCAACCAGCGTGCGGGTCAGGCCACCACCTCCAACCCGTCCGCGGCCTCCAAGCCCTCCTAGTCCCTCCTTTCAGGTGCACGGCACGCCAGTAGAGGGCAGGGTCCGCCATCACCTTCCCCACTGGCGCACCATCACCTCGGACAGGTGGGTCTTGGACATTGTCCGAAGGGGCTACTCCCTCCCCTTCGAGACCACCCCCAGCCATGCCACCTCAATTCCACCGCATGTCAGGGGATCACTTGGTGCTTCTACAGAAGGAAGTCACGGCCCTCTTGACCAAGAGGGCCATCGAGCATTTCCGACCCCAGAAGTAGGGCGTGGTTGCTACTCCCACTACTTTCTGGTGCCCAAAAAGGACAAGGAGGACATGCGTCCTATCTTGGACCTCCGGAACGTCAATCGCTTCCTCCGGAAGGAGAAGTTCAAGATGCTCACCCTAGCTCAGGTCTTGACTGCCCTCGACCCTGGAGACTGGTTGGTAGCGTTGGACTTGCAGGACGCGTATTTCCACATCCCCGTCCTGCCGGCCCACCGGCGTTACCTTCGGTTCACGGTAGGCCCCGAGCATTTTCAGTTCACCGTGCTCCCTTTGGCCTTACCAGTGCCCCTCGGGTGTTCACGAAAGTGATGGCGGTGGTCGCAGCTCATCTGCGCCGGGCAGGGGTTTCAGTCTTCCCCTACCTCGACGACTGGCTGCTGAAGGCGGGCTCGTCCCAGGCAGTCGTCTCCCACCTCCAGACTACGGCCGAACTCCTGCACTCGCTGGGGTTCTCCATCAATGTGCCGAAGTCGCATCTGATTCCTTCTCCACAGCTCCTTTTCATCGGAGCAGTTCTGGACACTACGCAGTTTCGGGCCTATCCTCCCGAACGGCGAGTCCGGGATATTCAGGCTATGATTCCGATCTTTCGGCCTTTATCCTGGGTTTCGGTACGGATGACCCTGAGGCTGCTGGGCCTCATGGCCTCCTGCATCCTGCTGGTCAATCATGCCAGATGGCATATGCGGGCTCTGCAGTGGGACCTGAAGTTCCAGTGGGCGCAGCACCAGGGCAACCTGTCCGATCACGTCCAGATCTCGGAGGGGACTGCAAAACAGTTGCAGTGGTGGCTCTCGAACCGGCAATGGGTCATGGGCAGATCCCTCTCCCTTCCCCAGCCAGAGCATACAGTTGTGACGGACGCGTCCCTTCTGGGATGGGGCGGTCACATGGGAGAGGCGGAGATCAGAGGCCTCTGGTCTCCGGGCGGAGTCCCGGCTCCATATCAACCTTCTGGAGCTCCGGGCGATCCGGCTTGCACTCAAGGCATTCCTTCCCTCTGTCAAAGGGAAGGTAGTGCAGGTGTTCACAGACAACACCACCGCCATGTGGTACTGCAACAAACAGGGCGGGGTGGGGTCTTGGACCCTTTGTCAGGAGGCTCTGCGCCTCTGGACATGGCTGGAACATCAGGGCATGTTCCTGATGGTTCAACACCTGGCAGGTTCTCTGAACGCCAGGGCGGACGAACTCAGCCGCAGGTGCATGATGGATCACGAATGGCGTCTTCACTCGGAAGTGGCGCAAGGACTCTTTCTACAGTGGGGAGAGCCTTGGTTAGATCTATTCGCCACCGAAGAGAACGCGCAATGTCATCAGTTCTGCGCGTTGGAATTTCCAAGGCGGCACTCGCTCGGCGCACGCTTTCGTCGCGAGTGGAGTTGCGGTCTGTTGTACGCCTTTCCGCCTATACCACTTCTACCCAGAGTGTTGAAGAAGATTCGGCACGACCGGGCCCAAGTCATTCTTGTGGCTCCGGACTGGGCTCGAAGAGTTTGGTATCCCGAGCTACTCAATATGAGCATAGATCCCCCGATCCGTCTGCCTCTTCGGGAGGATCTTCTGTCGCAGCAGCAGGGGACGGTCCTCCACCCGAACCTGTCCAGTCTACACCTGCTTGCGTGGAGATTGAGCGGCGGCAGTTGATTCCTTTCGACTTGCCTCCCGAAGTTTGTGATGTGATTCTGGCAGCCAGGCGTCCCTCCACTAAGGTGGTATACGCCTGCAGGTGGAACAAATTTGTGGCATGGTGCACAGCAAAGGCTGTGGATCCCCTTTCTGCCCCTCTTTCTGAGGTCCTTCTGTTCCTTCTCTCTCTGGCCCAACAGGGTTCTGCCCTGGGTACCATCAAGGGTTATCTTTGTGCTATCTCGGCCTTCCTCAGGCTCCCTGATCAGCCCTCCCTTTTCAAGTCCCCTGTTGTTAACAGGTTCTTAAAAGGCATTACTCACCTCTTCCCTCCTGTACCGTTTGTAATGCCTCAGTGGGACTTGAACTTGGTTCTTACCTTTTAATGTGCGCTCCCTTTGAGCCTCTGCATAACTGTCCTCTTCGTCTTCTGACTCTGAAGACAGCCTTTCTGGTGGCCATCACCTGCGCTCGGCGGGTGAGTGAGCTCCAGGCTCTATCTTGCAAACCTCCCTTTCTGTCTGTTCATCCAGACAAGGTTGTTCTTCGGACGCGTCCGTCCTTCTTGCCAAAGGTGGTTACTGCTTTCCACATTGGGCAGACCATCACTTTGCCCACCTTCTTTCCGCCTCCGCATCCTTCCAGAGAGGAAGAGAGGCTCCACCGTCTGGACCCAAAACGTGCGCTCTCCTTCTATATCGACCGCACAAAACACTTCCGGGTGGATGACCAGCTCTTTGTTGGCTACGTGGGCGCCAAAAAGGTCGGGCGGTGCACAAGAGGACCATCTCCCGCTGGGTTACCTTGTGCATCAAGACCTGCTATTCTTTGGCCAAGAAGGAGCCTCCTGTTGGGCTGCGTGCCCATTCCACCAGGGCAACGGCTGCTACCACGGCCTTGGGCCGCGGTGTTCCGCTGCCGGTTATCTGTCAGGCAGCTACGTGGGCCTCGCTGCACACGTTTACAAAGCATTACTGCCTTGACAGTCAGGTCCGGAGGGACGGCTTCTTTGGCCGTTCTGTCCTCCAGGACTTCCTTGTCTGATCTTTGTTCGCAGACCCACCACCGGGGTTGGTATTGCTGGGGTATCTATTCTAAGGTAAGGAATCTGTCACTAACGTGTCTCTTTCAGATGCACAAGTTACTAACTTGTGTAACGATATATCTGTAAGAGACAGTAGTTAGTGACATATTCCTTACCGAACTGATTTCTAGGGTTAAGGACATCCTTTTCAGGGCCCTAGTATTTTTTCAGACACCTATGTCAGCTTCTTGCATGGCTCTGCGTTCCTGGCGCGGAAAGTCGTGTACAGAACTGACATCAGCGCGCAGGGGCGGCGCCTAAGTACTGCCCGCGACGTCATCCCGGCGATCACGACGCCGACGACGGACGCGGAGCCGCACGACGCCGCCTACCGACGCGCAAGGGTACTGCTACGCAAAACTTTCCGGATCCAGCCTGACGCCTGGGGATATTCTAAGGTAAGGTATCTGTCACTAACTACTGTCTCTTACAGATATATCGTTACACAAGTTAGTAACTTGTGCATTACCTTCTATCTGGACAAGTTGGTGTCTCGGACACGTGTACCTTTTTTTACTAAAAATGGTGACGCCTTTTCATGTTGGCCAGGCTATCAATCTACCAACATTCTTTGCTCCACCCCATCCTTCTGCGGAGGAGCGTTCCATCGCCAGGACCCGAAGAGGACTCTGAGTTTCTACATTGATCTGAGTGGAAGATCAGTTATTTATCAGGTTCGTGGGAGCGAAGAAAGGCATAGCGCTGCAGAAATGGACTTTCTCCTGTCGATTGTGGTCTGCTTTAAGATCTGCTATGGTTTGGCAAAGAAGCAGCCTCCTGAAGGCTTGCGGGCTCATTCAACCAGAGCCAAGGCTCCTTCTACTGCATTGGCATGTGAAGTACCTGTCCTTGACATCTGCTAGACTGCAACATGGGCGTCCCTCCATAAGTTCACTAAGCATTACTGTCTGGATTTTGGCATGACCATTCCTAGAAATGTCAGACCTCAAAATGGCAGTACAGGCTTTGGTCATCGTGAGGCTTGTATACGGATTTACAACTCTATCTGGCCTGCCCAAGATCTCAACAGCTCCACTAAAAGCCTGTCTCAATGCAGCCGCAAGACTCATATCTGGCTCTAGAAAATGTTATCACATCTCTCCGCACTTAAAAGCTCTGAACTGGCTACCATACAAAGCCAGAATACTACTCAAACTGGCCTGTATCACTCATAAGGCGCTACACTCAAAAACACGAGCGTATCTAGCTCAGACAGTGGTGATATCCGGAGGAGGCAGGTACTCCCGGGGCGCAAAAAATCTTGTGCTGAAATCAAAGTTCTTCCAGAAGAAGAAAACATACAACAGAGCTTTCTCAGGTGCCACACCCAGAGTCTGGGAGTCGCTACCGCCAAACATTAGGAGAATACCGTCCTCAGCAAAATTCAAGAAGGAAGCTAAGATCTTCCAAATGGGTAACTTCCTTCCATAACTCACTACAGAGGAATCACCTAATCGTCTGGCTTTTGATCATTATCCGGTCGCTACGGATTTATAATCAGAGGGCCCCTCAAGACTTACCTAATGAAGCGCATTGGGATCTAGACAACCTCTTCCAGGGTCCCCTATCACGTTAATCTACTGAGGCCTTTGATGGTAAAAAGAAAAATTGTAATTCGACATGTTCTTTCAGTCTCAGATATTATTGTAAGTGCTTATAACTTTTCCTGTGCACTGTTTTGTATTGTTATTCTCAAGTAAGTTTATCATGATGCTTGCTATTTTCGCAATCAAGACCACTATATTTCTGTTAAACGATCTGACACCCTAACGGGTCACGTTTGCGCTACTTAAAACACTAAATAAATAAATGACAGGCACTTTGCCCTTTCAGTTCTGCATGACTATTTGGTTTGAACCCGTTCACATACCACCTCCTAGGAGGTACTGCTTTGATATCAATTCTAAGGTAAGGAATCTGTGGTTAGACATCTTGCAGAAGAACAAGTTACTTACTTCTGTTAAAAGATCATCTGATAGACTGTTATTGTAGATTCCTTACCTTAGAATTTCCTCCAGTCGTCAGTCTGGATCTAGAGATTTTTATTTCAGCAATACCCCTGCGTGTCGTTAGGTGGTGTCCGTCGGCTTCACATCCGTCGTCTGCTTAGTGGGCGCTGGGATGAAGTCCCTGGACCTACATAGACTCCACCCATGCGCGCTGACGTCAGTTATTTCTTTTTCCGCACCAGCCTAGCGCAGATCCGTAGAGAGCTATCCCTAGCCACTTTTTGGCTAACTTTTGTCGACTTTTTGTCGGTCTTTTTCGAGTCGTAGACTCCTAGTGCGTCGAAGATGTCCCAGCAAAGGTCCGGCTTCAAGCCCTGCGGTTCCTCCCACCGGGTGATGTCCGTGATGGATCCGCTCCTTGTGTGCCTTTGGTGTCTGGAGCGCGACCACGACCCAAAGTCGGGCCATGAACCCAAAGGCTTTGCGGGAGCAGTTCCCAAAAGCTGCTGGAGACCCGGCACTCAGCTCCGCGCCGCTCTCATTCGAGGGGAAGGTCCCAAGAAGGCTCGTGGAGCCCACACTCCTCGCACTCGAAGTCGTTGGGGAGATCTTCGGGTAAGTCAGGGAAACACAAGAAGAAGTCAAAGAAGCACAGACATTCTTCGACTTCTCCCCGTCGGTCAGCCAACGCGACGCGGGATCCCGAGCGTCGTCGCTCGAAGGCTCAGTCTCTGGAGCCTATTACTGAGATGGCTCCACACCTCCCTCCCTTTCCGGGAGCCGGAGCGTCTCCTGCCCAAATTCAGAAGTTCTATGAGGCCTTGTACCTCATATTTGGGCAGGCTGGCTCCGCCGGTGTGCCTTCGGGCCCTGCGGAGTCGGTCAGGGGCCCTGGGACTTCCACGCCGGTGGCTCCATTCCCGGCTCCAGAGGATCCCCGTGGATCCAGTTCGATGCCAGTTGATCTCAATTGACCTTTGCCTGATGTCGATCCTGACGACGATGCTCCCGGCATCGACCGTGCCCCCGGTCGGCGCGGCCCCAACCTCAACCCCGAAGTTGACACGGAGTCGGACCGACGTCTATTCAGACGCCGGAAGGGACTTTCGTCCCTGTGTTTATTCCTGGAGTTCCTTTTGGGCCAGAAGTTGAGGAAGAGGACTGGAAGGGGCCACTGGATCAGCTTGAGGAACCGGACTGGAGAATGAACCTGGGTGATGCCAGTGGTCTGGACACTTCCCCTGACACTGGCCTGTTTTCTCCCCCCTACCATGGTTACAAAGGAGGGAGCTTCCTATGCTGTGGTGGTGAGTAGGGCAGCCGAGGTCCTCAGACTCGTGCTCCCTACGGTGGCAGTCAGGACTAACCTCCTGACAGAGGTGCTTCAACCTGCGACTTCCTCTTCTGAACCCCTTTTGCCGTTCAATGTAGCCCTCACAGACTTCCTTCTGGGCCCTTGGTCCAAGCCCAGCACGTGCTCCTATGGATAGGACGATTGCCCACCACCATTGCCCCGCTCCGGGCGACCCAGCGTTCCTGACCAAACACCCCTCCCCTGAGAGCCTGGTAGTCCAAGCCTCTTCATCAAAAGGTGCATTCCCTTCTGCTCCCCCAGATAGGGAATCCAAGGAGTTGGACTATCTTGGGAAGAAAATGTTCTTTTCCTCCAGCTTGGCATTGTCTCTTGGGCCGCCACTCCCATACTATCTGGGATACGGCCGGGCAGGTGCTGCCTCAGTGCCCGGAGGACAGGGCCGTTCTCTCTCAAGCAGTGGCATACGAGTGAAATGCAACCAAATTCACCATATGATGTGGACTGGATACCACGACTCGCTGGGCAGAACGATTACCACATTGGTAGCTGTTAGACGATACGCCTGGTTGAGGACTTCTGGCTTCTCAGGGGATGTCCAGTCTTCTTTGATGGACATGCCTTTTCGGCAACAAGGCAGACTCAGGGCTTGAGCGCTTCAAGGATTCTCGAGCTACGGCCAGATCCTTGGGCCTCGCAGCTACCTCACATCCATCTCAGTCTGCCTTTCGTCCCGTTCGTAGGTACGGAAGGGGAACCTAGGCACATCCTGTCCAGCCACAGAGGAATTGTGAAGCGCGCTACTCACCCGTGAGTGTTTCAAGGTGCTGGGGGAGAGGGGGTGCAGCTCCGGGTCAGCCAAAGAGCCAGGTCTTGAGGCTCTTTCTGAAGGTGTGAAGAGTGGGGGAGCTCTCGCACACTTAGAAGGGGGGGGAGAGGCAAAATTCCCCTACTCCAACCTCCCCTATAAAATGACTATAACACACATGGAGTAGGAAAATGAAATACAAAGATGGCACGTGCTTAGTGAAAAAATACTGCCCTTACTCACAAAGTTGTGACATGCTTCATCATTGGGCTTGCTTCAATACACCCTTGCGCAGACCAATGCCTGGGGTGGAGCAAAAGGGAGGGGAAAATAATACAAACATAAAAGTTGGGATCACTGAAGAAAAGTGCAGTGAAGGTTAAAAATAGCTCGGAAGTGTCCCCTCTCGAAATTTTATTCCTTGGCCCACCGGCTAGGTCTAAAAACGTGAAGGATGGTGGTGATGGGAGAAGATAAAGGTTTCCTTCACCCCTCCTTACTGCCAAAGTGTCAACATGTTTCTGCCGTCTGATACGTGCCCACACTGTTGGGTCACACTGGCATTCATCAGTTTGCGTAGCAGGGATTTGTTGATTCCAGCATAGAGGGTGTTTCCGTAGTCCAGTCTACTTGTTATGAGTGCGTGGGTGACGATCTTTCTGGATTCGTGGGTGATCTATTTGAAGGTCTTGCGAAGGATGCAGAGGGTGTTAAAGCAGGTGGAGGCGATGGCATTGATTTGGTGGGTCATGGTGAGGGAGGAGTGGAGTATGATGCTGAGGTTCCGGGTGTTGTCCGTGGGGTTGGGGGGGTTGCCGAGGGAGGTGGGCCGTGGGCCACCAGGTGTTGTCCCAAGCTGAGGGTGTGGGTCCGAGGACGAGGACTTCTGTCTTCTCTGAGTTGAGCTTCGGACAACTTCTGCTCATCCAGGATGCAACGTCTTTCATTCCTTCCTGGAAGCTGAGTCTGGTGGCGTCGGGTTCCTTCGTGAGGGAGCGGATGAGCTGGGGGTCATTGGCGTAGGATACTATGCTGAGTCAATGCTGTCTGACTATGGCGGCGAGGGGGGCCATGTAGATGTTGAAGAGCGTGGGACTGAGTGACGATCCTTGGGGTACTCCGCAGTTTTGTGGGTTCGGAAAGGAAGGGCGGGAGTTTGATCCTTTGGGTTCTGCCGGCAAGGAAGGAGCGGAGCCAGTCGAGGGCGGTTCCCTGTATGCCGGCGTCATGGAGTCTGGCTGTGAGAGTGCGGTGGGAGACGGTGTCGAAGGCTGCAGAGAGGTCTAGTAGGATGAGGGCCACGGTGTGGCCTTGGTCGAGGAGCGTGCGGATGACGTCTGTGGTGGCGAGGAGGGCGGTCTCTGTGCTGTGGTTGCTGCGGAATCCGGTTTAGGAAGGGTCGAGGATGGCGTTCTCCTCGATGAAGTTTGTCAGCTGGGTGTTGGCGATCTTCTCGGTGACTTTGGCCGCAAAGGGAAGGAGAGAGATGGGTCGGTAGTTTTTCAGGTCTGTCGGTTCTGCAGAGGGTTTCTTGAGGAGTGGCTTGACTTCTGCTTTTGCGCGTTTCCAGTCGGAGAAAGTTCCGGATTCGAAGGTTGCGTTGATGGTGCGTCGTAGCTCGGGCGCTATGGCGGCGGCGGCTCTGTGGAAGATGTGCAGCGGGCAGGAGTCCGTGGGGGCTCCCGAGTGAGTGCTCTTCATGGTCGTGTCGGTATCTTCGGTGGTGACCGGGGTCCAGGCGGCGATGGTAGGCTGGCTGTCGTTGCTGGGGGAAGGGGTGGTTTCTGGAGTCTGTTAGTTGTCGTAGAAGGCCTTTGATTTTCAGATGGAAGTGGGAGCTGAGCTTGTTGCAGAGGTCCTGGGAGGGTGTTACGTCCGTGGCTTCGCTGGGGGGGTTTGGTGAATTCCTGGATGATGCTGAAGAGATCTTTTGAGTTGCTGGAGTTGGAGAGGATTTTGTTCCGGATGAAGGTCCTTTTGGTGGATCTAATGAGTTGATGGTGTTCTGTCATGGCGTTCTTGTAGATGGTCTGGTCTTCAGTGGTTTTGCTGTTCCTCTTTCGCTTCTCGAGATGTCTGCAGGGGCGTCTGGATTCTTGGAGGTCGGTGCTGAACTAGGTGGCCTTCATGGGGCGCAGTCTGTCGGGGTTGCGGAGGGGGGCAAGCTTGTCTGTGCAGTTGGGGATCCATCGGTGTAGTTCTTTAGCTGCAGAGTTGGCGTTGGTCGAGGCGGGAGGGGGATCGTGGTTGAGGGTGGAGTTGAGATGCTCCTCTGTGACCTTGCTCCAGTTCCTTTGGGTTGGTACGCAGTGGTGGTCCGTCCAGAGGGGTTGGGTGGTGTGGCTGAAGTGGATGTTGTTCCTTCCTGCGAAGATGGGGTCGAGGGTGTGTCCTGCCTTGTGGGTGGGGGTGGTGACGAGCTGTTTCAGTCCAAGGTTGTCCATGAGGGTGGAGGAGTTGGGGTCGCTGAGGTTGTCGAGGTGGAAGTTGAGGTCTCAGATGAGTATGTAGTTCATGGAGGCGATAACGTGGGGCGCGATGAGATCGGCGATGGTACTGGTGAACGAAGTTTGAGGTCCGGGGGCGGGGGGTCTGTAGGCGAGGGTGCCACGTAGGGTTGTTCTGGGGCTGGTATGGATCTGGAAATGGAAGTGTTCGGTGTTGGAAGGGGAGTCGCTCGTGCTGGAGGTGGAGAGTTGGAGGGAGCTCTTGTGTGGGACGTGTGGCCGCAGACGTGGGACCCAGCATCCTCACGGGTCAGGGAGCCAGCGGGCGGGCCAGTCCACCCTTTCCCCCCCCTACCGCAATCTCCAAACCTTCCTCTTCCGACTCTTCAGTTCCATCAACGTCCAGTTGGAGCTAGGATCCGCCAACACCTTCTCCACTGGCAATCTATCTCATCGGACAGGTGGGTTCTGCAAATAGTCTGAAGGGGCTACTTCCTCTCCTTCGAGACTACCCCTCCCTCCATGCCACCTTCTTACGATTACATGACGAAGGTTCATTTGGCACTTTTCCACCAGGAAGTATCGGCTCTTGGCCAAGGGAACTATAGAGCAGGTCCCTGTGCCAGAAGTAGGTTGTGGTTCTTATTCCCGCTATTTTCTGGTACCCAAGAAGGACAAAGGCCTGCGTCTTATCTTAGAGCTCTGGGCCCTCAACTCCTTCCTCCGGAAGGAGAAGTTCAAAATGCTCACCTTAGCCCAAGTTCTGTCTGCACTCGACCCAGGAGACTGGCTGGTGGCGTTGGACTTGCAGGACGCTTTTTTTCATATTCCTTTCCTGCCAGCCCACAGACATTACCTTCAATTCACCGTGGGCCATGAGCACTTTCAGTTCACTGTTAAACCTCCCCCCCTCGCCCCCCCCATTTTTTGGCCTTGCCAGTTCCCATTGGGTGTTCACAAAGGTAATTGCGGTGGTCGCAGCTCATCTGCGCAGATCAGGGGTTCCAGTCTTCCCCTATCTCGACAACACATTTGACTCCCTCTCGGACGCTCCCTTTCATCGGGCTGTTCTGGACACAGTGCAGTTTCGGGCCTATCCTCCCGGGCAGCAAGTCTGGGATGTTCGGGCTATGATACCAATGTTTCAGATTCTGTCCCGGATTTTGGTGAGAATGACTCCGAGGCTGCTGGGCCTTATGGCCTACTGCATCCTGCTGGTGGATCATGCCAGATGGCATATGCGGGCTCTGCAGTGGGACCTGAAGTTCCAGTAGGCACAGCATCAGGGAAATCTTTCCGACTACGTCCAAATCTCGGAGGGAACTACGCACCAACTGCAGTGGTGGCTCATGAACCAAGATTGGGTCAGAGACAAATCCCTCTCCCTTCCCCAACCAGATCTAACAGTGGTGACGGATGCGTCACTTCTAGGATGGGGCGGCCACCTGGGACAGGTGGAGATCAGAGGCGTCTGGTCTCCGGTGGATTTCTGCCTCTATATCAACCTTTTGGAACTCTGGGTGATCAGACTGGCACTGAAAGCATTCCGTCCCCCTCTCAGGAGGAAAGTGGTGCAGGTGTTCACCAACAACACCACTGCCATGTGGTACTGCAACAAACAGGGCGGGGTGGGGTCGTGGACCCTTTGTCAAGGGGCTCTCCGCCTCTGGACATGGCTGGAACATCCAGACATGAACCTGGTGGTTCAACACCTGGCGGGCTCCCTGAACGCCAGGGCTGACTAACTCCGCCATCACTACCTAGTCGATCACGAATGCCATCTCCATCCGGAGGTGGCGCAAGGTCTCTTTCTGCAGTGGGGAGAGCCTTGGTTAGATCTGGTTGCCTCCGAAGAGAACGCAAAATGTCAGCAGTTTTGTGCGTTGGAGTTTCGAGGCAGCACTTGCTCAGCGACACTTTTCGTCACGAGTGGCGCTTTAGCCTCCTGTACGTCTTTCCATCTGTACCACTCAAGAAGATCAAGCGCGACTGGGCTCAAGTCATTCTTGTAGCTCCGGACTGGGCACGAAGAGTCTGGTACCCTGACCTTCTGAGCAGGGCCGTCAATCCTCCAATCAGACTGCCCCTTCGGGAGGATCTTCTGTCGCAGCAGCAGGGGAGGGTTCTTCACCCGAACCTGTCCAGTCTCCACCTCCTTGCATGGAGATTGAGCAGCGGCAGTTGACAGCCTTTGACCTTCAGCCCAAAGTCTGAGATGTTATCTTGGCAGCCAGTTGTCCCTCCACTAAAACGGTATCCGCCTGTAGATGGAACAAATTTGTGGCATGGTGCACAGTGAAGGCTGTTGATCCCCTTTAGCTCCTCTTTCAGAGGTTCTCTTGTATATACTTTCTTTAGCCGAGCAGGGTTCTGTCTTAAAGGATATCTTGCAGCCATCTCTGCTTTTCTTCGGCTGCCAGATCAGCCTTCTTTATTCAAATCTCCTATTGTTACCAGATTCTTTGAGGGCCTTACTCATCTGTTCCCTCCATCTCCTTTTGTAATGCCCTAATGGGACTTAAATCTGGTTCTCACCTTTGTGTGTGCTCTATTCCAACCTCTTCATAATTGTCCCCTCAGGTTTCTGACCCTCAAAACTGCCTTTCTTGTTGCCATCACCTCTGCTCGCAGGGTGAGCGAGCTGCAGGCTTTATCTTCTAAGCCCCCTTTTCTATCTGTCTATCCGGATAAAGTGGTGCTTCAGACCAAGCCATCATTCCTTCCTAAGATCGTCACGTCTTTTCATGTGGGACAATCTATCACTCTGCCCACCTTTTATCCACCCTGCATCCCTCCAAGGAGAAGGAGAGACTCCACCATCTGGACCCAAAACGTGCATTGTCTTTTTATCCTGATCCCACTAAAGACTTTCGGGTGGATGATCAACTCTTCATTGGCTGCAGCCAGCATGGTGACCCCTCACCTTAAAAATATGTACCTAGAGAGTCAAGCGGAAAGGACACTCCCAGAGGACCAACGGCTTGCTTCCATCGTAGTGATCCATAAGGAGGGCAAGCCAAGGGACAACTGTGCATCCTATTGCCCTATTTCGCTGATCAATGCCGAAGCCAAAGTCCTAGCCAAACTACTCGCTATGTGCTTGGTCCAGATCATACCACTGGTGCACTCTGACCAATCCGGTTTCATGCCTGGATGGAATACAGCGCTTAACTTACGGAGGCTCCATGTAGTGTTTGGGTTAGTGAACACGCTGAGAGAAGATGCAGTAGTCATGTCGCTGGATGCCCGTATAGCCTTCATTACTGTGGAATGGCAATACATGTTCGCAGTTTTAGGAAAAAATGGGATTCGGCCCCAAATCTGTTGTGGTTCAAACTCCTCTATACTGACCCCATAGCACAAGTACTGGTAAACAACAGAACGTGTCACAGATTTCCACTACGGAGAGGGACAAGACAGGGTTGTCCCCTGTCGCCGTTAATTTTTGCTTTCATGCTAGAACCACTATCTACTTGGATCAGAAGGGATCCATTGATAAGGGGCTTACGATGGACCGGCAGTTGGGAAGATAGAATATCCTAATACGTGGACGACATGCTTCTTTATTTGGCATCCCCCAAAACCTCAATAGAGTATTGAACGTATTTACCATTTTTGGCAGATATTCGGGCTACAACATCAACTGGTCAAAATCCACCATCTACATACTACACAGAGCGTTCCCCACACTTCCCAAGGAATGTGTGGCGGAGGTGGTGATAGAGGGGTTTCGCTACCTTGGAGTTCATCACTACAGATCCTGATCTCTTTTACCAACATAATCTTTAACCCCCGCTGCTGCGCTTGAAGGGGATGTGCATCACTGGAGGACGCTGCCACTCCTCTCTATTAGGGAGAGCTGCCCTCTTTAAGATGTTGGCTCTCCCCTCAATTCCTATATATTTTGCAAAACACACCACATCCAGTTCCTTCTAAGTACTTCCAGACAACAGAAAATGAACAAAGAATACTAGTGTGGGACGGGAAGCCTCCGAGAATAGCATTTCAGAAACTGGTCCGGGGGTGGAACGACAGGGGTATTGCATTACCCGATATACGGAAATACAATTGGGTGGCACAGCTAGTAGCTATCAACCAATGTATCCATCAGTCGCCAGACGAGCCTTCTTACCGAATGGACAGACATGTATTGGGCAAGAGGGGCTATATCAAAGCGCTTTAAACTTCTCCCTGACATCTTTCTCTGGTGGGCCTAACAAAGACTACAGTCCAACTTTGGCACATAGAACAACAAAATAACACAGTACACCCCACTATGGAATGCAGAAAGGCTGGGTACCATGGGCAGAATTCACGGCTTTGACAGATGGGATCTAATAGGCATATCCCGCGTGGGCGACCTATGGGCAAGATGGGAGGGATACCTTTTGCAACACTCCAGGAAGAATACGAGCTGTCAGATGCAGAGACATTTCGCTATCTACAAATTAAACACGCACTTCAAGCAACAATCCCCAAAAGTACGGAGCTTCCAGAGTCTTCCCCACTAGAGGACAGAATCCTGATAGACCACATGAACCGTAAGGCGATATCCCTGACATACCAGAAATTGGTCAACAATTCCCCTGATCCCCTCCTTGGGCTCCGGGTACGTTGGCAAGCAGACATAGGCGACCTGGATGACGAGGACTGACGAGAAGCCTTGATATCCCCGAGAGAAGTGGCCATATTGAGCAAGTTTCGGCTACTACAATTGAAAATACTCCACAGAATATACTACTCCTGTCGTAGTTTGGCTAAAATGGGTGGAAGGGTTGACACTACTTGCAGAAGGGGGTGTGACCAAGAGGGAACATACTACCACATACTATTGGACTGCCCTCTAATACAACAGTACCGGGCAGCCATTGTCCGCAACCTGAGCGGGGTCACAGGGTTAGAGATTGCCCCTACCCCAAAATGGTACCTCCTCAATGTATGTGAAACCTCCGATCTCAGTGTCAAAGAACAAACCTGGGTAACACTGGGACTGGTAATTACTAAGCGCGATATAATGAAGATGTGGGAGGCGCCAGACACACCAAGGCTACGCGATTGGATGGAAGACCTTGATTGGTGTATGATAGCGGAAAAAACAGTGTATGAAAGCAGGGGCTGCCCCAGGAAGTGGGAACAGTTCTGGAGTAAGTGGAACACTTACCAAGGGGACCTATGTGGGAACCCGGTGTGAGGATTGCAGCGAGGTACTGACAGATGGGATGGGCCCCGTAAGAACGGGGCCGAATGTTGTAGAGAAAAACATGGAAACGGCAATGTGGTGTTAACGTTTATGACTATAAATTATGTGCCCGATATTGGCAGAGGAATTGTGCAAATTGCAATGTACCCTGTCATTTTTCAATAAACAGATTATAAAACAAAACAATAAAAAACTCTTCATTGGCTATATGGGTGCCAAGAAAGGTTGGGCAGTTCAAAAACAGACGATCTACCAATGGGTTGTCCTTTGCATCAAAATATGCAATGCTTTGGCGAAAAAGGACCCTCCTGTCTGGTTGCGTGCTCATCCCACCAGAGCAACGGCGGCAACCACAGCTTTAGCACTTGGAGTTCCAGTCCTTGACATCTGTCAGGCAGTAACGTGGGCATCCCTGCACATGTTTACCAGACACTACTGCCCGAATAGCCAAGTCTGGAGGGATGGGTACTTTTCCTGTTCGGTCCTCTAGGACTTTCTGGTTTGATCTTGGTTCGCAGACCCTCCGGGGATAGTACTGCTGGGATATCTATTCTACGGTAAGGAATCTACAACTAGCAGTCTCTATCAGATGAACAAGTTACTTACCTTCGGTAACTATGTATCTGGTAGAGACATATGTTAGTTGTAGATTCCTTACCGCCTCACCCATCCTCCCCGCTCTGCGTACTGATTTCTAGAGATCGGAACTCCCCTAAAGGGCCCTAGTTTTGACGCACCAGTGGTCAGTGTCTTTCATGGCTCTGCTCTTCTGGCGTGGAAAGTCGTGTTAAGAACTGACGTCAGCGCGGATGGACGGCATCTAAGTAGGTCTCGCGACGTCATCCCGGCGCTGCCGGCGACGGACGCAGAGCCGACCGACCCCAACTAACGATGCGAAGGGGTACTGCTGAAGAAAAAATCGTCGGATCTAGACTTACCTCTACATGGTAAATTCTAAGGTAAGGAATCTACAACTAACATATGTCTCTACCAGATACATAGTTACCGAAGGTAAGTAACTTGTTCTTCTGGTAGAGAGACTATCTAAGTGCAGATTTCTCACCGGCCTGCTCTTCCTCCCTGTTCTGTAAGCTGGACCCTTTCTACTAAAAAGATCCCACTTTAGGAATCCGCACACCTGGTCAAGAACAATTTCATTTTGGCTCTGCATCTCCAGGTGCGGACATGTCATGAAAGCAACTGATGTGAGCATGCATGGGTGACACCTATATAGGTGCACGCATGTCACATCTGGCACGGATGAAGTCTAAGCGAAGCCACAGTGCCGCCTCCCGGAGTGCAGGGTTACTGATTCAAAGTTTTTCCAGATCTATCCTGACTCCTATGGAATATTCTATGGTGAGGAATCTGCTGCTAGATAGTCTCTATCAGAAAAGCGGTTACCAAAGGTAAGTAACTCATTAACAGTATGAGTTACCTTTTATGATGTTTTGATGGACAACTACTTCTTCCTACCGATTCCTCATTTTCTGAAATGTTCTCCAGCACAGATTGTTAAAATATTTGTACCCTATATTGGATGACAAGTCAAAATTGCCACATGTATGAAAATCACTTGGTTCCCTTTAAGAGGGTACTTTTTGCTGTATCTTGGTGTATAGCAATCATACTTTCAGGTTCCTTTCCTGATGGTGGGCAGTATTGTTTTAATGCTTTTGTGTACAGCCTCACTTTAATTCGCGGTGCCATTAGACATTGGCTACTATCAGTGTACCTTACGAAATGTTGTCAAATCTTCCTATTCTTGTATGGCTAAAGTTGTTGTCCTGATGAAGAGATTCTAATGGATGCTTCGAACCGCAGATTCCACGCCTTTAGAATATCCCTAGGCGCCAATAGCAGTTCTACTATATACCCGTAAATGGTGCTGTGTATATAGGCACTACCCCTTTGTGCTGACATCAGTTCTGGTCATTTCACACATTCTGTCACAGATCCTTTTTCTTCTTTGATTGACAAGACTTTTTTCTTCTAAATCCTCAACCAGTGTGCAAGGGAGCAATGTCCCCTCCAAAAACTTCAGGGTTTAAACCATGCCAGGACTGTTGCAAGCAAATGTCTGTGACAGACTCGCACGAGGTATGCCTTTGGTGTTTAGGCTTGGGACACGGCTCCAATTCATGTGAAGAAAGGGCCCTCATGAATCTGAAGGGTATCTAGGAATATGAAATGAAGCTGTATGTCGCCAGAGATTGTTGACCCGCAAGTCCCGCTCAAAGCGTAGCCTCGTTCCCACTCGTGAGGTCATTCTCACAACAGGTCCTCATCATGGTCGAAGTTCAAATCTAAATTGAAAAGGAAACACAAGAAAGCTAAGTGGGACTCGTACTCCTCTAGTGTCTGTCTCCAGAGAAGTTGCAAGGGTGTCTGCATGCCACCCGGTCTTGCTCCTGATTCATTGGGGAGACTATTTCACAATTGGTCCAATGCACCCCGAATTTCCTGGGTCATCGGCTATGCTTAATGGAGTGCTCTAGGGAGGCCGTGATGTGCATCTTTAGCACTCTTACATTAACTCTAGCGCACCTTTTGGCCCCATGGATCCACAGGGGGCTCCATTCGGGTTACAGCCAGCGAAACCATTCTCTGTGCCTCTCAAACCCCCTTTTTGTTCCGCATTGGCTTCGGTGCCTGCTTCCAGTCAGATGCCAAAATCTGCGACAGTCCCTTCATCTTTGACGCCAGCACTGACCTAGCTGGAGGAGGACCTTCTACCAATACAGAGTTTCACACTTCAAGCCGAATTCAGACAAAGCACTGCCTGTGCCATGGAAATGTGCTTAGCATTACGGTTTGAACTCTAATCAAAGCCAGCCAGCCTTCGGACAAGACAATTGTCGATTCGTATGACTTTCCATTTCTTTATGATGACGACAACCTCTACATGGATTTACAGGAGGCCAATGGGCTGGATACACTGGGTTGATTCCCCTCTACCCCCCCAAAGACCAACAACAGAGGAAGGTGCTTTTTTTCTGTGGTGATCAAACGTGCAGCTGTGTTTTTGGACCTATAGTGCCCTTCTGTCAAGGTGAAATGAGTATACTCACAGAGGTTTTACAGGCTCGCCAGGCTTCCCTTCCTTGCTACCATTCAACAAGGCTTTTACTGACACATTGATGGGTTCTTCAGTGAAGCCTTGTTTTTCTCCTCCTCTTCAGCGAAGCCTTGTTCTTGTCCTCCTGTGATCAGCAAGGTTGCCTGGCACCAGGTGACCACGAATTTCTGAAAAATGATCCAACTCTTGAGAGTCTGGTGTTTCAAGATTCTATCAGCAAGGAGAACCTCATTTAGTTTCTCACGGGTCACCTCAGAAAGAACATTAAGGAGACTGGAGGTATTCAGGAAACATATGTTCCCATCGGCTTGCTTCCCCTTAAGGTCCATTAATGCCAGTTGCTGCCTCAGCCAATATACTCATGCTTTCTGGGACATTGTCAGCAAGATCTTTCCAGCAGTCCCTGAAGATTTGTGAGCCCCCCTGACTCGAGCAAATTCATGATGGCAAAAATGCAGGTTAACTATGGCATGAGGTCTGGCCTAGTTACCACAGATTACTTGGGTCAGGCAGTCAGCACCAGTATGGTGCTCCATCGCCACGCTTGGATTAGGTCTACGAGCTTCTCTGTGAGTGCCCAGGCATCCTTTATGGATATACCTTTTGATGTGTTTCGTCTTTTTGGCTAAATGACCGATTCGGCCCTGGAATGCTTTAAGGAGAGATGAACCACATCATTTTTCTTGGGCCTTTTGCTGCCTATCAGGCAGTTTCCCAGTTTCTGCCATTTTGGGGGTTCTCCATAGGCTTGGCGTTCAGGCAGTGCCAGACCATCCTGCCCCTGCAACAGGCGCCCAAGTCCTTTCACAGTTAGGGTTCGAACAGACACCGTGCAGTTTATTAGGAACAGCAATCATCCTAGTCCCCCAATCCTACATTATCACCCTCCAAGCCACTTTAGCTTGCATGTAGTAGCGCACAACCACCCTGTAGGAAGCTAGATCCAGCACTTTCTCCAGTGGTGGCACAGGATCATGTCTAACAAATAGGTTGTCCAGAATGCTGAACCGAGTTAGCCCTTCCATTCCTTTCAGACCCACCGGATCTTCCACCAGCATCAGAGCAGCTTTCTGAGGAACACCTCGTTATTTTGTTGGAGGTGCAGTCTCTCTCTTCCCATGGAGTCATACAGGAGGTACCGGCTGCGGAAATAGGGCCCGGTTGTTACTCCTTCTTTTTCCTCATGCCAAAGAAGGACAGTCTTATTTTAGATCAGTCTTCTCAGTGCCTTCCTGTGGAACAATAGATTCAAGATGCTCACTGTGGCCAAGCTTCTGACTGCCCTGGATGTGTATTTTCATATACCTTCCCTACAGTTCCTTTAGATGTTATCTTTGGTTCATGGTAGGTCAGAAGCATTTTCAATTTGCTGAGCTCCTGTTTGGCATCACCAGTGCCCCATAGGTATTCACCAAAGTGATGGTGGTGGTCACAGCACACCTTCAAAGGTTGGGGATACCAGTTTTCATCTACCTCAACAACTGGCTGTTGAAGGCCGGCTCGTCTCAGTCAGTCGTAGACCACCTCTGGATGACGATAAACCTCCTGACATCATTCATGTTCACAGTCAATGTGGTGAAATAACACCTGACCCTTATGCCAAAGCTCCCTTTCATTGGAACCATCTTGGATACAATGCAGTTCAAGCCTTCCCTCCATCATGAGTTCAGGACATTCGGCCTATGATGTCGATGTTACAGCCTTGGTTGTTCGTTTCAGTGAGAGTGACTTTGGGGCTTCATGGTCTCTAGGCCTCCTGCATCCTGTTTGACTATGCCAGGTGGCATATGCGGGCTTAGCATTGGAACCTAAAGTCTGAGTGGGCCCAGCACCAAAGGAACCTCTCTGACTCCGTCCAGATTTCAGAGAAAACTGAAAAAATCTGCAGTGGTAGCTGCTTGGCTGAAATTGAACCAGCGGTAGACCCCTCTCACTTCCCCACTGAGGTCTGACAGTAGTGACAAATGCATTGCTGCTGGGTTGGGGAGGTCATTGGAGGGAGTTGAAGATCGGATGACACTGGTCTCTGGCAGAAACCCGACTCCACATCAACCGGATTGGAGTTGCGGTCTATTCTCCTGCCACTGACAGTCTTCCTACCGTCCGTCGTAGGTAAGCTGGTACAGGTCGAAATGGACAACACCACCTACATGTGGTGTACAGCAACAAGCAGGGTGGTGTTGGGTCCTGTGCCAACAGGTACTTTGTCTCTAGAGCTTGCTTAAGCGTCGGAGCATTTCCCTAGTTGTGAACCACCTGACGAGATCTTTTAATACCACGGTGGACAAACTCAGCCGACGGCACCTGGCAAATCACGAAAGGCAGTTACATCCCAAGGTGGCATGGGGCATCTTGCAGCAATAAAAAGTATCCTGGCTAGACTTTTCACCATTGTCGAGAATGGGCAGACTCATTCTGGATAGAGAAGAGCACGGCAGTCCTGTACACCTGCCTGATGCGGCCTCTCTTGCCCCGAGCCCTGAAGAGCATCAGGAACAACTGGGTCCAAGTCATCCTAGTGGCTCCAGATTGAGCAACTAGAGTGTGGTACCCAGAACATCTGAGCATAAGCATCTGTTCTCTGATCAGGCTATTGTGTAGAGAGGCTCTTCTGTTGCAGCAGCATGCTAGAATCCTGCACCCAAATCTGTGCAATTTGTAGCTCCATGCATGGAGATTGAGCATCAGCAGTCGTCTTGGGTGGATCTTCTTTCCGAAGTTGTGTGCGTCATCCTTGCTGCCGGCCAGGCAACCCTCTACAAACTGTCACATCATATGCTGGGATAAGTTTGTGGCCTGGTGTGGCACCTGCAAAACAGACCCGTTACAGGCCCAACTTTCAGATGCCTTGTTTGTTTTATCACTGGCCTAGCAGTGGGCACCATGCAAGGTTATTTGTCGGCACTTTCTGCTTTTTTTGTTTGTTTGCCGCACCAGCCTTCCTTATTCAAATCACCTGTGATGATGTTTGTAAATGGTTTTCCTCCCAGACCCTTTGTGATGTCCCAGTGGCACCTCAATTTGGTTCTCACTTTCCTTATGTGCACTCACTTTGAACCAATGCACAGCTGCCCACTGTGTCTACTGACTTCAAAGACTGTATTCCTGTTCACGATAACTTTGGCTTGTTGTATGAGTGAAGTCCAAGCTCTTTCTGTACTGCCGCCTTGCACCACTTTTTTTTTCCCAGAGAAAGTGGTGAAGAGGACCTGGGTGTTTTACCCAAGGTCATGATTGCTTTTGACATTGGGCAATCCATCACCCTTCCCAATGTTCTTTGCTCCGCCTCACCCATCGAAAAAGGAGGGATATCCATTGGCTGGACGCCAAGAGAGCCTTGAGGCAGTGCAGAAAAAGACCCTCTCAAGATGGATTGTCCTCTGCATTAAGATCTGCTAAGGGTTAGCCAAGAAGCAGCCTCCAGAAGTCTTAGGGCCAAGGCTGCAACCTCTGCGTTTGCATGAGGAGTGCCTGTTACTCCAGTATTGGAACTTTCATTGATTCACATGCTTGAATCATTCCCCGTCGTCATGATGGGAGTCCCCAGTACTTAAAATAGTAGTAGTAGTAGTATTAGTAGTAGTAGTAGTCCTAATACATTAATAGGTATAGACTAAAGAAGGACTAGGCCTCTTAGTTTAATAACCTATCATAGTCCTTATAAAGAAAAGGACCAAACTTTTGCCACAACCAATCAGCATCAATCACCCTCTAGAACACTCCTGAGGGAAGCTCAGAGCCTCAGACTTTCTACCGCACGTTGTGCTAGGGAGTCTCCTCTGAGCTCTGCTCAGCTTTCTCAAATCTTATAAAGGATTTTGGACTTTTTCTACAGGGAAGTACAATTTTATGATCTTTTCTAAAACATCATCCTCCTGTTTTCCTACTTTTGGTGGATCTTCATTCTATCTGGACTTTGTCTGACAAGGCTAAGAAGGCTCTCTTCAGAGAATGTGCCACTTGCCTGAAGAAAAGACTTTGTCGATCTTCACAAAAATTGCATTTACTGCCTATATCCATCACATAAGGCTTCAGAATGCAAGATTTGTCGTACTTTTTTTTTTGTCGTACTTTTTCAAATAAGACCCTTAGAGACCGAGAAGGACGTCTCCTCATCTGGCGTCAGAAATTGAAAACTAGATCAGACCCTGTGTCAGACTCCGAGAGTGACCAGTCTACCTCTACAAAAACCTCTGTTAAAAGGGCAAGAGATTCATCACAGTCTGATAAGGAGCCTGCTAAGAAATGCGCCAAGAAGTCCTCTTTTGAATCTTCCTCTGAGCGCACAGGCTCTCATAAAAAAGAGCAAATATCAAAGATCAAAGACTGTTTCTGAACCAAAAACACCTCCTGCGGAACTTAAACTGTCTTTTAAAAAACCTACTTCTGACATTCCGTCAGGGAGTTCTCAGTCAGTGAAGAAAACTACTCTAGCTCTGTCGACTACAAGAGGATGCATTTCAGGCACATCGACATGTTCTATGGCTCTCATCGTCGACGACCTTGACATCGTCGCCGCGAAGTCCAGTTTCATCGACCATTTCCTTAGTATCTCATAAGGAGGTTGACACATCGGCGACGAAAATACCATCAACGAGATCATTGTCTACATCACCACCGCCAACGGAAAAAAGGTCGACGATGCAGCAGCGGTCGGCGAGGTCATCACCGTCGTCGAGTGCACCCCCGTCGACGGACAAGTTGCCGTAGACGAAGATAAAGTCGCTGGCGTCGACGAAGTCTCTTCCGTCGACGACTCCACAGGTGTCGACGAAGTCCCCTACGTCGACGAAATCATAGTTGTCTACGACATAACCTACGCCAAGTACACTAAAAGCGGTGGGAGGGAAGACGCAGTCGTCCGCATCAGTCGACGCAATCGTCGACTAAAGCTATTTCTGTAAAGCTGACTACGCCAAATAAGATTCCGGCATCGGAAATCACGCCTGAACACACCTCACCCAGTAAAATTACTCCTCTTTTATCCACTCACCTTTTAGAGGAGGGAGTTTCTGAAGAAGAGGAAGAAAGCCTCTTTGGGGATGCATGTAGCCCGTTAGAATTGCACGTCAAGTGCCAGCCAGATGATGACGATGAGGATGACCAGCAAAACTATGGTCAAGTCTATTTTACCCAGCCTGAACAACATCAACAATACCATGAAGAAATGGTCACAATGCCATCTGCATTGCTAGCTGATTTACAGTTTATGCTGCAGGATTATAGACCGCGTTTCCCACCTTCGGAACTGTCTAATATACTCCCTCATCCTCCTTCGGTGACATCGACAGCAATAGTTAATATTCCTACGGTGCCCTCAGTGCCGAATACTCCACAATCGGTGCCCCTCCAGGAACCAGCCTCTTCGGATGAGGAAGGGGAACTCCATGATACAGCTTTTGAATGGGATGACTATAGGATGTTTTCACCAGCCTCACCAGTACCTCCTCCTGTAGATTCCCCACCTGAAGATATTGGGGGATTTCACAATTTGTTTGAGCATGCAGTAAAAAGGTTTGCCATACCAATGCCTTCCAAGCAAGTGGACTGCTTATTATATGACTTTAAGGAACCATTTCGTAAGTCAGTTAAAGCTATTCCCATAATTGATTATATCTGGGAGGAAGGTGTTAGAATAATGAAGAACCCAGCCTCTGTGCCAGCGGTGCTTCCACGTCTGGATAAGAAATATAAGACAACTGATGATACCGCAGCGTGCCTCACAGGGCACCCAAACCGGACTCGGTAGTGATGCAGGCCGCTCAACGCCTCTCAAAAAATCCTACAATACCCCTTTCTGTGCCTCCTGACAGAGGGCAGACTTCTAGATTGTATTGGAAAAAGATTCTCGTCAATGTCAGCTCTAACAGTAAAGGCAGCAAACTCCTTGGCGATCTTAGGGCGCTATGATCGCCAAATGTGGTCTGACATTGCTTCTTATATAGATCAACTGCCGGAAGATGTTAAAGAGGAGGCAAAAAGATATTGCATGAAGGAGAGAGAACATCAAACCAAATAATAGATTCAGTTATGGATGTTGCTGTAACAGGTTTTAGACAACTGGCTGGAGCAGCAGTTCTGCGAAGACAGGGCTGGCTTAAAGCCACCTCTTTTTGTCCTGAGGTTCAAAACAAAATTTTGGACCTTCCATATGATGGAGAGTATCTTTTTGGCAGCCATGTAGAGGAAGCCCTTAAAACCATCAAGGCAGACGCAGACACTGCCAAGTCGTTAGGGACGCTGCAGTTCAGAAAAGCTCCCTTTCGGGAGTCAAAGGGTAGAGGTCAACCTTCCTATAGAGGAGGATACCAGCAGTACAGTTATCTGGCATATTCTTCTATGTCAGTCATACATGCCTCTGTATCAACAACAACAACCGCCTCAGATATCCTATGTCAGAGCAAATAGAGGAAAGACATCACGGGCCGGCAAGGATGCTAACCTCCGCCAATGATATACCTCTGGCTCCGACTTCCAACTCTCAGTTCACCAAGCCAATCTTTTCAATCTCATCCTGCCCGCCTGGGAGGCAACATTTCACGCTTTCTCCACCAGTGGCAAACCATTACTACCGACCAGTGGGTTCTGCGCCTAGTTCATTTTGGACACACTCTAGAATTCACCCAAAAACCACCTACAACCCCGCCCCCCCCCCTCAAGCCTCCCACCACAAACATCTCATGCCTCTTAAGCAAGAGGTAAAAAAACATGCTGAACAAAGGGGCAATAGAGAAAGTACCATTCTCAAGCAGGGGCACAGGTTTTTACTCCTGTTTCTTCTTAATCAAAAAGAAGTTAAGGCAGTGGAGACCGATTTTGGACCTTCGAAATCTCAATCTGTATCTGAAAAAACAATCTTTCAGAATGATAACGTTGCAAGAGGTACTGAAGCTCCTGAACCAACAAGATTACATGACCGCATTAGACCTCCAAGACGCCTATTTCCATATACCTATTCACCCAAAACACAGAAAATACTTGATTTGTGGTAGCTGGATGCCACTACCAGTTCAGAGTGCTCCCATTTGGCCTCAAGTCTGCGCCCAGAATTTTTACGAAGTGTCTCGCTCCGATTGCAGAATTTCTCAGACAGCGGAAACGTCAAGTCTTCCCGTATCTGGACGACTGGCTAATCAAGGCCTCGTCCGAGTGAGAAGCGAGAGCGTCCACAAAGGCCTGCACAACTCTTCAAAAGTTTGGGTATGACTATAAATCAGCAAAAATCCAATCCGAATCTGCCGCAAAAGATTGTCTTCCTAGGAGCGCAACTGGACACGGTCTGCTTACAAGCATACCCTGCAGAGGAACGTCAGCAGCGATTTCTTGCTCTGGCAAAATCAAAAGAAGAAAGTCTCTCTGTCCGACTTTTCAAATCCCTTTTAGGGTTGATGTCGTCATGCATACCACTGATCCCGTTTTGTCGTCTCAGGATGCGCCCATTTCAGGAGGAGCTCGACAAACAGTGGGTACAGTCATTGGGCTCTTTCGACGACATCATCAGAGTAACTCCACGTATGGTGAAGGCCCTAGAGTGGTGGTTAGACACAGACCATTTATCGGTTGGAATGTGTCTGCATCAGGAAGCCGCACCTTTAGTGATCACAACAGATGCGTCCTTAGAGGGATGGGGAGCTTCCCTTCAAGAACTCCAAGTAAGCGGAAAGTGGCATCAAGCTCAAACTCAATCTCACATAAATTTGCTGGAGCTGAAGGCTGGGCATCTAGCCCTCCGGGCTTTTCTTCCCAGGATACATCAGTGCTAGTCCGAATGGGCAATACCACGACGATGCACTATATAAACAAGCAAGGTGGCACGAAATCTCGTCATCTCTCCAAGGAAGCCCAAAAGTTGTGGGAATGGGCCATAGATCACAGAATCTGCCTCCAAGCAGAACATGTTCCAGGACGGCAGAACACGATAACGGACTCGCTAAGCAGACTGACATCATTGTGTCACGAATGGGAGCTGCACCATCAAATCCTGAGGGACATATTCCTGCGCTGGGGCACACCGGACTTTGACTTGTTCCCAACTCCCCAGAACTGCAAATGCCAGTTTTATGCAAGTTGGCATCCCCAACAGGCGTCATGGGGAAATGCCTTTTCAATTGCATGGTCCGGCATCTTTGCTTACGCTTTTCCTCCCATTCCTCTCCTTCCAAGAGTTCTGAGAAAGATGAGGATCGAAACATGCAAACTGATCCTAATCGCTCCAGCGTGGCCACGGCAACACTGGTACATGGAACTGCTTCTCTTATTGCAGGTCCCTCATTTCAAACTTCCAGTTCTTCCTGATCTCCTGAACATGAACCAGGGGCAGATACTACACGCGGACCTCAAGAGTTTGCATTTGTCGGCTTGGCTCCTGTTAAAAGGTGGTTCTGACCATCTGAGCCGCCCGGATTTTTCGCATTTTGAACACCTATTTGTTGAGCTTTTACTGTGGGAGAGCCTCATAAGTTGGGACTCACCCACAGTGAACTCGTGATGAAAGGGACTGCATGTGTATTTTACCGGTGTCCCCCTGGCGCGAGTAGGCCGCTGCGCTGCAGCCAGAGTAAGGGGCACTGGGCTGGTTACATGCAGACACGTGTGTACATGCGTGTGCACAAGTGTAAGGGATGCGCAGGGGAGATTCCTGGCGTGCGCCACCCAGGAGCAGCTACAAAGTTAATGGTGTGGCAGGACTTATGCAGAACTGGGTGGTGGCATGGAATAGGCTTTATACAACGGGAAGAAACATTTGAGGGAAAGTCAGTGTGCTTTACTGTTTTCACTCCATTACTCTCCTATGAGGATGGGGAGCACATGGGCTAGTTTCACTTTCCTAGGGCCTACAAATTCCAGACACGCACTAAAGTCCACCGTAACTTATGTGAGAAGAAGGATTCTGCAGAGTCCAAAGTCATATTTGTACTGCTTTTGGGTCATCAAGAAATGTCATATTTCTCTGAGTCAGCTCATAACCAGGGCCTGGCTGGGGCTGACCCCGCCAGGCTGAATTAATGACCTTCCTCCCCAAGCTGTAGCATCAGAGGCCCAGCCCTGCACAACAAGCATTCCAAGGGCGAAGGCCTCCTCTCCAAGAAGAGAAGATGGGTGGAGCTACAGGCTCATCCATCAGCAGCTGACACCTGGTGCCAGGCACCAAGCTGCTCTGGAGAGAAGGCAGCGAGGGGGGAAGGGGCTCTCAGAGACCATGTGGCATGAGACCCCTGGACGACGCCATTTTGAACAAACCCAGAGGCCTGGGCAGGAAGGAGGGGGCAGAGAGGTGATGTGTCGCTGTGTGATAGGGCAAACAGAGACTTCCTGCCAGCCCCCTCCCCATTCTTTAAAAAGAGTTTGCACAGGAAGAGGAGCTCTCTCTGGGGTGTGGTCTGCTGAGGAAGACTGGTGCTGGGGCCTGGCGCCATGGGCAGTTGGAAGGAAGAACCCCCGGACTGTCCCAGGATGCAGAATTGCACCAGGAAGGGAGTCCAGGACCAGTGAGCAGAAGCCTGGGCCTCTGCGCAAGGAGAAGAGCGGCCCAGGAGAAGAGCCAAGTGAGAGGCTGGCGCAGGGAGCCAGTGAAGACAGCTCCCTGCCGAGTCCACCCTCCTTGAGACCAGGAGGGCGAGGGAAAGTGCTCCCAGTGGCACGAAGAGGCGAATATGGCGCAGATCTGTACCCTGGGGGCTGAGATATGCCCCCCAGAAGGTAGGCGACCTTTGACCTCTGGCCAGACCGACGAAGCGCGAGGGGCTCCGCCGTCGGTCTTGAATGTGCCCCTGGGGTGGGTCAGGTCCCGAGGGCTGCCCCCAACACGAAGCAAAGCCGGGGAGCGCCGTCGCGCTCCCCGTGAAGTGGCCCAACCGGGGTGCCAGGAGCCCACCCTGACCCCCGGCGAAGACGGAGGGCAGGGAGCGCCGTCGCGCCCCCGCAAAGATGCCTTTGGGGCCCGGGACCCCAACTCTGGGCCCCGACGAGGAGAAGCTAAGTCGGGGAGCGCCGTTGCGCTCCCCGTGAAGCTGGGCAAGCGGGGTGCCAGGAGCCCACCCTGGCCCCCGAAGAGAGCGGAAGTCGGGGAGCGCCGACGCGCTCCCCGGGAAGTGGCCCAGGGGCCCGGGGCCCCATCTCCGGGCCCCCAACATGAAGGCGGAGGACGGGGGAGTGCCGCCGCACTCCCCCGCAGCAGCAGGAAGGAGGGGGTAGTGCCGTCGCACTCCCCCGACGCCCCGCCCGACCAGCGGCCACCTCCGTGTCTCCCGCCGGAATGGGCAGACCAGAAAGGAAAGGCCGGCTCCAGCAGCAGCATGCGAGGGTGCTGGCCAGTTGGGGAGCCGGCGGGGGCAGTCGGGGGTGGGCTCCCCGGGCTGCCCTCCAACAATGTGGCAATGTGGGGTGCCCGGGTGGGACCGGGCGCCCGCGAGGAGACGAGCGGCCGGGGGTGGGCTCCCCGAGCCGTGTAGAACCACTCACCTGGGCAGGCACGGGGTCCGGATGGGACCGGACCCCCAACGATGGGCCGACGCAGCCGGGGCTGGGCTCCCCGAACTGCAGTAACAGCTGGGGGTCCAGGTGGGCCCGGGCCCCCCATCGACAGTTGAAGATGCGGCGAGGCCGCCAGCAGTGCGTTGCGGCTCTCCCCGGAGCAGCGAGGGAGCCGCTGCTATAATATGCGCAGGCAGGAGCCACTCTCCCCATAATGCCTTGCAGGCCCGGACCGGCCTGCAAGGGAAAACAGCCTTTTCTCGACTTTTGGTGGCCCAAGGAGGATGGGGTCACCGCGACATGGGTGCCAAGGTGCAGGGGAAGCTGCAGGAGCAACGCAGTCTCCCCCCCCCCTCCCTCCCCCCCTCAGTCTCTGTGGGACTGGAAAGAAAAAACCCCTCAAGGGCTCAGCCAGCAATCAACTTTCACCTGGGCTGGAACTTTTGTTCTACAGCTGGGGGGTGCCTTAAGGATTGCCTCAATGTGTGGAAGACTGTGCTGGGGATGTCCGGAGAATGGCATCCCCTGGAGGTGACGAGGTGTAATTGCACCAGAAATGCATTTACTTATGTTATTTCTTTTAGAGGGACTGAAAGTCACATGCGTTATGTGAAGTACCTGTGTAAGGTGGAGTCATAAGCGAAGTGGGGTTATGTTGCCAGACATTCCTGCTATGGTGTCTGGCTGTAAATGCTTAATCCTGTGATTTTACCTGTGATGCCTTTTAGAGGCTGTGATTGCAATGTATTACAACTGTTATCAGCTATGAAAAGTACCTCATGTAAAGTGATGCCCAAACATGTATTCTTGCTACTGCGCTAGGGGAGGAACAACCCAGACTGTTAGCTACTAAGATGTAGAGGTGCATACTGTATGGTCAGTCTAAAATGCTCAGTCAGGGTTATGTGTCCCCAGGGCAGGATTACCTATTTTTAATGCTTGTTGAGATGATGGGGTGGGTCGCCACTGGGATGGTGCCAGTTGGCAAGGCCCTCGCTCCAGGTTGTGTCAACCCACTGCATTAGGGGGAAAGATGATGTGCATACATGGGAGTGGTGGTACTAGACCCCCCCCCCCCCCTGCGGGAGGGGTGAAGATGTTAGGCAATGGCACAAAGTAATTCCAACAGCTTATGTATATTTGTAAATTGGTGCATAGTATTGAGTAGTGTGTGTGTCTAATAAATGTACTCTTACTTTTATAAAGCAAAGTACAGACTGGACAATCAATTATTGAGTGTTATTTCTGCGTACTTGTAATGGCGATTACTAGCCTACACCACCTCACTTGAGTAAGCCTTAGACTGCTCTGCAACGCTACCCTCTGAGAGTCAAGCGCTACAATAGGGTGTTTGGTTCCCAGTGAAGGACAAATTGTGACATGTTGTTTGTGCAGGCCTCACAGATACTGCCTCATTTTCCAACAGCTCCTGAATACAATGAGTTCAGACACTTAAACATTTCTAGTGAATGCCGCAATATCCTAGCCAAAGCGAGGGCGGACAGTCCCAACAAGACATACCGCCTCAAGTGGAAGCGTTTCTGCATCTGGTGCCATCGGGAGAGTTTACATCCATTGTCTTCCTCTCCAGAACAAATCCTACCTTACCTTCTGCTTCTCGCAAAATCAGGTTTGGCACACAGTTCAATAAAAGTTCACTTAGCGGCCATGTCTCGTTACAGAAGATCGTCATCTTCACCTCTGTGGTCGTCTACAGTAATTAAAGAGTTTCTCAAAGGACTTTTTCGAGTGTTCCCACCTGTAAGACCTCCACCGCCAGCCTGGCAACTGAACACTGTTCTCTCACAATTAATGAAAGCTCCTTTTGAACCGATTCACACTGCGGAAATCAAATTCCTATCATGGAAGTTGGCTTTACTACTTGCTTTGACCTCAGTCAGACTTGTCCGTGAAATACAAGCTTTTGTAATAAAGGAACCTTTCTTACAGTTTAGGTCAGATGGAGTTCTGCTCTGAACAAATCCGAAGTTCATTCCCAAGGTGCCATCTGATTTCCACCTGAACGAACCGGTGGTACTTAAAACTTTCTTCCAGAATCCTACGACATGGCGGAGAGAACTTGACATTCATTGGACGTAAAACGTTGTCTAAAGTTTTATTTAGATTGGACAAAAAATTTCCGTAAGACCTCAACTATTTTGGCATACAGTGCACCCAGGAAAGGTTTCCCGCTCTCCAAACAAAGTATTTCCAGGTGGATCGCAAGTGCAATTTAATTTTGTCATCAAAAGTCAGGCAGACCTCTGTCTGCAAGAGTCCGAGCCCATTCCACGAGGTCAGTGGCAACATCTACAGCTTTATTTGCGGAAGTGTCACTTCCGGAAATTTGCCGGGCAGCAACGTGGAAGAATAGACACGTTTTCACCAGACCAGACACTACTGTTTGGATTAATCAGTTCTCAATGACACAGCAGTGGATCAAGCAGCACTTCGGCCTCTGTTCCATTAAGGTGAGCCACCCCTGTGTACCCTCCTACCTATTTTCAACTGTATCACATTTCCATATAGTAAGTTGGTTATTGTCTTTAACGCTTATGGAAGTTTTTTCCTTTACTATTACTGGTATGGTTATGTCTCTTATACTGTTTGATAATTGCTTGCAGGTTACACTGTTCAGATTCCTGTTAAGCTTCAAAACTATGGTAAATGTGCTACCAAACTGCTTGCTAATCTGATTCAAGCATGTGAATCTATGAAAGTTCCAATACTGGAGTAAGAAATAAGTTATTTACCTGTAACTGTAGTTCTCCAGTATTGGAAGCTTTCATAGATTCACATGCGACCCACCCTCTACCCCGGGGGAAGCTCACCTTATGTCTCAACAGATGGTATATAGCACTTGTGCTCGAAAATCTGAGGCTCTGAGCTTCCCTCAGGAGTGTTCTAGATGCTGATTGGTTGGGGCAAAATTTTGGTCCTTTTCTTTATAAAGGACTATGATAGGTTATTAAACTAAGAGGCCTTGTCCTTCTTTAGTCTTTACCTATTAATGTATTATGACTACTACTACTACTACTACTAATAGTACTACTACTACTACTATTTTAAGTACCGGGGACTCCCATCATGACGACGGGGAATGATTCAAGCATGTGAATCTATGAAAGCTTCCAATACTGGAGAGCTACAGTTACAGGTGAGTAACTTATTTCTTCTTGATACCTGTCAGGCCACGATGTGGGCATCACTGCACATGTTCACATCACCTTGCTGCCAGGTCCAATGGGAAGGACATTTCGGTCCTGCAGGACTCTTTGATCTGAGCCATTCTACAGACCCATCACCTTCGGAGGTACTACTTTGGTATCTATTCTGAATGTTAGAAATATGCGGTTAGACGTATTCATCATAAGAACAAACTACTTACTTATATTCTTCTGTCACAATCTTTTTGGTGGACACTCTACCTAACTGCAGATTCCTCATGGCCCTCCCTAATCTCTGTTCTGTGGAATTGTCTCTTTTTTCATCTAAAAAGGTCATAACTAGAGAGCTGCACACTGGCGCCTCTAACTGTTGTTGGGCTCCATGTCAGAGGACATCACAGAGTCATGAAAGGCACTGACATTGACGTGCAGCCGGTGACATTTGTGAGCAGCTCCATCGTCACTTCTGGAGTGGAACAATGTCAATGCAGCACTGCATGGCACAACTTGTCAACGCTCGGGAACAATACTGTTTAAATGTTCCAGATCTTGTCTGGCACCTGGGAATATTCTAAAGCTGAGGGATCTGTAGTTTGAGTATTCTCCAGAATGAGCGTTACTGAAGGTAAGTATTTTGCTGTTTTCACCAAGGTAATCTAGCTATCTGTCCAGACAGCAGAACCTCTTCTACCATTTAATGATGCCCTTTTCGAGCCTGTCGTAGCAGCTTGAGAGAGACAGATTACTTCTCCGGCTGTTAATAGGACAATAGCCAGAAGATACCGGCCTGCTCATAGCGACCCTACCTTTCTGTCCATTAATCCATCACCTGAAGGCATTTTGTTCAGGCCTTCTGCTCCTCTAAGCTCTCTCCCAGAGCTTTTCCTTCACCCCAGCAGATAGAGAATCAAAGAGCTGTGGGCAAGTGTTTTCAGCAGACAGCCTGGCTCCAAAGTCCCTAAATGTCACCTGCCTACTACGATGGTCCACAAACACAAAGGATGTGATGCCCGACTTGCCAGAACACGTACAGGGGCATTTCTTTGAGCTGGTGAGGGATGGTCACACAGCATCCTTACAGATTATTCAGTCCGGTGTGGAGACTGCAGATTCTGGCCAGGGTCATGGGTTCTTCTGGCCCTCCGGTATCGTGCCTGGTGCAGAACTTCTGGATTTTTAGCAGACTTGCAATCTACTCTTACGGGTCTGCCTTTCGATGGCTACAAGTTATTTGGTGAAAAGGCCAGTTTCGAGTAGTTCAAAATAAGCAGGGGAACTGCATGTTCTATAGGCTTATAGCCTCTCATTGAGACTACAGGGAGTTTCGTGAAATTCAGGTGCTTGCTTGCAGATTAAATTTGTCAATGCCAACCAAAGCAGTAGCCGCAGAATCCACTGCCTAGGCAGTATACAGGTCGTGGAAAGGACAAAGAATGAATCACTAAACAAACCAACCACCACCTCCTCCTACTCTGTCTCCCCTGAGAAGCAGCTGTAGATCACCCTTGTCAGCTCACTTGAGAACGGTGGGAGGCTGGGTGCCTTTCTACGGGCCTGGAAGGCCTCAACTTCAGACCAGTGCACCTACGATTCCCATAGGTCTTCCTGAATGCCCCCTCCCCGTTCTTGTCATACAGAGGACCATCTATGCATCCTAAAGCAGTAGGTGCTGCAGAAAGGAGCAGTGTAGTTGGTGCCAGAGCAGGATATTGGGCTGGGATGATGTTCTTCGTATTTCCTGGTTCCTGAGAAGGATGGTAATCTTCGTCCGATCCTACCTCTCAGGGTCTTGAATCTCTTTCTTCACAAAGGGAAATTCAAGATGTTGACCCTAGCGCAATTTTTATGACACTGAAAGCAGAGGACAGGATGTTGTCTTCAACTAGAGGACTTTTATTTCCACATACCAATTCTGCAGTTGCACAGAAAGTTGCTTCGATGTATAGTTGGACCCACTCACTACCAGTGCGTGATCCTTCCTTTTGGACAGACGTAAGCACTTCCCGTCTTTACAAAGTTGGTGGCGGCACATTTCATAAGATCGGGAATCCCAGTATTTCCATACCTGGATGACTAGCTTCTGAAGGCAAAGTCTCCAGAGATGGTGTCTTTCCACTTGTCAACAGCATCACTACTACTCGACCTAGACTTTTCAGTCAGTGGTCCTAAATTTTACTTGGAGCCCTTTCAGGGCCTCCTGTTCATAGGTGCAGTATTGCGCACAACATCTTTTCGAGTCTTTCCACCTCCTCATAGTATTTTAGACATTCAATCCATGTTTGTTGTTTCAGAAAAGGGCTCAAATTCCAGTCTGGACAGTTGTTTACCTGCTAGGTCTGCAGTCATCTGATACCTTCCTGGTTACGCATGACATGCATACTGGCACATGAGAGCAGTCCAGTGGTACTTCCACAGACAATGGTTCTAGCCTGGAGAGACCTGTCGGACACCATCATTATTCCCCAAGGTACTGCAGCAGACCTGGCCTGGTGGGGTGTGGTGGAAAACCTGGATGTCCTTCCAGCCCCCCCACCAGCTGGGGCCACGGTGGTGAAGGATGACTTCACCGCTCATATGGAGGAACTGAAGATCAAAGGCCTCTGGTCTCCAGAGGAGCAGGTTCTTCACAGCATCCTGCTCAAACTGACAGATTCTTTTGGCACTCAAGGTTGTCTGATTTTCCGTGCAGGTTGCTTGATATGCCGTTTGAAAGGGAGAAATGTTTTTTATCAAAATGCCTAAGACTCAAAGCACACAGCTCTATCATTGGTATGTCTGCAATGGAAGTAGTTTTCAATACAACACAGCAACAAATATCAATGCACCAACCTCATAGCATCAAAATGTGTATGGGCCTGTAGCCTCAGAGATAGCTCTATAGGGCTCCTGAAGCACTAACTAGATCGACCTGTGACTGGTTAAGTGCTGGATAGCTGATGCCCCTGCCTACCAGTAGAAGAGGGGTAGGTCAATCTCGGAAAGGGAGGTACTGACCACAGAACAGTGGGCTCTGCAGAAGTACTCCTCCACTCCAGAATTGACCCCATCAATACATGAAAACAGAACATGTTACACTACTATAATTGTAAGAATAGATCAAATGTTGCAAAACCAGGAGATACTATTTAAATGATATGCGAGCTTTTGCTATTAGAAACTTCAGATGCCTGTGTAGTACAGTGCCTAAATTCGGCCCTAGATGGTGGATCAGAGACTAAAGAGTTATATGCACTTGGCACTACAGAGCTAAAGTTCCATGCAGTTCTTACAATATTCTCTAGAAGATTGAACCTTACTACGGTGATTGATACTGCTTGGTACAGCGTGATAGGTACTTGACTTGGTTGTGTTCATCTCTTCGCAGATAAATAGTCTGTAGGCTTTGCTGAGCTGAGCTATTCTGGAATTGCGTGGAAAATGGACTTGTTAAGGCACAGCAGGCAATGGAATACCTCCATTGAGCTTGCATTTAATGAAGTCTTTGGTATTTCTGTCTGCTATCTTATGCATCTCTGATCTAAATTTTACTCTGCTGCTCAGTTAATTTTTTACTTCATACCTAGTTTAATACCCTTTTAGGGATTAGACAGTCTTTTTGTGCACGAAGGCACAGAGCCCAGGGTGGAATTCCCTCTGACTTACCTCTTTAAATTCTCTGCCTCGTCCCTCTTGTCAACCACACGAATATCTCTGAGTAAACTGCACTTCTTATAGCTGATCCAGTTTGGGATTTGGATTCGGTATTGGAAGAAACAATTCTTTGTCTGAAAAACGATTAAGACAAAATCTATCAGTGTGTTGTAGGAGCTAATGTGCTCACAGAAACATCTGTACTGTAAGGTCCACTTCAGAGACTCTAGTACAGTGGTTTTCAACCTTTTGATTTCTGTGGACCCCACTCACTCATTACTCTAATCCGGGGACCCCCACTGAATCCCTATTGGAATCCAGGGACCCCCACTGAGTCATTAGTGGTAGCCGGGGACCCCAGTTAAGCAATTTCGATCACTTGAAGTGCAAAACCATACAGAAACAAGCATCCAACAGACAAATGCACAAATGATTAAACATTTTATTTAATTCACAAATATAATAATTTTAATGGGAAGGGTTGAGCTTTCTAAATCCAATTGAGGCTACCCATCGTCCATATTGTATTCAGTTCCATGCACATGCACTGTTCATAAGAATCAATCTGAGGACACCAACTTAATTTTTGGCCTCCAATTTCAATTTCTTCATATTTACATACCTTTTTAAGATTTTCAATTTTGCGTTTTGCTTTTTTATTTATATATACTTTTTAAATCTTTTATTATAATTTAATTTTGTGAATAGTCGCAGACCCCTAGAGGGTCGCCAGACCACAGGTTAAGAACTGCTGCTCTAGTATGTTCAGAGCTGTCTGGTGTGAATGTTCCACTGATGATTTCCAACGTGACCTGCTCAGTTACTCTTGCAAATGCATGCAGGGCCAATTCAGCCTTTTATCTTTTTTAGGGAGATACTTCCAGTACCATTAATTACAGTGGGTAGAAGAAACTAGTTTTCTTTTTTTTACAACACTCTGCAATGGTAAAAGTGTGTTTTTTCTAACATTATGTGGGTTGTATTTGTGAGGCAATACCTACAGTTGATTAAATTATATTTAAAGTACTATAGTCCTTATATATTTTGTTAGAATTGAAAATATTTATTAGCAGCATTGATTTATATTTAATTTTTTTTTTTTTTAGTGTGCCAAGTAATTGGTATGTACGACTACATTGCACAGAACGACGACGAACTGGCTTTTGCCAAGGGTCAGATCATCAATGTCCTGAACAAAGAAGATCCCGATTGGTGGAAAGGAGAAGTGAACGGACATGTAGGCCTATTCCCGTCCAACTATGTCAAACTCACTACAGACATGGATCCAAGCCAGCAGTGTGAGTAAATCTTTTTCCTGCTCTATTCCGCTACTTCTTATCTAGTAATGCAAAATGAAACATGCAGCATTGCTTTGAATCTCCTTCTGCCCATGTTTGCAGAATTCAGTTTGTGCCCACTGCTGCATTTCCACAAGTCTCTTTGAAGACCTTCTGTAATGCAATCTTTTTTGTTTTAGTTTCACCCTCTTCGTAGCATGCTGTACCCTTTTCATCATTTTCGTACCATGCTGTTTCAATGCCTGACTCATTTTCCTAGTTTGAATTTTGCTCATTGTTTTGTTTTGCTTATGTGTTGTTTTCCTCCTTTTTCTAGGAATCATATGTTGTCCATCCCCCACTCAGGCTTGAAAGTCCTCAAAGAGACCCACTATCCCATATCACTGCCCCGAGGGATGATGGGAGATGCAGCCTTGATCATGTGACTTCCAGCATGATCATCTACTGCCTTCTGACTAGAAGAACACACTGCAGAGCAGTTTACCTCATTTTACATTAGTTGCATGTAATCGCAATGTTTTAGTAAACTATTTACATACATAGAAGCAAATTTACAAAATCCGATACAGAGGATAGTGGGTCCTTTTGTGGCTTTCACATTACTGGAACAAAGTATTTTACCTTTTATTAGGTGCTTCACGCTAGTTTAAAAACGTTTTAAATGTATATTTTAGCCTTTTTAAAGACAAAGTCAAAATGAAATTATTCATTGCAGTTTTATTTTTGCAAAAAGACCCACTATCAAGGAATGCTGCATGTGCTGTTAGAATTGTTCCAATTCTCCATATATTTGTGACTTGTTATCTCTCATGTTTTCTATGTCCAGTGTTACCTATTTTTTTAATCCCAAACGTCTGCCTAAGATTTAGCAAGCTAAAATGTGCCCAGTTATGAAGTATTTTATGTTAACTCATCTGTATCAGGTGTTTGTTATTTAGCTTGTAATACCTTTGTGTACAGAAGATACGGATTTCCTTTCACTGCCATAGAATCTGTATTGTTATAATGCTGTTGTTCAGTTATATTCGCTTTGTTTTGCACAGATAGCTACCGAAAGAAGCCTCTTATATTGTATTGTCAGAGATATTGGATTTTTTTTTAACTTGTCTGTTGAAAATCTATAGATGATTTCATCAGCACAGTATAATAACATTAATCCATATATTTTTAGAGTTTCTGTCATATGAAGTGTTACCGCTTTTCTAAATTCATTTTAAAGAAGACAGAACAATATAATTTGATCAAGTAACTATCTTGACTAGAAAGAATGTAAAGAACATTTTCCTGCAAGTATTTCCAATGTTTACATTTTTTTACTCTAGACTGTGGAATTTATAGAGTAATGTCCAATGGAGCTTACAGTTCAATAGTGTAGTCAGAGTATTGTAGCCTTCTTCAGCCATAATTGTCTAACAGCATTAGTTCTTCTTCTATTACAACACATTGTGCTGTCAGCACAGAATGCAAAACTGACCTGCCACCAGCACTGTAGGCCAATCTCCGATTTACTTTAGAATTCTTACCTTTTGTTATTTTGTCCTCCCCCTCCCCCCCCCCCTCATGCCGACGTTGTGAGCTTCCTTTTCCATCCAAATGGCGCAAAGAATGATTCAGCCTCCGTACTTAATTAATTGCACTTCAGTATTTTCATTGATATGAATGTAAAATATATAAATATATAAAACTGCCGCATTAACAACTGTACTACAGCCTTTACAATTAGCAACCTGTATAGATAATTAAATTCTTGATATAAAAGCTAGACTATAATGTGTGTATTTTTATTGTCCCTCTGTCCAAACCGAATTCGCCGGTAGTTAACTGGTGGCAAGGGTGCTCGCTCATACAGGAACAAATCACAGGGAGCACTTCTGTCTTCTTTGCTTACTGAAAGCACAAACTCTCTGGGTTGCACTCAACGCATGCTTTTGGTTTAGTTATGGAAGCAACCAACACTGGTAATTATCTCATAATATACGATAAATCGGAGGTTCTCGGAGCTGTGTTCCACTTCATACATTCATGATTATTCCTCTCACACTATCCAGGAAGCAGCCATTTTGTCCTGTCAAAGGATATTGAAAATGAGTGAGTGCATAAGTCAAATGTGTTGAGCTCTAATGGGTTTGTTAAAGTAAAACAAGTGGCTCCAGTGCAAAATCAACCTCTACCTTTCACATAAAAAATTGCGAAATATGTGTTGCGTGAAATCCCATGTTAAATTCATATTTTAATGCAGTATCTCGCATCCAAAGTTGAAGTACACAGTTCAGGTTAACACATCCACAGTAGGCACAGTTCAGTAATATGTGTTTATCCATTCAGTTGAAGTGCACAGTTCAGTGTTTAGCTTTACGTTTCTACAGCTGAAATTCACACATCAATAATACAGAAGTACACTTTCACATTGCAAGTGCTGGAGTTCAGTAATACACATTCTTGCATCTGCAGTTAAAGTTCAGTTCAGCAGTGCATGTTCATACAGTCCTAGTTCAGGTGTACAGCAGGGTAAACCACTTTTACACATTCATTGTTTAAGTGCACAGTTCAGTAATGCATGTTTACACATTTACAGTTAGTCTACAGTTAAGCTAGTTATTGGTGAGCTATGCTTGCGTTTGCATGTCACTAACAAGAGAAGTAAGGTGTGTGTCAAAAAATAAACTTTTAGATTGTGAAAAGTTAGTTATCTAGATTCAGCATGGGTGCACGTGCTAATGCACATCATTTTCTTCTCAGGCCTCTGTCACTTTCCCCATCCCACCAAACACTGGGAAACTTCGAGGGAGGGAGGAGGAAGGTAGAAAGAAACCGATAGGAGGAGAGAGAGATTGGGTGTATGGGAAGAGAGTTTGTGGGAGTAGACTAAGGGAGTGTGGCTGGTTTGAGCATTTTTTCCAGGGATGCATTTGTTTACACAGTCTTGCCTTGGGGAGATGCTGTAACTTCACTGGTTGTCCTGTTAGCCCTGGTAACCGTGTAAATAAATCCCTTTGTGTGGTTCATCAGCGACTGCTGTCTGTTCCTTCCTTTAGGCAGAAGATGTGGGCTGGTGTCACCTTATCATTGCTGGCTACCCACATATGGAAGAGCCTGCCAGTATCTTTGCACTTCACTGTAAATCATTCAGAATTTCACATATTTTGAAATGGTATTTGTTACCCTATTAGGCAAAATAGTCTACCTACACCAGTTCATATAGGCCACTGCTGCTCCATTGTCTTCAGTAGAGCTCTCGACATTCCAGTGTTCTAATAAGCATTGGAATGTTTGTAGCTCCATTGAAAACAATTAGTGCTCCGGGCTTCTAATGGCCGGTAGAAGCCTGGAGCTCCAACATTCCAGTGTTGTCATTCACAGCTTTTGCTGTGAACAAAGGCCTCACAGAGCCTGAGGAGATTTCAATCCCCTTGGGCTCCGTGGGGCCTTTGTTTTGCTTTTGCCCTCTAGTGGTGGAATGTTCTAATATCCTTATAGCTCTCTGTAGTTGGGCTATACCGCCATTAAAGTCACACTCCCTTGTTAAAGGAACGCTGGAGCGGGCCTTTAATGGCCGGTATAGCCTGCTACGGCAGGCTATAAGGCTATATTAGAACACTGGAATGTTGAGAGCTCCATTGAAGACATTAGGGCAGCAATGTCTCCGGTATAGGTCTGCTGCTCTCAACATTTCAGTGTCCTTATACACAGCCTCTGCCTTTCTCTTTCCCTTGTCTCTCGGAAATATATTAATTCGACAGAGGAAAAAGAAAGGCAGAGGCCATGCAGAAGGACACAAGCAGCCTTCACCCTTCCTTCCTCTAGTAACTCAATGGTACTAGGGCTTCAGATGGAGGGAGGGATGATTCTGCTTAGCTCCTGGGTATCCCTGACTTGGCTGAACTGCAAAAAGTAGTTCAGCCAAGCCAGGGAGATCCAGGGGCTGACTTCAGCCCCTTTTCCCATCTCTTACTATGAATGTTCAAAAGCTAACAGCTGTGGCCCTGCACGCAGCTGTTAGCTGTAGAGAATTTACAGCAACAGCTGTGAACAAAGGCTTCGGAGGGGATTTCAACCCCCTAGGGCTCCGTGAGGCCTTTGTTTTACTAATTAGAACATTCTGCCCTGATGGGGCGGAATGTTCTAATAGCTTTATAGCCCGCCGTCGCTGGGCTATACCGGCCATTAAAGACCCACTCCCTTGTTAAAGGCCCTAGCCTTTGGTTCGGGCCTTTAATGCTGGAGTGGGCCTCTTATGGCCCGTATAGCCTGCTACGGCAGGCTATAAAGCTATATTATGTGATAGGGTTCTCGTGGCCCTATTTTTTAACTCTGTGCCCTGAAACCTTTTGGGAGAGTCAAGTACACCTTGAAAATGCAGTTAAAATAAACTTAATCATTGAACGATATGTCAATCCAGGTACAATAAAAAATCCTTGTGATAAATTGTAAAGCATTTTCACCAGATTGGTTGTTAAATGCTTGAATTTGATTAGATTTCCCTGATCTATATTATAGCGTTATAGCCTGCTTTAGGGGGCTCTACTGGCTACTAAATGCCCGCTCCAGCGTTAAAGACCGAGCCGAAGGCGAGGGCCTTCAACAAGGGAGTGGGCCTTTAATTGCCGCCGGTATATCCTATCTAAGGCGGGCCATAAAGCTATTAGAACATTCTGCCCCATCAAGGCAGAATTCACATATTGTTAAATGTATAAGTTTATTTTAACTGCATTTTTATTGTGTACTTGACTCTCCGAAAAGGTTTCAGGGCACTAAGTTAAAAAATAGGGCCACGAGAACCCTATCACATATTATAGCTTTATAGCCAGCCATAGCGGGCTATAACGGCCCAGCGACGGCAGGCTATAAAGCTATTAGAGTATTCCACCCCATGAGGGCAGAATGTTTTAATTAGTAAAACAAAGTCCTCATGGAGCCCGAGGGGATTGAAATGCCCTTGGCTCTGGAGCCTTTGTTCACAGCTGTAAATGTTCTACAGCTAACAGCCGATTGCAGGGCCATGGCAGTAAGCTTTTGAACACTCACAGCAAAAGCTGTGAAAAGGGGCTGAAGTCAGTCTCTGGTTTCTACCCGGCTTGGCTGAACTGCTTTTTGTAGTTCGTCCAAGCCAGGGAGACCCAGGAGCTGAGCAGCATTCACCCCTCTCACTATCTGAAGCCCTAGTGCCATTTGAGCTTCAGGAGGAGCCAAGGGTGAAGGCTGTATGTGTCCTCCTGCATGGCCTCTGCCTTTCTTTTCCCTCTCCCTAATTAATATATTTTTGAGAGCCATGGGAACGAGAAAGGCAGAGGCTGTGTATTAGGACATTGAAATGTTGAAAGCAGCAGGCCAATATCAGTTCGTATAGGGCGCTTCTGCTCATTCACTTCAGTCGAGCTCTCAACATTCCAATGTTCTAATATAGCCTTATAGCCCACTAAAGCGGGCTATACCAGCCATTGAAGGCCCGCTCTAGCGTTCCTTTAACAAGGGAGCAAGCCTTTTATGGCCGGTGTAGCCCAGCTATGGCAGGCTATAAGGCTATTAGAACATTCCGCCACTAGAGGGCAGAATATTCTAACAAAAAAAACAAAGGCCTCAGTGAGCCCAAGGGGATTTAAAGCCCCTCGGGCTCCATGAGGCCTTTGTTCACAGCAACACCCCTGAAAGACAAACATTGGAATGTTGGAGTTCCGGGCTTATACCAGCCATTATAAGCCCGGAGCTACTCCATTGTCAGTGGAGCTCTCAACATTCCAGTGTCCAATGTCCATTATTAGACTAGCCACAGCCAAGACAAATTTTATTAAAATTAAGGCGGAATCACTGAAAGGCAGGATCTCGTCTGGGTCTTTCTGTAAGATTTATCAAAGAGCTAAGTCTTTAAAATTTTCTAAAAGAAACTGTATGTACAGAAAGAGTTTCACAGGTAATCAACTTGCATCCTAGAAGCAAAAGAAAATGTAGGATCTACATATAAACTATTGTGTAAATAAATATGGTCAGCGGTTACATTTCCATATATGTTTAAAGTATTTAATATTCGAATAAAGATTCCTGCAGTTGTTACAGTTGACCTCATAGATTATTATGCCCAACCATTACATGAGGCCTAGTGGCAATAATATTTTAATTGTGTGCCCGTTGTATAATCTGTTTTGTTACTATTGTTTAACATGTCATATTTAACTATTTCCCCAGGGATGTTCCATAGTGCTCTTTTTCAGCTCACTACATCAAAGATGCTTGCTGAGCTTGCATGTAACACAGTAATTGTTATTAGGCATGCTTTCACTTGACCAACCTATAAATTACAACTGCATTGAGTTAAATAGCTTAAGTAGTGCAAAATCTCTGGAATTAATTTTGAAGAAGTGAAATAAAATCCTTGGGTTTTTGCTTTCAACTGTAGCTTAATGAGAGAAATCTTGGGTTTCCCTAGTGCTGTTAATGGGATGGTAATTCAGTTGCATTCTCTTGTGTATATTTTCTCTCATGTATACGTTTTATGAAGTATGTGCTAAATTTGTGGGTGAAATTAGGCGTTGACAGGTTTATGATGGTGAAAAACTATAGATACACACTTTATTAGATCATTGTAAGCTACAAACCTACTTCTGAAAACTTGTGCAAGAAATAGTGTTCATGAAGTAGCTGAAGTAAAAATACTAAACCAGGTTTCGATTACCCTTACATGCTGCTGATTACCCCATGTCCGCACATTTTCTCTTCAAAGTCTGTGAATCTAAGTGCAAACCTAGTAACTTTGTTTCACTCACCAATGAAAAAAGCTGGATTTTAATTTGATTTTGTAAAATATACAGTAAACTAACTTTGAGCCCTCATGGGTTCTCGTGATATAGGTTGGGGTTTACTTTGGCGTACTTTTTAAATTGTGTTGTTCACTTTACTCTCTTCAATTTGACATAGGCGAGCTACCTGTATGTTAGGTACTGATCTTAGTTAAATTAGGCATCTGAAAGAGACACGTTAGTGACAGATTCCTTACCTTAGAATATCCCCAGGCGTCAGGCTGGATCCGGAAAGTTTTTGCGTAGCAGTACCCTTGCGCGTCGGTAGGCGGCGTCGTGCGGCTCCGCGTCCGTCGTCGGCGTCGTGATCGCCGGGATGACGTCGCGGGCAGTACTTAGACGCCGCCCCTGCGCGCTGACGTCAGTTCTTCTTTTCCGCGCCAGTAAGCGCAGATCCGGGAAGAGCAGTGCCGTAGTCAATTTTTGACTAACTTTTTTTGTGAATTTTTTCACTGTTTCTTCATCGAGTCTTCACGACTCCTAGGTGTCGTAGGGATGCCTGGCTTCAAGCCATGCGGAGCCTGTGGTCGCATGATGTCGATCACGGACCCGCATCTCGAGTGTCTCTTCTGTCTCGGCCGAGACCACAACACGAAGTCGTGCCCTGACCGCCGGAAACTTCATCCGAAGGCTTTGCGAGAGCGGTCTCGAAAGCTACTCGAGGTCCGGCAGTCGGCTCCGCGCCGCACCAAGCCCCGGTCCCGGGAGAGGTCGAGGGGCCGGTCGCGGAGTCCCCGCCGGTCGTCGGAGTCCCCGCCGGTCGTCGGAGTCCAAGTCTTCGCGCTCCTCGGGTAAGTCGAAGCACAAAAAGTCTAAGAAGTGTCATTGCTCTAAGACTTCGCCTCGCCGGTCTCGCGACTCGGCTGAGGCCCCAGTCGGCACCGTCCCCGCGGCCCCGGACATGCCTGTAGAGCTGCCCCCGCATTACCCGTCCTTTCCGGGTTCGGGGGCGACTCCGGACGAAATACAAGAATTCCTGTCGGCCATGGCCCGCCTCTTCGGGCCTTCAGGCCCCTCCGGTGCGCCTTCGGGCCCCGCGGGCCCTGATGGGGTTGCCCCGGCGCCGCCGTCGACTCCGGTCCCGGCGTCGCCTGTCCCACCAGCCTTCATCCCGGCCTCGGTCCCGGCGTCGCCTGTCCCACCAGCCTTCATCCCGGCCTCGGCTCCGGCCCCGGCCTCGATCCCGGCTCCGGTGGTACCGCAACCCCCATCGACGCCGGTTGACCTAACCACGCCTCCGCCGATGTCCCCGGTGCCGTTCCTGACGCCGTCCGGGGCTCCGGACCGCGCGGTCCCCGGCTCTCTCCGGCTCCGGACATGGAGCCGGACCGACGTCACTCGACGCCGGCTCCGGCGCCCGATGAGACCTTGGGTCCCAAATGTCCCTCCTCCTCCATATTTTGAACAAGAGGAGGACCAGGAGAGCTGGGAGGGGTCTGAGGACCCTCTCACACAACAGTGTGAGTATGATCCGGACTGGGCTGAGGAACTTGGGGATGCCAGTGGTCTAGACACCTCCCTGACACTGGCATGCTGTCTCCTCCCGTGGCTACGGAGGAGGGAGCTAATTTTGCAACGGTGTTGCGTAGAGCAGCTGGAGCCTTACATCTCCAGTTGCCTACTGTGGCCGTCAGGACTAACCTCCTGACAGAAGTGCTTCAGCCGGCGGCTTCCTCCTCGGAGACTGTGCTGCCGTTTAATGATGCACTCACTGACGTTCTTTTGGGTGCCTGGTCCAAACCCACCACAGGGGCTCCTGTGGATAGGAACGTGGCCCGACACCATCGCCCTGCTCCGGGCGACCCCTTGTTTCTCTCCCAACATCCCACCCCCGAGAGCTTGGTTGTCCAAGCCTCTGCCTCCCAAACCGCCTTCCCTACCGCCCCTCCGGATAGGGAATCCAAACGCCTGGACCAATTTGGGAAGAAGGCTTTTTCTTCCTCCAGTGCTGGCTTGCGGTCCGTCAACACCGCTTGCCTTTTGGGCCGATATACCCACTCCCTGTGGGATTCGGTGGCGGCTGTTTTGCCGCAGTGTTCTGAGGAGGTCCAGACACTGCTTACCCGCGCCATTGCGGAAGGGCGAGATGCGGCTAAATACATCATCCGTTGTGGCCTTGATACCGCCGACTCGCTGGGCAGATCGCTTGCGACGACGGTGGCGCTACGTCGCCACGCCTGGCTGAGAACAACTGGTTTCTCGGGTGATGTCCAGAATACACTCATGGGCATGCCCTTTGATGGAGTCGGTCTTTTTGGTCAAAAGCAGACCATGCGCTGGAGCGGTTTAAGGACTCACGGGCTACTGCCAAGTCCCTGGGCCTTTGTGTTGTACGCCCTCCGCTCACCTCTGCTTTTCGCCCCTTTCGTGGCCACGGAAGGGGTGCCCAGTCACGTCAGCTGCCCAGCCACCGGCCCGCGCAGCAAACGTCTTCGCGTGGCCGAGGACGTGGATACCGCCGTGGCGGTTCGGGCAACCAGCGTGCGGGTCAGGCCACCACCTCCAACCCGTCCGCGGCCTCCAAGCCCTCCTAGTCCCTCCTTTCCGGTGCACAGCACGCCAGTAGGGGGCAGGGTCCGCCATCACCTTCACCACTGGCGTCCCATCACCTCGGACAGGTGGGTCTTGGACATTGTCCGAAGGGGCTACTCCCTCCCCTTCGAGACCACCCCCAGCCATGCCACCTCAATTCCACCGCATGTCAGGGGATCACTTGGTACTTCTGCAGAAGGAAGTCACGGCCCTCTTGGCCAAGAGGGCCATCGAGCATGTTCCGACCCCAGAAGTAGGACGTGGTTGCTACTCCCACTACTTCCTGGTGCCCAAAAGGACAAGGAGGACATGCGTCCTATCTTGGACCTCCGGAACATCAATCGCTTCCTCCGGAAGGAGAAGTTCAAGATGCTCACCCTAGCTCAGGTCTTGACTGCCCTCGACCCTGGAGACTGGTTGGTAGCGTTGGACTTGCAGGACGCTTATTTTCACATCCCCGTCCTGCCGGCCCACCGGCGTTACCTGCGGTTCACGGTAGGCCTCGAGCATTTTCAGATCACCGTGCTCCCCTTTGGCCTTACAAGTGCCCCTCGGGTGTTCACGAAAGTGATGGCGGTGGTCGCAGCTCATCTGCGCCGGGCAGGGGTTCCAGTCTTCCCCTACCTCGACGACTGGCTGCTGAAGGCGGGCTCGTCCCAGGCAGTCGTCTCCCACCTCCAGACTACGGCCGAACTCCTGCACTCGCTGGGGTTCTCCATCAATGTGCCGAAGTCGCATCTGATTCCTTCTCCACAGCTCCTTTTCATCGGAGCAGTTCTGGACACGACGCAGTTTCGGGCCTATCCTCCCGAACGGCGAGTCCGGGATATTCAGGCTATGATTCCAATCTTTCAGCCTTTATCCTGGGTTTCGGTACGGATGACCCTGAGGCTGCTGGGCCTCATGGCCTCCTGCATCCTGCTGGTCAATCATGCCAGATGGCATATGCGGGCTCTGCAGTGGGACCTGAAGTTCCAGTGGGCGCAGCACCAGGGCAACCTGTCCGATCACGTCCAGATCTCGGAGGGGACTGCAAAACAGTTGCAGTGGTGGCTCTCGAACCGGCAATGGGTCTTGGGCAGATCCCTCTCCCTTCCCCAGCCAGAGCACACAGTTGTGACGGACGCGTCCCTTCTGGGATGGGGCGGTCACATGGGAGAGGCGGAGATCAGAGGCCTCTGGTCTCCGGCGGAGTCCCGGCTCCATATCAACCTTCTGGAGCTCCGGGCGATCCGACTTGCACTCAAGGCATTCCTTCCCTCTGTCAAAGGGAAGGTAGTGCAGGTGTTCACAGACAACACCACCGCCATGTGGTATTACAACAAACAAGGCGGGGTGGGGTCGTGGACCCTTTGTCAGGAGGCTCTGCGCCTCTGGACATGGCTGGAACATCAGGCCATGTTCCTGATGGTTCAACACCTGGCAGGTTCCCTGAACGCCAGAGCGGACGAACTCAGCCGCAGGTGCATGATGGATCACGAATGGCGTCTTCACTCGGAAGTGGCGCAAGGACCCTTTCTACAGTGGGGAGAGCCTTGGTTAGATCTATTCGCCACCGAAGAGAACGCGCAATGTCATTAGTTCTGCGCGTTGAAATTTCCAAGGCGGCACTCGCTCGGCAACGCTTTTCGTCCCGAGTGGAGTTGCGGTCTGTTGTACGCCTTTCCGCCTATACCACTTCTACCCAGAGTGTTGAAGAAGATTCGGCACGACCGGGCCCAAGTCATTCTTGTGGCTCCGGACTGGGCTCGAAGAGTTTGGTATCCCGAGCTACTCAGTATGAGCGTAGATCCCCCGATCCGTCTGCCTCTTCGGGAGGATCTTCTGTCGCAGCAGCAGGGGACGGTCCTCCACCCGAACCTGTCCAGCCTCCACCTGCTTGCGTGGAGATTGAACGGCGGCAGTTGATTCCTTTCGACTTGCCTCCCGAAGTTTGTGATGTGATTCTGGCAGCCAGGCGTCCCTCCACTAAGGTGGTATACGCCTGCAGGTGGAACAAGTTTGTGGCATGGTGCACAGCAAAGGCTGTGAATCCCCTTTCTGCCCCTCTTTCTGAGGTTCTTCTGTTCCTTCTTTCCCTGGCCCAACAGGGTTCTGCCCTGGGTACCATCAAGGGCTATCTTTGTGCCATCTCGGCCTTCCTCAGGCTTCCTGATCAGCCCTCCCTTTTCAAGTCCCCTGTTGTTAACAGGTTTCTAAAAGGCATTACACACCTCTTCCCTCCTGTTCCGTTTGTGATGCCTCAGTGGGACTTGAACTTGGTTCTTACCTTTCTTATGTGCGCTCCCTTTGAGCCTCTACATAACTGTCCTCTTCGTCTTCTTACTTTGAAGACAGCCTTTCTGGTGGCCATCACCTCCGCTCGGCGGGTGAGTGAGCTCCAGGCTCTATCATGTAAACCTCCCTTTCTGTCTGTCCATCCAGACAAGGTTGTTCTTAGGACGCGTCCGTCCTTCTTGCCAAAGGTGGTTACTGCCTTCCACATTGGGCAGACCATCACTTTGCCCACCTTCTTTCCGCCTCCGCATCCTTCCAGAGAGGAAGAGAGGCTCCACCGTCTGGACCCAAAACGTGCGCTTTCCTTTTACATCGACCGCACACAACACTTCCGGGTGGATGACCAGCTCTTTGTTGGCTACGTGGGCGCCAAAAAAGGTCGGGCGGTGCACAAGAGAACCATCTCCCGCTGGGTAACCTTGTGTATCAAAGCCTGCTATTCTTTGGCTAAGAAGGAGCCTCCTGTTGGGCTGCATGCCCATTCCACCAGGGCAACGGCTGCTACCACAGCTTTGGGCCGCGGTGTTCCGCTGCAGGATATCTGTCAGGCAGCTACATGGGCCTCGCTGCACACGTTTACAAAGCATTACTGCCTTGACAGTCAGGTCCGGAGGGACGGCTTCTTTGGCCGTTCTGTCCTCTGGGACTTCCTTGTCTGATCTTTGTTCACAGACCCACCACCGGGGTTGGTATTGCTGGGGTATCTATTCTAAGGTAAGGAATCTGTCACTAACGTGTCTCTTTCAGATGCACAAGTTACTAACTTGTGTAACGATATATCTGTAAGAGACAGTAGTTAGTGACAGATTCCTTACCGCCCCACCCATCCTCCCCGTTCTGCGAACTGATTTCTAGGGTTAAGGACATCCCTTTCAGGGCCCTAGTATTTTTCAGACACCTATGTCAGCTTCTTGCATGGCTCTGCGTTCCTGGCGCGGAAAGTCGTGTACAGAACTGACGTCAGCGCGCAGGGGCGGCGTCTAAGTACTGCCCGCGACGTCATCCCGGCGATCACGACGCCGACGACGGACGCGGAGCCGCACGACGCCGCCTACCGACGCCGCAAGGGTACTGCTACGCAAAAACTTTCCGGATCCAGGCTGACGCCTGGGGATATTCTAAGGTAAGGAATCTGTCACTAACTACTGTCTCTTACAGATATATCGTTACACAAGTTAGTAACTTGTGCATTATTGGATATGATAATCATTGCGGTGGATACTTTTTACAGTAGATTTCTCAGCATTAAAACTTCTCACAGGCCTCCAGCTGTATCCAGAAAAATGTCAGTATTAGTAGATGCATGGCACATTGGTGCCAGAATGACCTCCTAAGCAGGGCTGATGGAGTTCTACATCACCATGAGCAGTGTCTGGCTCCATGATTATCCACCTCACTCCCTTGAAGTTATTTGATTGTTTTTCACACATCAAAAAGAATTCAATTCCAGAGTTTCCTCAACAGCTTGATGCTGATTTTCAACGTCTGTAGATTAACTAACTTCTTTCTGGTTTATTCATCTTTCCTCTCTTTTGTATCATCTCAATGTCAGTGTTTAAACCCTACACTAAATGTCGGCACAACTTGTCTTTGTCAGACCCTTATGAGGTCATAATGCTGTACTTGGAAACTGACCTACACAATGAGGTTTGTTTTTGTATGAAAGAAACATGCAAAAGTAATACATAAGAGAGAAAGCCTAATGTTCCTTTGTCTACCCATGTGTGACGGGCTCTCGTGCAGATTTAAAAGTAGAAATAACATGAGTTTCAGATCAGAATCCACTGAAAGAGTTTTTGGATGAGGTTGTTCTTCCCTGCAGAAAACTCTTCTGGAAATCAAAGCTTCTAGACAATGTGCAGAGAAAAAAAGGATTTCATTAGGTAGTCTGAACTTGAGGTCTTCAAGTGACCCCTGACTGGATAGTCCTGTCTTACAGGTCATGTCAAAACTAGCAAATCCCACCTGCCTGACCACAGGAACGGTTCCTGTGAACAAATGTTAAATAACGGCTTGGGTCATTTCGTGGGCGCCGCTCTTGTTCTCCGAAGCTACGAGTTGATGATGTCCTTGACGAGCTCCTGTTCGTCTTTATAATTGACACGCCCTTAGGGAGAGCGTCTTTTTTTGGGAGCGCAGCTGGCTAATTGCTTGTGTTTCAAGTAGACTTGGGGAAAAAACACTGGATTAGTGGATATGCTTCACTATCTCACATCTTTCGCCACCAGTATCAAATGCTTCCGAGCTGTGCTCATCCTTCCTTTTCTAAACCGAGGCTGTCCCTCTGCCTTGGTCACCGCTATGCTCCCAACCTTTGATGCGAGGGGTGGCTTTGAAAGACCATAGGCACTGCTCATTCTAGCTGGTTCTACGAGAGCACTATTTTCACATTCTGATGCACCACAGCCACTGTCGCTTTCTGTGCTCTCAGTATGGAGAAAAGCATTAGTGTCAGTTATGGCATATATGTGTGTGTATATTGAAATATTTGCAAATTGAGTCTGATGAAGGGATATTTTTAAGGCCATGAATCTGCAGGAAGTTGGAGTATGCATCAGAAAATATGCTAACAATGGTAAGTGTCTATATTATTATACAAACAAATTGTTTAAAAAAGTCTTGATTTGGCATTTGAAGTAATACTAGTTTGAAGTGCTCTGGTTCAGAAGTATACTTCATTAAGCTACTTTAAGTGTTATGTTTAAATGGCCAGCCATTGCTAATGTCCTGGAGCACAGTCCTAGTATTCATTCACAGTGTTGGCTCTTTGGCTCAATGGACGTGCTGTTGCTCAGATATGGCTCTGGATTAATCAAAGCACTTGGCACACATTTGCTTTGAGCCTTACTTGGAATGTGACCTGTAGAAAATGCATGCGTTTGATACCACGCACTGTTCTGTGTATAGTGGTAGAACCAAAGTAACAATTGTTCTTCAGATGAAGCAGCCAAACATATTTCCAGACAACACTTATTTTCACAGCAACATATTATAGTGCTAAAATTCGGACCTTAATGTGACCCTATCAGAAAATAAACATTTTAGTGCTTTTATGTTTGGTATTTGCATACTTTTTAGAAATGCTATTGTCTTGTTTTAAAGCTAAATATCAAATTCCAAATCTTGATCACACATTTTGTAATAGACATGCGTTTCTGCATGAAAGAAATTCATCAGTTTGGCTAGAGAAGAAATAGTAATACACTTTTTGTCTTTAAACTAGGACAGTCTGCAGCGAATTAACAAATACCCGAGATAAATTTTTATATATATTTATACAATTACTAATTATAACTACCTACTGATGACCGCCGGTAGGTGAGGTAAATATATATATCTCCTTACCTACTGGCGGTCATTAGTAGGTAGTTATAATTAGGTAGGTAAGGTAATTATATATATATATATATATATCTGAGAGAGACAATTAGTTATAGATTCCTTACCTTTAGAATTACCCCCAGGCGTCAGACTGGATCCGGAGAATTTTTTCGTCAGCAGTACCCCTGCGCGTCGAAAGATGGCGTCCGACGGCTCCGCGCTCGTCGTTGGCGTCGTGGTCGTCGGGATGACGCCGCGGTAGCTACTTAGACGCCGCCCTCGCGCGCTGACGTCAGTTCTTTCTTTTTCCGCACCAGCCAGCGCAGATCCGGAGAGAGCGGTACCTCCAGTCACTTTTTGACTGACTTTTTTGCGACTTTTGTCGACACCATTTTTTAAGTCTATCGACTCCTGGTGCACGCAGGGATGTCCAGTCGTCCTCGGGCTGGCTTCAAGGCTTGCGAAACCTGTCTCAAGCTGATGTAGGTTACGGACCCGCACCGCGTGTGCCTGTGGTGCCTGGAGCGAGACCATGATCCCAAGTCGTGCTCCGACTGCCGGACCATGAATCCGAAGTCTTTGCGGGAGCGGTCCGGAAAGCTTCTCTAGGCCCGACAGTCCGCTCCGTGCCGTTCGAGGTCCCGGTCGCGTGGGAGGTCGAGGGACCGATCGCGGAGTCACCACCACTCGTCATCGAATGCTTCGCCCTCCTCCGGTAAGTCGAAGCACAAGAAGTCGAAGAAGCATCGTCGCTCTTCGACTTCTCCGCGTCCGTCGGCCGACGCGACGAGGGAGGCGGACGGTGCCCGTCCCGCGGCTCCGCGTGCAGAGCCTGAAGGGTCAACTCCTAGTTTCCCTCCCTTTCCGGGAGCCGGAGCGACCCCTGCCCAGCTTCGGAGTTTCTACGAAGCGATGCATGCCATCTTTGGGCAGCCAGACTCCGCCGGTGCGCCTTCGGGCCCCGTGGACTTGGCTCGGGGCCCCGTTCCTTCGATGCCGGTGGATCCGGATCGGCGCCGTCGACCTTGTAACACCTCCCCCGGCGCCGATTCCACCGGCACCACGTCCGCACCCGATGCCGTTTGTGTCCCCAGCCGGTGTCGACCCCGGCCTCCACCCTGACTTGGACACGTAGTCGGGCCGACACCGGATCCGGCGCCAAGCGGTACTCTGGTGTTCCCTGCAGGCCAGATTGGCAACCAGAGGAGAGTGAGGAGGACTGGGAGGGGTCTGTAGACCCTTTAGCTGACCAGTTGGATGAACCGGACTGGAGAGAGGAGTTGGGGGAAGCCAGTGGTCTGGATACCTCCCCAGACCTCGGCATGCTGTCTCCTCCTACCAAGGCTACGGAGGAGTGGGCTTCATACGCAGTGGTGTTGCATAGGGTGGCCGAGGCCCTCAACCTTGAGCTACCTACGGTGGCGGTCAGGACGAATCTCCTGACGGAGGTGCTTCAACTGGCAGCGGCCTCTTCGGAGCCCCTGCTGCCTTTCAATGAAGCCCTTACTGACATCCTTTTGGGCACCTGGTCCAGGCCCAACACAGGGGCTCCTGTAGATAGGATGATTGCCCGACGCCACCGCCTGGCTCCGGGCGACCCCTCTTTCCTCTCCCAACACCCCACCCCTGAGAGCTTGGTGGTCCAAGCCTCTACATCCAAAGGCGCATTCCCTAACGCACCACCTGATGGGGAATCCAAAAAGCTGGACCATCTTGGGAAGATGTTTTCCTCCTCCAGCTTGGGACTGCGGTCGGTGAACACTGCATGTCTGTTGGGCCATTACACCCACTCTGTGTGGGATACGGTAGCGCTGGTGCTGCCACAGTGCCCGGAGGAGGCCCGGGCCGTGCTCTCCCGTGCAGTCGCCGAGGGGAGAGATGCAGCTAAGTTTACCATAAGATGTGGACTGGACACTGCCGACTCGCTAGGCAGGACGATTTCAACGTCAGTAGCCCTTCGACGCTACGCCTGGCTGAGGTCCACTGGTTTTTCTGGGGATGTCCAAGCTACCTTGCTGGACATGCCCTTTGATGGCCGTTGTCTGTTCGGCGACAAAGCAGACAACGCGCTAGAGCGCTTCAAGGACTCCCTGGCTACGGCCAAGTCCTTGGGCCTCTCCACCCGCCCTACGCAGTCTGCTTTTCGCCCCTTTCGTGACTACAGAAGGGGTGCCCCGCCATGTTCCACCAGAGCCACAGGCTGGGGCAAGCTGTCCAGCCCCTGCGCGGCCAGGGACGTGGGACCCACCGACGTGGGTCTGGGGGCCAGCGAGCAGGCCAGTCCACCAGCGCCCCTTCTGCAGCACCCTCCAAACCCTCCTAGTCCGACCTTTCAGGGCCACCAATCGCCAGTGGGCAGCAGGATTCGCCATCACCTCCCCCACTGGCCCACCATCACGTCGGACAGGTGGGTTTTGCAGATATTCCGAAGGGGCTACTCCCTCCCCTTCGAGATTACCCCTCCATCCATGCCACCTCATGTCGGAGGATCATTTGGCCCTTCTCCAACAAGAAGCTACTGCTCTCTTGGCCAAAGGAGCTATCGAGCGAGTTCCTGCCCCAGAAGTAGGTTGGGGTTGCTATTCCCACTACTTTCTGGTGCCCAAGAAGGCCAAAGCCCTGTGTCCTATCTTGGATCTCAGGAACGTCAACCGTTTCCTCCAGAAGGAGAAGTTCAAAATGTTGACGCTAGCTCAGGTCCTATCTGCCCTGGAGACTGGATGGTAGCGTTGAACTTGCAGGACACTTACTTTCACATCCCCGTCCTGCCGGCCCACCGGCGTTACCTGCGGTTCACGGTAGGCCCAGGCACTTTCAGTTAACCGTGCTCCCCTTTGGCCTCGGGTGTTCACAAAGGTGATGGCGGTGGTTGCAGCTCATCTGCGCAGATCAGGGGTTCCAGTCTTTCCCTATCTCGACGATTGGCTGTTGAAAGCGGGCTCGCCCCAGGCAGTCGTCTCCCACCTCCAGACTGCGGCGGACCTCCTGCACTCGCTTGGGTTCACTATAAACATGCCGAAGTCACACCTGATTCCCTCTCAGAAGCTCCTTTTCATCGGAGCGGTTCTGGACACGACGCAGTTTCGGGCTTATCCTCCCGAACGGCGAGTCCGGGATATTCAGGCTATGATTCCGATCTTTCAGCCTTTATCCTGGGTTTCGGTACGGATGACCCTGAGGCTGCTGGGCCTCATGGCCTCCTGCATCCTGCTGGTCAATCATGCCAGATGGCATATGCGGGCTCTGCAGTGGGACCTGAAGTTCCAGTGGGCGCAGCACCAGGGCAACCTGTCCGATCACGTCCAGATCTCGGAGGGGACTGCAAAACAGTTGCAGTGGTGGCTCTCGAACCGGCAATGGGTCATGGGCAGATCCCTCTCCCTTCCCCAGCCAGAGCACACAGTTGTGACGGACGCGTCCCTTCTGGGATGGGGCGGTCACATGGGAGAGGCGGAGATCAGAGGCCTCTGGTCTCCGGCGGAGTCCCGGCTCCATATCAACTTTCTGGAGCTCCGGGCGATCCGACTTGCACTCAAGGCATTCCTTCCCTCTGTCAAAGGGAAGGTAGTGCAGGTGTCCACAGACAACACCACCGCCATGTGGTACTGCAACAAACAAGGCGGGGTGGGGTCGTGGACCCTTTGTCAGGAGGCTCTGCGCCTCTGGACATGGCTGGAACATCAGGGCATGTTCCTGATGGTTCAACACCTGGCAGGTTCGCTGAACGCCAGGGCGGACGAACTCAGCCGCAGGTGCATGATGGATCACGAATGGCGTCTTCACTCGGAAGTGGCGCAAGGACTCTTTCTACAGTGGGGAGAGCCTTGGTTAGATCTATTCGCCACCGAAGAGAACGCGCAATGTCATCAGTTCTGCGCGTTGGAATTTCCAAGGCGGCACTCGCTCGGCGACGCTTTTCGTCACGAGTGGAGTTGCGGTCTATTGTACGCCTTTCCGCCTATACCACTTCTACCCAGAGTGTTGAAGAAGATTCGGCACGACCGGGCCCAAGTCATTCTTGTGGCTCCGGACTGGGTTCGAAGAGGTTTGGTATCCCGAGCTACTCAATATGAGCGTAGATCCCCCGATCCGTCTGCCTCTTCGGGAGGATCTTCTGTCGCAGCAGCAGGGGACGGTCCTCCACCCGAACCTGTCCAGTCTACACCTGCTTGCGTGGAGATTGAGCGGCGGCAGTTGATTCCTTTCGACTTGCCTCCCGAAGTTTGTGATGTGATTCTGGCAGCCAGGCGTCCCTCCACTAAGGTGGTATACGCCTGCAGGTGGAACAAATTTGTGGCATGGTGCACAGCAAAGGCTGTGAATCCCCTTTCTGCCCCTCTTTCTGAGGTCCTTCTGTTCCTTCTCTCTCTGGCCCAACAGGGTTCTGCCCTGGGTACCATCAAGGGTTATCTTTGTGCTATCTCGGCCTTCCTCAGGCTCCCTGATCAGCCCTCCCTTATCAAGTCCCCTGTTGTTAACAGGTTCTTAAAAGGCATTACACACCTCTTCCCTCCTGTTCCGTTTGTAATGCCTCAGTGGGACTTGAACTTGGTTCTTACCTTTTTAATGTGCGCTCCCTTTGAGCCTCTACATAACTGTCCTCTTCGTCTTCTGACTCTGAAGACAGCCTTTCTGGTGGCCATCACCTCCGCTCGGCGGGTGAGTGAGCTCCAGGCTCTATCTTGCAAACCTCCCTTTCTGTCTGTTCATCCAGACAAGGTTGTTCTTCGGACGCGTCCGTCCTTCTTGCCAAAGGTGGTTACTGCTTTCCACATTGGGCAGACCATCACTTTGCCCACCTTCTTTCCGCCTCCGCATCCTTCCAGAGAGGAAGAGAGGCTCCACCGTCTGGACCCAAAACGTGTGCTCTCCTTCTATATTGACTGCACAAAACACTTCCGGGTGGATGACCAGCTCTTTGTTGGCTACGTGGGCGCCAAAAAAGGTCGGGCGGTGCACAAGAGGACCATCTCCCGCTGGGTTACCTTGAGCATCAAGACCTGCTATTCTTTGGCTAAGAAGGAGCCTCCTGTTGGGCTGCGTGCCCATTCCACCAGGGCAACGGCTGCTACCACGGCCTTGGGCCGTGGTGTTCCGCTGCCGGTTATCTGTCAGGCAGCTACGTGGGCCTCGCTGCACACGTTTACAAAGCATTACTGCCTTGACAGTCCGGTCCGGAGGGACGGCTTCTTTGGCCGTTCTGTCCTCCAGGACTTCCTTGTCTGATCTTTGTTCGCAGACCCACCACCGGGGTTGGTATTGCTGGGGTATCTATTCTAAGGTAAGGAATCTGTCACTAACGTGTCTCTTTCAGATGCACAAGTTACTAACTTGTGTAACGATATATCTGTAAGAGACAGTAGTTAGTGACAGATTCCCTACCGCCCACCCATCCTCCCCGTTCTGCGAACTGATTTCTAGGGTTAAGGACATCCCTTTCAGGGCCCTAGTATTTTTCAGACACCTATGTCAGCTTCTTGCATGGCTCTGCGTTCCTGGCGCGGAAAGTCGTGTACAGAACTGACGTCAGCGCGCAGGGGCGGCGCCTAGGTACTGCCCGCGACGTCATCCCGGCGATCACGACGCCGACGACGGACGCGGAGCCGCACGACGCCGCCTACCGACGCGCAAGGGTATTGCTACGCAAAAAACTTTCCGGATCCAGCCTGACGCCTGGGGATATTTCTAAGGTAAGGAATCTGTCACTAACTACTGTCTCTTACAGATATATCGTTACACAAGTTAGTAACTTGTGCTTTTGGTATATTAAAAGTAAACCAAATTTGTATACCTAGAGGCGCGAAACATCTACGAATCTTACAGATCTCGTGCAGAGATCTGATTGGCTGTCAACACTTCAACCAGGAAGTGTTGGCAGCCAGTTTGGGACTCTACCTCCGCCGAGCCCCAAAACAAAAATGAAAAATAAAGAAAAGGGGAAAGAAGGAATACCCTGATCCCCTAGCCCTGTTGCTGGGGTCCCCATGGAACCCTTCAGGGCCAAAAAGCATTTTTTATTTACATTTTTGTCACAAAATTTTGAAGATTCACGGAACAAATTTAAAAAACCCAAGCACAGGCTCCTGCACTTCTTTAATGATTAGCCCAGGGTGGACCAAGTCCCATAGGCTTCTTTATGTATATACATGAAATGGGGAGGAGGCGCACGTGGCTCCCCCTCCTCATGGCCAATCTTGGCCCCAAGGACGGCAACCTCCCCGGGGCAGGCCGATGTAATTTTAAATGGCGATTTTGGTGACACATACTTGATGCAGAGGAATACGAGGCCATCTCTACCAAACAAACAAGCACTTACTTCATATAGTTAGGAGGAAGTACCCCTGTTTGGTGGAGATTCACTTCTTTGTAGTCTTGTTGTTTTCTCTTGACGAGGATTCATGTCATCACAGATTTGTGGATTAAGACGCTCGAACAATCACATTGCTGAAATTACATGCACTCAAGGTCACTGGAGACATTTCCTCATGGTCCATTACGCAGCTGTAGTGTAGAATGTGCACTAGTTATTACCCAACTAGGTAGCACTTACTAATTAAGCAATAGAAAGTACTTCAATTGGGTAGACATTTTGTGCAAAACTGTGGACTGTTGTTGGATAAAGGGGCAGGTAAGGTTCCATTCTGGCCCAGTCGCTCACACAGCTATTGACACACCCATACAGACACTAACACCCACTCACACACCTACTCACAGACCCATACAGTCACTCACACACCCACAAAACCACTCACGCACCGACTCACAGACCCATACAGCCACTCACACAACCACTCACTGATCCATACAGCCCCTCACACACCCAGTCACTGACCCATGCAGCCTCTCACACACCCACAAAACCACTCACACACCCACTCACCGACCTATACAGCCACTCACACACACACACACTCTCAAAGGTTAGTTAGGGAATTATTTTTTTTAAACATTAAAAATTCACTAAAAAACAGGTTACAGGGTTGTTATAGTTAGGAAATAACATTAAAAAAAGTAGAAATTCACAAAAACAACTAAAGGTTCCAGGGACATTATAGTTAGAAAATAACATTAAAAACCCATAGAAATTCACTGGGGAAAAAAAAAGTTACAGGGACGTTATAGTTAGGAAATAGAACTGAAAACATCTTAGAAATTCACTAAAAAAAACAAAGGTTACAGTGACGTTATAGTTGGGCTTAGATTTCACAAGTACAAAACCAGTGAAATTGAGCAGTTCTAGTTACCTGAGCTAACTATAACTTACGCCCCCTGCAATGCACTGCTTATGACCTCACATATTACATCACTCATGATATTGCCAGTGACATCACTGATAGCATCACTGATGACATATCAAATAGATGTGCTATGTAAGTGTGTATGCGTTCATATATTCATTTAAACATTTGTTCTCAAAATTGAGGATGGACTTTAAACTCTCATCACCAAGGAAGTAAATGAAAGTCTATAGCTACAAGAAAGGTGGCCAGTAGTATTCATCTGTCTAATCCTTTCTCTTGGCTCTGGTGACTGCCTCCAGCGGAAAGGTGGCTACACATGGGTGCTACCATGAAGCATTTCAAAACCCAGAGCGAACCATCCTATGTAGTGGCACAAAGATGGAATATGCTACGCGCAGTTAGGCTCAGGCTCCTCAGATAATGTGTTCTGCTGCATAGCAGACTGTTACAGTAAACAGATGGTGGAAGCCATGATCTGGGGATTATTTGCATGGAGCTCTAGGACGATCTGAGGACTTTAACTCTTTTGAGTGTGAAAAGGACCCAACTTTTGCTGGGGCAGAAGCAAATACAACTCCTGTGTGAGATATTTCTGATACCACTGGTGCATTAACAAGGTGGAAGGTAAGTGCATCGCACTAGGAGGTGAAAGATGATCATATTGAGATTGCTTTGCTACCGAGGGCAACAAGAGCACTCATGGGAGGGAATAAACACTACGGTTTGATCAGTTTAGGAAGATCACGCACAGACATTCAAAGGGAACTAGTTCGACACCGCAGCTCTCCTAGTATTTAAAAACTTTCTTAAGGAGAAACTGCCATTATGTTTTTTGGGTTCTCAGAAAAACGCTATTAAGAAACCAAGGAAAGTACAGATAGGGCTGTAGTAACACCTGTCACAGCACTTAGAAATGATGGCATATGTGGTGTAAAAGGCTGTATAAAACAAGTTATTGTTAGGAGATAATTGTAGTTTTATTCATATCAAATATCATTTTGTTTATTAATCTTTCCAGTTGATATCTATTCCCAGAGATTCCTCGTATCAAAGTATCACCAGGTCTCAGACTGGATCTGGAAAGCTTTGAGTAATCTGTTTGCCACTTTGTGGCACCACAATGGCATCAGCCCTGGATCTTGCTGGGTATCATTTCCAGTAATAATGTTGCATATCCATAGCGCTTGTAATCGTAGTTTCATTTGTTTCTATGTACCACAGTTGCTGTGACTTAGATCCTCACAAAGTGTACTTCCTTGGGTTTTCATCCTAAATTTCCATTATCGTTCTTGCTTTTTACATTTTCTGCAGGTTGTCGCCTTTGAGTCCTCCAATTATAACTTGAGTTCAAGATTAAGGTTAAGCACTCTCATCGACATGGTCCTTGAGCCGCAGTCATGAATCAGGATCCTTTGCCTTGTGCTGTCAAGTCGATTCCAAGGCTGTTACAGCAAGTGAAGGAAATATTTGCATTACCTAACCTTCATGGGATGAAGGAGTGACTTAAACTTGGAAACTCCTCTGAGTTGCCTGACTCTGCCCCAAAAGCTTCCACCTTGGAGAGCCAAATGTGCATGTCGCAACTAAAACCAGGAAGCGCAAGGAATTCGAGAGAATGTTCCTTCTCTTCATCTCATTCAAGGTTCAAGTCAGTCAAAGAGGCATTGCCACCCAGACCACTGCTGAATCAATCGAATTTGTCCTCGAAACGTATTCCATTTCTCAAGAACCTTCAACTGTCAACATTTTTGTGTTTCTTTCTATCATGATTAAATCTTTTTAGTGAGGTGTCCTCCAAATCTGTGACCCCAGCCACTTTGTCTAGAGTTCAGGTTCTCGCAAATCTGATGGCAGCACCAATCCACCTTTTGACCTCACTTGGTTTCTTTCTGGGTCCTCCTCCTTCTGCAACTACTCTGGCACAAGCTTAACCGTCCCTGAACGGAGGGGTATGTTGCAACATCCGTGCAGGGTTGGAGCGGTTCCAGTGGATACACAGGGGCGCTATTCCAGATGCTGGGCGCGGAATTGGTGAAGTCCTGTTGCCTTATTTTTAGGTCTTTCATACAGACCGCTTTAGATGACTTTGCAACAAACCTGTTGGGTCCAATTCGCGCAGTAAATTTGTGTGTGTAGACTTGCTCATGTGTAAACTTAACTACTGCACCAAGCAGTGACTTTACACTTTTTTGCTATTCACCATTTCCAAGTGTAACTTTTCTACCAGGTGCAGACATACATGTTTCAAACCCCTCAAATCTGGGTTTGAAGCCTGCTAGAACAGGATTTACGAGAGTCCAATTCATAACTTTTTACAATTAGAGGAAAGTTTCAGCCACTAGATCTCCCTAAGATAAAGAATTGAGAAAAATAATAAAGTTTAATACCTATGAAAAAAGAAGTCGTGTAAAATAAAATTGCAAAATAACTTAATAATAATTAACCTAGAACTAAAAAATAACATGGTACAGCACATTAAAACATTCAATTGTTTCATAATTCAATAAATAAAATATATTAATTTAATTTCTAATTACTCAAAATAATTGTATTTAAAATCCCACCCCGATATGATTTTTATTTAGAATTATTTAATAAACTGTAAAATATATTCATAAATGTATTTTTTATTGAAAACATATTTTTAAATGAAGTAAAATATTAATTTATTTAAATAATTTTGAATGGAATATAACTATTAACACTTAAAAATATTTGTACATATGTAATTTAAAAATCAAAATACTTTTTTATTTAACACTATTTCCTACACTGTGTTATTTTAGGTCCCTGCCTCTATTGCTTTTTATGGTATTGAACTTGTGAGTTGTAGTGTGGTGCTGGAGTGTCTCCAAGGCCAGGCTGAGTATATTTACCACTTTCTTGGGTTCTCTTTGGCTGTGGTAACTTTAGAGGTGTGGTTTGTAAATAGCGTACCTTTTTGTGGGCGAATTTTTGTATTTCATGTCCCTCCTTATCCCTCCTGGAGCCCTTCTCTCTCCCTAATCCCTACCATTTAGTAGTAAATATTCCCCATTTTCCAGCCACTCCCCCCAGGTTCCTCCCACATTTACTACTAAACGGTATACCCATGTGTGAAGAGATCTCTACACGCTTGGCGGAGGCTTATGCATATAAAATATAGGAGAGGTGGCAGTCTTGCACATAGCTTTGTGAATAGCATTTTATAGTATGTGAGTAGTACTACTGTAGTTGTGCTAAAGTAGAGTGAAGAGTCGCCTCTAGGTCTGTGTGAGTTCAGGTTGTGAAGGGGATACGATTAAAAGCTGTGGGGTTCAGGCCCGAAGGCAGTGCAAATTTCTCAAGTGTCCATCAGTGGGTAAGAAAGGGGTTCAAAATACAAACTCATGCAAACATTGGCCTCTCTACAAAGTGCATAGAGCAATGGTCGGGTATGCCAGTTGTAATTGTGATTATATGCAAGTGTGTGAAGGAGGTACACAGCTGTCAAAATTCTGACAGGGCAAAAGTTAAAAGAAAATGCAGTCTTAGAGGTGAGTGGGTGGGGTATCTGCGGGGAGAGTCATGAATAGGTCTGGGCGGAGTTCTACTCTGCAGAGCTCCGCGAAGTACTGCAAAAACTCTGCCGCAGTCTGTGGAGATCTGCCTGAGGCTGTCTATTGTTGCACTGCTCACACTGATTTTAAGCTCAGTGAGTTTGTCCTGTGCTGTAAAATCAGCACGAACGGCACTCTGCGTCACGCCGAAGGGCGCTGCTGCTTTTTGCCACTCGGGTAGACATTCTATTCGAGCGGCAGCTTCCTGAACACAAGTGGCAGATTTCTCAACGCGAGCGGTCGTGGCCTGCCGTGACCGCCGTGTTGAAAAATCTCACCAGGAGGAGGTCTAGCACGTGATTATTTCTCATGAGCCCTCGCCAACTTAATGTTGGTGAGTTGCACAAGAGAAAAAAACTCTGCTCCGTGTCACTTCTTTGAGTTTTGCAGAGCTCCGCGCAGAGTGGGCAGGACTCAGCCGATAAAGCGGAATTCTTCGCCCACCCCTAGTCGTGAAGTGACAGAGATGCTAGGAATTATGTGCAGGAGAGAGTGAAAAGAAGGTGGTGAAGAGAAAAATTGAATGTGGAAGGTACCACCCCCACCGCTTTCACCCTCTGTATTGATAACTGATGGAGTGCTTTTTTTTAGAAGAGCCGTTATTCATGCGAGTGTGAACGGCTTGATGCTTTCTGTATTCTGATACTTTCATTTGATACAACTTATGTCCAAAAATTTTTTGATATGTGAAAAAATATCAGTATAGAAATGTTAAAAACATCCAACATTATCTTGATTGACCTGCACTAGCCAATAATAATTATATCCAGAGCTGATAGCTCTCTGCTTTTGCACCCCAGTTGAGGAAAAAGCTCCTGTCTCAAACAAAAAGCATAATCTTCCATCAAAATCTGAAAACTGAGTGCCTTAATGCTTGAGGTATGAGATGAATACCATAGCTGTCCATTGTTATGGAGATGGTGTAGGTTACTGCGCGATCTTCCATTTGATCTACTCTGGGCATTGTATGGAATTAACTGGGCAGTTAGAGGAATAATAACACTAATAGCTGAGCTCCAGAAAGACCTGCATTTCACCCACTTAGCTAAAAGTTGTGGGGGCAGTGTAAATGGTGTTAAATAAAACCACACTTCGGTGTCCCAAAAAGTCTATTGTGTTTAATGCAAAAATGGTCATTTAGCAAGCAAAGAAATGATCAACAATTGGTGTTTCAATGGACAAGAGCATCTGCTGAAATTGTGTTGGAGCATATAATGCTAACCTTCAAACGTTGCATAATCATATCTGATAAGAGACTTCTCGCCGCAGATTCCTTACCTTAGAATTATCCACAGGCATCAGACTGGATCCGGAAATATTTTCGTGTGCAGTGCCCCTGTGCACCGATGGGTGGCATTGTTCAGCTATGCATGGCGTCTGCATCATCTGCACCAGAAGTGACGTGCACAGTGTCTATATAGGCACCACCCTAGCGTTCTGAAGTCAGTTCTTTTCTTTCCTTGCCAGTCAGCGCAGATCCAGAGAAGAGCTAACCCCAGTCATTTTTTGACTGACATTTTGTCGAAGAATTTTGAGACATTGTCTCCTGTTGTGGCAATGATGTCTGTGAGGGAGGCTGGTTTTAAGCCCTTTGGCGCCTGTCACTGGCAAATGTCGGTAATGTACCCACAATTCGTCTGCCTCTGGTGCTTCGAGCTCAACCATGACACCAAGAACTACGTTGATTGTCGCGCCATGCACCCCACTGCCTTGTGGGAGCAGTCCTTCAAGCTCCTTACCGTTCGTCGTGCGACGGTCTCAATCCCGGTCGAGAGGAAGGTCCCGGGATCGGTCATGGAACCACTCCAAGTGCTCGTCTTCGCACTTAGTCATCTGGGTAAGTCCCACAAGCGCAACAAAGAACAAGAAGTTGAAGAGGTCTTCGACTTCGCCCCTTCCATCTAGGTCATCTGCCGGGGAGCGTCTGCGTTCGAGGCCTGGTTCTGTGGTTGAACCTGGGCTGTCTCTGCGCTTCCTCGAGTTTCCAGGAGTCAGAGCAACCCCCTGCCCAACTCCATGAATTTTGAGACCATGCATCTCATATTTGGGCAGCACATCCCTGCTGGAGTGCGTTCAGGCCCCGCAGGTTCTGGAGGGGCCTCTACTGGTCTTTAGCCAGCGGGTTTGCCCCCGGTGCCAGTTGGGCCCCTTGGATCCATGGGCAGATCCGTACCAGCGGCAGTCAAGCCACCTCAACCTTCCCAGGCTCCATTGCCGGCACCATCACCCCCATTGTAATCCCCGATTTCGACACAGAGCCAGATGGGAGTCGTCCATCGCCGACTGGAGGCATTCCAACCAGGCTGAAGCCTGTGCCCTTTTCCTATGGGCTAGGACTTGGGGGAGGTGACTGGGAAGGGCCACTGGACACAGATGAATGCCAGCCGCCAGATGTCACCAAGGACACCTGGTGAGAGGATTTGACGAATGCCAGTTACTGGCTTGGTCTCTCCTCCTACTGTGACTGTTGAGGAGAGAGCTTTATTTGCTATGGTGGTAGGAGGGCGACGGAGGTCCTGGACCTTCAGCTGCCTCCCGTGGCTGTCAAGACAAATGTCTTGACAGAGGTGCTTCAGGCAGGAGTCACTCCTTCCGAACCGCTTCTCCCATTTAATGAAGCCCTCACAAATGTCTTACTCGGGCGTGGTCCTAAGCCCTGAACAGGGGCTCCTGAGAATAGGGCAATTGCCCATCGCCACAGGGTACCCCAATTTCCTCCCCCAGCATCCCACCCCGGAGAGCTTGGTCATTCAAGCCTCTACTTTCAGGCTCTACTTTCCAGAGAATAATACTGGCACATTCCCTACCACTCCACCAGACAGGGAATCCAAGAGACTGAATACGTTGGGAAAGATGTTTTCTTCCGTCAGCCTGGCACTGTGGTGAGTGAACATCGCTTGCTTTTTGGGTCAATATTTCCATTTGCTCTGGGACTTGGTTACGCAGGTTCTTCCTGTAGTCTCGGAGGAGGCCCGAGCCATACTCTCCTAAGCTATTGCTGATGGGAGAGACTCAGTTAAGTGCGCCTTATGCTGTGGGCTGGACACAACTGACTCACTAGGCAGAGCGGTTTCATCATCGGTGGCCTTTAGGTGCCATGCCTTGTTGAGAACCAGTGGCGTTTCAGGGGATGTCCAGGCATCGCTCATGGACATGCTCTTTGATGGCTCCAGTCTCTTCTGAGACAAGGCAGCCACCTCCCGACTGCGGGGGACCTCCTGCACTCGCTAGGGTGCACAATAAACACGACAAAGTCACACCTGATCCCTTCTCTGATGCTCTCTTTCATCGGATCTGTTGTGGACACAGTGCAGTTTCGAGTTTATCCTCCCAAACAGCGAGTCCAGGATATTTAGACTATGAAACCGATATTTCAGCCCCCATCCAGGGTTTCGGTGCGACTGATAAACTGCTTGGCCTCATGGTCTCCTGCATCCTGCTAGTAACACATAGCCATTGGCCTATGCGGGCTCTGCAGTGGGACCTAAATGTGCAGTGGGCGCAGCATCAGGTGAATCTGACATGATCCAGATCTCAGAGGGCACCTCAAAAGATCTGCAGTGATGGCTGATGGACCGCAACTGGGCCAGCGGCAGACTACTCTCCCTTCCCCAACCAGATCTGACGGTAGTGACAGATGTGTCTCTCCTGGGATGGGCGGCCACCTGGGAGAGGTGGAGATCAGAGGACTCTGGTCTTCGGCGGAATCCGGACTGCACATCAATCTGTTGAAGCTCTGTGCTATCAGATTGGCATTGACAGCATTTCTACCTTCCATCAAGGGAAGGCTAGTGAAGGTGTTCACGGACAACACCACCTGCATGTGGTACTGCAACAAACAGGGCTAAGTGGGGTTGTGGGTGCTCTGTCAAGAGGCCCTGCACCTCTGGGCATGGCTGGAACGTGAGGGCATTTCCCTGATGGTTCAGCACCTGGCGGGCTCTCTGAACACCAAAGCGGACAAACTCAGCCGAAGATGCCTAGCGGATCACGAATGGATTCTCCAAACGGAGGTGGTGCAAGGTCTCTTTCAACATTGGGGAGAGCTTTGTTAGATCTGTTCGCCACCGCCGGGAGCGCGCAATGTCAGCAGTTCTGCATGCTGGAATTTCCACTGCAGCTCTCACTCGGTGACCCTTTTCATCTCGAGTGGAGCTCCAGCCTCCTCTATACTTATCTGCCAATACCACTCCTGCCCAGAGTTTTCAATACAATAAGGAACTACAGGGCCCAAGTCATCCTTGTGGCTCCGGACTTGGCTTGCAGCGTCTGGTATCCCGAGCTATCGACCGTGTCCATTGGTCCTCCCATCAGGCTGCCCCTGCGGGAGGATCGCCTATTGCAGCAGGGAAGGGTCCTACAACCGAAACTCTCAGGCTCCACCTTCATGAGTGGAGATTGAGCAGCAACAGTTGACTGCTTTAGATCTTCTGCCCAAAGTCTGTAATGTTATCTTGCCATCTTGGCATCCCTCCACCAAGACGGTTCATGCCGGCCATTGGAATAAATGTGTGGCATGGTGTACAGAAAGACAGGTTGGTCTCTTATCTGCACCCCTTTCCGAAGTTCTTTTGTTTACCCTTACCCTGGCCCAGCAGGGCTCTGCATTGGGCACATTGAAGGGTTATTTATCTGCTATCTCTGCCTTTCTGCAGCTGACAGATCAGCCCTCCCTCTTCAAGTCCCCTATTGTAAATAGGTTCCTTAAAGATCTGCAACACCTGTTTCCTCCAGCTCCCTTCGTTATGCCTTAATGGAATCTGAACTTGATTCTTACCTTTCTAATGTGTGCTCCCTTAGAACCACTTCATACCTGCCCTCTTAGTCACCTCACCATGAAAATGGCCTTTCTGGTGGCAATAACATCTGACCGGACGGTCAGTGAACTGCAGGTGCTGTCATCTCGGCTTCAGTACATATCTTTTTTCCCAGACAAACTGGTCCTTCGGACTTGAGCATCCTTCTTGCCAGAGGTAGTCACCCTGTTCCATGTAGGTCAGTTCATCACTTTGCCTACCTTTCATGCTTCACCTCATCCCTGTAAGGAAGAGGAGAGACTCCACCGGCTGGACACAAAAAAGAGCGTTGTTCTACTTTGACCGCACAAAACCGTTCTGGGTGGAAGATCAACTCTTTGTGGGGTATATCCGAGCCAGGAAAGGGAAGGCCGCTCAGATATTAAACTTCTCCTGATGGATAGTACTCTGCTTTAAGAGCTGCTATGCTTTGGCCAAGAAGCAACCCCCCCAAGAGGGTTTGTGTGTTCATTCCTCCAGGGTAAAGCCTGTGACCACTGTATTAGTAATCGAAGTTCCGGTCCTGGACATCTGCCAGCAACATGGGCGCCTCTGCACACGTTCACCAAGCACTACTGCATGGACAGTCGGGTCCGTCGGGGCCGGCACTTTGCCCATTTAGTCCTGCAGGACTTTCTGGTTTAAATTTGGTTCACAGACCCTCTCCTGGGGAGGTATTTCTTGGGTATCTATTCTAAGGTAAGGAATCAGCGTTTACAAGTTTCTATTATATGAACAAGTTACTTTCCTTAGATATTGCTTTATCTGCTGGAGACTCTAGCTGCAGATTCCTTACCCATCCTGCCCGTTATGTAATCAGATTTCTAGGTACAGGTCTTTCCCTTTTCAGTGTGTTAGTTCCACACACCAGTGGTCAGTGTTCTTCGTGGCTCCGCGCTCCTCGTGTGGAAAGTCTCAAAAAGAAACTGATGTCAGCGTGCTGGGGTGGTGCCTATATGTATGCTCTGTGCACGTCACTTCTGGCACAGACAACGCTGCCCGCGCCAGGCGGAGCCAAACATCGCCACCTACCAGGGTGCATAGGTACTGCTCATGAAAAAGGTTCTGTATCCAGTTTGGGCCTAGGGGTAATTCTAAGGTAAGGAATCTGTTGCTAGATAAGTCTCTAACAGATCAGGCATTACTGAAGGTAAGTAATTTGTTGTTTTATACACTTTTTGCCAATACAAGTAAATGAAAGCAAAATCACATGATCAAAACTGTTTTTTAAGAGAAACTGTCTAACAAGCAGATCCTGGAATCTTCTTAAGAGAAAGAATGAAAGTCCTGCTTGGAATTAGATAAAGAAATATAAACAAGGGCTGAGTTCATCAGTTTTCTCAAATTCACGCTTTGTAATCAAATGTCTACTACCCTTCAGAAATATATGAAACTCGGCGGGCATGTTAGATTAATATACTCGTCCAGCCAATATCAAATAGCAATTGAAATCCAAAAGTAAAATGTATCAGTATATATTAAGGTACATTTTGGTATTAGCATATTTAAAAATAAAACGGCCAAATAAAACATGAAAAAAATGATTCCTCAGTTTTCAATTGATAGCTATTTCTGTCTTCTCCTCCTCCCATTCATGGGTCAATTGTTTTCAGGTTACTGATGGTTTTCATGTTTTGTGAAACTTGTACGGCAGCTGAATTTGCTTCTCACTTTTTTCACATTATATTTGTGCCCCTTGTGTGTGCATTTACATTGAAGACTGAGAGTCTCATGAACGTCACTTCAGCTGGGAGGGTTGGAGACTTTCTCTGTGAAACCATTTCATACTCTGGGCAGGTCTGTCTTCAGCTTCACAAGGCATGCACCTATATCTTACCATAGACAACAAGGCAGGTGGCTCTCGGCCAAACAACAGCCCTACTATATTGGACTTCCCCACCCACCTCTGGGCTATGCCTTACATCCCAGATGATGGAACACAAAACGTGTATATAATTACCCTCACTCGTAACATAATGATACCCAAAACATCTTCCCTCACTACTGCCAAGTTACTGAAAAAGATGAACATATTTCATATCTAAATGTGATTTTAGTCTTTCGTTCTGTCCCACATTTATGTCTTACAAGCACCTACATTCTTATTGTGCCACTCTTTCATTTTATGAAATGATCCTGAAAGTGATTGTCCAATCCCACACCTGAAAGTGTGGGTGCATGGATTTCAGAAATTCAAGATCTGCCACTCTGATGGAAGGATGGTGCCAAGGCCAGATGTGTGTCTTGTTAGAGAAAGAAGATGAATAGGGGCGTACACACAATATCCCTTTGAACATATTATCTTGTCAGGAGTAGGTAAATTCTGTTGAAGACTTATGGCCACTTCTCTGGCAATCATATGCGAATTGTAACTGAGATTGTGTTCATTTTCACCTGATGTGTAGTCTAAAATGTTCTCTACGTTTTGAAAAGTCAAAGGAATCCAGGCATACAGACCGGTTTTGGGGATTTTATCCTATGCCAAAACATTTCTGTAAGACTCCTCATAATAGAACAATACCTCAAGTCTTTTGTCTGGCTGCCACTGTCAATTTCCATTTATGGCAAACCTCAGTGGTAGAAAAAACAATTTGTAGTGGTGGATTTACAAATGCATGGCTGTGAAACATGATTGTAGGGTTTACTCCTAATACTGCCTGAACCTAAACAAAATGACTATGGAAACATTACAGTTGGGCCGTCACCAAATCAATGAAAAAGGAAGACTTCAGCATGATGTTTGTAATAGAGGTTCTAGGGTGTTACAGGAGGTAGACTAGTTGGTTTCTCTGGATAGTCAAGACACATATTTTCCTATTCCACTTCTATCAGAACGCAAAAAGTAGTACCTATCTTTCTTAACTTACGTTTGACATTTCAATTTAAAGTTCTTCCATTGGTCTTGTGGTGGCGCCTCTTGTTTTAATGAAAGCGCTGCTGGCGGTGGCAAAGCACCTTCCTTAGCTCAGAGTGCATGTATTTACTTACCTAGGCAATGGCCACTTGAGGGATGTCTTCCTGGAGAGGATTTTGCTTGAAACTCATTCCTTTGCTGAATAATTTAAGAATGTACCTGAAGCCTTCAAACTGAAAACGTATGCTAACCAAAGGGACTTAGTGTATTAGGCAGTGTTGGATGTAATTGATGTAGCAAAGGTCCCCAGACTGATGGTTCTTTGACCGTAATGCATTCTGTTTCTACCTCAAGTCGAACTGTATATGGTATTTCCACTTTGGGCAATTAGGACACAACATTCAGGGCAACTGACATCATCTGACAGCGGCATGAGGATCTGAGGTGAACATGGGATGAAAGCCTGTTGACGGGGCACAATGTCATTATCTGAAAGAGACACGTTAGTGACAGATTCCTTACCTTAGAATATCCCCAGGCGTCAGGCTGGATCCGTAAAGTTTTTGCGTAGCAGTACCCTTGCACGTCGGTAGGCGGCGTCGTGCGGCTCCGCGTCCGTCGTCGGGACCGCCGGGATGACGTCGCGGGCAGTACTTAGACGCCGCCCCTGCGCGCTAACGTCAGTTCTTCTTTTTCCGCGCCAGTAAGCGCAGATCCGGGAAGAGCAGTGCCCTAGTCCTCTTTTTTGAGTAACTTTTTGGTGATTTTTCACTGTTTTTCTACACGAGTCTCTCGACTCCGAAGGTGTCGGTAGGGATGCCCGGCTTCAAGCCCTGCGACGTCTGTGGTCGCATGATGTCGATCACAGACCCGCACTTAGAGTGTTTCTACTGCCTCAGCCGCGACCACGACACGAAGTCGTGCCCCGACTGCCGGGCCTTGCACCCGAAGGCTTTGCGAGAGCGGTCTCGAAAGCTCCTCGAGGTCCGGCAGTCGGCTCCGCGCCATACCAAGCCCCGGTCACGTGAGAGGTCGAGGGGCCGGTCGCGGAGTCCTCATCGGTCGTCGGGGTCCAAGTCTTCGCACTCCTCCGGTAAGTCGAAGCATAAAAAGTCTAAGAAGTGTCATCGCTCGACGACTTCGCCTCGCCGGTCTCGCGACTCGGCTGAGGCTCCTATCGGCACCGTCCCCGCGGCTCCGGGAGTGCCTGTGGAGCCACCCCCGCATTACCCGTCCTTCCCGGGTTCGGGGGCGACTCTGGCCGAGATACAGGAATTCCTGTCGGCCATGGCCCGCCTCTTCGGGCCTCAAGGTCCCCCCGGTGCGCTTTCGGGCCCCGCGGGCCCTGATGGGGTTTCCACGGCGCCGTCGGCGACTCCGGTCCCGGCGCCGCCTGTAACACCAGCCTCGGTCCCGGCCTCGATCCCGGCTCCGGTGCTGCCGCAACCCCCATCGACGCCGGTTGAACTAACTACACCTCCACCGGCGCCGATGTCTCCGGTGCCATTCCCGATGCCGCCCGGGGCTCAGGGCAGCGTCGTTCCCCGGTTCTCTCCGGATCCGGACATGGCGCCGGACCGGCGTCGCTCGACGCCGGCTCCGACGCCGCTGGGACTTTGGGTCCCACATGTCCCTCCTCCTCCTTATTTTGAACCTGACTTGGAGGACGGAGATAACTGGGAGGGGTCTGATGACCCTTTCACACAGCAGTGTGAGTTTGATCAGGACTGGACTGAGGAACTTGGGGATGCCAGTGGGCTGGACACCTCCCCTGACTCTGGCATGCTGTCTCCTCCATCCGTGGCAATGGAGGAGAGAGCAAATTTTGCAACTGTGTTGCGTAGAGCAGCTGGGGCCTTAAACCTCCAGTTGCCTACAGTGGCTGTCAGGACTAACATCCTGACGGAAGTGCTTCAGCCGGCGGCTACCTCCTCGGAGCCACTGCTGCCGTTCAACGAGGCGCTTTCCGACGTTCTTTTGGGCACCTGGTCCAAGCCCACCACAGGAGCTCCTGTGGATAGGAACGTGGATAGGGAAGTGGCCCGACGCCATCGCCCTGCTCCGGGCGACCCCACCCCCCCGTTTCTCTCTCTACACCCCACCCCTGAGAGCAGGCACCTACGCGTGGCCGAGGACGTAGCTCCCGCCGTGGCGGGTCAGGCAACCAGCGTGCGGGTCAGGCCACCAACCCCGCCCCGTCCGCGGCCTCCAAGCCCTCCTAGTCCTTCCTTTCAGGTGCATAGCACGCCAGTAGGGGGCAGGGTCCGCCATCACCTTCACCACTGGCGTGCCATCACCTCGGACAGGTGGGTCTTGGACATTGTCCGAAGGGGCTGCTCCCTCTCCTTCGTGACCATCCCCCCAGCCATGCCACCTCAATTCCACCGCATGTCAGGGGATCACTTGGTGCTTCTTCAAAAGGAAGTTGCGGCCTTCTTGGCCAAGAGGGCCATCGAGCGTGTTCCGACCCCAGAAGTAGGGCGTGGTTGCTACTCCCACTACTTTCTGGTGCCCAAAAAGGACAAGGAGGACATGCGTCCTATCTTGGACCTCCGGAACGTCAATCGCTTCCTCCGGAAGGAGAAGTTCAAGATGCTCACCCTAGCTCAGGTCTTGACTGCTCTCGACCCTGGAGACTGGATGGTAGCGTTGGACTTGCAAGACGCATATTTCCACATCCCCGTCCTGCCGGCCCACCGGCGTTACCTGCGGTTCACGGTAGGCCTCGAGCATTTTCAGTTCACCGTGCTCCCTTTTGGCCTTACAAGCGCCCCTCGGGTGTTCACAAAAGTGATGGCGGTGGTCGCAGCCCATCTGCGCCGGGCAGGGGTTCCAGTCTTCCCCTACCTCGACGACTGGCTGCTGAAGGCGGGCTCGTCCCAGGCAGTCGTCTCCCACCTCCAGACAACGGCCGAACTCCTGCACTCGCTGGGGTTCTCCATCAACGTGCCGAAGTCGCACCTGATTCCTTCTCCACAGCTCCTTTTCATCGGAGCAGTTCTGGACACGACGCAGTTTCGGGTTTATCCTCCCGAACGGCGAGTCCGGGATATTCAGGCTATGATTCCGATCTTTCGGCCTTTATCCTGGGTTTCGGTACGGATGACCCTGAGGCTGCTGGGCCTCATGGCCTCCTGCATCCTGCTGGTCGATCATGCCAGATGGCATATGCGGGCTCTGCGGTGCGACCTGAAGTTCCAGTGGGCGCAGCACCAGGGCAACCTGTCCGATCACGTCCAGATCTCGGAGGGGACTGCAAAACAGTTGCAGTGGTGGCTCTCGAACCGGCAATGGGTCATGGGCAGATCCCTCTCCCTTCCCCAGCCAGAGCACACAGTTGTGATGGACGCGTCCCTTCTGGGATGCGGCGGTCACATGGGAGAGGCGGAGATCAGAGGCCTCTGGTCTCAGGCGGAGTCCCGGCTCCATATCAACCTTCTGGAGCTCCGGGCGATCCGACTTGCACTCAAGGCATTCCTTCCCTCTGTCAAAGGGAAGGTAGTGCAGGTGTTCACAGACAACACCACCGCCATGTGGTATTGCAACAAACAGGGCGGGGTGGGGTCGTGGACCCTATGTCAGGAGGCTCTGTGCCTCTGGACATGGCTGGAACATCAGGGCATATTCCTGATGGTTCAACACCTGGCAGGTTCCCTGAACGATACAAAAGGGGATGATGGACGGAACGTTTGAGCCAATCAAACACTCACCCCCCAGTCAACTGATCTGGGTTTAATCCATCATCATTCTTTAGCTCACTCCACCACCCCAGTTCAGACATGGCCATATGCAAATTAGTCTGACCCTGTGCCTCATGGGAACAGTCCAGCACGAACTGCCAAGCCATGTCTTCCCTGGACCGGAAACAAGCATCCTAGGACCGGTTTCTGGCATTCCAGCCGTCATCAGCCAGGCTTGCTTGAATCCAGTGGCAAAGTGAGCAAGGGACCCACGTCTGGGCATACCCCCGCCAACTTAGGGCGAACAAAGCGATACAAAAGGGGATGATGGACGGAACGTTTGAGCCAATCAAACACTCACCCCCAGTCAACTGATCTGGGTTTAATCCATCATCATTCTTCCCTGAACGCCAGGGCGGACGAACTCAGCCGCAGGTGCATGATGGATCACGAATGGCGTCTTCACTCCGAGGTGGCGCAAGGTCTCTTTCAGCAGTGGGGAGAGCCTTGGTTAGATCTGTTCGCCACCGAAGAGAACGCGCAATGTCAGCAGTTCTGCGCGTTGGAATTTCCAAGGCGGCACTCGCTCAGCGACGCTTTTCGTCGCGAGTGGAGTTGCGGTCTGTTGTACGCCTTTCCGCCTATACCACTTCTACCAAGAGTGTTGAAGAAGATTCGGCGCGACCGGGCCCAAGTCATTCTTGTGGCTCCGGACTGGGCTCGAAGAGTTTGGTATCCCGAGCTACTCAGTATGAGCGTCGATCCCCCGATCCGTCTGCCTCTTCGGGAGGATCTTCTGTCGCAGCAGCAGGGGACGGTCCTCCACCCGAACCTGTCCAGTCTACACCTGCTTGCGTGGAGATTGAGCGGCGGCAGTTGATTCCTTCGACTTGCCTCCCGAAGTTTGTGATGTGATTCTGGCAGCCAGGCGTCCCTCCACTAAGGTGGTATACGCCTGCAGGTGGAACAAGTTTGTGGCATGGTGCACAGCAAAGGCTGTGAATCCCCTTTCTGCCCCTCTTTCTGAGGTTCTTCTTTTCCTTCTTTCTCTGGCCCAACAGGGTTCTGCCCTGGGTACCATCAAGGGCTATCTTTGTGCGATATCAGCCTTCCTCAGGCTTCCTGATCAGCCCTCCCTTTTCAAGTCCCCTGTGGTTAACCGGTTTCTTAAAGGCATTACACACCTCTTTCCTCCTGTTCCGTTTGTAATGCCTCAGTGGGACTTGAACATGGTTCTTACCTTCTTAATGTGCGCTCCCTTTGAGCCTCTACATAATTGTCCTCTTCGTCTTCTTACTCTGAAGACAGCATTCCTGGTGGCCATCACCTCTGCTCGGCGGGTGAGTGAGCTCAAGGCTCTTTCCTGCAAACCTCTCTTTCTGTCTGTTCATCCGGACAAGGTTGTTCTTAGGACGCGTCCGTCCTTCTTGCCAAAGGTGGTTACTGCCTTCCATATTGGGCAGACCATCACTTTGCCCACCTTCTTTCCCCCTCCGCATCCTTCCAGAGAGGAAGAGAGGCTCCACCGTCTGGACCCAAAACGTGCGCTTTCCTTTTACATCAACCGCACACAACAGTTCCGGGTGGATGACCAGCTCTTTGTTGGCTACGTGGGTGCCAAAAAAGGTCGGGCGGTACACAAAAGGACCATCTCCCGCTGGGTCACCTTGTGTATCAAAGCCTGCTATTCTTTGGCTAAGAAGGAGCCTCCTGTTGGGCTGCGTGCCCATTCCACCAGGGCTACGGCTGCTACCACGGCTTTAGGCCGCGGTGTTCCGTTACAGGATGTCGGGCAGCTACGTGGGCCTCGCTGCACACGTTTACCAAACATTACTGCCTTGACAGTCAGGTCCGGAGGGACGGCTTCTTTGGCCGTTCTGTCCTCCGAGACTTCCTTGTCTGATCTTTGTTCGCAGTCCCACCACCGGGGTTGGTATTGCTGGGGTATCTATTCTAAGGTAAGGAATCTGTCACTAACGTGTCTCTTTCAGATGCACAAGTTACTAACTTGTGTAACGATATATCTGTAAGAGACAGTAGTTAGTGACAGATTCCTTACCGCCCCACCCATCCTCCCCGTTCTGCGAACTGATTTCTAGGGTTAAGGACATCCCTTTCAGGGCCCTAATATTTTTCAGACACCTATGTCAGCTTCTTGCATGGCTCTGCGTTCCTGGCGCGGAAAGTCGTGTGCAGAACTGACGTCAGCGCGCAGGGGCGGCGTCTAAGTACTGCCCGCGACGTCATCCCGGCGGTCCCGACGATAGACGCGGAGCCGCACGACGCCGCCTACCGACACGCAAGGGTACTGCTACGCAAAAACTTTCCGGATCCAGCCTGACGCCTGGGGATATTCTAAGGTAAGGAATCTGTCACTAACTACTGTCTCTTACAGATATATCGTTACACAAGTTAGTAACTTGTGCCTCAATGACCATCAGGTTCAAATGTTGACCGATGATCGCTCTGATGCAACTGGATTGCATTTTAATCATTTTAAATTTAGAACACTATGGTCCACTCCACATGAATTTGTTGGAGCTTAGTGCTATCAACCTTTCTCTCTTAAGTTCACTGCATGTCTCTCATAGAGACTTCTAGCCACAGAGGCCTTACCTTTGAATTTCCCCAGGCGTCAGACTGGATGTGGAAGATTTTTCGTGAGCAGTACTCCTGCGCGCTGGTAGGGGGTATCTATCTTCTCCGCGCTGCGTCATCTGCACCTGAAGTGACATCCGCGTCACCTGTATAGGCGCTACCTCGGCACGCTTACGTCCGTTCTTTTCTTTCTGCTCCTGCCAGCACTGAACCGAGAGAAGAGCTACTCCTCTGTCAGTTTTTGACAGGATTTTCGCAACATTTTGTCAACTCCATGGAAGTCGCGGTCCTGCTCGAGAGGAAGGCTCGGGACCATTCCAGGTGTCCGAAGTCCTCTTCCTCCCACTCAAAATCATCAGGGCATTCAGGTAAGATGCACAAAAAACACAAGAAGTTGAAGCGCTCTTCGACTAATCCTTGTCCGTCAGCCGACACAATGAAGAAACATCAGCGTTCAAGGCCTGGTTCCTCAGAGCCTGGGCCAACTCCACGCCTCTCCAGTTTTCCGGGAGCCAGAGCGACCCCGCTCAAATTAAGGAGTTTAATGAGTGCATGCATCTAACTTTTTGAGCGGCCCGACCCCTCCGGCATGCCTTTGGGCCCTGCGGGGTCACAGAGGACCCCATGGATCCAGACCAGTGCTGGTCATGCCACTCCGACCTTCCCCAGCCCGATGCCGATGCTTCCTGCGCCAGCTCCATTGTGATCCCTGAATCAGACATGGAGCTGGATCCGTGTCGACCGATGCTGACAGGACCCCAATGTCCTAGGTTGGAGCCTGAGCCTTATTCCAAAGGGCTAGGCCTCGGGGAGGAATGGGAAGGGTCGCTGAACCGTTTAGAATATCAGCCTTATGATCAGTATATGGACTGGTGTGAGGAATTGGGTGATGCCAGCTGACTGGATACGTCTCCAGATACCAGCATGCTTTCTCCCCTACCATGGCTATGGAGGAGGGAGCCCCATTTAATGATGGTGCGCAGGGTGGCTGAGGTCCTCGACCTTCAGTTGCCCTCGGTGGCAGTCAAGACCAACATCTTGGCGGAGGTGCTGCATCCGGGAGTCTCTTCCTCTGAACCCCTACTCCCGTTCAACGAAGCCCTCACCGACCTCTGTCTGGGGACCTGTTCCAAACCCAGCACAGGGACCCCCTGAAAATAGGCCGATTGGACCAGGGGACCCAAATTTCCTCACCCAACACCCTACCCCAGAGAGCTTGGTGGTCTAAGCCTCCTCTTCCATTGGCACATTCCCTGCCGCTTCCCCGGACAGTTTGGGAAAGAAAATGTTTTCTGCGGCCAGCCTTGCATTGCAGTCAGTGAACACCACATGCTTATTTGGCCGCTACTCCCACACACTATGGGAAACGGTTGTGCAAGTGCTGCCACATGTTCCAGAGGAGGCCTGGGCCGTTCTCTCCCAAGCAGTCAGACGGGAGAGACGCAGCGAAGTTCACTATAGACTATGGCTTGGTCATGACCGATTTGCTGGGCAGAGCGGTGTCATGGACAGTGGCCCTCAGATGCCATGCCAGGCTGAGAACGTCTGGCTTCTCGGAGGGTGTCTAGGCTTCCCTCATGGACATGCCCTTCGATGGCACCCTTCTCTCTGGAGACAAGGCAGACTTGGCGCTGGAGCGCATTTGGACTAAAGGGTTATGGCTATGGCCAAATCCTTGGGCCTCTTGGCTGCCCAATGCCATCTCCAGTCTGCCTTTTGCTTATTTTGTGGGCACAGAAGGGGTTTTCGACCGGACCAGCCCTATCCCAGCCACCAAGCTGCACAAGCTTCCCAGCTTCTGCGTGTCCGAGGGCGCCGTTCCTACCACCCCCCAGCAGCTGCAGCCTCCAAACCTTCCTAATCTTGCCCTATTAATTCATGGGTGCCCAGTTGGTGGCAGGATCTGCCAGCACCTCTACCACTGGCAGTCCGTAACATCGGACAGGTGGGTTCTGCAGATCGTCCGAAAGGGGCTACTCCCTCCTCTTTGAGACACCCCTCCCTCCTTTCCTCCATCTTGCGGCCGGCTGATGGAGCATCATTTGCCACTGCTCCACGAAGAAGTCGCAGCTCTTTTGACCAAGTGAGCCATAGAAAGGGTACAGGTGCCAGAAGTAGGCTGTGGTTGTTATTCCCACTACTTTCTGATCCCCAAGAAGGACAAGGGTCTTCATCCTAATCCTAGATCTCTGAATCCTCAACCACTTCCTCAAAAAGGAGAAGTTCAAGATGCTCACATTGGCTCAAGTCTCGTCTGCCCTGGACCCAGGAGACTGGATGGTAGCGTTGGACTTGCAGGACATCTATTTTCACATCCCCGTCCTGCCTGCCCATTGGCGCTACTTGCGGTTTACAGTAGGCTACTAGCTTTTTCAGTTCACCGTGCTCCCTTTTGGCCTTACCAGCATTCCTCGGGTGTTCACCAAGGTGATGGCGGTGGTCGCATCTCATCTGCACAGGACAGGGGTGCCAGTCTTGCCCTATCTTGACGACTGGCTACTGAAGGCGGACTCACTCCAGGCTGTCATCTCCCACCTCCAGACTACAGCGAAACTCCTGCATTCACTGGGGTTCACTATCAACGTGCCGAAGTCACACCTGACTCCCTCTCAGACGCTTCCTTTCATCTGAGCTGTTCTGGACACTGCAGTTTCAAGCTTTTCTTCCCGAGTGGCAAGTCCAGAATATTCAGGTTATGATACCGATGTTTCAGCCTCTATTCTGGGTTTCGTTCAGATGGACTCTGAGGCTGCTGGGCCTCACGGCCTCCTGCATCCTGCTGGTGACGCATGCCAGTTGCCATATGCGGACTTTGCAGTGGGACCTGAAGTTCCAGTGGGCGCGGCATCAGGGGAATCTCTCCAACATGGTCCAGATCTTGGAGGGAACTGCACAGGACCTGCAATGGTTTAGGATCAACTGGGATTGGGTCAGAGACAGACCCCTCTCTCTTCCCCCAACCAGATCACATAGTAGTGACAGATGCGTCACTCCTGGGATGGGGCCGCCATGTAGGAGAGGTGGAGATCAGAAGACTCTAGTCTCCGGCAGATTCTGGACTCCACATCAACTTGCTGGAGCTCCGGGCGATTTGTTTGACATTGAAAGCCTTTCTTCCTTCAATCAAGGGAAAGCTGGTTCAAGTGTTCATGGACAACACCACCGCCATGTGGTACTGCAACAAACAGGGCAGTGTGGTCGTCACGGACCCTTTGTCAAGAGGCCCTGCGTCTCTCTGGACATGGCTGGAACAGCAGGGCTTATCCCTGGTGGTTCAACACCTGGCAGGTTCTCTGAACGCCAGGGTGGACGAACTTAGCCGTCGATGCCTAGCAGATCACAAATGACGTCTCCATTTGTAGGTGGCGCAAGGCCTCTTTCAACAATCGGGAGAGCCTTGGTTAGATCTGTTCGCCTCCGCCGAGAACGCGCAATGTCAGCAGTTTTGCGTGCTGGCGTTTCCAAGGCGGCTCTTGCTCAGAGACGTTTTTCGTCTCGAGTGGAGCTCAGGCCTCCTATATGCCTATCCGCCCATACCACTCCTGTCCAGAGTGCTCAAGAAGATCAAGAGCGACTGGGCCCAAGCCATTCTTGTGGCTCCAGACTGGGCATGGAGAGTCTGGTATCCCGAGCTTCTCCAATTGAGCATCGATCCTCCTATCAGGCTGCCCCTTCGGGAGGATCTTCTGTCTAAGCAGCAGGTGAGTGTCCTCCACCCGAACCTGTCAGCTCTCCGCCTTCTATTGTGGAGATTGAGCGGTGGCAGTTGATAGCTTTCAACCTTCCTCCCGAAGACTACAATATTATTCTGGCAGCCAGGCGTCCCTGCACCAAGACAATATATGCCTGTTGTTGGAAGCAATTTGTACCATATTGCACAGAAAAGTCCCTTGACCCACTTTCTGCCTCCCTTTCTGATATTTTGCATTTTATTCTTACCCTTGCTCAGCAGGACTCTTTTTTTGACACTCAGAAGGGTTATCTTTCTGCTCTGTCTGCCTTCTTGCGGCTGCCTGGCCAACCCTCTTTATTTAAGTCCCCTTTGTAAATAGAATTTTGAAGGGCTTTCTACATACGTTTCCCCCTTCTCCTTTTATTATGCCTCAGATTACCTTAATTTGGTCCTCACATTCTTGATGTGTACTCTTTTTGAGATTCTTCACAATTGTCCCCTCCGGTTGCTCAAGATTAAAACCGCTTTCCTCGTGGCAATTACATCTGCACGTAGGGTGAGCGAGCTGCAGGCTTGATCTTCCAAGCCTCCATTCTTATCAGTTTATCCAGACAAACTGGTGCTTCGGACTAGGGCCTCTTTTCTGCTGAAAGTGGTAACACCATTTCATGTGGGTCAGTCTTGCCCACTTTCTATGCTCCTCCACATCCCTCTAAGGAAGAGGAACAGCTCCACATTCTGGACCCAAAAAGAGCGTTTTCGTTCTATCTTGACTGCATACAAGAGTTCCAGGTGGACGACCAACTCTTCGTGGGGTATGTTGGGGCGAAGAATGGTTGGGCAGTGCAGAAACAGACCATCTCTTGATGGGGCATTCTCTGTATCAAGATATGTGACGCACTGGCAAATAAGCAGCCTCCTGAAGGCTTGCGGGCTCATTCCACCAGAGCTAAAGCTGGGACCACTGCGTTAGCACGTGGGATCCCAGTCCTGGACACCTGCCAGGCAGCAGTGTGGGACCTGCCAGGCAGCAGTGTGGGCTTCCCTACACTTTTACCAAGCGTTACTACCTGGACATTCGGGTCCGAAGGGGTGGGCATTTGGTCCTGCAGGACTTCCTAGTTTAAATTTGTTCGCAGACCCACCACTGGGGATGGTATTGCTTGTGTATCTAATGAAAGGTAAGGAATCTGGAGCTAGAAGTCTCTACCAGATGAACAAGTTACTTACCTTCGGTAACGCCTTATCTAGTAGAGATAATATCTAGCTGTAGATTTCTTACCAACCCACCCATCCTCCCTGCTGTGCGGACAGATTTGTAGGGTCAGCCATGATCCCTTTCAGGGCCCAAGATTGGACACACCAGTGTCGGAGCACTTCATGGCTTCGTGCTTCTGGCATGGAAAGACGCGAAAAGTAACTGATCTTAGCATGCCGAGGTGGCGTCTATATAGGTGACGTGAACATCAATTTTGGTGTGGACGACGCCACCGTGCGGAGCTGATCGATGCCACCTATCGGCATGCCGGGTTACTGCTCACGAAAAATCTTTCGGACCCAGTCTGACACCTGGGGAAATTCAAAGCTAGATATTGTCTCTACCAGATAAGGCGTTACCAAAGGTAAGTAACTTGTTCTTTTGGTGGCAACACACCATACCATTGTCATCCACCTATATCAGTAACTTTTGGTGGAGTAGGCTCCTTGAAGAGATGCAGGGAAGTTGTAATAATATTACTATATTTATAAAAATGTAAAAAAAATCATTTGTTTTTGGTACAGCACATCATACTGCATTTATTTGTCATCTCTAAGAACTATAAATAAAAGGCCTACATTCCTGGCATTGCGTTGCACAATTTCAAGCTCCGCCTACATTCATTCTGTTAATTTGGCATGGGACTGCAGTATTCAGAATAATATTGTCAACAAACATCAGACTTCTCATACGTATGCCTTCGAAATGTTTCAAATCTTTTATAATTGTGGGTGAATGTACAGGTAGCTTTTCCTTGTAACTCCTCAGAAGGCAAATGTTAAAACTGGTGTATGCCTTCCCACCCATTCCAATGACAGGAGGTCCTCAACAGAGAATGCCGCTTAACAGTGACTCTGGTGTTAGTGAATTAGCCCAGAATCGTGTGATATACAATCACCTTTTCCTCCGTGAGAGGATTTCATTAAGACTAATAGTGTTTCTTCTGTTTCAGGAGTGGGGCAGTTTGTTGCACCCGAACCCGAGTAAACTGCAGTTTCGAAGCTTCTGAAAGGGTGATGTGTGTTGTCCTTGAACTATCAGAAGTTGTATATGTCCTGTTGAATGCAAGAAGAAAGAGCATGAGATTGTTGTCTGCTAGCAGATGGTTATGGTTCTTTCATTACTGATATTAAATAAATAAATTTAATCAGAGTTGGTTTGTAACTTTTGACAGCACCATCAACATTAGAACACTTATGTCCACAGAGTCACTGACAACTTTATCTGATGTGGTGCACTGCAGAAAATGCATATCAATTTCTTTTTTTCCAGCGCTACAGATTCTGAAACCTGCAGGTCCCTGAACGTTTTTGCTCTATTTTTCTTTATTTTCTTCTTTAAATTCTCTTTGAATTTCCCTGAATTTGAAAACCTCCTTTACCCTTGGAGTTTAAACGCAGAGGGTCTTGTAAAAAGCCTATATCTGGGAATGATACACATGAGACTAGCACGTCCCGTCTTCTCGTAGATCACCATATATCGGCCCATATGCGCATGCGTCATTATGTATAGAACCCATTTTTAATTTACAATTCTAACATGGCAGAGAGCCATGTCAAAATGATACATTAAATGTTAAATAAAGTAAACAAAACCGTGAGCAGCACAGCAGCTGCCAAATTCTGCCGGGGGCCTTGTTAAAATAAATACATAAAAATATTTTTTTTAAATGAAACCGCAGTGGGAGTGGAGGGTTGTGACTGGAAAGTGCACAGGCTGTTGAAGGGGGTATACAACGAAAACGGAGGAGAAAGCAACAACACGCATGCACGCAGAGCCAAAAAGAGTCACGTATGCCATGGAAGGATACAACTCATCCACTCAGAAAGCTGCAAGACCAAAATGCTCCTGGACACAAATAGTAATAGGGAGGAATGTCATTGAATCAAGAGCAGACAACAGTGATCGACAACAAGGCAATCCAATCATGTGCAAGGGTCTGGGCCAAAGCCCACCCTAAGCACATGTAATGTATTGGGAACAATGAGTCTTGCAAACAGTCAGCTAAAGCTGTCAAGCAGAGATCTAAACCTTGGGACAAAATGTTTTAGTCTTACACCCTCAGTAAAGAAGTTCAAAGGTTCATTCTCCCCCCTTAAAGGACACCGTGTTCCCTCTGTGATACGATCTCCATTCAGATAAGGGCACTACCACCATTCTAGGGACAATTAACTACAAGTCAGACTGAGATGGGTCGAAGTACCCTCTTGGACTCCTGTGGGGTTGTTTGATTTCTCATTAGAGCCTTATTCATAGAGCAAGTTCCCTTAAATTATTTTTCAAAAATGAAGGAGGTGGAGGCCTTTAGAGTCACTATACTGCAGATATCTGCGACCACTGGTATGCACTCTGTAGCTACTAGTGTTGGCACTACTCCAGACGCACTTCAACCACTCTACGTGGCTACCCTGGCATTTTTGGCACCACACCTGGCTCAGGCTGTCTCCTTGGCTTCAGCTCCTCCTTCACATTGGGTGGTATGACCCTTCGGCTGGTATCAACTGTGCAGCTGCCACTATCCTCTTTAATTCTGCCTCTAAAACGTTAGCAAGCTCTTCTTCTGAAGAGTCAAGGCCCAAGAATGTTCACGGGCCAGAAAGCCTTAACCAGAGTTGATGGACCTTTTGAGATCTGACGCTGATGCACTAGCGTTTTCTGAAATGTATACTATCTATGATGAAGGGGATGACTGTTAAGCGGACAGCCTACCACCCTCTTCATTTGGATTTTGCGGTTGCTTTATTAATTGATCTGCAAAATACCAGCAAACTGATTTTTTTAACTTGTTTTTCTCAAAAGATACATGCCTCCTTCAAAGAATTACAATTCTATCCCAGGCATGCTTCTCAAACCATTGGGGTACTCTGGACATAATCTACATGGTTGCTGGTCAATGTTCTATTGGTCTGATAGAGACTTCTAGCTGCATATTCCTTACCTTAGAATATTCCCCAGGTGACAGACAGCTATAAGTCAAGAGGAGATCCAGAATTGGCTCTACCTAGAAGCTCTAAAGTTTCCTTTAAATGGTAGGGTAGAAGGCTGATCGAAGGTGCATCTGCATATAGGCCTACATATTCCAGCACAGTTTGAAGGGACTTGTTGCAGTCATACATGGTTGCAACTTTTGTGATGAAATAGGATGCAAGGGTTTTGCAAAATTCTGGGGATTGAGGTCTATTACTGGAGAAGCTATTAAACTTCAGAACAGAATAAATGGTGGCAGGGAAAGATTTGCCGAAATTAGTTCTGTGCTTCTGTGTTACTGATAAGGAAGTCAATTTTAACCTGCTTAAAGGCCACCTTGTATCTCATTCGCTATGTAAGGTACGCTACATTTTTGCAGTTGAAGAATGACTTTCTCCAGCAGTGTTCTGCCCTTCTTGTCTGAAGCTTAAACTTTTGCATGACTACCTACAACTAGAGATTTCAGGACCTGAGCCCTTGGTTAGCGTATATTTTTGCAAGCACTAGATTCTGCAAGATCTCGGTCATTTGGTAAGTTACCCCCTGAAACAACAAATTGGGTTGGTAAGGGCATCCAGTGTCCTATGCTGTAAGATCATTCTTTTATTCTTTTTAAGGTTAACTTTAGATTTATTGAACCCCACCACTGCATAAATGAGTAACTACTGTATTAAATTGAAGTTTTTGTAGCAGCATAAGTTTGTCAAATTAACTAATGTGATGGTTGGACAAGGTAAAGGGGTGTTGTTTTTAATTTGGTGCTGTTAGAGGCAGTCAAGATTAATCGAGCGTGTTGCCACCAAGATGTGTGGCACCCATGGCCAATTGACTCGGTCCAATGGAGTCTAAGGATTGCTTAAATGTAGCCACTTTATTAGCCAGTGGATCATCCAGATGCCATTTAGAATCCCTAGTGGCCACTAGTTTGCTAAATGTTACAGACCTCTCTCCACATGGATTGATTAGGACATTGGTGCCCTTACGGATGGCATTAAAGGGCTGATAGATAGCCATAAAATGAATATGTGGCACAAACAAGATCTTCAAGCGACATTGTTGGATGTGGGCCTTTGTTTCTTTGGAAGAGATCAATGCCCTGCTACTGGACATGCCCTTCTGTGTCATGTGGTTTTGATGGGGAGAAAACTATTGTTTCCCGCAGAGGAGGGCCATTGCTTATTTCCTGTGATTTGTCTCCCGTTCGAGATAGTTTCATCAAAAACATTGACAGTTATTGGGTTAAAAAAAACTGGTGTTCTTCAGACCTTGACTTCCACAACGTTGGCAGCAGGCAACTTGTTACCTTTTGCCCAGTGGCTCATCTCTTGGCTCCTTAAGACCCTGATGGGAGAAAGGCATTGGTGCTCTCACTGGTTAGGAATAAAGCAAACTGCATACTTCCTAAAAGAAAAAGTTACTTACCTTCGTCATTGCTCTTTCTGGTGGATATCTGTGGGTTTGTTGCCATAGTGGAGGGAGATAATGTCAGACCAATGGGTTCGTCAGATCAAAGAATCAAATTACTCCCTCTTTTTTCACTTGTCCATAATCTCCTTTGTTGAATCTCCAACAGATGCATCTTGATGTACAAAGTGTTTTCTACCTAGAGAAAGGAGCTATAGAGTCTGCTCCACGTCTAGAGGAAGAGGGTTTGTTGCTGAAGGCTTTTACTGGTGCTGAAGAATGGGGAAGTTCTTTCCCTTACCTTAGACGTTTGTTTTCTGAGCAAGATCTTGCTCAAGCAAAAGTTGAAGCTGGCATTGTAACACGGGTTTAGGTTCTTCAGATATTGGAACTCCTGGACTGGTTGATCTCATAAGACATCCATGGTACAGAGATTTGTTGTGGGTGGACAACACTTTGTTTACTGAACTACCATTCAGTCTTGCCAAGGTCATGGAGTTGTTGCTGATTATCTTAAAATGTGTGGGCACACATGCTTTTCCCTACCTTAATGACTGGCCACAACACTCCAGCAATGAGTGTATAAAAGAGGGAAACCCCTCAAGGGAGCAACCACCGGAGGGTCAAGTATATACTCCGCACTTCTCCTGGACTTCTAATCGTCTGTGTGTGCTGTAACCAAAGTCATAAGGGTGCACCAACAGAACTGAAGGAAAGCAACACTACCCCAAGCTGTTCTCTACTGCTTTTCAGGCTAGAACGGTGGTGTGATGCCTACACTAATGACTTTCAGAAGGGGAAAGGATATTGATGTCTAACATGGAGAGGTGTTAGAAATAGCCATCTGTGCACACACAAAACTTTATTAGGTGTGTGTCAGTGTAGCTGCGGGTATATGATCGGACTGTTTTCATGAAGTCTACATGTATGGTATAGTAACTTTGTGCAGTTTCATTAGGACAAAAGTTGAAACAATTTTACAAACATGTTAGTACTTCTTGCCTCTAAACGAGAGAGGTGTTGAATCCACAGAACGCGCGGAGACGAAAATAAGAAAACTAACACAGATACAGGATTCTAGAACTTAAAATGTGTCATTCTGTCTTATTGGTCGAAACATTACATATGACAAAACTTTTAACCTCTAATGTAAATACATTGTAAAACCGTAAGTGTCCGGCCATGTCGTCTGCCAAAATAAAATAAACTGGCACGATAAGTACATTTCCAGAAGTGAGCTGTCAGAGTGACAAAGGAAATCCTGTGGCGACAATGGTCCCTCGCCCTTAGTGACCGGAACAAGTGCATATAGGGAGAGCCGTGTACTTCTGAATTACTTCCGAAAAAGTTTATCCTACTCACGATCCCTGTGGACGGACTGGCGCAGACGGAGAGCCCCAGAGAGGGTTCCCTGAGCAGGCTGTCCTCGGAGAACCGCAAGTGGAATTTAGTATGTTGATCCACCGGGAGGTCTAGTGTGGTTATTCGGCTAATGGGTCTGCTCAGTTCCTTTCCGGGGGGTGGGGGGGGTGGAATAGGACGCTTCTGCTCTCGGTTGCTCGCAGGATGTTGCTAAAGGGTGGTTTGGCCTCAGGTGCATGTTTGCCCTTCACTACATCTTGCCCTGTTTTCTCTCTGTCCAAGAGTCAGCAGGAAACTAAAGGGGCACGTGGCCGAGGTCAGTTTCATTGCTCCAGATCCAGCTAGAATGCTTTAGTATTCCCACCTCGCCCTGAGTATTTGCTCCTCCTGTAAACTAGTGTTCAGAGAGGATTTGCTGTCTCAGAAAAGGGAACTGGTACTGTACATAAATATTAAGACAGTGTCTCAGGAGTTGGAGGCTGAAAGTCAGACGTTGATAAAAAACAAGTTGGGCTCGTGGCTAAACCTATATTTGCAAGATTAGTGTATTCGAGCAGATGCAAAGGCTTCTTAGCGTGGATCTCCAGGAATTTCTGAGCTGTCACTACTGCCCAGGCCCTTGGGAGATTCTGCTGTGGTATCTGTTCCTGTTTGAAAGCTGAGGAATCTGTGATTAGAAGCAGTCATCAGAAGAACAGGTTACTTACCTTTCGTAATGCCTTCTCACCACAGATGTCCACCAGAAAGAGCAATGGCCTCAAATTCTGCCCAGCAAAGCGATAAATGACAGTTTGGTCTGTTTTTTCATGCATACCATTGAGCAGGCTTCTTTTTCCAACCACCTACTTTTGTCAGAAATACCAAGGGGTAGCAAAACGCATTTCCAACTAGTACCTTTTGTGACTTCCATTTGGGACTTGAATTCAATGTTACCATTTGATATGGGACCCCTACAGGGTCAGACTGGTACATAAAATAGGCCCAGGAGCCAAAATAAAAGTGTCACCCATTAATGAGTAGACAGGTTAAAGAGTGTGCAATCTTTGTAAATTGCTGGCAGTTTTGAACTTCTGAAGTCATGCTGTATAAGTTTTTTGTGAGAATGGAAGACCGCTTGGATTTGAGCTTGCTTGCAGGAAATGTTTGTTTTACTATCAGGGAAATGAGCAGTAACACCGGGCCAGCAGATCATAAAACAGACCTACAGACAGCCAAAAACTGGCCCACACACTGACCTACCAGTTAAACCTGACGGTCACTGCCTGATTGCCCTGTAGGCCAGTCCAACCCTGGACTGCTCACGAGTCCTTCCATGATTTACTCTCATGTTATAAACTTCAAAAAGTTTTTATGGTGAAGATGACATCTACCAAAAGGGTAAGGGAGTTATGGTTTCTTTTTCTACACAGCCTTACACCTAGAAAGGTTTATTGAAGCAGCTGAGCACACTGATATGGAAGAATGAGAATCTTTGACAACCAAGGTGGCTATGCCATCCCTGACATTTTGTTACCTCTGAAAGTTCCTCTGCCTCTTTAATTTCTGGCAGCAGTATTTGTTTCTGTGGGATCCCTTAAACTGTAAATTGATGCCCCTTGGGAACACCTTCTGGGTTTACTCTGATAGTGTGGATGCACAAGTGGTCTCCCCGCCCTGTAGTCTGAAGGGGGCTTCACGTCTATCCCCACAGCCTAAGCCCTGGCTCATGGCAGCATATTCTAGTGTTTTGGGTGCAGTAGCTGCACTTAGGGGAGCTGCCTACTGACCTCCTCTTCTAAATTAACTCCTGAGGCTTAGAGCAGATTGGACCTTCTTCAAGTTCATAATTCGTTTGTGTGCTTCGGATACCTGCAAGCATCATGAGAGTAACTTTTCACAATATTGATTGCAGTAACCTAAATGTGTGCACCAGGTAAAAGCTTTGCCAGCACTGATGGTGCACTTGTAATTAGAGATAAACATATCGTTTTGTAAACATTTGTAATTTCGGCGTTTGCAAGATGGAAGATCTATGCTACCACAGAAGTCAACTCCTTCCCTTTTGCGAATCAGGTACCACACCTGGTCTGCAACTTTTCTATACCGAATTGCGGTAACAAACAATTAATACATATATCTGAAAGAGACTTTTAGTTATAGATTCCTTACCTTAGAATTACCCCCAGGCGTCCGACTGGATCTGGAGAATTTTCTTCAGCACTACCCCTGTGCTTCGGTAGGTGGCGTCGGTCGACTCCGCATTCGTCTTTGGCGTCGTGATAGCCAGAATGACTTCGCGGTATCTACTTAGACGCCGTTCCTGCGCGCTGACGTCAGTTCTTTATTTTTCCACGCCAGCCAGCGCAGATCCGGAGAGAGCGGTACCAATTAGTTGTTTTTTGACTAGTGTTTTTTTGACTTTTTGTCCACATCTTTTTTGAGTCGTTCGACTCCTGGTGCAGGGAGGGATGTCACATCGGCAGACCGGCTTCAAGCCTTGTGACTCTTGTCACAAGCTGATGTCCGTCACGGATCCGCTCCTCGTGTGCCTTTGGTGCCTGGAGTGCGACCACGACCCAAAGCCGTGCTCCGACAGTCGGGCCATGAACCCGAAGTCTTTGCGGGAGCGGTCCCGAAAGCTTCTGGAGGCCCGGCAGTCAGCGCTGCGCTGCTCGAAGTCCCGGTCGAGAGGGAGGTCGCGGGACCGGTCGCGGAGTCACCACCACCACTCCTCATCGAAGTCTTCGGGTAAGTCGAAGCACAAGAAGAAGGCGAAGAAGCACCGTCGCTCTTTGCCTTCTCCCCGTCCGTCGGTCAACGGGATGCGGAAGGTCGATGTCCTTAGGCTCCGCCCACGGAGCCTGCTGGGTCGGCTCAGAGCTTCCCTCCCTTCCTGGGAGCCGGAGCGTCCCCTGTCCAGCTTCATGCCTTTTTACGAGGCCCTCCACTCCATTTTTGGGCAGCCCGACTCCGCCGGCGTGCCTTCGGGCCCCGCGGACTTGGCTAGGGGCTCTAGGCCTTTGATGCCGGCGGCTCTGGCCCCGACGCCGCAGGGCCCCCAGGAATGAAGGCATGGATCCGGATCGGCGCAGGTTGACCTCACAACACCTCCCCCGGCTCCGATTCCACTGACAACGCCTCCGCCGCCTCCACCGCTGGTTGGGTCCCCGGCTGGCGTCTACCCCGGCCTCCCCCTCATGCCGAACACGGAGCCGGACCGGCATCGACCGGTACTTGTACCACTGGTGTTCCTTTTCGCCCTGAGTGGCAGCCAGGGGAGGACTGGGAGGGGTCTGTGGACCCTCTGGTAGACCAGCTAGAAGAGCTGGAATGGAGAGAGGAGTGGGTGATGCCAATGGTCTGGATACCTCCCCAGACGCTGTGGTGTTGCGTAGGGCGGCTGAGGCCTTGGGCCTCGAGCTTCCTACGGTGGCAGTCAGGACTAACCTCCTGACTGAGGTGCTTCAACCGGCAGCGGCCTCCTCGAAGCCCCTGCTGCCGTTCAGTGAAGCCCTCACCGACATCCTTCTGGGTACTTGGTCCAAGCCCAGCACAGGGGCTCCTGTGGATAGGATGATTGCCCGACGCCACCGCCCGGCTACGGGCGACCCCGTTTTCCTTTCCCAGCACCCTACCCCTGAGAGCTTGGTGGTCCAAGCCTCAACCTCCAAAGGCGCGTTCCCTACTGCTCCCCCAGATAGGCAATCCAAGAAATTGTATCATCTTGGGAAGAAGGTGTTTTCTTCCGCCAGCTTAGGGCTGCGGTCTGTGAACATTGCATGTCTCTTGGGCCGCTACACCCACTCTGTGTGGGACACGGTCGCGCAAGTGCTGCCACAGTGCCCGGAGGAGGCCCGGTTTACACTCTCCCGTGTGGTTGCAGAGGGTAGAGACGCAGCGAAGTACGCTGTGGGCTGGACACCGTCGACTCGCTGAGTAGAACGATTTGTACGTCAGTAGCCCTAAGATGCTATGCCTGGCTGAGATCCACTGGCTTTTCTGGGGATGTCCAATCGACTCTTTTGGACATGCCCTTTGATGGCGTCGTCTGTTTGGCGACAAGGCGGACCATGTGCTCGAGCACTTCAAGGATTCTAGAGCTACCTCCAGATCCTTGGGCCTCGCTGCCACCTCTCGTCCTGTGCAATCTGCCTTTCGCCCCTTTCGTGGCTATGGAAGGGGTGCCCCACCACGTTCCGCCCAGGGCCACAGGCCGGCGTAAGCCACCCATCCTCTTCGCGGCCGGGGACGTGGGACCAAACACCGTGGGTCTGGGGTCTGCAGCAGCCTCTAAGCCTTCCTAGTCCGACATTTCAGGGCCACCAGTTGCCAGTGGGTGGCAGGATCTGCCATCACCTCCCCCACTGGCACAACATCACGTCGGACAGATGGGTTTTGCAGATAGTCCGAATTGGCTACTCCCTCCCCTTCGAGACTACCCCTCCCTCCATGCCACCAACACTCCATCGCATGTCGAAGGATCACTTTGCCCTTCTCCGTCAGGAAGTTACGGCTCTCTTGGCCAAGGGAGCTATCAAGCGAGTCCCTGTCCCAGAAGTAGGTCGTGGTTGTTACTCCCTCTACATCCTGGTACCCAAGAAGGACAAAGGCCTGCATCCTATCTTGGATCTCAGGGACGTCAACCGCTTCCTCTGGAAGGAGAAGTTCAAAGTGTTGACATTAGCTCAGGTCCTGTCTGCCCTCGACCCTGGAGACTGGATGGTAGCGTTGGACTTGCAGGATGCTTATTTCCGCATCCCCGTCCTGCCAGCCCATAGGCGTTACCTACGGTTCACGGTAGGCCACAAGCATTTTCAGTTTACTGTGCTCCCCTTTGGCCTTACCAGTGCCCCTCAGGTGTTCATGAAAGTCTCCCCCTTTCTCGACGACTGGTTGTTGAAGGCGGGCTCGCCCCAGGCTGTTGTCTCCCACCTCCAGACTGCGGCGGTCCTCCTGCCCATCGCTGGGGTTCACTATCAACGTGCCGAAATCACACATTATTCCCTCTCAGAAGCTCCTTTTCATTGGAGCAGTTCTGGATACAGCGCAGTTTCGAGCCTATCCTCCCGAGCAGCAAGTCCTGGATATTCGGGCTATGATACCGATGTTTCAGCCTCTATCCCAGCGCCTTGAGACCCTCACGGGTGAGTAGCGCGCTTAAAATTCCCTGATTGATTGATTGATTATCCCGGATTCCAGTAAGAATGACCCTGAGGCTGCTGGGCCTCATAGCCTCCTGCATGCTGCTGGTGGACCATTCCAGGTGGCATATGCGGGCTCTGCAGTGGGACCTGAAGTTCCAGTGGGCGCAGCATCAGGGGAATCTTTCCGATGTCGTCAAGATCTCGGAGGGCACACCAATTGCAGTGGTGGCTAACGAACTAGGATTGGGTCAACGGCAGATCCCTCTCCCTTCCCCAACCCGATCTCACAGTGGTGACAGATGCGTCACTTCTGGGATGAGGCGGCCACATGGGGGAGGCAGAGATCAGAGGCCTCTGGTCTCCGGCGGAGTCTGGGCTCCACATCAACCTGCTGGAGCTCCGGGCGATCCGTCTTGCACTGAAAGCATTCCTTCCTTCTGTCAAAGGAAGAGTAGTGCAGGTGTTCACGGACAACACCACCGCCATTTGGTACTGCAACAAACGGGGTGGGGTGGGGTCGTGGACCCTATGTCAGGAGGCTCTCTGCCTCTGGATGTGGCAGGAAGATCAGGGCATGTCCCTGGTGGTTCAACACCTGGCAGGTTCCTTGAACGCCAGGGCGGATTAACTCAGCCGCGGGTGCATGATGGATCACGAATGGCATCTTCACTCAGAGGTGGTGCAAGGTCTCTTTTAGCAGTGGGGAGAGCCTTGGTTAGATCTGTTTGCCACCAAAGAGAACGTGCAATGTCAGAAGTTCTGCGCATTGGAATTTCCAAGGCGGCACTTGCTTGGCGACGCTTTTCGTCGTAAGTGGAATTGCGGTCTTCTATACGCCTTTGCGCCTATATCACTTCTGCCCAGAGTGCTGAAGAAGATCAAGCACGACTGGGCCCAAGTCATTCTTGTGGCTCTGTATTGGGCACGAAGAGTCTGGTATCCCGAGCTCTTGAACATGGCCATCGATCCTCCGATCAGACTGCCTCTTCGGGAGGATCTTCTGTCGCACAGCAGGGGACTGTCCTCCACCCGAACTTGTCCAGCCTCCACCTCCTTGCGTGGAGATTGAGCGCCAACAGTTGACAACTTTTGACCTTCCTCCCGAAGTCTGTAATGTCATCTTGGCAGCTAGGCGTCCCTCCACAAAAACGGTATACCCCTGTAGATGGAACAAATTTGTGGCATGGTGCACAGTAAAGGCTGTTGATCCCCTTTCTGCCCCTCTTTCAGAGGTTCTCCTCTTCATTCTTTCTTTGGCCCAGCAGGGCTCTGCTCTGGGCACCCTTAAAGGCTATCTTTCTGCTCGCAGGGTGAGTAAGCTTCAGGCTCTTTCTTCTAAGCCTCCTTTCCTTGCTGTTCATCCGGACAAGGTTGTCCTTCGGACTAGACCTTCTTTTCTTCCCAAAGTGGTAACCTCTTTCCACATAGGACAGTCCATCACTTTGCCCACCTTCTTCCCGCCCCTGCATCCTTCTAAAGTGGAGGAGAGGCTCCACCGTCTGGATCCAAAACGTGCGCTATCATTTTATCTGGATTGCACAAAGCACTTCCGGGTGGATGATCAGCTCTTTGTTGGCTATGTGGACGCCAAGAAAGGTCGGGCCGTGCAAAAACGAACCATTTCTCGATGGGTCGTTCTTTGCCTTAAAATCTGTTATTCCTTGGCGAAAAAGAAACCTCCAGTAGGGTTGTGCGCCCATTCCACAAGGGCGACGGCAGCCACTACTGCTTTGGGACGTGGAGTCCCCCTCAGTGACATCTGCCAGGCAGCCAATTAGGCATCACTGCACACGTTCAGCAAGCATTACTGCCTGGATAGTCGGATCCGGAGAGACTGCTTCTTTGGCCGTTCAGTTCTCCAGGACATTCTGGTGTGAACTTAGTTCACAGACTCACCTTTGGGGTTGGTATTGCTGGGGTATCTATTCTAAGGTAAGGAATCTATATCTAATAGTCTCTCTCAGATGTAACGATATATCTGTAAGAGACATATATTAGTTATAGATTCCTTACCGCCCCAACCATCCTCCCCGTTCTGCGAACTGACTTCTAGAGTAAGGGACTCCCTTTCAGGGCCCTAGTTTTGTGCACCAGTGGTCAGTGTCTTGCATGGCTCTGCGCTTCTGGCATGAAATGTCGTGTAAAGAACTGACAGCACGCATGGGCGGCGTCTAAGTAGATACCGCGACGTCATTCCGGCGATCACGCCATCAACGACGAACGCGAAGTCGACTGACGCCACCTACAGACGCGCAGGGGTACTGCTGAAGAAAAATTCTCCGGATCCAGTCTGACGCCGAGGGGGTAATTCTAAGGTAAGGTATCTATAACTAATATGTCTCTTACAGATATATCATTACCGAAGGTAAGTAACTTGTTCGGTACTGATTGTCAATTTGGAAGTGATGCCCACAACACACCTTCTAAATTGTGAATTGATCGCCATTTAGAGACCCGTTTTAAGAGTCAATAAAACTTTACCAACTCCTAAAATGGGTTTCATAAAAAGAAATGCCTATTTTGCGGTCACAAACAGTTGCGAATCAGAGTGTTTGCAACCGTAAAATATCTTAGTGCATCTTGCCCCCTGTTCTTTCCCCATGATGCGATTTTTAGGGGTTAGAGTTGCGACTACCAATGAAAATGAATGAATTATAGATGAGGGCCTGAAGGGTTTCCCTTTTCAAGCCCGTTTTCCGGTCTCGGAGTTGTCCTGCGCTCACAATCTATACTCTCTAACCCTTAGTTTGCTTCTAATAACGAATTTATCATCCATGGCCCGTTATTAGATGCTTAAGCTAAATGTAGCCATTTTTTGCATGGTGTCAGCCAGCGAGTACCCCTCCCAGCCCCTCACCGGTGTCCCAGAATATTTTTTCCAGAACGATGTCCATCGTTTCAAAGGACATTACGTGTTCAGCTACAAACAGTGACTCAGATTCCATGTCCATCTGCGCACATTCGCGTTCACCTAACAATCCAAACTGACGCTTCAAGGCCCACCAGACACTTTTTTGTAAAACCAAGATCTCAAAACCTACAGAGTGGATTTACACCAAACAACCTTAAACTGAATAATTGTTTATCTTCATGTCACGCTTGGTGCAATTCTATGTATCCTTGTTTGCCTTAGTGGAGAGCAAGGTGTACATATAAAGGCTAAAATGTGCACGTGCTACTCTAGCATTGCCGTCAATAACTTGGCCTTTTTTTTCCCAACCAATCTGTACCAAATTTGAAATAATGCTCCTTATCTTGATGACCAAGTTACTGTCCAATTTTGTGCAGATTTCAAATGTTGCCAAAGTTATTAGCCTTCAACTCTGTAATATATAAGATTTTGTTTGTTCATTAATAATTTTGGCCCCATTCAACAAATATATACAAAACCTTCCAAACTAAGGTGTTTTTTTCATGAAAGTGACTGTTTAATAAGGATATGAAATTGATAGACGGGTCCCAAATCTTGTTTCACTGTCAAGATGGCCCGCAATCATTGAAAGAAAGGGCACCAAGCAAAATATGAAGACAGAGGCCACCTTTTACATGAACTTTTCGTGATTTGGTATAACATCCAGCGGTTGCCAAAGCGTTTTCTAATGAAAAATGTGTAGCTATCTGGGGTTTGCAAACAGATTTAAAATTGAAATCCAGAATTTCATTGTACCTGAAATCTGAAAATTACGGAATGTGTGAATCATGAGTCTCCCCCAAAAATTTGAAAGCAGGCACCCTATTGAGGTCTTGCCTACAGACAGCTGTGGTCTTTGGGTCAGCCCCTTGCTCATGATTGGACGACTTTCTTGTCTGTCTCAGTTCCTTGTTCCTTATTCAGGGCTTTTCTCCCTATGTTTGTGTTTGTCCTGCCCTTGGAGCATAGCTTCTTTACAATAGTTCTGATTGGGATACTTGTATCCATCCTTTCACTGCTGCATGGGGAACTACTTCTTAGTTGTGTTTCTGCACTCAGTGTGAGTGCATCTTTTCCCTCTCTCTTCCATCTGTCCTCCACCCGAGATACGTCTGCTTGTCCATTGCTCCTCTGCCCAGCACCCCCACATGCTTGATTATTTCTTTTAAAACCAAATGTAATTGCTTTGCGCTAAGGGCTGGGCAGCTGCACACTGCTGCTATGCTGCTCGCTTCCACATGTGTCGCTGTCACCCTTTCACTTCCTGCACCTGTTTTTTTTTCTTCAATATTTTTTTTTTCCCGTCTCTGCGAAGGCTCAGCAGCTGCACACTGCTGCTAGGATGCTAAGACCCCTCTAGTTGTGTTATGTTATAGTACTTCTTAAGCGCTTGATACTCCAAACGGCTACCAGAACTACACAAGATGAGGGAATTTAAGATGTTTTAAATAGCTAGGTTTTAACTCTCCCCGCCTTTCCCTTTCCAACTTAAGTAGCATCTGATAACTTTGTTTTCCAAACGTCCTTCTCAAAATTAATTGTTCAAAAATGTCTTCTATAACATCGTTTTCCCATAACAATTTAGGACAAATTAAGCTAAAGAAATGTAACTTACAAATGTTTATTACTTTCAGATATAGGATGTATTCATCTTCACTGAAAACCATTTTGTAAATAAGCAGGTAATAAAAAAAAAGGGAGCGATATACATATATAAGAATGAGTATAGACATAAGTGTGTGTGTGTATATAAATATATATATATATATTTATATATATATATGTGTGTAAATATATAGAGTATATGTATATTATCTGTGTTAATGCATAGTTTCCTCATGTAAATATATATATATCGAATATATATTACATATATATGTAATTATAGTTTGTGTGTGTGTGTATATATATATATATATGTATATATATATATATATATATATATATATATATATGTATATATATATATATATACACACACACAGAGAAAGAGCGTGCATAGCATGCGGTGAGAGTGCATGCTGGGACTTGCAGGTTACTACTGGGATTGCAGGTCTCTGTGTGACTTTTAACTGGCCTATCAGGTGAGCCACCAATGGCGGAACGACTGGAGGAATTTAAACGGAACTGTGGTTGATCGGGGGAGGAGCGGGCATTTGAGAAAGTCAATGTCCGAAACGCGTCATGCCCATGCTCGTTGAAATAAATCCCCTGTTTGAAGTACCCCATGGTGTCCCTCTGGTTTTCAAGTAAAAGGATCTCTTCGTGGCATATGCTGTGTGCAAGTCCTGGGCGCACATGGAGGAGACCCGTCTCAACAAAAGGACAGAGTCATCCGGGGCAGCTTCGGCACTTTCTTCGCATTCATGGTAATGGATAGGCTCTGACCCACCATACCCGCCCGTGGTATCTGTGCCGCTGTTAATTGCAGTTCGTGACTCCACGAAGGAATCCGGATCACTGCATCCGTGTTTTCCAGGCCACCCAAGGAGCGGACTAGTGTGGTTTGAGGCGTTTTGGGGACTCGGGAGGAGCATTTGTTTTAAACTGCCTCGAATACCACAGCTCTGAACAGCGTTCTTACAAGTATCCTGATGGTTTTGTTTTACAGACATTGCCGGCTGAAGTCACTTGCCTAGCATGCGGTGAGAATGCATGCTGGGACTTGCAGTTTACTACTGGGATTGCAGGTCTGTGTGTGACTTTTAACTGGCCTATCAGGTGAGCCACCAATGGCGGAACGACTGGAGGAATTTAAATGGAACTGTGGTTGATCGGGGGAGGAGCGGGCATTTGGGAAAGGCAATGTCCGAAACGCGTCATGCCCATGCTCGTTGAAATAAATCCCCTGTTTGAAGTACCCCATGGTGTCCCTCTGGTTCTTTCAAGTAAAAGGATCTCTTCGTGGCATATGTTGTGTGCAAGTCCTGGGCGCACATGGAGGAGACCCGTCTCAACAAGAGGACAGTCATCCGGGGCAGCTTCGGCACTTTCTTCGCATTCTTGGTAATGGATAGGCTCTGACCCACCATACCCGCCCGTGGTATCTGTGCCGCTGTTAATTGCAGTTCGTGACTCCACGAAGGAATCCGGATCACTGCATCCGTGTTTTCCAGGCCACCCAAGGAGCGGACTAGTGTGGTTTGAGGTGTTTTGGGGACTCGGGAGGAGCATTTGTTTTAAACTGCCTCGAATACCACAGCTCTGAACAGCGTTCTTACAAGTATCCTGATGGTTTTGTTTTACAGACATTGCCGGCTGAAGTCACTTGCCTAGCATGCGGTGAGAGTGCATGCTGGGACTTGCAGTTTACTACTGGGATTGCAGGTCTGTGTGTGACTTTTAACTGGCCTATCAGGTGAGCCACCAATGGCGGAACGACTGGAGGAATTTAAACGGAACTGTGGTTGATCGGGGGAGGAGCGGGCATTTGAGAAAGGCAATGTCCGAAATGCGTCATGCCCATGCTCGTTGAAATAAATCCCCTGTTTGAAGTACCCCATGGTGTCCCTCTGGTTCTTTCAAGTAAAAGGATCTCTTCGTGGCATATATATATATATATATATATATATATATATATATATACACACACACACACACAGCGAAAGAGCGAGAGAGTATATAATTGATTGCAATTAGAATATTAAGGTTTGCCTCTCAAATTGTTGATAACAGTGGACAATGTTGAGTGCTAGATGATTTATGCAATTCTATGACTTGCAGCGTTTGCCGCATATTTATGAACTTGCTGCACTTGCCACATAATTTCAAAATGTGCACCCTTCACAAAAGATAGTTAAAATGGATGGAGATAGTGCCGCTATAGAATGTGCTGTATTAGTTGTGTTAATTTGTGGCATATTTAAGAAAATATTCCTGCATAATTTGATCCTCCAAGCCGAATAATCCTAGTAGCCCAGACAATGTTCAGCACCGTGGGGTGGTTTGGGGTCTGTCATGTCGGTGAAATTTGTTTTTTTACAGCATACACCCCCGCAAATCCATGGCAAAAATAAAAAGCGCGGCCCCCATCCCCCAGGGCCAAGGTAAGAAAGAAAAGGGAGGGGGATGCGCAACCCCCCCCTTCCTTCCCAGAGCTGAGCCTAATTCGGCCCCCGGAGACCTCATCCCACTAGGCCGAAGTTCATTAAAAAGTGGAGGGGGCAGCGTGACTACCCTCCCAGAGTCCAAAAAGGCCCCGATGATCCCATCTCCTGGGGCAGATTAATTAAATGAAGGGGGGGTGGCGCTGCCCCCCTTCCTGAGCCTAATTACACCCCGGAGACCCCATCACCCTGGACAGAGTAATTAAATGAAGGGGGGGGGACACGTGGCCCCCTCCCTCAGCCTTTAAAGGCCCAGAGGACCCCATCCTCCAGGCCAACTCAGTGAATGTGTCCTGGGTAGCCTACCCCCGGGACACAGCAGTTTGTTTGGTTCCGACTGGTGGGAGCATTTTTAAATCTCCCACCAGACGGGAGCAAACATACAAGTCTGCTCCCACCCGGCGGGAGATTTAAACATGTTCCTGACAGCTGGGAAAAAGAACACAAATTGCTCCTGCCCAGAGGGAACAAGCAGAAAACAGCTGCTTCTTCCAGGTCAGAGGAATGTCACTCCTGCACCATGCCGGGAGCCGGCTAGGGCCGCGAGGTCCTGTGGCCCCCAGCATGGTGGTTGGTGGGTGCCCGGGTGGGCACCAGGCACCCACCTATAATGTAAAAATGCTCCCGGGGATACAGTCCCCAGGGCTAAATAGGCTCTGGGAGGGTGGCTGCACCCCCTCCACTTTACGATAACATGCAGCCCTGGGGCATCGGGTCCCGGGGTCTGTTAAGGCTCGGGGGGCACACGCCCCCCTACTCTTAGATTGTGGCCTAGGAGATTGGATTCCCGGGGCACAAGAAGGCTTGGGGGGGGGGGCTGCACACACCCTCCCCTTTTTAAATTCAATTTGGCCCCAGGAGATAGGGTCCCACGGGCCTAATGAGGCTATGGGAGGGGGCCGTGGGGCCCCCCTCCCCTTTTTTAATTGAATTTATCTCCAGGGCCTAATGAGGCTCAGTGAGGGGGCCCACACGCCCCCTCCCAATTTTAATTGAATTTGGCATAGGGGTATGGGGTCCCTGGAGCCTAATGAGGCTCAGGGAGGGGAGGCTGCGTGCCCCTTTCCCCTTAATCTAAGTGTTGTTTGGTGGGTGCCTCTGGTGGGTACCGGGGCACTCACCTAATATTTTGAAAGTCTCTGGGGGAATGGGGTTCCTGGGGCCACAATAAGCTCGATGAGGGGTGTCCACATTGCTTTCTCCCCTTTTTAATGGAATTCAGTTCTGGGGATGGGGTCCTAGGGGCCTATTAAGGCTGCATGCCCCCCTCCCCTTAATATATATGTTTTGGCCCCAGGTGATGGGGTGTCCGGGGCCCGAAGGCCAACCCTACGCCGGGCATGCGAAAGGCTGTGACTAGGGTGGGGTTTACAGCCTGTGGGGGTTGGCTCCCTGCAGGTGTTGGCCAAAGGGTGTGGCCACAGGCCAGGCTCTGCTGCCAACCTCTCACAGGTCATGGCCAAAGGCCATGCGCAGAGTTGGGTTGGTTGCCTCTCAATGGGTAAGCCACAGTCAAAGGCCATGCACAGCATGGGGTTGGCTGCCTGAAGGGTGGGTTTGCCGCAGGGCCAGGCTACAGGCCAGGGGCTGCGGGCAACCTCTCGCAGCGGACGGCCAAAGGCTGTGCGCAGCGTGGGGTTTGTTGCCTGTGGGTGAGTTGGCAACAGCCAAAGGCCGATGGAAACATTTGCAATGAAATTATTAATGAGAAGACTGTGTATGGCGGGGGGCTCGAGTTATAGTTACTTTAGGGTACGAGTTATAGTTACTAAAGATAACTAGAACTGGTGAATCTCAGTGTTTTTTTAGTTTCAAATGTTATGATGTCACTGATATTTTCACCTAACTATAACAGTACTTTAACCTTTGTTTTTTCCAGTGAATATACATGTGTGTGTGTATATATGTGTGTGTGTGTATATATATATATATATATCACCGTATCGGAAGTTCCCCGTGCCTCGACGCACTCGTTTTTCAGCGCGCAGCAAAGCACCAAAGAGCCACGAACCACTGCAATGTAGGCAATCAAAATTTCTTTATTCCTCAATGACTCGTTTCGGGCACCACTTGCCCTTGATCACATCATATATATATATATATATATATATATATATATATATATATATTGAGGGAGAGAAGGAAAAGGCATATAACTAAAAAGGGTTGGGGATATTCCCCTCACCCCCAAAAAAAATTATAGAAATATAATAAACCACAACCATACTTATAAATAAGGCTCCCTGTTTCCCATTTTTACTGATTTTTACAGATAAATACAGACAGAAAACCATTTATTTTCTATCTGTATTTATTTGTAAATGTGAATAAAATAGGGTTGCTTTCTGAGTGACTCTGAATGCGATCAGTCATGACTACCAGTCCAATAGCTTTGCGAATTGACATGTAAGGGTGTTAAAAACAGAAAGGAATTTTAGTAAGGAGGCGTAAACAGCAGTATATATGCACGTTTCATGCCAATTTGTGCATGTTTTCATATAAATGCATTGATGAATCATCTGTTGGTTTTCATAACATTTAAACCTGTCAGGCATTCAAGCATGAGTGCACATTTATCAGTTAAATAAATGTGAGAAAATACTAGTTTCAGCTTCATTTTTTCACAAAATAAATATGGATAATTACAGATAAAATTAGCAAAAAATAAATATGGATAAATTCAAATGGAAATGTCAAAAAAATAAATACCATAAAACTGGGAGCCCTGCTTATAAATTTGGAGGGGGGGAGTTGCAGGCCTTCCACTCACAAATGAAACTAACCTAAAAAAAAAACACACATGCACAAATATAAATATTTGTACATATATATTTATATTTTTCTATGTGTGTGTGTGTGTGTGTGTGCATTGTTTCTAGATTAGGTATAGACACACACATAATCAATGGGTAGATTCGTAGAGCGCTACTTGTCACCCGTGAGGGTATCCAGGCGCTGGCAGGGTCCAGTTGATTAGCTGAAAAGCCAGATCTTCAGGGACTTTCGGAACTCTGAAAGAGATGGGGAGGTCCTTAGAGGAAAGGGTAGCTCGCTCCATGTCTTTGCTGTTAGGTAGGAGAAGGAGCGACCTCCGCATCTGCTATGTCGGATGTGGAGGGTGAGGGTTAAAGAAAGGGACGCGGAGCGGAGGTGTCTGGTAGGCTGACGGAAGTTCAGGCTGTGGTTCAAGTAGGCGGGTCCGCAGTTGTGTAGGGCCTTGTATGCATGGGTCAGGAGCTTGAACTGACATCTTTTCTGTACAGGGAACCAGTGGAGTTCCCTGAGGTAGGGCGTGATGTCGGTTCATCTAGGGAGATCCAGGACGAGTCTGGCTGCAGCGTTCTGTAAGGTCTGCAGTCATCAGAGGAGGTGAGCTGTGATCCCTGTGTAGAGAGCGTTGCCGTAGTCCAGTCGGCTGGCGAGGAGGACCTGGGTGATGGTGCGTCTGGTGCATCTTGAGCTTTAGGATAGCCGTTTAAATATCTTACGAAGCATGCGAATGAATGAAGAAGCAGGAGGAGACGGAGTTGACCTCTGTCGCCATAGTTAGCTTGTTGTCCAGAATAATGCCTAGGTTCCTAGCGTGGTCATTGGGGGTAGGAGTAGGTCAGAGTTCTGAGCGCCACCATGATGCATCCATGGGGAGCTTTTGTTTCCGAAAATCAGTACCTCTGTCTTGTCCGAGTTGATCTTCTGGCAGTTGTCCTTCATCCAGTTGGTGACATCTGTCATGCAGTTGTGGAAGTTGGTCTTGGTGGTGTCTTCGGAGGAAGAGTTGTGTGTCGTCGACGTAGGATATGATGTTGAGTCCATGGGTTTTGGCGATGCTGGCCAGAGGTGTCATACAGGTGTTGGATAGGTTGGGGCTGAGCGAGGATCCTTGGGTTACTCCACAGATGATTTCCTTGGGTTCGGAAGTGAAGGCAGACTTTCTGCATTCTTTCAGTGAGGAAAGAGACAATGTGTTTATATACACCAGTACAGATGTACGGTAACAGCACGTGTGTATGTATGTATGTATGTATGTATGTATGTGTGTATATATATATATATATATATATCCCAATCAGTACCGTTGCAACAGTCTCCACAACAATACGCCACGGCCACAATATCTTTCAGTGTGATTTATTAATCAAGACCACGTCACTCTACGCGTTTTGGAGCGTCCTGCTCCTTTCTCACGAGCAGGACGCTCCGAAACGCGTAGAGTGACGTGGTCTTGATTAATAAATCACACTGAAAGAAATATTGTGGCCGTGGCGTATTGTTGTGGAGACTGTTGCAACGGTACTTGATTGGAATTATTGGGGTTCGCGATCCCGCCCGCCACTGGAAGTGGCGTGGGTAGCTATGCGATTCATTGTTGGAAAAAAACACACACACACACACACACACACACACACACACACACACACACACGTTAGGATCTAGTTACCATGGGAAGAGCGTTTTTTTGTTTGCTAATATGTACAGTTACATGTTAGTAGTAGGATACACTCAACTTGCAAATAGTCAAGCGTATAATATAATGTGACGTCCCTTATAAAAACAATATTTGCCTTGCTAAACCCTACTACTACTGCTGCTGATAAATGTAAAATTTTAAAGAAATAATACAGACTTTATAACAGCTGCATGAACATTTCCTTATAAGCCACATTCAGTGCAAGTATTTGCTCAGTGCAAACACAATTAAACGAGAGGTATCAGATTGTAAGATCCTCAGTGTTAACAAGCACTGACGTATACCCAAATAAATACAAATAGGCCACATCCACTTCCTCTTGGCTGTGTAATAAGCCGGGTAGAAGAATGGTATATGTTCAATGTTCTCAACTGCCAAACTATTACAAAGCAAACCGTGCTTATTGGAGGATTGTAAAGTGGATCAAAAACTGAAGTAAAACTTTTAATATGCAAAGTACCATACTGAAACCTCATAAATAGCGCCTTTGCTAGAGGCAGATAGATCTGGTCTACAAATATCTCTAAAAAAAAGATAAAGATTTATGCTCCACATACTTGCCAGTGAATCTTTTGTGAAGTGTCCTGATATATCTGGTCTATAACGCATGACAAGTTCAGTGTTTTAACAGCCTTAGCCAAAGGAGTAAGAGATAAGGGATCTGTCCACCAATTTCGTAAATCAAATAAGACCAACCAGGATTTTACATGGTTGACCCAGGGTATAGTTTTTCAGAAAGACATGCCTTCTTGGAGAATAGTTCATCTGTATTCCATACATGTACCCAAAATAAAAGGGGTCTCATTGCAGCCAAGTGCTCAATTCTTTGTAACCCTAAGTCAAAAAACAATGGTGTCAAAGGAGTGGCTTGAGGAAGCTTAAGAAGGGATCTAACTAACACATTTTCTGGTAAGATCAGCCTTGAAGTATTTTCATAGCCCGAAATCTCAACCCCATAAAGAGCGGCTGTTTGAGCCTTGGGTTTATAAATCTCCAAGGCTGTGGGCACATTGATGTATGTTGAAACCTTAGAAGTGCACCTGCTCAGTGCTGCAATGTAGATCTACTTTTTTCTACTTGGGCCCCCTCATGACTATGTACTATCAATCTTTGTTCCCAGGTACTCAAAGGTTGCCACCTTTTCAACTTGTGTGCTGCCTACGTAGATGTTACCCTTAAAAGATTTATGGGGATTCAAGGCAATATATTTAATTTGTAAGGTATTAATTTACAGGCCATTATAATCTCAATAGTCTTTAAACTTGGCTAGAAGGTTTTGGAAGCCCCTAGGCGTTCTAGACAAAGGAAGGGTGTAATCTGCAAAGCATAATACAGGTATATGGGAATCATTTAATTTTGGGGAACCATGAATACATCCCATCAAATCTTTAAATACATCACTGATAAAAAAGGGAAAAAAGAGTGGGGGTGAGAACACACCCTTGTCTCACCCCTCTTTTCATAGGAATACGCTCCGTAAGCTCGCCTTGTTTGCCCCAACGCACTTGAGCGTAGTTGTTCTCATGCAGCCTAATAATGACCATTAATAGAGGGGCGGGCAGACCCATTGATCTAAGCTTTTTCCATAATAAGTGACTTGGGACCAAATCAAAACCTGATTGGAGATCGACAAATGCAATATACAAATGATCCTTAAGAGCGATGACATTTCCATTAAATAAGTGCAAAATGAAACGTTTGGTCAGCTGTGCCTACTTTGGCTCTGAAACCTGCTTGAAAAGGGAATAGGATCTTGTTATCTAACATCCACTGTTCAAGTTTGTTCAAAACCTGTCTGGCAAAAATCTTCTGGAGATTGATCACTAAACTTAACAGTCTATAGTTCCCTGGCGTTGCCCTGCCCCTTTCTTGTATACAGGCCCAATTTCAGCCCCAGCCCCATACCAAGATGCGGGAATCTCTGCTCCATTAATTATGGAATTTTATAATAGGTTTATCTAAGGAATCCATAGTTGCGGATCATGACGAAAGAGATACCCTGGAATTTTATCAAGTCCCGGTGCTAGAGGCACAGGTTTCAAAAGGTGCATTAGAATCTATTGTAAGTGAGGCATCAAATGCAAATACGGAGGAATAGAATCTCTCAAAATGTCAGACCCATACCGTAGGTTGTATTGAATAGGCAAGAGGGCCGCTGCCCTGTGCAATTATATACCATAAAGATGTCACACCTTTAGCCCTCGAAGCCTCCAGGAGGTCCATCCAGATGGCCTCATCCATTCCCTTTCACTTTTGGTAAGTATTCTTATCCCATAGAGCTATATCTAGAAAGAGGTAATCTTTCCTGCTTTCATTCCTTCCTCATTTAAAGGTATACGATCTTGCTTGGTCAGATTTTCATCACCAATGGCAGGCTCTCAAACTGTGGGAAAGAGTCAGCTGGGCAAACTGAGCTGCACCTATTTTGGAAGGCACAAAAGGGGGCTCAAGTAAGAGAATACCCCAAACTTTGTCTTCCTCTTCTGTCACAGCATTTATACTCTCTATCGGCTCAAAGGTGACATTAAAATCTCCACCAATCAATAGGTGAGTCCTAGATCTCGAGGTCCAAAAAGACCGAGACTCGGTATGTCAAGGGAGTCAGTCTGAGGTCATTTTATAGTACAATTCAATGATCTTTTTACCAGATAATTAACCTCCCCGGAGCCCTCCCTGTTACAGAACATTGTGTACCTATGAAAAAAGTGGTGTAGCCCATTCTATGGATAGTTTCAGTTGCCCGTGTTTCCTGAAACATTAATATGTGATAATTATCTCCCATGTCAAGCCATTCCTGATTAAGTAACTTAGAACGTAATCCCGCTACGTTCCAGGACAATAGTTTATATGGCTATTTCTCCGCTGGCTCCTGAAAAGTAAAACAAATAATCCCAGAAGAGGACATACTCATTTCTCCATCTGTGGCCTCTTCTGGGATGTTCGATCTATCAAGAATATTGGAGGCTAGCATATATGCAGTAGCTAGAGTAGGAACAGTTTCTAGATTACTACTAATCTTCCCTAAGGAATACTTATATGAGTCTAGATCAGGGGAATGGGAATGTGGAACGGCAGGAATAAGATGTAGTCTGGCGTTCTCTTTCAATGCCAAAGCAGAGGGACTGAAATTAACAGGAGATATTTTCTGTTTGATAGATGCATCATTTGGTTTGGATACAGGCCTTTTGATGATTTTGAATAAGCAATTGGGGAAAATTGTAACTTAAATTGAATCTTCAAGGGAGACTGGGTGGAAAGGAATGTGCGTCCACTATATCGGAACGAACGAGGGATAAGTAATCTCACCAAGTCCTGATTCAGTAGATGACCTTGTACTTTAGGGAATTACCATCTTTCTCGTTCGCTCTCCTAACTTAGGGACATTAACCATATAAACCACAGCTGCCCTTCGCCCAATCACATCTTGCATACATCTTTTTTAAATTGTTTTCTAATAACTTTGATGCTGTCTGACGAATCTTCATGAAACTTTCCCCAAAAATTGTCATCCACCTCAGCTCTTTCTTTGAAAGTTTTGGGGTGATCCGTCAAGCGGGGGCTGAGGAAAAAAGCGTGGTTCCAAAATGCAGCTTTCCCATGCAGTTTCTATGGGGATGTTTCATTAGCGCTACAGCCCAAATGACTGTATGGAATTACGCCAACTTTGGCAGAAAGCTAGATCTTTACTCAGAAATCGTGCTTTGTGTGATTTGGTGTAAATCTGTTTAGTTGTTTTTGAGTAATTAAAGTTCAAAATGTATGTATATCTGGACAGTTGGGTTCGCAGGACCCGAGCAGGCATGCAACTTTTAATAATAGAGTACTTTGATTGGCCAAGTAGGCCTCTTTTCTCATCAGTCGTCTCACTCCCCTGAGAGCTCACGCTCTGATTGGCTAGCTGCACAGGACAAATGTTGATGCTGCCATTTCAGGACACATGGTCTCCATCTTATTTCCAGTTCTTATTTCTCCAACTTATTTTTTAACTACTCCCTATTGGGAGAGGCAGAATGTTGCTTGTTTACACTGTCGTTTTTGGTGTTGCGTCACACAAAAGCTTCTATGAATTGCAAGGTTTTCTCAAACATCATACATGAGGGTTTCTCTGTACTCTCTCATTCAGCAAGCTAAAACTAGTACTCTTTTATGATTATTCTCGAGCACATGAATTCCTAACGTCATGCCCTTCTGGGTGCGGTCACAGTTCAAATACTTAACCACAAGTACAAGAGGCAGACACATTCACAAATGAATACCAACTTGGTTGATATGATCTGAATTTTCACATAGCATATGTATGTTATATTAATTTGTAAAGTTCACTATTACCCGCGTGGGTATCCTGGCGCAGGTGTGTGTGCGCCTAGCCCTGCCTATGGTATGTGTACTATAAACAACCAATTCGCAGAAATAGTTTTGCCAAGTTTAGCTTTGAAGCGTGTGGCCAAATCAAAATTCACACCTTGATCCTAATTCACATGCGTTTAATTATTGGCGTTTCTTCTCAACAACCATCAGTTGTCCAATAGGTTTTGCATTTGATTCTTTAGTCCAATCTCCACAACTGAATGTGCAAGGTTCACGTAAAAATACGACGTAAGGGTTACTTAGCTTGAGCCCATTGGAGCAGACGAGGCAGCTCTTGTAGGAGCAGGTGAAGCAACTCTAAGTTCTCCTGCTGCCAGGTGATCCGCTCCCTACCGGGTCCTTAACGCGAAGCAACGTAAACCTTGAGGTGACATATTTCTAGCGGCTGCTTTCAAAATGGCTGTTGAGATTTCTAGTCTCATGAAATCTACTCAAATTTTGTGCGACTTCATGCGCGTAACATCTTACTTCTAGAATTTCAATTCTCCAGGCCTGGGGCCTTACCATTTCCGGATTTTAGACCTGTACGTGTATTTAAAATATAAAGGATAACCTAAGCATCGGAAAGTCAAGGCAATAGTTTCAAAGATTCTCTCTAGGTTATATCTTCACGTTTTGACCACATTGCAGCCATGGCGGTTGCAACACTGGAGAGACTCGGAGCATTTTATTTACAGGATACACCAGTGGGTAGGGTGACCAGGCGTCCTGGATTTGCCGGGTCAGTCCCGGTTTTCGGCAGCTGTCCCGGCATATTTGGCTCATGTCCCGGTTCTTAGAGGGGGTCAAGTGAAAACAGTGAGAGACACTTTTTTAAGTGTTCCAAAGCAGGGCTGGTTAGCAGCTGTTATAAGTAAGCACTTTTATTAACAGGTATGATGCTGGTTTTAAAAATTACATTTTATTTATTTGCTTAGTGCCTCTTCTGCGTTTCTATGTTGATGAGGGCTGTTATTCTTTGCCACTTCGTTGATGTAAAATTGTTAGTCCTTCCTCTATTTTTGCGAAATGTCCCGTTTTTTGGGTCACAAGATCTGGTCACCCTACCAGTGGGGCAATGATCCTTGACTCTTTAATGGCTGATTCATGACAGTTCTCCACATTCTTCCTGTTGGCGCTGTATTTTATTTATTGTTTGCTTTTTATTATATCAACGAATGTGTGGCAGCAGCGCACTGCTACTGGGCCATTGGCTTCTTTTCCTATGTACAGCATTGTACACACTTTGGTTGCTTTTTTTTTTAATTTACCGTTCCTATATGTCCATCTGCTATTCTTGAATGATAAATGTTTTTAAAAGTATGCCAAAATGGCAGCTGGTGCCTCACAACATAGGATCAAACACGCAAAGTTGATGGGAGGAATGGTGGCAAATATTCTAAACCTCTGGCAGTCACTCTGGGTAGAATTCCAACCTATCATTTTTCACTCAGTACTGTCCCTGCTCCTCGTGGGAACAGTCCATCCCAAACTGCCAGGGGAAGCTATTTCATATCCCCCTACCCCCGCTCCACTGCAGTGCACATAAGCAAAGCCAGATTCTTTTCATCCTTGTTAGGCCTTATCAGTAAGGTACAGTTTGGTGCATGTGCCACCAGTAGCCATCTTAAAATACCCTTCCAAGATGGCTGCCTATTTGTTTACATGTGTCGTCACACTCCAGCACCCATTTTGGAATTTATAGTTTACCTAATACCAATGCAAACCAGGAAATGGAACAGCTGAAGCCTTCCATAGACTTTGGGGCCCAAACTGATAGCTGTTTCAGCCCCAGAAGGAATCAGACTGTTGCATTCTACCCTGCTGCATACTTGAATAGCGATCTGATGGTGCTCATCAAGCATTGAACAGCTTCACATGAATTAGCTAGTACCTACCCCCTTCACTTACTTTTTGAACCCAAGAGATAATGTGTTTCTGATGGATACGTGTAACTGCAACTTGTGAATCTCTTCACGCATCATGAAATTAGCACTGACATTAGTTCCTCTTTTTAGGCACCATTCAACAATGATCCGGAGCTCCACTGCTACCTCTTTTAGTACTTTACTGAAGCCTACTTGAACTTTTACGAAAAATTTCTTTGCAGTGTGCAGGTAGGTTGCCCTTAAAAATGAAGTTTCAAACCATGCCTCACGTGTTGGAAGCAGTCATCAGTTACAGACCCACGCAATGTCTGTCAATCGATCAATCTGCAGATTTATATAGCGCAGCTAATTTCCCGCGAGCGTATCCAGGCGCTTGTGTGTCATGATGGTTCAGGTGACTCAATCAAACAGCCAGGCATTATGTGCTCTTCGGAATTCCAGTAGAGAGGTGGAGGTCCGTAGCTGCAAAGGGAGGTTGTTCCAGTTCCAGTTAGGAGAAGGAGCATCCTCCGCTGTCAATTCGGTGGATGCGAGAGGTGTGAGCGAGTGAGAGGAAGGCGAAGCGTAGTTGTCTCGTAGAATGGTGGAAGTTCAGGTTGTGGTTGATGTAGGCTGGTTGTGCAGGGCTTTGTAGGCATGGATCATCAGCTTGAATTGACATCTCTTCTGTATAGGGAGTCAGTGGAGTTTTCTGAGATGGGGGTGATGTGGGTCCATCTGGGAAGTCGAGGATGAGTCTAGCGGCGGAATTATGTATGGTCTGGTCTCTGCAGAACATAACATGTATTTGTAAAGCACACGTTCACCCCAAACAGGGCATCTTGGTGCTGAATAACAGATGTTTCTAGTTACCCAACTCACTGGTGCTCTTTTTATCGACCTCAGAAAGGATGAGAGGCTGAGTGGACCCTCCGGGATTTGAACCTGTGACCATGAAGTAGAACACAGGCCCCTGCAGTGGATGCATTAGTCCACTAAGCACCAGACCCGGCAGGTGTGTGGTGATGCCTGCTTAGAGTGCGTTGCGGTAATCTAATCAGCTGGTGATCAGGGCCTGAGTGACGTACGTCTGGTGTTCAGGGAGAGCCATTTAAAGACTTTTCATAACCTTTCGCAGTGAGAGAAAGCAAGGAGAAGAGACTGCATTGATCTGGGCCTTCATGGTCAGTTTGCTGTTGTGGTGTCTCTGACCAAACATGACTCCAAGTCTCGTGACACATGTTCCCTAATGCACAACAAAGGCATCAGGAAGCCAAACAGTATGTCACTATTTATTTATTTATTCATTTGTAGAGCGCCTGGTTACACCACCGGTGTGTCCCCGCACTGAAGACATACTCTGGGGGGAGATAGCTATCATCCACCTAAACTACTATGCTGTGTAGAACTCCTTAACCTGTACGTCTATCCGGTTTGCCTGAACAGCCATGTTTTTAGCTGTCTACGAAAACTGCTTTCGCATGGTTCTGTTCTTAGATTTAGTGGTAAGGCATTCCACATTATGGCTGCACGGTACCTGAATGAGCGAGCTCCCATTCTAGCTCTGAATATTCTCGGTACAGTGACCTGTGCCATCCCATAGACCTTAGGTTCCGTCCTGGGATGTAGTGGGTTATTAGCTGTTGCAAATATCTAGGGCTTTTCTTTGCTAGAATATGATGGCAGTGGCACATTGCCTTAAAAGCGATTCTCTTTTCTACCGGGAGCCAATGTAAGACTGTCAATGCTTTCTTCGTATTCGCTCTTCTTGGCAGGCCCAGTACCAGCCGTGCTGCGGCATTCTGTACTCTTTGTAATTTGGCAAGACCCCTTTTAGTAGCACCTAGGTAAAGTACATTCCCGTAATCTAGTTGTGAAGTTATTACCGCATGTACTATAGTTTTCCGGGATTTCGGTGGTAGTAGGTCTAGGACCTTCCTCAGAATTTTCATATTCCCATAGCATTTGCCTGCTACCTTCCGAATCTGACTTTCAAAAGTCAGCTCGGGGTCAAGCCACATACCGAGATTTTTAACTTCTAATTTGGGGAGAGGCAATTGACCTAGAGTTTCAGGCCACCACGCGTGTGACCATAAAGATGGCGTTCTGCCTACTACCATGACCTCCGTTTTACTCCCGTTTAGCTTGAGGCAGTGATTAGACATCCAGTCTGCCACCTCTTCTAAACATTTGGAGAACCGGGTCGCAGCCTGGCCTCTGTCTTGTGCTAGCATCATAATTAGTTGTGTGTCGCCAGCGTAAGAAACAATTGACACCCCATACTTCTCCACACACTCTGCCAATGGCCCCACATAAATATTAAACAAAGTGGGGCTCAGAATTGAGCTCTGTGGGACCCCTTGAGCCAAGGGAGTCTTCTTAGACAGATGGGTTTGTTGAGCAACTTGGAAGCTTCGTGTAGAGAGAAATGATGTCAACCAACTCAATGCCCTACGCCTTATGCCACACGCCTCTAGTCTTTGGATAAGAAGCTTATGGGAGATAGTGTCAAACGCCGCACTGAGATCTAATAAAATCAGTGCAGCTGTTTGTCCCTCATCTGCATATTTCCTCAATATTTCAGTGGCTATAAGAAGAGCTGACTCAGTCGAGTGGGCCATTCTGAAACCTGATTGGGAAGGATGCAGTAGATCGTTTTTATTTATGTGGTCTGTGAGTTGCTTATTAGTCGCTTTTCCGCAACTTTCGCTACAAAAGGCAGCAGCGAAATAGGCCGTAAATTTTCCAGCACTGTGTACTCCAGTGATGGCTTCTTTTTGAGTGGTTTCACAATGGCCAGTTTCCATTTTGTGGGGACCACGCCATTTTGAAAGGAGCAGGAAATAAGATCAGAAATATATGGCATGATTACATTAGCTCCCTGCATTATAATTTTTGGTTGGGCTGGGTCCAGGGGGGATCCCGATTTTATCCCTTTTGCTATGGTGGTAATTTCTTCAAGTTCCTGTATCTTGAACTCATCCAACGTTGCTCCAACAAAGTTTGACTGGCTATCACCAGCCCTAGTAGTTCCTTCCCTTACTTCAATCGGGAAGGTGTCGTAAATTTTGGCCACTTTATCTGCAAAGAATTCTGCCACCTTGTTACAGCTCTCCTCCGAGGCATCTGTATCGTTCCTATTTTCCTGTGTTCTTAAGGAGTTCAGAATCGCAAACATTTCTTTCTGGGAATTACTGGCACCTTCTATCCTTTCAGTATAAAACTTACATCTGACTTTCTTAATTAAAGAATGATATTGTTTTAGTTCTTTTTTATAATTTCCTTTCGACTCACTATTATATTCCTTCCTCCAGACTCTCTCACACCTTTTGCATTTTTTTTTGGCTATCATCAACTCTTCATTAAACCAGGGTGTTGTTATATTTTGTCTTTTAGGAGTCCTGGTGCTCCACGGTGCTGTCTTATCTAATGCCTCTGTGATCCATGCTTCCAATTGATTGTTAGCTAGATTAACATCTATATCTAAGATGGGCATTTTCTCCATCAGGGCCTGTGTGAAAGAATTGGAGTTAAAATCCTTCCACTCAGTATAAAAAGTGGGGTTGAGCCTTATCCAAGTTACGAGTTCTTATCATCCTCATCAGGTAAGTTGAAGGCAAAGTCAAAGGGCAATTTGGACAAGAAGCATAGGGCAAGTAAGCGAGGTTCTTCAACGTCCAGTCAGTTAGTATTCCAGAAACCTGAAGCTAGCTTCGCATTCCTCTTCAAACACAATGCCGAACCTGGATCCCATGCACCCCGAATTCCTCAGGCCATTGTCAAGTCTACATCAGGTTGAGGCCTAGCAAATATTCAGCCTGATTTCTGCTGCCTATTGCACACTTCCTGACCCCAAGGACCTGGAGGTGGCTTCAGTCAAATTCCTGATAGCAGGCCTCTGAACTCGGACAAAGTCTCCCCTTCTGGTGCTGGCTGTGCATTCACTGTCCTACTGCAGGCCTCTCTCATCGTTCTTTCGTCCGTGCCTCTGTTTCTGGATCTAGTTTCACCTTCTGCCCTGCATCATTCCTCGGCTAGGATTTACCTAATGTCATGCTATACAGTCACAACGTTGCAATCATTTGTGGCGAAAGACTCCCCTCTAGTTCCCCCTACCTCGGCAGTAATACTTCAGGAAGACAAAGGCTAATTATGTGTCTTACTGAGATGAAATATATGGGCTTCAACTTGCCCAACAATAATGAACATGATGGTGAAGAGGAGGCTGATAATTTACTAACCCCATTATACTGATGTTGGCTTATATGTCAGTGGCCTCTACAGGATCTGTCCTTGATTCACCTTTAGGGCCTTTGGCTGATGAAAGCATCTCTTTCACTGTTGTGGCTAGGAGGGTGGCAGTACTAGAATTGTTGTTCCCTGCTGAAAAGGCTAAGGTGAATCTTCTTACTGAGATTTATAAATTAATCTTTCTGCTATTGAACCCATTACCATTTATTGAGGTTCTTGTTGACCAAAGTATGTCAACCATGTCAAAACCCTTTTGTGCGCCGACGGTAAATCACCCCATTGCTATGTACTAAAGACCAGCTTCTGCTGACCCCAAGTTTTTAATACAGTATCCCACTCGAGAGAGCCTTGTGGTACAGGCTTGAACTTGCAAAGCAAACCGTAACTCATTTCCAGCACCTTTTGTAGGCAGAAGGATTGATGCAAAGGGAAGGAAAGGTTTTTCTTAAGGCAGTCTGGCATTGAGTGTTTGAAGGCGACCTGCCTAATGTTGGGTTGCTACAGTCACACACTGTGGGACATTGCACATGAGTTTCTTCTTGCTGTGTTGGCGGGGGTATGCCCAGACGTGGGTCCCTTGCTCACTTTGCCACTGGATTCAAGCAAGCCTGGCTGATGACGGCTGGAATGCCAGAAACCGGTCCTAGGATGCTTGTTTCCGGTCCAGGGAAGACATGGCTTGGCAGTTCGGGCTGGACTGTTCCCATGAGGCACAGGGTCAGACTGATTTGCATATGGCCATGTCTGAACTGGGGTGGTGGAGTGAGCTAAAGAATGATGATGGATTAAACCCAGATCAGTTGACTGGGGGTGAGTGTTTGATTGGCTCAAACGTTCCGTCCATCATCCCCTTTTGTATCGCTTTGTTCGCCCTAGTTGGCGGGGGTATGCCCAGACGTGGGTCCCTTGCTCACTTTGCCACTGGATTCAAGCAAGCCTGGCTGATGACGGCTGGAATGCCAGAAACCGGTCCTAGGATGCTTGTTTCCGGTCCAGGGAAGACATGGCTTGGCAGTTCGGGCTGGACTGTTCCCATGAGGCACAGGGTCAGACTGATTTGCATATGGCCATGTCTGAACTGGGGTGGTGGAGTGAGCTAAAGAATGATGATGGATTAAACCCAGATCAGTTGACTGGGGGTGAGTGTTTGATTGGCTCAAACGTTCCGTCCATCATCCCCTTTGTATCGCTTTGTTCGCCCTAAGTTGGCGGGGGTATGCCCAGACGTGGGTCCCTTGCTCACTTTGCCACTGGATTCAAGCAAGCCTGGCTGATGACGGCTGGAATGCCAGAAACCGGTCCTAGGATGCTTGTTTCCGGTCCAGGGAAGACATGGCTTGGCAGTTCGGGCTGGACTGTTCCCATGAGGCACAGGGTCAGACTGATTTGCATATGGCCATGTCTGAACTGGGGTGGTGGAGTGAGCTAAAGAATGATGATGGATTAAACCCAGATCAGTTGACTGGGGGTGAGTGTTTGATTGGCTCAAACGTTCCGTCCATCATCCCCTTTGTATCGCTTTGTTCGCCCTAAGTTGGCGGGGTATGCCCAGACGTGGGACCATTGCTCACTTTGCCACTGGATTCAAGCAAGCCTGGCTGATGACGGCTGGAATGCCAGAAACCGGTCCTAGGATGCTTGTTTCCGGTCCAGGGAAGACATGGCTTGGCAGTTCGGGCTGGACTGTTCCCATGAGGCACAGGGTCAGACTGATTTGCATATGGCCATGTCTGAACTGGGGTGGTGGAGTGAGCTAAAGAATGATGATGGATTAAACCCAGATCAGTTGACTGGGGGTGAGTGTTTGATTGGCTCAAACGTTCCGTCCATCATCCCCTTTGTATCGCTTTGTTCGCCCTAAGTTGGCGGGGGTATGCCCAGACGTGGGACCATTGCTCACTTTGCCACTGGATTCAAGCAAGCCTGGCTGATGACGGCTGGAATGCCAGAAACCGGTCCTAGGATGCTTGTTTCCGGTCCAGGGAAGACATGGCTTGGCAGTTCGGGCTGGACTGTTCCCATGAGGCACAGGGTCAGACTGATTTGCATATGGCCATGTCTGAACTGGGGTGGTGGAGTGAGCTAAAGAATGATGATGGATTAAACCCAGATCAGTTGACTGGGGGTGAGTGTTTGATTGGCTCAAACGTTCCGTCCATCATCCCCTTTTGTATCGCTTTGTTCGCCCTATGTTGGCGGGGGTATGCCCAGACGTGGGTCCCTTGCTCACTTTGCCACTGGATTCAAGCAAGCCTGGCTGATGACGGCTGGAATGCCAGAAACCGGTCCTAGGATGCTTGTTTCCGGTCCAGGGAAGACATGGCTTGGCAGTTCGGGCTGGACTGTTCCCATGAGGCACAGGGTCAGACTGATTTGCATATGGCCATGTCTGAACTGGGGTGGTGGAGTGAGCTAAAGAATGATGATGGATTAAACCCAGATCAGTTGACTGGGGGTGAGTGTTTGATTGGCTCAAACGTTCCGTCCATCATCCCCTTTTGTATCGCTTTGTTCGCCCTAAGTTGGCGGGGGTATGCCCAGACGTGGGTCCCTTGCTCACTTTGCCACTGGATTCAAGCAAGCCTGGCTGATGACGGCTGGAATGCCAGAAACCGGTCCTAGGATGCTTGTTTCCGGTCCAGGGAAGACATGGCTTGGCAGTTCGGGCTGGACTGTTCCCATGAGGCACAGGGTCAGACTGATTTGCATATGGCCATGTCTGAACTGGGGTGGTGGAGTGAGCTAAAGAATGATGATGGATTAAACCCAGATCAGTTGACTGGGGGTGAGTGTTTGATTGGCTCAAACGTTCCGTCCATCATCCCTTTTGTATCGCTTTGTTCGCCCTAAGTTGGCGGGGGTATGCCCAGACATGGGTCCCTTGCTCACTTTGCCACTGGATTCAAGCAAGCCTGGCTGATGACGGCTGGAATGCCAGAAACCGGTCCTAGGATGCTTGTTTCCGGTCCAGGGAAGACATGGCTTGGCAGTTCGGGCTGGACTGTTCCCATGAGGCACAGGGTCAGACTGATTTGCATATGGCCATGTCTGAACTGGGGTGGTGGAGTGAGCTAAAGAATGATGATGGATTAAACCCAGATCAGTTGACTGGGGGTGAGTGTTTGATTGGCTCAAACGTTCCGTCCATCATCCCCTTTGTATCGCTTTGTTCGCCCTTAGTTGGCGGGGGTATGCCCAGACGTGGGTCCCTTGCTCACTTTGCCACTGGATTCAAGCAAGCCTGGCTGATGACGGCTGGAATGCCAGAAACCGGTCCTAGGATGCTTGTTTCCGGTCCAGGGAAGACATGGCTTGGCAGTTCGGGCTGGACTGTTCCCATGAGGCACAGGGTCAGACTGATTTGCATATGGCCATGTCTGAACTGGGGTGGTGGAGTGAGCTAAAGAATGATGATGGATTAAACCCAGATCAGTTGACTGGGGGTGAGTGTTTGATTGGCTCAAACGCTCCGCCGATCATCCCCTTTGTATCGCTTTGTTCGCCCTAGTTGGCGGGGTATGCCCAGACGTGGGTCCCTTGCTCACTTTGCCACTGGATTCAAGCAAGCCTGGCTGATGACGGCTGGAATGCCAGAAACCGGTCCTACAATGCTTGTTTCCGGTCCAGGGAAGACATGGCTTGGCAGTTCGGGCTGGACTGTTCCCATGAGGCACATGGTCAGACTGATTTGCATATGGCCATGTCTGAACTGGGGTGGTGGAGTGAGCTAAAGAATGATGATGGATTAAACCCAGATCAGTTGACTGGGGGTGAGTGTTTGATTGGCTCAAACGTTCCGTCCATCATCCCCTTTTGTATCGGGTTGCTACAGTCACACACTGTGGGACATTGCACATGAGTTTCTTCTTGCTGTGCCAGAGGACCTGCATAATCCCTTCGCACACAAGGATCAAGATGGACAGATTTATCATTCCAGCCTGGGCACAACAGATTCTGTTTGTACAATGGGAACTAACGTCGTTATCATAAGAGATGTCTGTATGTGCTCCAACAGATTTTCAGGTGCCACCCAAGCATCATTGATAGATATGCCTTTTGATGGGACCAGACGTTTTGGAGAAAAGGCCAATGTGGGTCTAAAATATATATTTTTAAAACAGCAGAGCTAAGACTCGCTCATTGAGATTGCAATTTCCAGCCTCTATTTACAACAGCAGTACAAGTAAGTTGGAGCTTACTCAAGGCACTTCGCGTTCGACCGACAGCAGCTGTCACAGCCGATCAAGCAACCTACACAGACTTTTCATGGTGCTAGAGGCAGTGCCAAGGGTCGAGGACAGCAGCAGGCTCAATCCTCTCTGTTTCCAGGCAGTGCTTCCGAATTCCTTTAGTTTGTCCTCGAACGGGCATCTAAGGCCAGATAAGGCATTCACAGACCCCGCTGGCTCAGTATCACTTTGGACATCTAACCCCTCCAGCGTGTCCAAGTTGATTATGTCTTTCCCTTTCTGGGCACCTCAGCTCACCTCAGATTACCCACTTTTACCCAGACATCGGCGTGCCATGCCAGTAGCCTTTCCAAGGAGGTGCTGATGTTGCTCACCTAGGGGTTTTTCATGCTTTTACCGATGGTGAAGCAAGCAATGGGATGCTACTCACAGTTATTCCTTTGTCCCCAAGAACTATGGGGATTTGAGACTGGTCTTAGACCTCAGAGTTCTGTACTCATTCCTCAAGAAGAAATATAAGATGATGATCCTGGCTCCGTTTTTTGTGGCCTTGGACCACTGGGATTGGTGTCCCTGGATGTGTACTTTCATGTACCTGTAATCTCACAGTAAGTATCTCCGCTTTATGGTGGATCAGACCACTTCCAGTTCACAGTCCTGCCTTTCAGACATACATTAGGCCCTTGGGTCCTTGCTGCACATATTTGGAACCCTTCTAATTTCCCCTCATGCCTTTGAGCTCCATGGATCCAAGGAGGCCTCCAATCTGGTTACTGTCAGCAAATTCATCCTCAACACCATCTGTGCCTCTTGGTGCCGCTTTAGCGGCTGGCCCTAACTCTGGAGTCAATGCCTAACCTGACTTGAATCCCGGTGACAAGATGTATGCCAATTGCTGCCATGTTGACGCTAGCCCATACACCAGAGGAGAGGACCCAATTATTTTGACCGACTAAACCTCATCCGAAGGCATGTCATATGCCACGCACAGGCAGCCTCATTCTGGCTCATACAGAAAATTTCCCCTACTGGGAAATTGCCCACAAGCTCTCAACAGCTTGTTTGGTTCTGACTCTGACCAAATGACAATTAATGAAGATAATGGTGATGATGCCCAATATTATGATGATGTTAATTTGACCACTGGATTTACAGGAGGCCAGTGGTCTAAACACCTCGCCTGCCATTGGGTTGAGTTCCCCCTGAGTACCGTGAACAAAGCAATCCTCGTCTTATGCTGTGGTCATTTGTCGTGCATCCATTGAGGTCAAGATGAATGTACTGACGGATGTTCTGCAGCCCGGACAGGCATCTACAGGGCTTATTCCTTTTAGCAAGGCTGTCACTGACACATTAATGGGCACCTGGCCTACACCTTGCTCTTGCCCGCTGTTAATTAGGCAAGTGGCGAGATGCACAGATCTGCTTTGGCAGATCCTACCTTCTTGACCCAGCATACTACACCTGAAAGCCTGGTTATCTAGGCCTCCGCAAGCAGGCGAAGTCTGAACTTATTTCCCATAGACTCACCCTTTGCCCTGTCAACTTATTCGTAAAAAGGAACAAATTAAAAATGCTTACATTACCCTAGGTTCTATCTGCCCTGTAACCAGAAGACTGTATGATAGAGCTCGACCTGCAGCATGTCTATTTTCACATCCACCTCCTGCAGTCCCACATGCCTTAACTGCGGCTCAAGGTGAGCCAAGAGCATTTTCAGTTTTCCATGCTCCCCTTAAGTCCCACCAATGCCACTTTGGGTGTTCACAAAAGTGATGGTGGTGGTCACAGCACATCTATGGAGGTCTTGAATACCTAGACGACTGACTGTTGAAGGCGGGCTTGACACAGTCATCCATAGACCTCCTCCAGAGGATGGCGAACCTCCTGATATATTTGGGGTTCTCCAATAACGTGCTGGAGTCACACCTGAATCCTTTGCAGAGACTCCCGCTCACCTGAGCCATTCTAGATACGGTGAAGTTTCATGCCTTTCCTCCAGATCAATGAGTCCTGAATATTTGGACTATGATCCTGATGTTTCCAACTTGGTCTTGGAGCTATGTGAGAGAGGCTGCGAGTCTTGGCCTCTTTGCCTCCTGCATCCTGCTTGTCAACTACGCTAGATGGCACATGCAGGCTCTGCAGTGGGATCTCAATTCTCAGTGGATGCAGCACAGAGGAAACCTGTCTGATTCCATCCAGGTTTCGGATGAGACTGCAAAAGACTTGCAGTGGTGGCTGAACAACTGCAATTAGACCAGTGGAAGACCTCTCTCCCTGACCCACCAAGAGCTGAATTGTGACACGTGTTGCTGCTGGGGTGGAGAGGTCATCTGGGACAGGTTGAGATCGGAGGACTCTGGTTGCCAGCAGAGACCTACCTCCACATCAGCTTGTTGGATTTGCTGGCCATTCACTTAGCGTTGAAAGCCTTCCTTCTGACCATCAAAGGGGAGGCTGGATCAAGACCTCTTGGACAACACCACTGCCATGTAGTATTGCGATAGGCCGAGCAAAGTGGTGTCTTGCCAAAAGACTTTATGTCTCTGGACCTGGCTGAGCCGTTCCCTGGTCGTGAACCACCTGGCGGGATCTTTAAACACCAGCTTTCAATGCGTAGCAGATCATGAATGACACCTGGAGGTGGCACAGGATGTCTTACAGCAGTCTAAAGACTTCGCCAATGCAGAGAATGCGCATTGTCCACACTTTCCTGCGCTGGAGTTCCTGAGGAGGCTCTCTCTCTGAGGCAGTCCACCTAGAGTGTGGCTCGACACTCCTCTATACCTTCCCACCTCTACCTCTCCTGCCATGAGTTCTGAAGATCAGGAACGACCAGACCCAAGTCATCCTAGTGCAGGGATCTCCAACCTTTTCTATAAGAACCACTTATGTTAATTGAAAATCATCCTGAGCAACTAACACAAATTTATCAGTGTTACTACAGTGACCACTTCAGACAAGATTCAATTACGAGTCATTGCTTCCAGTTTTACAAGCAGTGACCGCCTCAGTGCACCAACCAAGGTCATCAGCAATATCGTCCAAAAGAAAAATCTTTATCATTTTTAATTCTGAATGCCTCAACATGCCTTAGCAGTCATATAGCCAATGCCACCAAGCTCTTAGAATCAATCAATCAATCAGGGGTTTGTAAGCGCACTACTCACCCGTGAGGGTCTCAAGGCGCTGGGGGGGGTCCGCAGATCTGCTTACCCGAAAAGCCAGGTCTTGAGGGTCTTTCTGAAGGTGCTCAGGGAGGGGGCGCGTCTGATGTCCGCCGGGAGCTCGTTCCAGGTCTTGGCTGCAATGTGAGAGAAGGATCTTCCGCCTGCCCTGGCTCTGTGGATGCGCGGGGTTTCGGCTAGTGCGAGGTTGGAGGATCGGAAGTTTCTTTTGGGTACGTGGAAGTTGATTCTGTCGTTGAGGTATTTGGGTCAGATGTTGTGTAGGCATTTGTAGAAAAGAACATTACTAATAAGATTTCCCTACGCAGCATGAATTACCGTTTAACCATCAACCTTAAACATTTTTTTCTCCAAACATCAGCGAATCAAAACACACATTTTACTTTGAAGTACAACATTCTCAATTTTGGAAACATACCTAATTCAACAAAAAACAAAAACTGCAATTACTAAGTTGGACTACACATAGGGGAGCTACTCACAAGTAGCTGGAGCGCTATCTGTAGCTCCTGAGCTACTTGTTGGAGAACCCAGTCCTAGTGACTCTGAATCGGGCCAGGAGAGTGTGGTACCCAGAACTTAATGGTATGAGCTTTTGTCCTCCAATCAGGTTGCTTCTTTGGGAGGACCGTCGATAGCAGAAGTAGGACAAAGTCCTGCACCCGGGCCTGTGCAACCGTCACCTGCATGCGAGGAGATTTGGCAGTGACAGCTCCCTGCTTTTGACCTCCCTCTTGAAGATGTGAATGGCATTCTAACCATCATACATCCATTTACAAAATCTTTTACACCAGGCACTGGGATAAGTTTGTCACCTGGTGTAGTTGTCACCATACGGACCTATTGTGCTGTCTGTAGCCCAGCTAGGAAATGCACTGAAAAAGGTTATGTTTTGGACCTTTTGAACTTTTTTAGTTTTTTGCCAAAGCATTTATTTAAATTACCAGTTGTGATGTATTTGTCTAAAAGCTTTAGTTAATGTTCTCCCCCAACCCTTTTGTGATGCTGCGGTAGGACCTTAAATTGGTCATTACATTCCTTATGTGTACCCCATTTGAGGTGATAAACAGCTTTCCTTTGCATCTCCTGGCTCTTAAAACAGTCTTTCTCATTGTGATAACTTCAGCTCGTCACGTGAGTTAACTACAGGTTCTGTCTGTTCTGCCTCCATACACCACCTTTTTCATAGACAAACTGGTGACATACTGGTGAGAAGGATCAAAGCAGCATTTTTGCCGAAGCCTATGCCTACCTTTCGTGTTGGCTAATCCATTACTCTTCTGGAATTCTTTGCTCTGTCTCACCCCTCGAAAACGGAGGAGAGACTCCATTGCTTGGACCCCATATGAGAACTAAGATTTTACATTTGATCAATCAATCAGGGAATTGTAAGCGTGCTATTCACCCGTGAGGGTCTCAAGGCGCTGAGGGGGGGGGTCCGCAGATCTGTTTAGCCGAAGAGCCAGGTCTTGAGGGTCTTCCTGAAGGTGTTCAGGGAGGGGGCGCGTCTGATGTCTGCCGGTAGCTCGTTCCAGGTCTTGGCTGCAATGTGAGAGAAGGATCTTCCGCCTGCTCTGGCTCTATGGATGCCCGGGGTTTCGGCCAGTGCGAGGTTGGAAGATCGGAGGTTTCTTTTGGGTACGTGGAAGTTGATTCTGTCGTTGAGGTATTTGGGTCCGTTGTTGTGTAGGCATTTGTAGGCGTGAGTGAGGATTTTGAAAGTGACTCTCTTCTCCACGGGGAGCCAGTGGAGACTTCGTAGGTGTTGGCTGATGTGTTTGTGTCGGGGGATGCCGAGGACGAGTCTGGCGGCGGTGTTCTGTATTGTCTGGAGTTTGCGGAGTAGGGACTTGTTGATGCCGGCGTAGAGTGCGTTTCCATAGTCCAGTCTGCTGGTGATGAGTCCGTGGGTGACTGTCTTCCTTGACTCATGGGGGATCCACTTGAAGGTCTTGCGGAGGATGCGGAGGGTGTTGAAGCAGCTGGAGGTGACGGCGTTGACCTGTCGGTTCATGGTGAGTGATGAGTCGAGTACGATGCCGAGGTTCTTGGCGTGGTCTGAGGGGGTAGGTGGGCTTCCGAGGGCGGTCGGCCACCAGGTGCTGTCCCATGCAGAAGGGGTGGTACCGAGGATGAGGACTTCTGTCTTCTCGGCGTTGAGCTTCAGGCAGCTGTTGGTCATCCAGACTGCGACGTCTTGCATTCCTTTCTGGAAGTTGAGTTTGGCAGTGGCGGGGTCTTTGGTGAGGGAGAGGATGAGCTGGGTGTCGTCGGCGTAGGATACGATGTTGAGGCCGTGTTGTTGGACGATGGCTGCGAGGGGGGCCATGTAGATGTTGAAGAGGGTGGGGCTCAGTGATGAACCCTGTGGGACTCCGCAGGTGATTTTCGTGGGGTCAGAGAGGAAGGGTGGGAGTCTGATCCTTTGGCTTCTTCCGGTGAGGAATGATCGGATCCAGTCCAGGGCTGTTCCTTGTATGCCTGCGTCGTGTAGTCTGGCGACTAGTGTGCGGTGGGAGACGGTGTCGAAGGCCGCTGATAGGTCGAGTAGGATGAGGGCTGCGGAGTGGCCTTGGTCCAGGAGGGTGCGGATGTCGTCTGTGGCGGTGAGTAGGGCGGTCTCTGTGCTGTGGTTGCTTCGGAATCCGGATTGGGACGGGTCGAGGACGGCGTTCTCTTCAATTAATCATGTCAGTTTCCTGTTGACTGTTTTCTCTGCAACTTTGGCTGCGAAGGGGAGGAGCGAGATGGGCCGATTGTTCGTACCAATGACCATCGGGTACACAATCAGCTCTTTGTGGGGATTCCCTGGGGGAAAGAAGAGTAAGGCAGTGCAGAAAAGTCCATAGGCGTGTCTGAGGCCTCATTCGACCATAGCCAAGGCTGCTACCACTGTGCTAGCACGCGAAGTACCTGTCATAGACATCAGTCAGGCCACAATGTGGGTGTCAATTAATACATTCATGAAGCACTATTGTCTGGACAGCCGGGTATGGCGGGAGGGGCACTTTGCCCATTCTGTTTCTACAGGTCTTTTTGGTTTGAGCCATTCCACAGACCCACCATTTAGGAGGAACTGCTTTGGTATCTATTAATCTGCGATTAGAAGTATTGATCAGAAGAACAAGTTACTTATCTTCGGTAACGCTCGAGTAAATACCGTATCTAACCGCAGATTCCTTACTTCTACTTCCCTATTTAGTAGAATGGTGTTTCTCTCCATATATGAATAGGTCACAATGTAGAGATGTGCAATTCGTCACATTTGATCAGTTATTGAGCTGTGTGCCCGAGGCTGCAAACAGATTCAAGAAAGAAACTGACAGCGTGCAGGGGTGGCACTTGTATGTGGCTCTGATGTCACTTCCTGGGCAGGATGAAGCAGACGCAGAGCCACACCACGCAACCTATCTATGTGAGGGAGCAATGCTGGCGCAGAGCCACACTACCTATTCATGTGAGGGAGCAATGCTATGAAAAGCTTTCCGGATCCAATCTGGCACCTGAGGCTACTCACAAGGTGAGGAATCTGTGGTTAGAGTAGACACCAGAAAGAGCATAACTGAAGGTAAGTAACTTGTTCTTATTATCTTAATATGCAGACAGAATCAGAAATTACAGCTTAGTTTGACACCGTTGACGTCACTGAATCAATATAGGAAGCACTATTTCACATCTTTTCACTCGACGCGAAAATAGTGGCTGGGCAGGGCCAAGGGCAGGGGGCCAGATGATTAGGTGCAAGTGTGGGAAAGTCATGCTCTGTGCCCAGAGCCTGCAAGACATGATTGATGGTTGTGCCCAACAGGCTCTGTGGGCGCAGGGGGTTGGTGCTTAGGTGGACTTCCATCCAAACATTTTTCAGTGAGCCGAAAGCTAGAGCAACGTTAGAGGTGGGCATGCTTCCATGACCCAGCCTTAAAAGTGCCGTGGTAACAATTGAGCCACCACTCCCTTCCAGCATCCACATTCATTTGAGTGACCTGCTTGCTCCCCTAACTTGAAGCATCCCCGGTTACACGAAACATGTTTTTGTAGGCCAGAACAGCAGGTTCGTAAAGTGGTGCTACAGTGCGCATAGACACTTTCATCCATTGTTGATCTGAGTAAGGAGCCTGGAGCAGGAGGCCCATTCTGTGTTCTATCAGAATCAACAACAGAAGCGCTGCTGAAAAAGAAGGAAGTGTTAACTGCTGCCTGTTTACAGTGCCATACCACTGAGTGGCTGGCATCCTGCACAGTCCTTGCTGTGTAGATCCTGCAGATCCAGTGCAGCTTTGCATGCCTTATGCCTGTGTGACTAGGCGTGAGAGGAGAGTCTCATGCTGAGGCTGGTTGCATGCTGGCAGTGATGTTTTCATTGAAGTGGAGCTTCCATTTAAACAGTTGTAGGCATTGTGGTTCCTTGCATGGTAGCGTTATTGTTCATACGTGAGCATTGTGGATTTTTCAATGATACAAAAACATGGGCAGTGTGCATGTTTGCATTTATGGTACCACAGAAATGTGGTACTTCACATACCAGGGCCACATGCATTTCGGAATTATAATGGTGCTTGGCAGGAGTGATATGATTCTGGCATACAATCGTGCTTTACATATGAGGCAATATAAATTCTGGCATGGTATTAATGCATTATATACTTCCACAGTGCGCTTTCTGGATGCACTGTCTTACATACAAATGCAAAGTTGAAACTGTGATGCCAATGTTTGTTTTTCATTTGGGGTAGTGGGAACAACATAATTGTTGTTTGATCCATATCTGGATACTACAGATGTGTGAGGTCTTAGCTTGCTTAATAAGTACTGTGCAGCAGTCCTAGCATACTGAACAGCAGCCCAGCATATAACTGGCATACAGTGACTCACATGATTTTCTTTTGGGGAAACAATGATCCTGGGTTCTCTGTTCGAACCGAATTGAGATTCTAGGAGGTTTCACCTGCCCGCACTGACTTTGGCAGCCCTGCTGGGGTGGGACTTTGTCCCCCAAATTCCCTTGTGCTGAATGAGGGGCCAGTAATTCGCTAAAAGTGCTAGACATTTACCGTGGGATGGACTTAATCGAGATTCTGGGCGGTTTCACCTACTTGCACTGACTTGGGTGGCACTTCGTCCCCCAGCTTCCCCAGAGCTGATGGAGGGGGCCCAGTAACACACTAAAAGCGATGGACATTTCCTGCGGTGCGGGATGTGACCAGGTGTTCGCCCGGACCGTCTTTGCCAGGAAGAGGCTGGGCCACCACTCTTAGATTTTGCCCTTCCAAACCCACTGTCATATCCTGGAGCCTTTGTGAGACCTATGGTACTGTGCTCTACTATTACTGTTTTCCCCGAGCCCCTTCTCTTAGTCCTTCTGGCACAATGGGAAAGCGGAAAGCCTCTCCCGGGTCCTCACAAGCACATTCCCACACAACCATTGACAGCTTTTTGGTCCAGGCAGTAGACGTCATCTCTAAAGAGATCCAGTTGGCTAAAGGGAGACTGTCCCTCAAAGTTGAAGACACTGTCCCGTCTCTGATACCCTTGCCGCTTCTCCCTGTGGAACCTCGCAGTGATGCCTGGGCTGATGGCCATGCTAGTGCTCACACCCCTACTGAAGGGAACGCGGCTGCTGTTGACATCAGTAATGGGTCGTGTGGAGGAGCAGCTTTAACAAGTGCTGAACCAGATATGCTCTTGCCTGGTCCTGCGACTAAGATCAGAAAAGGGCCATTGAAATCTCAGGCGGATAACCCTAAAACTCCATTGGTGAGTAAAAAAACAGCCAAGCACGGTATCCAGTCTCTTAAAATCTGACTCAGCCCCCTCGGATAGCATAGGTGGTCATCCCAGTGATCTACTTGATCTCAAACTTCGCCTCTTGCATGATCGCATCTCTGCCATTGAGAAACACTTGAAAAAAAACTTAATAAAAATGGCGAGGGATGCATACCAGGCCCCCCCCAAAGAGCAGTCCAGCATGGGCCTAAGGACAACAAGCCCAGTAACTACAACCATGATCCTCACTGGGATCAACACTAGGGAGACGCCCTACAGGGGCAACAATAACGAGCAGAAAGGTATTGCATCTTTAGGTCTCTCCCTTTTGGCCATAACAGTAGGGGGCGCTTCCGTCCAGGGACCTTGCTGAATGCCAGCAGTTACCCCACTGCATTTGTAAATCAAACTTGCCCAGTATTCCTTCCACTGATCAACTTACCACAGGTCTCTAGCCCGTACGTAGTCATACTAGCCAACCCCTCCAAGCTTGTCCTCCGGCACTAGAGTCAACGATAGAACTAAAAAACAAGGTGAAACACTGGATCTATAATAACGTGAGATGTAATCGTAACCTCCATGAAGAAATTCACCTTGTGTACAGAGATGAGGATAGGGCCTGTGAGAAGTTGGCCTGGTATATGCTGTCCACTAATTAAAGTGGGCACCTTGCACCAGTCCAAATGACCCTTATTGATGATTAGGTTAAAGACAACCTTTATAGAAAGCTATCCTAGTGGTAGCTGTGGAGAGCAGCCTTCAGGCTAAGTCTTGAAGGAATGTAAAGCAGCTTGTTTTACCAGTATATAACCTCTTGAATGACCAAATGAAAGGAGAACCACACAAGGTATATATAAAATATATGTATTTATTACTAAACACTCTCTACTAACCTCTTTATGAGATTAGAGAACAAGGCACACAATATTACAGTACTAGAACGACAGTAAATAGCACAATACACAGTGGGCTCCAGGGGGAGACCAAACCATATACTAAGAAAGTGGTAAAACAACCACGACTTGACTAGACACAGTGCCTAGAGCACATAGAATCGCTGGGACCCCAAGGAACCACCCAAGGTAGTGACACAGGGGACCCACGGAGGACGGGTGCAGTGTGGGAACACAGACGCGAGCTCCGTACAACTCTATGGGAAAGTCGCGGTTGGAATATTAGAGTTTAAGGACACTTAGGAGAGGACTTTGAGCAAACCCTTTCAGACTTAGAAGGTTCTAAGGCCAGCACCCACGGGAGCACCCGAGTACTCGTGTTACCTCACCCAGGGAAGCCGGGTGCATAGGTGTCAAAGGGTGTCGGGAATCGTCGTTTTCAATGGTGAGACGCTGCAAAGTACTGCTGCCGCGAAGAAGAAAAGTGTCCGGTGTGATCCAAGCCTGGATCGAAGATGTGAAGAACCTGAAAGCAGAGGGGACAAAGACTGGGTCACTTCACGTGACCAGGAGCGGAGCAATCGAATGCCCACCGATGTCGGGTGCTTCAGGTGCGAAGAGGTGAAGCTGGACTCTGCAGCCACGGGGACCAGGAGACATCGACGACGACCAGAGTCCGCAGATGAGCTGTCCCACGAAGGATGTCGAGTGCTGGGGGGTCAGTGCTCGGATTGAACACCAACAAGCCTTGGCAACGGCAACCCACGCGGTCAGAGTAATGATGCTTCTGTGAGGACCAGCAAGGTCCTGGGGACTCCTCAAGCGATGGAGAGTCAGGGCACGCCTGGAGCAACCAGGGAAGCCCACTGAAAGTTAAAGTACCCTTCTCAGGGACCCACAGGTCGACGGACCAGGGATCGTGAAGGGACCTCGAGAGGAATCACAAAATGCCGGCCCACGGAACACTCGTGGAGTGTAGGCCCGCAATCTTTGGTGGAATTACTGCTCGGGGTCAGGGCTACAAGTAACCCAAAGCTCAGCCTCAGGGGTCGCCGGAAAGCTGATGCTTCTGCAAATCGACGCGGTGTCCAGGGGTTCGGGTTGCACGGTCACCACGAGGGATACAGGCCTCAGAATTGCTGTGGGCACAGATCGACCTCGGAGACCTCGGGAACCCACCTCCTGTGTTGCAATATTCTTCGGAGTCCTCGGGAGCTTCGGAGATGCAAACCGGTCAGTTGCGTTAAAGGTGCCTGCCTTGCAGGGGAGTAACTCCTTTACTCCAAGGGAGATTCTTCAGTCATCCAGCGTAGTGTAGATCGTCGAAGTACTTGGTTTCTGTGTCAGAGTTTAGTCCAGGTGTAATCTAAAGTCCTGTAGCCAGGGGTTCCTACTTTATACCCAAGGAAGGGGTGGGACAAACTCTGGGGACCCACCTATGGGAGGGTCAGGATAGAGGGGTGGCTACACCCATATCCTTTGTCCAGTTTCGCACCAGAGCAGGGGCTGAGTGCCCCTGCAACCGGTTTGAGCTGGACTATGCACAGGGACACCAAATGTGCCCCCAGTGCAGACATCAAAGCACTCTTGGAGTGCACCCACCCAGCCCCAATACACTAAAGCCTGTCTGGGAGGTGGTCACACCTCCCTGTGACAGGAAACCTATTGTCCAGCTTCCCCTGCTGGAGTTTCGTCCAGCAGCAGGAGGGCAGACTCGTGTCTGTGGCTGGCAGCATCCCTTTTGTGATGCCAGGGCTCTGTGAAGCTGGTACCGGGTGTACCGGTGCTGTCATATTTCTCCCTCTAGGAGGGAGGAATCATACCTCCCACACCAGTTACTGGTGTGGAGGTATGATTCCAAGGTGTTTGACACCAAACACAACATAATTCCTAGCAGCCATTCTAAAGTTAGCATTTACCGCGAGGTCATAATGCACTTAAGAGTATATGGTTGGCTGCATCACAGACAACCCCGGAATAGTGGTTCCGAAGGCTGCAGAGGGGCTCTGCTCATGCATGGGCACCCTCTCACATAAAACCCAGCACCCTGCCTTCAGGATTGATAAGGCCTGCCATAGGGGTGACTGATAGGCTTATATGTGCAGTGATCAGGATAGATATAGTGAACCTATATCTAAGTAAGGGGTGCATGCACCACCTTACACAGGCTGCAGTAGCAGACCTGTTGTGTCATTTTGGATGGCCTCTCAGGGGTGGCATAATACATGCTGCAGCCCCTGGGAGGCCTCTGGGGTACCTATGCCCTTGGTACCTAGTATACCATATACTAGGGACTCATAAGGGTACCCCAGAATCCAATCTGGAGTGTACCTAAAGTACATGCAATCAATTTAAAGGGGAAAGCAGATAGGCTGGGGTCCTGAATAGCAGGATCCCAGCCAAACTAAGTCGAAAACCAGCAAAACACCAGGAAAAAAGTGGGGGCAACCATGTAGTCAGATTCCACCTTCCTACAGGGCCTATACCTAGACAGTTCCATGGTGACTGTGCAATTATAAACTTTCGTAGGCCTCTGGTTGCAGGGGACATTTTGTCTCAAGCCAGGGCTGGCATATCCAAGGTTGGAACAATTAAAGTCCAACCACTGTTTTTATTATTATTTTTTATTTATAAACATTTAGCTCCTACTACTGCCCTGCTCTACGGAAGTCAACCCAAATGCCGACCCCAATATACAGATCAGCCACTGTATGGGAATAGATTTATGGTCCTCTCTGTCCTGGAGGAACAATTACTGACAAAACGAGAGGGAGTGTGACTGTGTTAAGGAACCAGCTAGCGGGAGTTCTGCGCATGTAGACAATACGCTTCTGAACCATATGCTCACCTCCCTCCTCTGACAACCAGGGGCAGTCTAGGACCTTCCACCATACTGCCAAACCCTCCCCCTGCGGCTTGCCTGCTACACAAGGCCCAAGTCCAAGGGGCAGCCATGTTTTAGTCCTTAGCCCGACTGTGCCTGTGGTCAGTATGGAAGGCCAGGCATTACCTCCCCTTAGCCATGACAACACTAAACTGAGATTTCTCAGCTAGATTATTGATGACGTGTCCTTCAAATTATACATTAAAGATTGGTACACCCTGGTAAAGACATACAATGTTGTTTTCTTGCAGGAAACCTGGGTGCGGGATGATGTTTGCTTTGATGGGTACACTTGCTTCAATCTTCCTGCAACTCCCTCCACTGCAAGTCAAGTGACGGGAGGTCTGGCCACTTAGTTTAAAGTAGGCATTGAATGCAAAATATCCCCAATACTGACAGAAAGGGAATCCATGCAGGCTTTTAAGGTGATGCCCAAAGTTTGGTATTATGGTTAGTATTTATAGCAATTACTTTTCTGGCAGGGACAGTTAGAACTTCCATGTGTTATTTTCCCTGATAGAAAACCTAGCTGAGAAGCATGTACACTGACGAGGGCTATTTAATCTGAGTGGCTGGTGAGTTTAACAAAAAGGTGGGCACTTTGCTTTCTCTTTCACCTGCAACCTTTGCTCCAGGCATGGATGAACCTAGCTGTGAGGACCAAGATGTTATGGACCCGAGGGAGCATTTACTGCATGCCTTTCTGATATCCCATGATCTGGAGAGTGCTGTCTCCGCTCTGGTGACCTCAACCCCCCCAACATACATTGGGAGGGGGTGTGACTCAGTAATCGACTATATCTTTTTCTCCCGGTGCATGCACGCTCTTATCCTGGATGGGATGGTTCTCCCCACGGTATACAACGATCATAACCCTCTAGCCCTCACTATTAACATTACTACAAAGGGCATGAGAACCAGCATGGGGAGTAGGCAGATACCACAAAAGATGCAGGACGCAGGCTTGTCTGGCAGTCCACAGATATGAAGCTACAAATGGGCCGGCGTAGCATAGGGTGTGCGGATTTGGTGAACTCTTGCTCATCAGAGGGGCCTTGGCCTACTCCTGTAATAACCAGCTTTACAGACCTAACCTCGCGTATTGGTGATATGTTGTCGAGGCCCATACAGAGTAATGTAAGACACAGTAAGTCATGGTTTGACAAAGCATTCAGGTCCGCCAATGCTAAGTTATGCTGGGAACTGAAGCACTCTCCCAGGAATCGGAAAGCAATTAGCGCATGTAGGAAAGCTTACACCCTTGCCCTAAAAAAAAGAAAGTCCGAGCTTAGGGTGAAAGTGGGAAAACCTAGTAGCTGCCTGCCAGTCTAAGGATTCACAGGCATTCTGGAAAGCAGTCTGAGTGGGTTTCGCCCCAGGAGTCCCCCCCTTCCCCACCTCCACCAACCAAGTGAGTACCCATATTGGCCCCGAAAGCTGGATTGAATACTTTAGTTTAATTTACCAATCCAGCACTCTAAGTTTTGAGGAAGGATTGCTAGATGCCATGTTACCCTTGAGTATTAACTTTTCTGTGGATGAGGTGTTTAAAGCCATCCTTAACAGTCCTTCAGAAACGGCTACTGGGCTGATTGGGGGACCCATGGATATATTCAAAGCAAATCTAGGGTTTTGGTCACCTCTACTCACTAATGTCATTAACTCTGCCTGCAAGGCTGGGGTCCCGCCTTCCTGGCGCAAGTTCATAATTGTCCTAGTTTTTGATTAGGGAAATATGCACAACCCTAAGTGCTTCTGCCCAATTTCACTTCTTGACTGTTACTAAAATAATTGGTTGAATCATACTGGACCATTTGCTCGTGTGGACAACTGAGAGAAATGTCATCTCCCCAGCACAATATGGATTCAGAAAGGCCTTGGCACCATAGAACAGTGTCTAAATCTCCATCTTCTTGTTTCCAAATACAAGTTTGCCAAGGGCAGCTCACTACAGTTGGCGTTTATGGACCTAACAAATGACTTTGATTGTGTAAATCGATCCAAATTGTTGGCCATTTTAACTTCCATGGGCCTTGAGGCGGACCTGGTTGCTTTCTTACGACACCTTCACTGGGATCTAATGGCGTCTTTAAGGTTTGGGGACAATGGAGAATGTTCTTCCTCATTTCTGGTCAACCGGGGTGTGCTCCAGGGCTGCATGCTTGCCCCGATATTATGTCTGTTATACACAAATGATATGGAGTCTGTTCTTGCGAATGTGGGGGCAGATGTTCCCCTGATCAATAAAAACCCTTCAAGTCGTCGTCCTCTTCTTCCTGCTTTTATTTTCTTTTTTAACAGTGGCTTGTGGTAGATATGCAGGCAGACTACTGCATCTAATGTTTTTCAAAAGTTTACCTTTCCCAAAATATTCAGTTTTAGTTTTCTCAAAAATTAAATTTCACCAGCCAATTTTGTAAGGCTCACTTATTTTATTTTGGAAACTCGTCAAAATGATGGCATTCCAGATACAAGACTTCACATGTCATTTGTTGATTTTGATTTGTTCTCCCATACTAAGGTGCTGTATTGTTGCTCCTTTGATTATATTTAATTACTTGTTGCAGTTGTGACCTGGGTGACGGTCATTGTTCAATTTTGGGTTTACTGTCTTTGTCTTGGGATGTGTAAAGTTACTTATGATTATGGCATCTTTAATGTTCTTATTTTTTTTTTTTTTACTAAACAAATAATTGCATACAAGGTAAAAGCTTGATTAGACAGTCTGGATGAAAACTATAAGCATGTAATAAGTTATTGTAATTAGTCGTCATTGACAATTTTTTATTGTTTCAGTTAATAAAAACCATAACAAGTTATGTAGGTACGATAATAAAATTAGTAATCTGATAGAGACTTGTAACTGCAGATTCCATACCTTTGAATTTTCCAGGCGTCAGGCTGGATCGGAAACTTTTGCTGAGCAATACCCCAACCTTATGTAATGAGCAACTGTAGATCCATTACAAAGAGACAGGGGAAAATGAAACTAATATTTATGGACCACTTTGGCTCAAGTGCATAGGCTGAAAAAGAGCAAAGACAAAATGCCTGATGTACTTCAGACAGCTGTTGCGAGCAGAAGGGTTCAAATGTTCGCAAGAGACCGTAGGACTACTAGATCCAAAAGAAACCCCACAAATTAATTGCAGTGCCGGTCCAATTATCTCAAGATAAACTCTACACCTCGCAGCACACCATATGTGCTAGGAGCCCCTTGAGCTAAATAAAGTGCGTAAGTAGTAGAAGCAACGGAGATAAAGTGCTACTTCTAGTGCAGTGGGGAGTTTCACACCAGGCTAGAACCCTAGCGTGACCACAGAGTCACCGCGGAACAGTTGCCCCATGTGGTGAGACCCCTTGATCTGGCGTGTATAAAAAGCAGAGGCGATGGAATCAAAAGTGCTTGGTGTCGTGCAAAAAGAAACTTCACTCGGGCGGTAGCACTCTAACGTGCGGGGTCTGAAAGGCCTGAGCCAAAACCCTCCGCTGTTAGGTGCATGAATGTGCACAGGGGACTTATGGGGATGAGAAGGATTTACAGCCTGACAGAACAATGAACGCTCCCCAGCCTGTATTATTTAGGGGGAGAGCAACCAATAAAAAATATGGCTATTATAGTACATGGCTGACTGCTCAGGTAAAAGTCGTGAAAGTGATTTCGACTAACCCCCCAGCGGTGCATTAATTAGTCCATGTACCTCTTCGCCACAGCGTGGCCTCAGTTCAGGTTTTCAGTCATTAGTTTCTTAAGTGTACAATGTTGTCTGCCATTTCCATCTTCTACAGCATCCTGCACATCCAAAAGTGTACTTTGTGATCATCTACTGTATAGGAAATGTTATTTTTTCATTTACCAAATTTAATGCAGACTGGTGCTCAGCATTCTCTCCTTACTTGTGTGAGGATGAGGAAGAAACTGCACCTTTTCACAGGCTCCGCTTCAAAGGGCCTTTTTCTGACCAGTTAACGGGTTCAACTGGTAGAGCACACACTGGTGTTCTCCACTCACACAACTGGAACATGTTCTGAGGAGGCAACAGGACCATACAGTTGGCTTGCCCTAATGTCACCAGGACTTATACTGAACTGCCTGCTAGGTCTAAATGCACTGGAAGCAGTGGTCGAAGTGGGGGAAAAAAAGAAGGGGAACTGTGGGCGGAGAATCAGAGGGCGGGACTAACCCGTGGATTGGGTCAGTGGGCGGAGTCAGAGGTGTCGCAGAAAGAGAAAAATATCCCAATTTTTAGTATTTGTTTCCTATTTCACTAACCTGTTACAGCTTATTACGTTATTTAATTTAACCAATGGATACACATGTTTAAAGGTTTAAGGTTTAATATGAGTTATCGACATTAAAATACATTCACAAAGTGGGATACGTTTCCAATCACAGAATGACCCAAATATCCTTAAAAGTTGAATCGCAAGCCATGTCTCCCAGCCATGGAGTTTCTGTCATCAGCACTTCTCCCTTTTTTCACAAGAGCAGTTCAAACATGAATGGCAAAATATCCTAGTTTGCCAATGTTTTCCACATAATTATGGCTCTGCCATATTTGCCACATAATACATCAATTGCTGCATAATCTGACGATTTTAACTAATAAATTGTTTATAGCTCAAACGGATCAAAAGTTACTAATAAATGTGACTTGTGCTGCTGTGAAGTGGAGGGCCCTTTGCAAAGGTTGACTGGTCACCTTTCTCACTGCTGCAGTTGTATGTTACACTGGTACTAATAAGGAAAAATCTTTGCATAGACTGTTAGCATGTGTAAAAATGTCAAAATAATAAAGTATCAGAAAATTTACAGCACCACTAATACCAGTGTAGGGTGTCAGAGCACTTTACATCACACATATTACACAGAGACAATCAATCATATGTGTGTAAATCACTGTATAGGAAATGTTACATAAGACAAAGGACTACAAGGTGTAGGAGTCACATGACACACATACTAGCAGGCAGCATAGTTTAATAGTGATTGGTCTGGAGAAACACAAACTCAGAATTTAAAACGTAATACCATGGTTGGGGGTTCTCTTTAATAATCAGAATTGATTTCTACCCAAATGAACCCTTTTTTGCAACATTCGGATAATCAAAGACTAGGGAAAAAACCATAATGCTCTAATTTATACCTTGCAGTTTGCATGCAGCTCTTACATGACAGTTAATAGCTCACTGTTCTATGTTAGGATTTTAACTTATTAACTGCAAGTAACAATAGGTTCTCTCTGACAAAAAGCAGTAACCCACTGACCTATTTACATTATGGGCACTTTGTGTTCTGCATGGTACATGTTCTTAGCAGCAGGCACATTAACCCTCTGCGCTTCCTTTCTATGAGTCAAAACGTCCACTAGACAAAACACTATCTCTCTCTACTAAGAACATAATCACTGGAGTTATCATGACATTTTTATTGTTGCCAAAAACTGTTGGAGGCCAGGAAGGAGGCAGCAAGTGCTTTTAAAACCATATTATACTTGCAAACACCACGCCCCCACCTGAAGTCAGCGCCAGCCGCGGTCCGTGCAGGTAACCGCATTGGAGCGGTGGGGCCGGGTAAGGGGGGATTTCAAGGGAAGATGCAGAGGGAAAATTAACTATTTGTTGAATTTTCCCTCTGCATCGTCCCTCGAAATCCCCCCCTTACACGGCCCCTCTGCCCCACTGCTGTTACCTGCACGGACCGCGGCTGGTCAGAGCCTGGTGCGGTCGCACTGCCGTAGAGCCACCATGCTCAAGGGTCCTGTGACTTCAGTGACAGTCACTGTCACTCTATGGTGTGCTGCTTCATAGGCCTGCTTGCATGACTGGAGGTGAACTTCAGAATGAATTGTGGCGGACAGGCCTTCAAGGTTAACCCACACTTGCCACTGCTTGGGTCCACCTGCTGGTGCTAAGACACCAGGGCTTTTAAGATCTTGCGGGCCTTCTAAGGTCTAGCATGGGAATGTGCTCACTCAGGGGGAGTGGTCTGGTGGACTGGTCATGAAGGCTGAACCCGGTTCCCCAGTTCCAAATTCAGCAGCTCTGACCATAGTGTCACATCCTCTCCCCCACTCAACACCATACTGCCCCACTGAGAGAAACTTGTATTGCACTGACCCGCTATAAACACCTGGATGTGACTCAATTCAAATTACGCACTAGACAAGAGCAATATGCTACCTAAAAAAAAAATAACATCCTATAAAGAGCAAACACTCATAGGGAATGCAAGATTAAGTAAAGCATGCGAAATGTAAGCAGGAACAACATGGTTACCTTTTTCTTTTTATACTCAGTCAGAAATTAGTGAGTGCTTTTGCCTGAAAAGTTAAGGCCATGACCGCAGGGCCCAGAAGGGACCCGTTTCAATGCCCATTGCTTATATCCTTACAAAACATAAGCAGTATGGTTTAAAAAGACCACATTCGTGAACACACACCTGCTGTACACATTTTGGGCTAGATGTATGATGGAAAATTCCATGCGCAAACAGGTCTGCGACCCATTTACGCATGCAATTTTCCTCTGGGCCATGTACTAACACTATTTTGCGAGTCGCAAATAATTTGCGACTCACAAAATAGTGTTTTGCGACTCGCTATTAGGAAGGGGCGTTCCCTTCCTAATAGTGACTCACAAGCCATGTACGAATGTTTTCGACCGCAATTGCGGTTGCATAACACTCGCAATTTAAGGCCCTCTTCAAGAAGGTGGTAATGCAATCGCAAAAGGGAAGGGGTCCCCAGGGAACCCCTTCCCCTTTGCAAATGCGGGAGAAAATATTTTTTAGGGGCAGGCAGAGGTCCCAGGGACCACTACCTGCCCTTAAAAAAATGAAACGAAAACGTTTCATTTTTTTTTTTTAAATGCATCCCGTTTTCCTTTAAGGAAAACAGGCTGCATTTTAAAAAAAAACTGCTTTATTTAAAAGCAGTCCCAGACATGGAGGTCTGCTGAGCCCAGCAGGCCACCATCCCTGTGAGGGCCAGCCATTCCCAATGGGCTCACAAATTGCGAGTGCCTCAATAATATTCATGAGGCTCGCATTTTGCGACCCCATTCGGAATCGCAATCAGTGTCTCAGACACTGTTGTACATTTAAAATTGCGACTCGCAAATTGCGACTCGCAATCGAGCGCAATTTGCGAGTCGCAATTTCAAATGGTTGCACATCTGGCCCTTTGTTTTCCACTTCGACCCATCAAGCAGGTATTTCAGTACCTCCAGGAATAGTGCACATTCCAGCCCAGGGAAAACAATGTTGTTCAATGAGAGACGAGAAAACAAAAGTAGCACTTCACTGGCAAACACTATAAAGTGGCGCTAATGTTTTTAGGTGTGAATGAATCAATCTGGCCACCTTGCAACCACTCTGTCTTGCTTTAGTTAGTTAGTTATTTTTCATATTTTGAATGTTTTATTTCTCTCCACCCCGAGGCTGCACTTAGAAATTGAAAAATGTCAGAAAAGACGACGTTTCCAGCAAATGTGTTTTTCTTTTTTGGATCCATTTCACAGGGGAGCAAATAAACGAAAGGAGGAAAGAGAAGGTAATACCCGTTTCTTGAAGTCTCTGTTTTTACTAAATGAGGAGGAGCGAGACAGAAAGAGAGGGAAGCGGGGGAACAAAGAAGGGGGGGGGGGGGAGCTGCCAGCGGCAGGAGAACTGTACACTGTCCCTGTCTTCTCTGGGCTCAAAGGAAAAGACAGAGTCCTTTTCCTTCTCTGCCCGTTCCGCCCGTCCCCAAAAGCCGAGCCTTGGCGATTTCTGCTGTCCGGGAGGCATGTGTAAAATAAGAAAGTAGTGGAACGGACTCTATGAAAATAAAGAAGTAGGGGCACGCCCTGCCGATCCGGCGATCCCGACCACTGACTGGAAGCAAATGCTCAGAGCTACCACACCAGGAGGAACCAAACAGTTACTCGATTTACTTTCCCCTTGTGACAGTTTTTGATACCTGACCCAGTCACTTATTCCTAAGCAATGCCGAGGGCACCCATACCAGCAAAAGGGTTTCTATTCCAGAAATGCTGATGAATGAAGTAGACACTCAAATGTTTCACGATGTCTGAGTCCATGAAGGAGTACTTGAAGGAGTCAGTCCTGCAGATTCTGTCTAAAGGCCCTAATAACTACCTCGGATCCTTTCCTAATTCTTCCTAAGGGAATTGAAAAGCTGAAACCTCTGCTGACCAGCTCTAAGCATCCATACAGCCTGTTTCACTGCTCTGCAGTCTCTGACATCTCCTTGTCAACCGTGATGCTGGTTGAACCTATATGGATTTGTCATTCCTTTCCAGGGTACTCTGATCTATTAGATTATCAGTTTACCAAAGTGCATAGAGAAGAGGAGAAAAAGGCTCTGAAAGTGGTCCTATGCAGATTCCTACGGATGCTGATGGAAGCTTTAATAGTATATGCGGAAGAGTATCTTATCTATGGACTTAAAATCATTTGGGGCATCACCAGGTGACAGAGGAGGCTACGAATGGTGAAAGCTTAATAAAGGAACTATTAAGGGTACTCCCTGTAAGACTTACGAAAACACCCCTGTGGGCGGGGGGATACTAGTGGCAGCAGCAGTCAGTTTGTTTTCAGGCTGTATGGTTATTTGGGCATGTAGTATCCATACTTTAGCCGTGCATAAAAAGAGGCCTGTTTGGTAGGCAACAACAAGGTGGGGTTATTTCTTGCTATTTTCAAGATCCGAAAGAAGAGCTACCCCTCTGTCAGTTTTGCACAGGATTTTTGTGACGTTTTGTCGATCTTTTTTACCCTGACGTGCCTGTCACCGCTCCATGTCTGTGATGGACCTGCACATCGTGTTTGAGCACAACCAAGACTCCAAGTCATGCTCCGACTGCCGCTCCATGGCGCCAAAGGTTTCGAGGGAGCAGTCCCTGAAGCTGCATGAGCCCGGCATGCGACTCCGTGGAAGTCATGGTCCCGCTCAAGAGGAAGGTCTCAGGACCATTCCAGGAGTCCGAAGTCCTCTTCGTCCCACTCCAAATCATCAAGGTACTCAGGTAAGAGGCACAAAAAGCACAAGAAGTCGACCGATAGGTCTTTCTCTGCATCAAGATCTGCTGTGTACTGGCAAAGAAGCAGCCTTTTGAAGGCTTAAGAGCTCATTCCACCAGAGTTAAGGTTATGACCACTGTGTTAGCCCATGGGGTTTCAGTCCTGTACATCTGTCAGGCAGCACCGCGGGCATCCCTGCACACGTTTTTAATGCCTGGGCAGTCAGGTCTGCAGGGACAGGCACTTTACCCGGTCGGTCCTGCAGGACTTTTTAGTCTAAATTTGTCCGCAGACCCACCACCGGGATGGTATTGCTTAGGTATCTATTCAAAAGTATGGAATCTGCGGCTAGATGTTTCTATCAGATGAACAAGTTACTTATCTTCAGTAACTCCTTATATGACAGACAATATCTAGCTGCAGATTCCTTACCGAGCCACCCATCCTCCCCACTCTGCGGACAGATTTCTAGGGTTCGGGATGATCCCTTTCAGGGCCCTAGTTTGGACACACCAGTATCAGTGCACTTCATGGCGCCGTGCTCCTGGCGTGGAAAGTCATGAAAAGTAACTGACGTTAGCGCGCCGAGGTGGCGCCTATATAGGTGACTCGGATGGCATTTCCAGCGCGGATGACGCCGCTGACGCCAGGCGGAGCTGACCGATGCCAGGCGGAGCCGACAGATGCCACCTACCGGTGCGCACGGGTTAGGCTCATAAAAAATCTTCCAGATTGAGGCTGATGCCTGGAGAAATTCAAAGGTAAGGAATCTGCAGCTAGATATTGTCTCTACCAGATAAGGTATTACCGAAGGCAAGTAACTTGTTCATTAATAATAAGGCTGTTATTCCAATGAGGTCATGGGTTTATAGGTGATACTGATTAATTATCTTACTAAGGATAACAGTGGTCTGATGCCCCAATTTATGAAATTAGAAATGGAAGGTGGAGTTACATTAAACACAAATCCTGTTAGCTGGAAAATAGGAGACAAGTTTGGTTTGATTGTGAAACCAGAGTAAAAAGTCAGATTGTACCAGCATCTTTGTGGGCTCGAGGAAGAACCTAAATAGTAATCCAGATTAATTCAGTAGTGTAATCAAGAGATTCAAACTGTGTCAGGTGGGAGGAGCAGGGGAGGGGGGATTGAGTAGACGGGGGCTAGTGGACCCCAACTTTGGTGGTTGAGGCCATTTGCCACTGGTGTCCAGAGGCCCAACCTACTAAAGCTCTGCAAACTGAGCCAAGTATGACCCTTTCCACCATGGATCTCAGTGTAGCATCGAGGGGCACTCAAAGGCTTCTGATGGATGCAGTTTGGGGAACAAGAGCTCAGAACTCAACAGTCAACCAACAGGCACAATAATGTATGGTCCAGCCCAGTGTTTATCTTTTATGTAAAAGAAAATATGTTAATCTCATAGCAGAACTCAATACTACACAAGGTGATCAGAAAGTAATACAGGGTTGTAAGTAAGTTGTGTTTAACAGTGAGGCGCTACACCATTCCTCTTTCAGAATCCACTTTCCCCATGAGGACTCGGATCCTAGCTCTACAAGCCTAACACGCTATGGTTTAGGCATTGATCAGGCACAGGTGCAGACTGCATCAAATTCTCTCATTGGTCAAATATGCAACTCAGTTCAGTGCCCTTTACCCCTCCAGTAAAAGTCTGAAGCAGACATGGCTGACTCACTCTATGAACACTATTCTCTTGTCCCAAATGCAGGATAAGCACCTAGTTTCCTTGCTGGTTAATGTTGCAGTTGTAGCAGTGCAGCGAATATGGTGTGTGCCACTGCCCTTATGGTGGTGGCACTCCTCCTTTGGGGGTTGTGGCAGCAGCTTTGCCGCAGGACAGTGTTCGTGGGGTGAGATTGGTGAGGCAGATCTGTATGGTAACCGTTGTCCTCCTCAGCAGCGGCCGTCGGTTTTAAACAAGGGTTCAGCTTTAACAGTTGTGGCCTCTAGGCCAAGTCATCCGCAGGTGTGGGCCTTCGGCAGTTGCGGCTTATGGGCCGATCAGGGTTTCTTGTTTCAGTAGCAACACATCTTCCTCATGTTGGCAGTGACGGCATCAGTCTTTTGAGCCTCTCAACACACTGCTGGGCGACATAGCTGTACTTGATCTGCAACATTCGTAGTGCAGCTCTCATGGGAACCACACAGAGACACCCAGGGGACACCCTTCTTGGCACAAGTCACTCCTCAATTTGTGTTCTGAAATAGACTGCTTTCTCTGGATGCTCCACACGCCAGAAATACCCTGGGCTTCTCCTTCCTGGACAGTCTGTCCTCCTGCCGGGCCAGACATGCTCCTTCCATCTATCAGTAGGCAGGTAGGCTTCTAGGCTCTTCAGACAGAACCTCAGCTCCTTCAGCACAAAGCACACACTTTAGCTGATGTCACCTCAGCTCTGAAGACTGCCTGTCAGGCAGACTTCAGCCCTGATTGCACAGCACCTCTTCGAGTATAGAGTAGAGCACCCCCTTCCTTGGCCAAGAAGAACTTGGGACTGGACAAATTGAGGTGGTTTGCCTCCTACTTTTATACGCATTTTACAAATGGCATATGGGGCCACGTTCTAAGACTTCAGAACCGGTTCGGTTCTGTTCTTTTTCAAATTTCATTTTCAGGCTGCTTCTCAAACACAGCCTTTGTGTAAGGTGCTGCTTCTCACTGCAGGTAGTAATTGTAAAGGGTCTGACTCCAAGTAGGAATATCCAAAACATAGTCACATTTAAGTGTAAGATTTCTGGACCTGGCTGCCATCAGCCTTTCTGAAGCAGTAATCAGGGCCAGGCAAAAGGCAAGGCCCTGCATTGAAATGTCCTCGTCAAAGCTCAACGTAAACGGTAGTTACCCCTTTACCCACCCCACACAACGGCAAACTAGCAAACGGGAATACTCAAAGAACTTATCAGTAGACTTTTTCTATAACGGCCCTAACCGAATTTCTAAAGGTAGCCCTAGCTCCACCCTCACTCAGTTAAGTAACTGGGTCTCCATCATCCAGCCACAGGAGTGCAGGCAATGCATTCACACTGTCATGGGGGAAAGCTGTCTCCATCCTCCATCTCGTGCCATGCTAAACCAGGGATATCTAAAATGGATCTCACTAGCCTCAGTGCTCACCATATACGTGCTGCACACACAATATACATACATGCACTCAACATGCTCACAGAATGTCAGCGCAAGGTTCTGGGTTTCACATAACAGCAGAACTTCACATGAGAGGAGCCAGTAGACTCACCTCTCCTGATAGAGAGAAGGAGGTCTGGTCACACTACTGATTCACAAAACAAGGTATGCTACCACCCCTGCTTTATGTGGTACACCCAGGGCTTGGACAGTAGTCAAATGTCCACTATGAAAGCATGCCTTGTGCTCCCTTCTAGGTCACAGAACAGAACCTCGAGTTTCCATAGACGGGCATTAACCAGGCTAGATTAGTGTGATTCCAAGGCCAATAAAAGTCAGGATACCAGTTTCACATGCAGTTGGGGCCCTCTAGGCAAGGGGTATACACCAATTTACCCTGCAGGGGGCATTCCCTTCGCAGCAAGCAATCGTATAAAAACTTGATATAAATAGAATGCTATTCAAATAACAATTGTCATGTAACGCTGGATGATTTGAGGTCCAAGAGTTTGGCAGTATTCTTATACGTAGTAGCCTCTGCTATCATACCTACCATGCTGGAGAAGGACTTTACTCCTGGGGAAAATGTTTAAGTGGAGAATCGGGGTGTGTATCTCAAGAGGCCATATGACTGAATCTTCCTCAAAGGATTGGTCAGTGTGACTGCTGGAGGTACATAAGATCAGCAGTAGTGTAGTGACAGTGGTCTGCCTAAACGAATTAATGTCATGAAAGCATGTAGTGCAACTGGATGTGCTAGTAGGCAAATATGGCCCTAAAACTGATTCTTTGGAGAGCCTGTCTTCATACTCACCGCTAAAGCTAGCATAGAGCATCTGAAATGGGGTGCCTTTAGTCGCAATACCATGCTTCAATGTCTATCATCTTTTAATTGTGTCTACCAGAGGTTTGGTAGTCAGTGTCTAGGCAACAGAGTTCTTCTAGAGCCATGAGACCAGTTATAGTCCTGACTTTTCTCCTAAAACATATTAATTTCAACGGCTGTTTATTGGGGACCATGGCGGAAGCGGGTCAGCGCCCACTTTAGAGAGTAGGGGTGCCAATGTTTAAGAAGCGCCATCTTCTTAAATGTATCTCCAAACATGGTATGTTTTTCTGGTGGCAGGAATATCAGCAGAACCCAGTTTCTCAACCAGTTATCCTAGGGTTAGCCTCCAACTGCAACTCCAGAATCGGAGCAAAGGCTAAAGTGGGTCAGCATCCACTCTGGGGTTCCTCGAGGGTACCAAAGTTTAAGGGTCAACATATCAAATGAGCCAATTGTGATGCAAGCGAACCACTGTGCATCAGGGGAAAATACTCGAAACCCCATACCTTAAATTGATCAAAATAGTTTTAAAATGCCCTTAATGCTAAAGATGCTCGATATAAAAGTTGCAAATGAAAGTTTAATATAAAGCAATAAAAGCACTTGAGTATCCCTTTTTAACACTCTTTAATAAGCATTTGCTCTATTCATGTTTTTCAGGGTGTGCAGACTTGCATCTATTGGACATGCTAAGTCCCACCGAAAGGAAACGACAAGGATATATCCATGAACTTATTGTGACGGAGGAGAATTACGTCAACGACCTGCAGCTGGTTACAGAGGTAAGAGTAGAGATAATGTCTGATATGTGATGCTGCAAATGGTGCAACGCTCTTGTTGGAGGTACACGCCTCTGGGAACCCGGCTTCTTTATTTGAATTAAATGAAGTGCTGTCCAAACTCGTCCGCTTGAGCCAGTTCCATTCCATTCCATTCCATTCCACATGAGATGCATTCTTCTGGGAATTTTAGATGAATCTAAATGACGCTCATGTCTTCAGTTGGTAAACATAAAAAAACACTGATCTGGCTTAGCCATTATGGCCCAATATCAGACACCACAGATTTAGAATAAATGCCATCCAACACCTAAGGACTTAAAATATTTCATATGGTAAACAACCGTCACCCCGCATCCGTAACCCCGCATGCTGTTACAACGCGGTCGTAACAACGACCGCGTTGTGACAACGCATACCATTACCCCGCAAGTCGTTACGACTTGCGGAGGGGGGAGAAGGTGTTGGATTTAAAATCCAACACCTTCCCTACAGTCCGCACAGACTGGAGTTGGATTAGTAAATTTTACTATTCCAACATCCAGCGCCCCCCCTCCGCAAGTCGTTGTTACGACTTGCGGGGTAATGGTATGCGTTGTTACAACGCGGTCGCTGTAACGACCGCGTTGTAACAAATGCGGGGTAATGGTATGCGGGAAAAAGAGGCATATTCATTTCATATTAGTGTTCCTAAGGGCAAAACAAGTCGCTCCTTGGAGAAAACTGAGTTAAAGAAAAGTGTCTCTGACATAAAGGTCTTACCCATATATAAATATATATTTTTTACTATGAACCTTTTACGATTTACGTTAGAGAACAATGCGTCGTCCATCCTTTAGTTAGGCTGCAGGTTACTGGTTTATTCATTTATTAGAGAAAGTTGTTGTGAATGGCTTCCAGCCTAGGAAGCCATTACTGTGAATGTTGGCGTACAATCTTGTTTATTCACTCATGTAACGAACCGCAAGTTTTGTTTACTTTTGTTTTTAATGGATATTATGTGAAGCATTAAAATTCACAAGACTGATTTCAGAAACGTTTTGAAACGCTACTACCTCACCACCGCTAGGTGGCACTGCTTGGCTTCAGATAAGGTTTCACGATGTTCCTTTTTATTTTCTTCAAAGTTTTATGAGACATTTTTCAAATCTTTTCAATATGAAATGTTCACTCCCATGTCATATGGATTTCAGTCCTGTGGCACATTTCTCGTTCATATATTGGCGCCTCATAAAATTTGTGTTGCATAAGGAAAGTGCACAACACGGCTCTATGTGAACTATCCACTGATGCTCCCTAACATGGCAGAAGGACCGATTTTACGTTGCTGTTAAAAAGCATGATCTTGGTTTGCAGCATTAGGTCCTTGGAGTTCCAGATCTTCTTTAGCTGAATAAAGGCAGCCCTTGCTTAGCTGATTCTTTCCTTGACTTTGGCATCTGTGCCACTCTGCTTGTCTATGACACTGCCAAGGTAGGTGAAGACCGCAACCTCTTCCAGTGCATCACCTGTAATAGTGACTGCAGTTGTGCTGGCTGTGTTAACCTTCAAGATCTTGTTTTTTCCCCAGTGGATGTAGAGGCCAAGTTGTGCTGATGTGGTTGCCACATTGCCCGTCTTCTCTTGCATCTGCAGATGGGTATGGGGGACTAGGGCCAGGTCGTCTGCAAAGTCCAGGTCATCGAGTTGCATCCAGGGTGTCCACTGGATCCCGTTTCTTCTCCTTGTGTGGATGTCTTCATGATCCAGTCTATGGCCAGCAGCAAAGAGAAAAAGTGAGAGCAAACTATCCTGGCGGACTCCAGTACTCACTTGGAAGGCTTCTGTGAGTTGTCCTTCATGGACTATCTTGTAGGTCAATCCCTTATAAGAGTTCTTGATGATTGTTACGAGTTCATCTGGCACACCGTAGTGGCAGAGAAGTTTCCGAAGGGCCTCTCTGACCATGCTGTCGAATGCCTTCTTGTAGTCAATGGAGTTGATATAGAGGGGAGGAGTTCCATTCCATCTACTGCTCAATGATGGTGTGCAGTGTTGCAATCTGGTCTGTGCAGTTCCTATCCTTGCGAAAGCCAGCTTGGTGGTCTCGCAACTGAGCATCGACTTGTTCCTTCACTCTGTTCAGAATGACTCTGTTGAACACTTTGCCTGGGGTTTATAGAAGAGTTATCCCTCTGTAGTTTGCACCGTTACTCGGGTCCCCTTTCTTGGGGATCTTGATGAGATATCCCTCCTACCAGTCTGATAGCACCTTTCACTTTTCCCAGATCCTTCCCATTTCTCAGATGTTTGATGGCTTGCCTTCTTTCCTCCTTGGTTGGTCTGCTGCAGTCGATTGGCAAGCCCTTGTCAGCTGGCTGTATGCCTGGTGGAAATTGCGTGGCGGGCTGGTTCAACAGTTCTTCAAAGTGCTGCACCCATCTCCGTTGTTGTCATTCGTTACACCATGATTGTCTTCCCAGCTTTGTCTTTAACAGTTCTTTCTGGCTTGCTGTATCTGCAGGAGAGTTTCCTTGTTATGTCGTAAAGTTCTTTCACATTTTTATGGCTTGCTGCTTCCTGGGCTTCAGTGGCAAGACCATCGTTGAATCTTCACTTGTCTGCTCTTAAGCTGCTCTTTGCTTCCTTGTTGGTTTTGGTGTATTCGCCGCAAGCTTTTTCTTTTTCTGCTCTTGTTCAGCTGTTGTTGACTGCAGCTTTCTTTTTCTTTCTCTCTTGGATTTTGTGGAGAGTCTCAGTGGAGATCCATTTTTTATGCTGGTGTTTCTAGGGCCCCAGTACTTCCTGGCAGGTTAATGTCACTGTTTTATTGATCTTCTCCCACTAACATTCTACTGGGTCTCTGTCGTCCTCTAGTTCTTGCAGGTCTTGAAACTTGTTACTGAGAGTGACTGAGTACCCACTCCATTTCTGTAGATATTTGAGGAGGGTGGTGTTATATCGCTGGTGTTGGTTGGTCAGTTCCGTCCTTGCTTTCTTTACTGTAGCCTGGCCATGACAAGGTGATGGTCTGACACCGTGTCCACTTCTCTCATCCCTCTTACATTCTGCAGGCACCTTCAGAAAATAGCAATGGAGCCATGGTTGATCTATTTCACTATTGAAGGGTCTGGTGACCCCCATGTTGCCTTGTGTATACTTTTGAGTGGGAATACACAAACTGCCTATCACCAGACTGTTCAGAGCACAGAGATCTTGCAAGCCTTTCACCATTTTTGTTCATGTTGCCAAGGCCATGGTTGCCCATGACTTCTTCGTACCCAGTGTTATTGCTTCCAAACTTGGACTTGAGGTCCCCACCAGTATGGTGATGTCTCTCCAGGCATTTCTCCAGGATGGACTGGAGTCTGTGGTAAAATTGTTATTTTTCCTCTTCTTTGCTGTTATTTGTAGGTGCAGCACTGGATAACATTCATGTTGATTTCTTTTTCTTTGTGCGGAAGGTCGCTCTGATGATTCTGGGACCCTTGGCTTCCCATCCAATCAGAGCTCTGTTGGCTGCTGGCGTTAGCATCAGTGCTACTCCCTGAGTATGTGGGGCATTCTCTTCCTCGTTTCCTGAATACAGCAGCATTCCTCCTGGAGCCAGTTTTTTCTGACCGGACTGTGTGCATCTGGTCCCGCTGGTGCCAAGCAGGGCAAGGTTGTATTTTTTAATCTCTGCTGCCACTTGAGCTGTCTTGCCTGTCTCGTACATGGTCCTCATGTTCCATGTCCCAATGGTGATGGTCTTGGTCGAAAGCAGGTGGATCGGCTTTGAGGCTTCCAGGGATCTCTGACTTCACCACAAGGCGTCATAGCGCTCTGTAAAGGAAATTCCTCTCTTCTCAAAGGTGGAATGTCTTTTGACTTGGCGTTTCTGTAGCTAGGATTCTTTTACATGGTGGGGTAGCTAGCCCTGCACATAACCTTCCTCCTTTCGCAGCTGGGCATGAGACCATTCATGGCGGAGTTGTGGAAATTACTGATGCTGCTTTATGTTGTTCTTTTCTAATTTGTGGGTTTTTTTGTGGTGTACTTAGAATTGTGATGTTAGAAAGTTGTTGATTACGTGTGCATTTCATATTTTTAGAAATTGCAGTAGGTCTATATTATTTGATGCTGTAAAAAGTCTGCCCAGTCAGTTAGGGAAATGCAATACTGACCTGTTTTTCTTAACTAGGCAAGCCCGTCTGCGCCAGTCCGCGACCCGACCGTGACCAGCGCCAGGAACCCTGGACCGCCGCACTGCCAACACTATGACCCAGCGGCACTCCACGAACTCAACCCAGGCCGCAACAACAACTGCAAGCCAGCATCACCGACCGACACCCACGGACCTTTCAGTTGTCTCCGCTGCCGGCACACCTACAGCACCGCCAAGATCACGGACCCAGCACAACCCGCCCACAAGAACACAACCGAACCGAAGACCCTGCAATGCATCCTCCTCAACGTCCGATCCCTCCACAAACACGCCACCGAAATCTGGGACCTCCTAGACAGCACAACCCCCGACGTAGCGTTCCTCACCGAAACCTGGACCAACACCACCTCGGGACCGGCCATCGCCATCCCCCAAGGATACAAGCTCTCCAGGAAGGGCCGCCACACCCGCTCTGGAGGAGGAATCGCCATCGTCCATAAATCCACCCTCCGCCTGAGCACACTCTGCGACGAGCCCACAGACCTGATGGAACACCTTCACTTCAAGATACTGGCCAGCCCTACCACCACCCTCCGAGGAACCCTCATCTACCGACCCCCTTGGAGCCCGTGGACCTTTCGCCAACTCCATCACGGACATCATCTCCCTGCATGCCATCGCATCCACCAACTACACCCTGCTGGGAGACTTCAACTTCCACCTCGACAACCAACTGGACCCTAACACGACATCCCTCCTGGACAACCTCCACAACATTGGACTCCGCCAGATCGTGACCGAACCCACGCACTCAGCAGGACACACCCTCGACCCCCTCTTCACAACAGGAAACTCCATCACCTTCAGCCACACCACCGAACTCCCATGGACTGACCATCGATGCATCCACTTCACCTTCAGAACACCCGCCATCCACAGACACCAGCACCTGCTCCCACGAAGAAACTGGACCAGAATCACCGACGACCAGCTCACCTCCTCACTCAGCAGCTCCACCCCAACCACCAAGGAGAACGATGACCCCAACACCGCAGCCCGAACCCTGCACAGATGGATCTCCGACAGCGCCAACACTATAGCCCCCCTCAAGAAAAACAACAACACCCACGCCAAGAAAGCCAGATGGTTTACCACCAAACTCCGAGAATCCAGACGCACTTGCCGCTGCCTCGAAAAGGCCTGGAGGAACACCAAATCCACAGAAGCCCACAACAACTTCAGAGCCGCCACCAACACCCACCACCAACTCATCAGAGAAACGAGGAAAAAGGCGATAGAAGACAGAATCTCCACACATGCACACAACAGCAAAGAACTCTTCAACATCATCAAGGAGTTCGCCCAACCCACCAGCGAGTCTACCGACATCCCTCCCTCACAAGACCTCTGCAACATACTCAGCACCTTTTTCCACCACAAAATCAAGAGCATCTACGACAACTTTGACGAAGACAACCAACACACTGAACCCTCACCAACCACCCCCGACACCCTTAAGCCAGCGATCGACAACTGGACCGCCCTCACCACCGAAGAGACACTGAAAACTATGAGATCAATCCACTCCGGGGCCCCCACGGACCCCTGCCTCCACCACATCTTCAACAGAGCCGCCGACACCATCGCACCCATGCTCCGCCACACCATCAACCGCTCCCTGGCGACCGCCTCATTCCCCGACGACTGGAAACACGCCGAGGTCAACCCCCTCCTGAAAAAACCCTCGGCGGACCCCACCGACCTCAAAAACTACAGACCCATCTCCCTGCTCCCGTTCCCAGCGAAGGTCATCGAAAAGGCCATCAACAGCCAACGCGCCACTTTCATCGAAGAGCACAACATCCTCGACTCCTCCAATCCGGCTTCAGAAAAAACCACAGTACGGAAACAGCCCTCCTCGCTGCAACAGACGACATCCGCACCCTACTGGACAAAGGAGAAACAGTAGCCCTCATCCTGCTCGACCTCTCAGCGGCGTTCGACACAGTCTCTCACCGCACCCTAATACGTAGACTCCACGACGCAGGGATCCAAGACAAGGCCCTCGACTGGATCAGCTCCTTCCTCTCCGGCAGAACGCAGCGGGTCAGACTCCCCCTTTTCCTCTCTGACCCTACACCAACCACCTGCGGAGTCCCCCAGGGGTCCTCCCTCAGCCCTACGCTCTTCAACATCTACATGGCCCCGCTCGCCCCCATCGTCAGAACCCACGGACTCAACATTGTGTCATACGCAGACGACACCCAACTCATCCTCTCCCTATCCAACGAACCCAACACCGCCAGACACAACTTTCGAGAAGGCATGGAAGCTGTCGCCAAATGGATGAAAAACAGCTGCCTACAACTAAACACCAACAAAACAGAAGTGCTCATCATGGGCCCAACCCCCGACGCCTGGAACAACACCTGGTGGCCCCCCGCCCTCGGAAGCCCGCCCACCCCCACGGACCACGCACGCAACCTGGGAATCATCCTGGACTCTGAGCTCAAAATGGACCGCCAGATCAACTCCGGCTCGTCCTCCTGCTTCCACACCCTCCGCCTCCTACGCAAGACTTTCAAATGGATCCCCCTGGAACACAGAAAGACCATCACCCACGCCCTAGTCGCCAGCAGACTCGACTACGGCAACGCACTCTACGCCGTAATAAACAAAAACCTCACCCGCAAGCTACAAAACATCCAGAACGCCGCCGCAAGACTGGTCCTCAACCTACCAAGACACTGCCACATCTCCCAGCACCTGCGCACACTCCACTGGCTCCCCATCGAGGATAGTCACCTTCAAGCTGCTCACCCACGCACACAAGGCCCTCCACGACACCGGACCAGCATACCTGAACAGCAGACTCAAATTCCACGCACCCCAAAGGACCCTACGATCAGCCCAGCTCTCCTACGCCGTAGTCCCCCGCACCAGAAAGACCAGATCTGGAGGTCGCTCCTTCTCCTTCCTCGCGGCCAGAGCCTGGAACGCCCTTCCGCTCCACCTCAGACAGACAACATCGCTCCCCATCTTCGCAAGAAACCTCAAAACCTGGCTCTTCGACAGACCCCCTCCTTGATGGACCGGAACTACACCCCTCCCCCAGCGCCTTGAGACCCTCACGCGTGAGTAGTCGCGCTCTACCAAACACCTGATTGATTTATTGATTGAACTAGGCTGCAGAAGGGTTCACATGGACTTCTCTTACACATTCAAGTAGCAACACACACACACACACTCCATCTCTTTGCTCTCTCTTTTGCACTTTCTCTCTCTCTCTCTCTCTCTCTCTCTTTCGGTTACAGCCCTTTAAGTAATCATAGGTTCCTAACTCCTTGCTGACCAAATTGCTGAAGTTTGTCTCATAACAACTCTCTCACACAAGATTTACAAGATGTTGTGTAGGCAAGCACATTTAGGGGCAGTTGAAGTCAGTAATTTCGGTGCATGCTGACTGCCTACGTTCACTGTGGAAGACACACAGTAAAGTGGTGAGAATGGTGCGTGACCTGCTGCGTTCAGCCCCACATGCCATGTTTAGTTTGTGAACGCAGGAGAAGAGTAAACACAGCAGACTAGTCAAAAGCACTGGATCCTTTGTTTATTTAACCTTTTAAAAGTGGGTGTCGGCCACCGGCAAATGCCCGCACTCCCTCCCCAGTGCATTTGTAAGCCAACCTGCTTAAACTCAACGGTGCATTTGTAAGCCAACCTGCTTAACTCAACGGCGAAAAGACGGAAGTACTAATTTTGGGGAAGAATAAAGATCTTTGGGGTCCTCAGCACTGGCCTCATGAAATGGGTGCGCTCCCCCAACCTGCGCACCAGGTCCGCAATCTAGGTGTTATCATCGATGACCAGCTTTCAATGAAGCAACAAGCGGTCAAGGTCGCCTTAACCTGCTTCACCATCCTAAAGTGGCTTAAAAAAATTCTTTGGATGCTGCCTGGTCCCACTCAAAGAACTGTGGTCCAGGCTCTTATTACTTCCAGGCTGGACTATGGCAACGTCCTGTATTTAGGAGCCAATAAGGAGGTGACACGTAAACTTCAGGTGGTACAGAACTCAGCTGCCAGGCTGCTCTGCCAGGTTCCTAGAATGGCTCCCATCTCAGGCTCGCTCCGTGACCTTCACTGGCTCAGGGTGGAGAACCGCATTAAATTCAAAGCCCTGAGTTATATGTACAAAATCAAATCTGGCACGTCACCTTAGTACCTGAATGCCTTAGTCCACCCTTACCATCCATCGCGCCTCCTTCGTTCTTCCACTCAGGCTAAATTTTCGGTTCCCAGGACTAGACTGTCGCGAGTGGGTGGTCGGTCTTTTTCCTGTCTGGGCCCCTCTTTGTGGAATTCTCTCCCCTTGTCACTTCGTAACGAAACCATCTATGCGAATTTCCCAAAAATTTTTAAAAACGTGGTTATTCAATCAGTAGTTCCTTCTACTCTGTTCGTGTCAGGCGGCGCCAGGAAACCTCTGGGTAGCTGTGCGCCTTATAAAATTAAATAACAACAACAACTTGTATGCCATTGGACAACGCTGGGGAGGGCTGTAGAGTAACCTCTGGTGCTTACACCAGAGGGTTTTTATTTTTTTATTTTTCAGATTGGGCTGGTGAAGAGAGCTTCTCCAGCAGCCAGAAGCTTTCTTTTTGTTGTGAAATAACGATTAGCGCACATGGCTTGCTGACATCATTTCACTGAAAGTGAAAGTGAAATGAGGCAATCACTCATTTCACTTTCACTGCATCGGTGCTTGGGGGCATATCTCAGTCCCCTGCTCGCTGATTTTCATGGGTGAGGTACCGTTGGGGACGGCAAAATATCTGCTTTCTAATGGTATGTCTCCCGAGTGGATCTCTGCTTGGGGATCGCTGCAGAAGGGCGATCCCCAAGCAGGGATCTACCCACTAGACACCAGGGAGTAGGTTTTGAGGGGGTAGTGTCCCCTCCACCAATGGGCTGATTCCCCTCTCTCCCAGCCACATAAGTCTATCTTACCTCCAATCTCCCCCCAGGGGAAGAAAGGCAACTAGACACCAAGGATTTTTTTAAATTTCAATACGAGGTGGGGGCAGCCTGTCTAGGCATCTGGCCGAGCCCCTGTCCTCCAAATAACTCTAACAGTGTTTCTGCCCCCTGTGGCGCAGATAGGATGTTTTACCTCCAACCTGCTCCCTAAAAAGGCAAAAAGCCCACTAGACCCACGGAAGCTTTTTTTTTTATTTAAAAAAGGGTGGGGGTGGCCTTCCCAGGCATTGGGCCGAGATGCCAGCTGCCAAATGACCCCAACAATCTTTCTGCATCTCCTCAAGTAGGAGGTTACCGCCTCCAATCTGCCCCCAGAAGGGTGGCAGAGAGCAAACTAGATCAAAAGAAAGTTTTTTGGGTAGGGCCCCACCCCCCTCCCTCCAGTGGGCCAAAAAGTGTCTTCCCTTCCCGGTGGCAGATAAGAAGAGATTATCTCCAATTTTGCCCCCGGGAGGTGTCAGAAATCCCACTAGCACCAAGAGATTTGTTTTGGAGTGGGAAAGCAGCCCCATCTGGCAATGGGCTCTAGTGCTCCTCTCAGGCCAGAAAGTCTTTCAGCCCCCCCTTGAAGGAAGTAGGAGGTTATTACCTACAATACAATCTGCCCTTCGGGGGGTGACTGAAAGCCATCTAGACCCCAGGAAGTTGGTTTTTTATCATGGAAATGGGTGGGGCAGCCCTAGTGGGTCCCCGCATGGTGTTCGCTGCAGGAGGGCGATCACCCGGCGGAGTCCACCCACTAGACACCAGGGATTACACAATGAGGGGGGAACACCCCTCTGGCAATGGGTTAGCCCCCCCCCCTCCCCAACTCAAGGACAAAAACGTATTTCTGCCTCCCCCCCTCTCTCTGGTGGGGGCAGATAAGAAGTCATTATCTCAATTCTGATCTCCAGGGGTGGCAGAAAGCCACTAGATAGCATAAAGTTGTTTTCGAGGAGGAGAGCACTGCCCCCCCCCCAAAAACCCCTGCCCTCCCCTGGCAGTGAGCTAGTAATCTCCTCTTCCCCGCCATAAAAGTCTTTCTGTCCCACCCCAGGGGTCATATAGGAGGTCTTTATCTCCAATCTGCCCCCTGGATGGGGGAAAGCCCACTAGACCTCAGAGTCTTATTTTGGCATAACAAAGAGGAGTGAGGGCAGCCTGCACAGGCGATGAACCAAGCCCCCACCCCCAGATTAATAAATCATTCTTTCTCCCCCTCCCTCCCTCCCGAGGGCAGATGGGACATCTTTACCTCCAATCTACCACACTAGAGGGGCACAAAGCCCACATGGCCCAGGCAGTTGCTTTTTATTACAAAAAAGAGGCAGGGGAGGCCTGCCCAGGCATTGGGCCCCTGGTGTGCAGAAAGCCCACTTGACACCAGGGGAAACACATGGGGAAAAAAATGGGAGGATAGGGGCCGCTCATCCAGGCATCGCGCTGTGCCTGTTTACCCAGGCATCGCACTGTGTCTGCTCACCCAGGCATCGTGCTGTGCCCCACACCAGAAAAGGTGCTTCAGTCTCTCTGTCCTCCTGAGGGTGGATTGAGGTTGTTTACCCAAAATCTACACAGCGGGACAAAAAGCCCACCAGACACTAGGGATTTCAACATGGTGCCAAAACAAGCAAAAGGATGGGCCGGCTTACCCTGGTATAGAGCCATATCCCTACTCCACAAGGGGTAGTAGAGTTTTTCTGCTTCCCTGGGGGCAGATAGGAGGTTTGTCCCGGTTTGGAAGGTTGCCCCTAATCCACCCTAAACAGGGTACAAAGCCTATTAGACACCTGGGATTATTAATATGGCCAAAGTAAAGGGTTGCAGGTGTCCCAACCCGGCATTTGGCCAAACCCAACCCCAAGCACTGCAAACCAGCCTTTCTGCTCCCACATGGGTTGCGAGGGGGTTTGACATAATTTGCCCCACATGGAGGGGGGGAGGGGTGGTGACAGAAAGCTTGCTGCATACCTGGAATAATTTTAATAAAATAATGAATTGGGGTTTGGCCCATCCTAACTTCAGGCCTCACCCTTACCCCCAAAGCCTCCACAGTCTTTCTGCTCCCCTGGGAATGAAAGCTTCCCTATCCTTATGGCATGATAAAGGTAATTGTATTTATATAGCGCTTACTACCCAGACGAGGCGTTAAGTCGCTTTTCGGTGAGTAGCTCGCTACTACGGAACTCAAAGGTGGATTAATGGTTGATTAGTAGAGGGAAATATAAATTGTTGTTCGGAGTGGTGGGATCCACGTTTGCCACACCAACCGTTACTCCCCCGGGTGTCTTGGTTTCAGAACTATGCAGGTTTGGTAGGTTTCCCTCGGTGCCCTGTAAACCAGCGTCCAAAGTCCACAGCTACCCAAAGTGCAAAAAAAGGGTCAGGTTTGAGTGGAAAAATTTGACCCATCCATCTTGCAATTTGGACCCTTTCATATCACATGCACGAGGCCCAACAACACACAACCAAGGTACCATTTTTATCAGGAGACGTAGGGGGGTGCTGGGTGGTTGGTAATTTATGACTCTCTGCAGATTCCAGAACATCCCTTCAAAAAATGTGAGGAAAATGTGCGTTTTAGCCAAAGATTAAGGTTGCAAGGGCTTTTGGGTAAAAAAACCTAGTGAGAGCCACACAAGTCATGCCACCCTGGACTCCCCCCCCCCCCCCAGGTGTCTAGTTTTCAGAAATGTTTGGATTAGGTAGGTTTCCCTAGGTACTTTGATAGTTAGCCCCCAAAATCCACAGCTACCCAAATTCTAAAAAAGGGTTTGGTTTTGAATGAATGAATGAATGAATGAAACAGCACTTATAGAGTGCGTAGCTACCCGGAGGCATCCCAGCGCTGAAGCGGTGAAACAAGCCTCACGAATCACTTAGGAAAAATCACTTAGGAAAAAGCCACGTTTTCAGCAACTTACGAAAGGCCATATGATTGGATTCCTTTCGTAGATGAAGGAGGGAGTTCCATAGTTTGGCGGCATTGTACGAAAATAATCGGCCGCCGCTTCTGGCTCTCTTAATTCTAGGAACGACGGCCAAATGTAGCTCATCTGAGCGCAGCCGCCTGTTCGCTCGATAGGGCTGGACCAAAAACGAGTTAATTGCTGGTCCCTTTCCTCCTAACACCTTGTGGGTGATGCACAGGGCCTTGAAGTGAACTCTCTCCCGAACAGGGAGCCAGTGAAGGGATTTCATGGCAGATTTTGCAGACTGCCGGTTCGGAATCCCCACGAGAATCCTTGCGGCACAATTCTGCACTATTTGAAGTTTAGCGAGGACTGAGCTCGGTGCACCAAGATATAGGGCATTTCCGTAGTCCAGGCGTAAAAGAATGAGAGCCTGGACCATGAGCTTTCTTGCCTGGAAGGGGAGCAGAGGGAGCACTTTGCGGGGCATCCTTATGATGCCGAAGCAAGAGGCCACAACCTTCCTAGCCTGGACTTTGGAGCTGAGGTCTTGGTCCAGCCCAAGCTCTTTATCTCTGACTTAGGGGCAGGTGCAGGGCCCATGCAGGCTGGCCACATGGAGTCTGCGTTGAAAAGAGAAGGATTACCGAGGAGCATAAGCTCAGTCTTGTCGCCGTTTAGTTTCAAATGCGAATGTTTCATCCATTTGGCTACTTCCTCAAGGCAAAGACAAAGGCCAATAGAGGCCTTGTCTAAATGGTTCAGTGCTACAACCAGTTGGGTATCATCGGCGTAAGTCACAATGTGCACCCGAAGGGAAGAACAATGTCCGCAAGAGGAGCCATATAAACATTAAAAAGAGTGGGGCTCAGGGACGATCCCTGGGGGACCCCACAATGGAGAGGCAAAAATTTTGAAATAACCTCGTCCTCGAACACCTGGAAAGATCTTTCCTCCAGAAAGGATTGCAACCATGTTAGAGCGACTCCAGACACCCCCAAACTTCAGTGGAAAAATGTCATCTGTCCATGTTACATTTTGGGTTCTTTACTGTTGTGCGTTCTAGGCCCACCCAGCCAAGCTTGGTACCATTTTTATTGTGAGACGTGGGGAAATGCTGGATGGTAGGAAATGTGCGGCTCACCAAAGATTCCAGAACTTTCCCTCACAGAAATGTGAGGAAAATGTGCGTTCTAAGCAAAGTTTGAGATTTGCAAGGGATCCTGGGTATAAAACCTCATGAGAAGCACAGAAGTCAACTACCCTGGACACCCCCAGGTTTAAAAAGGGTTTGGGGATGGTAGGTTTCTCTGGATAGGAGCTGGACTAGGGCTGAAAATCTAAAACTACCCACTTAGTAAAAAAAAAAAAAGCAGTGGATTCTGCTGAATGAAATATGATGTCTCCAAATTGCATTTATCCCAGCTACACAAGTGGAATATCATTTTTAGTGAGAAACATGTGGGAATACAGAATAGTAAAACATTTGTTAATACCAACTAGATTTCACTGCATTTGTGGCTTCCAAATGTAAATCTGTGTGAAAGAAAAAAGATATTTTGCAAAATGCTCTCTGATTCACATGATTTTATGGGTACCCATAAATTCAGAAATGTGCAAATACCCACTGTTCCTTAACCCAGTATCTTGTGTACATTTCCGAATTACATAGATTTCCTTCGTACTAATTTTTCACTCTTTATATTTTTCCATATGATTTGCTCTATATTTGGTACACTATGAAAAACCAAGGTACAGCTCAGTTGTTGGGTCTGAGTACCTTGGGTTCTGGGAGAATCTACAAACTCTATATATCCCCGTGACAAGAAGGGTCTAGTGGATGTAACGGTATATTGAGTTTTAAATCGGCCATTGTGACAAGAACTTACAGATGAAAATGTCACAAATTACCGTTTTTTCCTACTCATTGTCATTAATTTTTATTCCAACAGTTAGTTTCTTTGGGAAAACATCTAGGGATCTACACAAATGACTCCTAGCTGAATTCATAATTCTGTCTACTTTTCAGAAATGCATAGCTTTCTGGGATCACCCTCGGGCTTCACACCTGTTTCCACCACAAACAGGAAGTAGGTTGAAAGTAGAAAAATTAGGAAAGATGGGCAACATTTTGGGAAAATGCCTAACTGTTGAATGTTGTTTTTTTTTTAAAATTCCGCTGTGGTTGTTTTTAAAAGCTTGGAAGATGGTGATTTTAACACAGTCAATCAATCAGGGATTTGTGAAGCACGCTACTCACCCGTGAGGGTCTCAAGGCGCTGGGGGGGGGGTGCAGCTCCGAGTCAGCTGAAGAGCCAGGTCTTGAGGCTCTTCCTGAAGGTGTGCAGAGTGGGGGAACGTCTGATGTTGAGCGGGAGCTCGTTCAAGGTCTTTGCCGCGATGTAGGAGAAGGCTCTTCCACCTGCTCTGGCTCTGCGGATGCGTGGGGTTTCGGCGAGGGCAAGGTCGGCGGAGCGGAGGTCGCTCTTGGGTACGTGGAAGGAGACTTTCGTTGAGGTATCGGGGTCCGATGTTGTGAATGGATTTGTAGACGTGAGTGAGTAGCTTGAAGGTTACTCTCTTCTCGACGGGGAGCAGTGGAGGTCTCGAAGGTGCTCGGTGATGTGTTCATGTCGTGGGATGCCGAGTACGAGTCTGGCTGCAGTGTTCTGGATGGTCTGGAGTTTGCGGAGCAGGGATTTGTTGATTCCGGCATAGAGGGCGTTTCCGTAGTCCAGTCTGCTTGTTACGAGTGCATGGGTGACAGTCTTTCTGGATTCGGGGGGATCCACTTGAAGGTCTTGCGAAGGATGCGGAGGGTGTTGAAGCAAGTAGAGGAGACGGCGTTGATCTGTCGGGTCATGGTGAGGAAGGAGTCGAGTATGATGCTGAGGTTCTGGTCGTGGGAGTGGGGGGGTTGCCGAGGGCAGTGGGCCACCAGGTGTTGTCCCATGTTGAAGTGGTGGGTCCGAGGACGAGGACTTTTGTCTTCTCCGAGTTGAGCTTCAGACAGCTGCTGCTCATCCAGGATGCAACGTCTTTCATTCTTTCCTGGAAGCTGAGTCTGGTGGTGTGGGGATCCTTCGTGAGGGAGAGATGAGCTGGGTGTCGTCGGCGTAGGATACTACGGGAAGGCAGCGCCTGGTCAAGGGCTCCTCTCGGTATTACGCACTGTTTTTTAACTTATGCTTGCCTATTTGCACATTTTCCCCCTATTGTACTCAGTGAGCGCCAGGTAATGGGCTCAAATGTTTTAACTAGTTTTTAAAAAGAAGTTGCTTTTAGGGAATTTGCTTCTTGCCACAATTGGTCTAACTCACCTGTTTCAATCAGCTACTCACTCGGTAGCCTCCCGGTCCAGCGCGGAGAGTTCCGTTTGTCTGGAGGGAGGTGCCCGAAACCGGAAGTGGGAATCATCTGCTTCCTCCCAACACCGACGGGAGGTTAGCAGTCTAGTGGCATTACTATTTAACCTATGCCTAGTCAGACGCGCAGCGGACTCGCGCAGCGGGCGCGCAGCGGGCGCGCCTAAGGCAAGCCCGTCTGCGCCCGTCCGCGCCTGGTCGTCGCCAGGAGCCGGAATCCATGACGGTTCCGGTCGTGCTCAGGTGGATATAGCAAGGGGTGCTTTTGCTTATACGAGCAAGGAGCTGGTGACAATTAAAAATGAATATATGTATAATATGTCTCTGACCAGTGCCTGCCCCGCTCCTACGGAAGTGTGGGGACCTTTTTCTTGCACAAACTGTAAATACCAAAGTATTCATACCCTCCCTATGAGATCTATTATTGAATCCAAGCAGATCACTAATTCAATTCCCCATCCCACAGAAAACAGACGTTCGGCAACTGCAAACACTAACAATGATTGGAATTGTATCTTGGCTAATGTAAGGTCACTGCCCAAACATGCGGCTAATATATGGGACTTGCTCTCTTCTAACAATCCCCAAGTAGGGTTTCTAACAGAAACATGGACCAAACCCCACTCCAATCCTGACATAGCAGTTGCACTACCTGAGGGCTACCACATTTTAAAATTAGATAGACCCCTTAGAACAGGGGGGGAATCGCTATAGTATATAAAAGCTCGACTAACATTACCATTTTAGATCAAGCAAGTAACGATCAGCTGGAAATATTGGTTTTCAGTATGAATCTGCACCACAATGTTAACTGGAAAGGAGCTATAGTTTATCGTCCACCTGGGCCATTAACCAATGTCACATCTCAGATCATTGAACTCATTGCCCCACATGTCATTTCCTCCAGAAATTTTCTTCTTCTTGGTGATTTTAACATACATAGTGAAATTCTAGATAACCCAGAGACTTCATCTTTCTTGGCCGAACTCGCTGCACTCAACCTCACTGTCATTAACAAAGAGGCGACTCACCAGGCAGGACATACGTTGGACATCATTTTAACTAACTCACCTGACCTTTCATATGTTGCTACAATTCCTCTGACCTGGTCGGACCATTCATTGGTCAAATTTCGCATTAACAATCATAAGGCCCACCCCGCTCCGAAATGCCATCTTAACAAATGCTATAGAAAGTGGAATTTAATTACTCCAGAACTTTTTGAAGGGACATTTTGTCCACCTCATTATGCAAATACAGACAATGTGGAGAAACGCTTAGCCTCTTTTAACACCAGACTACTTGCCACGTTAGATAGCATAGCTCCCCAGAAAAAAGGCATCACTAGTATAAAACGTAGTCAGGCCCCGTGGTATTCGACCTCCCTACGTCTAGAAAAAAGCGCTTGTAAAAAACTCGAACGCCATTGGCGCCGCTATCAAAACATTTCAGACAAAGAAAAATTTAAGGCGGCGTTAAATCATTACCACCGCAACCTAAAAATGCAAGAAAGACCCATATCGCAGTCGCGCTCGAACAAGCCGGAAGCACTCAAAAATGCCTCTACCAAATACTAAAAACTTTCACTAATCCTTTGGCTTGTGATACGGCGTCAGTACCCACTCAGGCGCTGTGCGATGACATTGCTAATCACTTCATTCAGAAAATAGACATGATACATAATAAAATCACTGCTACCTTGAACTCTCAACCTAATTTGGGAACAGAACTCCATCATTACCCACTGTTAACCAGTTCATTAGAAAACTTCCCACCTCTTACAATAGAAGGTACTGAAGCTCTTCTTAAGAGCGCAAAATCTGGTTCTCCGTTGGATCTAATACCGGCCAAAGTAATTTCCACTCTGGCCAAACAACTTGCTAATCCTATTTGTAGCATTCTCAACAGTTCTCTGAAGGAAGGTGTCCTTCCTCCTGATTGGAAAGCTGCTCAAATACTCCCGATCAAAAAAAAAACCAAACTCTCACCTGAAGATGTAACTAACTACCGACCCATTTCTCTCCTTCCCCTGCATACCAAAATGTTAGAAAAACACATCAACACTCACCTTTCCTATTTCATCGAATCCACCAATAGCTTAGATTCTTCACAATCAGGGTTTCGCCCCAGATACAGCACCGAGACAACTCTGGTGGCGGTAACAGACAACATTAGGATGCTTTTGGATAAAGGTCAGGCGGTACTTTTGGTGCTGCTTGACCTATCCGCTGCATTTGACACCATATCCCACCAAATTCTACTCAGTAGACTGAGGGGTATAGGCATCACAGGATTAGCTCTGAAGTGGTTAACTAACTTTCTGGCTGAAAGAACTCAGACCATTAACCTAGGTCCATACCATTCTAAGACCACCAAGGTGACCAAGGGAGTACCACAGGGCTCGTGTTTGAGCCCTACTCTGTTTAACATTTATGTTGCTCCCCTGGCGAGTTTGTTGAGAAACTTGGGTTTCATCCCCATATCATATGCTGATGACACCCAACTACTACTTTCGTTTGACAAATCTAACCTTAATATTCATACCACCTTTTCTGATGGCATGAAATCCATAGCAGAATGGATGAAATTGAATTTTCTCCAGCTGAACGCAACTAAATCGGAGATTATATTATTTGGTGAAGCTTCCGTGAAGTGGTCGCCTAGTTGGTGGCCAGAGGAATTGGGTCCCACCCCTTGTCCTAAACAAGTTGTGAAAAACCTGGGAGTTCGATTGGACCAAAAACTCAATCTGAGAGAACACGTTTCCTCTACTATTGGTGCATGTTTCCATAATCTGAGCATGCTCAGAAGAGTCTTCCCTTTTCTTCCACTTTCCACAAGAAAAACCTTGATTCAGGCATTGATCCTTAGCCGCTTGGATTATTGCAACACATTGCTGATTTCTGCCAATGAAAGAGACATAAATAGACTACAGGTTGTCCAAAATACTGCAGCTCGTTTGGTAAGTAATGCCCCCTCAAGAACACCCTCCTTACCTCTGCTGCAAGAACTTCATTGGCTGCCCATTCGGAAGAGGATCAATTTTAAAATTTGTTGTATGGCTTACAAAGCCGTATACAGTTTAGGCCCAAGTTATCTTAATGACAAATTCATTAAATATGTGCCTTCTAGAACTCTCCGTTCAGGAGACAAAGCCCTGATTATGGTCCCACGCATTTATAAGTCTCGTCAAGGTGGTAAGGCCTTCTATCATCTGGCCCCACGCCTTTGGAATAATCTCCCCATCTATTTACGACAATGTACAGACTACCTGAGATTCAGGAAATTATTGAAAACTTCACTCTTCTAACTTAGTCTCCTTATGCTCACTTAGGTGCCTATAGCGCTGAGATACCCTTATGGGGTGATTCGTGCGCTTTATAAGTGAATAAAAATTAAAAATAAATAAATGCTGGGTCCATGCTGTCTGACGATGGCTGCGAAGGGTGCTATGTAATGTTGAAGAGCGTGGGGCTGAGAGATGATCCTTGGGGTACTCTGCAGTTGATCTCTGTGGGTTCGGAGAGGAAAGGCGGGGGTCTGATTCTTTGGGTTTGGCTGGTGAGGAAGGAGCGGATCCAGTCGAGGGCCATTCCCTGTATGCCGGCATCGTGGAGTCTGGCGGTGAGAGTGCGTTGGGAGACGGTGTTGAAGGCTGGAGAGAAGTATAGTAGGATGAGGGCCGCGGTGTGGCCTTGGTTGAGGAGAGTGCGGATGTCGTCTTTGGCGGCGAGGAGGGCGGTCTCGGTGCTGTGGTTGCTGCGGAATCCGGATTGGGAAGGGTCGAGGATGGAGTTGTGTTAGAAATGGGGGTCTCTAGTTGGCCATGGCTGGCGCCAGTGTCCAAATAGGGACCCTTCTTCCTAAGTCAGGGCAAGTGGGCTACCCCCTTTGATAACCCCTGCTCAACCCTGTGGTAACGTAGCACGAGCAGTTAGGCCTATCTCAGAGGCCGTGTGTGAAGCATTTATGACCATGCACAATAAGGCAGTAACGACACCACAAAAGGACACAACTCAAGTAGGTATATCTAAGGTTTAGCACGAGACTCTCAAAAGCGTTTAACCAGTCACAATGCACGTAAATCAGTAGGGACTTAAAAAGGCAATAACGTATTCACCAGAACGTGGCACTGACTGAGTTTAAGGCCTGGGTCTACGCGACCCGTTGCGCACCAGATACCTGCTGTTGGACGGGGACACAGCACGTAGCTTCTCGAAGAAGCGGAGACGGTGACAGGCGGACTCCCAGCGACCACAGTTCTCGACTGCAGTGGTCCGTAACGTGCACTCACAATGATTCGGACACTCGGGGCAGGTGGGCCCTCAGCGGCAGCAGCACGCGGCTGCGGCGGCCCGGGCTGGTGGTGGCGATGACTCTCGTCGTGCAGCTCCGTGGTGGGCTCACAGCGGCAGCAGCTCTCTCCTAGCTGCGGCGGCCCACAGGACGATTCACGATGATGCAAAGTTGGCAAGGGTGCGGGCACTCAGCGGCAACCGCTCTCTCTTAGCTGCGGCGGCCCACAGGACAAATCGCAATGATGCAAAGTTGGCAAGGGTGCGAGCACTCAGCGGCAGCAGCTCTCTCAGCTGTGGTGGCTCACAGGACAACTGACGATGAGGCAAAGTTGGCAAAGGTGCGGGCACTCAGCGGCAACAGCTCTCTTAGCTGCGGCGGCCCACAGGACAAATGACGATGAGGCCAAGTTGGCAAAGGTGCGAGCACTCAGCGGCAGCAGCTCTCTCTTAGCTGCGGCGGCTCACAGGACGAAGGACGACCTCGACCAGGCTGGCACAACTGCGGGCACTCAGTGGCTACAGCTCTCTCTTAGCTGCGGCGGCGGCCCACAGATATTCAGCGAAGGTTCTGAAGGTTCCAATTAAGGCGGGCACTCAGCGGCGGCAGCTCTCTCTTAGCTGCGGCGGCCCACACAGATTCAGCGAAGGTTCTGAAGGTGCAAACTAAGGTGGGCACTCAGCGGCGGCAGCTCTCTTAGCTGCGGCGGCCCACACACAGAGTTAGCACGGGTTACCAGTCCGCGTTCCCCGCAGTAGAACTAGAGGTTCCGGATTACTCGACGGAGGCCTCACCTGCAAGTAGAATCCCTAGCACAGGAATTCAAACGGCTGACGGGGTGAAGTCTAAGGTCCCTGAGACTTCGGCAGGAGGCGCTCTCAATTCAGGCCCTGGGGAGTTTCTTCGCAAGCTTGGTGAAAGTTTCAAAGTCCTTTCCTCTGTTCACTCGGACAGAGTTTCGTCTTGACATCCAGAAGGAACACACTTGAAAAAGGTTTCAGCGCAGCGTTTTTATACCTAAAAAGTCTTTGTTCTCTAAAGTCACAAATCACGGAATCCGGCCAGAACCAGTTCGGCGGGGTCGGGGAGCACTTGGTTTACGAGGCGGCATCCTGCCCTTGGGGAATCAAGGGGTCTGCTATCAGACGCCCAGTGGGAGGTGGAGCCATCATTCACCTTGCCAGGCACGGCCCTGCTCGGATCAAAGAGTCACCCCTCCCCATACTCTAAATGCCGATCTCTCTCTCTGTCCAGCCAGGTCTGACCCAGCTGGCCCTGCTGATCCAAAACCAGACGGCCAATACACACACTAGCAAAGCCTACAGGAAAGTTTAGGCAAGAAAATACCTCGTTTCTAGAAGAGGCATTTTCGAACACGGCCTATGCAAATGATCCTAACTAAAAGACGTATCTAAATGTTCTGAGCTGAAACATATCAAATTCGAATTTCCTATCAGGTTCCTGGGGGCAGGTAGAATACTCAGCCTGCCCATTCGGGCCTAGGAGAACGGATCGCCTCACAATAGTGAACTGTGAAATGGAGGGTAACTTGCTATTAGAACATACTACACAGACATACTTTAAAAGCTGATTCGGCGGGTAGCAACAGTCAGCGCTACAGGCCCCCCAGCAATATTTAGTCTACCAGCCCTGGGCACACACAGTGCACTTATACTAGGGACTGACAGGTAAACCCAACGAGCCAATTATAGTTATCCCAATTCATACAGACATCTTTACACAGGGAGCATTCGCGCTGTGGCACTGATTGGCAGTGGCACAGCGCCCAGAGCATCTAAATCCAGCCAACATAAAAGATAGGAAGCGTAAAGAGGAAGGGAGACCTGCGCCAATGATGCCAGGTCTAACACGCGTCCCCTCCAGCTGAAATGTGGGGAGAACTTAACCATCCCCTTGGGAGTTCTCATCACTAAGGCGGAAAAATCTGGACAGACCGTCGGCATTGGCGTGTTCTGTACCAGGGCGGTGTCCCACCGTGAAATCCATACCCTGTAGGGAAATGGACCACCTCAACAACTTGGGATTCTCACCCCGCATATGCATCAACCATCTAAGGGGTCTGTGGTCTGTCTGAACCCGGAAGTGAGTCCCAAACAGGTATGGTCTCAGCTTCTTCAGCGCCCAGACCACAGCACATGCCTCACGCTCAATTGCACTCCACCTCTGTTCCCGGGGAAGTAACCTCCTGCTTAGGAAGGCTACCGGTTGGTCCAGCCCCTCCTCATTGATCTGTGACAGAACAGCCCCTATACCATGCTCTGAGGCGTCTGTCTGTACGACAAATTCCTTTGAAAAGTCGGCGCCTGAAGTACGGGTGCGGTGCACATGGCAGTCTTCAGGGTGTCAAAAGCTTTCTGACAGGTGTCAGTCCAGTTTACCTTCTTTGGTTGCTTCTTAGAAGTCAGCTCAGTCAAGGGTGCAACAATGTTGCCATATCCCTGGACAAACCTCCTATAGTACCCCGTGAGTCCTAAGAAGGCTCTCACTTGCGTCTGAGTCTTGGGGGGGTTCCCACGCCAGGATAGTTTCAATTTTGGGCTGAAGGGGCGCCACCTGGCCGCTCCCCACCTGGTCCCCCAAATACACTACAGAATCCTGCCCAATCTGGCACTTACTGGCTTTAATTGTGAGGCCTGCCTTCCGCAGGGCCATCAATACCTCCCAGAGGTGGCGCAGGTGGTCCTCCCAAGAGGAGCTAAACACCGCAATGTCATCCAGGTAGGCGGCACTGAAGTCTTCCAGCCCAACCAACACCCTGTTGACCAACCTCTGAAAGGTGGCAGGGGCATTCTTCATTCCAAAGGGCATCACCCGGAACTGGTAGTGTCCATCGGGTGTGGAGAATGCTGACCTCTCCTTTGCTCCCTCGGTCAAAGCGATCTGCCAATACCCAGACGTCAAATCAAATGTGCTGAGGTATTTTGCAGCCCCTAACCGATCTACGAGCTCATCAGCTCTGGGGATGGGGTGCGCGTCAGTCTTTGTGATGGAATTGAGGCCCCGATAGTCCACGCAGAACCGAAGTTCTGGGGTGGTACCAGGCGCTGCAGCTTTTGGTACCAGGACCACTGGGCTGGACCAAGGGCTGCTAGAGGACTCAATCACCCCAAGGGCAAACATTTTGGTAACCTCATCCTTAAGGTGGGCCCTTACCCGGTCAGTCACTCGGTAAGCCTTGTGCTTAATGGGAGGACTGTCCCCAGTGTCCACGTCATGGACACACCAATCAGTGACACTATGCACCAGGGAGAACAGATCACTGAATTGCCCCAACAGTTGGCGACAATCACCCTGCTGCTCAGGAGTCAGGGTGGTGGAGAGGACCACACCCTCCACTGACCCATCTCGCTCCCCTGCACACAGGAGGTCAGGAACGGGCTCGCTCTCCTCCTCCATCCCAGCATCTGTGGCCAGAAGCATGCCCACTTCAGACCTCTCAAAGTGGGGTTTCAGTCGGTTAAAATGCAGGACCCGCAAGGGGTTCCGGGGAGACTGCAAGTCCACCACGTAGGTAACAGGACTCTTGCGCTCCACCACCTCAAAGGGGCCGATCCACCTATCCTGGAGCGCACAGGGCTCCACCGGGGCCATGACCCAAACCTTTTGACCAGGCTGAAACTCGATCAGAGTGGCATTCTGATCGTGCCAGCATTTCATCTCTTCCTGGCTGGCTTCCAGGTTTGCCTCAGCAAGTTTCCTGAGACGCCAGGTCTGGTTCCTGAAGGCCAGCATGTAACTAAACACATCCTGGGGAGGTTTCCTGGGAGATTGCTCCCAGCCTTCCTTGACCAGACTCAGAGGCCCTCTTACCGGGTGACCATAGAGCAGCTCAAAGGGACTGAACCCTAAGGACTTCTGTGGCACCTCACGGTAAGCAAACAACAGGCATGGCAAGAGGACATCGCACTTACGCCTCATGGGCTCACCTAGGCCCATAATCATGCCCTTAAGAGTCCGGTTGAATCTCTCCACCAGCCCATTCCCCTGAGGGTGGTAAGGAGTTACCCCACACTCCTCCCACAGAGACTTCATGTACTTGGAGATGAAGTTAGTTCCCCTATCGGACACCACCTCTCTGGGGAATCCCACAAGGGAAAAATCCCCACCAGTGCCCGTCCCACCACGGGGGCCGTCACTGTCCTGAGCGGGATGGCCTCAGGGTACCTGGTGGCATGGTCCACCAAGACCAGGATGAAGCTGTTGCCCATGGCTGTCTTGGGATCCAGAGGCCCCACAATATCAATGCCCACTCTCTCGAATGGGGTACTCACCACGGGAAAGGTCTGTAGCGGGGCCTTAATCTTCCCCCCACTCTTCCCACTTGCTTGCAAGTCTCACACGTCCTGCAGTGAGCATCTGAGCTCCTGCGCATCTGGGGCCAATAGAAGTGGGTGACCAGCCTCTCAAAGGTCTTGGTCTGCCCCAGATGTCCGGCCAGTGGCACATCATGAGCCAGCCCCAGTAGGAAGGTCCTGAAGCGCTGGGGTACCACCAGCACACGGGCTGACCCAGGTTCAGCAACCTTAGGCTCGCTGTAAAGGAGGTCATTCTCCCAATAGATCCAATGTGACCCTGTCTGATCACCTGTGGCCTGGGCGGCGGCCTGTCGCCGCACCCCCTCAAGAGAAGGGCAGGTTCTCTGTTGCTCGCAAAATTCTTCCCTGGAGGGCCCCCTTCCTGCTGCCAATGGGTCAGCTCCGGTAGGTCCCCCAGTTCAGCCACTTGTTCCCCTGTAGGTTCCCGGGCATCCCCCTCAAGGTCTGCTCCCTCCGGGAACGTGGGAACCACAGGGACCGGTTTCCCGCGCCCCCTACCCCTTCTCTTTGAGGCAGGGGTCTGGGCCATACTTTCAGGCTCCAGACCCTCCTGAACACCCTTCTGAGCTGTCATGGCACTCAGGCAGACCCAGCATTTCCAAATGAGACTTCCTCTCCACCGTAGCCCACGGGGAGTTCTCTAGATCATTGCCCAACAGACAATCTACAGGCATGGCAGGCCTCACAGCCACTTGAAGAGTTCCTGAGACCCCCCCCCCCCACTCGAAGGGAACCTGAGCCACTTCACACTGGCTCTCTGAGTTGTCTGCTGACACTACGGGGCAGAATGCATGGGGGACAACCTGCTCTCTGGACACTAACCGGGAGCTGACAGCAGTCACACTAGCTCCGGTGTCCCTGAGAGCCTCCACCCTATGGCCATTGATGGTCACCCACTGCCGGTACTTCTTAGTGTTATTAGGCAGTGTGGGGTTAGGGACCTTCTCAAAGTCTCCTAGCGAGACAAGGGTTAACTCTACGGGATCCCACCCACCTTGGACCTCTACCTCCCCACCCCCCCCAGGGCTACACTGGCAATCTGGCGGGATGGTACACGAGGTGGTGCACGAGGGGATGCATGGGGGTCCCTCTGGGGACACTGGCGATCATAATACCGGTGGCCCACTTGACCACACTTGAAACAAGTGAGTGGCCCCCTCTGAACAGGCCTACCTGTCGGGGACACAGTCTTCTTCTCAGGGGGAGGCTGGGACACCACTGCTTGGTTCCCTTGGGAATTACTTTGGGGCCCTCTCTGGAACTCCCTCGGCTTACCCTTGTCCCCCCCCCACTTCTCTGCTGGGGACCCTGCCCACCTTTGGCGAAGTCTCCCACAAAACCTTTGCGGACCTGGGTGCTCACCCAGCGGTCCGCCTCCTCAGCAAGCTTCCTAGGGTTAGTCAGCTTGCTATCAATCAGGTGCTGGCGTAGCTCTGGAAAACCGTTACTAGAAAAATGCTCCCACGCAACCAAATCATACAATTGCTCAAAGGTTTCCACTTTGCTACCCTTTACCCAGCGATCCATTGCTCTGCCGAAAAAGGACACATATTCAACCCACGTGGTACCCTCTAACTTCTTACAGGTTCTAAACCTCTGCCTGTACATTTCTGGGGACAAACCATACCGGGTCATCAAAGCTTCTTTCATATGGGCATACACCATCCTGCTCTCCTCAGGCAGGTCCAACAGGGTATCCCTACCATCACTCACAAAGCGTCCCCACAATCCCGCTCCCCAATCCTTCTCAGGGACCCGGTGGGACACCATGGCGATCTCGTATGTGGCAAACCATTGCCCAATATCCTCACTCTTGTGAAAATCCTTAATGACATCCTTAGGAATATAAACTCTACTCTCAGGAGTTAGTAAAGGTATGCTGCCACCAGAGGGGGAGACTGGGACACTCCTCGCCCTGATCTCTATCTCCCTCAACATTCTCTCATGCTCCATTCGCATTTTCTCAAGTTCAAATGACAATCGATCCTTCTCGATGTCTAACTTCTTATTCTCAAGGTCCTTCTGACCTTCCAATTTAGCCATCTCCAAACTATGCCTCCTATCTCTCTCCCTGTCCTCCAGCTCTTCTGGGGTCAGGCTCCTTTGGGATACACTAGTACCTGGATTGGAGGGTGTTCTATCTCCCCCCCGCCCTCTACTGCATCATTCTCCAGCCCTCCAGCATTTTCTTCCTCATCCCCAGCGGACTCTCTCGCTTCCCACCAGGCCTTCAGCACCTTCTGGTACTCTTCCTTCCTAGAGAGACCCATCACGGGGACTGCGAATTGCTTACAAAATGACTTCAGCTGTCTGGCAGTATAGGTATCTAATCTATCTTCCTCAAAGGTGAGATCCTCCGAAGCATTGGATGTTGGCCTTCCCATATTAGCAGTACTCATGGCTGCGATCAACAATTCAATACTAGAACAACCAACCAACACTAAAAAAAAAATTCGAAGAGGGACAAAACCCCGTGCGTGGCTGCGCTTTTGGCCTGCACTCCCTAGTGGCGTCTAACAGTTATTGTACGTGGATCATAAATGCAAGTCCTGATCCTCACCGCTGACCGCCAATGTTAGAAATGGGGGTCTCTAGTTGGCCATGGCTGGCGCCAATGTCCAAATAGGGACCCTTCTTCCTAAGTCAGGGCAAGTGGGCTACCCCATTTGATAACCCCTGCTCAACCCTGTGGTAACGTAGCACGAGCAGTTAGGCCTATCTCAGAGGCAGTGTGTGAAGCATTTATGACCATGCACAATAAGGCAGTAACAACACCACAAAAGGACACAACTCAAGTAGGTATAGAAAAATAGTATCTTTATCTAAGGTTTAGCACGAGACTCTCAAAAGCGTTTAACCAGTCACAATGCACGTAAATCAGTAGGGACTTAAAAAGACAATAACGTATTCACCAGAACGGGGCACTGACTGAGTTCAAGGCCTGGGTCTACGCGACCCGTTGCGCACCAGATACCTGCCGTTGGACGGGGACACAGCACGTAGCTTCTCGAAGAAGCGGAGACGGTGACAGGCGGACTCCCAGCGACCCCAGTTCTCGACTGCAGTGGTCCGTAACGTGCACTCACAATGATTCTGGCACTCTGGGACAGGCGGGCCCTCGGCGGCAGGAGCACGCGGCTGCAGCGGGCCCGGGCTGGTGGTGGCGATGACTCTCATCGTGCAGCTCCGTGGTGGGCTCACAGCGGCAGCAGCTCTCTCCTAGCTGCGGCGGCCCACAGGACGATTCACGATGATGCAAAGTTGGCAAGGGTGCGGGCACTCATCGGCAACAGCTCTCTCTTAGCTGCGGCGGCCCACAGGACGATTCACGATGGTGCAAAGTTGGCAAGGGTGCGAGCACTCAGCGGCAGCAGCTCTCTCTTAGCTGCGGCGGCTCACAGGACAGATCAAGATGAGACAACGTTGGCAAAGGTGTGAGCACTCAGCTGCAGCAGCTCTCTTAGCTGCGGCGGCCCACAGGACAAATCGCAATGATGCAAAGTTGGCAAGGGTGCGAGCACTCAGCGGCAGCAGCTCTCTCTTAGCTGCGGCGGCTCACAGGACAACTGACGATGAGGCAAAGTTGGCAAAGGTGCGGGCACTCCGCGGCAACAGCTCTCTCTTAGCTGCGGCGGCCCACAGGACAAATGACGATGAGGCCAAGTTGGCAAAGGTGCAAGCACTCAGCGGCAGCAGCTCTCTCTTAGCTGCGGCGGCTCACAGGACGAAGGACGACCTCGACCAGGCTGGCACAACGGCGGGCACTCAGCGGCTACAGCTCTCTTAGCTGCGGCGGCGGCCCACACAGATTCAGCGAAGGTTCTGAAGGTTCCAATTAAGGCGGGCACTCAGTGGCGGCAGCTCTCTTAGCTGCGGCGGCCCACACAGATTCAGCGAAGGTTCTGAAGGTGCAAACTAAGGCAGGCACTCAGCGGCGGCAGCTCTCTCTTAGCTGCGGCGGCCCACACACAGAGTTAGCACGGGTTACCAGTCCGCGTTCCCCGCAGTAGAACTAGAGGTTCCGGATTACTCTACGGAGGCCTCACCTGCAAGTAGAATCCCTAGCACAGGAATTCAAACGGCAGACGGGGTGAAGTCTAATGTCCCTGAGACTTCGGCAGGAGGCGCTCTCAATTCAGGCCCTCGGGTAGTTTCTTCGTAAGCTTGGTGAAAGTTTCAAAGTCCTTTCCTCTGTTCACTCGGACAGAGTTTCGTCTTGACATCCAGAAGGGACACACTTGAAAAAGGTTTCTGCGCAGCGTCTTATACCTAAAAAGTCTTTGTTCTCTAAAGTCACAAATCACGGAATCCGGCCAGAACCAGTTCGGTGGGGTCAGGGAGCACTTGGTTTACGAGGCGGCATCCTGCCCTTGGGGAATCAAGGGGTCTGCTATCAGACGCCCAGTGGGAGGTGGAGCCATCATTCACCTTGCCAGGCACGGCCCTGCTCGGATCAAAGAGTCACCCCTCCCCATACTCTAAATGCCGATCTCTCTCTCCAGCCAGGTCTGACCCAGCTGGCCCTGCTGATCCAAAACCAGACGGCCAATACACACACTAGCAAAGCCTACAGGAAAGTTTAGGCAAGAAAATACCTCGTTTCTAGAAGAGGCATTTTCGAACACGGCCTATGCAAATGATCCTAACTAAAAGACGTATCTAAATGTTCTGAGCTGAAACATATCAAATTCGAATTTCCTATCAGGTTCCTGGGGGCAGGTAGGATTATGGGATGTAATACTCAGCCTGCCCATTCGGGCCTAGGAGAACGGATCGCCTCACAATAGTGAACAGTGAAATGGAGGGTAACTCGCTATTAGAACATACTACACAGACATACTTTAAAAGCTGATTCGGCGGGTAGCAACAGTCAGCGCTACAGGCCCCCCAACAATATTTGGTCTACCAGCCCTGGGCACACACAGTGCACTTATACTAGGGACTGACAGGTAAACCCAACGAGCCAATTATGGTTATCCCAATTCATACAGTCATCTTTACACAGGGAGCATTCGCGCTGTGGCACTGATTGGCAGTGGCACAGCGCCCAGAGCATCTAAATCCAGCCAACATAAAAGATAGGAATCGTAAAGAGGAAGGGAGACCCGCGCCAATGATGCCAGGTCTAACAAGTTGTCTTCGATGAAGTTCGTTAGCTGGATGTTGACGATCTTCTCGGTGACACAGCAAACATTTAGACACATTCTTGTGCAGCACCATTTTCCCATTTTTCCCAAAACAAAAAGAAAATGTAGCTAAATTTTGGCTATTTTCTCGGTACCCTCTAGGGGAATCTACAAACATGAAAACCGTAGGTGAAAAAAAGTTATGGAGGCATAAGGACAAAGTTCCCCCTTAAATAGCCCTAAAAGTGCTCAGCAGTGGGATGGAAAAGCCCCAGCAGTTAGGGTGTTAATGCTGATACTTGACACAAGAAATCTTAGTCTACATTTGCTGATTGGTAATGTGTAGGCAGGTGTTTGACTTGTGAAAGATTATCCAGTCAAATCCTGCAGCTTGTGTAAAGCATGGGACCTGATCTTATACTATTCAAATATATTTATAGTGGAGGAAAGAAAAAATCTCCTTTGGTCACTTCAGTGCTGTCCATCTTCATAGCTTTCCATCTTTCATTAACTACTGTGTTCCCATGAGTCTTTGTTGTTCTTAACCTTTGACAGCAAAGAGAGAGCAAGAGGGCTAAAGGTCTAACCCAGCTAAAAAGACAGAGACTAATGTTCAACACATCAGCACTTGAAAGAGAAAGTAGATTATATTTCAGTTCCATTAATCTTTATCTTTATTTGGTTTCTTGCACAAAAACCATAAAAGCACACACATTGAATACAAAAAAAACATCCTCGGATAAAACACATGCCAATTAAAATAATAACTGAAACTGTGTATAGAAAACCAGATACAGAAAACGCCAGTCTCACACAGGCTAAACCAGATAGGGAAAAATAGCTGAATTAAAAACAACTAATCTAATCTGGTAGAAGCAATTAGTGAACAAGTGAAATGTGCAAAACATGATAAAGTGCATCGTGCCATAGATGGTGTGTTAAAAACGCGCTGATTAATCACAACTAGATCTAAGCCTGACTGCAGATTTTAAAAAGCTAAGCACATACAAAAGTGTACTGCCCATAAGCATTAATAAAAATATGTAGGTGGGATGCACTTGCCTAAAATTAGCCTTTTTCAGAATCTGGACGATAAAGGACTTCCTGGGTAGGTCATAAAAGCTATAAAACATTAAAAAAGTGAAGCGTGTCCTGTGGAGACTTACCGTTGAGGCCACAGGGCAACAGCCTCTGGCCCTTACTCTGCCCCATTGGGTGGGCGAGAAGGAGATGATGAGGTCAAACCGGAGGCTGGTCAATAGAAAGCGATCGTAAGAATTCACAAGCCCAAATAGATAAGGTTCAGTCATCTGCGTGGTTCTGAGCATGATAAAACGACGTACACCAGGCTTCAATAGCTCCTTATCTTCCTGGGCTACTAACTGCTTTCTAAAAAAGGCCTCCTTGATACCGACCAGGTCCTCCTTATTACTCTATTCTGGATTTTAAAAAAAAGATCTGCTCTCCCCAGGCTCACAAAACACTCCATGATGTATTTGAGCCACGGAATATGGGAGGCATGATCAAGGGCCATACAGTCCTTTAAGATCAGTTTGTTTAATGAGGTCCCCTTGCTGATCCAGATTTTTAACCATAATGAAAGGGGGCAAAAAGCCAACAGGTCAGTGAGATAGGCCATACCAAGCTCTTCATGTACGATAAACGTAGAAGTACCCTGAGGTACGGCTAGGAGCCGTCTCAAAGGTGTTTTCAGCAATTTGAAGATCATCATGGGCAATAAGGCCCCAGATTTCACTACTGTACAGCACTTTTGCAATGCACTTGGCCCTATAGATCTGCAATATTGCCCCAAGGCCCCAGGACCAGATGGGATTCCCCCCGACCTCTACATCTCCAACTTGGAGCTGTGGGCCCCTGTCCTTACCTCAATCATTAATGCAGCTGTTAGAGTTGGCCCTCTGGTTTCTTGGGCCACCTCCACCATTGCTCCTGTTTTTAAAAAAGGGAACAGAGACAGTACGCTCTGTGATAGGCCAATCTCTCTGTTGGATTCAGTGGTCAAAGTGGTTGGACGTATTTTACTGGACAGGTTATCTAGCTGGGCAATTGACAATAACATCTTGTCAGAAGTTCAGTATGGTTTTCATCCTGGTTGAACGACCGTGGACCAATGCCTGAACCTGTTCATGATTCTTAACAAGTATACAGTTGCCCGTCCCAGTACTATTTACCTGGCCTTTATGGACCTGTCCTCCACGTTCGATCGCGTGAATAGAAGTAAGTTGTGGCAGACCTTGCTATCTATGGGGGTGGACAGGGTCATCGTTTTTTTCCTACAAGATCTCCATCGAGATACGAAGGCGGAGGTCAGATACACTAAAGATTTTAAGGTAACTCGAAAGTTCTCTATACAGAGAAGGGTCCGACAGGGTTGCATTTTGGCCCCTTTTCTGTTTAACTTGTATATAAACAACTTAGAGAAGGTATTACTGGAGTCTAAGGTGGATTATCCTCAGGTGGGATGGCGTGGCCTTCCTGTCCTTTTGTACGCAGACGACGCCGTCTTCATGGCCAGGTTTGAGAGGGGCTTGCAAACGTTGCTTAACTCTTTTGTTCAATTAATGGAAGAGCAGGACCTGTTGGTCAATAATTCAAAATCCTATGTGATGCAAGTTGGTTCTCATTCAAGCCGGCCCTATACTTTTAAGGTCGGGTCTACTCCGGTCCCTAAGACCTGTGTTTTCTCCTATCTGGGGGTCTTGCTGGATGCCAAGATGAATTGGGGGCCTTTCAAAAACTCGAAAGAAAAGTGATCTTATTCGGGCAAACGCGGCTATTTTTAATTTCGCCTCTAGATTAGGTAAAAGACTGGTTGGGGCAATATTGCAGTTCTATTAATCACATTTCATGATTTATATATTTTTTCTTCTTAAAGTAGTTGTTCTTCAGGTTATGCTATGTGTATTGGATACCGGTGTGTGAGAAATACATTCAGGAAGGGTAATAAAGTCCAATGGAATTTGAAGCCATTATGGGCCAAGGATATTGGGGTATTCTAACTAAGATTTAAAATGTAAAATGTTGCACCACCTCCATTTTTTTGTACCTCAGCAGGGAAACCTGTGATTAAGTGGGCTAAATGCGAAAAAGGTTTCTCTCATTATATGCATTTCTGCGGTACAAATTTGAATGCAGAGAAGCTCATGTCGGTCTTATGGATTGTTTAGGATCAGAGTGACAAGAAGATTTACCAGAATTGCCAGCGGATGGAGCAAGAGGTCTTAAAGAGTATAATGTGAGAAAAGACTAGGTATTCATCAACTTCCAAGGGTCATCACAATTTTAGAGAGATATCACTTCTAATAGATACTTCTAATAGCAGATTTCTTACCGCAGATTACTCCCTAAATGCAAGACTGGAAAACCTTCTCTACAGCAGTACTCTCACACACTGCTAGGGGGCGCAGCATATAAGCACCACTGCTGCGCACTGATGTCAGTTCCTTTCTTTCCACACCTTTCGGTGCGGATCCTGTGCTCTCCTCACAAGTTCGTTAATTTTTCCGGCGACTTCTAAAATGAATTCACCAGGGTGCTTGGGAACAATGTCCCTGCCCGAAAGAACAGGTTTCAAGCCAGGCTGTGACTGCACGAAGCAATTGAAGTGTATGTTTGGAGTCTGGGCTTGAGCCACAACTCTATGTTGTGCTATAAGTGCGCTCTCATGCACCCAAAGGCAATCCGAGACAGGGAGGTGAAGCTGTATGTTACTGAACACAAGAAGTTGCGGCCTTCATGCAGGCCCCGCTCCCGATTCAATTTATGAGGGTAGACTCGATCTCAATCCGGAGACCATTCCCTTTATCTTTCAACTTCAGGCTCGAAATCCTATAGTAAGTTGAAGTTTAAGACCAAGGGAAAGCATAACAAAATGAAATGGGACTTAAACCATCCCATCACTCTAACTGCAAAGCGAAGGTGCAAGGTCGTCACAATGTCATTCACATCCCTTTGAGGTGTCCAACCATGGAAATCAGGTGATGCTGCAAAATCTTGTTGTACTTCCGGCTTCCTTCTGGCTCACCTTTGAGCCCCATGCGGTTGCCGGAGACTCCATTCGAGTTGCTGCTGTGGGGGATGGGGGGGGGGTCCATCCTCGTGCCATCTGTCCCCTTGGGACCTGTTACAGAGCCTGCACCTGTGCCAGTTCAAATGCAACCAGCACTGGAAAAGGAACCAGTGCCAATGCCAATGTCGGATGTGTACCCGACTTCAGCTCGAGCCCGACCCATGTTAGGCTACAAAATCACAGAAGCACAACTGGTTGTCGTAACTCTAATGTATCAACTGAGTATGCAGTTCCTAAAGAGAAGTAGGAAAGAGAATATGTGGTTGGTCAGCTATCTAAGAGAACAGACGGGAGGTCCGCTCCTTTAGGAACTTGGGCCCTCACACACCCAGACTGGTGTCTTGCTTCATCATAGGCTTGCTTCTCGTCGGGCCGTCGCTGCAATGCTCAACGGTCACCCGTAAAGGGGCTCTTTATCGAACATCTTTAATTCCAAAGCCTTTATGTGAAGTGGGTGTGTAGGGCCATGATGTGTTGATGAGTGTAGTGCTGCCCTGGAAACCAAACCACTTTAGTTTGCTTTTTATGGCAGGTGCCCAATTGGTGGGGCTGGATTCAACATTTCCTCCCAGGTTGGCGATCCATCATGTCCGGCAGATAGTTCTCACAGAGTGTTCAAAATGGCTATGCCCTACCTTTTCTTTCAGCAACCCTAGTATTCCCCCCTCAACACAGCGAATTTCAGATGAGCATCTGTCCAGTCTGTTGCAGGAGTTGTGATCGTTGCTCTCCAAGTGCGCTATTGAGATGGGGCGGAGCTTGCCGGCTCGCAAAATGGCCGCGTAGTAGCTGAGCTCCTCTGAGCCATTCATATTATCCTGCATTATCCTGGCATTTTAGTTACCTGCTCCAGCCTGCTTTGTACGAACTGGGTGTCGGAAGTGCTCCTGCGCCGTTTCATGCCACTGAGGTTTCGGTACGCGAAGCGGAGGCCCTGCTATATCGGCCGTAAGGAAACGGCCTGCATTGTCCGTCATTGCGGCCTGCGGCGCAGCGGGGTTTGCTGTCCAGGAGACGGCTGAGCGGTGAGGGCGTACCTGCTTCCCCGTCCGCGGAGACAACTCTGCTTGAGGACCCTGCCTGGGAGGGCGAGGGCTCTACCGGGGGCGGTGGTTGCCGTTGAGCGCTCGTTGCCTGGCGCCTGACCTGGGGCGTTCCCGCGCTCGCCGGGGGCGGCGTTGGGGGCCTACCGCGATCCCGAGGAGAGGCCTGCTGGTGTGACGGAGAACTCCCCTGCCACACGTGGGGCTAGCGACCCGCTGAGGAGCTGGAGCGGGCTGCGTCTGGCCCCCCCTGAGGTAGCGACCTGCATATGAAAGCGGGTCAGAAGCGAAACTTGAAGCCGATACGATCGGGGCTGTGGAACGGCCCATGCCCGTTGATCCCTGTCAGCCGGGAGCTTCTTTGGCTGCGACGCTGCTGCTGGGAGTCCTGAGGACCGGGTACGCCCTTGGAGTGGCGATATAACCCCCGTGCCTGGACACCAAAGAGAGTCCTGGTCAGATGTCTGCCATGTGAGTAGGCCCCAGAAGGGGGCCCAGTTATCCTCCTTTTCTCCACGCGGCTGTTTTTTGTGCAGGGAGTGCGGGCTTGGAAGGCGGCCTCTACTTGACAGTCACTGGTCCCTGTGCTCTGTATAAAGTGGACTGGGCCCTGAAGTGGCCTGCACCCACCTGCATCACTCCCTATTGTTCCTCCTGCTGCTTGGTCCGGCGCTGTGCGCAGTGGGCGCACTTATACCTCCTTGCTGGGACCTGTGTCCTCATTGCTACGTTTTTACACTGTGTGACTCCCTGTGGTGGCAGCATTCGGCTCAGCGGCGAGCAGTGTGGTCCCTCTGGCGATGGGTAAGGTGGACAGGAGCCAGACCAAGCTCCCATTTGAGCAGCGGAAAATGCGTACCAGGGAGCAGGGTGACACCCACTCCCCCCACAGAACAGTGTGAAGTGACTCTTTGGTATATCGTATAAACCGTATGTCAGAACGTCTTGACAAGCACACTGAGCGACTAGACATGGCGGAAAGGCGAGTTACGGAAGTGGAGGAGGCCCACACGGAAACCGATGTGGCGCAAAAAAAGATGACCAAGGCCCTTACACTGCTGGAAGATAAGGCAGAGGATTTAGAAGCCAGGTCACGGAGAAGTAACATTCGAATAACTGGCCTTCCGGAGTCGACCGCCACAGGGAATATGGAACTGTTCATGGAGTCCTTCTTAGTGACCCTCCTGGGCTGGGAAGTTTTCTCCCCCATGTTTGTGATCGAGCGGGCACATCGCTCTCTGGGCCCCAGACCCCCACCGGGTGCACCACCACGCCCGATTATTGCTAAACTCCTGAACTACAGGGATAGAGATGCGGCCCTGAAAAAAGCCAGAGAACTTGGGAACCTGCAGTATGAGGGCTCTGCCATCTCGCTGTTCCCTGACTTCACTGCCAGGGTCCGGGAAGCGCGGAGGCAATTTGCTCCGCTGAAGCGTGCGCTGCGGGCCCAGGACCGTGACTATGCTATGCTTTACCCTGCACGTTTCAAGGATTTTCCTAGAACCTAAATCCCTGCAGAAAGCATTGAAAGAATACTCCAAAACACAGCAACGCAATACGCACTCTGAACAGTCGCAGGGTGTGGCGGGGGGCACGATGGATGAAAATGACTGAAATGGAACTTAACATCATGATCCTGACAGGTCTTAAACGCAGTGGGGAAGGGGGGGAGTGAGGGGTATTGGGCTCGCGGGGAATGTAGATTTTAGAACTTAATACTGGACGGATTGTTGCCGTGAATATGTCTAACCATGATAGTTAGAGCGGTACCACCATGTTGGTTATTAAGCTACACAGGCGCTCTCTGTTTGTACTTATGCTGGCGCCCCTCTAAGTGGGAACAACGCGCGCATGACCTGGTTGGTTTCTGTCCCGTAACACTGGTGGCAACAATTCCTCATTTGTCGCACCTGCACAGCAAGGCCCTGTTACCCCTGTTTTATATTCTTCAATGTTGTCAAATGTTATTCTACGGGGCACGGTCGTAGTTGACCTCAGGAAACTGTATTTTTTTAATTATAGGAATATGGTGAGCTTTGTTTGGCAACGTGCTGTTGCCTTTAGGAACCTGGTACATCCCGGTTAGAACTTATTTTACAGTAGAGCAGTGCAAAATGCCTTTTTTGTTATTTCAATGGCTGATACACTCACTCGTTTTTGTAGAGTGAGATTTAATGGAGCAGCAACATCTGTCCCTGTGTGTGCTCCACCCGATGGCGTTGCGCCGTCTTAGTTTGGGTATTGGGGTGGGGGGGGTATCTCGTTTGTGTCCAGTTGGGGAAAATGCGACGTGGGAGGGGGAGGGAGTTTATTGTTGTCTGTTTTTTGAGCCATAGAGAGAGTACTGATATCACGGAGCAGTTTAGACATGATAGTCAATCGACAAGACTAGACATCACGGAGATAGCCTGGCACATCATAGATCCCAAGATAATCCTGAGATGACTCAAGCTGATACGCATATGCTCAGAGCCCTGACGTGGAACGTCAGGGGCCTCAACAATTACCGCAAGGTTCGAAATGTCATTGCATACTTAAAACGACACACTATAGACATTGCCTTGTTGCAGGAAACCCACCTCCTGGTAGACAGCAAGTTCCTCACGCAGAGAACTTTACAAGGTTCCTTTCATGCGGCTGGGTTTTCGACTCATGCCAGAGGGGTGCTCACTTGGGTCAATCCGAAATCAGGCATTAAACTTGATCCGGTATTGGCTTATGTGGAGGGGCGGTACACTATTTCCATGTGCAGTGGGAAAGGCCTAGACTTAATAGTAATCAATGTATATGGGCCCAATTATGATCACCCGCAGTTTTACCAATCCCTTTTTACATGCCCCTCGGTTGATACCGCACTGCCACTGATGGTGGGAGGTGATTTTAACTGTTTACTTGACCCGTCCTTGGACACGTCGGGGGGTCCAACCCGGCACACTTCGGCCTCAGCGAAAGTTATAGCAGATGCCATGGTTCGCCTAGATTTGATAGACATTTGGCGCACACGATTCTCAGAGTAAGGGGGTTTCACACACTACTCCGCCCCACACGAGCTTCACACTAGAATAGATTACTGGCTATTGGCAAGCGGTCACTACTCGGAGGTTAGGGATTGTAAGGTTCATCCCTGCACCTTATCAAATCATCCTCCCATTCTGCTGGTACTGCGTTGCCCGCAGAAGAAGCCTCCCCCGTTTACGTGGCGATTCCCTCCATATTTGTTGCTTGATGATGCCTTTAAAGCAGATATCTCTGAAGCTATAGAGGATTTTTTCGACAACAATGTAGGGAAACTTTTAAAGTCTACATCAGAGGCATTGCGATCTCTAAACACTCAGGAGTATTGCGTGCTATTAGAGGTAGGCTGGCTACCCTGGAGAAACGTCTGGCTGAGCTGGAGTTGGGTTTGAGGCGAGATAGGGTAGCTCATAGCGATGAGGAGTTGAAAAAGACACTGGAGGAGTACCATGCAGAGGCTGACCAAGAACTCAAACATATGGGTAAATATGCTGTGGCCAGAAGTTACGGGGAGGGAGAAAGTCCTGGAGCGTCACGTGCAGCGTTATTACGGCATAGGAGAGAAACCTCCACAATCACAGCAGCTCGGTCTGAGGGAGGACAATTACTGAGTGACCCGGAAGCTATAGCAGACCAGTTCCGGCAGTATTATGCGGAACTTTACCGCTCCCGCGCACAGGTAGACGAAAGTCTGATCCAGGACTAACTGGAACATATAAAACTCCCCTGGCTTACTAATGAACATCGTGCATATTTGATGAGACCTCTGGAGGCTTGGGAGATCCACGAGGCGTTGAGAAATATGCGTTCGGGGAGCGTCCCGGGTCAGGACGGCCTAACGGTGGCGTTTTACAAGGAATTCAGAGATCTCTTAGTCCCCCATATGGTAACACTATTTGAGGAGGTTAGTGACACAGGAGAGCTGCCCCCATCAATGAAAGAGGCCATGATCGTCACTCTTTTGAAGCCAGGCAAGCCCTCAGACGAATGCGCCTCGTTTCGCCCACTGTCATTACTAAATGTAGATACCAAAATATATGGTAAGATTTTAGCCAATCGTCTTGCGCCCCTAGTCCCGACATTGGCTTGCACGGAACAGGCGGGACCTAACATATAATTTACGCACTTTTTTTGGGACGCTTCAGCACATTAACCCGGAGGTTAGAGCTACCGCAGTCTTCTTAGATGCCGAAAAAGCGTTTTACTCGGTAGAGTGGACAGTATTACGTAGGATGAGGGTGGGTGAAATATTTATCAAATTGGTAGCGGTACTGTATACCTCTCCTTCAGCCAGAATCCGTATTGGTGACATGGTAACTGCTCCCGTGCAAATTTCCAGAGGCACCAGGCAGGGATGCCCCCTATCCCCGTTACTATATGCTGTGGTTGCAGAACCACCGCTAGCATGCGCGCTTAGGGAATATCATGGATTCCGTGGAATCCGTTTCCCCGATTACAATTTAATAGTGTCATCCTATGCAGACGACACCCTGCTTTATATTAGAAATCCAGAGGTTAATCTGTCCCCGGTTCTCAGAGAAGTAGTGCGATTTGGTGAGCTTTCCGGACTAAAAATAAACTGGAATAAGTCAATAATATTTCCCTTGACCAGGTGCACTACCCCTCCCGCTATGGACTTCCCATTGACTTGGACTACTGATCCAGTGTGGTATCTAGGAATTCAGATCCACACGGATCCAGAGATAATATTCAGGGAAAATTATGGCAGGGCAGTTTCTAAACTCGAGGAAGATGTGGAACGTTGGATACGTCTGCCTCTCTCGTTGCTGGGGCGTATATCGTTAATGAAAATGGTTGTCCTTCCACGGTTTCTGTTTTTAAATATTCCCATGGTCCTCCCGGCCCACTTTTTTAAATCAATCACTTCTACACTGACGAAGTTGTTGGCTTGGGCGGGGAGACAGCCAATAGTTCAGTGGAAGGTGCTTGCTTTTCCTTATGGCTTAGGGGGTCTGGGTGCCCCAGATATGGATCTTTACTACAGAGTGGCACAAAGCAGCCATGCGCTCCACTGGGTTCATCAACAATTTGACCCTCCACACCTACACATAGAAAAAGTGGCTGTCTCCTGTGCTGCTCTTCCTACACGCTTGTTTTGCCCTCCCGATCGTCACACGGGTGTTCTAGACTCAATTAATTCTACGGCTAATGCATGGCACGATCTGCTGAAAAGACAGGCGAGTAACATATTGTATTCACCAATAGCCCCACTGGAGTGGTGCTCCTGGCTGTCTGTGTGTGGTGACCGGGCAGTACTCAAAGCATTGAACTCCATTAACATGACCAAGGCTGGAGACCTCTTCCTGGACGGCAAGGTTCGTACGTGGGCTGAGGTGGCCACTGAAAGTCATGATGCCACCCCCTTGGTGCAATTTCAATACCACAGGGTGCGACACACACTGCGTTACCTCCTTGGAGACGAAATGGAGGAGCCACCGGAGGTGGCGCCATTTACTTTGCTATTGAAATCGCAGTCTCCTTATAGATTAGTGTCCATCACCTACGGAATAGTGCAAAACTATCGTAAGAATTTCTACACTAAGTCACGATTGGAGTGGCAAACCGACCTAGAAATGATTATAGATGACGATACTTGGGGCTACTGCTGTGAAGCGATACAGGGTGTCTCCCTAAATGGTAGGCATCGGCTCATCCACTTTAAATATTTACAAAGGGTTTACTACACGCCTGCCCGGCTATTTAGATATGTGTTGCGCGAGACAGCTGAATGTGACAGGTGCAAAGCGCAAACAGCAGATTTCCTTCACGTGACCTGGCTGTGTCCGGTGGTGGCTAAATTTTGGAAGCAGGTATTTCAGGAATTGAGTGCTATCACGGATGTCCCTCTGTCCCCGGATCCTTTGATCGCACTATTGGGTTACACTAAGCAAATAAAGAAAGACATCCGAAGACTGGTTGAAATGGGTTTATTGATTGCAAAGCGAAGGGATGCGATGGGCACGTGGCCCCCCTCCCACTCTACAGGAGTGGTTGCGAGACATGCTATACTGCAATACACAGACCGAGCTGTATAGTGAACTGCTCCCTCCCCAGAGTTGACCTAAGAATTTTTGGGGATTGTATCAAACATACTTAGCGGGGAAAGCTATGTCAACTACTGATCAGCCCACTGTCTTGCCTGACACCTCAGCTTGTTAGTTAGGCTTTGCCGCTGTGACAAGGATTTTATCTGGTGACTCACTGAGTAAACAATTTGATGTAAGTTCTAATGTATGCATAAGTTATCGTTGTGTCTATTGGCATTCTCTGTGAATACTGCTGTGGCTCTTTTGTGTTTTATTTTTTGTTTTTTTGTTTTATGTTACAATATATATTGTGATTTATTCTTTCCAAGACTACTGATTCGCTGTACTAAGTGCTGTATGTTATTGTGCTAAAAAAATCAATAAAATTAAAAAAAAGTGTGCTATTGAGATGGTGCTGGATTTGGAAAGAGGAGGGGGTTGTCTCTCTTGCTGTGTCCTCATTTCTAAGGACGGGATCCTCAGGACTATTCTGGACCCTCGACCTCTGCATGCCTTACTGCCGAAAAACAAATTCAAACTGCTCATGCTGAACCAGATTCTTTCTGCTCTGGAGCCAAAGTGACTGGATGGTGTCCTTGGACCTTCAGGACACAGATTTTCATATACCCATTGTGAGAAGTTGGCCTGGTATATGCTGTCCACTAATTAAAGTGGGCACCTTGCACCAGTCCAAACAACCCTTATGGTGATTTAAGAGGTCAAAGATAACCTTAGAAAGTTATTCAAGTGGTAGCTGTGGAGAGCAGCCTTCAGGCTTAGTCTTGAAGGAATGTTAAGCAGCTTGTTTTACCAGAATGCAACCTTATTGTATTGGGTAAATGAAAGGAGAACCACACAGTAGTTATAAAAATATGTATTTATTATTATAACACACCTTAAATACCTCACAGTATCTGCTACATGCAGATAAACACAAAGCACACAATACTGTAGCACCGAAACAATCGTAAGTAGCACTAATACACAGTGGGCTCCAGGGGGTGACCAAACCATATACTAAAATAGTGGTATAAGAACCACAACTTGAGTCAAGACAGTGTCTAGAGGTTGTAGAATCGCTGGGACCCCAAGGAACCACCCAAGGTGAGTAAGGAGGGACCCCACGGAGGACGGGTGCAGTGTGAGAACACGACTGCGTGCTACGTACAATTCAATGGGAGAGTCGCGGTTGTAGTTTTAAAGTTTAAGGACCCTTCCCAGTGGATTACGAAGAAACCCTTTAGAACATAGAAGGTTGGAGAGCCACCCCACCCGTGGATACTGTAGTACCAGAGTTACCTATCCCAGGGAAGCCGGGTGCATAGGGCTGAGGTGGCGTCGGAAACCGTTGTCGATCTCACTGGGAGTCTTCAAAGAAATGCCACTGCTGGAAAGAAGAAAAGTGTCCGGTGGAACCCACAGGTGGATTCTTGATGGAAGGAACCTGAAAGCAGAGAGGGACAGAGTCTGGGTTACTCAGGAGTGACCAGGGGCTCGGTAGACGAATGCCCACCGATGTCGGGTGCTTCAGGTGTGAAGATGGAGACCTTGATTCTGCAGCCACGGGGACCAGCCACGGACGACCAGGAGCCGGATATGAGCTGTCCCACGAAGGATGTCGAGTGCTGAGGGGTCGGTGTCCGGCGGGAGCACCAACAAGCCTTGGCAGCGGCAACCCACGAAGAAGGTCGAGTAAGGTTACGGTCTGGCCCAGCAAGGACCAGGAGATTCACCACAGCAAGGGGAGTCAGGGCAGGCCTGGAGCAACCAGGGGAGCCCAAGAAAAGCAGTGTTGTCCCTCAAATGGACCCACAGGCCGAAGGCACAGGATTCGCGATGGGACCTCTAGCCGTTTCACAAAGTCACAGCTTGCAGGGCACAGAGTGCGAGGTGGCCGAAGTCCTTTGTACGAAATGTGCACAGAGGTTGGGGCTATCGATAGCCCAATGCACTTAGTTGGGGAACACCAACAAGCATATGCACTTACAAGAGTACACGGTGCACATGGGTTCGGGTTATGCGGTCCCCACAAGGGATACTGGCCTCAGACTTGGTGAGAGGGTAGCTCAACCTCAAGGCACGTAGGAACCCTCCTCCTGTGTTGCTGGAGCCTTCGGAGTCCGCAGGAGCTCAGGATCAGCAGACCGGGCAGTTGCATTGCGGTGCCTGCGAATGCAGGGGAGTGACTCCTTCACCCCAAGGGAGATACTTCAGTTGTCCTTGATGCTCCACAGAGCCTGTAAGGTGCACGTGCACAGACGATGCTTTGGATGGAGAGGAAGACAAAGTCGGGCCCAGTCGAAGTCCAGAGTGTCCAGACGGTCGAAGTTCAGTGGTTTCTGGTTCAGAATCTTGTCCACGTCTAATCTAGGGTCCTACAGCCAGATAAGCCCTTAAGTACCCACGGGAGAGGGTTGGACAGATTCAGGGGACCCTCCCAGGGGAGGGTCTGGACAATGGGGAGGATACTCCCCTGTCCTTTGTCCAGTTTTGCGCCAGAGCGGGAGCCAACGGCTCCCAGGACTGGTTTGAACTGGACTATGCACAGGGACACCAAGTGTGCCCCAGATGCAGACTTTCAGGCACTTTGGAAGTGCACCCACCCAGCCCCAATACACTAAATCCTGTCTGGGAGGTGGTCACACCTCCCTGTGACAGGATGCCTATTGTCCTGCCTTCCCCTGCTCGAGCTTGGCTCAGCAGCAGGACGGCACAAATGTGTCTCTGGTCGGCAGCAACAATTTTGTGCTGCCCGTGTCGAGTAGGCTGGTACTTGGAAGACCAGGGACCTCACGAAGCTCACTTCAGAAGGGTGGAATCATACCTCCCACACCAGTTACCAGTGTGGAGGTATGATTCCAAGGTGTTTGATACCAAAGACGACATGTTTTGTTGCAGCTGTTTTCAAGATAGCATTTTACGCAAGCATATAATGCACCTCTACCTATATGTCTGGCTGCGTCACCGACAACCCGGGAGAATGTTCTCCGAAGGCTGCAGGGGTGCTCTGCTCATGCAGGGGCACCCTGCCATCAGGATTGTCAAGGCCTGCTAGAGGGGTGACTGATAGGTTTTAAGTGTAGTGACCTATAGATATAGTAAACCTATATCTAAAGTAAGTGGTGCATGCACCATCTTACACAGGCTGCAATGGCAGGCCTGTAGTTCCATTTTGCATGGCCTCTCAAGGGTGGCATAATACATGCTTCAGCCCATGGGAGGCCTCTGGGGTACCTATGCCCTGGGTACATGTGTACCATATACTAGGGACTGACAAGGGTAGCCCAGTATCCAATCTGGAGTGTACCTAAGTACATGCATAACATTTTAGGGAGAAAGCAGATAGACTGGGGACCTGATTAGCAGGATCCCAGTCAGACTAGTCAAAAACAGTGTAACACCAAGCAAAAAGTGGGGGTAACCATAAGCAGATCCTACTTTCCTACACCCATCCTGCAATCACACAGATTTTATCTGTGGTTCAAGGTAGTATTTTCAGTTTGCTCTGCTCCTTTTTTGCCACACCAGCAGCCCTCAGGGGCTCAGGAAATCTAAGGCTATGGTTGCTATGGTTGCTCGGAGGTCAGGAAAACGAGTATTCCCATGCCTTCACAACTAGCTGTTGAAGGCTGGCTTACCACAGTCGGTTGAGACCACGGTGAACCTCTTGATATCATTGGGGTTCACTATCAACAAGGCAAAGTCCCACCTGACTACTTCGCAGAGAAGTCCATTCACTGGCACAATCCTGGACGGCGTGGGCTTAAGGGCATTCCCCTCAGCCACCATAAGTCCAGGCCATTTGGGCTATGATCCTGATGTTTCAAACTCAATCCTGGATGACAGTGAGAGCAGTTCCTTGGCTTCTTGGTCTCCAAGCCCCCTACATCCTCCACGTCCGCTATGCCAGGTGGCACATCTTTTCCGCACTTTCAAGAATACACAGAATCAAAGATTTTGTGCTTTGGAGTTTCCACAAAGGGACTCGCTGGCAATTTCATTCCAGCTGGAAAGGAACACAGGACTCCTGTATTCCTTCCCGCCCCTGCCTCTCCTGCCCCATGTTCTGAAAACGATCGAGAGTGACTGGGCCCAAGTCATCCTAGTGGCTCTGAATCGGGACAGGAAAGTGTGGTTCCAAGAACTTCTGGGCATGAGCTTCTTTCCTCCAATCAGGCTCCTACTTCAGGGCCCTTCACCAGAATCTGTCAGTCTACAACTCCATGTGTGGCGATTGAGTGGTAGCAGTTAACTGCATTTGATCTGCCACCCGAAGTGGTGGACATCAACCTCGCCTCCAGGAGGTCTTCCACAAAGTCCATTTATGCTGGTGCTCGGACAAATTTGTGGGTTGCTGTAGATCAGACAGACCCTTACAAGTTAAACTATTGGATGTTTGTTTTGTCTTTGGTCCAGCAAGGCCTTGCAGTGGGCACTATTAAAGTTTATTTGTCAGCCCTTTTGGCCTTTCTATGTTTGCCAGGCCAACCATCATTGTTTAAACCACCTGTTGCGATGTAGTTTCTTAAAGGATTAACACACATGTTGCCTCCCAAACCTTGATGCCACAGTGGAACCTTTATATTGTCTTGACGTTTTCCATGTGTATGCGCTTCCAGCTGATGTGCAGCTGCTTGTTACATCGTCTGCGTATAAAGTCTATCTTCCTCATTGCATCCATGTCAGCTCATTGCATAAGAGAACTGCAGGCACTCTCAGTGCAGTCTCCCTACACAGCCGTTTTTCCAGACAAACTGGTGCGGAGGACTCGGACGGCCTTCTTGCCTAAAGTCGTGACTCTCTTTCATGTCTGGTAATCCATCACCCTGCCAGCGTTCTTCTCCCATCTGCACCACTCAAAAGAGAAGGAGAAGCTTTAACAAACTGGACCCCAAAAGGGCTCTAAGCATTTGCATTGCTCACACCAAGGCCCATCAGATGGACAATCTGCTTTTTCTGTGGTTCTCCTGGGCATAGAAAGGCAAGGCAGGGCAGAAGAAGATCCTGTCTGGGTGGATAGTCTTCTGCATTAAAATCTAGAATGCACTGGCCAAGAATCAGCCTCTGAAAGCCAATTCCACTGGGTTTTGATTTCTATTCTAAGGTGAGGAATCTGCAATTAAAAGCTCCATCAGGAGAGCACGTTACTTACCTTCCATAACACTTCTTCTGGTGGATGCTCCACCAAACCACAGATACCTCACTACCTTCCCACCTACCCTTCTCTGAAGTGGACTCTTTTTAACATGTAAAAAGGTCCCAAGTTGGAAATCAGCACACTGGTACCAACAATTTTCACTCTCCACGTCTGAGGGCATGGAAATAGTCAAGCAAGAAAATGACATCAGCACACCAGAGTGGCTCTTATATGTAAATCCACTCTGTCACTTCTGGGACAGTACGAAGCCAGTGCAGAGCTGTACAGTGACTTTTAGCGGTGTGCAGGAATATTGCTGAGAAAGTCTTTGGAGACAGTCTGGCTGCTGAGGAGTAATTTAATATGTGGAACCTGTGGTTAGACAGAAATTCTATCAGAAAGAGCATTACCAAAGGTAAGTAACTTGTTCTTCTTGATCCAGTCTGGTGCCTGGGGAGTATTCTAGGGTGAGGAATCTGCAGCTAGAGAGAGTCTCTACCAGAAACAGTGTTACTGAAGGTAAGTAACTTGTTTTTAAGACTGGATGAGTACTGTTTTACACTTGAAAAGAAAAGTGTAAATTTAGTCAAAGAGAAATTGAATCCTTGGGCCATTTGCTAACTGGTAAAGTGTTTATCCAAAGCCACATTTAGTTAGTACCATTGAGAAGATGTCTTACCCAGTGAAAACTGCAAAGTGACACCCACACCATGGAAGATAACTCCTATGGTGTGTGGAACATTAGTTTTTGAAAATGAAATACAAAAACATGTCAAAAGTTTGATGGACTGTACTGTCACATTGACAGAGACGCCAGTCAAACCTTTAATACATTGACAGGAACTGCTGTGACAGCGGTTCCTGCCAATATTAAGAGCGGCCAGTTCCGCCAGCAGATACAGAAAACAAAAAAAACATTTGCAGGCCTAGTTATCTTGATGATTATGTGCTACACTTGTTTATTTATGATCTCTCAATGACTTATCTAATTGTTTGCATGATTATGATACCATGTATTTTTCTGTTGGAGTTATATCTTCATTATTGTATTGTTTGTTTCTGTGTTTAAAAGAAGGAAGATATGTGACATCTTAGAATGTCATAGGAGAATATGATGATAACATAGAATGTTGATGGGGAGAGATGAGAGATGAGAAGCAGGCAGAGAGCTGACTGGCCTCTTTTGATGGCTTGGATGTCTACCTTGAATAAACATGATTTTAGTTAGTTAACCCATCATTGCGAGAATTCTTCAAAAATGTTGTTGCTTTGATTCGTTGAGAAATTGTAGAGTCCATTTGATGAACACCTAGCATACGTCACCTAACTGCAATTTCTTTTCATCCCATTTTTTGTACTTTTAGACTTTTCAGAAACCCTTGATGGAGTCCGAGCTGCTAACTGAAAAAGAGGTTGCTATGATTTTTGTCAATTGGAAAGAGCTAATCATGTGTAACATCAAACTTCTCAAGTAAGAATTTAATTTGGTATCTCTAGCACTCTTACATGTTTTGCTTCTGTGACACCAGAAGCCATTTTACTGATCCATTACTATCCGAATCAGTGTATTGTATTGTGGTGCTCTAGCTGCAAGAATTGTTGAATCACACTCTGTACTCCTGTAGGTGCATGCACAGAGATCTGCTTTACCTTCAACAGAGTATTATTCATGCATCGCTCTTGTGAAATGTTGGGTCAACCTTCATTGTTCTTGTCATATCGTCCCTTGTTTGCTTAATCTTATCTTGTGTTACCTTTTATTGGGCCAACAAAAATAGTTTGGAGATGGGATGGGACATGAGCTTACAAGACCACACAGAGCTCTTCTTGAGATGTAAGCAATTGGAACCAAGTAGGAATACTTATTTATTTTATTTATTTATTTGGCTATTTATGAAGCATAACTGTGACCTAGAAAGGCATCCTGGTGCTGATAACAGCCATACAGAGAAAATTACCTGATGCAGCTTACCTTATTAGTGGATATAAAGCCAAGTCTTCAGTGACTTGAAAAAAACACAGTAGAGCTGAGATGGAACAAAGAAAGAGAGAGAAACTATTTCACTGACAAGACGCCTGGACTGTAAAGGATCTGCCCCGAAGCATATACACTTGTACTTTGGAATAACCAAAAGCTATGCATCTGGGAAGCACGGCGATTGGGCAGGGCGGTGACGAAGAAATTTGTCTTGGGGGTATGGAGGGCCAACTCGATGTATGGCCTTGTACCAGAGAGAGAGAGAGAGAGAGATTAAAAAAACTGCTCTTTTGGGTACAGGGAGCCAGTGTAATATGTCCAAGGCAGCAGTAACCGAAGTCTTATATGCAAGAGATCAAGACAAACGGACCGCCGCAGTCTGGATTCTGTAGATGCATTTGAGTAGGTAGTCAGTGGTCCGGAGAAACACTGAGTTTCTGTAGTCTAGTCTACTCATGATTTTCACTTGGACAACTAGTGGCGGTAGATGTTGTGGTAGAAAGGGTAATATATTTTGTAGGATTCTCAGTAATGCAAAACTAGAGGAGGAGAACTTATTAACCTGAGAAGTTGGAGATAAGTCTGAATTAAATGGAACCATAAGTTTCTTACAGCGGAGACAGTAACAGGGGGGCTGCCTCAAGTCAAGGACAAAACTCTGCTGGCGGTGGTCTGAGTATCTTGTCAATGGAGCAGCACATCAATTCTGCCTTATCTCCATTGAATTTCAAAGAATTTAGGGTGAACTAGGTAGTGATGTTGTGCATACAGGAGTGAAATGATTCAAAGGATGCAGGAGAGAGTGGTTCAAGGAGATGGTAAGCTGCGTATCATCTGCACAGTACATAAACGATACCCCTTGGCTGCGAATCATCTGATCCAACGGTCTGAGGTAGATGTTGAATAAAGTGGGGGTCAAAGATGAGCCCTAGGGTACCCTTTGACTGGTTGCCCTGGAGCCTGATCGTAATTGTGGTAAATGTATCGCCTGCTGTCGGTTTTCAAGGTAGGAACTGCATCATTTCAGATTGGAGTCTCTGATACTAATTTCTGCCAGTCTATAGATCAAGATCTCATTACTGACAATATCGAAAACAGCCAACAGATCGAATTAGACAAGGGCTACTAAGTTGCCCTCGTCAATCGCAATTTGAAAGTCATCTAGTACCAATATCAAGCAGATTCTGTGCCATGTAATGGCCAAAAACCGGATTGAGCAGGGTCAAGTAGCAGATTATTCTCCAAGTAGTCCGAGATAATCCTGTTAACAAGTTTTCCAGGATTTTCATGGGAAAAGGTAAAAGAGGTATTGATCTAAAATTACTAAGGACCGTTGGATCGGCTGAAGATTATTTTTAGCAATGGGATGAATGTCTGTTTTTTTTTTTTTTACTCGAGTGGCACCGTCCCAGTGGACAGAGATAGATTGCAGATTGAAAGTAGCAGACCAGCTAGTGAGCCCAAAGAAATAGAAGCGGTCAATTTCTCAAAACTAACCTTGTCAATCTGGCCAAAAGCAGAGAGTACAGGGATGGGTTCTCTAGATTCACAATGAGAAAATGTTGAATCAAATTGGTTCTCACCAAAAATGTTAGGGAGCGGACAGATAGCTCTTGTTTGATACAGATAGCTCCTGTTAGATCTAAACTACTCACAATTTTGAGGATTTTCTCCCCGAAGAATAATGGCAGGTTGTCACAGAGTAGTTGGTTATGTACAAAAGATTGTGACATTCATGGTAGATTTGCCAGTAAGCCGGCAAACGGAAAGTCACTTTCACTGGTGTTAGTAGCCAGTAGAATTTCGCTAGCAAACAAATCAGCCCCAGTGGAATTAATAATTTGTTTGTAGTTTGTCAGAGCCAACGTGTGCTCCGGTTTAATTTCAGCATTATAGTTAGCTCACCAATGTTTTTCAATAACTTTACAACCTGCCTTGGCGGATCTCAGCACGTCAATACCTTGGGGCTAATGGCCGCTTACATACCCCAAAACCGATTTTGACTACATTCATCCAACTATGCAGTGAGAAATGATAAAAGGTAAGTCATGTCTATGCAAAGCAATGGTAAACAGCACCAGTTGAATTTAGCAGCACAAGAACAGTTAGTTTGAATTCCTACAGACTACTGCAAATGAAAGCCTTAATTTAATTTTTTTACAATTTTTTTTACCTTAACGTTTTTCAAATAAAAATAAGTGACTCTCACGCAAAATGTAAATAATTGAAAAATAGTTGTAAAGACACTACTGGAACAGTACAATATATGCCAGGTACATTCACCTCATGGGTTACATAAACTCTCAGTCCTTTGAATCTCTGTCATCAGAGTTTGAGTCAAATCTTCATAGAAAGTCGCACCTCCTTATGTTTACACTTTGATCCAGTATTAATTGGCTCCCCATAAGTGCCCTACATTTTGTTGGACTATACTAGATCTTTCATGCTGCTATTAAAGGTTGATTAAGTTATGCCATGCAACTTTGCTTTGTGAATTCCTTTAGAGGGAACCAAGATTTTTTTTTTAAAAACGTATGACAAAGTGCTGTGCATGAAAATTTAAAGATTTTTCCTACAAATTGCATGAATGAAAGGTTTGTTGTGCTAAGACCACCCTCTTCCCAGATTTCAGCAGCAGGCAAAGTTGTAAAAAAAAAACATTTTTTACCACATTGTTTTGAATTTTTGTAAGTGGTAGTCGATTTTTCCTGTTTTGTTTTTCTACTTACTTGCAGTTTTGATGGAAAAAACACATGTGAAATCTATTGGGTGAACCCTGAAAGCTATAAATTCCTAAAGAAGACAACATTTGAAATTCAGGAAGCGGCCATATGCGCAGATCGCTCATAGTTTTCCTAAAGTAACTAATAGTTGAAATCAAAAATAATATAAAAATAATGTAAAAAAGTAGAATAGATTTACAAAAGTAACATACCGTTACGTCTGTCAGACCCTTCTAGTTGCAGCCGTATATGGTATTTAGTGGTTGCCCAAAAACACACAATACCCAGAACCAACAACTGAGCTGCAGCTTATAATTATATTCTTTTGTGTACAAATCATGCAGCAATTCAGATGGTGAAATCTAATGAATGGAAAATGAAGGAAACCTATGTATTTTTTTTAATTTGCCCAAGATACTGAGTTTTGAAATAGTGGTTCTTTGTACAACTCTGAATTTGGGGTTATCCTTACTATCAAATTTTTCAGAGAACATTTTGCAAAATGTGTTTTTTCTTACACATTGGCTTATATTTAGAAGCCAGAAATGGAGATACTATTTATAGTAACAAATGTTCTGTTATTTTGTGTCCCACCACTTCTCCCGATAAAAGCACAAGGGAAAGCTCCTAAAGTCAGACACATCCCATGCTGAGAGGGGCAAATCAGGGCAGTTGCTCACGGCTTCTGAAGAGGGGGGCCCCATAGGCATTAATACTATCTCTAAACAAACCGGATGCAACGAGAGCGGTGACGTAATTAGGTAAAAACTCAGACCTGACGGCTTATCTGGCAAATCTCTATATGAGACCACCCGGTGCAGCTCACGTACGGAATGTGGATTTTTTGACCAACCTCACCATACCCAGACTTACGCAAGCGGACAAGGCTGGGCTGGAAAATGAGCTCACGCTGGAAGGAGTGTTAACTGCCATTAATGTCTTGGCCACGGGGAAGACGCCGGGCGGAGATGGCTATCCATCTGAGTTCTATCAGGCTTATGCTGACATCCTCACAGACAAATTCCTGGAGGTGTATTTGGAAGCCGTTAGCAGTGGCAGTCTCCATGCAACCATGAGGAAACCCAAAATTATTGTAGTCCCCAAGCCAAACAAGGACCCTGGTGAAATGGCTTCATATAGGCCCCACTCCATGCTAAATGAAGGCACGAAGGTCCTCTCTTGGGTGATCACCATTAGGCTTTTGCCCAGGATAGAGGCGCTTGTCCACAAGGATCAGTGCAGGTTCATCCTGGGGTGGAACACCATGATGAACTTGTAGCGTCTTAGGCACGTCCTAACCTCCATGAGAGATGCACAATGAGGAAGAGCCCTAGTGACTCTAGACATTGAGAAGGCATTCAATTTCCTCAACTGGGACTACATGTTTGAGGTCTTGATGCTGATGGGATTCGGCCCGAAAATCTTAAAATGGATGTGATTTCTCTACTCTGGCAAGACTCTGCTGGTGCTTAATTTGTTTAAAAAAAAAAAAAAGTGCCAGGGCCTTTCTCAGAAGGCCACTGTAGCTGGCACCACCCATTTCCTCTGCCAGCCATGCCAGTGACAGTACCAACACAACTACTAACCATCACATTCCTACAGGAGTTACAACTCAGACTATTCCAGTCTCCCAAAGCTATGAGAATGGCTTCGGTAGCAGGTATTAGCCCTTTAAAAATGTAATTTATTTAATAAACAGCTGTTGTCTTCTCATCTTTAATTTAGACAAACAGAGCCACCATGTGGCAGACTCATAAGTACCGGTGTTGGCAAATAAGTGCAGGTGCCGAGCACTGGAAACCACCGGCTCAAATTAAGCACTGGACTCTGCACTGTCAGACGGCTCTCTCCATCATGGAGCATATAACGCGGTACGTGGCAGGGATGTCCCCCATCCCCCTGCTTTTTGCCCTGGCAATGTAGCACTTTGCCATAAGACTAGACTGACAATGCGACCCTGGGGCATGCATGCAGGTGGGTGACATGACTCGGGTTGTCTCTATGTATGTGGACGACACCCTGGTATACTTGACCCGACTGGAGGAGTCAATCCCAGTTCTATTCCAGGAACAGGACAGCTTTGAGGAAATATCAGGACTAAGGCTTAACAAACAAATGATGGTGCTTTATCCATGTGTGGCCTTAACCGGCACCCCCACTGCTGACTTACCTAAGGGGGGATCCCGTGGGAATGAAGTGCATTCAGATACCTAGGAGTCTGGGTGACGAACATGGTAGCCCAATACCATCAGTTAAATATGGAAAGCATAGTGCAGGGACTCCAATCCTCCATCGCTTTTTGGAACACACTCCCCCTTTCAATAATGGGATGGGTGATGCTTGCCAAAATGGTCCTGACTGTCTGCCAACTCACACGGTGCCACAGTGAGACACACATATCGGCTCCCATCACACTGTCACCCGATGAGGAGCCGATATCACACTGTGGCAGGAAAAATGAGCTGAAAACCACTGTAAATAGTGGTTGTCTAGTTCATTTTCGAGAGGCTTTGAACTGCTGATGTCAATTAAGTGGTGTGAAAAGACCCCGGGACATCGGCACCAGTCTCGGTAAGCTTTTTTGTTTTGGGAGGAGGGGGCTTGGCGGTGGGGTGGGGTTCAAAAGTGCCTCCTAGGCAGTTATGGGCACGAGGCCCGCCCCCTTCAAGGCCCCGCCTCCTCCTCACACTGTGAGATTGTACTTCAAGTTGACAGGTATGGTCCTGCCGCCCAGATGTTGCTATGTACTCCAATACACACTGTCCAGATACCACAATCGATCTTTCAAAAATTAGACAGTCTCTTAGTCTCCATAGTCTGGGCTGGGGGAAGAAATAGGGTCTGACTGGAGGTACTGAAACTGAGCTGGGAGAAGGGTGGATTGGTTCTCCCAGACCATGAGCTTTATTATATGACATCGCAGCTGCAGCACGCGGTAAAGTGTTGCAACCCTGAGACCAACTAGGAGACCCACCACCCTCTTGGCATAGTAGGGAAGGGTACACTGCCAATCTACGAGGATTAGGACAGAGCGCAGGGGTTCCGGCGAGGGTCACACAGGTTGCGATGATATGGGACAGAGCGTTTTGATGAGCACTCAAACATCCGCCATTTAGTAGGTCCCTCTCTTTGGATTGGCTTTAGCCGTTCCGCCAAATCACTGACGTCATGACACTGAACAAGTGGACGGCGGGGGTGCCTCCTTTTGGGGGACCTTTGCCCTGCAGAGGAATTCATAACATTTGAAGAAGCCAAGGAGAGCTTTGGGGTCACTGCGGGGCAATTCTTACAATTTGTGAAGCTCGCTGGCACAGCCAAAGAGATCTAAACTGATTTCCCAAGCATACTGCCTTTGTCCCAGACACTCAAGGTAGTACTAGAGGGCGGGCAGAGAAGACGACTGATCGCTAGACTCTATCAGGCACTGTCAGCGGATGGGCCGTCATCGCTGATTAAAGTGTGACAGGCCTGGAATACAAATTTGCAAAGTCCCCTGACCGAAGCAGAATGAATGCGGGCCTGCACCCAAGTCCAAGAAGTTGCTATTAATGCCAGATTCAAACTCATGCACTTCCACTATCTACACTGGACCTATATGACACCTGACAAATTGCGTAAAATATATTACAGTAGACTGTCGTTGTGCCCCTAATGGAACGAACAAGGCGCCACGTTCTTCCATATGACATGGATGTGCATAATGTTAACGGGCCATTGGGAGGAAGTGGTTGGGAAACTGGGACGAGTGACTGGGGTATCCAACTGTCGATCTGCCACTTTTTGCTGAGCATGATATCCAAACCTAAAAAGAGGGCGATGCAATACAGGTCTGCAAAGCTGGGTCTTTTGCTTGTAAAACGTTGTATCGCGATACAATGGGTTGCCAATATTGGGCTTACGGCAGACAGATAGCTTTGGGACCTACTGGAGTGTGTACTGGCAGAGGAGCTCCACCTCAAACGGACACCAACAGATGATAAGGTCAAGGAGGACCTAGGGGACTGGGCAGACGTGCTACACCACCTGGCTGATGACGCGGAATGACAGATGATGATCGGTCTTTGGAGGCAGGCATACAGTAGGAGAAGGGGCCCTGGCTGCGATATTAGGCCGCATAGTGCAAACCCCGCGCTGACAAGGGGAGTAGAGACTGAGGTGGTAAGATGGTGTGCCTTCTGGGTATCACCCCGCTATAGGTTCACTTCGCCTTGGCGAGGCGCTGGTTCTAATGTGTGCATGGGAGAGTTGGCTGCTTGATTTTAATCTGTGCTGTCTCTTGTTAGCACAAAGTTGGAATTACACATGTCAAGAGCTGAGGAGATGTAGACTGGGCAATTACTGATTAGCAACATATAAAGTACAGTTGAATAGAAGAGACGGTTCCAGGGATCTGGATAATCTAGGGTGAACTGCTCACTAGAAATATAAGTCACCCTCAAGTTGATGTGGGAATACACTGGACATACTGTGCGAATAAACTGTAGATTGCACAGGGGAGACACAGATGATTGTAAAAGGTTTGTGCATGGAAGTTTAATTTCGCAACTGTGCAGCATTGTATGTGTCCTGACTCTCTGACTGCCCATATGTAGCTGTTGACCATGCAAGTCAGACATTTCCGTAAACTAAAAACACAGGGGAGTCTAGGTGAAATGACTGCATGGATCCCTCTAAGTTTTTTTACCCAGAATGCTCTGCAAATAGCAAACTTGGGCTAAAATCACACATTTTCCGAATATTTCTGTGTGGGAAAGTTCTGGAATTTTCGGGGTAATCCATGAAATTTCTACAGCCCAGCATTCTCACACTTCTCCTGCTAAAAATAATACCCCACTTGTGAGGATGGAACTTACCTATGACGAGAACAAACTAAACCCGGGACCGTGCAAAGACCTCAATGATAGAACGTGGATTTCATATGGTCGCGTGTTTTATCTTTTACTGTAGCTGGCAATTGGCTCAGCTATACATCTGGAGTGTGTTTTTATTAAATGTTTTGTGCAGCTCCAGAAGGCTGTATTTTTGTAGGGGTAGACATCTGCTGTTTCCCGCATCAAGGAACACCCAAGCAGTCAAGGTTCTTGACAAAAACTAAATTATTAATTAAGTATTCTTCTCTAGAATTAGACTTCTTTAGGGTGAGGCAAGAACCATGGAGGAAGGTCAATTGGGGGTGTTGGGTGTTCACCATTGGGACTCGTTGCTGTAAAACATAGGGCATAGTCCCAACCTGACCTCATTCAAGAAAAAAACAAGATATCCTATTGTCTCTTGAGGCATCTGCAACTATTTTCCCCTTTGAAGGGACAGGACCCCGGGGAATGCAAAAACTTAATTGTAGAAAACTACAACTGAGTAAGCTGCAAATAGCTTCAACCTTCAATAAACACTGATGTGTTGTTTGATAGGGCATTTCAGGTTTTTCTCTTCAACTTCCTTGTTGATCTGCAGTGATGCTATAGAGCGGGTGCTGTCACAAGCCAGAACTCTACAAAACATTTAAATAAACAAAATACATAAATAAATATGCATTTTTGCAATTTATAAATAATTTTCTGAATGCATTCCCTAGTCAAGGATAATAAAGTTAACCACCTTTAAAAGGTACCTTCTGGAGATTTCCATTCATGGCTACAATCATTCTCCATAGGCCAAGCTGTTTGTGGTGATTAGAAGGAACATTGGCATCACTGGCGAATGCCATGTGTTGCCCGATCTCATATCCAAAAGGAATTGCACTTGTTTCATAATCAACTTAACTATAAAGAGAGGTATAAGGGACATAGGCATATGCTGGGAAAAAGTATTTTCGAATTATGTCTTTTTGGTGGGATCTCCATGGTTCTGAACAGTTTTTTGCCTGGCGAACTAGTATTCTTGCATGCAGCTGATGGTTTCTCTCAGGGAGTGGACACCAGTAAATCCCTGTGCTGAAACAAGTCTTCTACTGTAGGCTTGCTCAGGACCAATCACATGTCCTTTCCCATCCCCTACAGTCATTGTAAAGTTCAAACTCTGCCACAAGCTATGACAGCTGTCCAGGAGGATAATGACTATTGAGCAAAGACCATCTTTTCCCTTCCCTTCTCCCTGCCCGGTTCATTTCACCTCTGGGTAGAAACCTTTCCCCACAATCAGTGCCTACTTCCTGGTTTGCCAGTGTAGTAAATATCCTAACTTTCTTGAAAGGAAGTAGAAGACATCAATGAGTTTAAGTGTACCATCTCTCAGTTTGCTACTGGCCGAGCTTCCAAGTGCGCTGTTGAATATGTAGATGGACAAAATACAAATACTAGAGCAGTGATTCTTAACTTTTGACTTCTGTGGACCCCCACCTAATCATTACTGGAATGTAGGGACCCCCACTGAATAATTATTGGAAGCCAGGGACCCCGACTGACTCATTACTGGAAGCCGGGGGCCCCTGCTTAAGATATTTTGATGATTTGAACCACAAAACAATAAACAAATTAAGAATTTTTTTATTTAACCCCTTCGCTGCTAGGCCTTTTCCCCCCCCTGTGCTAAGCCTTTTTTGGGCTATTTGGGGTAGTTTGCGCTTAGGCCCCTGTAACTTTTTGACCACATAAAGTATCCACGCCAAATTTGCGTCCTTTTCTTCCAACATCATGGGGATTCTAAAGGTACCCAGGGTTTGTGGATTCCCCTGGAGGGGACCCAGAAATTAGCCAAAATACAGCTAAATTTTTGTTTTTTTGGGAAAAATGGGAAAAAAGTGCTGCAACTGAAAATGTCTGGGTTTTTCCCTGCAAATGGTATCAAAAAAGGGTTTGTGGGGCTGAAATCAGCATTTCCCCAGCTTTTAGGGAATGGCAGACTTTTGTCAGAAAGCCAACATTTTTTACACAGTTTTGGCATTTTTCTGGGACATAGCCTATTTTTGCTGTTTTTTGTGCTTTCAACCTCCTTCCAGTTAATGGTAGAAATGGGTATGAAAGCAATAATGGATCCTGGAAAGCTATACATTTTTGAAAAGTAGACAAAATTCTGAATTCAGCAAGGGGTCATTTGTGTAGATCCTTCAAGGTTTCTTTATAGAAATTAACAGTTAAATGTAGGAAAAATTGAAAATTAGTTGAAAAAAACAGCCTTTTGTGTCAACGTTTTCACCTGTAACTTCTTCTAATTATGACAGCTCTTTGAAAGCAATATACCGTTACATCCGCGGGACCTTACTGGTTGTGGAGATATATAGGACTTGTAGGTTCACCAAGAACCCGACGAACCCAGAGCCAAAAACTGAGCAGAGACTTGCAATGGTTTTTTGTTATGTAGCGGGTATATAGCAATTAATCTGGGAAAATGTATACATGGAAAAATTGGTATGAAAGACACCTATGTATTTCTGAAATGGGAACAAAATATAGAGTTTAGAAACAGTAGATATTTGCACATTTCCGAAATTGGGAACACTCATACTAGCATGACAATTATCGGTCATATTTCAAAATGACTTCTTTTTTACACATTGTCTTTCATTTGGAAGGCAGAAATGAATTGAAAGTCAATAGGTAATAACAGTTGCTTTACAAATCTGAATTACCCTAAGTCTCCCGATAAAAATGGTACCTCACTTGTGTGGGTAGGCATAGTGCCCACGACAGGAAACTGCTCAAAACGCAACGTGAACACACCACATTTTCACAATGAAAAATTGCCCTTTTTTTTTTAAAAGTGCCTAGCTGTAGTTTTTTAATCCTAGCTCTGCCGGCACCTAGGGAAACCTAGCAAACCTATACATTTTTTAAAACTAGACACCCAGGGGAACACAGGATGGTGTGACTTGACTGGCTCTCACCAGGTTCTGTTACCCAGAATCCCTTGCAAACCTAAAAAAATGTCAAACAAAACACATTTTCCTCACATTTCTGTGGTGGAATGTTCTGGAATCTGCGTGGATCCACAAATTTCCACCCACCCCACGTTCCCCAAAGTCTTCCGAGAAAATTGGTACCTAACTTGTGTGGGTAGGCCTAGTGCCTGCGATAGGAAACGGCGCAAAACGCAGCGTGGACACACCTCTATTTCACAGTGAAAAATGACCCTTTTTTGGCAAAGTGCCTAGCTGTAGTTTTTAACCCTAGCTCTGCCGGCACCTAGGGAAACCTAGCAAACCTATACATTTTTGAAAACTAGACACCCAGGGGAATCCAGGATGGGGTGACTCGACTGCCTCCTGCCAGGTTCTGTTACCCAGAATCCCTTGCAAACCAAAACAATTGTCCAAAAAACCACATTTCTGTGGTGGAAAGTTCTGGAATCTGCGTGGATCCACAAACTTCCACCCACCCTGCGTTCCCCAAAGTCTTCCGAGACAAATGGTACCTCACTTGTGTGGGTAGGCCTAGTGCCCGCGACAGGAAACGGCACGAAATGCAACGGGGGCACAACACAATTTCACAGTGAAAAATGACCCTTTTTTGGCAAACTGCCTAGCTGTAGTTTTTGAACCCTAGCTCTGCCGGCACCTAGGGAAACCTAGCAAACCTATACATTTTTGAAAACTAGACACCCAGGGGAATCCAAGATGGGGTGACTCGACTGCCTCTCACCAGGTTCTGTTACCCAGAATCCCTTGCAAACCTAAAAAATTGCCAAAAAAAACACATTTTCCTCACATTTCTGTGGTAGAAAGTTCTGGAATCTGCGTGGATCCACAAATTTCCACCCACCCCGCGTTCCCCAAAGTCTTCGAGAAAAATGGTACCTCACTTGTGTGGGTAGGCTTAGTGCCCGTGACAGGAAACGGCGCAAAACGCAACGTGGACACACCACAATTTCACAGTGAAAAAGACCCTTTTTTGGCAAAGTGCCTAGCTGTAGTTTTTGAACCCTAGCTCTGCCGGCACCTAGGGAAACCTAGCAAACCTATACATTTTTAAAAACTAGACACCCAGGGGAATCCAGGACGGGGTGACTCGACTGCCTCTCACAAGGTTCTGCTACCCAGAATCCCTTGCAAACCTAAAAAATTGCCAAAAAAACCACATTTTCCTCACATTTCTGTGGTGGAAAGTTCTGGAATCTGCGTGGATCCACAAATTTCCACCCACCCCGCGTTCCCCAAAGTCTTCCGAGAAAAATGGTACCTCACTTGTGTGGGTAGGCCCAGTGCCCGAGACAGGAAACGGCGCAAAACGCAACGTGGACACAACACAATTTCACAGTGAAAAATGACCCTTTTTTGGCAAAGTGCCTAGCTGTAGTTTTTGAACCCTAGCTCTGCCGGCACCTAGGGAAACCTAGCAAACCTATACATTTTTGAAAACTAGACACCTAGGGGAATCCAGGATGGGGTGACTCGACTGCCTCCCACCAGGTTCTGTTACCCAGAATCCCTTGCAAACCTAAAAAATTGCCCAAAAAAATCACATTTTCCTCACATTTCTGTGGTGGAAAGTTCTGGAATATACGTGGATCCACAAATTTCCACCCACCCCGCGTTCCCCAAAGTCTTCACAGTGAAAAAAGACAATTTTTTGGCCTAGCTGTAGTTTTTGAACCCTAGCTCTGCCGGCACCTAGGGAAACCTAGCAAAGCTATACATTTCTGAAAACTAGACACCCGGGGGATTCCAGGGAGGTATGGCTTGCGTGGATTCCCCAACGTTTCCTTACCCAGAATCCCCTGCAAACCTCAAATTTAGCTGAAAAAAATCACTTTTTTCACACATTTTTGTGTGGGAAAGTTGTGGCATCACCGGGCTGACACAAATGTCCTACCACTCATCGTTCCCCAGGGTCTCCCGATAAAAATGGTGCCTCACTCGTGTGGGAGGCCCAAGTACCCGCGACAGGCAAGGGCCCAAAACGTATTGAGGCGACATCAAAATTGCCTTTCACAAAACAACCTGGTTTTGTAAGGGGGGTCACCTGAGTTTTTGGCCCCGTGCTCGGCGGCCATCTAGGGAAACCTACCAAGCTTACACATTTATGAAAACTAGACACCCGGGGTATTCCAGGGAGGTATGGCTTGCGTGGATCCCCCAACGTTTCCTTACCCAGAATCCCCTGCAAACCTCAATTTTAGCTGAAAAATCACTTTTTTCACACATTTTTGTGTGGGAAAGTTGTGGCATCATCTGAAAGAGACACGTTAGTGACAGATTCCTTACCTAGGCGTTAGGCTGGATCCGGAAAGTTTTTGCGTAGCAGTACCCTTGCGCGTCGGTAGGCGGCGTCGTGCGGCTCCGCCTCCGTCGTCGGCGTCGGGACCGCCGGGATGACGTCGCGGGCAGTACTTAGACGCCGCCCCTGCACGCTGACGTCAGTTCTTCTTTTTCCGCGCCAGTAAGCGCAGATCCGGGAAGAGCAGTGCCCTAGTCATCACTGTTTTTCTACACGAGTCTCTCGACTCCGAAGGTGTCGGTAGGGATGCCCGGCTTCAAGCCCTGCGACGTCTGTGGTCGCATGATATTGATCACAGACCCGCACTTAGTGTCTCTACTGCCTCGACCACGACACGAAGTCGTGCCCCGACTGCCGGGCCTTGCACCCGAAGGCTTTGCGAGAGCGGTCTCGAAGCTCCTCGAGGTCCGGCAGTCGGCTCCGCGCCACACCAAGCCCCGGTCACGTGAGAGGTCGAGGGGCCGGTCGCGGAGTCCTCATCGGTCGTCGGGGTCCAAGTCTTCGCACTCCTCCGGTAAGTCGAAGCATAAAAAGTCTAAGAAGCGTCATCGCTCGACGGCTTCGCCTCGCCGGTCTCGCGACTCGGCTGAGGCTCCTATCGGCACCGTCCCCGCGGCTCCGGGAGTGCCTGTGGAGCCGCCCCGCATTACCCGTCCTTCCCGGGTTCGGGGGCGACTCCGGCCGAGATACAGGAATTCCTGTCGGCCATGGCCCGCCTCTTCGGGCCTCAAGGTCCCCCGGTGCGCCTTCGGGCCCCGCGGGCCCTGATGGGGTTTCCCCGGCGCCGCCGGCGACTCCGGTCCCGGCGCCGCCTGTAACACCAGCCTCGGTCCTGGCCTCGATCCCGGCTCCGGTGCTGCCGCAACCCCCTTCGACGCCGGTTGACCTAACTACACCTCCGCCGGCGCTGATGTCTCCGGTGCCGTTCCCGACGCCGCCCGGGGCTCCGGGCGACGTCGTTCCCCGGTTCTCTCCGGATCCGGACATGGTGCCGGACCGGCGTCGCTCGACGCCGGCTCCGACGCCGCTGGGACTTTGGGTCCCACATGTCCCTCCTCCTCCTTATTTTGAACCTGAATTGGAGGACGGAGATAACTGGGAGGGGTCTGATGACCCTCTCACACAGCAGTGTGAGTTTGATCAGGACTGGACTGAGGAACTTGGGGATGCCAGTGGGCTGGACACCTCCCCTGACTCTGGCATGCTGTCTCCTCCATCCGTGGCAACGGAGGAGGGAGCAAATTTTGCAACGGTGTTGCGTAGAGCAGCTGGGGCCTTAAACCTCCAGTTGCCTACAGTGGCTGTCAGGACTAACATCCTGACGGAAGTGCTTCAGCCGGCGGCTACCTCCTTGGAGCCACTGCTGCCGTTCAACGAGGCGCTTTCAGACGTTCTTTTGGGCACCTGGTCCAAGCCCACCACAGGGGCTTCTGTGGATAGGAACGTGGCCCGACGCCATCGCCCTGCTCCGGGCGACCCCCATTTTCTCTCTACACCCCACCCCTGAGAGCTTGGTGGTCCAAGCCTCTGCTTCCCAAAGCGCCTTCCCTACCGCTCCCCGGATAGGGAATCCAAACGCCTGGATCAATTTGGGAAGAAGGTCTTTTCTTCCGCCAGTGCTGGCTTGCGGTCAGTCAACACCACTTGCCTCTTGGGCCGATATTCCCACTCCTTGTGGGACTCGGTGGCGCAAGTTCTGCCCCAGTGTCCTGAGGAGGTCCAGACACTGCTTTCCCGCACCATTGCGGAGGGAAGAGATGCGGCAAAGTACACCATCAGATGTGGCCTTGATACCGCCGACTCGCTAGGCAGATCGCTTGCGACGACAGTGGCGCTGCGCCGTCACGCCTGGCTGAGGACCACTGGTTTCTCTGGTGATGTCCAAAACTCTCTTATGGACATGCCCTTTGATGGAGTCGGTCTTTTTGGGACAAAGGCAGACCATGCGCTGGAGCGCTTTAAGGACTCGCGGGCTACAGCCAAGTCCCTGGGCCTTTCTGCTGTGCGCCCTCAGCAACAGTCTGCTTTTCGCCCCTTTCGTGGCCACGGAAGGGGCGCCCAGTCACGTCCGCTGCCCAGCCACCGGCCCGCGCAGCAAGCGTCTTTGCGTGGCCGAGGACGTGGCTCCCGCCGTGGCGGGTCAGGCAACCAGCGTGCGGGTCAAGCCACCAACCCCGCCCCGTCCGCGGCCGCCAAGCCCTCCTTCCTTTCAGGTGCACAGCACGCCAGTAGGGGGCAGGGTCCGCCATCACCTTCACCACTGGCGTGACATCACCTCGGACAGGTTGGTCTTGGACATTGTCCGAAGGGGCTACTCCCTCCCCTTCGTGACCATCCCCCCAGCCATGCCACCTCAATTCCACCGCATGGCAGGGGATCACTTGGTGCTTCTTCAAAAGGAAGTTGCGGCCCTCTTGGCCAAGAGGGCCATCGAGCGTGTTCCGACCCCAGAAGTAGGACGTGGTTGCTACTCCCACTACTTTCTGGTGCCCAAAAAGGACAAGGAGGACATGCGTCCTATCTTGGACCTCCGGAACGTCAATCGCTTCCTCCGGAAGGAGAAGTTCAAGATGCTCACCCTAGCTCAGGTCTTGACTGCTCTCGACCCTGGAGACTGGATGGTAGCGTTGGACTTGCAGGACGCATATTTCCACATCCCCGTCCTGCCGGCCCACCGGCGTTACCTTCGGTTCACGGTAGGCCTCGAGCATTTTCAGTTCACCGTGCTCCCTTTTGGCCTTACCAGCGCCCCTCGGGTGTTCACGAAAGTGATGGCGGTGGTCGCAGCCCATCTGCGCCGGGCAGGGGTTCCAGTCTTCCCCTACCTCGACGACTGGCTGCTGAAGGCGGGCTCGTCCCAGGCAGTCGTCTCCCACCTCCAGACAACGGCCGAACTCCTGCACTCGCTGGGGTTCTCCATCAACGTGCCGAAGTCGCACCTGATTCCTTCTCCACAGCTCCTTTTCATCGGAGCAGTTCTGGACACGACGCAGTTTCGGGTTTATCCTCCCGAACGGCGAGTCCGGGATATTCAGGCTATGATTCCGATCTTTCGGCCTTTATCCTGGGTTTCGGTACGGATGACCCTGAGGCTGCTGGGCCTCATGGCCTCCTGCATCCTGCTGGTCGATCATGCCAGATGGCATATGCGGGCTCTGCAGTGGGACCTGAAGTTCCAGTGGGCGCAGCACCAGGGCAACCTGTCCGATCACGTCCAGATCTCGGAGGGGCCTGCAAAACAGTTGCAGTGGTGGCTCTCGAACCGGCAATGGGTCATGGGCAGATCCTTCTCCCTTCCCCAGCCAGAGCACACAGTTGTGACGGACGCGTCCCTTCTGGGATAGGGCGGTCACATGGGAGAGGCGGAGATCAGAGGCCTCTGGTCTCCGGCGGAGTCCCGGCTCCATATCAACCTTCTGGAGCTCCGGGCGATCCGACTTGCACTCAAGGCATTCCTTCCCTCTGTCAAAGGGAAGGTAGTGCAGGTGTTCACAGACAACACCACCGCCATGTGGTATTGCAACAATCTGAAAGAGACACGTTAGTGACAGATTCCTTACCTTAGAATATCCCCAGGCGTCAGGCTGGATCCGGAAAGTTTTTGCGTAGCAGTACCCTTGCGCGTCGGTAGGCGGCGTCGTGCAGCTCCGCGTCCGTCGTCGGAGTCGTGATCGCCGGGATGACGTCGCGGGCAGTACTTAGGCGCCGCCCCTGCGCGCTGACGTCAGTTCTTCTTTTTCCGCGCCAGCAAGCGCAGATCCGGGAAGAGCAGTGCCCTGGTCATTTTTTGACCATACTTTTTGGTGAATTTTTTCACTGTTTTTCTCTTCAAGGTGTCGTAGGGATGCCCGGTTTCAAACGTTGCGGCGCCTGTGCTCGGATGATGTCCGTCACCGACCCGCATTGGGAGTGTCTCTTCTGCCTCGGCCGAGGCCACGACACGGAGTCTTGTACCGACTGCCAGGCCCTCAGCCCGAAAGCTTTGCGAGAGCTGTCTCGAAAGCTCCTCGAGGCCCGGCATTCGGCTCCGCGGAAGCCCCGGTCGCGTGAGAGGTCCAGGGGTCGATCGCGGAGTCCACACCGGTCGTCGGCATCGAAGTCTTCTTCGTCCGGTAAGTCGAAACACAAAAAGTCCAAAAGCATCATCGCTCTAGGACTTCGCCTCGCCGGTCTCGCGACTCGGCTGAGGCCCCTCCCGGCACCGTCCCCGCCCCCGCGGCCCCGGACATGCCTGTGGAGTCGCCCCCGCAATACCCGCCCTTCCCGGGTTCGGGGGCGGATCCGGCCAAAGTGCAGGAATTCCTGTCGGCCATGGCCCGCCTCTTCGGGCCTCCAGGTCCCTCCGGTGCGCCTTCGGGCCCCGGGGGCCCTGATGGGGTTGCTCCGGCGTCGCCGACGGCTCCGGCCCCGGCGTCGCCCGTGCCTCCAGCCTCGATCCCGGCTCCGGCTTTGGCCCCGGCCTCGATCTCGGCTCCGCAACCCCCATCGACGCCGGTCGACCTAACGGCACCTCCGCCGGCGCCGATGTCTCCGGTGCCGTTCTCGACGCCGCCTGGGGCTCCGGGCGGCGTCGTTCCCCAGTTCCTTCAGGCTCCGGACATGGACCCGGACCGACGTCGCTCGACGCCGGTTCCGGCGCCGATGAGACCTTGGGTCCCAAATGTCCCTCCTCCCCCTTATTTTGAACCTGAGGAAGACCAGGAGGACTGGGAGGGGTCTGATGACCCTCTGACACAACAGTGTCAGTACGATGACTGGACAGAGGGTCTAGGGGATGCCAGTGGTCTAGATACTTCCCCTGACACTGGCATGCTGTCTCCTCCCGTGGCTACGGAGGAGGGAGCCAATTTTGCAACGGTGTTGCGTAGGGCGGCTGGAGCCTTACATCTCCAACTCCCTGCTGTGGCGGTCAAGGTTAATCTCTTGATAGAGGTGCTTCAGCCGGCAGCCTCCTCTACGGAGACTGTGCTGCCGTTTAACGACGCCCTCACTGACGTTCTTTTGGGCGCCTGGTCCAAGCCCAACACAGGGGCTCCTGTGGATAGGAACGTGTCCCGATGCCATCGCCCAGCTCCGGGCGACCCCCTGTTTCTCTCTGTCCACCCCACCCCTGAGAGCTTGGTTGTCCAAGCCTCCGCTTCCCAAACCGCCTTCCCTACCGCCCCTCCGGATAGGGAATCCAAACGCCTGGATCAATTTGGGAAGAAGGGTTTTCTTCCTCCAGTGCTGGCTTGCGGTCCATCAACACCGCTTGCCTTTTGGGCCGATATACCCACTCCTTGTGGGATTCGGTGGCGGATGTTTTGCCCCAGTGTTCTGAGGAGGTCCAGACACTGCTTTCCCGCGCCATTGCGGAAGGAAGGGATGCGGCCAAATACACAATCCGATGTGGCCTTGATACCGCCGACTCGCTGGGCAGGTCTATTGCAACGACGGTGGCGCTACGACGCCACGCCTGGCTGAGAACCACTGGTTTTTCAGGGGATGTCCAGAATACTCTCATGGACATGCCCTTTGATGGAGTCGGTCTTTTTGGGTCCAAAGCAGACCATGCGTTGGAGCGCTTTAAGGACTCACGGGCTACTGCAAAGTCCCTGGGCCTTTCTGCTACACGCCCTCCGCTGACTTCTGCTTTTCGCCCCTATCGTGGCCACGGTAGGGGCGCCCCTTCACGTCAGCAGCCCAGCCACCGGCCCGCGCAGCAGGAGTCTTCGCGTGGCCGAGGACGTGGATTCCGCCGTGGCGGATCGGGCAACCAGCGTGCGGGTCAGGCCACCTTCTCCAACCCGTCCGCGGCCTCCAAACCCTCCTAGTCCCTCCTTTCAGGTGCACAGCACGCCAGTAGGGGCAGGGTCCGCCATCACCTTCCCCACTGGCGTACCATCACCTCGGACAGGTGGGTCTTGGACATTGTCCGAAGGGGCTACTCCCTCCCCTTCGAGTCCACCCCCCAGCCATGCCACCTCAATTCCACCGCATGTCAGGGGATCACTTGGTACTTCTGCAGAAGGAAGTCACGGCCCTCTTAGCCAAGAGGGCCATCGAGCATGTTCCGACCCCAGAAGTAGGGCGTGGTTGCTACTCCCACTACTTCCTGGTGCCCAAAAAGGACAAGGAGGACATGCGTCCTATCTTGGACCTCCGGAACGTCAATCGCTTCCTCCGGAAGGAGAAGTTCAAGATGCTCACCCTAGCTCAGGTCTTGACTGCCCTCGACCCTGGAGACTGGTTGGTAGCGTTGGACTTGCAGGACGCATATTTCCACATCCCCGTCCTGCCGGCCCACCGGCGTTACCTTCGGTTCACGGTAGGCCTCGAGCATTTTCAGTTCACCGTGCTCCCCTTTGGCCTTACCAGTGCCCCTCGGGTGTTCACGAAAGTGATGGCGGTGGTCGCAGCTCATCTGCGCCGGGCAGGGGTTTCAGTCTTCCCCTACCTCGACGACTGGCTGCTGAAGGCGGGCTCGTCCCAGGCAGTCGTCTCCCACCTCCAGACTACGGCCGAACTCCTGCACTCGCTGGGGTTCTCCATCAATGTGCCGAAGTCGCATCTGATTCCTTCTCCACAGCTCCTTTTCATCGGAGCAGTTCTGGACACGACGCAGTTTCGGGCCTATCCTCCCGAACGGCGAGTCCGGGATATTCAGGCTATGATTCCGATCTTTCAGCCTTTATCCTGGGTTTCGGTACGGATGACCCTGAGGCTGCTGGGCCTCATGGCCTCCTGCATCCTGCTGGTCAATCATGCCAGATGGCATATGCGGGCTCTGCAGTGGGACCTGAAGTTCCAGTGGGCGCAGCACCAGGGCAACCTGTCCGATCACGTCCAGATCTCGGAGGGGACTGCAAAACAGTTGCAGTGGTGGCTCTCGAACCGGCAATGGGTCATGGGCAGATCCCTCTCCCTTCCCCAGCCAGAGCACACAGTTGTGACGGACGCGTCCCTTCTGGGATGGGGCGGTCACATGGGAGAGGCGGAGATCAGAGGCCTCTGGTCTCCGGCGGAGTCCCGGCTCCATATCAACCTTCTGGAGCTCCGGGCGATCCGACTTGCACTCAAGGCATTCTTTCCCTCTGTCAAAGGGAAGGTAGTGCAGGTGTTCACAGACAACACCACCGCCATGTGGTACTGCAACAAACAAGGCGGGGTGGGGTCGTGGACCCTTTGTCAGGAGGCTCTGCGCCTCTGGACATGGCTGGAACATCAGGGCATGTTCCTGATGGTTCAACACCTGGCAGGTTCGCTGAACGCCAGGGCGGACGAACTCAGCCGCAGGTGCATGATGGATCACGAATGGCGTCTTCACTCGGAAGTGGCGCAAGGACTCTTTCTACAGTGGGGAGAGCCTTGGTTAGATCTATTCGCCACCGAAGAGAACGCGCAATGTCATCAGTTCTGCGCGTTGGAATTTCCAAGGCGGCACTCGCTCGGCGGCGCTTTTCGTCACGAGTGGAGTTGCGGTCTATTGTACGCCTTTCCGCCTATACCACTTCTACCCAGAGTGTTGAAGAAGATTCGGCACGACCGGGCCCAAGTCATTCTTGTGGCTCCGGACTGGGCTCGAAGAGTTTGGTATCCCGAGCTACTCAATATGAGCGTAGATCCCCCGATCTGTCTGCCTCTTCGGGAGGATCTTCTGTCGCAGCAGCAGGGGACGGTCCTCCACCCGAACCTGTCCAGTCTACACCTGCTTGCGTGGAGATTGAGCGGCGGCAGTTGATTCCTTTCGACTTGCCTCCCGAAGTTTGTGATGTGATTCTGGCAGCCAGGCGTCCCTCCACTAAGGTGGTATACGCCTGCAGGTGGAACAAATTTGTGGCATGGTGCACAGCAAAGGCTGTGAATCCCCTTTCTGCCCCTCTTTCTGAGGTCCTTCTGTTCCTTCTCTCTCTGGCCCAACAGGGTTCTGCCCTGGGTACCATCAAGGGTTAGCTTTGTGCTATCTCGGCCTTCCTCAGGCTCCCTGATCAGCCCTCCCTTTTCAAGTCCCCTGTTGTTAACAGGTTCTTAAAAGGCATTACTCACCTCATCTGAAAGAGACACGTTAGTGATAGATTCCTTACCTTAGAATATCCCCAGGCGTCAGGCTGGATCCGGAAAGTTTTGCGTAGCAGTACCCTTGCGCGTCGGTAGGCGGCGTCGTGCGGCTCCGCGTCCGTCGTCGGCGTCGTGATCGCCGGGATGACGTCGCGGGCAGCACTCAGGCGCCGCCCCTGCGCGCTGACGTCAGTTCTTCTTTTTCCGCGCCAGTAAGCGCAGATCCGGGAAGAGCAGTGCCCTGGTCAATTTTTGACCATACTTTTTGGTGATTTTTCACTGTGTTTTCCAGCCTTCAGGTGTCGTAGGGATGCCCGGCTTCAAGCGATGCGGCGCCTGTGCGCGGATGATGTCCGTCACCGACCCGCATTGGGAGTGTCTCTTCTGCCTCGGCCGAGGCCACGACACCGAGTCTTGTCCCGAATGCCAGGCCCTCAACCCGAAGGCTTTGCGAGAGCGGTCTCGAAAGCTCCTCGAGGCCCGGCATTCGGCTCCGCGGAAGCCCCGGTCGCGTGAGAGGTCCAGGGGTCGCTCGCGGAGTGCACACCGGTCGTCGGCGTCGAAGTCTTCTTCGTCCGGTAAGTCTCGACACAAGAAGTCCAAGAAGCATCGTCGCTCTCGGACTTCGCCTCGCCGGTCTCGCGACTCGGCTGAGGCCCCTCCCGGCACCGTCCCCGCCCCCGCGGCCCCGGACTTGCCTGTGGAGTCGCCCCCGTCATACCCGCCCTTCCCGGGTTCGGGGGCGGATCCGGCCAAGGTACAGGAGTTCCTGTCGGCCATGGCCCGCCTCTTCGGGCCTTCAGGCCCCTCCGGTGCGCCTTCGGGCCCCGCGGGCCTGATGGGGTTGCTCCGGCGTCGCCCGGCGGCTCCGGCCCCGGCGTCGCCCGAGCCTCCAGCCTCGATCCCGGCTCCGGCTTCGGCCCCGGCCTCGATCCCGGCTCCACAACCCCCATCGGCGCCGGTCGACCTCACGACACCTCCGCCGGCGCCGATGTCTCCGGTGCCGTTCTCGACGCCGCCCTGGGCTCCGGGCGGCGTCGTTCCCCAGTTCCTTCCGGCTCCGGACATGGACCCGGAGCGACGTCGCTCGGCGCCGGCTCCGGCGCCCGATGGGACCTTGGGTCCCAAATGTCCCTCCTCCTCCTTATTTTGAACCAGAGGAGGACCAGGAGGCCTGGGAGGGGTCTGATGACCCTCTGACACGAAACTGTCAGTATGATGAGGACTGGACAGAGAGTCTAGGGAGGCCAGTGGTCTGGATACTTCTCCTGACACTGGCATGCTGTCTCCTCCCGTGGCTACGGAGGAGGGGGCCAATTTTGGTACGGTGTTGCGTAGGGCTGCTGGGGCCTTACGTCTCCAGCTCCCTACTTTGACGGTCAAGACTAACATCTTGACAGAGGTGCTTCAGCCGGCAGCCTCCTCTGCGGAGACTGTGCTGCCGTTTAACGACGCCCTCACTGACGTTCTTTTGGGCGCCTGGTCCAAGCCCAACACAGGGGCTCCTGTGGATCGGAGCGTGTCACGACGCCATCGCCCCGCTCCGGGCGACCCCCTGTTTCTTTCTGTCCACCCCACTCCTGAGAGCTTGGTTGTCCAAGCCTCCGCTTCCCAAACCGCCTTCCCTACCGCTCCTCCGGATAGGGAATCCAAACGCCTGGATCAGTTTGGGAAGAAAGGTTTTCTTCCTCCAGTGCTGGCTTGCGGTCCGTTAACACCGCTTGTCTTTTGGGCCGATATACCCACTCTCTGTGGGATTCGGTGGCGGATGTTTTGCCCCAGTGCCCTGAGGAGGTCCAGGCACTGCTTTCCCGCGCCATTGCGGAAGGAAGGGATGCGGCCAAATACACTATCCGTTGTGGCCTTGACACCGCCGACTCGCTGGGCAGGTCGATTGCAACGACGGTGGCGCTCCGACGCCACGCCTGGCTAAGAACCACTGGTTTTCAGGGGATGTCCAGAATACTCTCATGGACATGCCCTTTGATGGAGTCGGTCTTTTTGGGTCCAAAGCAGACCATGCGTTGGAGCGCTTTAAGGACTCACGGGCTACTGCCAAGTCCCTGGGCCTTTCTGCTACACGCCCTCCGCTGCCTTCTGCTTTTCGCCCCTATCGTGGCCACGGTAGGGGCGCCCCTTCACGTCAGCAGCCCAGCCACCGGCCCGCGCAGCAGGCGTCTTCGCGTGGCCGAGGACGTGGATTCCGCCGTGGCGGATCGGGCAACCAGCGTGCGGGTCAGGCCACCACCTCCAACCCGTCCGCGGCCTCCAAGCCCTCCTAGTCCCTCCTTTCAGGTGCACGGCACGCCAGTAGGGGCAGGGTCCGCCATCACCTTCCCCACTGGCGCACCATCACCTCGGACAGGTGGGTCTTGGACATTGTCCGAAGGGGCTACTCCCTCCCCTTCGAGACCACCCCCCCAGCCATGCCACCTCAATTCCACCGCATGTCAGGGGATCACTTGGTGCTTCTACAGAAGGAAGTCACGGCCCTCTTGACCAAGAGGGCCATCGAGCATGTTCCGACCCCAGAAGTAGGGCGTGGTTGCTACTCCCACTACTTTCTGGTGCCCAAAAAGGACAAGGAGGACATGCGTCCTATCTTGGACCTCCGGAACGTAAATCGCTTCCTCCGGAAGGAGAAGTTCAAGATGCTCACCCTGGCTCAGGTCTTGACTGCCCTCGACCCTGGAGACTGGTTGGTAGCGTTGGACTTGCAGGACGCGTATTTCCACATCCCCGTCCTGCCGGCCCACCGGCGTTACCTTCGGTTCACGGTAGGCCCCGAGCATTTTCAGTTCACCGTGCTCCCCTTTGGCCTTACCAGTGCCCCTCGGGTGTTCACGAAAGTGATGGCGGTGGTCGCAGCTCATCTGCGCCGGGCAGGGGTTTCAGTCTTCCCCTACCTCGACGACTGGCTGCTGAAGGCGGGCTCGTCCCAGGCAGTCGTCTCCCACCTCCAGACTACGGCCGAACTCCTGCACTCGCTGGGGTTCTCCATCAATGTGCCAAAGTCGCATCTAATTCCTTCTCCACAGCTCCTTTTCATCGGAGCAGTTCTGGACACGACGCAGTTTCGGGCCTATCCTCCCGAACGGCGAGTCCGGGATATTCAGGCTATGATTCCGATCTTTCGGCCTTTATCCTGGGTTTCGGTACGGATGACCCTGAGGCTGCTGGGCCTCATGGCCTCCTGCATCCTGCTGGTCAATCATGCCAGATGGCATATGCGGGCTCTGCAGTGGGACCTGAAGTTCCAGTGGGCGCAGCACCAGGGCAACCTGTCCGATCACGTCCAGATCTCGGAGGGGACTGCAAAACAGTTGCAGTGGTGGCTCTCGAACCGGCAATGGGTCATGGGCAGATCCCTCTCCCTTCCCCAGCCAGAGCATACAGTTGTGACGGACGCGTCCCTTCTAGGATGGGGCGGTCACATGGGAGAGGCGGAGATCAGAGGCCTCTGGTCTCCGGCGGAGTCCCGGCTCCATATCAACCTTCTGGAGCTCCGGGCGATCCGGCTTGCACTCAAGGCATTCCTTCCCTCTGTCAAAGAGAAGGTAGTGCAGGTGTTCACAGACAACACCACCGCCATGTGGTACTGCAACAAACAGGGCGGGGTGGGGTCTTGGACCCTTTGTCAGGAGGCTCTGCGCCTCTGGACATGGCTGGAACATCAGGGCATGTTCCTGATGGTTCAACACCTGGCAGGTTCTCTGAACGCCAGGGCGGACGAACTCAGCCGCAGGTGCATGATGGATCACGAATGGCGTCTTCACTCGGAAGTGGCGCAAGGACTCTTTCTACAGTGGGGAGAGCCTTGGTTAGATCTATTCGCCACCGAAGAGAACGCGCAATGTCATCAGTTCTGCGCGTTGGCATTTCCAAGGCGGCACTCGCTCGGCGACGCTTTTCGTCGCGAGTGGAGTTGCGGTCTGTTGTACGCCTTTCCGCCTATACCACTTCTACCCAGAGTGTTGCAGAAGATTCGGCACGACCGGGCCCAAGTCATTCTTGTGGCTCCGGACTGGGCTCGAAGAGTTTGGTATCCCGAGCTACTCAATATGAGCATAGATCCCCCGATCCGTCTGCCTCTTCGGGAGGATCTTCTGTCGCAGCAGCAGGGGACGGTCCTCCACCCGAACCTGTCCAGTCTACACCTGCTTGCGTGGCGATTGAGCGGCGGCAGTTGATTCCTTTCGACTTGCCTCCCGAAGTTTGTGATGTGATTCTGGCAGCCAGGCGTCCCTCCACTAAGGTGGTATACGCCTGCAGGTGGAACAAATTTGTGGCATGGTGCACAGCAAAGGCTGTGGATCCCCTTTCTGCCCCTCTTTCTGAGGTCCTTCTGTTCCTTCTCTCTCTGGCCCAACAGGGTTCTGCCCTGGGTACCATCAAGAGGTTATCTTTGTGCTATCTCGGCCTTCCTCAGGCTCCCTGATCAGCCCTCCCTTTTCAAGTCCCCTGTTGTTAACAGGTTCTTAAAAGGCATTACTCACCTCTTCCCTCCTGTTCCGTTTGTAATGCCTCAGTGGGACTTGAACTTGGTTCTTACCTTTTTAATGTGCGCTCCCTTTGAGCCTCTGCATAACTGTCCTCTTCGTCTTCTGACTCTAAAGGCAGCCTTTCTGGTGGCCATCACCTCCGCTCGGCGGGTGAGTGAGCTCCAGGCTCTTTCTTGCAAACCTCCCTTTCTGTCTGTTCATCCAGACAAGGTTGTTCTTCGGACGCGTCCGTCCTTCTTGCCAAAGGTGGTTACTGCTTTCCACATTGGGCAGACCATCACTTTGCCCACCTTCTTTCCGCCTCCGCATCCTTCCAGAGAGGAAGAGAGGCTCCACCGTCTGGACCCAAAACGTGCGCTCTCCTTCTATATCCACCGCACGAAACACTTCCGGGTGGATGACCAGCTCTTTGTTGGCTACGTGGGCGCCAAAAAGGTCGGGCGGTGCACAAGAGGACCATCTCCCGCTGGGTTACCTTGTGCATCAAGACCTGCTATTCTTTGGCTAAGAAGGAGCCTCCTGTTGGGCTGCGTGCCCATTCCACCAGAACAGCGGCTGCTACCACGGCCTTGGGCCGCGGTGTTCCGCTGCCGGTTATCTGTCAGGCAGCTACGTGGGCCTCGCTGCACACGTTTACTAAGCATTACTGCCTTGACAGTCAGGTCCGGAGGGACGGCTTCTTTGGCCGTTCTGTCCTCCAGGACTTCCTTGTCTGATCTTTGTTCGCAGACCCACCACCGGGGTTGGTATTGCTGGGGTATCTATTCTAAGGTAAGGAATCTATCACTAACGTGTCTCTTTCAGATGCACAAGTTACTAACTTGTGTAACGATATATCTGTAAGAGACAGTAGTTAGTGATAGATTCCTACCGCCCACCCATCCTCCCGTTCTGCGAACTGATTTCTAGGGTTAAGGACATCCCTTTCAGGGCCCTAGTATTTTTCAGACACCTGTGTCAGCTTCTTGCATGGCTCTGCGTTCCTGGCGCGGAAAGTCGTGTACAGAACTGACGTCAGCGCGCAGGGGCGGCGCCTGAGTGCTGCCCGCGGCGTCATCCCGGCGATCACGACGCCGACGACGGACGCGGAGCCGCACGACGCCGCCTACCGGCGCGCAAGGGTACTGCTACGCAAAACTTTCCGGATCCAGCCTGACGCCTGGGGATATTCTAAGGTAAGGAATCTATCACTAACTACTGTCTCTTACAGATATATCGTTACACAAGTTAGTAACTTGTGCTTCCCTCCTGTTCCGTTTGTGATGCCTCAGTGGGACTTGAACTTGGTTCTTACCTTTTTAATGTGTGCTCCCTTTGAGCCTCTACATAACTGTCCTCTTCGTCTTCTGACTCTGAAGACAGCCTTTCTGGTGGCCATCACCTCCGCTCGGCGGGTGAGTGAGCTCCAGGCTCTGTCTTGCAAACCTCCCTTTCTGTCTGTTCATCCAGACAAGGTTGTTCTTCGGACGCGTCCGTCCTTCTTGCCAAAGGTGGTTACTGCTTTCCACATTGGGCAGACCATCACTTTGCCCACCTTCTTTCCGCCTCCGCATCCTTCCAGAGAGGAAGAGAGGCTCCACCGTCTGGACCCAAAACGTGCGCTCTCCTTCTATATTGACCGCACAAAACACTTCCGGGTGGATGACCAGCTCTTGTTGGCTACGTGGGCGCCAAAAAAGGTCGGGCGGTGCACAAGAGGACCATCTCCCGCTGGGTTACCTTGTGCATCAAGACCTGCTATTCTTTGGCTAAGAAGGAGCCTCCTGTTGGGCTGCGTGCCCATTCCACCAGGGCAACGGCTGCTACCACGGCCTTGGGCCGCGGTGTTCCGCTGCCGGTTATCTGTCAGGCAGCTACGTGGGCCTCGCACACGTTTACAAAGCATTACTGCCTTGACAGTCAGGTCCGGAGGGACGGCTTCTTTGGCCGTTCTGTCCTCCAGGACTTCCTTGTCTGATCTTTGTTCGCAGACCCACCACCGGGGTTGGTATTGCTGGGGTATCTATTCTAAGGTAAGGAATCTGTCACTAACGTGTCTCTTTCAGATGCACAAGTTACTAACTTGTGTAACGATATATCTGTAAGAGACAGTAGTTAGTGACAGATTCACTACCGCCCACCCATCCTCCCGTTCTGCGAACTGATTTCTAGGGTTAAGGACATCCCTTTCAGGGCCCTAGTATTTTTCAGACACCTATGTCAGCTTCTTGCATGGCTCTGCGTTCCTGGCGCGGAAAGTCGTGTACAGAACTGACGTCAGCGCGCAGGGGCGGCGCCTAAGTACTGCCCGCGACGTCATCCCGGCGATCACGACGCCGACGACGGACGCGGAGCTGCACGGCGCCGCCTACCGACGCGCAAGGGTACTGCTACGCAAAAACTTTCCGGATCCAGCCTGACGCCTGGGGATATTCTAAGGTAAGGAATCTGTCACTAACTACTGTCTCTTACAGATATATCGTTACACAAGTTAGTAACTTGTGCAACGGGGCGGGGTGGGGTCGTGGACCCTATGTCAGGAGGCTCTGCGCCTCTGGACATGGCTGGAACATCAGGGCATATTCCTGATGGTTCAACACCTGGCAGGTTCCCTGAACGCCAGGGCGGACGAAATCAGCCGCAGGTGCATGATGGATCACGAATGGCGTCTTCACTCGGAGGTGGCGCAAGGTCTCTTTCAGCAGTGGGGAGAGCCTTGGTTAGATCTGTTCGCCAACGCAATGTCAGCAGTTCTGCGCATTGGAATTTCCAAGGCGGCACTCACTCGGCGACGCTTTTCGTCGCGAGTGGAGTTAGCGGTCTGTTGTACGCTTTTCCGCCTATACCACTTCTACCCAGAGTGTTGAAGAAGATTCGGCGCGACCGGGCCCAAGTCATTCTTGTGGCTCCGGACTGGGCTCGAAGAGTTTGGTATCCCGAGCTACTCAGTATGAGCGTCGATCCCCGATCCGTCTGCCTCTTCGGGAGGATCTTCTGTCGCTGCAGCAGTGGACGGTCCTCCACCGAACCTGTCCAGTTTACACCTGCTTGCGTGGAGATTGAGTGGCGGCAGTTGATTCCTTTCGACTTGCCTCCCGAAGTTTGTGAAGTGATTCTGGCAGCCAGGCGTCCCTCCACTAAGGTGGTATACGCCTGCAGGTGGAACAAGTTTGTGGCATGGTGCACAGCAAAGGCTGTGAATCCCCTTTCTGCCCCTCTTTCTGAGGTTCTTCTGTTCCTTCTTTCTCTGGCCCAACAGGGTTCTGCCCTGGGTACCATCAAGGGCTATCTTTGTGCGATATCAGCCTTCCTCAGGCTTCCTGATCAGCCCTCCCTTTTCAAGTCCCCTGTGGTTAACAGGTTTCTTAAAGGCATTACACACCTCTTTCCTCCTGTTCCGTTTGTGATGCCTCAGTGGGACTTGAACTTGGTTCTTACCTTCTTAATGTGCGCTCCCTTTGAGCCTCTACATAATTGTCCTCTTCGTCTTCTTACTCTGAAGACAGCATTCCTGGTGGCCATCACCTCTGCTCGGCGGGTGAGTGAGCTCCAGGCTCTTTCATGCAAACCTCCCTTTCTGTCTGTTCATCCAGACAAGGTTGTTCTTAGGACGCGTCCGTCCTTCTTGCCAAAGGTGGTTACTGCCTTCCATATTGGGCAGACCATCACTTTGCCCACCTTCTTTCTGCCTCCGCATCCTTCCAGAGAGGAAGAGAGGCTCCACCGTCTGGACCCAAAACGTGTGCTTTCTTTTTACATCAACCGCACACACCAGTTCCAGGTGGATGACCAGCTCTTTGTTGGCTACGTGGGCGCCAAAAAAGGTCGGGCGGTACACAAAAGGACCATCTTCCGCTGGGTCACTATGTGTATCAAAGCCTGCTATTCTTTGGCTAAGAAGGAGCCCCCTGTTGGGCTGCGTGCCCATTCCACCAGGGCAATGGCGGCTACCACGGCTTTAGGCCGCGGGGTTCCGTTACAGGATATATGTCAGGCAGCTACGTGGGCCTCGCTGCACACGTTTACCAAACATTACTGCCTTGACAGCCAAGTCCGGAGAGACGGCTTCTTTGGCCGTTCTATTCACCGGGACTTCCTCGTCTGATCTTTGTTCGCAGACCCACCACCGGGGTTGGTATTGCTGGGGTTTCTATTCTAAGGTAAGGAATCTGTCACTAACTTGTCTCTTTCAGATGCACAAGTTACTAACTTGTGTAACGATATATCTGTAAGAGACAGTAGTTAGTGACAGATTCCTACCGCCACCCATCCTCCCGTTCTGCGGACTGATTTCTAGGGTTAAGGACATCCCTTTCAGGGCCCTAGTATTTTTCAGACACCTATGTCAGCTTCTTGCATGGCTCTGCGTTCCTGGCGCGGAAAGTCGTGTACAGAACTGACGTCAGCGCGCAGGGGCGGCATCTAAGTACTGCCCGCGATGTCATCCCGTCGATCACGACGCCGACGACGGATGCGGAGCCGCACTACGCCGCCTACCGATGCGCAAGGGTACTGCTACGCAAAAACTTTCCGGATCCAGCCTGACGCCTGGGGATATTCTAAGGTAAGGAATCTGACACTAACTACTGTCTCTTACAGATATATCGTTACACAAGTTAGTAACTTGTGCACCGGGCTGACACAAATTTCCTACCACCCAGCGTTCCCCAGGGTCTCCCGATAAAAATGGTGCCTCACTACGTTTTGGGCCCTTGCCTGTTGCGGGTACTTGGGCCTCCCACACGAGTGAGGCACCATTTTTACCGGGGGAACACTGGGTGGTAGGAAATTTGTGTCAGCCCGGTGATGCCACAACTTTCCCACACAAAAATGTGTGAAAAAAGTGATTTTTTTCAGCTAAAATTGAGGTTTGCAGGGGATTCTGGGTAAGGAAACGTTGGGGGATCCACGCAAGCCATACCTCCCTGGAATCCCCCAGGTGTCTAGTTTTTAGAAATGTGTGGGTTTTGTAGGTTTCCCTAGATGGCCGCCGAGCACGGGGCCAAAAACCCAGGTGACCCCCCTTGCAAAACCAGGTTGTTTTGTGATAAGCAATTCTGATGTCGCCTCACTACGTTTTGGGCCCTTGCCTGTCGTGGGTACTAAGGCCTCCCACATGAGTGAGGCACCATTTTTATCGGGAGACCCGGGGGAACTCTGGGTGGCAGGAAATTTGTGTCAGCCCGGTGATGCCACAACTTTCCCACACAAAAATGTGTGAAAAAGTGATTTTTCCAGCTAAAATTGAGATTTGCAGGGGATTCTGGGTAAGGAAACATTGGGGGATCCACGCAAGCCATACCTCCCTGGAATCCCCAGGTGTCTAGTTTTAGAAATGTGTGGGTTTTGTAGGTTTCCCTAGATGGCCGCCGAGCACGGGGCCAAAAACCCAGGTGGACCCCCCTTGCAAAACCAGGTTGTTTTGTGATAGGCAATTTTGATGTCGCCTCACTACGTTTTGGGCCCTTGCCTGTCGCGGGTACTTGGGCCTCCCACACCAGTGAGGCACCATTTTTATCGGGAGACCCGGGGGAAGTCTAGGTGGTAGGAAATTTGTGTCAGCCCGGTGATGCCACAACTTTCCCACACAAAAATGTGTGAAAAAAGTGATTTTTTTTCAGCTAAATTTGAGATTTGCAGGGGATTCTGGGTAAGGAAACGTTGGGGGATCCACGCAAGCCATACCTCCCTGGAATCCCCCAGGTGTCTAGTTTTTATAAATGTGTGGGTTTTGTAGGTTTCCCTAGATGGCCGCCGAGCACGGGGCCAAAAACAAAGTTGACCCCCCTGGCAAAACCAGGTTGTTTTGAGATAGGCAATTTTGATGTTGCCTCACTACGTTTTGGGCCCTTGCCTGTCGCGGGTACTTGGGCCTCCCACACGAGTGAGGCACCATTTTTATCGGGAGACCCGGGGAAACGCTGGGTGGTAGGAAATTTGTGTCAGCCCGGTGATGCCACAATTTTCCCACACAAAAATGTGTGAAAAAAGTGATTTTATTTTCAGCTAAATTTGAGGTTTGCAGGGGATTCTGGGTAAGGAAACGTTGGGGGAGCCACGCAAGCCATACCTCCCTGGAATCCCACAGGTGTCTAGTTTTTAGAAATGTGTGGGTTTTGTAGGTTTCTCTAGATGGCCGCCGAGCACGGGGCCAAAAACCCATGTGACCCCCCTTGCAAAACCAGGTTGTTTTGTGATAGGCAATTTTGATGTCGCCTCACTACGTTTTGGGCCCTTGCCTGTCGTGGGAACTTGGGCCTCCCACGCGAGTGAGGTACCATTTCTATTGGAATACTTGGAGAAAGGCGATGGATAGGAAAGTTGTTGTTTCTTTCTGCAGCGTGAAAATTTTGGCACAATAATGCAAGGAAAACGTGACAGACATTTTGAGGTTTGCAGGACATTGTCGGTAAGATAACGTGTTGGTATCCACAAGAGAGACATCACCATGTACTCCCATGGGTGTTTAGTTTACGACAATATCTACAGTTGGTAGGTTATTCTTAGATGGAATGTACACCTTGGCAGAGAGACTAAAAAGACAAAGATTCCTGCACAGCCATCTATTCCTCAAGCTCACACACATACTGGTTGGATTTGGCACGAGGGCGAGTGATGGTTCAGTATATAAAATTTTATTAACGAGATTTCACAAAAATGAAATGCACCGTCAATAATTAAACAGACTAAAAACTGAACCAGTGACTCGCAGCTCGTGAGCTGTAAAGCCACAACAAGGCACCAACCACTTTACAAGCCATTCATACACCTGTCATACGTGTGACACATACAAAACCATTCACACCGCCAGCCGCGGGCACAGCACATTACAACACACAAACCAGCAGATAGCGCCATTCAAGGGCCCATCACTTTCACACGCCCACATTCCTGACACAGCAACCACACCAGCTCAAGGATTGCGTGGAGTGGCGTTTAGCTAGCAGTGTGTGTAGTGACCAGCAGCAAGTCACTACTCACACACCGCCAGCCGAGCGCCAGTCCACGCACACCGCCAGCCAAGCGCCAGTCCACGCACACCGCCAGCCGAGCGCCAGTCCACGCACACCGCCAGCCAAGCGCCAGTCCACGCACACCGCCAGCCAAGCGCCAGTCCACGCACACCGCCAGCCAAGCGCCAGTCCACGCACACCACCAGCCAAGCGCCAATCCACGCACACCGCCAGCCATGCGCCAATCCACACACCGCCAGCCAAGCGCCAGACCACGCACACCGCCAGCCAGCGCCAGCCCACGCACACCACCAGCCAAGCGCCAGTCCACGCACACCGCCAGCTAAGCGCCGTCCACGCACACCGCCAGCCAAGCGCCAGTCCACGCACACCACCAGCCAAGCGCCAGCCTACACACACCGCCATCACATTTAGGATTTTTTTATACAAAAAAGAAAACACAAACAAATTGCAAATAGATACAAATCTACTAACACAAAATTTGAAACTAAATACATTGCACTAATGCCAACCTTGAAACAGAACAAAAAGTTTTAAACAATACAGACCAGGCAGTTCACTTTACCACTCATGGATGCTCCCAATAATTCTTTTGCGTGTGGTACGTTCTAAAACAAGCAGGCACACACAGCCCAGGGTTAGAAGGACACTCGGGGTAGTACATACGAGTCTCCTTCCGCGTACCTCTTTGCCAACAGACTCTACATCTCCTAGTGGGAAAGTCTTTTGAGGGTGTGGGAGGAATGTGATCAGGAAAGTGGCGATCTTTCAATCGAGCCACATCCTCCACCACTCCAACTCTAGGAACACTTGCCTGTTCCACAACAACAAGGCTGCCTATCACAGACTGCTGAAACTGAACAAAAGTCAACTTTGACGCAGGAGAACACTCCTTGAACACAACAAAAGCATTGAAAGTTGCTAAATTGAAGAGATGGATGGCCAACTTCTTATACCAAACGTAAGCCTTATGAATAGCAGTGTAAGGTTCCAACCTCTGATCTACTCTATCAACACCACCCATGTGCTTATTGTAATCTAAAATGCACACAGGTTTTGCGCACTTCAGCAATCTGACCCCAAAGAGCACAGGTGAAGTACTCTCATCATGGATGGTAGTCTGCATGTACACATCCCTCCTGTCCACAAATTTCACAGCTAGTAGTTCATCACTACGCGAGGAACTGCACTGTCCCCTCTGAAGTTTTTTGCAATCAAGATCTTTTGGATAACCTTTACGTTAGAGCGGATTATGCCACAAGCAAAAGTGTCCACTTTGAACAATTCCTTAAACAATTTCACAGCAGTGTAGAAGTTATCAAGGTACAAATGGTGGCCTCTGTTAAACAGTCTTCTAGCAAGATCCCACACAATTTTCTCTGAAACTCCAAAAGTGGACGGACAACCAGGGGGTCAATAGTGGAATCCCTACCAGTGTACACACGGAAATTAAAAACATATCCTGTCCTACTCTCAGACAACATATACAGCTTAATTCCATAGCGTGCTCTCTTGCTAGGAATGTACTGCCTAAAAACCAAACGGCCCTTGAACAGGACCAAAGACTCATCAATAGATATTTCTTTCCCTGGAGAATAGATCTCTGAAAATCGATCTACAAAGTGATCAAGAACAGGCCGAATCTTAAAAAGACGGTCACAGTCAGGGTGATCTCGTGGCAACGCCAAAGCATTATCAACAAAATGCAGCATCCGAAGCAAAAGTAAATACCGATCACGAGTCATAATTGCAGGAAATATGGCCGTTGCCATCAAGGGACTGGTAGACCAATATGAAGCCATGGACGGCTTCCTTATCAAACCCATCAATAAAGTCAAACCCAAAAACTTCTTCATCTCTTCCAGATTTGTGGGAGTCCACCGGGTAGCTCTAGAGTGGGGCCTAAGTTTGTCACTGTTGTCCCTCAAAAACTGTTCAGCATACAAATTAGTCTGCTCAACAATCTCACCCAAAAATACATCATTCATAAACAACTGAAAAAACTGTATAGGCAAAAAATGTTTACAATTCACTCTACACCCTGCATCACCACTAAAGGCAGGCAACACCGGCTGCACCATGTTTGGATCAACCCAGAGTCCAGCACTTCCAGTAGGAAGCCTAGCAGCCTCAGGCTGCAATCCAGATTCCTCTTGCACCATCGGCACAGCAGTATCCTCCTCTAAAACAGGCACTTCATCCGCACTGAGAGTAGCTTCATCCACACCGAGAGTAGCTTCATCCGCACTGAGAGTACCTTCATCATCCGATGATTCCATGTGGAGAGAAAACTCACTGCCTGAATCTTCCTCTCCCTCCTCTCCCTCAGACGCACTGTCAGTCTCATAATCCTGCTCAGAGGAAGATTCAAGAAGCATACCAACCACCTGCTGAGCAGTCATTCTACGGCTAGCCATAATGCTTACTAATAAAGGTAACTTGTCAAACAAGTCAACAACAACAAACCCTTTGTAAAAAAAGAAATAAACAAAATGGAGCTTTATCACAAAGACCTATATACTCCAACACTATACCACTCACTTGACAGAAGCAGCTAGACTCACCACCACCTACTCTGCACAGACACAGTAAGGATCAACAATATCCCACTAAAAAGAAAAAGAAGAAAAAAATTACACATAAGACAATGCAAAACACATCGCAAAGAATTTCATGCTCTGAACACTAACAAATATGCTGCCATTATGACACCACTTACAAAAAATTCATTCATGCATGACAATAATACTCATTTGGAGTAAACACAACAAAAATGTTTTCTTACCAAATAAATGCAATTACGCAAAACTGCAGAACAACCACTGCCAAAACCGCAAACAAGAATCAAAAGCTTTACACAAGAATAAAAAGGAGAAAATAAACCATTACAATCACATATTCAAATAATGCACCAGTCCACACACAATCCACCAGCTAAGCTAAGGGGTAGGTGGGCCTAAGAGTATAAATAAAATATTCACCCCTGTAAAAGGGAGCAACCCTTGCCCTTGAGGCCACTCCCGATTCAAAAATTTAAAAACCCCTGTTGTCTAGTGGCTTCTGCCCCCTTGGGGCAGATGGGCCTAAAAACATACTGCTGATCTGCCACCCAAAGAGGACAGAAATGGCCACAATCATCCTCCCATAAAGGGGAGCCACTCTTGCCCAAGGGGTCACTCTCCCCTCAAAAAATCCCTGGTGGCCTAGTGGGCCCTAGATAAAAACAAAGGCGAGATCTGCCCCCCAATGGGGGCAGACAGCCAAAAACATAGCCCCGAAGAGAGTGACCCCTGCCCAAGGGGCCACTCCCCACAAAGTATTCAATGGTGGTCCAGTGGGCCACTGTAAAAAAAATTGAGAAATCTACCCCCGGGGGGTGGGGGCGGGGGTAGACAAAGCCAAAAAACATTGCCCCCACAAACAAATTCCTGGTGGTCTAGTGGGCCAAACATGGGGAGACACAGCCCCCAAAGGAGAGCGACCCTTGCCCAAGGGGTCACTCTTCCAAAAACAATTCCCTGGTGGCCTAGTGGGCCCTAGATTAAAAAAAAAAGGCAAGATCTACCCTTCCCCCCCCCATGGGGGCAGACAGCCAACAACATAGCCCCCGAAGGGGGGTGACCCTTGCCCAAGGGGCCACTCCCCACAAAGTATTCACTGGTGGTCCAGTGGGCCACATAAAAAAAAAATACGAAATCTGCCCCCCAGAGGGGCAGACAAAGCCAAAAAACATTGCCCCCATAAGGGGAGTGACCCTTGCCCAAGGGGCCACTCCCCACAAACAAATTCCTGGTGGTCTAGTGGGCCAAATATGGGGAGAGACAGCCCCCAAGAGAGAGCGACCCTTGCCCAAGGGGTCACTCTCCCCAAAAAAACCCTGGTGGCCTAGTGGGCCCTAGATAACATAGAAAGGCAAGCTCTGCCCCCCATGGGGGCAGGCAGCCATAAATATACCCCCAAAGGGAGTGACACTTGCCAAAGGGGCCACTCCCCACACAAAATGGACTTGTGGTCCAATGGGCCAATTTTTTTTAAAAATATGCAAAAATATGCAAAAATCTGCCCCCCAGGAGTGCAGACAAAGTTAATTAATTATGCCCCCAATAAGGGGAGCGACCCTTGCCTAAGGGGCCGCTCCCCCAAACAGTAAATCAATTACACATCCTTGCACTAGTGGGCATTCCTGCTGCACGATCGTGCAGCAGGAATGCACAAAAGAGGCATCGGGGGAAAGGAAAACCCTTTCCCCGATGCCTCGTTTGGTGTAATCCCCCCTCCCCAGAGAAAAAACTTACCTGTTTGTTCCCCGACGCGCTGGAAGCAAATGGCTTCCTGCGCGTCGGCGGCTAAGGAAACCTCAATGACGTCAGTGTGCCTCGCGCGCTGGCGTCATTGATGGCGTGGAGGAGGGTGCGGGGGAGGCAGGGGAAGGGCTTCCCCTGCCTTCCCCGGTAAAGCGCCGACGATCGGCGTCCCACGGGGGGAGCGCCAGCGCTTCCCCCGTGGGTGGGTGCCATGACGGCCTGGAGCCGTCATGAGCACACGCCCACTGTGCATCATGACGGATCCAGGCCGTCATGAGCACCGAAAGGGTTAATTAACAAACAAATATATCAAAATATTACAATTTTAATTGTAAATAAAAGGTTGGAGCTTTTCTAAATTCAATTAAGGTAACCCATCGTCCATACTATATTCTGTTTGATGCACTTGCACTGTCCCATGAATCAATCTGAGGATACAAACTTAATTTTTAGCATCCGTTATCAAATTCCTTCATATTTTCAAAACATTTTAAAATTTTCTATTTTGCTTCTTTGTTTATATACACTTTATTAGTCTGATATTATTATTTAATTTGTAAGCAGTTGCGGACACACTGAGTAGGCTTCGTGGACCCCCAGGGAGCTTCGGACCACAGATAAGAACGACTGTAGTAGAGTTTAACAAACAATAAGAGACCTTCCAGAGTTGAAGCCTTGACATTGAAGGATCTTCTGGAATGTTATGTTATGTTAAGGTTATTTATAGAACGCATGGCTGCCCCAGCAACAGGGCTATGTCTAGCTAAGTAGCTTTTTCTAGACCAGAAACTGAGGCTTCTTCATCACCACGACCTCAGCTTCTATTGCAGGAAGTGGACTTAACACAGTCGTTTCATACTCCTAAGGTATTCAAAATGTGAGCCCTTCTTTGGGTTGTGTCAGAGAGGACTCTGACTCATGTTACTGTCTTTTTGGTTTTGGTTTCCCGTTTGTAAGGAGAAATAAACTTGCTTCTAGTATATTTAGAGAAAGTTGCATTTAATCAGTTATGTACTGGACAGACTGTGCTCCTTATTTTTGTTTTTTAACACACAATGTGTTAAACCGGAAGATAGTGTGCAGCGCCAGGACACCCTCGGGTAACAGTTGCGCTTAAGAAATGTGAATAACATAACAATGTCGGGACAGATGTTTTTGCACAGGCCTAATTTACATAGGCTAAGTCTTGTGACCTTTAATATTACGTTGCAGTTTATGAGCTAACAATCATGCATCAGTTCCTCTCATACCTTGAGATATCAAAACACATACAAACTGGAGGTTCCTTTTGTGTAAGAGAACACATAGTACTATGGTATGTAACCTTTCTTATTTTGTTAATGCCCTAGGTGAGGTGAGCTGATTCCTTTATATAATTAATCCCACTGTCAGAGCCAAACCTTAGATATGGAAGTAATTACTTTAAATTTATGGATTATGAGACCATGAATTCTCTTTAATCTGCTGCATTGCAATGAATCCTAAATATTGCTCTTTTAGGAGTCGTTTGCACCTTCATATAAAGAGAACTTTAAACATCATGTAAATTACTGCCTCCATGAAATGAAGTGAAATTGAATTTTAATTTGTAACGCACACTACTACCCGAAGTTGTTTAGGCACTAGTGCTCTAACAGGGAGAGAAGAAGGAAAGGTAAAAGAACTGAGAATAGGAAAAGAGCTAAAATCAGGAAACATTACTTATTAAAAAGCCAGGTTTTTAGGGTTTTACGGAAAGGGAGAAGATCTGACTTTTCCTTAAGATCTGGCGCCATGGAATTCCAAAGCCTGGCTGTGCCAGCCACAAAACTTCTGCCACCCCAGGTGACTGTTTTGGCTTTGGGAATCACAAGATTAAATGCCGATGAAGACCGCAGATATCTGTTGGGGACATACCAAAGAAATCTATGTTTAAAGTATTCAGGTCCAAAGCCATGCAACGCCTTGAAGGCAATACATAGGGACTTGAATTCAATCCATTTTTACAGGAAGCCAGTGCAACAAAGGCAATGCTTGAGATACTGACTGATGTTTTGAGATGGCAAGCAGCAGTTGAGCAGCTGCATTTTGGAGAACCTGCATTTTGATTAGAAATCTTTTCTGGATATTAAAAAGATTGCACTGCAATAGTCAATTTTTGACAATATAAGTGCGGAAATTACCACTTTCTGCAGGTCCTGTGGATAAAAGGCAGGACTATCCTGATAGTTTTTAACATGAGAAAGCAAGATGACGTGATGGAGTTTACTTGGCCTTCAAAGGATAGCTTGTCGTCAAAATAAACTCCTAGATTTTTAGCTTGGTAACTGGGAGGTGAGCTCTCCCATTTCCTGCGGCCACCAATTAAGAGATCAAAAAGAGGTATTCCTCCTGTGCAGCAGGACCTCTGCCTTTCCAGAGTTTAACTTGAGACAGTTACTAGACATCCAGTTTCCAATTTAACACATACAGTCATGGAAGCTGAAATCCGTGTCCTCTGGGTTGCTGGCCAGTGATACCACCATTTGTATGTCATCGGCGTATGGCACAACTATGAAACCATAAGACTTTATAAGGTGGGCCAAGGGAGTTACATATAGATTAAAAAGGGTCGGGCTCAGAAAGGACCTCTGTGGGACCTCGCAAGGAAGCGAAAAGTAGGTAGACTTGAAGCCATTATGCCCCACAAACTGCTCTCTATCTGAGAGAAAAGATTTAACGAGCTTAAGCGCCTTGCCCTTTATACCCCAGACGAAGAGACGCCCAATAAGAAGACTGTGATTGACCGTGTCGAATGCTGGAGAGAGGTCTAATAAAATCAGAGCAGCCTTGCCACCCTTGATGGGAAGTCACTTAATGTGCAGGATTATGGTGGTAAGTTTAAAGATCATTCTAAAATTGTCCCGGGAGAACCTTTTTGAAACCATTATAATGTTTAGTGCAACAAGTCTGTATTATAACATGAAACTCTAAAATGCTCTTGCAGGGTTGACTTCAAGAAAAAGTGATATTACTTTTTTCCCAGTTTCTCCTCAAATTAAATCATTTTCTTAACTCCTCTGGCTATAAAATTTCAAAACTGCCAACTCACATGAATGAGAGGAAATTCCATCTGCTTAGGTGTCACAGAAAATCTACACTTGCAGTGGTAAAGAATGAAAAACATTTAGGGCCTGATTTAGATTTCGGCGGACGGGTTACTCAGTCACAACGGTGAAGGATATCCTGTCCGGCAAAATATAAATCCCATAGGATATTATGGGATTTATAGTTCAGCGGATGGGATATCCATTACCATTGTGACAGAGTAACCCATCAGCTGAAATCTAAATCAGGCCCTTTGTTTTCTGAGAAAAACATATTGTCTCATATGCTTCAAAAACAGTCTATCTTAATTGCAACACATGTATGATATCAGGCAGTTTACACAATTCTAACAAGTTTCTGCAACACTACTTTGTCTTCTATGGTGACCCATGGCTCTGAAGCTAGGATGAACACTCCTGCTCGACTGCCAATGTCCCTCCATCATCACATTTGATGTGAGAAAATAGTTCGTAGCTCCAGAACCTTGTGACATCATACTATAAGTGTGATAGTAGCCTGTTTGCCTGCAACAGACCTTACCAGGGTCCTATAAGACTTACTGAATAGTCCAAGGGAGAATTGCTAGTAAAACATTGATTTATTTTTAAAGATAATCTGTGTTTCCCCATAGTGATTATGGAAAATGACTTAAATTGTTACCAAAATATACACAGTTAAAACAAAATCCTTTATATGTTTGTAAACAAATATCATTAAGCCAGTTACATAACTCAGCTCTGAGGTCAGAGTGTAACCTGTATATAATATGTTTGAAGGCCTGGTTGGCCAAGGAAAGGTGTTATTCCTGCTGAGGTTAATATGTTGAATACCTACAAATCAGCATAATACAAGCACTTGTGATATACAGGACAACATAGCTCTACTGCATTATCTACTTTGTCATTACATTGGTATTTTATCTCCTCTTTTTTGCCTGATTTTTTTCTTTTGTAAGATTGTAATATCAGAAAATTCAAGATCAACATAAAACTGAAAAAGGCACAATAATGTTAAAATGACTTTCTTAAATGTATGAAGATTCATAACGTTGACGTTGATGCTGATGATTCTGTAAGCATTTCTCATACAAAACATTACTGTCTTTCTGTTAATACTATGGTTAACATTCACTTTTACAAACTAAATGATAAACCTGGTAGTCTTTGTCAAACTAACAAATACACAAGATAACTTCATTTAAGGCCAAAGTGTCTGTCCTTTGCAGGAGGCCTAAAATCTTTTTCATTTGATGTAGGGGCGCTGCGGGTTCGGAAGAAAATGTCCGGTGAGAAGATGCCAGTGAAAATGATTGGTGACATCCTGACTGCCCAGCTCCCACACATGCAGCCTTACATTCGATTCTGCAGCTGCCAACTCAATGGGGCGGCACTCATCCAGCAGAAGACAGATGAGGTTCCGGAGTTCAAAGACTTTGTCAAAGTAAGCTGTTGAAATATGCAAATTAGAACCTCTTTAATAAATTGATCATATTTAGGTACCAGAGAATTAACGGGAAAAGACCAATCTTTCTCAGCCCAAACTTACAATCACAGATCTAACCTTCACTTGGTCATTAGCAAACATTATTTGCCTTTGCAAAAATCAGTGATGGGATGTCTGTTCTTTTTTTTCCCTCCTGTAAAAGTACATTTGTGATTAGCTCACTTTCTGATAACTTTGAACGTCTAGTTATAGGATCTCCCATCTTGCAAACCTGTACTGTTTACTCACATGTCTACTATGATATTCCTGTATTAAATCATTGTTTCTTTTATACTCTCCATTCCACTCTTATGAAGTTAATTACTATCTGAGATCCTATTTTCATAAGAGTAACCTGGCTTATTCTATTGCTTCTTACTTCAAAAACGTTTGAATCATCTCAACATCAGTTTGGAAATTCTTTAATTGGTAACTCAGACAATACTCTACGCGTTTTCTGCCAACTTCATGTTTCACTAATGCAGTGTTAAGCCTGTTTCTCAACACCAACAGACCTCAAGGTTGGTTACTGCAGTCCAGAGAATATCCATGACCCTAGTAGGTCATGTAAATTGGCTTACTTAGCTCCATCACTCTGCACCCGCAGACATTGCAGATGGACTTGGACTTCTCGACTCCAGCTGGATTCTGTGAAAAGAATACCAAGATTTGGTTTATGGTATTCTCTGGAGTTGTGTCTCTACGTTTATTCAATTTATTTACATGGAACAAAACCAGTTGTACAAAATCAGTAAGCCTGATGTACATAGTCACCTAGACAGTTTCCCAAACGTCATCTCTTCCACAAAATACATTCTTTCTTCAGGCATCAATAAACTCATCTCAAAATCTTTCGAGTTAATTAGTCCAGATTGCAGATAATGTATAAATCCCCTGGTTGGTCATAAGATTCCTTTCTTCTGAAGAAGGTTGCAAAATGTTCTAAGAGAACTGACTGCTGATATTCACAAATGCAACACTGAGTTGCTGCCAGTGGGCCTGAAGATTGCTGCAGAAATTATTTTCTCTACCGATAGCTCGTTGACAGTAGAGGCTTCCAACGCTAACCACAGGAAGAAGGCAATTTCCCGAAGAGTGGGTTTTTGACAACCAATTTGCTATGGAGAAGCAGGCAAATGCTCTTGCTTTCTACATTCATATACTCGCTAAACTGCAACCATTTCTCCCTAACAAAAATAATCAAACAACTCTAGCCATTGACATTATTGGGGCCAGAATGGATTACCGTTTCTCTCTTTTTGTGTTTGCACCCCAGAAGGTTTTGAGCAAACTCCAGAAAATCCAAAATGCTGCCGCAATGGCTATCACCGGGTTAGGCATTGGGAGCATATTCATCCAATTCTTTGCAAGTTCCATTGGCTTCCTGAAGCGGATCGGGTGAGATCTTACGTGCTGGTCATGATCCATAGAGCTATCCATCTAACTGGCTTAAGCAATTTGCATTTAGGCTTGAAAAATAAATTTTCCAAATAGGTTTTGGTAGTTCAGTTGCAATTGAAGACAACAGCGCTAGGCAGCAGGTGCTTGGAGCTGGATGGTGAATGGCTTCCCGTTGGAGGTAACAGGAGCTTGTGCCTAGAGAGCTTCATACATGAAAAAATATATATTACTGTTCTAGTTAGGATGAAGCAAAATTCAAACTCTTTACAACTACCTTATCTCAAACAGTATAACTCTATCCCCTCCTGCATCACCTTAAGATTCTATGTTTTATCAGTTTGGGCTTAACTTCCAGCAAGGTTTCAGGTACTGAAATCTCATTACATTATATCAGAGAAGTGCTTCTCTACTCCACAGACACCTGCTCTCCTTGTGCCTTTATAGTTCTTGATTTGTAGGTGACACTGACCAGCATATCCTTCTGAAATGACTTGAACTTTGTGCAGACATCAGCAAGTGTGCACTGTCCTGGTGTACCTCCTTCTTATCCAATCACTTCCATCAAGTCAAACTGGATTGTTTTGTATTCAGATCATCTGGCATCATCTGAAGTGTCCTTGAATGCTCGGCTCTAACCCCAACACTCTTCAACATCAACGTGTATCCACTTGCCAAGATTCTTGACGCCTATGACATGGTCTATCATATGTATGTGGACAACCTGCAACTCCATCTCAAGACTGATGACAGGTCTTTCAACCAATCTCTTACTTGCCTATCCCATGTTTATACTGAACAGGATAAGTAGCTATGTTTGAACGGGGATTAAAAATATCTTCGTTTTGGAAATGGCAAAACTCCACCAATTACCCTTTACATGGCTTGAGTGCTTTACCGCCCCAGAGCCCCACTTCCACAACCTGTGTCCAAAGCTAATTACGTTGGAGTTCTGTTTGACAGTGAGCTCTCTTTCATACCACATTTAAAGAGCGGTCTCCATATCTGATTTTCAACATCTTGGTCTGCTCTATGGTGTCTTCCCGCTCCTCCACATTCCCCAAAAAATTGCAATTTTCCTTGACATTGTAATTTCCCATCTTGATTCCTGCAACAGCTTCTACATAGCCTGTCCACTAAGTCAGTTGCAAAACTCCCAAAGGTTCAAAGCCAAACTCTTTTACTAACCATACTAAACTGTACTATTTGGATAAAACCGCTATGACCATATCACATGTGCTCTAAAAGCCCAACCCCAGCTTCCAGTAAAAGACAGGGCACCTTTTAAAACGGTCTACATAAAGCTCTACATTGCGAGTCCCCTGACTTCTTGTCCTGGCTATTCATTCTGTAACATCCCAGTAAGACCCAGTCTGTGATCAAAGAACCAGTACTGTTTGCTGGAAGGACCCTACAAACGCAAGGATCATCCCAATGTAACTCACTCATCACATTTTAGATTGGAAAATTACTTTCTGAAATTCAGTAATCTCCTTAAAAAACACTTTTGTGCTAGACTTCTCTGAGGCTATCCACAATGGCTTGTAGCCTATTTATGATAGAGACTGCTACCCGAAGATCCCTTACCTTAAACTATAATATCAGACCGGATCTGGAAACCTTTGATGAGCAGTACCCCTGCGCACTGGTAGATAGTGTCGTTTGGCTCTGCATAGCATCGTCTGTGTTGTCCAATCCAGAAGAGACGTGTGCAGCGGAGTGTATATAGGTGCCACTCCAGCGTGCTTATGTCGGGTCTTTTTCTATTCGTGCCAATCAGCGCAGATCTGGAGAGAGCTACCCCCAGTCACTTTTTAATTATCCTTTTTCGACCTTTTGTCGAAATGTTTTACAAGACTTGGTCTCCTGGTGTGAAGGATGTCCATCAGAAAGACAGGCGCCGCATGGTTTAAAACCTGTCACCAGCAGATGTTGGTGATGGACCCGCACTTTGTTTGTCTTTGGTGTCTGGAGGGAGATCACGACGCCAAGACGTGAGGATTGCCACACTATGCAACCTGGGGCACTGAGGGAGCAGTCCCTCAAGCTCCTCACCACCCGATGTCGACCGACTCTGTGACACTCCAGATCTGGGTTGCGAGGAAAGTTCCAAGATTGTTTGTGAAGTCGTATCCTGCGATCGACCCCCACTCCAAGTCATCGGGTAAGTCCTACAAAAAAAGTTGTTGTTGAAGAGGTCTTCGACTTCACTGTGCAAGTCTTTAGATGAGTCTCGGGGAAGTCGGCATTCGAGGCCTAGCTCTGTGGTGGAGCCTGTGCCATGTCCGTCTCTGCACCTCCCTGAATTTCCGGGAGCCGGAACAACCCCCTTCCAATTCAAAGAATTTTACGATGAAATACACCTAATCTTTGGACTTCTTCACTCCACTGGTGCACCCTCGGGTCCCACGAGTCCGGAGGGTCCCCTACGTTCTTCTGCCGGTGGGTTTGCCCTCTGCACCAGTCAGGCCCCAAGAATCCACTCCGGCACCCGCTCCAGTGCCGACACCCCCGACACCCAGTGGTGGTGTCGACCCCATTATCATTCCTGACTCCGATACGTATCTGGATGGGCGTCATCCGACGCTAGCTCCGGCGCTGACTGTGGCCAGACACCCCATATCGGAGCCAGTGCCTTATTCCTATGACCGGTCTGGATTGGGTGGGGTTTGCAGACCCTTATAGATATCAACCATTAGAAGATCCGGAGGACAGCTGGTATAAGGATCTGGTGGATGCCAGTGGACTGGACACCCCACCAGACATTAGCCTGGTCTCTCCTCCTACTGTGGCTACGGAGGAGGGTGCCTCGCTCGCTATGGTGGTGCGGAGCTGCCCTAGCTGAGGTCTTGGACCTTCAATTGCCCTCAGTGGCAGTCAAGACGAATGTCTTGACGGATTTGCTTCAACTGGGAGTCACCACATCCAAACCACTTCTCCCTTTCAATGAACCCCTCACTGACGTCCAGCTTGGGGCCTGGTTTAAGCCCTGCACAGGGGTTCCTGTGTACAGGACAATTGCCCGCCGCCATCACCCCGCCCCAGGGGACCCCAGTTTCCTCACCCAGCACCCCACCTTGGAGAGCTTGATGGTCCAGGATTCCACCCTGAAAGTCAACCCTGGCGCATTCCTTACCACCCCACTGCATAGCGAATCCAAAATGCTGGATACCTTTGGGAAGAGGATTTTCTCTTCTGCCAGCCTATCACTGGGTCGATGAACACCGCATGCCTCTTGGGCTGATACTCCCATACAATCTGGGACTCGGTTGCGCATGTGCTGCCTATGGTCTTGGAGGAAACATGAGCCATACTCTCTCAAACAATTGCTGACAAGAGAGATACAGCCAAGTTCGCCATACAATGTGGGCTGGACACAACAGACTTTCTGGGCAGAGTGATTACATTATCAGTGGCCCTTAGGCTCCACACCTGGTTGAGATCCACTGGCTTTTCAGGGGATGTCCAGGCCTCGCTCATGGACATGCCCTTTGATGGCTTCAGTTTGTTTAGAGAGAAGGCGGAGTCAGCGCTGAAGCGCTTTAAGGACAGCAGAGTTATGGCCAGGTCCTTGGGCCTTTCCGTGGCCCATTGAGAATCCCCAGTCTGCCTCCTGCCACTTTCGAGGCCATGGAAGGGGCTTTCAACCATGTCTGTACCCTCCCAGCCACTATGGCCAGCAGGTTTCCCAACCTTTTAGTGGCCGAGAATATGGTTCCCATAAACCACGTGAGACAGGCAGCCAGAGGTCTGGCCGGCCCACCACCCCAAGGCAACCGAAGCCTCCAAGCCTGTTTAGTTTGCCTACTTCCAAAAAGAGTAGTATTGACTCTATCTGACCGCAAAGGTGTTCACATTGTTGTTATATCTGCACTAGCACTCAACCGTCTAATGGTCCTACTTCTATGAAACCATAAATCAAAGTGAAAAATAATATACAAAAGGGAGTCCAATGTATTTTCTGGGAGTTCACTTAATCCAATATTAATCCACATTGTTCAAACACATACATTTTTCTTATAGATCCAATACAACACAGGAGCCATGAAATGGTTTTCAAAAGAAGATTTTCTTTATTCTTCACAACATCAAACTGCAGCCCAGCCTACACGTTTCATCCCAGCAGGGACTTCATCAGGGTTTGGAGATTTCTTGGTATTCCCTTATGTATAATGTCAGTCAGGGATGGTTCAAGAGGGCTGAGAAGTTGTATCACCAGAAATGTATTGAGAATTTCTTAAAGATTCTTTCTGGATAGGTATACACCAGAAAATGGCAAAGGCTGAGTATCAATATCCCCAGTGGGACCTGCAAGATTAAGCAGAATAATGCAACATCCCATCTATGCGAGTCACGTGGGGCAAGAGCATTTTAAGTTTGCCATACTCCCCTTTAGCCTTACCACCTTCCCTCAGATGTTCACCAAGGTGTTGGTGGTGGTTGCTGCACATCTGTGGAGATCAGGGGTGACAGTCTTCCCTTATCTCAACGATAGGCTGTTGAAAGCAAGCTCGCCCCAAGCAGTCTTTTTCCACTTCGGACAACGGCGGACCTCCTGCACTCATTTGTCTGTTCAAAAGGACCTATTTCCTCTTTCATTGTGCTGTTTGGAACACTGAGTACTTCAGCATGGCTTGTTTCAAAATCATTCATAAATAACCATACATTTGATGTAGACCTCATATTCCCAGCGATCTTGTTCCGAGCAAATGCAGAAGGAAAAACTGAATGGAAATGAAGAAACATCACTCTTGCAGGTTTACGATTTTGGTTAATGGTAGCCCTCTTTAACTGGTTTGGTAGTTACTTAGATGGTCCACTGCAGTCCTTAAACCTTGGTCCTAAGCTATGCAAATCACAACACTAACTGCAACCTCCTTAAAGCTATCGGCCTGACACCTAAAGCCATCCTCCTGATACGTTTTCAATCTACAACAATATGCTCATTATGGCCAGTAATAGAGCTAGTTGGGAAACTTTACAGCAATATATCTATATTTTTCTTATATTGATACATTCCTAGAAAGAATATCTCAAAATTAAGATTTAGTTCATGTTTTATAGGCGTTGTTATGAGCTTGCTTGCATTAGCTCAATATGTTTTTATCTTGGGGTATTCATACCACTTGCATAAATATGTTCCTCATCTCTAAGGCAATGCTTTTTTAAATGGATGCTTTGCAAATAAGTGATACTGTACTTATATTTGAATTATGAAGCTTCCATTCTAGTTTCCCTTTACCAGTTTACTTTTTAGGTCGAGCCACGAGTAGCGCGCAAGCGCTGCTCTGGCGAGACTTTAAGTAAGGGGGTTTCCAAAGCTGACCACACGCTCGTGCGTCGTGGCCTTTTTCGGGCGGTTACGCGCGAGCAAAAGGCCTTGGTGCACGAGCGTGTGGTCACGCCTGCTGCTCGCAAGCGCGCGCGACGTGCACTACAGCGCGTGAATACCCTCCTCCCACTCCCTCCTCGTCAGCTTCATTTTCCTTTCACTTTCGCGCCGCGCGGCCGTGTCACTTTCACGGGCGCGCGGCTATCAGCTTCATTTTTTTTTTTTTTTAAATTAACTTTCAGCGCGAGGCGCGCGCACCACTCGCGCCCCCCCTCCTCCCCGCGCGTGCCTTCAAATGCTTGTTTATAAAGTGAAAGTGTCTGCATTCGTGCATATATTCCTCCTGCACGGACATCTTCTGACCTACAGTGTAGTCCTCTCACTGCAAAAGGCATGTGATTCCCGACCAAGGGCTTTGCGAGTGCTTGTTTGGCTTTGTATGTTGAAAAGTGTCGACATGGATAGTGACGCAGTCCTTGAGGTCTACGATGCTACATTTGAAAGGTTGCATTCAGACAGGAGCTGGCAAACTACCGCGCTATCGAGGGACTCTGGGCTGCAAGGAAACTGTTCTCCCTACAATTCGAAATCGAAATCCGAAAGTCAATATTTGCTAACTCCCGCATACAGGACAGTGCATTTTGGAACTTGAGTACTTACATACGAGTGCTCACACCAGTTTAACAAACACAACTGTCCAATGCATGCTGAGCCTTTAAATTGTGCTTTTTCCTCGGGAAATATGATCAGAAAACATCGGATAGTTTCTTATTTAATGATTTGTATCAATCATAATGCAGTACTTTGATTCTTCTGAAGTGGACTTGTTGATCTTTTCTGTGCATATGAAGAATATTTTATCCGCTGTGAGAGAACAGGGAAGTAAAATAGGTTCACTATCACTGTTATATGTGTAGGGTGAGAAGTGCATTATTTCTGTAGCCGGTTCCCATTCTAGGCAGACCAACACGATGCTCCTTTCCACGGTCACATTGTTATTACTCGTTTAAGGAGACCTTTTTTGAGAAGTGAAAGTCACAGGACAGGTCTACGCATGATGAGTGTTCGGGTTAGATAGACCACAACCAACGGCCGCCCAGGAAGCGACATAGTTTATGGGGGAGGTATTCCTAGAACTGGAGAAGAGTGCTGCATCGGTCATAAATTGCTTTGTTGGGTAACATTTAAATAAGTGTCCAGTGTGCTTACTTCACATTACACGTGACTGTCCGTGTTTCCCTTTTCTTTCCTCTTTCAACTTTAACACTATTATCTTTGCTCCTTTTGTCGTGCGTTAACTGCACCCCATGTTTGAGGTTGTGTCTCTTCAATTCTGCTGAAGTGCTGTTTTGAGAACAACAGCTGCAGAAGCGTTTTTAGGTCTCGGCCTGCACCAGCGCTTGCGCTGGTCTGGCCGAGAGTTTTAGTAAGCGGGTTTTGGAAGTGCAAACACTGGCTTTCGGCTGGCGACCAGCTTGAGTTCACGATGGCGTGCACGCGCAGCTGCCATCTGTTGTTTCCTATCTCTTCCTCATTTCCTCGTCATGGCTCGTTAACTCTCTGGACTCTGATGTTTCAATCGCAGCAGCATCTCACATTACCAACTGGGGGCCCTGGACTACAGTCACATGAAAAACAACCGCGATTAGCATTGAAATGCAAGCTTTTTTTTGTCTAGTTAGAAATATTGCTTCGGTGGGTTGATTTCACCTTATATCGCTATTTGTTTTATATTGGGAGTCACAGCCTAATTACCAGTATTTTTGTCTCTCACTGTTTTTTTTAAATATTTATTCGCGCAAAGCACAAAGCTATATTTAAGGTTACTTTTTCCGCGTCACTTCTTCACTCTATTTAAACTCCACACCCCCACTCTTATTGTCTCTCTCCTTCTCTCTCTCTCCCTCTCTAATTCTCTCTCTACTTAATTAACTCTCCCCTCTCTATCTTTTTTAGCCTTTCATTCTCTCTCACCCCTTTATCTGTTTCTCTTTCAAACTCCTTCATTCACTCTCTCTCCCCTTCTTTCTCTCTCTCTATCCCGCTCCACTCTTTATTCTATGTACACCCTTTCTCTCTCTCTCTTTCTCTCTCACCACCCTCTCTAATTGGGCATTATATCTTCACTCTATCTCTCACTCGGCAACACCACAGCATCACTCAGCGCAACCACAGCATCAATCAGAGCCAGCACAGCATCACTCAGCACCAACACAACACCACTCAGCACCACCACAGCATCACTCAGCACCACCACTCAGCACCACCACAGCATCTCTCAGCACCACTACAGCACCACCACACCACCACTCAGCACCACCACAGCATCACTCAGCACCACCACAGCATCACTCAGCACCACCACAGCATCACTCAGCACCACCACAGCATCACTCAGCACCACCACAGCATCACTCAGCACCACCACTCAGCACCACCACAGCATCTCTCAGCACCACCACAGCACCACCACACCACCACTCAGCACCATCACAGCATCACTCAGCACCACCGCAGCATCACTCAGCACCACCGCAGCATCACTCAGCACCACCACAGCATCACTCAGCACCACCACAGCATCACTCAGCACCACCACAGCATCACTCAGCACCACCACTCAGCACCACCACAGCACCACCACACCACCACTCAGCACCACCACACCACCACTCAGCACCACCACAGCTTCACTCAGCACCACCACAGCTTCACTCAGCACCACCACAGCTTCACTCAGCACCACCACAGCTTCACTCAGCACCACCACAGCATCACTCAGCACCACCACAGCATCACTCAGCACCACCACAGCACCACAACAGCACCACCACAGCACCACCACAGCACCACTCAGCACCACCATAGCACCACCACAGCACCACCACAGCACCACAACAGCATCACTACAGCATCACCACAGCATCACTCAGCACCACCACACCACCACTCAGCACCACCACAGCATCACTCAGCATCACCACAGCATCACTCAGCACCACCACACCACCACTCAGCACCACCACAGCATCACTCAGCACAGCACCACCACAGCATCACTCAGCACAGCACCACCACAGCATCACTCCGCACCACCACAGCATCACTCAGCACCACCACAGCATCACTCAGCACCACCACAGCACCACTCAGCACCACCACAGCATCACTCAGCATCACCACAGCATCACTCAGCATCACCACAGCCCCATTCAGCATCACCACAGCACCACCACAGCATCACTCGGCACCACCACAGCATCACTAAGCACCACAACAGCATCACTAAGCACCACCACAGCAGCATCTAAGCACCACCACAGCATCACTCAGCACCACCACAGCATCACTCAGCACCACCACAGCATCACTCAGCACCACCACAGCATCACTCAGCACCACCACAGCATCACTCAGCACCACCACAGCATCACTCAGCACCAGCACAGCATCACTCAGCACCAGCACAGCACCACCACAGCATCACTCAGCACCACCACAGCACCACTCAGCACCACCACAGCACCACTCAGCACCACCACACCACCACTCAGCACCACTAAGCACCACAACAGCATCACTAAGCACCACCACAACACCACTCAGCACCACCACAGCATCACTCAACACCACCACAGCATCACAGCACCACCATAGCATCACAGCACCACTCAGCACCACCACAGCACCACCACAGCATCACTCAGCATCACCACAGCACCACCACACCACCACTCAGCACCACCACAGCACCACCCCAGCATCACTCAGCACCACCACAGCATCACTCAGCACCACCACAGCATCACTCAGCACCACCACAGCACCACCACAGCATCACTAAGCACCACCTCAACATCACTCAACACCACCTCAGCATCACTAAGCACCACCTCAACATTAGAATGGGCAGGAAGAAGTTGCCAACATTGCAACGACAAAATAAACGACAAGACCTTTCTTATGTTTATTCTTTTTGATTGGGTCATTCAGTTGTACATAATGTCGTCTTAGTTATATATAAAGTAACAAAAATGCTTAAGTCTTTTTATTATAACTTTTCAACATGCTGCACAGCAGCCACAATGCTCTTAAAAACATTGGCAAAACCAATAGCTCTGCCTAAACACTTATAAGACCCCAAAGGCGAGACCTATTGGCTAATAGGTCTCGCCTTTGGGACCGTATATGTGTTTAACCAGGTGTCAGTTATGCAGCACAATTGTTGCATGGCTAAACACTTATAAGGTCCCAAAGGCGAGACCTATTGGCTATGCCAATGCTTGTTTACATTTTGGCCATTAAAGGAGCTCCTTGGTGCAACCGTGCAATTGATTAACAGTTTATTTCTGATAGATACTTCTAACCACAGTTTCCTCACAATTTGAAAATTCCCCAGGTGTCAGATTGGATCCAGAAACTCTTCGAGCAGTACCCCTGCACGCGGGTAGATGGAGTCATGCGGCTAAGTACTGGCGCCCCTCTGCTCCAGAAGTAACATGCGTAATCGAATATAGGCACCACATGCTGATGTCAGTTCCTTACTTTCTGCGGCACTAGACGTGGATCTGGAGCTACTCCTTGTCTCTTCATGACGCCTGTAACTAAAAACTCTTTCAGAAATCCAGTGATGAAGGTAAAATGTCACCTGCCAAGACTACAGGGTTTAAACCTTGAAGGGGCTGTTGCACGCAAATGTCTGTGATAAACACCCATCAGGTTTTGCCTGTGACTCCGTGGGCTGAACACTGACTGCGCCTTGATCAACACCAAGGTCCTATGAGATGGTGATGCAAAGCTCTAATTTGGCAAACATCAGAAGGCTCAACGCCACCATGACTGCTTGAAGAAAGAGCATAAGAAGTCCAAGCATGACTCAGCACCTTCCCACCACACTCAAACTCCAGAGAAAGCACAAGAACATCAGCGTGCCTCCCTGTCCTACTCCCGAAGCCGTTCCCCCTTCAGAGCTGGTTCCCACTCTTGTACCAAAGGAACCTGAATTTCAAGGGCAATCGGCAATGTTGCAGCAAATTGAAGAACTCTGTGTAGCCATGCTGTGGCTCTGGCGTACCTCTGGGCCCCAAGGAACTGCAAAAGCCTTCACCTGGGACTCCGCCATCGGGTTCACCCTCGGCTCCAGCTGGATCCTTTGGACCTGAAGCGGGCTATGCACTGGCTTCGCTACTGTCTCTGATCCTGGCACCACGACCTAAACCAGACCCTGGAGCATTAATGCCGATGCCAGATGAAGAATTACAACTTGTTGTGCTTTCCGACTCTGAGCCAGCACCATTTTGACAGAGGCTGCGCCCTCGTCTTCTTGGGCCGTAACCTTTGGGCAACTGGTCAGATTTTGATATTTTGCCCCTGCCTCAAGCGATTGCCTAAGCCTTTCATACTTTATTTGGCACAGACTCTAAATTGCTGCATATGATGCTGAGGATGGCTTTTCCAGTGTTTTGGATGCCTTGCCAGACACTGGGCTAGTTTTGTCTCCAGACAATGCTATGGAAGAAATCCCATCCAAAAGACGGCAGAGATTCCTGACCTCCACTTACCCACTATGGAGGTGAATACTAAGGCCCTCACTGAGATGTGTCAGCCTGGGAAAACAAATACTGAGCCCCTCCTTCCATTCAAGGACTCCCTCACAGATACCCTTCTCAGAGCTTGGGCAAAACCCTTCGGTGAACAGGCAGATAGCACAGTGCCAATGTCCAGCCCCTGGTGACCTGGACTTCTTGACTCAGCATCCCGGCCTGAGAGTCTGGGTGCAGGCCTCAACAAGCAAGGACAAACCTAATGCATTCCCTGCCACATCACCAGACAGGGAATCTTAGTACTTCGAAACCTTTTAGACCTGCAATCAGTTTTGCACTATATTCTGCCTCCAAGGGCATCATACTCATGCTTTTGGGACTAATTTGCGCAGGCTTTATCAGGAGTCCCTGACAACTTGCCTCCTGTCCTTATGCAGGCTATTCAGGATGGGAGTGATGCACCAAATTTACCATAGATTGCCAAACAGAGCAATTGGCCCCAGTGTGACTCTCAGGCGGCATGCCTGAATTAGGTCCACGGGCTTCTTCGGCAACGTCCAGTCCAAGTTATTGGACATGCCTTTCGATGGCTCTCGCCTTTTTGGTGAGACACAGACTTGACCTTGAGCTCTTTAAGGTTAGTGGTGCCACGGCACTCTCCATGGGTCTGTCCACTTCGCCAAATCATCCGCACCAACAGTTTAAACACCTCTGTGGCTATGGTAGGGACTTCCAATATCACCATGAAGTACAACTTGCCCAGCAAACCCTTCAGCTGGTACCCACAGACCATATAGACAACAGGGGCAGCACTATATGGACAACAGGGAAGCATGCACCACAGTCCTCCGCCCCTCCTGTTGCCGCAGCCTGAAAACTCTTTAGTATGTCCTGCAAGGCACACAGCCAGCCTGTCGCAACCAGGATCTGATATTTTCTGCCAGAATAGTAGGCGATAACTTTGGACAGTTGGGTCTTACAGATTGCTCAGCAGGGTTATGCCGTATCATTTCTTGCCACCCTGCTGCATCTTCACCTGCCTCAGAGTGGCTGATGGAGGAATATCTATCCTTCTTGCAGCAGGAAGCACAGGCCAAGGGAGTCATTTAGAGGGTGCCAGCATCAGCAGTAGTCTTTGGTTGTTACTCTCGCTTTTTTCTAGTGCCAAAGAAAGACGGAGGCCTTAATTCTGTTTTCGACCTTCAGCCTCTCCATGTATTCCTGCGGAAGGACAAATTCACAATACTCACCCTGGCCCATGTCTGGTCTGCCCTTCGATCCTGGAGACTAGATGGTAGTGTTGGACCCGCAGAACGTTTTTTTCCCCATTCCCGTCCTACAGTCTTTATTCTGATGTTCACGATGGGGCAGGAGCATTTTCAGTTCCAAGTCATCCCAGTGGCACCAATTGGGCACAGATAGTGTGCTATTCAGGTCTCCTGGGCATGAGCATCTGTTCTTCAGGCTGCCGTCTCACGGAGATATTCTGTGACAGCAGCAAGGCAGGGTCCTGAACAGGGGTGGATGGTGAACTCCGCTTCACTAGCGGAGTTTTGCCAACTCCGCGCTCTGCTTGGAGCGCGTAGTTCAGCAAAAAACTCTGATTCCGCCGCATGGCGGAATTTGCCCTTGCTGCCCAATTTACCATATGAAGTGAATCGGTGCTGGCATGCAGCCTCTTCCTGAAGGCAGCCTTGATGGGACTCGGCTCTCGAGGCACCATCGGTCGCCGAGAGCCACCTGACTTGTATCGATATGACGAGCGCGTCACGTCTGTCGCCCATTCCTGCATAAGGCATTTGAACAACCCAGCGCTGACCGTGTGAAGAGGGTAGCAGAATGAAAGGCTGTCTGTGACCCCGGAGGAAGGTAACGGGTGGGAAATCCACAGCTTTCTGTTTGTTTTTAGTTTCCCGTTTTAAACGTTTTTCACACTTTGAGGAAGTGGCTGTGGAAGAGGGCAGCTAGGGAGGGGGCAACAGAAGCTCGAGGGAGGGTGTGGCGGGCTAAAGGACCGAAGGGGAGGAGGAGAGTAGAGCGCAGAGCCGTGTTGGTGGGTAAGGGGTATCATCTGTGATGTTACTGTTATACAGTCATTGTCCTTGTTGCTATGCCTGCTTTCTCTCTTTGGCAGACGCTTTCAGGCAAAGTTCATAAAGTCGAACTCTCCTCTCATGGTTAATGATTAGGGCGGAGCAACTCCACGAAATTCCGCGTAGTGCAACTCCGCCATCCCTAGTCCTAAACCCAGGTCTGCGCTATCTTCACCTCCATGCTTGAAGATTGAGCGCCAACAGCTGATTGCCTTCCATCTCCCTCCTGAGATTGTAGATGTCATCTTGGCAGCCAGGCAACCCTTGACAAAATCAGTCAAGACTGCCATTGGGACAAGTCTGTAGTTTGGTCCGTTACTCAACAGATTGGCTCACTTCAATCCAGGTTATCCAAAGTATTGTTCTTTGTGTTGACCCTCGCCCAGCAAGGACTTGCTTTGGGCACAGTTAAAGGGTACCTGGCAGCTCTTTCGGCTTTTTTTGTAGTTGCCAGGTCATCCTTTGTTGTTTGAATGACCGGTTGTGATGCTTTTTTTGAAGGGTTTGCAACATTTGTTCCGACCCTCTTCATCCATAATGCCTCCGTGAGATCTTAACTTGGTCCTCACCGTCCTGATGTGTACTTCGTTTGAACCACTGCACAGCTGCCCGCTATGCCCTCTCACCCTCAAGACAGTGTTCCTTATTGCATTAACATCGACAGGTGATTGAGCTGCAAGCCCTCTTTGTCAACCCTCCATACACTACTTTCTTCCCAGACAAGCTGGTCCTGAGAACCTGAGCTTCTTTCTTGTGAAAGTGGTGACTCCTTTTCTCAGTGGGCAAAACATCACCCTACTGGCGAAATTTGCTCCACTTCACCTCCCTATGGAGGAGCAGAGACTCCACTGGCAGGATCCTAAAAGGGCTCTTAGCTTTTACATCGATCGTACCAGGGAACACCATGTTGATGATCGGCTATTTGGGGGATTTGCTGGAGTAAATAAAGGCAAGGCAGTGCACAAGAGGATCAGTGGCTCTGCTATACATTATCCAAGAAGCAGTCACTGGAAGGGAACCGAGACTTCCATGCTGACACACTGACCAGAGACGCTGAGGCTCCTGCATGCAGTCGCTCCAGCTGACAGCGGTCTAACACAGCCCTTGCAGGGTGTCCAACTCGAGACCAGGACGGGGTCCCACACTCTCTCTATTCAGGTAATGGGGTTTGACTAAATCCTACAAGGATTCTTGGCTCTTAGGCTTTTAGACCTACACATGCTAGGTACACTTAGGTACATCTATTTAGGCATCGTAGAGTACGCGCACTTTTGGGTGACATTCTATTACGCATTTTATATTCATGTATGTATTCATGATTATTGCAATATGGTAGAACTGTACTATCCTTTCACTTTTATCGTACTGCTGATAATATATCTCTGCTATTGTCTGCTGGTTGCTGCAGCACATATATTTTACGCTAGAATAACAACTGTTCAATAAATACTTATTGAAACGCCCAGACTGTTTATTCTGTGTAACTCTCTGAAACAAACCGAATAAGTAAGCACGAGTGACTGAGCGAAAAGTAGTACATTGTTTCCACGGTTCTGAGGGATCAGGGTTGTCATGATCTAAGGTTGCCAGAAACTAATCTCTCCCCGGTAAGAGGAGATTCTAGTGGCACTGTGAGCTAGCTAATGCAAACCGGCTAACATATGCGGTGGGGGTGCACAGTCAGTCTAACACCAAGCCCACAGTTTGTTATCCAAACGCGCAGGTCCTGCAGGGGAACTATAGGAACTACACGACACTCACCCCTACACGACACTCACCCCCAGTCGTGTAGTTCCTATAGTACCCCTGCAGGACCTGCGCGTTTGGATAACATAAACTGTGGGCTTGGTTTTAGACTGACTCTGTGCACCCCCACCGCATATGTTAGCCGGATTTGCATTAGCTAGTTCACAGTGCCACTAGAATCTCTTCTTACCGGGGAGAGATTAGTTTCTGGCAACCTTAGATCATGACAACCCTGATCCCTCAGAATCGTGGAAACAATGTACTACTTTTCGCTCAGTCACTCGTGCTTACTTATTCGGTTTGTCTCAGAGAGTTACACAGAATAAACAGTCTGGGCGTTTCAATAAGTATTTATTGAACAGTTGTTATTCTAGTGTAAAATATATGTGCTGCAGCAACCAGCAGACAATAGCAGAGATATATTATCAGCAGTACGATAAAAGTGAAAGGATAGTACAGTTCCACCATATTGCAATAATCATGAATACATACATGAATATAAAATGCGTAATAGAATGTCACCCAAAAGTGCGCGTACTCCTACGATGCCTAACTAGATGTACCCAAGTGTACCTAGCATGTGTGTAGGTCTAAAAGCCTAAGAGCCAAGAATCCTTGTAGGATTTAGTCAAACCCCATTACCTGAATAGAGAGAGTGTGGGACCCCGTCCTGGTCTCGAGTTGGACACCCCGCAAGGGCTGTGTTAGACCGCTGTCAGCTGGAGCGACTGCATGCAGGAGCCTCAGCGTCTCTGGTCAGTGTGTCGGCATGGAAGTCTCGGTTCCCTCTATCTTAACATGGCAAGATGTGGTATATTTATACCCTAAAGTGTCTCGTCCCTCAGTATGGTTTGTATTGGTCTTTGTTAGACATGAGGAAGACGTCAGGGGTGAACTTTGTACATACATATTATGCGGGAGATGTAGCTGGTGAATGCTCATGCATAATTTGAGTACATTGTAGGCCTGTGTTCGGGAAAGACCTTGCAGTGTTCTAACCACAGACTAGATAACGTTCAACCCTCAGAGTTCGTTGTGTACTGTAGGGAACTAATGTAGGTGAAAGATCATGCCTATATTAGGGCATAGGAGATCATGACTTTAAAAGGGCATAGACGATTATGACTATAATAGGGCATATACGAGTATGACCATAATAGGGCATATACGATTATGACCATATATGGCATATATGAACGTGTCTCTATTAGGGCCTCTATACGAAACGTAACACCCACTCCACTTTCGAATTGGATGACAATGACCATACTTAAAATCTGGACAATTTAAAAAATTTCTTAAAAAACAGCTAAAAACATGGTTTTAAAAAGACACTTCAGAAATGTTTCAGAAATGTTTAAAAAATCAGCTATTCTTTTGTTGCCACTTGAAAAAGTCAATTCTGTCTCACTTATAAAAGTTGCATTACTACAAGCAGAGGAAAGCCATTCTTTCTCAAGTGAGAGTGTCAATTTTAAGGAAAGTTCCAAATTTAATTTGTTTGTTTATGAAACGAAGTGGAGAAGCCGAATTCTTTCCCAGGACGCGATGAGCCAATTAAAGATTAAGTGTCCTGGCTTGGAGGTACAGCATTATCGGTGTTACGTACTGCAGACGACAAATCCAACACCTCACAGAGAACGTCAATCGCACATAGATGGATTTCAGCACTACCAACAGTCGGTGCTGCGGCAGCTTGTGCGGCAGTTGTTACCTGAGTGCCTGTGGAGGAGCCACCTAACCCAGCAGGAGCAAACGGCACCTGTGGATTCTCAAGGAATGCGTTCTTCAGAATTGGAAGGCGCAGGGGACAACGCAGAGCATGGGCCTTTAGGGGGTCCAGCATAGCATCCATGTCCGGAGGTGTATCTGATGGAAACGTTAGACAGAGATCCAACGTGCATTCTTCTCCGCAAAACAAGCATCGAAGAACAGGTAAGATGCAGTCCACCCAGACTGGTCTTAACGATAGAAACCAAGAGGTGTTCAGTTCTCTTAGGCAAGGTATACCCAGAAGCTGCACCATGCGTTCACGGCATTTCCGCTCCATGAGTATGTTCGCCATTTCCTCGGAACTTGGGCCGTCCATTGCGTAGCATTAAGATTACAATCAGGACTCCTTCAATTAGGAACAGGATAAGCGGGAGACCTCCAAAGATGCTTCCCAATACGGAGTGTATAAAATTTGGGATTACTACGAGGACTGTCTGAGAGGTGCTTAATAGTCCTGACCCTATGGTCTTAAATAGGTGTACAATACCGCTCGTATCAGACATGTTAAAGATACGACCCACCATTTCTGCGAAATGAAAGGGGCAGTTCGTACGTATAAGCGCCTGTATCTCAGTCGAGGTCCTTGCAACTTGAAGTTCAAAGGTTTCTCGAGCGGAGGTTAAGGGCACGGGTTGCTGTAAAAGCATGGCTTTCAGTCTGCTCAAAGTATCAAATTGTATAAAGGAAACATTCAACGAAGGCCATAACGGCGCCTCCCTGACTGTGTTCAGTGGCGGAAACAATACTTGCATACAGTAAGTAACCCTGGAGTTAACAGTGACCAGATAGGCGACGCCCGGAAGCATCCCACAGCAACCTTGATCGTTTTGCATCAAGTAACTCCCATTCGAGAGCAGCTGGAAAACCGGCATGATCATGGCCACTGGGGTCCCTGACATGTGACACGATAAGTTCGCTACCGAACTACTACATGCTCCGTGCAGAGAAATATCCTGACACATGAGAGAACCGCTTAAAGCGTTCTTGCAGTTTGTACCACTCGGATACACTTCTCGATCCCCATTCCGGCATCGATATCTATATGGTTACTCCCAAGTTTCCTTAATGTAACCCTTACCCATTTTTTCATATTTGCCTGCCTACTTCTGCTCAAGGCAATATTGAAACTGAAACGTAGTGACCGGCAGAGTGATTTGGCCATGAATTAGCCATTCAGTTGATTGTAATTCGGCTACAGTGAATGGTAACCTTTCCAGTTTCTCAATACGCAGCATTGTATATTTGGCTCCCCTTTGTGCCATTTCTGTCTGTTAATCAGTTTGATTTGTATTCTGAAAACAGAGACGTGGTGTTTATAAAATGCCAGGGCACATAGCCTGCACGCAAAGATTGCAGCGTCCAGCTTAACATCATAATAGAACGTAATTGGGATTGCCCTTGTTGTAACAAGGCCAGATCTTGTTCTAATATGTCGATTGCCGAAGACACAATGTTGCCTAAGGAATAAATCCTGGAGGTCAAAGTTGTTGACCCATTATCCACTACAGCTAATGCTTTCTCTAAGTTAATACGGTCTATTTCCCGTATTCTTTCTGCGGCCTCCTGTTGGGATATTTTCCAGTTTTCATTATAGTAGGCATAAATGCCAGCATATATGAAACGTTTCTGACGTGTTTTCCTTGGGCCCGACAAGAAATCCCTAAGGTCCACATCAGGTGTGAGTAAGGTCAAGTGATGTTTTACTTCTGTGAGTGTTGAGGTCTCTAGCCAATCAAGGCACAACTTCCCAACACTATAGGGTGTCACTACCCCTGGGTGTTGTCTTTGTACATAGCGTGTATCTGGCCTACTGATACTAAACCCCTCGGTTATACCTAGGAATCTCTGTTGACATGTGTTTGTGTCAATGGGCCAAATCAGCCATTCTGTCCAATCGGGATCTGACCTGTTGAGAATGTCATCTAATCCTACCTCATGTGTAATTGAATTCTGCCCCCCACCCATCTTTGACGGTGCTGGAAACCCAGGTGTGTTCATTTCCTTGTTCTTGGCCAGTCCAAGACAGGATGTCTGTTGCACAGTGTCATTTAGAAATATCATCTGCTGTGGAATGAGGCATGCTCTAAAAAGCGCTTCTGTTCCCGGGACCTGCCAGTCCCTAGAACCCCAGATTGATTTTAAATCTATAGTGTCTTTCCATAGGTCGAAACCCTGTGTAGACAACTGGGCCATAAAGGAAGCAGAGTAAATCTGTTTGGTGTTAGTCAACATAATTTTCTGTGCGGATGTTGTTGCCACTTTGTAATAAAATGACTTCGGGTCAGATGTATTAAACCCTGAAAGGTATGTGAATTTCTGTGCAAAAGTTTGCGAACTACCTTTTGGAGGTGTTGGGCTGTGTTCCCAATGGTGGTATTCAAATATATTTCTAGGTGTTGTGGATCTGTGCAAGAAATGATGACCATAATGTTGGTAACAGTACAATGTATCATAGTCTGAAGTACCTTCTAATATTTCATTGTTTCGGAAATGCTGCAGTTTTTTCTAAATCAGACATCATATTATGTACAGTTTCAGTGTCCCAATCATCAGAAAATGTACTGGAGGTAATGATATCACTTAAAGAAATTTTAAATACAGGTTTAAGCTTTAAAAGTTCAGTCGGACCGAAAATATCAAAATCAATCTTGTCCCATACTATACCATCCGGTATAGGAACTGCTGTGATGTTCACTGAAGACAAGTCTCTTGGTTCACGATGTGAAGACTGGTGTGGCTTTAAAATCAAACTGACTCTTTGGGCTGTAGAGCTTTGCTGGAGATATCGTCCATTAATAAGCATACTAAAAGTTATTGTTAAACCTAGCCAGAAAAGAAAAAATAGAATCCCAGTGATATACCATAGTTCTATCCAAGGTGACACCAGGTAAGTCTTTCTAAAAAAGTTCAAAAAGTCAATGAGTTTCTGTGATTTTTTTGGCTGGCGTCATTTCCGGCTCGCTTGGATCCAGTGAAAACGTATCAAAGTTCATGAAATAGCCAGAAGCAGTTTGATCAATTGTTGGAATTGCATCGGGATTTGTTGAAATTGGATTTTGCTCTCGACGAGGCATGTTGACGTAGACGTCTGTAGTCGGTCTTATTGCAACTTGGTTGTTAAGTTGATTTTCTTCTTGAAGTTGAACTTCTTGTTGAAGTGGAGCGAGTTCCATAGCATTGTTGCTTAGTCCTTCATTCCGTGCAGGTGGCTCATCAAACGTGATGAGTCTTTCTGTTTGGACTTCTTGGATTGTAGCGAGAGGAGGGCGTCTGCTACCGTGGAGTCCACGAGGCCTACTGTTTAGTATCGGCCACATAGTGTGGTTTGATTAAGTCGATTGAGACAAATCTTTTCTCCCTTTTCCCGGCAAGAGGCGGCAGAAGTACAGTTCTTGTGCCTTGGATTGCTAGGACCGGTACAGCTGTTCTGTAGGATGGTCCTAATTCTTTCTTGTCTCCAATCTTCTATCTGACCAAATCCCCAACTTCTGGGATCCAGACAGGTCTTGCCGTTACTGCCTTGACTTCCTAAGTGGTGGTCTATTTTAAGTGGACGTTGCTTTGTTGTGTCCTGGATTCATTTAGATCCTGTAAAACAGCCAAACGATTATGGATATCAAATGGTTTCTCATCCGCCACTGCGCCTTCACAATCAATTCAGGTACCCACATTCTTGTCCCAAATAGGACCTCGTAAAGAGTGACACCCCCTAGATAATGGGGTTTCCGTAAGGCACCGATAAAAATGAAGTCGTAGAAAGGTTTTACTCTTTCTGCGTAATCCAAAATGTATGTTCGACCAAAATTTAGGAATCCCAGAATTGATTGTAAATTCTTTAATGATTTTGGAGGTTGGAGCAGCGCACACTTTTCTAAAAAGTTAGCTGCTAGGCTTTTTCCTTCACTTGACAGCTCATACCCTAAAAATAGGACATTGAGATGGGCAATTTTTGATTTTTTTAAATTAAATTTATAGCCCTCAGAGGCGAATCCCATACTAATGGTGCTCACCCTGGTCAAGTGCCTCGGTAAGTCATCGTCCGTCAGATAAATATCATCCACATAAGACAATGCTTCTTCATCCAAATTTTGGAGTAACTCTGTTACCCTCGCTGAAAACAACCCCGGGCTATTCTTATATCCTTGGGGCAAACGACAAAATTGCCGTTGCGACCCTAGCGCTGAGAATGCGGTCAAATACCTGCTTTCAGGCGCTATATTTTGGCAGAAAAATCCATTTGAGATATCAAGTGTTGTTTTGTATTTTTGTCGCACAATGTTATTCATTAATGCGGCACTGTGTGCATTTTGAACTGCAAATGTCTTTGTGCAGGTGTTTAAATGTCTGTAATCTAAAACTAGGCGATATGTGTTGTCCGGTTTTGATACGGGGGAACAAAGGATTGTTCATTGGTGAGGTGCAATTTTCTATCACACCCTGGTATTCAAGTTGATCTAGGATCTCCCTGACTTGTTTTTTAGCTTCCTGCTTTATAGGATATTGCCTTTGAGCATTTGGTGAAACTTTTAACGGGATCACGTGGTGGGTTGAATCCTCATCCCAACCAGCAATATTTTTGTACAATGCTGGAGCTAGGGCAACCGCCCACTCCTGCGCATATGCATGTTTTAAATGTATGGGAACGAGGTCGGAAAATGCTAGAAAAATTACCTTTTCTCCCTTAGGGCACTCCATGACAAATGCTGGCAGCCAGTCCTGCTTTGCTAATAGGATGTCATATCCAGATGACAGATTTTTCCAAAAGAGACCTTTAACTTTCCTGGGCTTGTCCCCCTCCATCCGGAGTGTTATCTCATGTAACTTATGTGGGACACTTACCCGAGTATCAGGTGTTTCCACCGTGATATACTCACTCAACTCCGCTGTCACCAGAAATTCCTTCAGGTTCTGGCGAGCTATTGTTACTTCTGCTGCGCTGTCTAGCATCGTCAGAGCCCATTCCCCGTTCAGAAGCTGTGTCCTCAGAATTCTGGGCATGTCTGATCTTAAGACCTGCTACCTTCTTCTTTTTGAACTGAGGTTTTTGTTCATCTTCTTTTTTAGGTGCGTAGTCCGCAGCGCGTTGCGTGTCTCTAGACTTTGTACGCTCCTCTTGTCTGTGTTCTGACCGTCCTTCCCTCTCGGAGTTTCTTGATGAACCCTGAAAGGAATGAGAGGAACGTGTATCAGTATCCTGATACCTGCCAGGTTTTTTAATATTATCCCTATTCCTGAGGTTATACCTCCTTTCAGAGGGCTCCTGTTGAGGAGACCTACCTCTGGATTGAGATCTGCTGTCTTTAGAATTTTGTTGTTTTTTATTTTCCCACTTCTTTTTAGAAGAAGTAGGTGTCTGCTTTGTAGTGTCCTTTTCAGGACTGCCCACCAGTTGTGGTTTTAATGCTTTCCCACCTAGACTGTCACTGCCTAGTTCTGCATATGCAGTTTCAATTATTTTGGGTAGTTCGTGTGGTTGATCTACTGGACTGAACTCCCTTAGGCGTTGGCGGATCGCCACTGAAGCTGCTTCCCCCTTAATGTTAGCTAGTATTATGGCTGATACCTGTTCGTAGTTACCTAGTAACTTCATCCCTAAGTTAAGGGCAGGCTCTGCTCTGTACTCATTTTGTATCTGTCTCAATACATCAGGTACTACTGCTAATGACGGGATACCATGTGTTCTGGTATAGATGGCAGCAAAGACTGTACCCCAAGAGGTGCAGTCCTCAATTTGTGGTGTGATCCCCATGGGCAAGCAGATTGTTAGTATTCTGTGTTTATCACAGGTGGTAGTATTCGGGAATACTGCCTCAAGCTGAGTTATTTTCGGAGCTATCCAGAATGGTATTTGTTCGCGTTTTGCGGGCATTTTGCCCATTACTGCGTGTAATGTTTGAGGAGTAATTTTATTTCCTGTACCCTGAGCTGGAGTACCAGTTGCTGCACCTTGTGCAGGTTGGATTGTTAAAGTCCTCATGACAAATTGTGTAAGGTTTCTGTAGATTTTAATTAAATCTCTGTGTTGTATGAGTAATTCTGGCTGTGGCATTGTGCCAATGTCAGGATGCGGTGTGTAAGCCGCTAGTATTGGCCATGTGGCTCCGTCTCCTCCGAGCGGGCCTAATCTTACTCTTTCTCGTACGTGGGGTAGGGCGCCATTAAACCAGTAATGATGTTCCTGGTAAGTGAGTGGAATCTCTATGTCCTCAAATGGACCATATTCCCGTGGTGCATTTCCTTCTATATAGTAGTGAAATGTCTTTGTTATTGCATTTGCTGCTGGGAGTGTAACCCATGAATAGAATACCTCTGTTTTATTTGATTCGTGTGCCTCAATCACGAAAACTACCATGCCACCCCTAGCTTGTAAACCATTTTATAATAGTCTTAGGGTGACTGTCATTCTGAATTTTGGTGCAATCGGTATTGCATCCTCAGGATCGTCGTCCTCCTCTGACCGGGGTAGTGGCATTCGTAGTGGATCTAAGACCGCGGTATCCATTGTGTATAGAACACAGACTAGTGTTTCAAAGAAACTATGATAAGGTTTTAGGCACAATTTTAGGAACACTATGTCCTTTCAAGCTTGAATAACCAACAGCCAATAAATAGTATTTTTGTACCACTCAGCTGCGGCGGATTTTGTGCTCACCCACTCCAGACGTCTCTGGGGTTTTGTGAGTAGGTTCTCTGAGAATAGCACGACTGAACTACTCAGATTCTACTGTTAAATAAGTACCCAACTAACGTTGGCGGCGCCATGTCGTGTAGTTCCTATAGTACCCATGCAGGACCTGCGTGTTTGGATAACATAAACTGTGGGCTTGGTGTTAGACTGACTCTGCACCCCGACCGCATATGTTAGCCGGATTTGCATTAGCTAGCTCACAGTGCCACTAGAATCTCCTCTTACCGGGGAGAGATTAGTTTCTGGCAACCTTAGATCATGACAACCCTGATCCCTCAGAATCGTGGAAACAATGTACTACTTTTCGCTCAGTCACTCGTGCTTACTTATTCGGTTTGTCTCAGAGAGTTACACAGAATAAACAGTCTGGGCGTTTCAATAAGTATTTATTGAACAGTTGTTATTCTAGTGTAACATATATGTGCTGCAGCAACCAGCAGACAATAGCAGAGATATATTATCAGCAGTATGATAAAAGTGAAAGGATAGTACAGTTCTACCATATTGCAATAATCATGAATACATACATGAATATAAAATGCGTAATAGAATGTCACCCAAAAGTGCGCGTACTCCTACGATGCCTAACTAGATGTACCCAAGTGTACCTAGCATGTGTGTAGGTCTAAAAGCCTAAGAGCCAAGAATCCTTGTAGGATTTAGTCAAACCCCATTACCTGAATAGAGAGAGTGTGGGACCCCGTCCTGGTCTCGAGTTGGACACCCCGCAAGGGCTGTGTTAGACCGCTGTCAGCTGGAGCGACTGCATGCAGGAGCCTCAGCGTCTCTGGTCAGTGTGTCGGCATGGAAGTCTCGGTTCCCTCTATCTATAAGATGTGGTGTATTTATACCCTAAAGTGTCTCGTCCCTCAATATGGTTTGTATTGGTCTTTATTAGACATGAGGAAGACTTCAGGGGTGAACTTTGTACATACATATTATGCGGAAGATGTAGCTGGTGAATGCTCATGCATAATTTGAGTACATTGTAGGCCTGTGTTCGGGAAAGACCTTGCAGTGTTCTAACCACAGACTAGATAACATTCAACCCTCAGAGTTCGTTGTGTACTGTAGGGAACTAATGTAGGTGAAAGATCATGCCTATAATAGGGCATAGACGATTATGACCATAATAGGGCATATACGATTATGACCATATACGGCATATATGAACGTGTCTATATTAGGGCCTCTATACGAAACGTAACAGTGAGCTCATTCCACCAGAGCCAAGGCTGCTATCACTGCCCTGGCATGCGAAGTGTCTGTTCTGGATATTTGCCAGGCTGCTACGTGTACATCTCTCCATAAATTCAGCCAAGTTTGTTGAGATGGATATTTTGCCTGCTCAGTCCTGTAGGAAATTTTTGTATGCACCAGTTGACGGACCCATCTGGTAGATACTCTGTCTAACCATCGACTCCTCTCCGACCATTCCATCCTTCCCGTTCCGTGAACTGGCTTATTTTCCACTCTAAATGTATAGAGATCTGCACAGCTGCCAAAGCCAATATACTGTTGGGCTCTGCATCTGGGAGCACGGACAGCCTAGAAAGTAACTGCCGTCAACACGCGTGAGTGGCACCTATATTTGCCTCTGCGCACCACTTCTAAAGTGGAAGGATTTAAATGGTTTGTGAGAAGGGAGATGGTGTGACCATGTATTATAAGGTGCAAAGTACCATGTGCCTTACGTTAAAAGACGCATGCATTCTTTTTAGTTGTGAAGAGACATGCTCAACCTGCCAGTCAAATGTTTTCATCTTTGTACTGGTCCATAGTTTCATTCTACTGCCTTCGATTTGGGTTGAATTAAAATACACCCCCTTATTATTAATGCCGTTGTTTGATTAATTGATATGCTAACCTGTACTGTGCTCTTGGTGAGTCCGAAGACACTGGTTAACTGATTTTAGACAATCTAATGTTTAAGGGGAAAAGAAACTATTATTTGTCTAATGGAAAGTCACTGTTTATGAAGTTACAACATCTTTAGTTGTGACTTATTGATGGAATTGTATTATTGTTAGTTTACATTAAACTATGTGACCCACTACGACCAGGATGTGTGCAGTACATGGGAAAAGTGTTATAGGAACTATTGGTATTTTATTAAGAATAAACAACTTCAATCACGCCCAAAATAAAGGCTGTAATTGTCAACTCGAGATTATCTCACTTCAGAGCATTCATGCTGTGACCTTGTTCTCTGGCTAGTTATGGATTCATTTTTTGATATTTTTTTTACATGATTTGTTTTGCACAGGCTGCTATTTTGATTGTACATGTGTGTCTGCATGATTTTTGCCATAATTCAACAAAGACCCGTAGTGATTTGCCTGGAATTAGTTGTTTGTGCCCTGTTGTCTTTTTAACATATATTTACCTACCTTTTTGTCTCTCTAATTTCAGCGGTTAGCCATGGATCCACGCTGTAAAGGAATGCCTTTGTCTAGTTTTCTACTGAAGCCCATGCAACGGGTAACCAGGTATCCATTAATAATAAAAAATGTAAGTACCTTGCTTAACAGAATGGGTTTTTAACTATTCATTGATATATTTGTGTCTTTTAAATGTATGCAAATTGTTCTAATTACGTTATTTATTCCTACCCTATATTATATTATTTATTTGTTATGTTCTTTCCTGCCATGTATGTGGTGATCCAATGCCACTAACCAATGGACTTGCAGTACAGCAAGTGTTGCATGTGTCAACATGCTACTGAAAGGATCTCTTCATCTTAGTGGGTCAACATGCTACTGGAAGGATCTCTTCATCTTAGTGGGTCAACATGCTACTGGAAGGCTCTCCGCGTCTTAGTGGGTTAGGTACACAGCACCACTGGATGCGGCAGACGTTATAGGGTGTTCCTGTTACTGTTCTACAACCATTCACAGCTCAGTCGAGTTTTCAAAACTGCAGATTTTACAGACATCACGACAAGAGTTGCATTTGTTCTCACACTCCGTGAGACACCAGTGCCTAGAGAAGGTCACACCCTAGGCATCCCTGCCTCGAAACCTCAAGCACTGCACCCAGCTTTTCACAGTAGGACAAACTAATACCCTTTCAACCTCAGATCTGAAGGCAGCGCAGGAAACCACTAAAAATCAGGGCACCTTTGTGACCTTGTCAGGGCTTTGAAGCGCTATATAATCTTACATAAGGAGTAGGTACCTAATAATCAAGAAAACACCTTGGGCCTCACAAGCTTTATGAAAAGCATTCCATAAAAACAATTGCATTGCAATACAGGTTTCATGGGTTAAAGAATGATTTATTTGCAAGCAGGGAGATGACCATGGACATGATGTCCAATTTGAGTGAGGAAAGTAAAGTCTTCATAAACGCTGTCATACAAGGTTCTGCAGGCAGGTTATACTCTTTTGTTATTTGGGCTAGGCTTGACATGATCTCCTTAGACAAAGGGTGGAAGGTGTTGAAGGAGGAATGGAGCAGAGGCACAGCTGTGGGGAGGGGAAGGAAAGACTTGGCAAACAAAGGCCAAATAGTCAATACAAATGAAGGATCATCTTGCCAGTGATATCTTTGTCATGGTCAAATCCTTCTTTGAATAATGAAGTGCATGCAAATATATCAATGCCATTTGAATAGTCCATAAATATGAAGAAGCTATTTAAATATTTCTTACTTGTGTAATTCCAAACTCCATAAATAATAGGAACTCATAAAAGTATGTGCCTATTTTTAAAAAAATAGGTACTCAGAGTTTTGCAGCATGAATTAATTTCTGGATTCACATGCTGTGTATTATTCGGCCATCTAGTGGTTGGGTCTGGATTTTTTTTTCCTCTTCTGGGCTTCGTCGACCACCATTTGGTGGTATGCCCTGTCCCCTGTGTGACGTTAGATGGCACCCTGGATGTTCCTGTGTGTAGTCGCTATCTTAAGATTCTTTTTTCCGCCATTGGGTCTGGAAGCAACGGAGGAGCTACGAAGGTTTTTGAAGAAAACTTGAAAAAATGAAAGAAAAATAATTGAATCACCGAAGACTGTGAAAGAGAAGGTGACGAGAGTGAAGGGGACCCTTCCCCCTCCCTTCCAACGGGGGACTCCGCTGGTACCAACCAAGTGGTTGAAGAATGAAGCAAGGTAGGGGATATGAAAAACACCCCCTTTAAATTCTGCCCAAACTCCCACCACAAATTTGTGCAGAGACCCCCACAAGGTCTTCAACCTCTGTCCCCCGTAGGACCACCGTGACGAGGACTGCGGGCCTATGCTGCTTTCGTACCGAAGACCTTGAAGGTATGCCAAAGACGGAGGCTGGAACATTACACCACCATGGCCAGCACTCACAACCCTCGACTGCTAAAAAACCTGGGGCTGTCCAGCGATGACTACCTCGAGGAGGCCAAGACAGCACAGGGAGGATCGAACGTCAAACTCCTCAAGACTGACGCCAAAAAAAAGAAAGGTCAAGGGACACGGAAAAGATTCTAAATGTAACCAAACCGCCAAAAGGCCCAGAGCCTAAATCTGCAGATAAGAAGTTCCACAAGGCAGCCTCAGCGACAAAGAAAACGTTGACTGAAGGTTATCCGAGAGCGAAGGAGGCCCACAGATCCCAACCAAGGGATACCGATGCTGGTAAAACGCTGAAAGCTTCAACGAGGTCGAGAGGGCACGAAGGAAAAATTAAAATCTTTGGAGAATGCGTAGAAAAGAACTTCACTGACGCTTGATGCTGAAAAGGTGTAGGAGGTCTAAAGGAAGAAGCGAAGACTCGAGGCAGAAATGGCAGCACTTGTTAAACCAAAAAAGGAGGTAAATGACTCCTTAAGAGAATTTCGAATCCCAAGGAAACCTTTGATGGCCCTCGACGCCAAAGAGCAAGAATCTGCTTTGGAGGCTCCAGCAACATCCGAGCCCCATGAAGAGGAACCTGAGGAAGAGTTCTAATGAACCCAAGGAGCTTGAAGGACCAGAAGGGTTCGTCGTGGAGTCATGGAACGATCATGACACAGACTCCCTCGAAGATAGGATAGACAACTACCCCTCGAGGCCATCACCTCCAGACTACCTCTCCATGTATAAGAGCCTGTTCAAGAGTACTGCAGAAACTTATGGAGTACAGTTGGAGGAAGAGAAGGGAGATTTCTGTTTTCTCCTCGACACATCAATGCCTGCAAGCAAAAGTAATTTATACCTACCAATGCCGCCCAACATTTTAGATCAAGGCAAATAAGCCTTTCGAGAACCTTCCTAAAGCAGTGACTCCTCGATTCGAAAAGAAGTACAAGCCTTCAACACAGGATCCAAAATACATACAGGGGAACTCGCCTGCTGATTCCATCATTGTCGCAACTCCAAGAGAGCGGAACAATGCCCACACCTCTACAGGGCCACCTCCAGAAAAGGAGAGCAAGAGGCTCAACATGGTGGGAAGGAAGATGGAGAGGGAGGCCACGACACAGTGGTGGATTGCCGACTCAAATGCACTGCTGAACAGATATGGCCACCAGCAATGGAACAAAATGGAGGCCCTTATGCAACTTCTACCCGAGGAATACAAAAAGAGGGCCAAGCATGTCATACAAGAAGACCAAAACGTCGCTAATACATGCCTGAAATCAGACTTGGATGCAGCAGACACTGTCAGCATTCAGATGTGCGTGGGCACAACGTTGAGGAGACATGCCTGGCTAAGAGTATCAGGGTTTAAACCTGAGGTACAAGCCTCCATTATCAACATGCCCTTTACACAGGATGCACTATTCGGCCAGGCGGTCGATGAGTCCTTACAACAGTACAATGAAACTGCCAAGGACGACTGGGGCTCTGAAGTACAGAGGCTCTTCAGAAGGGGTAGATGCGCAACCCGAAGTCCCACAGACTGAGCACCTTTCACATCGGGGCAGCAGCAGCAAATACAAGGCAGAACACACCAGAGAAACGCAGCAGACCACGTACCAACAGTGGCAGTACCCGGGTAGGCAGCTCATTTGTGCAAGAGGAAGGGGAAGATGAGACTCCCCTAGGTGGAGGGGCAACAAACAATTGACTCGTCAAAAGAAGCAGGGCCCCACAAAACACCAGTGGGAGGCAGGATAGGGGATTACCCACTGGAGTGGAAAGAAATCACCGCAGACATTTGGATTTTGAACGTGATACATCACAGATATTGCATAGAACCACTCAGAAAACCACCACCAATTTCCCCAAAACCAGACAGATATCAAGGGAACAAGATCATACAACTCAGGAAAGAGGTAAAAGAACTCTTACTAAAGAAGACAATCAAAAGGGTACCAACAAGGGACCAAAACAATTGGAACTACTCACCTTACTTCTTGGTGCAGAAACAAGACCTTACCCTAAGACCAATCTTGAACCTCAGGATATAAACAAGTTCATCCGCACGCAACATATCTGAAAGAGACACGTTAGTGACAGATTCCTTACCTTAGAATATCCCCAGGCGTCAGGCTGGGTCCGGAAAGTTTTGCGTAGCAGTACCCTTGCGCGTCGGTAGGCGTCGTCGTGCGGCTCCGCGTCCGTCGTCGGCATCGCCGGGATGACGTCGCGGCCAGTACTTAGACGCCGCCCATGCGCGCTGACGTCAGTTCTTTCTTTTTCCGCGCCAGTAAGCGCAGATCCGGAGAGAGCAGTGCCCCAGTCATTTTTTGACTGAACTTTTTGTGATTTTTTTGTCACTGTTTTTCTCGAGTCGTTCGACTCCAACGGTGTCGGTAGGGTTGCCCGGATTCAAGCCATGCGACGCCTGTGGTCAGATGATGTCGATCACGGACCCGCATCGAGACTGTCTCTACTGCCTCGGGCGCGACCACGACCCCAAGTCGTGCCTTGACTGTCGGGCCTTGCATCCGAAGGCTTTGCGAGAGCGGTCTCGAAAGCTCCTCGAGGTCCGGCAGTCGGCTCCGCGCCAATCCAAGCCCCGGTCACGAGAGAGGTCGAGGAGCCGGTCGCGGAGTCCTCATCGTTCTTCGGGGTCGAAGTCTTCGCACTCCTCCGGTAAGTCGAAGCACAAGAAGTCGAAGAAGCGTCATCGCTCGACGACTTCCTCTCGCCGGTCGCGCGACTCGGCTGAGGGTCCCGTCGGCACCGTCCCCGCGGCTCCGGGAGTGCCTGTGGAGCCGCCGCCGCATTACCCGCCCTTCCCGGGTTCGGCGGCGACTCCGGCCGAAATACAGGAGTTCCTGTCGGCCATGGCCCGCCTCTTCGGGCCTCAAGGTCCCCCCGGTGCGCCTTCGGGCCCTAGTGGGGTTCCTACGGCGCCGCCGGCGACTCCGGTCCCGGCGCCGCCTGCGACACCAGCCCCAGCCCCGGCTCCGGGCCTGGCCTCGGCCCCGGTGCTGCCACAACCCCTGTCGACGCACGTTGACCTGACGACACCTCCACCGGTGTCGATTTCACCGGTGCCGTTCTCGACGCCGCCTGGGGCTCCGGGCGACGTCGTCCCCAGGTTCTCTCCGGATCCGGACTCGGCGCCGGACCGACGTCGATCGGCACCGGCGCCGCTGAGACCTTGGGTCCCACATGTCCCTCCTCCTTACTTTGACCCTGATTTGGAGGACGAAGAGAACTGGGAGGGGTCTGAGGACCCTCTCACTGCCCAATGTGAGTATGATCAGGACTGGGCTGAGGAACTTGGGGATGCCAGTGGTCTGGACACCTCTCCTGACATTGGCATGCTGTCTCCTCCTTCCGTGGCAACGGAGGAGGGAGCAAACTTTGCTACGGTGTTGCGTAGGGCAGCTGAGGTCCTGCACCTCCAGTTACCTACAGTGGCTGTCAGGACTAACATCTTGACGGAAGTGCTTCAGCCGGCGGCTACCTCCGCGGAGCCACTGCTGCCGTTCAACGAGGCACTTTCGGACGTTCTTTTGGGCACCTGGTCCAAGCCCACCACAGGGGCTCCTGCGGATAGGAACGTAGCCCGACGCCATCGCCCTGCTCCGGGCGACCCCCTGTTCCTTTCCCAACACCCCACCCCTGAGAGCTTGGTTGTCCAAGCCTCTGCCTCCCAAAGCGCCTTCCCTGCCGCTCCCCCGGATAGGGAATCCAAAAAACTGGACCAATTTGGGAAGAAGGTTTTTTCTTCCACCAGTGCTGGCTTGAGGTCTGTCAACACCACTTGCCTTTTGGGCTGATATACCCACTTCTTGTGGGATTCGGTGGCGCAGGTCCTGCCCCAGTGTCCTGAGGAGGCCCAGGCACTGCTTTCCCGCGCCATTGCGGAAGGAAGAGATGCGGCAAAATACACCATCCGATGTGGCCTAGATACCGCCGACTCGCTAGGCAGATCGCTTGCGACGACAGTGGCACTGCGCCATCACGCCTGGCTGAGGACCACTGGTTTCTCGGGCGATGTCCAAAACATACTTATGGACATGCCCTTTGATGGCGTCGGCCTTTTCGGCAACAAAGCAGACCACGCGCTGGAGTGCTTTAAGGACTCGCGGGCTACAGCCAAGTCCCTGGGCCTTTCTGCTGTGCGCCCTCCACAACAGTCTGCTTTTCGCCCCTTTCGTGGCCACGGAAGGGGCGCCCAGTCACGTCCGCTGCCCAGCCACCGGCCCGCGCAGCAAGCGTCTTCGCGTGGCCGAGGATGTGGCTCCCACCGAGGCGGGTCGGGTAACCAGCGTGCGGGTCAGGCCAGCATCTCCGCCCCGTCCGCGGCCTCCAAGCCCTCCTAGTCCCTCCTTTCAGGTCCACAGTACGCCAGTCGGGGGCAGGGTCCGCCATCACCTTCACTGCTGGCGTGCCATTACATCGGACAAGTGGTTCTTGGACATTGTCCGAAGGGGCTACTCCCTCCCCTTCGAGACTACCCCCCCAGCCATGCCACCTCAATGCCACCGCATGTCGGGGGATCATTTGGTGCTTCTTCAAAAGGAAGTTGCGGGCCTCTTGGCCAAGGGGGCCATCGAGCGCGTTTCGACCCCAGAAGTAGGGCGTGGTTGTTACTCCCACTACTTTCTGGTGCCCAAAAAGGACAAGGAGGACATCCGTCCTATCTTGGACCTCCGGAACGTCAATCGCTTCCTCCGGAAGGAGAAGTTCAAGATGCTCACCCTAGCTCAGGTCTTGACTGCCCTCGACCCTGGAGACTGGATGGTAGCGTTGGACTTGCAGGAAGCATATTTTCACATCCCCGTCCTGCCGGCCCACCGGCGTTACCTGCGGTTCACGGTAGGCGTCGAGCATTTTCAGTTCACCGTGCTCCCCTTTGGCCTTACCAGCGCCCCTCTGGTGTTCACAAAAGTGATGGCGGTGGTCGCAGCTCATCTGCGCCGGGCAGGGGTTCCAGTCTTCCCCTACCTCGACGACTGGTTGCTGAAGGCGGGCTCGTCCCAGGCAGTCGTCTCCCACCTCCAGACTACGGCCGAACTCCTGCACTCGCTGGGGTTCTCCATCAACGTGCCGAAGTCGCACCTTGTTCCTTCTCCACAGCTCCTTTTCATCGGAGCAGTTCTGGACACGACGCAGTTTCGGGCCTATCCTCCCGAACGGCGAGTCCAGGATATTCAGGCTATGATTCCGATCTTTCAGCCTCTATCCTGGGTTTCGGTACGGATGACCCTGAGGCTGCTGGGCCTCATGGCCTCCTGCATCCTGCTGGTCGATCATGCCAGATGGCATATGCGGGCTCTGCAGTGGGACCTGAAGTTCCAGTGGGCGCAGCATCAGGGGAACCTGTCCGATTACGTCCAGATCTCGGAGGGGACTGCAAAACAGTTGCAGTGGTGGCTCTCGAACTGGCAATGGGTCATGGGCAGATCCCTCTCCCTTCCCCAGCCAGAGCACACAGTTGTGACGGACGCGTCCCTTCTGGGATAGGGCGGTCACATGGGAGAGGCGGAGATCAGAGGCCTCTGGTCTCCGGCGGAGTCCCGGCTCCATATCAACCTTCTGGAGCTCCGGGCGATCCGACTTGCACTCAAGGCATTCCTTCCCTCTGTCAAAGGGAAGGTAGTGCAGGTGTTCACAGACAACACCACCGCCATGTGGTACTGCAACAAACAAGGCAGGGTGGGGTCGTGGACCCTATGTCAGGAGGCTCTGCGTCTCTGGACATGGCTGGAACATCAGGGCATATTCCTGATGGTTCAACACCTGGCAGGTTCCCTGAACGCCTGGGCGGACAAACTCAGCTGCAGGTGCATGATGGATCACGAATGGCGTCTTCACTCGGAGGTGGCGCAAGGACTCTTTCTACAGTGGGGAGAGCCTTGGTTAGATCTATTTGCCACTGAAGAGAACGCGCAATGTCATCAGTTCTGCGCGTTGGAATTTCCAAGGCGGCACTCGCTCGGCGACGCTTTTCGTCGCGAGTGGAGTTGCGGTCTGTTGTACACCTTTCCGCCTATACCACTTCTACCCAGAGTGTTGAAGAAGATTCGGCGCGACCGGGCCCAAGTCATTCTTGTGGCTCCGGACTGGGCTCGAAGAGTTTGGTATCCCGAGCTACTCAGTATGAGCGTCGATCCCCCGATCCGTCTGCCTCTTCAGGAGGATCTTCTGTCGCAGCAGCAGGGGACGGTCCTCCACCCGAACCTGTCCAGTCTCCACCTCCTTGCGTGGAGATTGAGCGGCGGCAGTTGATTCCTTTCGACTTGCCTCCCGAAGTTTGTGATGTGATTCTGGCAGCCAGGCGTCCCTCCACTAAGGTGGTATACGCCTGCAGGTGGAACAAGTTTGTGGCATGGTGCGCAGCAAAGGCTGTGAATCCCCTTTCTGCCCCTCTTTCTGAGGTTCTTCTGTTCCTTCTTTCTCTGGCCCAACAGGGCTCTGCCCTGGGTACCATCAAGGGCTATCTTTGTGCAATCTCGGCCTTCCTCAGGCTTCCTGATCAGCCCTCCCTTTTCAAGTCCCCTGTTGTTAACAGGTTTCTTAAAGGCATTACACACCTCTTCCCTCCTGTTCCGTTTGTAATGCCTCAGTGGGACTTGAACTTGGTTCTTACCTTTTTAATGTGTGCTCCCTTTGAGCCTCTACATAACTGTCCTCTTCGTCTTCTCACTCTGAAGACAGCCTTTCTGGTGGCCATCACCTCCGCTCGGCGGGTGAGTGAGCTCCAGGCTCTTTCGTGCAAACCCCCTTTTCTGTCTGTCCATCCAGACAAGGTTGTTCTTAGGACGCGTCCGTCCTTCTTGCCAAAGGTGGTTACTGCCTTCCACATTGGGCAGACCATCACTTTGCCCACCTTCTTTCCGCCTCCGCATCCTTCCAGAGAGGAAGAGAGGCTCCACCGTCTGGACCCAAAACGTGCGCTTTCCTTTTACCTCAACCGCACACAACAGTTCCGGGTGGATGACCAGCTCTTTGTTGGCTACGTGGGCGCCAAAAAAGTTTGGGCGGTACACAAGAGGACCATCTCCCGCTGGGTAATCTTGTGTATCAAAGCCTGCTATTCTTTGGCTAAGAAGGAGCCCCCTGTTGGGCTACGTGCCCATTCTACCAGGGCAACAGCTGCTACCACGGCTTTAGGCCGCGGTGTTCCGCTACAGGATATATGTCAGGCAGCTACGTGGGCCTCGCTGCACACGTTTACCAAGCATTACTGCCTTGACAGCCAGGTCCGGAGGGACGGCTTCTTTGGCCGCTCTGTCCTCCGGGACTTCCTTGTCTGAATCTGTTCGCAGACCCACCACCGGGGTTGGTATTGCTGGGGTATCTATTCTAAGGTAAGGAATCTGTCACTAACGTGTCTCTTTCAGATGCACAAGTTACTAACTTGTGTAACGATATATCTGTAAGAGACAGTAGTTAGTGACAGATTCCTTACCTTAGACTATCCCCAGGCGTCAGGCTGGATCCGGAAAGTTTTGCGTAGCAGTACCCTTGCACGTCGGGGATATTCTAAGGTAAGGAATCTGTCACTAACTACTGTCTCTTACAGATATATCGTTACACAAGTTAGTAACTTGTGCTTCAGGATGACAACACTGTAGGGAGTAATCCCCCTCCTGCAAAAAGGGTACTATATGGCCACATTAGACCCAAAGGATGCCTACCTACACATACCCATGAATCAATGTCACAAGATATACCTACGGTTTGTACTAGAGAAAGTACACTACCTATTCAGAGTCCTTCTATTCAGGATAAAGTCAGCACCAAGGATCTTTACAAAGTATCTCACAGCATATCTAAGAAGAAAAGGAATACAAGTCTATCCCTAGGTGACTGGCTAGTAAAGACAAATTCGAAACCATGTCAAAGGGACATTCAAACTGTAATCAGAACTTTAGAATGACTGGGATTCTTCATAAGCCACAAGAAATCGGCACCACAGCCCGAACAGGAAAAAGTGTTCCTGGGGCGACCCTAAACTAGAGGACATCACGGCCATACCCTGTCCAGAGGAGGGTAAAGGTGATGGCAGAACAAGTACACCTATACCAGAAGGGGCAGTTTCTGACAGTGAGGACAGTCATGAAACTAATGGGTATGATGGCATCATGCATTCCACTCATTACACATGTAAGACTGCATATGCGTCCTTTCCAGGAATGGATCTGCAACAAATGGACACAAGCAATCGGGAGTTGAGAGGATCTAGTGGTTGTCACAGCAGAGGTACAAAAAGAAGCACAATAGTGGAACTCCAAGAATGTGGCATTAGGAAGACTATTCCAGACAACAACTCCAACGGTGACCATCACAACGGATGCATCCCACAAGGGTTGAGGAGCACACATAGGCAACCTGAAGGTGCGTGGACAATGGAACAGCATGGAGGCGCTGAAACATGTCAACTACCTGGAAATGAAAACAGTGTTCCTAGCCCTGAAGGCATTCCAGACATGCATCACAGGTTAAACAGTATTAATCCAGACAGACAATACAACAATGTTTTATCTCAACAGAGAGGAACAAAATCATACACCCTGAGGAAACTAGCCCAGGAATTATGGCAATGGGCAATACCAAGGTAGATCACACTGCAAAAAGTCCATCTACCAGGAAAGGATAGCACAGAGGCAGACAGACTAATCAGACAAGAAAGCAGCTCCCACGAATGGGAACTGAAATAACAGACACTAGAGGAAATATTCAGACTCTGGGAGAGACCAGAAGTAGACCTGTTTGCAATAGCTATAGAGGCAAAATGCCAACACTTTGCCTCCAGGTTTCAACACCACCAGTCAGAGGGGAACTGGTCAGAGAGACTGGCCTATGCCTTTCCTCCAATTCCCCTAATACTGAAGATGCTGAAGAAAGACAGACAACCAGGAACACAGTTCATCCTCATAGCACCACAGTAGACCAGACAAACTTGGTACTTGGACCTACTAGAGATGTCCAGAGGGCAAATGGTGACAATCAACGCAGAGTAGGATCTGCTAACAATTCAGGTGGGGAGAGTGTACCACCCAGAGCCAGCAACATTCAGCCTAGCAGTCTTCCTCCTGAATACCTAGAGTTTGGGCACCTCCAACGACTGCCAAGAACAATGGAAACCCTTAAGGAGGCAAGGAGAGCAACTACATGCAAATGACATGCAGCAAAATGGAAACAATACATTTACTGGTGCACAAATAAAAGATATATGGAGGAAAGGACAAAACAGGAAACTATGCTAACATATCTTACTCATCTGCTAGATAGCGGACTGATACATTCATCCTTAAAGGTACACCTGGCAGCGATAGTAGCCTACACCCAGGGACACGTCCGGTAACCGCTTCTTCAGATATCCAGTGGTGAAACAATTCCTAGAAGGAGCAAAAAGAATTGCTCCACCAAGATAAGTTCCTGCACCATTGTGGAACTTGAATACTGTGCTAACACAGGTAATGATAAAACCCTTTAAACCTATGCACAAGACAGATCTAAAATCACTAATGCTCAAGACAGTGTTTCTAATCGCAATCTTAACGCTACGCAGAGTAAGCGAACTGCAGGCACTAACAATACAGGAACCATATCTGCAAATGCACAAGGACAAGGTGGTTCTCAGACTAACCCACAGTTCCTGCCAAAAGTGGTAACCCATTTTCATGTTAGCGAAAGTATACAGCTGCCATCTTTCTTCAAAAATCCTAAAACACAGACAAAAAAGCCCTACACACATTGGATGTAAGAAGGGCTCTAATTTAATACGTTGAAGAAACTAAAGGGTTCCGTAAGGAAAACCAGTTGTATGTCTCCTTCACAAGAGCAACCAAGGGCTCCCTAGTGACCATGGGGACAATTTCAAGATGAATTGTGTAAACAATACAGACTTGCTACTCCAAGGTAGTCATAACACCGCCCGCACACCCAAGAGCCCATTCAAAACTGAAAAAGAGTGCAATACTTGTCTTCCTGGGAAACGTTCCAATGGATGCAATCTCCAAAGCAGCAACATGGGCATAACCACACACCTTCGCAAAACATTATTGTGTGGACATTCAAATGAACAAGGAATCACAGGAGGTACAAAAAGTACTGCAACACCTGAATGCTAACAGTTCCTCATTTCATCCCTACCAACCCACAGGAAGTGATACCGCTACATAATCTAATGCACAGCATGTGAATCCAGAAAATGATTCATGCGGCAAAACCAAGTGTATGAGTAGTTATTCAGCTTGAAGAGTTTTCTGGATTCACATGCGACCGACCCACCCACCTCCCCAGAAATGGGGGATAAAATAAACAGGTGGGGAAAGTACAGGAACAAAGAGGAAGCACACAAGAATGGAAAGAAAAAAGAATCTGAAGATGGCAACTACGCACAGGAACATCCGGGGCGCTGTCTGACGTCACACAGGGGACAGGCATACCACCAATTGGTGGTCGAGGATGCCCAAAAAGAGAAGGAAAAAAACAAACAATTCCAGACCCAGCCACTAGATGGCGGAATAATGCACAGCATGTGAATCCAGAAAACTCTTCAAGCTGCAAAACTACTCCTACTGGTAAGTAACCATTTCGATATTTCTAGAAGAACTTGTATTTAAAACACTTACAATATTCTCAGATGCTTTGAAGTATTAAGACGTATACAGGTATCTGCCTGAAATTATTTGAAGTAGTCATGTTTGGAATCACATCCCCGTAGCCATAAGGATAACCCCAAAACTTCTCTAATTTAGGAAAGAATTGAAGACACACCTCTTAAAAAAGCACTACATCACAATGCGGCTACCTTTTCTATTAGTTGTTGACTGTATGCTTGCATTTGACTCTGTGCAGTGCTCTGCTGCCTTTTGAGCTATTTTTGCTTTATGCAAATATCACATGTTTATAAGTAAAATCAGATATTTGTATTGTCCGAAGAAGAAATCAATTAATCTTATAAACCTGTGGAAATTTCAATTAGTGTGTTTGTTGATGCATATGCAACATGAACCCAATAGGTGTTATAAAATCTATTTTGATGGCACCCTCAATTTATACAGAATGAAGTAATTAAGAGTATTAGAGAATAGTGTGCTTACTGATTTTCAAACGCCTCATTGTCAGATGGGTCAATTAATGATTTGTAAGGTAGTTTGGAAATGTTATCTAAAATTAAAGACCAGTTACACTTAATTGTATTCACTTAGATGGCCTATCGTATTTTCAGAATGATTAATAGTGCTTTGCTGTGTGTATAGCTTTGTGGTAATGTATGTGCATAATTGGAATATCTTCTCTGCAGATATTAGAAAACACTCCTGAAAACCACCCCGATCAAAGTCATTTGAAGCATGCTTTGGATAAGGCAGAAGAGCTGTGTTCCCAAGTCAATGAAGGAGTCCGGGAAAAAGAGAATTCTGACCGTCTGGAGTGGATACAAGCCCACGTCCTGTGTGAGGGCTTGTCTGAGGTAAGGGTGTTCAGGGTGCCGGTGTAAAGCTGAGCAGGTGAGAGCTAAAGCTCTGCTCAGTGACCATTCAAAGATGGCTTAGGCTATGATTGCCTGTACCTTGGTTTTTAATTGATTATCTTGTTACTCCTTTATAGTTCTCGGCCCTATTGTTTCCTCTGTAGAACCTATAATTAGAGTGGCTTTGAGTAAGCCTCTTGCTCGTGATTGGATTGCGTGTTGTCTATCTCATTTGTCTGCTCGTGATGCGATGGCTTTCCTCCCTATTCTTGTGTTTGTCCTGCCCAGGAGCATTTCGGTCTCACCGTGTTCCACTTGTCACTTTCAGTGACTTCTTTTTCATGGTTTCTGCACTGGACGGGAGTGCATGTGTGTTTTTTCTCTCTTCCCCACTTGTTCCTCAGCGAACCATGCGCTCTCTTTTTATTTCTAATCAAAATGCTATTGTTTTTCAATAGGTACCACAACATTATATAAAACACAACAGGATTACAGAAGGAAAACCATGCAGTCCAGTTTAGTTCTGTTGTGCATTAGCTCAGTCCTTGGAGCGCTAACCACTTTCCCCCATACATGTCCATGTTTCCTGGGGCATTCCCTTGATGCGTAAATTGGTTCTTCCTGTTTGTTGCACCAATCCATTGCCACTTTCCAGTCAATCAGGGGAGGAAGGAGATGGAGAATTCCAGAATTTAGCAATGCCTCTCTTGGCTAGTATGGTGCCAATCCCAATAAGGGGTTTTCAGGTTCCTCCCACATTCTCCAAAATACCCAACAATGCCACCTTCGGAGGTTGGTCTAAAGGCATCCCCAGCACTTGTGAGGGAGAGGCTATACAGCCCGCCAGTATTGCCCAATAAGAGGACATTCCCATACCACATGGAAGAAGTGGGCATGTGGTTCTGGGCAAGGATAACACGTTGGTGCTGCCAGTCTACCTGTGAGCTATATTCTCCGTGGTGTGAGATAAGTCATGTGTAGGTATTTAAGTTGAATAAGTCGAAGTCTCGATGGGATGACCAGCACTCCAGGGGACATGCATGCATCTCCCCATTCTGAGTCTTCCAGAGGGCCCAGCTATCACTCCCAGTGCGCAGTGGAGTTGAAAAGAGATCTGGGGAGTTATTCACCAGAGTTGTATAGATCTTTGATGTACCTCCTGTGCCAATGGGAGCAATGAGAATGTTGGGTTCTAATAGATTAAACTCTGGGACCTCACAAATGGCATCTCAGTGTTGTTCGAGGGTGTGACGCAGTTGCAGGTATCCGAATAATTGGGATGTATGTAGGGCGCATTCATTTTGTAGGGTTTAAAATGATTTCAAGTGGGACCCCTGCCATACATCTGCAACTGTGGAAATATCAATATCATCGGTATCTATTGAACCCCTCAAGGGAGGACGAGTGTTGCAACCAACACCCCTTCGCCAAAGGTATCACAAGTGATTTTTCTTCCTGACGGTCCATTGTAGCGCGAATAACCACGTGAAAGACCACCCGAGTAGGGTCCGGGAGGTGTTGAAGAATGGGGTTTCCATTAAACATACTCAGGATTATGTCTCGGCCCATGAATGCTATTTCTAAGCAGAAAGCTGGGTCTTGCCACCCTCAATTCTTCCAATCATTAATAATCAGTATATGGGCTGCCCAGTAATATAAACGAATATCAGTCATGCCCATCCCTCGATCTTAGGGCGACTAAACACACTTGCCAAACATTAAATGAGATGGCCGATTAAGATACAGGAATAGTCGTATCTTATCAAGTATGTTCCGAAAGCAGGTGTGAGGTATGGATAACGGGTAGTTTTGGAGGACATACAATATCCGAGGCAACCCTGTCATCTTGAACTGGGCTACTCTACCAAGAATGTTGAGAGGGTGCTGGACCTACATAAAGACTTTAAGGCTGACTCAGTTTTGAACAGGTGAGCCTCCATTTTACTCTGATTTTTGCAGAATCATCAACATGTTTGCTTTGACACAGGTGTAATCTGTCCTTATCTTTCCAAGAACCGTGAAAGTGTCAAGTCACTCGGACAATGACATTGATAAGACACCAGATGCGACATCAGTCTGGAACACATGCCTTGCTATCTCTATTTCAAGGTCAGACAAGAACAATAGCCAAAACACTGTAGTCTGAATTGTCATATTTTTACCTTATTTGTTTATAAGAATACGTCTTAGACTAGCATCTTGATGCAGATTACCAGGCTTTTTTTAAGGTGAGGTCGTAATTTCCCTTCTCAGATAAGATATGATGTAAAAGGCCCAACACTTGACCACTTGCCCCAGATTATCGCGCGGGATATTGCCAGAGACAATCTTGACTGCCAGAGATGCTGTTGCATCGCACTTTCTACTGAAAGCTAATAGCAAGTCCAGGAGTAGAGGAGCTGATGCAACATGTGTTTACCTTTCACTGGGAACACAGCCTCCCTGACTTTTGACAACTACAGCGGTTTGCTGTAAACAGGTATGCAGTGTGCTGATTCTATCTAAGAAAATCTAGATGAAAGTTATACTAATACGACCACTCCTAGTGTAGTCATACAAGTGGATTTTAGGGTGTTAGGTTTTTAGTTGACATTTTAGCTATGGAGGAAATATAGATTTTATTCTCGTTGTTCGCAACACTCGCATGTGGTGTTATTATAATATTTTGTGTGGTTATTTTAAAAGTGCTAAGCAGTAGTTTGATGCTTTTTAGTTAGTGTCTTTTTCGTAGTGCAGTTTGTGTGTGATATATGGGAGAGAATGAAATAGATTTGTTTCCAATCACCACAGTGTCCCTGGATCCCTGTTTAGGGACTCTTAGTAACCCAAACATATTGATGCCACTTCAGCTATATATTGGGTGTGGTTTTGTGGGGCTACAAAAACCCTGTCTTTCACATTCAAGCATTGGTGCATTGAACTAAGTTCACTCGTGTCATGCGTGGGTGTGAAAACAAACTTTGTAGAGCTAAACCAAAGACTCAATTTACGCAACAGATCCACCTGACAATATCCGCCTTGAACATATTTACCAGAGGTTGGAGATTGAAGCTCCACATTAGCTTAGGTTCAAGCTCAATGTTGATCCCTGGTATTGGAATCTGAGTTTACGGGTTGAGAGCTGCGATTGTCAATCCGTCGCTTCCCTACCACCCTTCAGAGGGATGAGGAGTGATTTGGACCAGTTAACTTGTAGGTCAGATGTGTGTCCGTAGAGGGTCAGCATCTGAAACAGATGCAGGCCAATAAGGGATGGTCAGGAAATAAAGAGGAGGACATTGTCTGCGTACAGTGCAATTTGATCTTCCATTGCCACCCCCAGTTTAAGCCCCAGATTTGCGTGTCGTATCTGATGCACACTGCCAGGGGCTCTATAGCCAAGCTGAAGAGAAGGGAAAGTGGACAGCTTTGCCGGGCACCTGAGCCTATCGAGAAGGGAGCACATAGGGCGCCATTAACTCAACCTTGGGCCAGTGGACTTGAATAAAGTATCCAGACATACAACTGAAATCTAGGCCCTAGTCCGAATGTCAACAACGCATAATTGTGGAAGGTTCAATCCATGGAGCTGAATGCCTTCCTGAAGTGTAGCAGTAGGAAGGCGCTAGGGTCTTTGAGGTCGGCGAGGCATGCAAGGGCCACTTGGATTCTATGGATACAGTGCCTGGTGCTCCAATAGGGCATAATCCTGCACTTATCTGGGTGGATCAGCTGCAGCTGTGTTATAAGATTTTAATTTCTGTATTAATGAGCGAGATTGGTTAATAGGATGCGCATCGGTCAGAGGGATGATCCTGTTTCAGCAAAACCACTATGGTTGCCATGTCAAGTTCAGGGGGAAATCGTTTTTTTCCACTCACTTCTTGATATAGTTCCAGAAGGCAAGGGATCAAGTGGGATTGAAAACAACGATAATATTCCAATGTAAACCCGTCTGGACCTGGGGTGTTTCTGGATTTCATGTCTTGAATAGCAGAGGCATTTCCTCAGTTGTGAGGGGGAGATCCAAGTCTGCACTGTCGCTAGGGCTAACCCTTGGCATTGGGAGGTCTGCAGTTCATAGGGTGGAGGCCTCTTGTGGGGACCGAGTCCGAACTGCGTAGAGTGTACGGTAATACTTTGCAAATGCCTCAGCTATGGACGTTGGCATCAACGCCCCTCCCTACTCATTCATAAGAGAGGGAACGATCCAGGAAGCAACTTCTCTCGTCGCTAACCAGTATAACAGCTTGCCCAACTTGTCGCCCCATTCATACACTCTCCTCACTAATGCCAGCCAGCATTGGCGAGCCTCATCAAGTGAGAGTTGCTTTCTCAACCCATGCACTCTTTTAACTCCCCACATGATTCTTCTGGTCTTGTTTTCCATCTGCCTCAAATGTTACTTTTTTTATATGCTCGCTTCCATTTTTTGAGCTGTTGTGTGCTATTTTTCTATTTTTTCCTTACTTTTAATTTGCCATTCTGATATGACCATCTGCCGTGCTAGAATGGTTAATTAAAATAAAATGATACCCTTGTGTTACGGCGCATGCACACTCACGATTCACATGTGATACATGCAAACGTGTGCATTGTGGCACATCGATGGCGTAAGCTTTGGTAGGCATATTGGAATGGGTTTTCTTTAATAGAAATCTCACTGAAAGATTGTCAGCCATGTTTGCACATCCATCATGGCGTATACATTCATATGTGAGCGGCAACCAAAAAAGCATTGTGAAAGCCATTAGTTTGCCCTTTTAGAGCCAAAACCTATTGACTTTCTCTAGTGCTCGTTTTCATAATGCTTTTGTTTGTACATTATTTTGTTTTAAAACTGATGTGTAGAATATGTTAACTGTTTTACTTTTATTAAGGTTTTTAAGCTAGATGAAGAAACAACCATTGGCAAAGCCAATAGGTCTCGCTTTCAGGACCTCTTGACTTTTCCAGTGCCTTTTGGCGATGCTCTACTGCATTGGACTTTTTCCTGAAGCTGTGAAGCATTGTCAAAAAATATATATTAAGAAAAGTTGCTATAACGCCACTGCTGCTGGCAGTCACATCATTCCCTACAAGGAGGGAGAAAGACAAGAGGGACAAGCTGGGACAAGTAAAAACATTGAAGAAGAAGCAAGCAGATGAGAGTGACAATAAAGCCAACCAATGGTGAGCAATGAGGAGCTGTAACACTATGTAGCAGGTCTTTTGCAACCACAGAAATGTCACTGTCTGGCAGGCTCGGCCTAAAAGAACAATTGGTCGGTTGACTGACTGATCACTAAAGCTTTGTGTGTGTAAAAATACTATGTAATATACCAGCACTAAAGGAATTGTGTCTCTTGTGCTCCTTTTGATTATAACTGCTGGTGCTTGTTTTGAGTAAATACCATGTTGTGCAAGACAAATTCCAGTCTTGACATCGAGATGGTGTCAGTGGAGGGATGCAGGATATTTATAATCTTACTTTGTATGTATACCAGCTCCATAGCTAAAGGAGGGTTATGGATAGAGATGGGAAAGTTTAACTGGAGAAATAAATTCTAGACAACAAAATCAATCCACCTTTGTTGTCTCAGAAATATATTTTTCACTATTCAATGGGCATTCAACCCACCGACAGCATACCATTAGATTTTTTATTGTCATTCTCATTTGCAATCTTTTGATTGCATAGATCCCGTAGGCTTCCCTGCCTTTCTTGTGTTAACTCCTCCCTGGAGCATGTACAAGTACGTGTTCTTCCTCATCTTTATTTGTCACTGTTCTTCCTCGTCTTTTTGCAACATGCTATTTTTTATATAAGCTTTTCGATATTTTTCCTTGATGTGCAATATGCTTTTCTACTTTTAATACAAGCATACTGCTCCTTATTAATGTTGCTTTCACCCTATCTATCGACGCTTTAGTTATTTACACTCATAACTGTATTACTCCACGCCACTCTGCTCTAAGCTACTCCACTCGAAGCTACTCAACTCTACCACTCCATTCCATTCCATTCTACTCTACACCACTCTACTCCACTCTATGCCTCTCCACACATCGCCACACTACGCCACTCCACTCCATGCCACTCTACTCCACTCTACTGTTCTCCACTCCATTCCACTCTACACCACTCAACGTCTCCTCCGCTCCATTCTGCATTATCTCCACTCCATCTATGCCACCTCCACGCCACCTCTACCCCAAGCAGCCTCCACTCCATGCCACTCTACTCTATAACACTATACTCCATGCCACTAAACTCTATACCACTCTACTCTGCGCCATTCCAATATACACCACTCCACACCACTCTACTTTACGCCTCTCTACTGTACCCCACTCTATGCCACTCTACTCAACTCCACAACACACCACTTCATGCCACTCTACTCCATGTCACTCCAATCTGCGCCAACTCACTCAACTCTGCTCTACACCACTTCACTTCACTCTGCTCCACCCTATACCAATCTACTGTATGCCTCTCTACCCTAAGCCACTCCACCCCACTCTACACCACTCCAATTTACGCTACTCCACTCCACACAATGCCACTCCTCTCTACACCACTCTATGCCACTTCACGCCACTCTGCGCCACTCCACTCCATTCCACACTACGCCACACTACGCTACTCCACTCCACTGTACGCCACTCGACTCTATGCCACTCTGCTCTATGCCACTACACTCTGCTCCACTCCATGCCACTACACTCTATGCCAATCTACTCTTCGCCACTCAACTCTTCTCCCCTTCAGTGTATACCACTCTACTCTACGCCACTCTATTCTGTGCCACTGTACGTCACTCCACTCTGTTCTCCTTCACTCCACATAACAGCACTCTACTGTTCACCATTCTTTGCTAAGCCACTCTATTCCACTGTACACCACTTAACGCCATACTACTCCATGCCACTCTATGCCACTCCACATCACTCTGTGCCCCTCCACTCCACTCTGTGCCACTCCACTCTGTGCCACTCCACGCCACTCTGTGCCACTCCATGCCACTCTATGCCACTCCACGCCACTCAGCCACTCCACGCCACTCCATGCCACTCTATGCCACTCCACACCACTCTATGCCACTCCACGCCGCTCTATGCCATGCAGCTCTATGCCATGCCACTTTTTGCCACTCTACTCTTTGCCACTCTACTCTTTGCCACTCTACTCTTTGCCACTCTACTCTTTGCCACTCTACTCTTTGCCACTCTACTCAATGCCACTCCAGTCTGTCTCTCCAGTCTAAACCACTCTATGCCACTCCACTGTCACTCTACCCCACACCACTCTACCCTTCTCCACACTACTCCAAGCCACTCTCCCCTACACCACTCTTCACTTCATCACGCCACTCACTTTTAGCCATGCTGTACAATAACCAATAGCTCTCACAGAGGCATGGCCTATTGGCTTTGCCAATGCGTGTTTAAAATTTGGTTTTGCGTATGTTTACATTATTTTTAAAGTTCTCTTCCAGGGGATCCTCATCAATAGTCATAAGCACTGAATATTCCCGCCCACGTGCGGGGACCCCGGAAATATAAAAATTATATATGGAAATCACATATATACAGCTCTACATATATGCATATACATATATCATTTTTTCTCATACCAATGCAGCTCTCAATAGGAGGCTAAACAATGTAATTACACACATAAAAAACTACTTTTGCCAATATATAAAAACACCAGAGGACAATTAGTACTTGAACTCGGTTTTTTTTAATGAGCAAAATACTCATAAATAGTAAAAACTGCAAAATAAGTAGACATTGTTAGCCTACAGGCTGCATTGTAAACCAATAGCATAGAAAATGAAAACATTTTCAACAAAAACTGGCACCGTGCCTTTAAGGCAGCCATGACCCCTAGCTTCCCATCATGCCTCAGGGGTGACAGTTAGGTCAGTTGTTCTTTCCGGCTCCTTCAGTCAGGACCCTGGATTTTCAGCTCTTGCTTTTTTGACTTTCTGTCAAAAAATATCTATAAAGATCTAGTTTTTTCTACTTTCACTCGACGTCTTTTGGTCCTAGAGTGCAAGTAGCACCTTTTTGTGTTTCAGAAAAGGTTTATTTTTTGGAAATGCCTTCTTTATTCGATCCTTGCCCGTCATGTGGCAAGAAGAAGGCCAGAACAGATACACATCCTGTGTGTATTCTCTGCCTCCCTGAGTCCCACTCTTCTGACAACTGCCAGCATTGTAAGAAGTTATCAAGAAGGACTATCAAGGAGAGGGACAGGATCCGTCTCTATGGCCTCTCTGAAAGAGGTAGGTCTCCTGTGAGGCAGAAGAAGAGGAGAACTCGGTCGACGTCGAGAGGAAAAGTCCCGACCTGTTCTCCGTCGGCGTCGGTATCGACGTCGAAGAAATCGGCGACGAAGAAATCGGCGTTGAAGACTTCGGTGATGCCGGCGCATCATCTTTCGACTACGAAATCTTCGTCGACGAAGGTAACAGGTCCTCCGTTGACGTCAACCAGGCGGCGCTCAACGTCGAGAGACAGGTCTCCGTCGGCGCCGGGTGGGCGTACGACGTCGAGGCACAGCGCTCCGTCGCCGCAGGCGCGATCGACGTCGAGGCACAGCGCTCCGTCGTCGCAGGTGCGATCGACGTCGAGGCACAGCGCTCCGTCGTCGCCTCATCAACGGCGATCGACGTCGAAGCACATCTCCCCGTCTCGTCAGCGGCGATCGACGTCGAGGCGCATCTCTCCGTCGTCGCCTCCTCATCGGCGATCGACGTCGAGACACAGATCTCCGCCGGGATCAAAGCAACGATCTTCGGCGTCGAGACACAGGACACCTCCTTCGGCGTCGAAGCAGACGATCCATCATTCCACGCCGTCGAGGCGGATGACTCCGCCGAGTGGATTTTCGACGTCGAGACCAAGACCTCCGTCGCCGGCAGTCCAACGCCGGTCGACGTCGACACAGCAATCTCCTGAAAGGGTGCAGGGAGTGTCAAAGCAGGACACTGCACCAGTGTTGGAGAGACGTTCGTCGCCGAGAAGTCCACTTTCTAAGAGAAGAAAGTCAACGTCGAGACATACGTCTCCGTTGAAAGGGCAGTCGACGCTTATACGCTCTAGGTCAACGTCAAAGCGCCCTTCTGGAAACACCTCACCTCCAGTGAGCCTGTCTTCGTCACCTTCAGGTTCGTCCAGATCCCCGGAGGTGGTTATCTCGACGTCCAACAGCCCAGTGTCAGGGGGTCACCAAGATTCTCCAACAAGGCATGAAGAGCTGAGCTTCACGCCTCCTGCTCAGTCTCCTAAGGAAAGAGAGAGCCACAGATCGCCTTCCATCCATTTATCGCCACGATGGCACAGGCCTCTACATCACTGGGCTACGGACAGGAATTACTCGAGCCATCAGAACAGATCCCCGTTGGCTCGTTTAACTCAGGATAAAGAGCGATCTCCTTCAAGAACAAGAGCTCGCAGCCGCACACCGGTGCACTCACACAGGAGGAGGTCTAGATCAAGAAGCAGGAGGAGAGCACACAGATCGCCTACTCCGTCCTCTTCTTCCACTCATACATCCCATAGAGACTATTCGCCTACTTTGACGAACAGTCCACCGTCGAGGGTCTCTCCGGTGGACGACATCTACACTTTTCAGGACATTCTTGGCAGAGGAGCTGTAAAGCTGGGTATCCCTATGCCAACTCGTCAAAGCAAGTCCTCGGTGATTTTTGAGACTCTACACCAAAGAGCAGCAACTAAACCTCTGCTTCCCTTGGTACCAGGCATCATAGAGCCAGTGATGGATATCTTTCTCACGCCAGCGAGTGTTAAGACCGCCCCAGCGAGGATCTTAAAAAGTATCGTTCACCAGAGGACGATCCGCTCTTCCTCAGGGCTGACCCTCCTCCGGATTCAGTCGTAATTGCGGCGGCAAAGAAGACTCATGCGGTGGCATCCTCCTCTACTGTCCCACCAGACAAGGAGAGCAAGGTGCAGGATTCCTGGGGAAGGAAGGTTTGTGGCACTTCGGCCTCCATGTTGAAGGTCTCCAATGCAGCGGCACTCCTGGGCCGCTATGACAGATCTCTGTGGGACTCACTACAGAGATTCACTGAAAAGTTGCCACAGGAAGACCGTAAAGATTTTGAAGAAATCTTAACAGAGGGCAGTCAGGTGTCTAACCAGGTCATCAGTGCTGCGGCGGATGGAGCTACCCTTTCGGCACATGCTTATGCTCATGGGGTATGCGCAAGGAGAACATCATGGCTACGTCTTACAGCACTCAGGCCAGAAGCGCAGTCACGCATCCTCAATCTTCCGTTCTCTGGTTCCTCTTTGTTCGGGACTCACACGGATGAAGAGATGACACGGATGAAAACGGAACTGGACACGCTTAAAGCGGTGGGCCTGGAGAAAAGAAAGGAATTCCGTAGGAGATTCCGTCCTTACAATAGACGATCCTCCCAACAGAGGGTTCAAACCCCTCATTGGCAGAAAAATCAGGATCAGCAAGGCCAGCAAAAAACGCAGTATCGGGGCAGACGCTCCTCCAGAGGAGGAAGAAACCAGCAACAAGGCAACAATTCCGCCAAGACGCAGTCGAAACAATGAACACTCACTTCCCCTGTCGCCGTTCACCACTCCAGTGGGGGAAGTATCGCAGATCATCTCGAAGAGTGGCGAGCTATCACAAAGGATCGGTGGGTACTAGCCACGTTGCAGAATGGGTACTCTCTACGTTTTCAACATCGCCCACCATCAATCCCTCCAGTTCCTCCGTCGTGTCACCAGTTAAAACTCTTGCAGAAAGAGGTTGCCACCCTTCTCAGAAAGTCAGCCATCGAGAGGGTGCCAGTATCTCAAAGAGGAAAAGGGGTTTACTCAAGATATTTTTTGGTGAAGAAAAAGGCCAAAAAGCAGAGTACAGACCCATTCTGGACTTGCGGTCACTCAACCTATCCATAAAAAAGGAAAAGTTTCGCATGTTGGCTCTCCATCAAATATATCCACATCTCAGGCAGGGGGATTGGATGTGCTCGCTGGATCTGCAAGATGCATATTTTCACGTTCCGATCAATCAGTATCACAGACAGTACCTGCGATTCCTAGTGGGATCCGCTCATTACCAGTTCAAGGTTCTACCCTTCGGGTTGAAGTCAGCCCCCAGAGTGTTCACGAAGTGCATGGCGGTGGTGGCAGCCGCACTGCGCCGCAGGGGCGTCTTCGTATACCCGTACTTGGACGACTGGCTGTTGAAAGGTCCTTCCCCAGACAGTGTGAGGATGCATTTCTTGAGCTGTCTCGAGCTGTGTCACCGGCTGGGCCTGCATGTGAATTTCGTCAAATCAACTTCACAGCCAACACAGAAAATACATTTTTAGGAGCTCTGCTAGACTCCACGGTAGGAAAAGTGTTTCCTTCGGAGGAGAGACAGTGTTCCCTCATACAGAAATGCCAGCTGGTTCTGCGCAACAGAAAACTACCTGTGCGTCGGATTGCCTCCCTGCTAGGGTCGATGGCATCCTGCATCTTCCTGGTTCCCAATGCCAGACTACGAATGCGTCCTCTTCAGCAGGATCTGGAGGACAAGTGGGACCAGCAGACCGCTCGTTGGGACGAAAAAATAAGTCCATCAAACGCGGCTCGAGCTTCCATACCTTGGTGGATGAGAAAACAAAATTTGCAAGTCGGAGTTCCTTTCCATCAACCTCCGCCTGCTCAGACACTGATCACGGACGCCTCGCTGCAGGGTTGGGGAGCCCACATGGGTTCTCTCCAGACTCAAGGACTGTGGTCTCCAAAGGAGCGATCCTATCACATCAACATGCTAGAGCTAAGAGCAGTACACCTAGCCCTCAAAGCTTTCCTCCCCTCGATTCAGGCAACCTCAGTGTTAGTACAGACGGACAACACCACCACCATGTACTACCTGAACAAACAGGGGGAACTCGCTCACGCACACTTTCCCTGGAAGCTCAAGCACTCTGGCATTGGCTCTTGGCTCGGAATCTGGCAGTCACAGCAGTCCACCTGCCAGGAGAACAGAACGTGAGAGCGGATGCACTCAGCCGTCACTTCGAAGACAGAGAAGACTGGGTGCTCAACGACGAGGTCGTCGAAGACATCTTCCAGACATGGGGTCGTCCCACCATCGACCTCTTCGCGGACGACGAAAATGCCAAATGCCGAAACTTCGCCTCACGGTTCTACCGACCAGGATCGAAAGGGAATGCCCTTTTGATAGACTGGTCAGGGGCATTTGTGTACGCCTTTCCACCCCTTCCGCTGATCCCGAAGGTGGTGACCAAGCTGTCCCATTCGTGCACGAGGATGATACTAATTGCCCCGGACTGGCCGAGACAATGGTGGTACCCGGACCTTCTGCACCTATCAGAGTGTCCTCACAAGAGGCTGCCGTGCAGACCGGACCTGCTGTCCAAGATGAACGGGAGGATTCATCATCCCAACCTTCCCTCACTGAACTTGGCGGCATGGCTCCTGAGGTCCTCCAGTATGGCCACTTAGGACTGCCGCAGGACTGCATGTCCATCTTGAAGGAAGCAAGAAGACCGTCCACGAGGCATTCGTATGCATGCAAGTGGAAACGGTTTTACATGTGGTGTATGCAGAACAATTGTAACCCAATCAAAGGTCAGGAAGAGGTCATCCTTCCTTACCTACTTTATCTGGCGAAAGCAGGTTTGAAGTTTTCTTCCATTAAGGTGCATTTAGCAGCTATAACTGCATATAGGCGTTCAGCTTCTCAACCTTCCTTCTTCCAGTTACAGGCTGTTAAGGATTTTTTGCAGGGTTTAAAGAAGGTCTATCCTCCGGTACGACCTCCTTCACCACCCTGGGAGCTTAACCTGGTGCTATCAAAATTGATGGGTCCGCCTTTTGAACCCATACACAAAGCAACCTTACAACATCTTTCTTGGAAGGCGGCTTTCTTGGTAGCGATCACGTCAGCTCGCAGAGTGAGTGAAATACAGGCGCTCTGCTCCAAAGAGCCCTATACAGTCTTCCATCTTAACAGGGTTGTGTTGAGGACGCACCCCTCTTTCCTTCCAAAGGTGGTGTCGGATTTTCATGTGAATCAGACCATCTCTCTACCCACCTTTTTTCCCAATCCCTCCACTCCAGCTGAGAGGGCTTTGCATTCTCTGGACCTCAAAAGGGTTTTAAAATTCTATCTGGATCGGTCCAAATCTATAAGAAAATCTGATCAACTATTTGTTAACTATGGGTCGATCAGATCTGGGTTCGCAGCTTCAAAGCGCTCCATCTCCAGATGGATAGTTTCATGTATCAAGCTTGCTTATCAATTAGCGCAGAAGCTCCTGGGGTTTACTCCCAGAGCGCATTCTACTAGAGGAAAAGCGGCTACTACTGCTTTTCTTCAAAATGTGCCCATGTCTGAAATCTGTAAGGCGGCAACTTGGAGGTCCGTCCATACATTTACGAGGCACTACTGTCTGGAATCAGACACCAGAGCAGACACCCAAGTAGGCCAGGCCTCCTTGAGGAATCTGTTCAACAGCTGATTTCGGCTGTTATGTTTCTTTGTGTTGGGTCACTTTACTCTCATTTACCTGCAGGTGGTTGATGGGCTTGCTATTCTATTCAGTGCTTATGACTATTGATGAGGATCCCCTGGAAGAGAAGGATAAGTTACTTACCTGTAATCCTAGTTCTCTTCCAGGGGTATCCTCATCAAAGTCATAAGCAACCCACCCGCCTCCCCAGGTAAATGAGAGATTTCTAAAGTGTTAAAGGATATCTTTGTGCCCTGACCTTCAGGGTTATGCAAAGAACAACTGACCTAACTGTCACCCCTGAGGCATGATGGGAAGCTAGGGGTCATGGCTGCCTTAAAGGCACGGTGCCAGTTTTTGTTGAAAATGTTTTCATTTTCTATGCTATTGGTTTACAATGCAGCCTGTAGGCTAACAATGTCTACTTATTTTGCAGTTTTTACTATTTATGAGTATTTTGCTCATTAAAAAAACCGAGTTCAAGTACTAATTGTCCTCTGGTGTTTTTATATATTGGCAAAAGTAGTTTTTTATGTGTGTAATTACATTGTTTAGCCTCCTATTGAGAGCTGCATTGGTATGAGAAAAAATGATATATGTATATGCATATATGTAGAGCTGTATATATGTGATTTCCATATATAATTTTTATATTTCCGGGGTCCCCGCACGTGGGCGGGAATATTCAGTGCTTATGACTTTGATGAGGATACCCCTGGAAGAGAACTAGGATTACAGGTAAGTAACTTATCCTTACTGCTGCAAGATTGGCGTTCTCCACTTTGGAATGGTAAATAAAAAAATGGTGGCCACAGCATCATGCACAAGTGCGCATATGTCATCATGCTGGGCCTCTGTAGCCTTACAACACGTACACGTACATGTGCATGTATGATGATACATGTACAAGTCAAGTTATGCTGCACAGCATCAGGAAAAAAACATTGGCTAAGCCATTAGGTCGAAGAGCGACCTAGTGACTTTGTCAGTGCTTGTTTGGATTAGGGATTATTTATGTTCCCCCTCGATGCACAAGTATTGTGTTAGTAGCCACGGTAGCATTAGGGGCCCCAAAAATAAAAAGAGCCCAGGTACTTGATCACAGTTGTGGAAATCAATTGAGACACTGCTTGCTCCTGGAACTTCACCAAGATTTTGTGAGTATAGTGTGGTTTTCACTTCATCAAGGTAAAGCCCTTATGCTTGGGAAATCAACTAGTTATAGGGAACTTTGTACAAGTGTATACAACTCGTAGGCCATTTTTAATCACTAGATCAGGATTCCTTACAAACTCTTTGGAGCCCCAAATGGCTGTGTTCCATTCGCCATACAGCAAACAGGTGATAAGTAATAATAACTGATTTTCATATGATGCTTCATTCTGGACTTCTGCTGTTTTGAAGCATTGTATATAACAGGTGTTACTTTTACTCAATTCGGTGTTACTCTGTTTACCAACCTAGGAAGGATGGAAGACTCAATCTACTTTGCTCGGATTTGCTGTGGTGGTGGCTGAGGTGAGTGTTAACTCGCTGAGCCATCTTGTTTCTTGAGTAGTCAAGATCGTGTTTGTCTCTAGAAATCAAATCCTATCTAGATGACACTAGGTGACGGTTTAGTTATGGCATTTTGTTTACTGTCAGACTGGACCCAGAAACTGTTATTCCTACGTAAGCGACTCTTACTATGGTCACAGTCCTGTCTAGACATCATTGTATGTGACAACATAGATGTACGAAGGCCCAATGTGATACCCATGAACTCAGTTTCTTTTTGTCCACATGGATCCGGAACCTGGCCCATTATTGAGGTTGGTTTTAATCAACATTTTCTGTTTCCATTCAAAAATCATGTCACTGACTCAGGATGAGAGTCCTCTGGCCCCTCTGGGAAACCCTTGTATCTGAGGTTATTGCAGCTGGAACATTCTAAGGCATCCTCTTCACATGCCGTTAGTTCATTGGAAGTCTTTTTGAGTCTTCTCCGTTGTTATTTCAGCTCAGCCACTGCTTCAGCTAGCTCAGAGAAATGGCCCTCTGCTTCAGTCACGCAATCAACCATGTTGCATAGATCCTGTCACAGAAGCACCATGTCCATTTCTATTTTCCCTATTTTAACTTTGAGTGCTTTCTGCAAAGCCTGCAAGATCAACTTTGTGAAGACAGATGTATTTGCCTGGGATACCCTCACACAGGACGGACTGGAGGAAGTGTCCCTTGCAATGTTGAGTATTGTCAGAAGCAGCTGTATGGTTTGCTTACGACTTCTTGTGGGCATTCGTAAAGCTTCCCTGTGAATGCATTTCACCCATTGCTTACTATTGGCTTTGTGGTTTGTAACTCAGTTTCTTTCTTTCTATTTGCTGGCTTTATTAGCTTTAAGCTGTCCAGCTTGAGCTTGCCCCTCCCAAGAGCATCCCCATTTTACTGTATCCTTCCAAGTACTCGTTTTCTGTAAACAGACCTTTAATCTTGTTCTTATCTCGTCACATTTGCTGTGCGTTAAAAGACAGAGGTCAAATGTCAGCCTCTGTCTTCCGAGAGAGTTTGGTGTTTAATTTTCTTTCTCTGACAATCCTGCTGAGTAGCCATGTGAGAGGAGAGGGTGTGGGAAGTTATTTTTCTAGTTCACAACAAAAAATACATTAGGTGATGACATTTCCATGTATTATTGTGTGTGCGCTTTAAAACTGCATGTTGTTGCAAATGTAATGGTCATTTCAATTGAAAATGTTTTGTCTGTAATGCCATTGCACTACCACACCGTGCATACTCCACACTACGCCACTCTACACTACGCCACTCTACTTTACAGCACTCCACTCTACAACACTCAACTCCACTCTATGCCCTTCCACTCTACGCCTTGCCACTCCATTCTACGACACTCCACTCTACTACATCCTACTCCACTCTACCCCAATCCACCCCACTCCACTTCACCCCAATCCACTCCAATTTACCCCAATCCACTCCAATCTATTCCACTCTATCCCACTCCAGTCTACCCCAATCCACTCTATTCCAATATACCCCACTCTACTTCACTACAATATACCCCAATCTACTCCACTTCAATCTACCCTACTCCACTTCAATCTACCCTACTCCATCCCACTCCAATCTACCTCTTCCCAATCTACCCCACTCCACTCCAGTCTACCAAACGCCTCTCCAATCTACCACACTCCAAACTACCCCTCTTCAGTCCAATCTATCCCACTCAATTCCAATCTACCCAACTCTAATCCACCAAATCTACGCCACTCAAATCTACCCCACTCCAATCTACCCTATTCCGCTCCACCCTAATCTACACCACTGCACTCCACTCCAGGCTACCCCACTCCAATCCTCTCCTCCCCATCCTACTCCACCCCACTCCAGTCTACCACACGCCGCTCCACTTTGCCCCAATCAACCCCAATCCACTTCACTCTACCCCACTCTAGTCTACTCCACTCCACCCTAATCTACCCTACTGCACTCTACCCCACTCCACTCCAATCTTCCCCACCCCAATATACCCTACTCCAATCTGCTTCACTCGACCCCAATCCACTCTAATCTACTCCACTCCAATCCGCCCAATCTATCCCTTTCTACTCCAAACTACCACACCCCATGCCACTCCAATCCAGTCTACCCCAATCTTCCCCACTCCAATCCAGCCTACCCCAAACTACCCCAAATCAATCCATCCCACTCCAATCTACTATGCCAATCTACCCCACTCCCTGACTCCAATCAACCCCACTCCACCCCGCCCCACTGAGCTCCAATCTGCCCCACTGAGCTCCAATCTGCCCCACTGAGCTCCAATCTGCCCCACTGAGCTCCAATCTGCCCCACTGAGCTCCAATCTGCCCCACTGAACTCCAATCTACCCCACTGAACTCCAATCTACCCCACTCCACTCCAAACTACCCCACTCCAAATTACCCAACTCCAATCTACCCCACTCTACTCCATTACAAACTACCCCACTCTACTACAATCTACCCCACTCTACCCCGATCTACCCCATTCCACTCTACCCCAATCTACTTCACTCCAGTCTACACCAATCTACCCCACCCCACCCAATTCTATGCCACTAACTTTTAGCCATGCTGAACAGCAGCCACACTGGTTTACAACATCGCTAAAACACATTGCCAAAGCCAATAGCTGTCGCATAGGTGAGACCTATTGGCTTTGCCAATGCTTGTACTTTCAGGATTGCTCCTGCTTTGTCCTTTGCAATGGGCGGTACGCACAGTTCTTGCTGCTGGATGGAAAAAACAAAGGCCAGTTGATAATGGGGTTTCTGTAACGCACCGATAAAAATGAAGCAAACACAATATGATGATGGATGGAGCGCTGCAACTTTTCAGGCCTTCACCCCCAGTCACTATTAGAGCTGGGTTGAATCCATCATTGTTCTTTAGCTCACTTCACCACCCCAGTTCATACCCAGCTATATGCAAATCAATCTTGATCCTGTTCCTCATGGGAACAGTCCAGCCCGAACTGCCAAGCCAGGTCTTCCCTGGACCGGAAACAAGCATCCTGGGACCGGTGTCGGGGTAACACCCCTCATCAGCCAGGCTAGCTTGAATCCAGTGTGTCCATGCAATTTGGGCAATCCTAAGACCGCATATTTCAAGTTGGAAGTTTTTTTGCACAAATCTGCCACCCCTGCAGAATAATGGCGGCACAAGCAATTGAAGCTGACAATAATATAGGAAGCAATTTCAAGCAACAAACCGGTTATCCGCCTACTCCCTTGGCAAAGACATTGAGACTTCTTTATCCAAAATAAGGTTCTTTAATTATGTAGCAAAGTCACCAACCAGAGTCTTGCTCACGGTTATATTTCACTTACTGATGATGTCCTGGGCCTTCGCTTTTTGTCTTGTTGGTTCGCGGGATCAACTGTGGTCCCATGTTTCCACAGAACACCTTGCAAACTGACACCAGAGGTAGGTGATTACTCCCCTGCATGGCCCATGCTGCCCCAGCCACTTCTCTCAGCGGTGTGCTTAGGTGGAATACCTCACACTGTGGTGCCGGCCTGGAGCCTCCCAGGTCTGGCAAGGGCACCCGATGACCACTCACTCTCAAACCCTGATGACTCCCACAGCACCAACCTACACACTCCCAGGGTTGGGTGCACTTCTGTCAGGTTCCAGCAAGGGCTGCCATGCTGCCCTTCAGCCCTCTGGGTTTTTCACCTTTCCAGATCTCCGTACCTCTGCCAGCACGTATTCACTGATTACTGCACGACTTGCTGTTTTGCACACCAGCACCTTTTCAACAGGTGCACTCGTCCAGTGACAGGGGTCCATATCGGGCAGGATGATGAACAATTTTGGGTATCCGCGTTGGAGTGCTATCAATGGACAGTCGCCATGTTGCACATCAAACCACCACCCCCGTATTGTGAACATATTGATGATTTTACAGCCGTGGCCTCAATGATATCCTATATGCTTTCTGATATGTCTTCTCTTTTGTCATGTATGTATATTTATGCTTATGCTTTGATGGTCCTATCAATTTTCATATGGTCAAAACACCTCTTTTCAGTGAGGGGAAACATTCCTCTATTTTTTTCCCTAGCTCTCTCTTCTCTATTCAAACCACTTAGCGTTCAACACCATTGGCGACATAAGTGACGAATATAATATCATGCCTCCTTTTCTGGCTAATATACCACTTATCTAGTAATGTAGTTATCAAAGCAATCTGTCATTGATTATAACCCTATGTCTACGGGGTCAGAAAGTGGGAGAGTGGGGCAATACTGTTCAACCACAATCCAAGGCTTAGAATGCAGGCGTTTGAACCATTCCAGTGATGCATGTGTCTGTGGCGTTTAGATATATGCCTCAACATCTGGTCCTGCTTCTCCATCAGCTATCAGTTGAAAGAGCATACCCCTCAGAATTCTAGGAGTTTTGTTAAGCCGTGCGAATGGGTTGCAACACTCATCTCCTAATATATACCATGATTGGTTTCAAATCTTGACACCCTTGTGAGCCATCTGAGTTTTGTTACCAAAGCTGAAAAGGCAGTCTCAGGCTGTGTTATAAAGCAGAAAATATCTGCAAATAACACCAATTTTTGTTGATCACTTTAGGTAGACAAACCCCAGATATTTGGATTGTCTTGTACTCTTTTAATCAAGCATTCCATTCAAAGAGCTAATTCTAGGTGGGAAAAGTATCCCCGTCAAGTCCCTCACGCCAGTCTCACCCTGTTGCACAGTTCTTATCATAGGACCCAAATAGTTAGCTAAAATATCTGTTTTCGTGTTCATACTGAGTCCTGACCTGTCCAACAAAGTTCTTATAAGACTCCATTCCACTCCACTGAATGTCTTCTCAGCACTTAAGTTTAGTTTTCATCCACTCTGCTAACTTTATGAAGTTTAATGCTAGTCATATCTTATCCCAGTTCCGTCTGTGTCTGGCAAAGCCTGATTGGTACATGGATATTCGTTTTGACCATGCAGGGTTTACTCTAGTAGCTAGAATCCTGGTGAATACTCAACAGGACTATACGTCTGTACAAGGAACTGTCGGTAAGTACCCTCTTGAGTTTAAGAATCAGGGAGAGTGTTGATTCTGTTATCATGTAAGACACCCTCTTGGAGTGCAAGGAATAGTTCAACACCTGCAACAAAGTCAAGTTTATTTCAGTTAATTAAAACCATAGATTTACACAGCGCAATACAATACATTAAAAAAGTTCACAGAAAATTAAAACAATAACCTCTTTCAGGGGAGCAATGTCAACCCAGGTTATCTTGTTCACATTGCGGCCCATCCCGTCTTGCAATACCTCCTTCATAAAACCAGATGTATAGTGCAAATGTGGCAGCTCAAGGTGTACTGTTAGTGCTAGGGCAGCATAAAGGGAAACAGGGAAGGGTGAACTTAATTCTAAACAGCGGTAAAACCCCATCTTCTCTTGTTCTACATTGTTGACTATTATTTTACATTGCCCCCTTCATAATGCAAGATATAAAGTGCAGATGTGACAAGATGAAATTCGCTAACAATGGAACAAGAAGAAATCAAGTTAAATTTTTTTTTACTGAATTGCCCTCATACCATGACAACTGCATTTAACATTTTATCTATCAATAACCTGTCCATGAAACCGGATAAGTAATGCAAATATAACGCCACCAGATGTGCTAAAAGTGCAAGGGTCCCATAAAAGAGAAACAAAGAAAGGGTAAGACTCATTCTGGATAGTAGTGTACCCCATATTCTCTTATTCCACATTATTACCAATTATCTTTCATTGCCTCTTCCATTCCAGGCGCAGGTGTGAAAAAATAAAATTTGATAAAACAGGAAGAAGAGACAACAAGCTAAAAAAACAAATTGCTCGGCCCTCCCTTAAACTAAACCATATGCAATTAACATTTTATCTAACAGCGACCTATCCACTTAACAGTTGGTGCAAAATTTCCAGTAAAGTCCGAAAGATATTGATAAGAAGCGTCCAATCAGAATATTAAGATGTTCCCTTGGACCTTGTTGTTCTGCATCATGTCCTGAAATACCACTTCCATTTTTATCTAGAGTAAAGTGCTAAAGTAACTGTGCAAAGCCGCGAAAAGAGTGCAAAGGAGAACATTGAAATCATTGAACGGCATTAGTGTGGAACTATTAATCGTACTTCCTTCACATTGCTGCGTCTAAACCTTTGTCTGACAACAGCCTATCAGCTTTTACAATAAATTTTGTAAAGGCCGCAATCACTTGGGACATTCACCTTTTAAACAGAAGAGTAAAGCGTGACAGCAAGTTCTGATGCCGTTCTGATTAAAAAACTTGTGCAACAGAGCCTTACATTCAGTCAACAGCTTGGGGCAAGTCGATACCATATGAGTCAGCGACAGAGCTTGCTTTAGAACACAAAGGTTTCCTTGGCCATTTTGGCTGGCAGTCGATTGTTTGACACAGGTCAAAATGCACATGAAGCAGTTTCCTTTTGTTACAGAATCTCAGTAAAGCCGATAAGTATGATTGTGGGCATGGTTGTTTATAAGAGTCAATGACTGTCTACGCATGGCTTCTTTTGCTAAAGTCTCTCTTCTCCCTATTCTATAAGATCTTCTTTATTTGCTTGTTTAGAGATATTTTAAAGAAGGCATGTGAGACTGTTGATCCCCAAAGTTCTTTTGCCTCAAGGACATTCATGGCCAGATCGAAAGCCTGCGACCAGCTATTTGTTTTTAGTAATGCAATTTGAATTTCTTCCCATATCTCAGCACGCAGTGTCAACTGATCAGACAGCCTTAGTTGTGACATATATTTGAGTAGAGAGCCATGCTGTACTAACACTTGGTTTAGCAGATTAAATTCCAGCCCCAATTGGGTTGGAGTGGTGCTTTGCGGTAGGGGGAAATGAATGCAAAATGCCTTGCTTTGAGCAGAATTGAAAAAAGGCCCAAACTTCCCTGGAAAAGCCACTGTGCCAAAGCAGATTGTCGAAGTCAGTTTGGCTTTTGTCACTGCAAGGAGAGGTGCCAGGGTTGGGCTTTGCAGTTTGCTGTGTAATGATTGAAATGCTGCAATTAAGGAGGTGGTCTCTGGCTTGGTTGTTTGACGTTACAACGCATGCCTTTACCCCGCATGCCGTTACAACGCAATTTTTTACCCCGACTTGCTGTTGGGGGTGCGCTGGAGTTTGGAATAGTATAATTTACTATTCCAACTCCAGTCTGTGCAACAGTAGGGAAGGTGTTGGAGTTAAATCCAACACCTTATACCCCCTACAGCAAGTCATTTTCGTTGTAATGGCATGCGGGTTAAAAGCATGCGTTGTAATGCATGCGTTGTAATGGTTGTTTCCCCTCTGGCTTCAATGAATTTAGATGCATACAAAAAGAAAGCTGTTCTTGCAGCCTGACACCAAGGTATTTATAACCAGTACCTCTAGAGACCAGCAAACCACCCAGGAGCCAATTTCCTTTCTTTCTGACCTTCCATCCAAACACCACGATCTGAGTTTTGGTGAGATTCACCACCATTCCATTTTTGGCGCAATAAGCATGGATATTGTTTAAGAGCCTCTGAAGCCCAATGCTTGTCAAGTTCATCAGAACTACATCATCAGCGTACTATAATGAGGTCACCTAACGATGCCCACGCCTTGGTGGATGGGATTTAGCTACGTCAAGGAATGCACTTAGGTCCGATAAAAACAAATTTAAAAGCATTGGGGTCAGAACACGCCCTGGTTTCAGGCCCCTTTGCCTTCTATTTTGGTTGACAAGCCATTGTTAGAACCGAGTTTGACCCTTGCCCAATTATCTGAGTACAGAAGTTGGATGGCACTTAATAGTTTTACAGGAATGTTCCAGTCAGCCAGCTTTCTCCATAAGAGGTTACAGTTGACAGGATCGAACGCTTTGGAGAAGTCCACAAAGCAGGAATATAAAAGCTGTTTTCTATTGATGGTGTATTTATCAGCAATCATCGAGAGCACTACTAAGTTATCTGTGGTACTAGATTTAGCTCCGAAAGCTATTTTATTGAAAGCAATCAGTTTTGCACTTTCTGCCCAGGCTTCCAACACTGCCAGTAGTAAGCAAGCAAAGATTTTTGAGTCTAGGTCAAAAAGTGCAATCATGCGATAGCTGTCGGGGGACTCATGATTCTGGAACTACCTTCTCCGTTAGACATAAATTGAATGAGGAATGAAGACCTGCACACCAGAAGTCTCAGTCTTGTTTATAGATATCTGCAGGATGCCCGTTTGGGCTGGGTGCACCGTTCACTCTGCATTTCTCAACTTGATCTTTGATTTTGCTCAGAGAGGATAGGGAAATTGTGCAATGGTCCTTGTGCAATGGAAGATGACTTAGGTCCTCGCTTTTGTATAAAGATTCGATATGCCTCACCCATGATTCTTCAGTGGCATTGTTGCCTATAAACACAGTTGGATCTCTAACCAGTTGGCTGATTAACTACAAAAGGGATTTACCATTATTGCTTTTGCAAGCTTGCACAATGTCAATCCACTCCTGTTCAGTTTGGCATCTTTTTGTTGACCAGACTGCTTTTTTGTATGCTTTACGTAGCTCACAGAATTTTTTCCGCTGAAATTTGGGATTAGGGTGAGTATTGATGGCCTTCATTTCAATTGTCATAGCTCGGAGTTGGAGCATTAATGTTTTCGAATACCATTTTCTGATATTCCTCCGCAGACACCTCTGCAACAAAGCATTTATCGGTATATCTGAGAACTCTTTATGGAATGAGGCTGTAAAGCCATCTGTGTCTGCAGCTTTGTTTTCAAGCAGGGTGCCTGTTGTAGTTTTACTTCTGTTGGTGTTATTGACCCTCTAGTTACTCAGTAACAACAGGATATGTTTCCAGGGACTGGATATACTGTAGATTTATGTCGAATAAATCATTTTCTGATGGATACTTCTAACTGCAGATTCATCACCTTTCGAATATGCCTAAGCTGGATCTGGAAATTTTCTCGGCAGTGCTCCTGCAGAGCCATATATAAGTGACATCGCTGTAACCCAACATCAGTTGCTTTCTTTCTGCACCTTCGAACATGGATCTGGAGCTATGCTCCCTCTACATCATTTTTCAAATCGAACCCCAGTGTGCAAGGGAACAATGTCCCTACCGAAGACCAGAGTTCAAGCCATGCCTCGACTGCTGGCAACAGATGTCAGTAACAAACTCATACAGGGTGTGACTTTGATGTTTGGGCTCAGAGCACAGCACATGTGCCCTCATGCACCCGAAGGCAATCAGGGACTGTGAAATGAAGCGGTACCACACTGAACATAGAAAGAATTCACAGCCTTGTGTAAGTCCCACTTCAAGTTGAGGGTGTGGACCCAGTCCCACTACCAAGGTTGATCGAGCAACAGATCTTCATCAAAGTCAAAAAAAAAATTTTTTAAACTTTATTTCCATTTCCATAAACAAATATCTCACAATTACATTTGTTATATGTTGCCACACCACAATATATTACGCCTCGTAGTTCCATGTGAATAACAATACAATACTCTGTCTTTACATTAAACATCACCCTCCAACCTTCTTCTATTCCCCTACGGAAACCACGGAAATACAAAAATTTAAGGAATCAATGATACATTATAATGCATTTTTCAATAAGTACATATATAACAACAATTCACCCTACCCCCATAGGGACCACCCTGTGAGAAGTTGGCCTGGCATATGCTGTCCACTAGTTATAGTGGGCACCTTGCACCAGTCCAAACAACCCTTATTGATGATAGGTTTAAAGACAACCTTTATTGAAAGCTATCCTAGTGGTAGCTATGGAGAACAGCCTTCAGGCTAAATCTTGAAGGAGTGTAAAGCAGCTTGGTTTACCAGATTATAACCTCTTGAATGACCAAATGAAAGGAGAACCACACTAGGTATATATATAAAATATATGTATTTATTTCTAAACACTAACTACTAATCTCTTTATGAGATTAGAGTCCAAGATACACAATATCACAGTATTAAAAACGACAGTAAATAGCACAATATACAATGGGCCCCAGGGGGGGACCAAACCATATCTTAAGAAAGTGGTATAAGAACCACGACTTGACTAGACACAGTGGCTAGAGCACGTAGAATCGCTGGGACCCCAAGGAACCACCCAAGGTAGTGACACAGGCGACCCACGGGGGACGTGTGCAGTGTGAGAACACAGCCGCGAGCGCCGTAGGATTCTATGAGGAAAGTCGCGGTTGGAATTTTAAAGCAAAAGGACACTTAGAAGAGGACTTTGAGCAAACCCCTTTAGACTTAAGGGGTTCTAGGGCCAACACCCACGGGAGCACCGTAGTACTGGAGTTACCTCACCCAGGGAAGCCGGGTGCATAGGTGTCAAAGGGTGTCGGGAATCGTCGTTGATTTCAATGGCGATCTGCTGCAAAGTGCTGCTGCCGTGAAGGAGAAAAGTGTCCGGTGTGATCCAAGCCTGGATCGAAGATGTGAAGAACCTGAAAGCAGAGGGGACAAAGTCTGGGTCACTAGCCAGTGACCAGGAGCGGAGCAATCGAATGCCCACCGATGTCGGGTGCTTCAGGTGCGACGAGGTGAAGCTTGACACTGCAGCCACGGGGTCCCGGAGACGTCAAGGACAACCAGGAGCCGGATTCGAGCTGTCCCACGAAGGATGTCGAGTGCTGTGGTGTCGGTGCTCGGATTGAACCCAACAAGCCTTGGCAACAGCAACCCACGCAGGAAGAGAAAAGATTCTTCTGTGCGGACCACCAAGGTCCTGGGGACTCCCCAAGCGATGGAGAGTCAGGACATGTCTGGAGCAACCAGGGAAGCCCAATCAAAGTTAGAGTTACCTTCTTGGGGACCCACAGGTCAACGGACCAGGGATCGCGAAGGGACCTCGAGAGGAATCACAAAATGGCGGCCCACGGAACACTCGTTGAGTGTAGGCCTGCAATCTTCGGTGTGATCACTACTCGGGGTTAGGGCTACAAGTAACCCAAAGCTCAGCCTCCGGGGTCGCCGGAAAGCTGATGCTTCTGCAAATGGATGCGGTGCCCAGGGGTTTGGGTTGCACGGTCACCAAGAGGGATACGGGCCTCAGACTTGCTGTGGGCACAGATCGATCTCTAAGACCTCGGAAAACCCACCTCCTGTGTGGCAGTATTCTTCGGAGTCCGTCGGAGCTTCGGAGATGCCAACCGGTCAGTTGCGTTAAAGGTGCCTGCCTTGCAGGGGAGTAACTCCTTTACTCCAAGGGAGATTCTTCAGTCATCCAGCGTAGTGTAGATCGTCGAAGTACTTGGTTTCTGTGTCAGAGTTTAGTCGAGGTGTAATCTAAAGTCCTGTAGTCAGGGGTTCCTACTTTATACTCAAGGAAGGGGAGGGACAAACTCTGGGGACCCACCTATGGGAGGGTCAGGAAAGAGGGGTGGCTACACCCATTTCCTTTGTCCAGTTTCGCGCCAGAGCAGGGGCTGGTAGCCCCTGCAACCGGTTTGAGCTGGACTATGCACAGGGACACCAAATGTGCCCCCAGTGCAGACTTCAAAGCACTCTGAGTGCACCCACCCAGCCCCAATACACTAAAGCCTGTCTGGGAGGTGGTTACACCTCCCTGTGACAGAAAACCTATTGTCCAGGCCTCCCTTGCCGGAGTTTCGTCCAGCAGCAGGAGGGCAGACTCGTGTCTGTGGCTGCAGGATCCATTTTGTGATGCCAGGGTTCTGTTAAGCTGGTACCGGGTGTACCGGTGGTGCCATGTTTCTCCCTCTAGTAGGGTGGAATCATACCTCCCACTCCAGTTACTGGGGTGGAGGTATGATTCCAAGGTGTTTGACACCAAACACGACATATTTCCATGCAGCCATTCTCAAGTTAGCATTTACCGCGAGGTTATAATGCACTTAAGAGTATATGGTTGGCTGCATCACAAACAACCCCGGAATGAAGATTCCGAAAGCTGCAGAGGGGCTCTGCTCATGCATGGGCACCCTCTCACATGAAACCCAGCACCCTGCCTTCAGGATTGTTAAGGCCTGCCAAAGGGGTGACTGATAGGTTTACATGTGCAGTGATATGGAGAGATATAGGGAACCTATATCTCAGTAAGGGGTGGATACACCACCTTACACAGGCTGCTGTAGCAGACCTGTTGTGTCATTTTAAAAGGCTTCCCTGGGGTGGCACAATACATGCTGCAGCCCTTGGTAGGCTTCTGGGGTACCTATGCCCTGGGTACATAGTATACCATATACTAGGGACTCACAAGGGTACCCCAGAATCCAATCGGGAGTGTGCCTAAAGTACATACAGTCAATTTAGAGTAGAAAGCAGAAAGACTGGGGTCCTGATTAGCAGGGCCTCAGTCTGGCTAAGTCGAAAAACAGTGAAACATCAGCAAAAAGTGGGGGTAACTATAAGAAGCAGATCCTACTCTCCTACACACCCCATCTGGGGTTGCGGAGTAGGGGGAAAGTCGTGTCCTTCAAGAATACTTTAAAGGGGCCCCATATATCTTTCGGGCGAGATACCGCGGGTAAGGTTTCGGCATATAAATCACTATACGTATTACAATATGCTAGGCTCTGGAGCCATGCCTTGGTTGTGGGCAGCGTTGTACAGCCCCATTTAATGGCTATCTCTCGCTTAGCGAGCAAAAGGGCCATTGCCATAAATTTCCGAACTGCTTTAGGAAAATCCAATACACAGCCCAATAACGCTGATTCTGGGGAGGGAGGCACCTCCTTCTCCATCATTTTAGTGAGTTTGTTGCAGACTGAACTCCAATAAGCCCTGATTTTAGTACAGTTCCAAACTAGATGTGTAAAGTTCGCGTGCGGGGCACTGCACTTTCTGCAAGTGTGTGAGCGGTTAGGGTCTATTTTGTGTAGTTTTTCTGGGGACATATAGGTCCTTCACAAAAACTTAAAATGCAATAATCTATGCTTACTATTTAGAGAAATTTCTTTAATTTGTGAACCGCAAAACCCCCAACGTGTATTGCAAATGGGATGCCCCAAGTCATTCTCCCAGGCCTCCCGAACCCTAGTGTCTTTGCCGGGAACCAGTAACATGCATGCACGATACATTTTGGAGACTAGGCGCTCACTTCCCGGTGCGGAAATGACGGTGGTTAGCAGGTCAAGTCAAAGTCTAAATTTAAAGGAAATATAAGAAGGTGAAACAAGGTTGATCCCATCCTGCCACTCTCTTTCTATGTCAAGGTGCGTATCGATTGTCCTCTTGATCCCAGACTGAAGAGCTGATTTCACAGCTGGTCCCAATTCACCCTTAATTTCTTGCGCCATCTGTAGCATTGCAATGGGTCAAGGCCTTTAAGGATGCCATGTTGCACATGTTTGGCACTCTTTCGACTCCCTCAAGCGAGCATTTAGGCCCCAAGGATCCACAGGAGCTTCCAGTCATGTTATTGCTGGCAGATCCATCCTCAGCACCGTCTCGTCTGAGCACCTGGGACATGTCTCGAGTTTGACACTAACACCGGTGCTGACTTTCATTCCGACTCCAATACCTGCGCTGGTCCCTTCTTCATTGATGCTGGTCCTAATGTAGCTGGTGCTGGAGGAGGATCCAGTGCCAACTCTGTTGCTCCACTTCAAGCCAATTCCATCTTGGCCACAGCCACGGTCATGCTTCGATTCACCTCCAGCACACTGAGTCACCATACAGCCTGATTCATACGCTATAATACCACTGAGTCGCCCATAGAGGCTCTATCATCTTTTTTGGATTCTGCTTCCGACCTGAGTTTACCACCACTGAGAGATGACATTGTTAATCATGGGGATGATTTACCCCCACATTATGATGATGACAGTTTGTACATGGACTTTCAAAAGGCCTGTGGGCCTGATAGTTCCTCTGATACAGGATTGATTTCCCACTTTGGGCCACCAATGCAAGAGAGTGGTAATTCGACATGAGGCTGAGGCCCTGGATCTACATCTGCTTTCGGTTGAAGTTAAAACAAATGTCCTTACTGAAGTTCTGCAGCCTGGGCCTGCGCACTCTGAGTCCTTACTGCCATTCAATGAAGCCCTTACTGCCATTCAACAAAGCACTAACCGATACTCTGATGGTCAATTGGTCTAAGCTGCGCTCTTGTCCACCGGTGAACAGGTAAGCGGCCAAACACCATAGACCAGCACCTGGTGACCCTGATTTTCTTATACAGCCATGCATGAATTCAGTCCACAGGTTTTTTAGGCAATATGCAGGCATCCCTTATGAATATGCTTTTTGACAGATCCCACCTATTTGGCAAAAAAACTGACTGCATTAGAAAGTTTTAAGGAAAGGTGGGCCACGGTGCATTCGTTAGGCCTCTCAACCCCATCCAGACAGTCCCCCCACAAGTTTCAGGCTTTTCGGGGCTACTCAAGAGTGTTAGCATACAGACAGTGAAAGTCTCCCCCCATTCCTCCCCACTTGACAGCAGTCACGGGGACTGGGATCTGGCAGGCACTGCACAAGTAACAAAGGGCATCGATCTTCCCAGTCCCCCTCCCCCCGCTGCATCAGCCTCCATTCCACATTAGTTTTCCCTTAGCGGTGCACAATTTCCATGTGGAAGCAGGATCCAATACTTTCTCAGGGTGGTAATCCATCACTTTCGGCAAATGGTTACTCCAGATCGTTCAGCAGGGCTATGCCCTTCCATTCCCTCTCAACCCACCGCAACTTACTCCTATATAAAAGCAGCTCTCAGAGGAGCACCTTTTCATTTTACTGCAAGAGGTACATGTCCTACTTTGCAAAGGGGCCATCGAGAGGGATCAAGACTCTGAAATAGGGAAAGGTTGTTACTTACGGTATTTCCTTGCACCAAAAAAGGAGGACTCCATCCTATTTAGAGCTCTGCCCTCTAAATGCCTTCCTGTGGAAGGGCAGATTCAAAATCCATATGCTAGCCTCTATTGTGACTGCCCTTGATCCATGTGACTGGGTGGTGGTATTGGACCGGCAGGACCCATATTTTCATATACCCGTCCTGCATTTCTACATAAGTTACCCGCAGTTTAAGGTAGGCGAAAAGCATTTTCAGTTTGCTCTGCTCTCCTTCAGTCTCACCAGCACCTCTTGGGTGTTCACAAAAATGATGTTGGTGGTCACCGCACATCTTCGGAGGTTGGAGCTATCAGTTTTCCTTGACGACTGGCTGTTGAAGGCAGGCTAGCTACAGTCAGTCGTGGACCACCTCCAGATGACAGCAAACCTCAACATCATTGGGGTTCTCGAGCAGCGTGCTGAAGTCACACCTGACTTCTTCACAGAGGCTTCCTTTCAGAGGAGCTGTCTTGTACACTGTGCAGTTCAGGGCCTTCCTTCCGTCACGAATCCAGGGCATTCGGGCTATGATCCCAATGTTTCAGTTTTAGTTCTCTATTTCAGTGAGGGCAGTTTTGAGGCTTCCTGGCCTGCTAGCCTCCTGCATCCTGCTTGTCGACCACACCATGTGGCATATGTGGGTTTTGCAGTGGAATTTGAAGTTGTAGTGGGCCCAGCACCAAGAAAGCCTGTTGGATTTCATCCAGGTTGCGGAGGAGACTGCACGTGATCTGCAGTGGTGGCTGCCCACCTGCAGTTGGATTAGAGGCAGACCCCTCTCCCAGAGCTAATGGTGGTGACAGATTCATCACTGCTGGGTTGGGGAGGTGGGGATCAGGAGACTCTGATTTGTGACAGAAAACCAGCCCCATATCATTTTGTCTTAGTTATGGGCCATTTACCTGGTTTTCCTGACATCCATCAAGGGCACGCTAGTGCAGGTTCTCATGGAAAACACCACGGATGGAGTGGTGTCCAAGGTCCAGTGAGAAGAGGCTCTGTGCCTCTGGCATTCGCTGAAGCGTCGGGCATCTCCCTGATTGTGGGCAATGTGGCGGGATCTTTAAATGCCAGGGCGGGCGAGCTAAGCCGGCAGCACCTGGCAGACCTTGAACTACGGATGAACTCAAAAGGTGGTTCAGGGCCTCTTTTGACAGTGGAGAGAAGCTTGGTTAGATCTTTTCAGCACTGTCGAGAACATGCAGTGTCAACACTTTTGCGCATTGGAGTTTCCGCAAAAGCTCAGACTAGAGTAGAGCATGGCTTTGCTCTTAACCTAACATTCTCAAGTTCTATAAATCTTTAAAAACCTGCCTATTTAACTAACTGTAATGTTTCCTCTGGAATCTCGGAATATCCCCCCCTAGGTTAGTAATGTTTTAAGTGACTTATATTAGTACCAGGACACCTTCTGGTATTTGCACACTTAATAAAATAACATAACATAACATGGCACTCCTGTATGCCTTTCCGTCCCTGCCTTACCTGCTCTGAGTTCTAAAGGAGCGACCCGGTCCAAGTCACCTAGTGGTTCTGGATTGGGTCATAAGGGTATGTTACTAAGAACTTCTGAGTATGAGCATCTGTCCAATCAGACTGCTACTGCTAGATGATCTTCTGTCACAGTAGCAGGGCAGGGTTATGCACCCAAACCTGCACAATCTGGATGTTTGAACGTCATCCTGGCAGCCAGTCGTCGCTTTATGATGCCTGTTTATGCTGGGCACTGGAACAAGTTTGTGGCTTGGTGGCATGGTGTGGAATGTGCAAAACAGATCCCTTGCAAGCCCAACTGTTGGATGTTGTGTTGTTTGTTTTTTCTTTGGTCCAGTAAGTCAGTGCAGTGAGCACTATTAAAGTTTATTTGTCAGCCTTTTTTGCATTTGGTGGACCAACTGTCTCAGTTTAAATCACCTATTGTGATGCAGTTTCTTAAAGGTTTGACACATGTTTCCTCCCAGGCCGTTTGTGATGCCTCAGTGGGACCTTAACTTGGTCCTGACTTTCCTCATGTGCACTCCCTTCAAACTGACTCATGGCTGCCTGTTTTGTCTCCTGACTCAAGATTTTCTTCCTCATTGCGATCACGTCAGCTTGTTGCGAGAGTGAACTCCAGGTACTATTGGTACAACCGCCCTACACCACCCTTTTTTTAAGACAAATGGGTGTGAAGGATGCAGGTGGCCGTCCTACCGAAAGTCTGGACTCATTTTGATGTTGGGCAGTCCATCAATCTCCCAGCATTCTTTGTGTTGTCTCATCATTTGAAAGAAGAGGAGAGACCCCATCGCTGGGTCCCAAAAGAAATGTAATCTTTTATATCGATCACACCAAAAACCATTGGGCCGACGATCAGCTTTTTGTGAGTTCTCTGGGGCAAAGAAAAGAGGGGCTGTACAGATTGAGACTCTGTTGAGCCGCCTCTGAAAGGACTGTGAGCCTGATTCACCAGAGTGGAGGCTGCCACCACTGTGATGGCACAGTGAGAGTGCCTGTCTTTGATGACTGTTAGGCCGCAACGTGGGCATCAGTGCACACGTATATGAGGCACTACTGCCTTGATGGCCAAGTTGGATGGGAGGGGCATTTTGCCTGTTCTATTCTGCCAGCCAATTTGGTCTGAGGCCACTCCAGAGACCTTGCAACTTCATGGGGTACTGCTTTATCATCTGTTCTAAAGGTGAGGAATCTGCGGTTAGAAGCATCCGTCTGAAAAACAAGTTACCTTTGGTAGCACTGTTCCTGGAGGATACTCTATCTAATCACAGATTCCTGATTGTCCTCCAGCCTCCCTGTTTAATGGAGTGGACTCTTTTTACCATCTAACAAGGTTGTAAGTTAGAGTTCCGTACCCTAGTAATGACAATTGTGTTGTGCTCCTTGTCTGAGGGCGTGGAAAGAGTCAGGCAAACAACTGACTTTGGTGTGAAGGAATGGCGCTATACGCGGCTCCGCTCCGTCACTTTGAGGACACAGCTGCATGGCTCCACCTAGCAGCACACAAGAGCACGTATGAGAACATTTCCAGATCTAGTCTGGCACCTGGGGATATTCTAAAGGTGAGGAATCTGTGGTTAGAATATCTACCAGGAAGTGTTACCGAAGATAAGAAACTTGTTCGTTAATACGTTCTGACCTGTATTTTGAGCAGTAATAACCATCAAAATGGCATATGATATCTCCTGTTTAAGTGCAAGGCTCTCCATTTTTGTTAAAATTAGACTTGATATAGTTTCTTTTGTGCATTTTCTGAGGTTTGTATGCCAGCAACCTGTCTGCTTTATCCCCATGTTTGTAATATTTCTTGAGTTATAAAGGGCATTTTTGCATGGTGTTTCAGCAGTCAGCAGATGTTAAAGTTCGCTCTGGCCACTGTAAGGACCTATAGGTGCCCCTCAACTCATCTCTTGTGTGTAAATCTCTAGCTGTCTGATGTCTCTGTCAGCTTTTTTCTCTTTTGATAATGTTTGGAAGGTCTGTTCGGTTGTATGACAGAGGCACGCATGGCTAAACCACGCGTGCCTCTACCATGCAGCCCTAACAACAAATGCATCTAAACGTATTCCTTTACCACGCAATTTTGTGGTAAAGGCATTACTGGTAAAGGGATGTGTGGTAAAGATCACACTCCAACCCCCCGCCCTGAGCCCTAAACACTATCCAACCCCACCCCCCGAGTCCTAAACACTATCCCGAGACCTAAACACTACCCGACCCCCCTGAGCCCTAAACACTACCCCAAGCCCTAAACACTATCCCGACCCCCAAGCCCTAAACACTACCCCGACTCCCCCCCGAGCCCTAAACACTACCCCCACACCCTCAAAACCCAGCCCCAGCCCCACTTACCTCACTGTGTCCTCTCCCGATCCTTCCTGCTCCTGGGCCCGCCCATCTCAGCATCTAGACCGCACATTGCCTTAACAACACACATGCGTGGTAGAGCTTGTGGGGAAACGGCACGCATGGCTCTGCACGCGTTGTTAAGGCCGTTTCCCTTGGCTGGTTGTATGACAGGCACGCATGCCTAAACCACGCATGCCTCTACCACGCAGCCCCAACAACAAATGTGTCTAAACAACGCATTCCTTTACCATGCAATTTCGTGGTAAAGGCATGACTGGTAAAGGGATGTGTGGTAAAGATCACACCCCAGCCCCCCCGCTCTGAGCTCTAAACACTACCCCGAACCCCTGAGCCCTAAACACTACCTCGACCCACCGAGCCCTAAACATTACCCCGACTCCACGACCCCCACACGCTCCCCAACCCTCCTCTGAGCCCTAAACACTACCACAACCCTCCTCTGAGCCCTAAACACTACCCCAACCCTCCTCTGAGCCCTAAACACTACCCCCACCCCCAAAACCCGGCCCCAACCCCACTTAACTCAGTACGTCCTGGTCTGTTCGTGAGATTTATTACCTCACCTGCCCTGTACTACCACCTAGGCAGGCTCCCTTATGATATCCCAGGAAATTTTGTGTTCTGCAGTTTTCTGAAAATAATACATCAATGTGTCTCCCACGGAAGTCTGTTCTGCTGGATCTGGAAATACCGGTCATATATGTGCAACTGTGGGGCCTGTTTTGGAATGTATGGTAGGCTGTTGATTGTTTGAAGTTACCTCACATGGGTCCGATAAGTTCCTATCTCAGTATCCCGTACTCTAGGAACCAGTAAGGGATTATAAAATTAAAGTCAATTTGTATATGTTTTAGGTGTGTTGGAGTAGGTTAAATAATCACTATCACAGAGTTGCTTTTCTCTCTTCAATGGGAAGTTCTCTCTTCCTTGTCTCAGCAAATATAATCGAATATAGGATCCAGCATATTGAGTTAAAATCTCCCTGTTATTACACTTTATCTAATAAAGCCTGACAGTAGTGGGAGTACATGAGCATGGAATCCTTCTTCCCCCTCGTTTGAGGGGTACATGACAAACAATGTCCGGTTTCTGTGTGCTGGTGCGCCTCTCAGTCACTCTTCTTCAGTCTGCATCTCTGTAGTATGATTAGGTTGTGAGAGGGACCTCTTTCTATTATTGTCCGCCAATACGGTGGCTGTGTTAGATGCTCATGCATGAACCGTGCGAGGGTACTAGTGCGAACTCCGCCTTGTGGTGTCGTGTTTCAGGAAGGGGGTCCCGTAGACCAGTCCTATATCTATATTTAATTGTGTGTAACCATTTCAGTAATACTCGTCATGTTTTGGAAAAGTTACACCCTAAACATTTAAAGTGGTTATGTTTAATATTATGATATGAAGAAGTGGGAACGCAGCTTACACAGTATATTCGTACGACTAAAAAATCAGTACTGTTGTATGAGAACACCACCCGCTAGGCAACTCTGGAGGTCTTTTCTTGCCTTGTGTTCGCATTGTGGTATTAAAACTGTTATTTCCATGGCAACCGCCCCCCCACCCTTCCCCCACCAGCATGTCCTTTTTTTCTCTTGCTCTTTATTGTATTGTATTGTAATTGCATTTATATATCGCTTACTACCCCTGACGAGGTGTCGAAGCGCTTTTTCGGCGAGCAGCACGCTACTCCGGAACCCATAAAGGATTAGTGTTGAATTAGTATAGTGAAATATGGAAGTAATTTGAGTGGTTGATAGGTTAGTCAGTTATTTGGATTCAGAAGGATAGCGGAGGGATAGAAGAGGGAAAAAGGTTTGCATTTATATAGCGCTTGTTACCCCTGATGTGGTGTTGGAGCGCTTTTTTGTCCGGAACCCATAAGGATTAGTGGTGTATTAGTATAGTGAAATATGAAAGTAATTTGAGTGGTGGATATTAATCAGTTATTTGAATTGAGAAGGATAGCGGAGGGATAGAAGGGGGAAAAAGGTTTGCATTTATATAGCACTTGTTACCCCCGATGGGGTGTTGAAGTGCTTTTTCGGCGAGTAGCACGCTACTCCGGAACCCATAAAGGATTAGTGGTGAATTAGTATAGTGAAATATGAAAGTAACTTGAGTGGTGGATATTAGTCAGTTATTTGGATTGAGAAGGATAGCGGAGGGATAGAAGAGGGAAAAAAGGTTTGCATTTATATAGTGCTTGCTACCCCTAATGAGGTGTTGTAGCGCTTTTTTCAGCGAGTAGCACGCTACTCTGGAACCCATAAACGATTAGTGGTGAATTAGTATAGTGAAATATGAAATTTGAGAAGTGGACATGTTAGTCTGTTATTTTGATTGAAAAGGATAGTGAAGGGATAGAAGAGTGAAGGATTTAGACTTTTTTTTGTAGGTCATAGCAGTAGTGGGAGGGTTGGGATGAGTAAAAAGGATGTGGAGGGGAAGAGTCAGAGGGAAGAGTTTAGAAAGGCTTGTTTTGGGGAATCAGTATAGTAAAAGAGGTGTCAGATGGTGCAAGGAGGGGTACAGTAGGGGAGAATCTAGAAAGAGCTATTTTGGGGGTCATAGTAGTGGTATGGGGTTTGAGATGAATGAGAGAGTTGAGGTAGAAGATATATTGATAGAGGTATAGGGTGAGAAATAGGGTAGTGCATTGGAAAGAGTAGTAGAAAGAGGTTTGAGATGAGTCAGAGTTGAGGTAGAAAATATATTGAGAGAGGTATAGGGTGAGAAATAGGGTAGTGCACTGGATATGCTGAATTAGAAGAAAGTAATAAATATATAGATCCATAAGTACATGGAAAGTTTATAGATGCATAAAGGAAGTAAGTATATGTAGATTAAAGATATTGATAGAGGTATAGGGTGAGAAATAGGGTAGTGCATTGATTCAATATGCTTTTTTGGGGGAGGAAAGTAATAAATATATAGATCCAAGTGCATGGAAGGTATATGGATGCATAAAGGAAGGAAGTATTAGTAGATTAAAGATGCATTCGATAAACTTTGTTTTTCAAATGTTGTACTTAAAAAACATTTTTTTTTTTTAAAACAATTATTCTACATGTTTATACAAAGCAATACACATATATAGGTACATATCTATATTACAAATAAATGCTTATATACAGAGGGATATGCTGTGTATTTCTGTTTGCGTATCGTACTTATGTGGGAAAGAGCCAATTCTGGAGTAGTTTTCTGAAGATAAGGTGGTTGTCGGTGGATCTTATGTTGGGGGGGTAAAGAGTTCCATATTTTGGTTGCTTGAATAGAGAAGGATGTGCCACCCATGGTTTTTTTCTTGTATCTTGGGATTTTGAGGCGAGGTGCCACTCTAGAGCGGAGGTTCCTATGATGAATGCGTTTGGTGACTTTATTCCTGATGAAGGGCGGTCCTATTCCATGTATCGCTTTCTGGGTGATACAGAGTAGCTTGAACGTGGATCTTCTGGCAAACTGTAACCAATGCAGGGCTTTCAAGGCTGGTCTCGCGGTTTATGCATACACATATACATACACATATACACACACATACATACACACACATACATACACACATACATATACACATATACATACATGAACAAGCCCTTGTGGTGAAACGCGTGGTTGGTAGTGGTGGTGAAATAAACAACCCTTGAAATTTCATTGGTGGAGTGCGGCATTCTCTTTTGCTTTGGAATTAATATCGGGCTGAATTCCACCCGTTCGTTGCCTGCACCAGACGGATGAGCGCGCTGACATCTGGAATCGTTTTGTTGGCAACATATACATACAAATACACAGACACATTCACACATATATACATACACATACATATACACATATATACATACACATATACATATACATACACACATATATACATACACACATATACATACACTACATATACACACACATATATATATATATATATATACATACATACACACACACTAACACACACGCACACAATTGACAAATCAGTATAGATAATAGAACCCAAGTTTTCGGTGGAACAACATTATAAAGTCACTCCTGAAGTGGGCATTGTGGATAACTAGAGTACTAATCACCTAAACTAAAGATTTACCACAGAGAGGAACCACACCTGCTTACATTTTCTACAAGGTACCTAGTAACACACTGCACACCTCCAGGCCCAACACTGAAAACCACAAGATCTCTAACTAGGTCTACTTGCAAACACATGACCTCCAAGATCAACACAGTGAGGCCTACAGAATTTGTCCATATAATAACAATTAATAGGAAAGGCCTACTGCTTTTAGCAATGCATGTACATAGAAATGTACCACGTCACCACTGTATTTTATCTCTGATCCAGTCCTCCACTGGATGGGCGCTCAACAGCCCTCTGGATTAGTCCAGTACCATGCCATGGCCAAAGGGATTCCCACCCTATTGGAGCCTGAAGTAAATCCCAAGTGCACAAGAACTCCGTACCTACCTCTCCCCAGGACCTCACATATTACCCAATAGATGAGATTCTTATAAGAAGATCAGGTCCCGGTCTTGTATGTGCAGAAATTTCTGTACGATTCCCCTTTTGATCTTGTGCCCCAGGCCGAATCTTAGGGCGTTGGTAATTTTATTGGTTCATGCACCGTATCCTGAGACCAGCCAGATGAGCACCTTGTCTCTTGATCCCATAGTAGAAGCGTGGTGTAAAACTAATAATAACCTTCATTACCCATTGCGAGTTTGCTGTTTCATTTAGGTCCCCGCTTGAGGGCCTCGATCCCCTTATGTCCTACACAATCATTGTCCCCTTGCCTGGAAATTAGAAACGGTTTAGCAAAACAAGAATAAGCAACAACCGGTCATCTGTTACTTAAGAGTACATGTCAGCATGTTGTAGATTAATCCACAGATGACCCAGTAGTGAAATGAAATAAAAGAAAGAACAAGGCGCTGTGCCTTAGCATGGCCAGTACTGAGTAGAGGGGCAGCTCCCCAGCCTGGGCAGTGCCAGCTGTTGCCTAGATTTTAAACACAGAAGTCCTCTAAGCTGTCACCTCTTGGACTGACAGCCTTTTATCAGGCTATTATTCTGTGGTAGTCGCCACATTGGCATAGGTTATTACCCCAATAGCATCTTCTGCAGTGTCGTGGCTGTGGGGAAGCTCCCTTGGCCCTCCGATGAGGAGTGTTCGATTAGGCCCTATTCCTGATGCTGGTAAAGTCTTCTGGTCACTCTGCGTTCTTTGTGGGTGTGTTGTAATATCTTTCATTTCTTTGTGTTTTGCCAGTGTGGCTCTGATACATTGTGAAACAGCTGTATAATATAACTTTCAGACGTTGTGTAGTTTAGCTTTCCTGCTGCTTCCTGGATCCTTTCTTTCTCCTTAAAGAAATGGACATTCCTTTCCACTTGAAATGCTCAATACACGCTGTGGCTGCGAACTAGGATCAGATCATGGTCGTCTGGAACCCGCAGTATGGAGGCCCCATTGCTGAACATGTTACTCCATGTTTGCATTGCTTACTTAGTTATGAATACTTCTGATTCTCAGCTTATTTCTCCAACTACAGTTCTTCTCTATCCACTCCCACAGACGCTGACCTCTGACTCAGGAAGAAAATCCAAACACTAAGTCAGGGCTTTAATAAATAACCTTGCCTCGTCATCCATTTCAGCCACACCCCCTCATTGGAGTTTCTAGGAAATGAAGCAGCAGAGAAGCTGTACCACGTGTTCCATTCTTACGGAATTCTGTGCATTCAATATGTCAAACTTGTTTTATTGAGTAATCAGTTTGTAATCGATATGGGAGACATGCTGGAATGTCATTAAGGATCTTACCAATAGCAAGAAGAGAGTGAATAAGAGTAAAGTTTAAAAGTTGAGCAGTGACTTAAAAGAGTGATGTAACACGTGGGACCTCCCCCCCCATATCGCACACATTTCCAGCCCTGAAGTACTGATGCCAAAGGAGCGCTCAGGAGTTATGATAAACTGACCCATTGTGATCGTGATGGGTCTGGGGCCCCTCCCCTACCGTGACAGTCATGAGTTGAAAAATCATTACGAAATTCTGTAGTTCCAGATTAAACATTACTTTTGCGTGGACAGTAGTAAAGCATGCAAGTGCATCAGACATCTTGACCGAGCCACCATGAAGGCAGCACGAGCCTCAGAGGCCCTCTTCAATTGGCCAATGCTTGATTGACATACATTATAGTAAAGCTGGGGACTCCAGGTCTGTGCCTGTGCACTCTTGAAGCAGTGCCAATGCCGCAGTCTGCATCCAAGTAATGTAACATTTCCCATAGCCTATAACTGTCTCCACTGTGACGTTTGTACCTTCAGGGATATTGAATCGACTGGCTAAAAGAAAAACGCCTCCAAAAAGCTATTCCCAGCATTTTAAAGACTGTGAAATGTGTCAGCTACAAATTCATTGTTGTTCTTAAATCTTCCAGTTATTTCACTGACCCTCCCCCATCAATGGTCATGAAGGGCACAGACAGTGCTTCATTGGAGCCAGTGGTTGTAAGCAGGGCCGACTGGGGACCTGCACTGATTTGTCCTCATCAGACTTTTACTCAGAGCAAGAGAGAAAAAAACACAAAGGGAGAAAGTAGGGATGAAAATCAACCTGCAAGAGTGAGACAAAAAGGCAGAGGGTGTCTGGTGGTGGATGAAAAAAGGCACGACGAGGAAACAAGACTATGCGGCTTTGGGCAACTCCGATGTTCATAGCGCTGGCCATGGGCTTCAGAGCAAAACTTTGGGCCCTATCACTTAACGTGTACAACGTGTACAAATTAAGCGCTGGGCATCGTGACCAATTTGCTCTGGATTGAACAAATTTGGTTTGAATTATTTCTTAGCTTGGATGATGGCCCAGAATGCCTCAAGATTGGCCAAATCAAGCCCCACTTAAAGAATTTGGAGACCTTGATGACATGGGTAACTTTTGTACCACTGTAGGTCTGCCCTTCATCGCAGAAGTCATAGAAAATGGCGGGGCATCTCAACTGAGGATTTCATCATTGGCAGCAACTTCCTTAGCTTCCAATCAGGCCTCAGTCTATGCTGCAGCACAGCCTTGCTCTTGGAAGTGTGTGATGTCCTTCGAGTCTTTGATTCTGGCAGCGTTTGCCTGCTGCCTTTGATACTGTCAATCATGTAGTACTGTTTTGACCCACTGCCCGGGGTAAGATCCCCAGCTGATTTTAATCCCATCTGTCCAACTGAAATCAGAAAGTGAATATTGAAGATTCCCTGGCAGGTCCAGTTCCCTCCTTCAAGGTGCAATCCAGGACTCCATCTCTTCACCCACACACTTTATTTTTTATCTTGAACCTCTTGATTGGCGACCTACTTTGTGCATCAGACAACTTCCTCTCACCAGTATGGTGATTATACTCAGCTATATCTGAATCTTTTATGTGACTGACACCTCTTGCCTCACCCAGACTATGGAAAGAACTGACTCCCAAATGACACTGCACCATCTAAAACTCAGATTATGTTAAGTAATTTTCTCCTCGTCTAATACCTTAAGTACATATTGTTCCAGTTAAGACTGCCCTACACTTTGCAGCCTATTTAGTCTCTCACAGCTCCTATTTCCCCACAATACCCCTGTTCTCATCTCCATGCACTGGCTGCTTACTGAAGTCAGGGGCATTTATAAGCCATCCTGCTTGGTTCATACAATGTTGCACACAGACTTTCTATGCTATCTTGCACAAACATTGAACGTCTGGAGTGGTCTTTGATCAACACAGACCTCTAAAACACTTCCTTTGGAGGTATCCGGTTTTAACAACTATTGGCAAAGCCATTAAGTCCCACCTTTGAAACCTATTGGCTTTGCCAAGGGTTTTGGCAATATGTGTGGTATATACATTGCATATTTTATGCAAGTAAAGACTTTGAATTTGTTAACATTTGTAAACTCTTTGCTTTAGTGCAATTTTGTATTGTAATTGGAATTGACTTTACTGAGTAGTTGCAAAGCCAAGAGGGTCTCCTCGCTAAAAGGCTCACTTGGGTTTTCCAATGCCTTTCTGGTACATGTAGGCTAAGTCACATTTAGGTATCCAGGTGAGTTCTGGTTGTGGGAGGGTGTTCATCATGGGGCATAATTGAGAACTCTTGAGCTGAAGCTGAAGGCAGTGTGAGTCAGTGGGTCATAAACAGTGTTCAGACTACATGCTCATCCAATCCTTGGCCTCTCCGAAATGCACACATAGTGATAGTCAATTACATACCATTTGTAATTACCAATTCTAATTATTTACTACAAAGTCATTGTTGTTACGGATTTATATCAAACTGCTAACAAGCACTCACAAAGCCAATAGGTCTTGTTTGTTTTTAGGCATATGTTTGTTGTTCTGTGATATGTCTGGTTGCAATAGCAGAAAACTCACAAAGAGGCTCCTGAATGCTTGTCTGGCAGTATGTTGTGTAGAGCACAGGAATAAAGTTCTCATGTTCTAACACACTCATAAATACTTGGGCTGTGCCCCTTTTAAAAACCCGCTCCTCCACATAGTGGGACAGTGTTTTAAGTCCCACTTAAAGCACTGTGGTCCAAATAAGCTTTTGTCTAAAGACAGCTAAAACGTGTGTCGTGTAGGCTAGACCTAAAATGGTGATGATGTAAAACTGTGGAGTCCTTGGAGTCCAGAAAGAAAGAGCGATCTCTTTAATCCTCTGCGGCACTCACTCTGCACTGTCTCTGGGAGGGCAGGGGCACAGCTGGTGTTCCGTGTCACCGGGGGAGTTGTGCACTTCAGTAAAAGAAAGAAGAGGGCCTGTGACACCCAAGGCCAAGATTGTAGGTCTCAAGGCTTTTCGTGCCTCTGTGCCCTTTAGAAGTGGAGCTTCAGTATTTGTTCCCCTGCAAAGCTGATCCAAAAGTCATGCAGGTCATTTGCTCCCTGACAAAGTAGATCCAAATATCCTCTGGTTTTCTGGGAATCAAGCGCAAAGAGAGCACCACAGGAGAGAGACAGCAACATGGAGCATGGGAGGGGTAAGAAGCAATACCGAGATCAGGGGCGTTGGAATCACAGAGGACAGGGTTGAGGGAAGCAACAATGGGAGGAAGCAACACAAAGGGAAGGGCAAAAGCAACATAGGGCGTGGGTGGGGGGAAGCAACACAGAAGGTGTGGGGAGCAGGCCCAGTTCTAGAGGGTGGGCCGGGTGGGCCATGCCTACCCAAACATGAGCCTGGCCTACCCAAACATGAACCTTGGCCCTCGCAGTGAATCTGTCACCGATGTACAACAACAATAAAAAATGTTCAGATACCTCTGGTGATTTATGATCCTGCTGGAGAGCAATCATTTGTCTGTTGGTAGTTTTTAAATGCAGATAAACTGAATTTTAAGTGGATAGCTCAGTGGGTTACTGCCTTTGTCACAGAGATCCTTGTGTTACTTGCAGTTCAGAAGTTACAATCCTAAAATAGGACAGTGACCTATGAACTGTCATCAAAGAGCTGCATGCAAACTTCGCTTTTTTTGTGTTGTGATATAGTTAGAACTTCTCCAGTCTTTCATTATTCTAATGTTGCTAAAAAGAGTTTGTTTGGGCAGTTATACATTTTTATCAGTAAAGCCAGCCCCCAACCAATGGAGTACTCTTTAAATCCTTAGTTTGTGCTTCTCCAGACCAAACCCTCGTAAAATATATTGCCCACCAGTATGGATGACGTGATTCCTATACCTTGTAATCCTCATTGGCTTATGTGACATTCCCCGTAGGCTGATTTATTGTCTCTGTATAATGTGTGCGTGATGTAAAGTACTGTGACACCCTACTCTGATATGAGTAGCGCTATACAACAAATGAAATGCATATGAGAGAGGGGCAACGGAGAGATGAGGGGCACTAGTGAAGGGTGGCAGTGAGGGAAGACGAGGAGGAGGTCATGGGGTGAAGGGCTATGGAGCAATGAGGGGAACTGGTGGAGGGTGGCAGTGAGGGAATCCAAAGAGGAGGTCATGGGGTGGGGGAACTACAGAGAGATGAGGGGCACTAGTGGAGGGTGGCAGTGAGGGAAGCCGAGGAGGAGGTCATGGGGGGAGGGGCTATGGAGCGATGAGGGGCACTAGTGCAGGGTGGCAGTGAGGGACGCCGAGGAGGAGGTCATGGGGTGGGGGGGGAACTACAGAGAGATGAGGGGCACTAGTGGAGGGTGGCAGTGAGGGAAGCCGAGGAGGAGGTCATGGGGGGAGGGGCTATGGAGCGATGAGGGGCACTAGTGCAGGGTGGCAGTGAGGGACGCCGAGGAGGAGGTCATGGGGTGGGGGGGAACTACAGAGAGATGAGGGGCACTAGTGGAGCGTGGCAGTGAGGGAATCAGAGGAGGAGGTCATGGGGTGAGGGGCTGTGGAGCGATGAGGGGCACTGGTGGAGGGTGGCAGTGAGGGAATCCGAGGAGGCAGTCATGGGGTGGGGGGGAACTACAAAGAGATGAGGGGCACTAGTGGAGGGTGGCAGTGAGGGAAGCCGAGGAGGAGGTCATGGGGTGGGGGGGGAACTACAGGGAGATGAGGGTCACTAGTGGAGGGTGGCAGTGAGGGAATCCGAGGAGGAGGTCATGGGGTGGAGCTACGGAGAGATGAGGGGCACTAGTGGAGGGTGGCAGTGAGGGAATCCGAGGAGGAGGTCATGGGGTGGGGGGGAACTACGGAGAGATGAGGGGCACTAGTGGAGGGTGGCAGTGAAGGAATCCAAGGAGGAGGTCATGGGGTGGGGATGGAGCTACGGAGAGATGAGGGGCACTAGTGAAGGGTGGCAGTGAGGGAATCCGAGGAGGAGGTCATGGGGTGGAGCTACGGAGAGATGAGGGGCACTAGTGGAGGGTGGCTGTGAGGGAATACGAGGAGGAGGTCAGGGGTGGGGGGACTACAGAGAGATGAGGGGCACTGGAGGAGGGTGGCAGTGAGGGAATCTGAGGAGGAGGTCATGGGGAGAGCCTATGGAGTGATGAGGGGCACTGGTGGAGGGTGGCAGTGAGGGAATCCGAGGAGGAGGTCATGGGGTGGGGGGAACTACGGAGAGATGAGGGGTACTAGTGGAGGGTGGCAGTGAGGGAAGCTGAGGAGGAGGTCATGGGGTGGGGGAGAGCTACGGAGAATGAGGGGCACTAGTGGAGGGTGGCAGTGAGAGAATCCGAGGAGGTGGTCATGGGGTGGGGGGGCAATGGAGAAATGAGGGGCACTAGTGGAGGGTGGCAGTGAGGGAATCCGAGGAGGTGGTCATGGGGTGGGGGGCAGCTACGGAGAGATGAGCGACACTGGTGGAGGGTGGTAGTGAGGGAGTCTGAGGAGGAGGTCATGAGGGGGAGGGGCTACGGAGAGATGAAGGGCACTGTTGGAGGGTGGTAGTAAAGGTATCTACGGAGAAAGAGGTCATTGGTGGGTGCCCCAAAAAAGACTTTTGCACCAGCACTAAAGCCTGCCCTGTCATGGCCTTTCTGTTTTCGTTTATTTAATTAACAGTCGGGTGATTAGGACACCTGTGGAGCATATTTTAAAGTACATGCTAATTACATTTACTGCTATATTCAATGTTTTAAGTTTGAAGGTGATTTTACGAATGTTTTTACCGGGAATAATGAAAGTGGGACCGGATGGTGGCTGATATGGAGCTGGGGCCCAAGGTCAGCTGTGAGATAAGATGCACTGGAGAGGGGTGGTAGAAAAGTGGATAATCAAGCCTGTAAGGGAGTGCGCCTCAGAGTCAGGGGTGAGGTGGAGATAGTAATGAAGAGGGATTCTCCCTGAAGGCTCGCACAGAGGGTGCCCGAGTAGTATCACTTGCCTGATACTCCCACCTTAGAAACCTCCTCTTCCCATCAAAGGGACATTACATGGAGAAAAAAAAACTTTTTGAGAGTGATAACATTTAGAAAGAGATTTGGAAAAGAGTGCGTTTTACTGGGCCTTGTAAGACTAAGGAGAGATAAAGGAGGGCCCAGAAGCAGGCCTGGCTAGACATATAAGCGACAAATCGGGCCCGCAGTGGCCCACCCGAGTGCACCCTTGGCCCACCCAAATAAAAGTTCCTGGAGCCAGGCCTGGTGGGGAGGGAAGCAAATAAAGGGGGATAGTTAGAAAAACTGGAGAGCAAAGGTGGAAGCAGGACGGAGAGGGCGGAATCAAGGAGGATGAGGGTGGGGGAAGCAACATGGAAGGGAGGGCAGAAGCAACACGGGGGAGCAGGCGGAGGAAGCAACATGGAGGACACGGGGAGGAGCTCAAACAAACTGGGAGGGAAAACAGTGTGAAGCAGGGAAAGTAAAAGGAAGAGATCGCAACGAGAGTGGGGAGAAGAAGCATACAGGCAAGAGAGATAAAGCGCAACATGGAGCATGGAAGGGGAAGAGAAGCAACTTAAAGAGACAACTGGAAAACACATGTACTTTCGTAGAGGGCTTAAAAAAATTAAAAATTAGCGCCTGAAAAATAAGTGGAATCACACAAGTAATGTACCCGTGCTCCAGGGGAGGGACAAACACAAGAAGAGGAATGATAGCTAACACAAGCTAATGGATAAAAAGCAAGCAAATGAGCGACAATGAAGCCTACCAGTGGTAAGCAATGGGCAGACTCTAAGCCAACTGTAAGCTAACAATATACCTCACAACAGATACTGTCTAGTAGGCAAAATCTAAAAACCCACTGCAGCCATGTGCACTCTGTCTCAAGCTGCACCCTGAGAATTTGGAACTCTCTTGCTACTGTGCTCCGGGAATCCATTTCCCATCCTGCTTTCAAAAAGACCTTGCATCCCTTTTGTGTGGGAGATTTCGCGCATCTCTATCCCCGTATGTCTTCCCATCTAGCTTGATGTAATGAGGTTTCAGAAGGCGGCTGTTCCACTTTCTGACCAATGTGGCGAACTTTTATGTCTTAACTTACGAAATATCCTTCAACTGTACCCTGTATATATGAAAATGTTGTTTATACCCCTTCGACCTACTTATCTGTGCAGAGCTCTCTGACTTCCCCTAGGGCCCTGGTTCAATATGAAGAAAAATCGAATTAAATAAATATAAGTGAAATAAACGATTGTAAAGGCCAGGTGGTTAGCGTACACAAATGATTGCAATTTTCTAATGTTTGTACTGAATTATAGACATTTACAATCGTAAGATTATAGATTTATGGAGGCCAGACTGACAGCTGTGGGTTGTACTGATTGAACACAAGTTTATAATGTTCTTTTTGATGGTTAGCTGCGTTTTTGAAAGACCAGTAGACACTCAAAGCAGAGTTCAATATTGTGCAACCCTTTGAAATGTAAATATTCTCGCGTAGATAACATGGCTTCCCGCACTGTCATTGTGTTTTTTCCAGCAACTTGTGTTTAATTCCGTCACGAACTGCTTGGGGCCGCGCAAATTTCTGCACAGCGGCAAACTCTACAAGGCCAAGAGCAACAAGGAGCTGTATGGATTCCTTTTCAACGACTTCCTGCTGCTGACGCAGATCATAAAGCCCCTCGGCTCCTCGGGCACGGACAAGGTCTTCAGCCCCAAGTCCAACCTGCAGTACAAGATGTACAAAACGGTGGGTGTTGGGTTCCTTCAAGGGGGTACGGCCGAGCGCGCAATAATACCGCGCGTTCCCTCTTCAGGAGTACAACACGGCTCCTCCCGCTGAGCCGAGTGTTGTTATCGGCACACAGACACGTACCGCAATGTTTTAGTTGATCCCAGATAGATAAAATTCAAAAGACAGGAATGCCGTGTTTTTGCAGTTCTAAATTTAGTATGATAATAGCCAAACAAGCCTTGGCAGGGATAGAAACGGGCGCCATCTCCTCTGACATCTCGACTTACTCCGAGTTCTTGTCATGGACACCACTGGAAATGTCCAGGCTCTGTGAATGCACTGATGGGCATTCACGTTATGAGGGGTTATCATTGTGGCTGCTTTTACATTGAAATAAAATGTAAAGTTAACTTTCAAACGGCAGGTGTTATATTTTTCGTTTTTCTCCCCTAAGCACCTGTAGGACCTTGAGAGGCCTAAAAGCCGTAAGCTGTAGTTCAGTCAATTCAATGGTACTTCAGAAAACCTACGAGCTGGAACCAAAACTAATGCCAGACTATAGATTACAGTATGAAAGTTTGACCCAACACTGCTGCACAGACGCTAATTCGTGGGCCACTATGCAGAGGTCAGATCCGGGGGTGCTGTGCAGATGTTAGACCCTGGGCTGCTGGTCAGACGTTAGCCCTAGGGCTGCTGTACAGGTTTCAGATGTTGGCTTGTTATGCAGATGTTTAGACCCTGGGTCGCTGTGAAGATGTTAGACCCTGGGTTGCTGTGAAGATGTTAGACCCTGGGTTGCTGTACAGATGTGCCAAGAGCTGCTGTGCAGATGTAAGACCTTGGTTTGCTGGTCAAATGTTAGCCCTTGGGCTGCTGCACAAACGTTATTTTCTGGGTTGATCTGCAGACATTAGGCCTCGTGTTACTGTATGGACATTACACCTATGGGTTCTGTAGGAAGTTTACATACAGGGAAGTGAGGGTTCGGCTTGATATGCAGAAGTTAGACCTAGAGTCACATTACAGAAGTAAAACCTAGTGCTGCTGTCTGGAAGTTACACATAGTGCTGATGCATGGGAGTTAGAATTTTCTGTCTTCTACAACTGTTAAACCTTGAACTTCTTTATGCAAAACTGAGGGCTCCTGTGTGGAAGTTAGATCTTTAGATGTGCTATGGAAATTAGTTCTCCACAGACGGTGTAGGAGTCAGGCCTACCATTGCTGTATGGACATTAGACCTCTGCAGGCTGTATTGAAGTTGGACACAGTGGTGCTATATAGAAATTACACCTCCTCAAGCTTAATGGAAGTCAGACCTAGTGGTTGTGTATGCAAATTAGACCTCCACAGGCTATATGGAAGTGAGACATAGTGATGCTGCATGGAAATTTGTCCTCTGCAGGCTATATGGAAGTCGGACGTAGTGATGTTGTATGCAAATGAGACCTCTGTGGGTTGTATAGAAGTCAGGCATAGTGCTTCTCTATGGAAATTAGACCTCCTCAGGGTTTATTTAAGTCAGACCTAGTGATTCTATGTGGAAATTTGACCAACAACTACTGTATGAAAGTTAGATTTTGGATTGCTGTGCTGAAATTCAAGGGCTGATGTATGAAAGTTAGACCTTTAGGTGCTGTTTGGAAATTGAATTTTCACAGGCTATATTGAAGTGAGACCTAGTGATGTATTAAAATGAGACCTCCACAGATTGTACGGAAGTCAGACCTAGTGATACCATGTGGAAAATAGGCCTGTGGCTACAGTGTGAAATTTAGACCTTGGGATGCTCTGTAAAAATTAGATTAACAGCTGCTGTATTCAAGATAGATCTTAGAATGGCATGTGGAAATTAGACTCAGGGATGCTGGCTGGAAATAAGACCTAAGGCTGCTGCATGTAAGTTACTCCTAGGGCTGCTTTGGGGAAATTAGAGCTATGGCTACTACAGAGATGTTTGACCTAGGTCTTGCTGCATAAACATTAATTTTGGTTGCGCTGTATGGACGCTAGAGCTAGGGTGACTGTATGAAAGTTAGACGAGGACTGTTGTATGGAAGCTAGAAATAGAGCTATCTATCTATCGAAGTATCAAAGTTCGAGGTACAGCTATTTTATGAAACATAGGGGTGCTATATGGGAGTTGGTCCTACTGTTTGGAAGTTAGATCTGTGGCTGCTGCTTGAAAGTTAGACCTATTGTCCGTAAGTGAGACCAGTGGCGGCTGTCCAGAAGTTAGAGCTAGATTTGGTGATGGCTGAGAAACAGCAATTGCAATATGACTCAACAGGAGGTCTCTTAGTGTGGGTTCCTGAGTGAAAGTCATAGTTAGGGTTGCCCATTCTGCAAAAGTTCAGTGCCTTCAGCAGAGCTACAGCAGCTGTACTGAAGGCATAGATACCTCCACCTCCCTGGCCGAGATCTCCAAGTATGTCGTGGGTCTTTTTCCAGCTCAGCGGAGGACCTTTCTCCGCTGGACTCTCCACCACAGTCTAAGTAAGACCACAAGTGCCAAATTTCAGAAAGCCGCTGTTATATACCATTTGCGTCTGTAACTATAAATGCTATCTTTATTTTATTTCTGGTATAACAGTTAGTTGTTAGCGATTGGCTAGTACGCAAGGGACAGTCTTAAGAACATAGATAACTTTGTGGTGCGGGACGCAGACAGTTCAGTATCACCATATCCACTTGCTGGGTTATTCTATAGAGTAATTGAGCAAGACCAGTCTATAGTAGCATTCTTACTGATTTTCATATTATTTTGCAGCCCATTTTCCTAAACGAGGTACTTGTAAAGTTGCCCACTGACCCTTCCGGAGATGAACCCATCTTCCACATTTCTCACATTGATCGAGTCTACACCCTCCGAGCAGAAAGTATCAATGAAAGGTAAGAAGAGGTAACAGGTCTTTAAGGTGATGATTCCTTTAACAATATTTAGTGCAGTCTGTCTGGTATCACCTTATAAAACTACACTTGGGTGATATGAAATAATGTGCATATCTTGTTTTACTGATACGAATATGTAATACTAACAAATGTCTTGCAAAACAAATTCGTGTTGTTACACCAGTAAAAAACTAATTTATTTTACAAACAGTTCTGTGCCTAAAAATATCCTGCCTTGATTTCATTAGTTCTGCAAGTTTCTGTTAAATTTCATCTGGAAGTCTATCATCATGAGCGTTCCCGATATTTTAGATAGTGGAGTAAGCAACAATTATAAAATATAATATCTGAAAGAGACACGTTGGTGACAGATTCCTTACCTTAGAATATCCCCAGGCGTCAGGCTGGATCCGGAAAGTTTTGCGTAGCAGTACCCTTGCGCGTCGGTAGGCGGCGTCGTGCGGCTCCGCGTCCGTCGTCGGCGTCGGGATCGCCGGAATGACGTCGCGGGCAGTACTTAGACGCCCCCCCCTGCGCGCTGACGTCAGTTCTTTCTTTTTTTGCGCCAGTAAGCGCAGATCCGGGAAGAGCAGTGCCCTAGTCATTTTTTGACTAAGTTTTTGTGATGTTTATCACTGTTTTTTCTCGAGTCGTTCGACTCCGACGGTGTCAGTAGGGATGCCCGGCTTCAAGCCATGCGACGCCTGTGGTCGGATGATGTCGATCACGGACCCGCATCGAGACTGTCTCTACTGCCTCGGATGCGACCACGACTCCAAGTCGTGCCCCGACTGCCGGGCCTTGCATCCGAAGGCTTTGCGAGGTGCGGTCTCGAAAGCTCCTCGAGGTCCGGCAGTCGGCTCTGCGCCAATCCAAGCCCCGGTCACGTGAGAGGTCGAGGGGCCGGTCGCGGAGTCCTCATCGGTCGTCGGGGTCCAAGTCTTCGCACTCCTCCGGTAAGTCGAAGCACAAGAAGTCGAAGAAGCGTCATCGCTCGACGACTTCCCCTCGCCGGTCTCACGACTCGGCTGAGGGTCCTGTCGGCACCGTCCCCGCGGCTCCGGGAGTGCCTGTGGAGCCGCCGCCGCATTACCTGCCCTTCCCGGGTTCGGCGGCGACTCCGGCCGAAATACAGGAGTTCCTGTCGGCCATGGCCCGCCTCTTCGGGCCTCAAGTTCCCCCCGGTGCGCCTTCAGGCCCCGCGGGCCCTTCTGGGGTGCCTACGGCTCCGCCGTCGACTCCGCTCCCAGTGCCACCAGCGACGCCAGCCTCGGTCCCGGCCCCGGCCTCGACCCCGGCTCCGGTGTTGCCGCAACCCCCATCGACGCCGGTTGACCTGACGACACCTCCACCGGCGCCGATTTCACCAGTGCCGTTCCCGGCGCCGCCCGGGGCTCCGGGCGGCGTCGTACCCCGGTTCTCTCCGGACCCGGACACGGTGCCGGACCGGCGTCGGTTGACGCCGGCCCCGGCGCCGATGAGACCTGGGGTCCCGCATGTCCCTCCTCCTTACTTTGAACCTGTATTGGAGGACGAAGAGGACTGGGAGGGGTCTGAGGACCCTCTCACTGCCCAATGTGAGTTCGATCAGGACTGGGCTGAGGAACTTGGGGATGCCAGTGGTCTGGACACCTCTCCTGACTCTGGCATGCTGTCTCCTCCTTCCGTGGCAACTGAGGAGGGAGCAAACATTGCAACAGTGTTGCGTAGGGCAGCAGAGGCTTTACACCTCCAGTTACCTACAGTGGCGGTCAGGACTAACATCCTGACGGAAGTGCTTCAGCCGGCAGCTACCTCCTCGGAGCCACTGCTGCCTTTCAACGAGGCACTTTCTGACGTTCTTTTGGGCACCTGGTCCAAGCCCACCACAGGGGCTCCTGTGGATAGGAACGTAGCCCGACGCCATCGCCCTGCTCCGGGGGACCCCCTGTTTCTCTCCCAACACCCCACCCCTGAGAGCTTGGTTGTCCAAGCCTCTGCTTCCCAGAGCGCCTTCCCTACCGCTCCCCCGGATAGGGAATCCAAAAAACTGGATCAATTTGGGAAGAAGGTTTTTTCTTCCTCCAGTGCTGGCTTGCGGTCTGTCAACACCACTTGCCTCTTGGGCCGATATTCCCACTCTTTGTGGGATTCGGTGGCGCAGGTTCTGCCCCAGTGTTCTACTCCCTCCCCTTCGTGACCACTCCCCCAGCCATGCCACCGCAATACCACCGCATGTCAGGGGATCACTTGGTGCTTCTTCAGAAGGAAGTTGCGGCCCTCTTGGCCAAGGGGGCCATCGAACGCGCTTTCGACCCCAGAAGTAGGGCGTGGTTGTTACTCCCACTACTTTCTGGTGCCCAAAAAGGACAAGGAGGACATGCATCCTATCTTGGACCTCTGGAACGTCAATCGCTTCCTCCGGAAGAAGAAGTTCAAGATGCTCACCCTAGCTCAGGTCTTGACTGCTCTCGACCCTGGAGACTGGATGGTAGCGTTGGACTTGCAGGACGCATATTTCCACATTCCCGTCCTGCCGGCCCACCGGCGTTACCTGCGGTTCACGGTAGGCCACGAGCATTTTCAGTTTTCCGTGCTCCCCTCGGGTGTTCACGAAAGTGATGGCGGTGGTCACAGCTCATCTGCGCCGGGCAGGGGTTCCAGTCTTCCCCTACCTCGACGACTGGCTGCTGAAGGCGGGCTCGTCCCAGGCAGTCGTCTCCCACCTCCAGACTACGGCCGAACTCCTGCACTCGCTAGGGTTCTCCATCAACGTGCCGAAGTCGCACCTGATTCCTTCTCCACAGCTCCTTTTCATCGGAGCAGTTCTGGACACGACGCAGTTTCGGGTCTATCCTCCCGAACGGCGAGTCCGGGATATTCAGGCTATGATTCCGATCTTTCGGCCTCTATCCTGGGTTTCGGTACGGATGACCCTGAGGCTGCTGGGCCTCATGGCCTCCTGCATCCTGCTGGTCGATCATGCCAGATGGCATATGCGGGCTCTGCAGTGGGACCTGAAGTTCCAGTGGGCGCAGCATCAGGGCAACCTGTCCGATCACGTCCAGATCTCGGAGGGGACTGCAAAGCAGTTGCAGTGGTGGCTCTCGAACCGGCAATGGGTCCTGGGCAGATCCCTCTCCCTTCCCCAGCCAGAGCACACAGTTGTGACGGACGCGTCCCTTCTGGGATGGGGCGGTCACATGGGAGAGGCGGAGATCAGAGGCCTCTGGTCTCCGGCGGAGTCCCGGCTCCATATCAACCTTCTGGAGCTCCGGGCGATCCGACTTGCACTCAAGGCATTCCTTCCCTCTGTCAAAGGGAAGGTAGTGCAGGTGTTCATAGACAACACCACCGCCATGTGGTACTGCATCAAACAGGGCGGGGTGGGGTCGTGGACCCTATGTCAGGAGGCTCTGCGCCTCTGGACATGGCTGGAACATCAGGGCATATTCCTGATGGTTCAACACCTGGCAGGTTCCCTGAACGCCAGGGCGGACGAACTCAGCCGCAGGTGCATGATGGATCACGAATGGCGTCTTCACTCGGAAGTGGCGCAAGGACTCTTTCTACAGTGGGGAGAGCCTTGGTTAGATCTATTCGCCACCGAAGAGAACGCGCAATGTCATCAGTTCTGCGCGTTGGAATTTCCAACGCAGCACTCGCTCGGCGACGCTTTTCGTCGCGAGTGGAGTTGCGGTCTGTTGTACGCCTTTCCGCCTATACCACTTCTACCCAGAGTGTTGAAGAAGATTCGGCGCGACCGGGCCCAAGTCATTCTTGTGGCTCCGGACTGGGCTCGAAGAGTTTGGTATCCCGAGCTACTCAGTATGAGCGTCGATCCCCCGATCCGTCTGCCTCTTCGGGAGGATCTTCTGTCGCAGCAGCAGGGGACGGTCCTCCACCCGAACCTGTCCAGTCTCCACCTGCTTGCGTGGAGATTGAGCGGCGGCAGTTGATTCCTTTCGACTTGCCTCCCGAAGTTTGTGATGTGATTCTGGCAGCCAGGCGTCCCTCCACTAAGGTGGTATACGCCTGCAGGTGGAACAAATTTGTGGCATGGTGCACAGCAAAGGCTGTGAATCCCCTTTCTGCCCCTCTTTCTGAGGTTCTTCTGTTCCTTCTTTCTCTGGCCCTGGGTACCATCAAGGGCTATCTTTGTGCAATCTCGGCCTTCCTCAGGCTTCCTGATCAGCCCTCCCTTTTCAAGTCCACTGTTGTTAACAGATTCCTAAAAGGCATTACACACCTCTTCCCCCCTGTTCCGTTTGTGATGCCTCAGTGGGACTTGAACCTGGTTCTTACCTTTCTCATGTGCGCTCCCTTTGAGCCTCTGCATAACTGTCCTCTTCGTCTTCTAACTCTGAAGACAGCTTTTCTGGTGGCTATCACCTCCGCTCGGCGGGTGAGTGAGCTCCAGGCTCTTTCTTGCAAGCCTCCCTTTCTGTCTGTCCATCCAGACAAGGTTGTTCTCAGGACGCGTCCGTCCTTCTTGCCAAAGGTGGTTACTGCTTTCCACATTGGGCAGACCATCAATTTGCCCACCTTCTTTCCGCCTCCGCATCCTTCTAGAGAGGAAGAGAGGCTCCACCGTCTGGACCCAAAACGTGCGATTTCCTTTTATCTAAATCGCACACAACAGTTCCGGGTGGACAACCAACTCTTTGTTGGCTACCTGGGCGCCAAAAAAGGTCGGGCGGTACACAAGCGGACCATCTCCCGCTGGGTCGTCTTGTGTATCAAAGCCTGTTATTCTTTGGCTAAAAAGGAGCCCCCTGTTGGGTTGCGTGCCCATTCCACCAGGGCGACAGCCGCCACCACGGCTTTAGGACGTGGTGTCCCTTTGCAGGACATTTGTCAGGCAGCTACGTGGGCCTCGTTGCACACGTTTACCAAGCATTACTGCCTTGACAGCCAAGTCCGGAGAGACGGCTTCTTTGGCCGTTCTGTTCTCCGAGACTTCCTTGTCTGATCTTTGTTCGCAGACCCACCACCGGGGTTGGTATTGCTGGGGTATCTATTCTAAGGTAAGGAATCTGTCACTAACGTGTCTCTTTCAGATGCACAAGTTACTACTTGTGTAACGATATATCTGTAAGAGACAGTAGTTAGTGACAGATTCCTACCGCCCACCCATCCTCCCCGTTCTGCGAACTGATTTCTAGGGTTAAGGACATCCCTTTCAGGGCCCTAGTATTTTTTCAGACACCAATGTCAGCTTCTTGCATGGCTCTGCGTTCCTGGCGTGGAAAGTCGTGTACAGAACTGACGTCAGCGCGGAGGGGCGGCGTCTAAGTACTGCACGCGACGTCATTCCGGCGATCCCGACGACGGACGCGGAGCCGCACGACGCCGCCTACCGACGCGCAAGGGTACTGCTACGCAAAACTTTCCGGATCCAGCCTGACGCCTGGGGATATTCTAAGGTAAGGAATCTGTCACTAACTACTGTCTCTTACAGATATATCGTTACACAAGTAGTAACTTGTGCGACAGGTTGTAAAGATCAATCTTCCAAGCAAAATGCTTTTGCTGTGCGCATGGTTTAACAAAATGGAAAATTTTGATACTGATATTTTTCAGATTTTACTTTCTCCAACAACATTGTCATTTTTACCAAATAATAGTTGGAAAAACTCAGGTCATCCCCATTTCAGACTCCTCCCCAAACCCTCCATGATAAACAAATAAACCCATGTACATAATCTATACTGACTCGCTTAACATGGACATATATTTCTGTTTTGTACATCGTCTTCTATGCAGTCCTTACTTCATTGAAATGATGCCTCACCAGGGACGAACTGGGACAAAAAATAGTCCCTGGAACAAAAACAAAAGTGGCCCACTTTAGTGAACCAGGTATCTAAAAAGGTGCCCCACATTTGCAAATCAGGCCAATTGTGAACTGTACGAGTATTTTGCAAAGTAATGCAGACTGAAATTTCACAAATACATTTAAGTGCATACTTTAAAATATTACCAGATGATATATTTGTTCAAAAATCACATTTTGCTTTGTTCCAGAGCATTCCACTGGGTCTCACAGTGGGTCTACTATTGTCTTTTCTTTATCTCAGCCAATTTGTGGTTTCAAGTCCTGTCTTGGTCTCCCTCCTGAATTAGAAGGCCGGTCTCTTGTTGCTACTTCTCTTAAATATGATTCGACAGTGAAGTTAGTAGTTCTCTACCCATTTTGTCAAACAGACTTTCAAGGTGGGCGCTCATCTGGGGGAAATCTCAGATTTCTAGTTAACTCTTGCCACATGTCCAAATCTGGCAGTTTGTCATCTGTCCTCACTAATTTCATCCTGACTTCTTCAGCTACAATCTATTCTCCACTTCTCCTAACCATCTGGCTACTTCTGGTGCTCTAGAGCTAAGCCAGTGTAATGCTAGTAGGGTTTGTTCTTGAGTTGCCTCAGTTAATTTTCATTGGGAACACTCAGGAGATGGCGTTTACCTCTTTTGAAGTTGTTTGAGGGAAAGTTTCTCAAGCACTTAATTATTAAGGCTTTCCTTTTGTGAGTTCAAATCAGTTTTATTAATATAGTATTGCTCAGTATAAACATTAAAGGCTTTCCTTCTAGTGCTTATAATGATGATTGGGAGACTTGGCACCTTCTGCTCTTAGTTCATTCTATCTCAAGCTTTCTCCTGAAGTTATCTGTCCCACATCCAAAGGTGCCTTTCTCATTTGATAGAGAGTAGACAACCATTTGTCCTGGTTATTATAGAACCAAGTTCCCCAGAAGAGTGCGCACTGCCTTATGTCTTATTGCACCCCAGTCATAATGTAATTTGCCTTTTGTAGGTTTTGGACTAACTATGATTTTGACTTGTTCAGCACATATTTGTATTTCCTCAGACACTGCCCTCAGCGCCACACAATAGGCCCACCACGGGCTTTACGGCTTTCTGGGCAGAAGCTCAGAGGACTTCTCTTTCAGAAGGGCAGCCATTTGTTCTGATCTTTCCACCTTGGTCAACGTTCTCTTACATCATTTGCCCTGGATCTAAGCAAGCTGGTTCCAAAATTCTGTCTGATGTTTTATACGTATGATATATTTTTGCAGTAATTTTTTTCCAGAATAACATGCATTTCAGGAAGTCATTGTATTTTGTTTATTTCTGTATACTGTACATGCTCAGAAAGCACGAGAGGGACATAGAAGGAAAATGATGCGGTAATATACCCAGCCTGGATTATACTTTCCAAGGTAGCATGAATAGTCCTTCAGGAGGGAGGACAAGAAGGGAAGGAGCGGGTCTGTGATATAGTTTATTTTCAATTGGAGTAGGCAACGGACTGCTTGTCCGAGCACATCAAATAAGGGAGGGGGGCAGTGAAAAGGGATGAATCAAAGTAATAAGATTGCTCGTTAGTAATTGATGCATGACGACTTTTAAACAGAGATCTTGTTTAATTAATATTGTTTGAAAAATATCTTTAAACCTTTATTTCAGGACTGCTTGGGTTCAGAAAATTAAAGCGGCCTCAGAACTTTACATAGAAACAGAGAAAAGGAAGAGGGAAAAGGCATATTTAGGTAATGATAAAGTGATCAAGAAGTATTTAAGTATCTAGAAATCAAAATCATTCTGATGTCTCTGACTTTCTTCTTTCACAGTTCGCTCTCAACGGGCAACAGGTATTGGCAGATTGATGGTGAATATTGTTGAAGGAATAGAGCTGAAACCGTGCAGGTCACATGGTAAGCACTGGTTTTGTTTTACATCGCTGTGGTTTGGACATTATGGAAGGTCTTAGGTTCTGTCATGTTTTCGCTCTTCTTCATTTTTAAAAGTTTTATTTAATTTTTGCTGTTAATTTCCAACACAATCGATATGCAAACAACTTCAGAACAGGTTATCAGTTTACAATGCAGCCATTATGCATTGCACATGCATATTCAGGACAGTTACCACAGTGCTTACACCATATCAGACATTGTATAAGTTGACAAAACCCCTGGCCACCCACTTCATTAAGTCAAATAACAAGCCCTAGACATTGTCGCCCCAGCCGTGTTAGTCTGCCCATCACAGGTATTGCCACAGAGGGTCTCACATCATTAGGCTGGGAGGAAGGCACCATCAGTGAACCATATGTGTCTAATGCATCACATACACAAAGGGCCTGATTTAGAGTTTGGTGGGCCGGGTTCCTCCGTCACAAATGTGACGGATATCCCGTCCGCCGTATCACGAGTCTGTTATATGCGATGGTACTTGTAATACGGCGGACGGGATATCCGTCATATTTGTGATGGAGTAACCCATCCGCCAAAGTCTGCCAGCCACCATGTGACCCACCCCATGCCGTTGATATACTTTGTATGGCCAGGAGCAGCAGCAATGTTACAAAGCTCTTGTTCTTAGCGAGGACCTCATGTGCCCATTCCAGAAGGGCCATTAACGAAACAGGAGTCAGAGGAACTTCATCAATTTGCTCAGTTCTGTAAAGATTTCTCTCCAATACTTAACGAGGCCTGGACACTTCCATGCAATATGTATAAAGTCAGCCACAGCAGTATTGCATCTACTACATTTCTGCTCCGCTTTAAGGCCAAATTTGCACAATGACGCAGGTGTGTAATACATTTGATGAAGAAATTTCAAATATTGTAAGCTGTGCCTAGTGTTTAATGAGACATGTCTGGTTTTGAAGCAACACAACTGATTTTGTTCATTTGATAAATCATAGCCAAAATAATTTTCCCACTGTCTTCGAGATGCATTGGGTGTGATTTTCTCCTTTAGGTCTATCTCCTTGTACAATCCAATTACCATTCTCCCCAGGCCATTGTTATAGTATTTTGACAGCGCATGCAGCGACCATGGCTCACCCAGGAGACTATCTGAATATACCTCGAACATATGCTTCATTCTGAAATACACAATTATATGCAGACTGGTGGTCTCCCCCCAACTCCTTGAATGCTGAAAGAAATATGAGTGGACCCTCACTATATAATTAGCCCATTTTACAAAGCCTTAGTTTATTAGGCTGTAATGTAGCATTGGGCTCAACGAACAAAGCCATTATTAGGCAATGGAATTCGCAGGCGAGTATGCTACAAGAGTAGTAAAATAGTGTGCAAATTTATGCCGCGCTAAAAATATACAAGTCACTGGGTTCGTCTCTCTTGTAGGTCTAGCTCTATCTCCCAAAATCTTAGAATTTTTGTGACATAGGTCTGCTGTCTTTCTCAATCACCACACAGTGAGGTTCCTGTACACCTCCAAACCAATATTTGGTGGATAGTACCTAAGCAACATAATTATACAGTTCAATATCTGGGACCACCCTGCTCCCCGCCTTCTCATAAGGCAAGGTGATTGTTTTCCAGTTAACCCTAGGTTGTTTGCCCACCTAAATGTGTCTGGACAATGGTGATTTAATCTTGTTAGTACTATGTTTTAATAAGTGCAATTCGATCTTCTATAGATTGGGGAAGCCATATCCATTAATCTACTTGATTTTGTATTACACAGAATGTTTTCCTATAGTACTGCCGTTGGAGTCTCTATGTAGCATGATAACCAGGTACAGGATGCGCTTTTTTATCTAAACCAGTGGATAGTCAAGGGATGGTTGGGCCTGCTGTTAGTGGGAGGATTTCCGGTTTATTCCAGTTGATATGTACCTGACATTCTGCCATAGGTCACTATTTGTCTCTGAGCACCAGGGATAGGTTAACATCAGGGTATTTGATATACAATAGCATGTTTTCTCAATAGAGAGAAATTAATGTATTGCACCTGCCCATGCAGATAAATGTTTCTGCATTATATTAGCGAATAATGCATGCCAGGGGCTCCATAGCTATTGTCAACAGTAGGGGTGAAAGAGGGCATGTCTGTCTGGTGCCCCTAGTGATAAGTATCCCTCAGATGACAAATCTTAGCTATTGGATCTGTATAAAATAGCCTAATCCATTTGACAAAGTTCACCCCATCCCCAGCCTTTCAATCACTGTCAGCATAAAATCCTAAGATAGTGAATCGGACGCCTTTTCATTATCTAAAAACGCGGCAGCCATAGGCAAAGCAGGGTTTGTCTGGTGCATTAAGTTAAATAACAGTCGCAGGTTTAAGCTCGTAGATCTCCCGGGCACAAAGCCCAGGGCCTGAGTGATCAGCAGTGAGCAGACCTGGCTATAATTGGTGCCAAGATTTTCACATCAACATTAATTAGAAACAGTGGTCTATAGTAGGAGCACTGAGATATTCAGCCACCCGAGCTTGAGCAATGTTATTATCAGAGCTGCACAAAGAGTAGGGGGCAGTATACTTCTGACCTTAACTTCCTCTCACATTTTTAACATGTGAGGCACTAGAAGGCCCCAATATTCTATATACAATATATCAGATAAGCTATCACTGCCTGGCATGTTCCCTCTCGCCATGTCTTGATCACTGCATGGTTCATAAGGGATCCCTCTTCCAGGATTCCAAACAGGCCACTGTGGCCCTTTCTAAATATTGCTATAGTTCCTGGTCAGGAACTGTGGGTGGGCTGACTTTCATACAGGTTTGTGTAGTAGGCCCAAAAAGTGTCCAAAATGTTACCATACATCCACACTATGCCGGGCGATTCATGACCACTTTGGTAATGCTCACTGGGGCTTGACTAATCTGGCTAGTGTTCTACCATGTTGGATTTCCATGGCTTTGGCGCAGACACATAAAGGCTAGTATTCTGCCAGGTTCATCCTCCTCTCCACAATTTCTTGCAGCAGCATATTCCCTAAATGCTTTGCCTCTGTTAGCGGTTTCATTATATTTGTAAACAAGCTCCTGAATCTCTTCGAGCATTCCCTTGCTTCCTGTATTCATTAATTTAATTTCTCTAGCATATATTTCCTTTTCCAATTTATCCACAGTGCCAGGCAGTGCCTTAAGAAAACTGGCTTGTTTAGATCTACTTCTCCTTCTTATACAGGCCTTAAAGGCCTCCCAGACTGTCCACGGGATCAGCACTAAGGTTTTGCTATGTTTGAAATATATTTGAATTGCTTGTCTGCTCTCATATTGCATACATGAGGAACTCTGATGAGGGTTCTCCCCCATTAGAGGTTCCCCACCCAGAACTGACTGTAGTAACAGATGCATCACTCCTGGGTTCGGGGCAGCCATCTGGGAGAGGTGGAGATCAGAGGACTTTGGTCTCCGGCGGAGTCTCGCCTCCACATTATCCTGTTGGAGTTGAGAGTGATCGGGCTGGTATTGAAAGCCTTTCTTCCTTTCATCAAGGGAAGGCTGGTCCAGGTGTTCTTGGACAGCACCACCGCAATGTGGTATTGCAAGGGCGTGATGGAATCGTGGACCCTGGGTCAAGAGGGCCTGCGTCTATGGACATAGCTGGAACGGTAGGACATATTCCAGGTGGTTCAACATCTGGCGGGCTCTCTGAACACCAGAGCAGATGAACTCAGCCATCGATGCCTAGCGGATCACAAATGGCATCTCCATCCGCAGATGGTACAAGGTCTCTTCGGAGATTAGGTAGAACCTCAGTTAGATCGATTTGCCACCGCTGAGAACACACAATGTCAGTACTTTTGCTCGCTGGAGTTTTCAAGGCCACTCTTGTTTGGAGATGCTTTTCATCTCCAGTGGAGCCCAGGCCTCCTGTACCCATTTCCGCTGATACCACTCGTGCCCACAGTTCTCAAAAAGATCAAGGACAATCGGGCCCAAGTCATTCTTGTGGCACTGAATTGGGCACGGTATCCTGAGTAGGAACATCGGTCCTCTGATCAGGCTGCCCCTCCGGGAGGATCTACTGTTGCAGCCACAGCGCGGGTCCTGCATTGAACTTGCGCACACTCTGCCTTCATGCATGGAGACTGAGTGGGAGCAATTGACAGTTTTTGACCTTCCTGCAGAAGTCTGTGATGTCATTGTCCGCAGCCAGGCATCCCTCAACCTTGACGGTAAACGCCTGCCGCTGTGACAAATTTGTGACTTGGTATGCTACCAAACATATTGTTCCCCTTTCTGCACCTCTGTCAGAGGTATTATTTGTTCTTTCATTAGCGGTCTTCCTCTTCACCTTGACTGTCATCCGTCGACGAAGGAGGTAAGGACCACCGACGCCCTAGGCAAGGTTCTGCGGAGCCATGGTCGACTTTGCACCTCCCTCCCTTTCCGGGAGCCAGAGCGACCCCCGCTCAAATTAAAGAATTTTACGAAGCCATGCGCAGCGTATTTTAGCGGGCGACCCCTCTGGTGAGCCCTCAGGCCCCGCGGAGTCGGAAGGGGCCCTAGCGGATTCGATGCCATCGGTTCTGGCCACGGCACCAGTGGGGCCTCAGGTATCTTATCCCTAATCCGTGTCGATGCCAGTCGTGCCACCGTGACCTCCGGCGTTGGACCCAAAGTCTGTGCCTTCAGTGCTGGCAGTGTCCACTGGCGGTACCAGCCCCGTCCTTATCCCCGACAACACGGAGTCAGAACGACATCGATCAACAGCGATTCTGGCGCCGATTGAACCCAGGGAATCTATGTTGTCGCCTAAACACTTTGAGGATGTGTTAGGCTCGGGAGAGGAATGGGAGGGGTCTATGGACCCTTTGGAACACCAGGATGACTCTGCAGAGCAGTTGGACTGGTATGGGGAACTTGGGGAAGCCAGTGGACTGGACGCTTCTCCAGATACTGGCATGCTCTCTCCGCCAACTGTGGCTACGGAGGAGAGGGCATCTTATGCCATGGTGGTTAAAAGGGCAGCTGAGGTCCTCGGACTAGAGCTGCCTACCATGCAGGTCAGGACTAATCTCCTGACCGAAGTGCTTCAACCTGGGGCTTCCACTTCCAAACCCCTTTTACCCTTTAATGAAGCACTAACTGATGTCCTTCTTAGGCACGTGGTCCAAGCCTAGCACAGGGGCTCCTGTGAATAGGACAATTGCACGCTGCCATCGCCCAGCTCCAGGCGACCCAAAGTTCCTCAGCCAACACCCCACCCCAGAAAGTTTGGTGGTCCAGGCCTCTACCTACCAGGGCGCGTTCCCTTCCGCCCCTCCGGATAGGGAATCTAAGAGGCTGGATTCATTTGGTAAGAAAATGTTTTCTTCCTCCAGCCTGGTATTGCAGTCGGTGAATACTGCTTGCTTATTGGGCCGTTTCTCCCACTCCCTTTGGGTGGCGGTTGCGCAAGTGCTGCCACAAGTCCCGGAGGATGCCCGGGCTGTGCTCTCTCTCAGGCAGTTAAGGACGAGAGAGATGCAGCAAAATTCACCATAAGGTGTGTGGCCTTGATACGACGGATTCGCTGGGCAGATCGAGTTCTACGACAGTGGCCTTGAGGCACTGTGCCTGGCTTAGGACAACTGGCTTCTCGGGTGATGTCCAGGCAAATTTGATGGACATGCCATTTGATGGAACCTGTCTTTTGGGGGAAAAGGCAGATTTGGCCCTAGTGAGGTTCAAGGAATCTCGAGCCACGGCCAGATCCTCGTGGCCTATCTACCTTTCACCCCTTTCGTGGCAGCGGAAGGGATTTCCAGCCACGTCAGCCCTATCCCAGCCACTGTCCTGCGCAGGCTTCCCAAGCCGTGCGGGGACGCGGACGCAGTTCAATCCGACCTAGGAATGTAAGCCAGAAGTCGTCGGCCAACCTACCCTCGACAGCTGTAGCCTCCAAGCACTCCTAGTCTGACTCTGCAAGACCACACCACTCCAGTTGGCGGGAGAATCTATCATCATCTCCCCCACTGGAGGTCCATAACATCGGACAAGTGGGTCATGCAGATCATTCAGGAGGGCTATTCTCTGGCTTTCCTTTCTTTCCCTCCTCCCATTCTGCCAAATTAGGAACGGCTGACGGAGGATCATTTACAATTGCTCCAGGAGGAAGTTACAGCTCTCTTGGCCAAGGGGGCTATAGAAAGGGTCCCGGTTTCAGAAGTAGGCAGTGGCTGTTATTACCGCTACTTTCTGATTCCGAAGAAGAACAAAGGGTTGCGGCCCATTTTAGATCTTTGGAACGTCAATCTCTTCCTCAAGAAGGAGAAGTTCAAGATGCTCACTCTAGCTCAGGTCTTGTCTGCCCTAGACCAAGAAGCCTGGGTTGTAGCGTTGCACCTGCAGGATGCGTATTTTCACATCCTCATCCTGACGGGCCACAGGCGTTACCTTCGGTTCGAGGTAGGCCGCGAGCACTTTCAGTTTACCGTGCTCTCCTTCGGCCTTACCAGTGCCCCTCGGGTGTTCACCATGGTGATGGCGTTGGTCGCAGCTCATCTGCGCAGGTTAGGGGGTCAGTCTTCCCCTACCTCGACGACTGGCTGTTGAAGGCGTCCTCTCCCCAGGCTGTCGCCTCCCACCTTCAGACTACAGTGGACCTCCTGCATTCGCTGGGGTTCTCTATAAACGTGCAGAAGTCACACCTGACTCCTCCTTAGACGCTCCCTTTCATCTGAGCTGTTCTGGACACAGTGCAGTTTCAGGCCTATCCTCTAAAGCAGCAAGTCAAGGATATTGAGGTTATGATTCCTAAGTTTCAGCCTCTATCCTGGATTTCGGTGAGACTGACTCTGAGGCTGTTGGGCCTCATGGCCTCCTGTATCTTGTTGGTAAAGCATGCCTGGTGCGTATGCGGGCTCTGCAGTGGGACTTGACGTTCCAGTGGGCACAGCATCGGGGAAATCTCACAAACGTGGTCCAGATCTCGGAAGGAACTGCGAAAGAGCTGAAGTGGTGGTTGACGAACCGCAATCAGGTCAACGACAGACCCCTCTTCCGTCCCCAGCCAGATATCACAGTTGTAACAGATGCATCACTTCTTGGATGGGGCGGCCATCTGGGAGAGGTGGAGTTCAGGGGACACTGGTCTCCGGCGGAGTCGGGGCTCCACATAAATTTGTTGGAGCTTCAAGCAATTCGATTGGCATTGAAAGCATTTCTTCTCTCTCTCAAGGGGACGTTAGTGCAGGCGTTCACGGACACCACCACCACCGCCATGTGGTACTGCAACAAGCAGGGCGAGATGGGGTCATGGACCCTTTGTCGAGAGGCCCTGCGTCTCTGGACATGGCTGGAACAGCAAGGCATAACCCTGGTGGTTCAACACCTGGCAGGTTATCTGAACGCCAGGTTGGCCAAACTCAGTCTTCGATGCCTAGCGGATCACGAATGGCGTCTCCAGTCGGAGGTGGTGCAAGGTCTCTTTCAGCAGTGGGAAGAACCTTGGTTAGATCTGTTCGCCTCCGAAGAGAATGCGCTGTGTCAGCAATACTGCGCGCTGGAGTTTCCAAGGCGGCTATCGCTCAGCGACTCCTTTCGTCGCAAGTGGAGCTCAGCCCTGCTGTACGCCTTTCTTCCCATACCACTCCTGCCCAGGGTTCTGAAGACGATCAGGCTGCCCCTTCGGGAGGATCTTCTGTCGCAGCAGCAGGGGAGGGTCCTCCACCCAAACCTGTTAACTCTGCACCTCCATGCGTGGAGATTGAGCGGCGGCAGTTGATGGCTTTTGACCTTCCTCCTGAAGTGTGTAACATTATTTTGGTGGGCAGGCGGCTCTCCACTAAGACGGTATACTCCTGCTGTTGGAAGAAATTTGTATTATACTGTACAGAAAGATCAATTGACCCTCTTTCTACTGTTCTTCTATTCATTCTAACCCTTGCCCAGCAGGGCTCTGCGTTGGGTACTCTCAAGGGTTATCTTTCTGCTTTTTTGTGACTGCCAGACCAACACTCTCTCTTTAGGTCTCCAATTGTACACAGGTTTCTAAAAGGGCTGACACACTGGTTTCCGCCTACACCCTTTGTTATGCTGCAGTGGGACCTTAATTTGGTCCTCTCCTATCTTATGGTTGCTCCCTTCGAGCCTTTATACAGCTCCGGCTGCTTACCATCAAGTCAGCCTTTTTAGTAGCGATTACATTTGCCCGGAGGGTGAGTGAGTTGCAGGCGCTGTCTTGCACGCCTCCCTACATGATGTCTTTTCCAGCCAAGGTGGTGCTTCGCTTCGGGCTTCATGTTTGCCAAAGGTTGTGACCCCATTCCATCTGGGCCAATCCATCACGCTGCCCACCTTCTTTGCTCCCCCGCATCCCTCTAAGGAAGAGGAGCGGCTCCACTGACTGGACCCAAAAAGAGCGTTGTCGTTCTACCTTGACCGCACTACAGAGTTCCGGGTGGACGACCAACTCTTTGTGGGGTATGTGGGAGCTAAGAAGGGCCGCGCAGTGCAGAAAAAGACCTTCTCTCGCTGGGTTGTTCTCTGCATTACGATCTGCTGTGCCCTAGCAAAGAAGCAGCCCCCTGAGTGATTAAGGGCCCATTCCACCAGGGGAAAGGCTGCGACTACGGCATTGGCTCGGGGTGTCCCAGTCCTGGACATCTGTCAGGCAGCATCGTGGGCATCCTTGCACACGTTTGCCAAGCAGTACTGCCTGGACAGTTGGGTCCGCAGGGACGGGCATTTCACCTGTTCGGTCCTGCAGTACTTCCTAGTGTAAGGTATTGATCTACATCTTACATCCATCTGCCGGGATGGTAGGGCTTGGGTATCTAATTCAAAGGTAAGGAATCTGCAACTAGAAGTCTCTATCAGATGAAGAAGTTATTTACCTTCGTTAACGCATTATCTGGTAAAGCCTCTATCTAGCTGCAGATTCCTTACAACCCTGTCCATGCCTCCCCTCTTTGCGGACTAATTTTGTAGGACTAGGGTTACCCCCCTTTTCAGGGTCCTAGTTTTGCACATGACTACGTCAGTTACTTCGTGGCTCTGCGCTTCTGGCATGGAAAAAAGTACTGACATCCGCACGCCTGGGTGGCGCCTATATAGGTACGTGACGTCATAACCGAGGCTGCTGACGACATCACGCAGAGCCGAATAGAGCCACTTACGGCACGCTCACGGGGTATTGCTCAGCAAAGGTTTCCGGATACAGCCTGGCACCTGGTAAATTCAAAGGTAAGGAATCTGCAGCTAGATAGAGTCTCTACCAGATAATGCATTACCGAAGGTAAGTAACTTGTTCTTCTCTCATGTGAACTCTATGATGAATAATACTTACCATACCCCCAGCCTTTGGCAAATGCTGTTTTCCTTTCTTGTGTTAGATGGGTTTCCTGGAGAAAGGCTATATGAACATTATGGGCCTGATTTAGATTTCGGTGGACTGGTTACTCCGCCACAACGGTGACGGATATCTCGTCCGCTGAAATATAAATCCCATAGGATATTATGGGATTTATATTTCGGCAGATGTGATATCCGTCACCGTTGTGATGGTGTAACCCGTCCGCCGAATTCTAAATCAGGCCCTTTGTCTTTTGAGGTAGGCTAGAACATTCCTCACTTCACATGCATCATTTAATCCTCTAATAATCCAGGATATTAAATTCAGTTTAAGTTCCCCTCCCATTACCTAGAGCCTGATATGTGTGGGTCTAATACACTGAGTGGTTGCCTAAGACAATGCAATAGCCAATATATACTTCTGGTCCTGTGAACCAGTAACATTGAGTCAACATTAACCTTTGAAAACCACATCCTCCACTTACTCTGCCCTATAAATGGAGCAGCGAAACCCAAAAACAAGTAAAATAAGCCAATAAACAAAACATAAACAGCTGATTTACTCATCTCTGAGGCATGTCAGGGCCCACGACCAACAGCCACCATTCTGCAAACTATTTTAGACAAATTACTGAAGGGTCCCTAACCATCAAAGGCCTCCTGGGCTAGCAGACGACCATCCATCTGATGATAAGCCTTGTTCTTCTGGACCACGTTGACAGCAGAGCTGAAATTGTAATAATCACATCACTAACTTCACTCTACATTGCTAAACAGTTTGTGTCTTCGTTGTGAGTCAAAGTCTCCTCTCCATGTTTAGTCACTTTTTTTTATTTTTGCTGTATTTCTCTTTAGCATACTTAAGTGCCATCTTGGGGTCTGCAAAGATGTTTGATGGTATAGCTCTACTGATTCACAACCTCGCGGGATATAACACAGCAAATTGGATGTGGGATTCCTTGAGCAATTTTTTGACGATGGGAGCAGGGAACAGCTTGGGAAAGTCTGTGTAGATAGACAATTTCATCCCATGGTATTCCAGTGCTGCTCCTCCCTGGTCATCTAGAAAGTACAGTCTCAATCAGGTAGTTCAGCGGTCGTGCTTTTAGAGGTTTGGAAAAGGTCCCAGGAGGTAGCTGGGGGCCTGGAGATCTGTGGGCCCGATCAACCCCCAAAACCCCTGAGTAACTGTCAGAACCAAGGAGGTCGATTAGGAGAGACTCACCATATGCTCTGGCTTCCCCATGGGAGTAGACTCAGACACACCCAGAACTCCTACATTATTTCTCGTAGACCTGGCCTCCAAGTCATCAATTTTGTCTCTCCTGCAAAACATTTTAAAGTTGACCTGGCTTTTTGTTGTGTTGTGGTGTCTTCCAGATCTGACACTCTCATATCGGTCAAGTTGTGTGACCATCCAGCTGTTCCTTAAAATGATCCATGAGGAGCGACAGGATATTAATTTAGACATCAATCTGCCATTCATTTCTAATAGAAGACACTTTACATCATCACCAGCGACGACTAGCATGTTGTGAGCAGCTGCACCAGACATCTGTCTGTCCGACTGCAACCTGCCTGTTTTTTTGGAATCGAATGGCAGCTTACTATGCCTGGTATTTCTAATTTGGGAGCTGGTTCTGGGTGATCAGGAACTGCACCGGGACAACATGCACAACAGCACCGCAGTAATATCTAGCTACTTATGTATCACTGTATGCCATTCTGTCCCTAAAATTTGCAGGATCTATACTTATTTTCCCTGCTAGTTTGCTGTATTCACTCCAGCCAGGGCCATGACTTCAGGTGAAAGCTAGTCCATGCAGTAAGAATGGAGGGACGGATTGTGCTGCAGAGCTAATGGTGCTGGCACATATCTTTTAGAAAATGGTGCTCAGAGGCCACATTGGCCCGGCACATCACAAGTTCATTCTCTGCCTCCTTGGCCTCCAGCCCGCTACTGAATATTCAGGGCAGGAGAGAAGCGAACGGCTACCCCTCCAACTTGGTGACATGATTTTGATCGGGTCCCAAGGCTCACCAGAGGACCAGGTCACTGCCGGTCCTCCAGGGATCTAACTTGTTGCTGCCACACCTATTCACTCCACCCACGGCTCCACATTTCGACTGCCATCAAATCTATTTTGTTTCATTGATAAATTTAGGCCCTCAAGTCATCATACATGCACCTAGTCACTCATATTTGCACTCATACATCCAGCCATTCATCCACTGACCCATTCTTTCATTTTCCCTCTGACACAACCACAATAAAGCACACAACAACTTATGCAAGATCAATTAAAAGAATATAAGTAGAAAAAAAATTAAACATGCTGTCTATACATTTGCGTATGCTTGCCATAACATAGCTAAAAATGGCAGGTATTGTCCCTCTTGCAGAGGTATTAAACATAGTCTATCATTGTTTTAACTTCCTTCAAGGCTGCCACGTTAGGAGCCAACATGTGGTTATTGGATTGAATATTTTTATTTTTATTTAGCCAAAGTGTAGTTGCGGTTGAGCCGTGGATTTTTATTATGGAATTTATGGTCCAGGATCTTGATAGCTTTAATTGCGTCAAATAAGATATTTAGCGAGAAAGGAACATTCAGGTTGGATATAGTTAGTAAATTGAAAAAGGATAACGGTTTAATTTTGACTACTTCAATCTCTATCCATAGCGGGGTGGGAGATGGATGTGGAGAGAACTACCAGCTAGCCTGTCTCAAAAGAAAGGCCGGTTGGTAATTATAGAAATTTGTTTTATTAGATTTCAGCCGTTTGAGATATGGTAAGTGCCCGGGAAGCCATAGAGAGTACATGGGCTGGAAACTCTGGCATTTGAGTTCACCAACACCATGATGGCTTCTCTGAACCCAGGAGTGTTTGGTACCAAACGACTCCTCTTAATACACCCACACTGATGCCAGTGTTGGATTATTAACCCATGTACTCAGAGGGCATCTTAGAGGTGCCCCCTGAAAACCTACCAACCATGGTATGGTCTCTTACTGGCTTTAGGCAGCCTGCCACCACCGCCTTGAGACCCTTACGGGTGAGTAGTTGCGCTTTACAAGCCTCTGATTGATTGTTTGAGACATGTTTCTGGACCCCTGGGTCGAGAGTCTCTGCTCTCTGTTGCCAGAAACAAAAAATATCCTGGGCGGAGGTGTCATACCTCCGCCCCCAGGATTGGCACAGTGCCCGAGAGAGAAGCTTCACAGGCCTGCCGCCTTTGTAATGCGACCCCAGCCTCTGCTGCTAGCATCAGATGGCAGCCCCCGGTTCAAACCCCCAGTTTTGGCGGGATAACCGGCGGGAAAACTTAGTAAGAATAGGAAGGCGTGCCCCCCTTCGCCTACTCCACCCCTCAGCTTCAGGAGGTGAAGAAAAGCACATTTTTCAGTGCTCACCACCTTGAAGATGATGGGACTTATCCAATCAGGGCTAGGGCTATGCCTCCTTCCCACAGGAGGGTGGCATAATAGTGGGTGTAGTCACCAGAGGTAAGGAACTCATTAGTCCCTACCTGGTAATCTCGTGTAACGCCCCTAAATCTAGTATTTTGGTGGCTCCCCTAGAACCTGAAAGCAGTTCCTGCTGACCTAAGACAAAAGAGGATGAAGACGCCATGCAGAGAAGACCGAAGACATGCACTAACTTGACACCAACCCTACCATCTTGTCTGCAATTTTTAAGACCCTGCAAAGAAAATGAGGCCTGTCCTGCAGACAGCAACCTCCAAACCCTGAGGAAAACTGCCTGCCTTTGAAAAAGACCAGAACTCCCGAGGACAGTGGACCTGTCCCCAAGAAACCAAGACAAAGGACTCTGGTGCCCTCCGGAACCACAATTCCTGACCACTCTGCACCCAACGCCTCCGGCCTGAGTCCAGGTGGCCCACCAGTCCAGAAAAGGTTCCCCAGCGATCCTGAGTCCAAGTCCAGTGTTGGCAGACGCCTCTTGGAATCCATGACGATGCCTGCAGTGTAAATCCGAAGGCTCCTCCCAACTGCGACCAGCTCCAGTAAGAGAAACCCGATGTCCAAGGACACCCCTGCACCCAAAGCCTCTGGGCCTTGGAGAGAGCAACCAACAATGTCCCTGCGACCCACAGCATCTCAAATTACCTCTGCTGTCACTGGTGTTCTTCGTGCAGCCTCAGGTTTGACTCCTGCAGCCTTTTTCCAAAACTGAGTTCCTCCATTGACTTGCAATGGGTGCCCAACACTGTGTTTGCACCCTGCACCGGCCGCCCCTGTGCCACTGGTGGTTTATGTTTGGTGCTGCTTAGTGGCCCCCCTGTGCTTGCCTAAAATATCCTAAGCTTCAACCCAGCAGCTGCATTACTTACCTGCTAGCAGCATATTTTCAAGCACCCCCAATCTCTATTGGTTAAAATTGGGCCCTAACTCCAGATTTGACCTCGGCACCCGGCCGCCCCTGTGCCGCCAGTGGTGGTGCAGTGTTTGTGCTTACCTGAACCTTGCCCTCTGCTGACCTCCAACCCCGAAGACTGGAACTGTAAGTTGTGTACTTACCTGCAAATCCGCATTATTATTTTCCTCCCATTGGTTAACATTGCAAAGACTAAAAAATTGCAGTGTCCACTTTTGAAGCTATAAAGGATTTTTATTAAAAAAACGTACTTGCTTCTATGAAAGTACTATTTTTATAAATTGGTCTTGAATCTATTCATTGAGTGTGTCTCATTTATTGCCACTGTGTGTACAACAAATTCATTAACACAACCCTCTGATAAGCCTAACTGCTCGCCCACACTACCACAAAATAGAGCATTAGTGTTATCTATTTAGCCTCTGTACAACCTCTGGAGATCCACTGGACTCACTACACACTATACCTCTTTTTGGTATAGTATATGGAGAGCCAGCCTCTAACAGTATGCTTTTGATTTGAGTAGTGGATAAAGCAAGGTTCAATAGCAAGTAGAAAAAGTAGTGGAGATGGGACAATTTTGCCTTCTGCAAATTTGAAATATCCCCATTAACTCTTATGTGCGCAGACAGGTAATAGTTGAAGGCCATTACCATATGCTTCTGAGGCTGTACCTTTCACTTCTCCGGACATCGAAAGATGGGCAAATAGCACTCCGTGGTGTAGGAGAAGTGAGTCTTGGTAGCTTTAATAAAAGGAAGCAGGGAAGCCATCAGGACCATGAGCTTTCCCTTTTTTTCAGAGACTGGATGGCTTTGGAAATTTCTGTGTTGAGAATTTGTTTGTTCTAGTCAGTAATGTCTACCTCAGTGTGGGTAGATTCATATCAGCAAGGTAGTCATGGCATAACCCTGGTTCCACCGGTTTCTCAAGAGTAGCATAGAAGTATTGGAAAGTTTTGAAGATGTTTTCTCAGTCAAGATGTACTTTATGCTGTCTCTCTCTAATGCAAAAGAAACAATTGATGGACGGAATGCTGGACAATGCAAACATTCACCCCCAGTCACAAGGATCTGGGTTAAATCCATCATTCTTTTGCTCACCACACCACCCCAGTTTGGACCCAGCCATATGCAAATCAGTCTTGACCCTGTTCCTTGTGGGAACAGTCCAGCCCGAACTGCCAAGCCAGGTCCTCCCTGGACCGAAAACAAGCATCCTAGGACCGGTTTCAGGGCATCACCCTTCTTCAGCCAGGCTAGCTTGAATCCAGTGGTGTAGTGAGCACGGGACCCACGTCTGGGCATACCCTTCCCACTTAGGGCAACAAATGCAAAAGAAACAATTGATGGACGGAATGCTGGACAATGCAAACATTCACCCCCAGTCACAAGGATCTGGGTTAAATCCATCATTCTTTTGCTCACCACACCACCCCAGTTTGGACCCAGCCATATGCAAATCAGTCTTGACCCTGTTCCTTGTGGGAACAGTCCAGCCCGAACTGCCAAGCCAGGTCCTCCCTGGACCGGAAATAAGCATCCTCGGACCGGTTTCAGGGCATCACCCTTCTTCAGCCAGGCTAGCTTGAATCCAGTGGTGTAGTGAGCACGGGACCCACGTCTGGGCATACCCTTCCCACTTAGGGCAACAAATGCAAAAGAAACAATTGATGGACGGAATGCTGGACAATGCAAACATTCACCCCCAGTCACAAGGATCTGGGTTAAATCCATCATTCTTTTGCTCACCACACCACCCCAGTTTGGACCCAGCCATATGCAAATCAGTCTTGACCCTGTTCCTTGTGGGAACAGTCCAGCCCGAACTGCCAAGCCAGGTCCTCCCTGGACCGGAAACAAGCATCCTAGGACCGGTTTCAGGGCATCACCCTTCTTCAGCCAGGCTAGCTTGAATCCAGTGGTGTAGTGAGCACGGGACCCACGTCTGGGCATACCCTTCCACTTAGGGCAACAAATGCAAAGAAACAATTGATGGACGGAATGCTGGACAATGCAAACATTCACCCCCAGTCACAAGGATCTGGGTTAAATCCATCATTCTTTTGCTCACCACACCACCCCAGTTTGGACCCAGCCATATGCAAATCAGTCTTGACCCTGTTCCTTGTGGGAACAGTCCAGCCCGAACTGCCAAGCCAGGTCCTCCCTGGACCGGAAACAAGCATCCTAGGACCGGTTTCAGGGCATCACCCTTCTTCAGCCAGGCTAGCTTGAATCCAGTGGTGTAGTGAGCACGGGACCCACGTCTGGGCATACCCTTCCCACTTAGGGCAACAAATGCAAAAGAAACAATTGATGGACGGAATGCTGGACAATGCAAACATTCTTTTGCATTTGTCGCCCTAAGTGGGAAGGGTATGCCCAGACGTGGGTCCCGTGCTCACTACACCACTGGAGTCAAGCTAGCCTGGCTGAAGAAGGGTGATGCCCTGAAACCGGTCCTAGGATGCTTGTTTCCGGTCTAGGGAGGACCTGGCTTGGCAGTTCGGCTGGACTGTTCCCACAAGGAACAGGGTCAAGACTGATTTGCATATGGCTGGGTCCAAACTGGGGTGGTGTGCTGAGCAAAAGAATGATGGATTTAACCCAGATCCTTGTGACTGGGGGTGAATGTTTGCATTGTCCAGCATTCCGTCCATCAATTGTTTCTTTGCATTTGTCGCCCTAAGTGGGAAGGGTATGCCCAGACGTGGGTCCCGTGCTCACTACACCACTGGAGTCAAGCTAGCCTGGCTGAAGAAGGGTGATGCCCTGAAACCGGTCCTAGGATGCTTGTTTCCGGTCCAGGGAGGACCTGGCTTGGCAGTTCGGGCTGGACTGTTCCCACAAGGAACAGGGTCAAGACTGATTTGCATATGGCTGGGTCCAAACTGGGGTGGTGTGGTGAGCAAAAGAATGATGGATTTAACCCAGATCCTTGTGACTGGGGGTGAATGTTTGCATTGTCCAGCATTCCGTCCATCAATTGTTTCTTTGCATTTGTCGCCCTAAGTGGGAAGGGTATGCCCAGACGTGGGTCCCGTGCTCACTACACCACTGGAGTCAAGCTAGCCTGGCTGAAGAAGGGTGATGCCCTGAAACCGGTCCTAGGATGCTTGTTTCCGGTCCAGGGAGGACCTGGCTTGGCAGTTCGGGCTGGACTGTTCCCACAAGGAACAGGGTCAAGACTGATTTGTATATGGCTGGGTCCAAACTGGGGTGGTGTGGTGAGCAAAAGAATGATGGATTTAACCCAGATCCTTGTGACTGGGGGTGAATGTTTGCATTGTCCAGCATTCCGTCCATCAATTGTTTCTTTTGCATTTGTCGCCCTAAGTGGGAAGGGTATGCCCAGACGTGGGTCCCGTGCTCACTACACCACTGGAGTCAAGCTAGCCTGGCTGAAGAAGGGTGATGCCCTGAAACCGGTCCTAGGATGCTTGTTTCCGGTCTAGGGAGGACCTGGCTTGGCAGTTCGGGCTGACTGTTCCCACAAGGAACAGGGTCAAGACTGATTTGCATATGGCTGGGTCCAAACTGGGGTGGTGTGGTGAGCAAAAGAATGATGGATTTAACCCAGATCCTTGTGACTGGGGGTGAATGTTTGCATTGTCCAGCATTCCGTCCATCAATTGTTTCTTTGCATTTGTCGCCCTAAGTGGGAAGGGTATGCCCAGACGTGGGTCCCGTGCTCACTACACCACTGGAGTCAAGCTAGCCTGGCTGAAGAAGGGTGATGCCCTGAAACCGGTCCTAGGATGCTTGTTTCCGGTCTAGGGAGGACCTGGCTTGGCAGTTCGGGCTGGACTGTTCCCACAAGGAACAGGGTCAAGACTGATTTGCATATGGCTGGGTCCAAACTGGGGTGGTGTGGTGAGCAAAAGAATGATGGATTTAACCCAGATCCTTGTGACTGGGGGTGAATGTTTGCATTGTCCAGCATTCCGTCCATCAATTGTTTCTTTTGCATTTGTCGCCCTAAGTGGGAAGGGTATGCCCAGACGTGGGTCCCGTGCTCACTACACCACTGGAGTCAAGCTAGCCTGGCTGAAGAAGGGTGATGCCCTGAAACCGGTCCTAGGATGCTTGTTTCCGGTCTAGGGAGGACCTGGCTTGGCAGTTCGGGCTGGACTGTTCCCACAAGGAACAGGGTCAAGACTGATTTGCATATGGCTGGGTCCAAACTGGGGTGGTGTGGTGAGCAAAAGAATGATGGATTTAACCCAGATCCTTGTGACTGGGGGTGAATGTTTGCATTGTCCAGCATTCCGTCCATCAATTGTTTCTTTTGCATTTGTCGCCCTAAGTGGGAAGGGTATGCCCAGACGTGGGTCCCGTGCTCACTACACCACTGGAGTCAAGCTAGCCTGGCTGAAGAAGGGTGATGCCCTGAAACCGGTCCTAGGATGCTTGTTTCCGGTCTAGGGAGGACCTGGCTTGGCAGTTCGGGCTGGACTGTTCCCACAAGGAACAGGGTCAAGACTGATTTGCATATGGCTGGGTCCAAACTGGGGTGGTGTTGTGAGCAAAAGAATGATGGATTTAACCCAGATCCTTGTGACTGGGGGTGAATGTTTGCATTGTCCAGCATTCCGTCCATCAATTGTTTCTTTTGCATTTGTCGCCCTAAGTGGGAAGGGTATGCCCAGACGTGGGTCCCGTGCTCACTACACCACTGGAGTCAAGCTAGCCTGGCTGAAGAAGGGTGATGCCCTGAAACCGGTCCTAGGATGCTTGTTTCCGGTCTAGGGAGGACCTGGCTTGGCAGTTCGGGCTGGACTGTTCCCACAAGGAACAGGGTCAAGACTGATTTGCATATGGCTGGGTCCAAACTGGGGTGGTGTGGTGAGCAAAAGAATGATGGATTTAACCCAGATCCTTGTGACTGGGGGTGAATGTTTGCATTGTCCAGCATTCCGTCCATCAATTGTTTCTTTTGCATTTGTCGCCCTAAGTGGGAAGGGTATGCCCAGACGTGGGTCCCGTGCTCACTACACCACTGGAGTCAAGCTAGCCTGGCTGAAGAAGGGTGATGCCCTGAAACCGGTCCTAGGATGCTTGTTTCCGGTCTAGGGAGGACCTGGCTTGGCAGTTCGGGCTGGACTGTTCCCACAAGGAACAGGGTCAAGACTGATTTGCATATGGCTGGGTCCAAACTGGGGTGGTGTGGTGAGCAAAAGAATGATGGATTTAACCCAGATCCTTGTGACTGGGGGTGAATGTTTGCATTGTCCAGCATTCCGTCCATCAATTGTTTCTTTTGCATTTGTCTCTCTCTAATGGCTGCAGCAGTTTGTTTATTCTTCTTATATTTATGGTAGCTGGCTAGTAATAAGTTTTCTTGCGTTGTATGATAGATTTGGCTTTCAACATATTTACCCATTTATGTGCCCTTTCACTAAGGATCTTAATATATATTCATATTTAAGAGCCTTCAAAGTATTACCAGATCTTTATCTTTAGTACACATTAATTCATGTTCCATTTTTTGGATCTCTACTTCTAAAGAGTTTAGTTTAGCGTTCAACTTTTTGTTTGACATTATACTATTCAAAATACCCCGTATAGTGGCTTTCACCACATCCGACATTGTGGTGACTGAAGTCCAATCCGAGTCATTCTCCTCAAAGAAATGATGGATTGCATTTAGAATTGATTCTTTTGCTAGGGTGTCATCAAGTAAATCTTCATTCATTCTCCATATTTTTGTATCAGGTTTAGAGTAAGGGGTGGGTGGAGTTTGCAGAGTTCTACAATGCGGAATTCCGCTGAGTTCACTAAAAACTCCATGAAATTCCGCAGAGTTCTGCATGCGACGGAATGCTGCCCAGGCCTAAAATAATGAAAAATTAGAAAAAAGGTCACAGAATAAGTCTTTCGGACAGTTTCTAAAATCATAATGACACAGACGTATGTGTCAGAGCAGCTCCATGCAGCCACACATCAGCTTGAAGACGGTGTCAGGTCTGCAAAACCTCCATTGCGAAGCCTTCTCCAAACCAAACACTTTTAAAATTATAGTGGCATCAGTAACCAGTCTCCCCATACTGCACGCTCTCGTCCATTCAGATCCTAGCAATGCAGACATTACCTGTCGTCCTCGCCGATGCTGTTGTTGGAGCTCAGGCTGGCTGAGGTCTGCGCTGGGGTCACAGTGGTGAAGCCACTCTCCTTTGGCCCCTTGGACTGGAGTGGGGGCTGCAGGCTCAGTAGCAGCTAGTCCAGGGCAGTTCAGCTGCCCGTCGAGCCAGCTCCCGCGGCACTTCCCTTCCTGGGCACTGTGAGCGCCGGCTGCGCCATCATCTTTACTTCAGGTGGGGCCTCGGGCTACCCCTGCTTTGTGTCACGGAGAGGGCAGTCACCCCTGCTCTAGGAGGCCACAGTGGGCTGCGGGAGGCTGGGGCACAGGGGAAAAGTAGAGGTCTGGCTGGGGGGAGATGCTGACGGGGTGGCACAGTGGGTCCATCACTGGTGGCCCGGTGGTAGAAGCTGCGTGGTGCTGTGCCTCAGTTCCTCTCCCAGGCTCTCTGCTGCTGCATCAAGCATGGCTATGCTGCTGGGTCACTGCCGGCAGCAGGGCAGTCAGGAGAAGGGTTGAGCAAGATGGCTGGCATGCATGCGCTCTACTGCCCCAGATCTCATCTGTTGGTAGACAGTGAGGCTGACTTGTTGACACTGAGCAGGGGTTCAGAGTGGAAGCAGACTAGCGAAGGAGGGTGGAACGAGCTGTGAACGCAAGTGCACCAGTAAACTCCAATCCGCCAATGGGTAGGGAGAGTTTTTGCCGAACTCCGCACTTGAAGCAGAGCGCAGAGTACCAAAAACTCTGAGAACTCCACCGGTGGAGCGGAGTTTGCCACTCACCGCTGGTTTAGAGCCACTAAAATCCAGATCCATGGATATACATGTGGGATCAGAAATAACAATAGGTGCTATGGTGGGATTAAAAGCAATGTTATGTGTTTATTAGTTAAAATATAATCTATCCTTGACATAGAATTATGAGTGTGAAAGTAGAAAGTGAATTTGCTGCCTGTGGGGTTGTGTAGTCTCCAGGGATCACTAAGCTCATGCATTTTAATCAAGTGTGTCATCAGACTGTGCAATTTGCTTGGACAGTAAGAGAAAGGCTGGAGGTCAGTGAGAGTTGTTTTTAGTTCTGACCAGAAGTTCGGGTCGTCCCCTGCGGAGCATATATGTTAGGGATATAAAAGTTAATTCCATTTATATTTAGTTTATTTAAAAGCCATCTACCGTTCTTATCATGGATAGTATCTATACAAAAAACCTCTGCTTTTTGGTCTGAGTCCAATCTTTACAGTACTGCTTTGGTGTCTATTCTTAGGTGAGGAATCTGGTTAGAGGTATCCAACAGAAAAAACATGTTACTTACCTTCGGCAAAGGCTCATACTTATGGATATTATCTAATTGCAGATTCCTCACTGCCCTTTCGGCTACCCAGTCTGTGGAGCAGCTTTTTTTTAACATCTTAATAGGTAGCAAGTTAGTGATGAGCACACTGTTACCAACAATTGTTCATGGCTCCATATCTGAAAGAGACAATTATGTATAGATGCCTTACCTTAGAATTCCCTCAAGGCATCAGACTGGATCTGGAAAGTTTTTCATCAGCAGTACCCCTGCGCGTCGAAAGGTGGCGTCGGTCGGCTCCGCGTTCGTTGTTGGCGTCGTGGTCACCGGGATGAGGTCGCGGTAGCTACATAGACGCCGCCCTCGCCTGCTGACGTCAGTTCTTTCTTTTTCCGCGCCAGCCAGCGCAGATCCGGAGAGAGCGGTGCCTCCAGTCACTTTTTGACTGACTTTTTAGCGACTTTTGTCGACACCGTTTTTGAGTCTTCGACTCCTGGTGCACGTCAGGGATGCCCGGTTTCAAGGCTTGCGGCTCCTGTAGTCGGCTGATGTCGGTGACGGATCCGCACCGCGTGTGCCTGTTTTGCCTTGAGCACGACCACGATCCCAAGTCGTGCTTCGACTGCCGGACCATGAATCCATAGTCTTTGCGGGAGTGGTCCGGAAAGCTTCTCGAGGTCCGGCAGTCGGCTCTGTGCCGTTCGAGGTCCCGGTCACGTGGGAGGTCGAGGGACCGGTCGCGGAGCCACCACCACCAGTCTTATTCAAAGTCTTCGCACTCCTCCGGTAAGTCGAAGCACAAGAAAAAGTCGAAGAAGCATCGTCGCTCTTCGACTTCTCCCCGTCAATCGGCCGACGCGACGAGGGATGCGGGTGGTGCCCCTCCCGCGGCTCCGCGTGCGGAGCCCGAAGGGTCGACTCCGAGTTTCCCTCCCTTCCCGGGACCCGGCGCGACCCCTGCCCAGCTTCGCACCTTTTACAAAGCGATGCATGCCATCTTTAGGCAGCCCGACTCCGCCGGCGCCCCTTCGGGCCCTGCGGACTCGGCTGGGTGCCCTGGGCCTTCGACGCCGGCGGCACCGGCCTCGGCACCGCAGGGTCCCCTTGGATCCAGTCCTCGATCCGGATCGGCGCCAGTCGTCCTGATTACGCCTCCCTGATGCCGATTCCACCGGCACCACATCTGCAGCCGACGCCGGTTGTGTCCCCAGCCGGCGTCGACCCCGGCCTCCGCCCTGCACTGGACACGGAGCCGGACCGGCGCCGACCAACGCCGGATCCAGCGCCGATGGGTACCTTTGTGCCCTTGTTCTACCCTAGTGCTCAAATCAGGCTAGATTGGCAGCCAGAGGAGGGTGAGGAGGAGTGGGAGGGGTCTGGAGACCCTCTGACTGACCAGTTGGAGTATGAACCGGACTGGAGAGAGGAACTGGGGGAAGCCAGTGGTCTGGATCCTTCCCCAGACCTTGGCATATTGTCTCCTCCTACCGTGGCTACGGAGGAGGGAGCTTCTTACGCAGTGGTGTTGCGTAGGGCGGCTGAGGCTCTCAACCTCAAGCTTCCTACGGTGGCAGTCCGGACTAGCCTCCTGACAGAGGTGCTTCAGCCGGCAGCGAGCTCTTCGGAGCCCCTGCTGCCGTTCAATGAAGCCCTAACCGACATCCGTTTGGGCACCTGGTCCAGGCCCAACACAGGGGCTCCTGTGGATAGGATGATTGCCCGACGCCACCGCCCGGCTCCGGGCGACCCCACTTTCCTCTCCCAACACCCACCCCTGAGAACTTGGTGGTCCAAGCCTCCACATCCAAAGGCGCATTCCCTAACGCACCGCCTGATAGGGAATCCAAAAAGCTGGACCATCTTGGTAAGAAGATGTTTTCTTCCTCCAGGTTGGGACTGCGGTCGGTAAACACCGCATGTCTCTTGGGCCGTTATACCCACTCTGTGTGGGATACGGTGGCGCAGGTGCTGCCCCAGTGCCCGGAGGAGGCCCGGGCCGTACTCTCCTGTGCAGTTGCCAAGGGGAGAGACGCAGCGAAGTTTACCATACGCTGTGGACTGGACACCGCCGACTCGCTAGGTAGGATAATTTCAATGTCGGTAGCCCTTCGACGCTACGCCTGGCTGACGTCAACTGGCTTTTCTGGGGATGTCCAAGCTACCCTTATGGACATGCCCTTTGATGGCCGTCGCCTTTTCGGCGACAAGGCAGACAGCGCACTAGAGCGCTTCAAGGACTCACAGGCTACAGCCAAGTCCTTGGGCCTCTCCACCACTCGCCCTGCGCAGTCTGCTTTTCGCCCCTTTCGTGGCTACGGGAGGGGTGCAAAAAAAAAAAACTTGTCTTGAGGTCTGCAATACTGCTTGGCGCCCAGCGGCGTCCCTTACTGCTCACTAGTATCTATACACGCCTAACTAGAGCCCCCACGTGGGCAACCCATAAAGGGAAACGGAATCCCATCATTCACCAGAGGTGACATGCTTCATCATCTGGGATCTCCTCCCGGCTGTAACCCCTAGTACAGCCGAGGGGTGCCCCACCATGTTCCACCCAGGGCCACAGGCCGGCGCAAGCTGTTTAGCCCCTGCGCGGCCGGGGACGTGGGAACTACCGTCGTGGGTCTGGAGGCCAGCGAGCGGGCCAGTCCACCACCGCTCCCTCTGCAGCAGCCTCCAATCCCTCCTAGTCCCACCTTCCAGGGCCACCAATCGCCATTGGGCGGAAGGATTCGCCATCACCTCCCCCACTGGCGCACCATCACATCGGACAGATGGGTTTTGCAGATAGTCCGAAGGGGCTACTCCCTCCCCTTCGAGACTTCTCCCCCCCCCCAGCCATGCCACCTCAGTACCATCGCATGTCGGAGGATCATCTGGCCCTTCTCCAACAGGAAGTTATGGCTCTCTTGGCCAAGGGAGCCATCGAGCGAGTTCCTGCCCCAGAAGTAGGTCGCGGTTGCTACTCCCACTACTTTCTGGTGCCCAAGAAGGTAAAGGGCCTGCGTCCTATCTTGGATCTCAGGAACGTCAACCGCTTCCACCGGAAGGAGAAGTTCAAAATGTTGACGCTAGCTCAGGTCCTGTCTGCCCTCGACCCTGGAGACTGGATGGTAGCGTTGGACTTGCAGGACGCCTATTTTCACATCCCCGTCCTGCCGGCCCACCGGCGCTATTTGCGGTTCACGGTAGGCCACGAGCATTTTCAGTTTACCGTGCTCCCCTTTGGCGTTACCAGCGCCCCTCGGGTGTTCACGAAGGTGATGGCGGTGGTCGCAGCTCATCTGCGCAGATCAGGTGTTCCAGTCTTCCCCTATCTCGACGACTGGCTGTTAAAGGCGGGCTCGCCCCAGGCTGTTGTCTCCCACCTCCAGACTACGGCCGACCTCCTGCATTCGCTGGGGTTCTCCATCAACGTCCTGAAGTCGCACCTGACTCCCTCTCAGAAGCTCCTCTTCATCGGAGCGGTTCTGGACACGATGGAGTTTCGGGTCTATCCTCCCGAACAGCGAGTCTGGGATATTCGGGTTATGAATCCAATCTTTCAGCCTCTATCCCGGGTTTCGGTCAGGATGACCCTCCGGCTACTGGGCCTGATGGCCTCCTGCATCCTGCTGGTGGACCATGCCAGATGGCATATGCAGTCTCTGCAGTTGGACCTGGCGTTCCAGTGGGCACAACATCAGGGGAACCTGTCCAATTGCGTCCAGATCTCGGAGGGCACTGCACACCAATTGCAGTGGTGGCTAACGAACCAGGAGTGGGTCACTGGCAGATCCCTCTCCCTTCCCCAACCAGAGTTCACAGTGGTGACTGATGCATCACTTCTGGGATGGGGCGGCCACATGGGGGAGGCGGAGATCAGAGGCCTCTGGTCTCCAGCGGAGTCCGGGCTCCATATCAACATTCTGGAGCTTCGTGCGATTCGTCTTGCACTCAAAGCATTCCTTCCCTCTGTCTGGGGAAGAGTAGTGCAGGTGTTCACGGACAACACCACCGCCATGTGGTACTGCAACAAACAAGGCGGGGTGGGATCGTGGACCCTATGTCAAGAGGCCCTCCGCCTCTGGACATGGCTGGAACGTCAGGTCATATCCCTGGTGGTTCAACACCTGGCAGGTTCGCTGAACGCCAGGGTGGACGAACTCAGCCGCAGGTGCATGATGGATCACGAATGGCGTCTTCACTCGGAGGTGGTGCAAGGTCTCTTTCAACAGTGGGGAGAGCCTTGGTTAGATCTATTCGCCACTGACGAGAACGCGCAATGTCAGCAATTCTGCGCGTTGGAATTTCCAAGGCAGCACTCGCTCGGTGACGCTTTTCTTCGCAAGTGGAGTTGCGGTCTTCTATACGCCTTTCCGCCTATACCACTTCTTCCCAGAGTGCTGAAGAAGTTCAGGCGCGACCGGGTCCAAGTCATTCTTGTGGCTCCGGATTGGGCACGAAGAGTCTGGTATCCTGAGCTATTACGCATGGCCATCGATCCTCCGATCCGACTGCCTCTTCGGGAGGATCTTCTGTCGCAGCAGCAGGGGACGGTCCTCTACCCGAACCTGTCCAGCCTCCACCTCCTTGCGTGGAGATTGAGCGGCGACAGTTGACAGCTTTCGACCTTCCTCCCGAAGTCTGTGATGTTATCTTGGCAGCCAGGCGTCCCTCCACTAAGACGGTATACGCCTGCAGATGGAACAAATTTGTGGCATGGTGCACAGCAAAGGCTGTGGATCCCCTTTCCACCCCTCTTTCTGAGGTTCTCTTGTTCCTCCTTTCTTTGGGCCAGCAGGGCTCTGCTCTGGGCACTCTAAAGGGCTACCTCTCGGCCATTTCAGCCTTTCTTAGGCTTCCTGATCAGCCTTCTCTTTTCAAGTCCCCTGTTGTAAATCGCTTCCTTAAGGGCATTACTCATCTTTTTCCTCCTGTTCCCTTCGTAATGCCTCAGTGGGACTTGAACTTGGTTCTTACGTATCTTATGTGCGCTCCCTTTGAGCCACTACATAACTGTCCTCTCAGGCTTCTGACTTTAACGACTGCCTTTCTGGTGGCCATCACCTCTGCGCGCAGGGTGAGTGAGCTTCAAGCTCTTTCTTCTAAGCCTCCTTTTCTGGCTGTTCATCCGGACAAGGTTGTCCTTCGAACTCGTCCTTCCTTCCTTCCCAAAGTGGTTACTTCTTTCCACATTGGACAGACCATCCCTTTGCCCACCTTCTTTCCGCATCCTTCCAAAGAAGAAGAGAGGCTCCACCGTCTGGATCCAAAACGTGCGCTTTAATTTTATTTGGATCGCACAAAACAATTCCGAGTGGATGACCAGCTCTTTGTTGGCTACGTGGGCGCCAAAAAAGGTTGGGCCGTGCACAAACAGACCATTTCTAGATGGGTCGTTTTGTGCATCAAAGCTTGCTATTCCTTGGCAAAGAAGGAGCCTCCAGTGGGGTTACGCGCCCATTCCACCAGGGCGACGGCAGCTACCACTGCTTTGGGACGTGGAGTCCCCCTTAATGACATCTGTCAGGCAGCTACGTGGGCATCGCTGCACATGTTCACAAAACACTACTGCCTGGACAGCCAAGTCCGGAGAGACGGCTTCTTTGGCCGTTCTGTTCTCCAGGACTTTCTGGTGTGAACTTGGTTCGCAGACCCACCTCCAGGGTTGCTATTGCTGGGGTATCTATTCTAAGGTAAGGAATCTATAACTAATTGTCTCCTTCAGATGAACAAGTTACTTACCTTCGGTAACGATATATTTGTAAGAGACATAGATTAGTTATAGATTCATTACCGCCCCACCCATCCTCCCCGTTCTGCGAACTGATTTCTAGGGTTAAGGACTTCCTTTCAGGGCCCTAGTTTTGGGCACCAGTGGTCAGTGTCTTGGATGGCTCTGCGCTTCTGAAGTGGAAAGTCGTGTACAGAACTGACGTCAGCACGCGAGGGCGGCGTCTTAGTAGCTACCCGACGTCATCCCAGCGACCACGACGCCAACGTCGAATGCGGAGCCGACCGATGCCACCTTTCGACGCGCAGGGGTACTGCTGATGAAAAACTTTCCGGATCCAGTCTGACGCCTGGGGGTAATTCTAAGGTAAGGAATCTATAACTAATCTATGTCTCTTACAGATATATCGTTACCAAAGGTAAGTAACTTGTTCATTTGAGGGTGTGGAAAGGGAAACTACAAAAAACTGAGTTCAACATGCAGGGGTGGTGCTTATGCGGCTGCTCTCCATCACTTCCAGTTGGCTATGGAGTCAGCGTGGAGCTGCATGGCACCACCTAGAGGCGCTCGGGATTATTGTTATGAAAAATTTCCCGATCCAGTCTGACAGTCCTCATGGAGAGAACCCAAACTCTTCTCCCCTACACCCACCAATTTTGGGGATGTTGCTTTCTTCTTTCTATTTGACTTTATGACGGAGAAAGGTTCTATCACCATGGGCAATGGAAAAAAAATTGAAGTTGCAGCTCTGCTCTCTCAATATCGATAATAATGGGGCTGGAACATACAACAGACAGGAGAAAGTATTAGAAAACAGGCAGTGGTTACTTACTTTTTCTTGTTAAAATACAAGGCCTTTTTACATTTTGTGCCCCAGTGCGAGATGTACTTTGCCAACTATGTGCTTTGAATTTCAGGAAAGAGCAATCCATACTGTGAGATCACCATGGGCTCCCAGTGCCACATCACCAAGACGATCCAGGACACGCTGAACCCCAAGTGGAACTCAAACTGTCAGTTCTTCATTAAGGACCTGGAGCAGGACGTGCTTTGTATCACAGTCTTCGAGAGGGACCAGTTCTCACCGGATGGTATGTAGAGGGTAGAGGTACCCATAGGGTTAACATGGGATTCTTAATAAATGTAAATATTTTAGGAGCACCCAGTGTTTTATGTAAGACCCTTTTCAAAGTGCAAAAACAAGGTGTTATTTTTCAATATTATTATCACTACAGAAAATGACAGGATATCAGATATTTCCAATATGTGTGCTATGAAAAACAAGCCTTTGCAATGCAATTGGTCTCGCATTTACAGAGTTTGAGCTATTGGCATTGTAAATGACAATGCCTTTTATTTATGTATTGTTTTTAAAACAGATAAATAAAAGGCATTGTCATTTACAAACGCCAATAGCTTAAACTCTTGCAAATGCGAGACCTATTGCATTGCAAATGCCAGTGTTAGGAGAGATCGTGTCCTTCAGCAGGCAAGACAAAGCTATTTGAGAAAATAGTGCTCGGAGGCTGTAATTAAAGCTTACTGAGTAACAACAGACGTAACAGGGGATGTCGCCATGGGAGGTTACTACTAAGCCTATTGACCAATGAACAGCCACAGTTTACAGTGGACAATGACACAAGCCAATGAAAGATATGGGTGGAGAGTGGGCGGAGCTTCAAGTCCCTACCTGAATATAGCATGCCTCACATGCGCTGCCCAGGCTCGACCTAAACATTCATTCCAAAAGGTTTTTGGAAAATACCCCTCACCCACTATCGTGGCATGCTTCATCAGGGGGGCTAGCCCCCCGAATAGGACTATATGTCACCTATCCCAGCTCACTAAACTGTTTTTAGAAGCTCTTAAAGACCATATATTTTTATCGGGGACCGAAAAATGACTAAAAATACCTAGGGTGCCTTCCAGTGGAAATGTATTCTCTTGGTCCCTGTAAGATTAAAAACCTAATGAGCTATTTGATGCGAGAAAACTACAGTGGTTTTCACATCTTTAAGCCAACATGTTTCATTCAGGTATTTAAAGCCCTGGGGGGAGGGTCTCTGACTTTCATCAGGACTTCGGTCCCTCTGCTACTAATGTACATGCATAATAATCTTGTTGCTAACTGCTGTTTTTCAACAGTGTGGTATGGTGCATAGGAGGCTTTTGCTTACAGACACCTAACTTAGGTGACACCTAACTTAGGTGCTTTTAGGTCCGCCTTAGGTGTTCTAAGGCCGACCTAAAACCATTCTTCAGCTTGACGAGAATGCGCGCTTTATTCTCATCCATTACGAAGGCTCTTCAGAGATGTTGGGCTCCAGCCGACGCAGATGCAGCTGAACCCTGTCATAGTTTGTGGGTTGAAACAAATAGATGCCTAATGTTGGGTTTGCGTATGTGTGACATTTCAATTTATTGATTGTGCTTTAGGGGAACATTTCGATGCCTCTTGTAGTACTTAGAGAGACACTTTATTTACAATAGAACAGAGCAGTTATGTCCATGTAATGAAATAAATATCAGCTATGAACTCCTTTTGTACATGTAATGGTTAAAATTTTGCCTGACAACAGCCCGGGATGTTATCTGCTAAAAAACGAATACTGGCTGAAAATATCAGCCATTCAAGATGAGGGGAGAGTTCACAGACATGTCAGACCTCTCTTTCTCTCATTGTTGTATACAGAATGACTTAACAAAGTCTAGGTCTGCATTATGTTATCAAATGAATACCCAGGACAGTGCATTCCAATTCTTGGTGTAACTGGCTGGCAACTCATTATTCGAAGCATTCATTTTCTTGACCTCAGATGGATGAAAGGTGGAGTAGGCTCTGAAAGGATTCTGACCACTGTCCTTCAGCTTATGGAAGGTTCTTTAGAGCAGAATGCAGACATTGAACAACTGGTTAGGGGCTCATCAGCCATCTGTAGCTTGGTTCCAGTGATACAGTGTGCCACCCTAAGTGGGACATCTATACCCAGACATAGGCCCATGCACACTGGGTCACTGGAACCAAGATACACCTGGCTGTTGAGCACTAATGAGGGTGAAACCAGTCCTTGGTTGCTTGTGTTCCCATTCAGGGAGGACTGACCTGTCAGTTTGGGCTCTACTGTTCCCATTGGAGCAGGGTCAAGACTGATTTTCAAATGGCTGGGTCCTAATTGAGATGACATGGTGGGAAAAAATATTGATGGACTGGGATGTGGCCCGAAGTAATTACCAGTGCCTCAAATTAATTCAAGCATTCCATCCATCACTTTTTGTACACTTTGGGGTCCCCGTCACTCACAGCATGTGTTCCTCTGTTATGGCTGTAACTCCCAATCACGTGTGCCTGGAATGTGAGGGCCACTAGAGTAACAGTAAAGTAGAGGGCAGACCGTGCATATAAGAAGTCAATGGCCAATAATATCAGAATTACTACTTACGCTCATGTTACTAGGTGAATTACGTTACATAATTTTGGGTGTAGAAAGAGCAAAGAGAATTAGAACATCCATTGTCTCTGTGAGTTTATTGAAAATCAATGTGATGCAAAAATATCCAAACCACTAGTTTTAATCTGGCATTTTGAGTAATATTGTTAAATTGTAAATAGGTTGAATGCTTGAGAGATTTACTAATCTGAAAGTTAGCACCTACTACGTGCATCTGACCACAATAACGCTATAATTATGTCAGTTTTATGTAGCTTCCTTCTCAAATATACTAGTTCTCCCCAAGGACAAGATAAATAACACATCTGAAAGAGACACGTTAGTGACAGATTCCTTACCTTAGAATATCCCCAGGCGTCAGGCTGGATCCGGAAAGTTTTTTGCGTAGCAGTACCCTTGCGCGTCGGTAGGCGGCGTCGTGCGGCTCCGCGTCCGTCGTCGGCGTCGTGATCGCCGGGATGACGTCGCAGGCAGTACTTAGACGCCGCCCCTGCGCGCTGACGTCAGTTCTTCTTTTTCCGCGCCAGTAAGCGCAGATCCGGGAAGAGCAGTGCCCTAGTCACTTTTTGACTAACCTTTTTTGTGAATTTTTTCATTGTTTCTTCATCGAGTCTTCACGACTCCTAGGTGTCGTACGGATGCCCGGCTTTAAGCCATGCGAGGCCTGTGGTCGCATGATGTCGATCACGGACCCGCATCTCGAGTGTCTATTCTGTCTCGGCCGAGACCACGACACGAAGTCGTGCCCTGACTGCCGGAAACTTCATCCGAAGGCTTTGCGAGAGCGGTCTCGAAAGCTACTCGAGGTCCGGCAGTCGGCTCCGCGCTGCACCAAGCCCCGGTCCCGGGAGAGGTCGAGGGGCCGGTCGCGGAGTCCCCGCCGTTCGTCGGAGTCCAAGTCTTCGCGCTCCTCCGGTAAGTCGAAGCACAAGAAGTCTAAGAGGCGTCATCGCTCTAAGACTTCGCCTCGCCGGTCTCGCGACTCGGCTGAGGCCCCAGTCGGCACCGTACCCGCGGCCCCGGACATGCCTGTAGAGCCGCCCCCGCATTACCCGTTCTTTCCGGGTTCGGGGCGACTCCGGCCGAAATCACAGGAATTCCTGTCGGCCATGGCCCGCCTCTTCGGGCCTTCAGGTCCCTCCGGTGCGCCTTCGGGCCCCGCGGGCCCTGATGGGGTTGCCCCGGCGCCACCGTCGACTCCGGTCCCGGCGCCGCCTGTCCCACCAGCCTTCATCCCGGCCTCGGCTCCGGCCCCGGCCTCGATCCCGGCTCCGGTGGTACCGCAACCCCCATCGACGCCGGTTGACCTAACCACGCCGACGCCGATGTCCCCGGTGCCGTTCCTGACGCCGTCCGGGGCTCCGGACGGCGTCGTTCCCCGGTTCTCTCCGGCTCCGGACATGGAGCCGGACCGACGTCGCTCGACGCCGGCTCCGGCGACGATGAGACCTTGGGTCCCAAATGTCCCTCCTCCTCCATATTTTGAACAAGAGGAGGACCAGGAGAGCTGGGAGGGGTCTGAGGACCCTCTCACACAACAGTGTGAGTATGATCCGGACTGGGCTGAGGAACTTGGGGATGCCAGTGGTCTAGACACCTCCCCTGACACTGGCATGCTGTCTCCTCCCGTGGCTACGGAGGAGGGAGCTAATTTTGCAACGGTGTTGCGTAGAGCAGCTGGAGCCTTACATCTCCAGTTGCCTACTGTGGCCGTCAGGACTAACCTCCTGACAGAAGTGCTTCAGCCGGCGGCTTCCTCCTCGGAGACTGTGCTGCCGTTTAATGATGCACTCACTGACGTTCTTTGGGTGCCTGGTCCAAACCCACCACAGGGGCTCCTGTGGATAGGAACGTGGCCCGACGCCATCGCCCTGCTCCGGGCGACCCCTTGTTTCTCTCCCAACATCCCACCCCTGAGAGCTTGGTTGTCCAAGCCTCTGCCTCCCAAACTGCCTTCCCTACCGCCCCTCCGGATAGGGAATCCAAACGCCTGGACCAATTTGGGAAGAAGGCTTTTTCTTCCTCCAGTGCTGGCTTGCGGTCCGTCAACACCGCTTGCCTTTTGGGCCGATATACCCACTCCCTGTGGGATTCGGTGGCGGCTGTTTTGCCGCAGTGTTCTGAGGAGGTCCAGACACTGCTTACCCGCGCCATTGCGGAAGGGCGAGATGCGGCTAAATACACCATCCGTTGTGGCCTTGATACCGCCGACTCGCTGGGCAGATCGCTTGCGACGACGGTGGTTTCTCGGGTGATGTCCAGAATACACTCATGGACATGCCCTTTGATGGAGTCGGTCTTTTTGGTTCAAAGGCAGACCATGCGCTGGAGCGGTTTAAGGACTCACGGGCTACTGCCAAGTCCCTGGGCCTTTCTGTTGTACGCCCTCCGCTAACCTCTGCTTTTCGCCCCTTTCGTGGCCACGGAAGGGGCGCCCAGTCACGTCAGCTGCCCAGCCACCGGCCCGCACAGCAAGCGTCTTCACGTGGCCGAGGACGTGGATACCGCTGTGGCGGTTCGGGCAACCAGCGTGCGGGTCAGGCCACCACCTCCAACCCGTCCGCGGCCTCCAAGCCCTCCTAGTCCCTCCTTTCCGGTGCACAGCACGCCAGTAGGGGGCAGGGTCCGCCATCACCTTCACCACTGGCGTCCCATCACCTCGGACAGGTGGGTCTTGTACATTGTCCGAAGGGGCTACTCCCTCCCCTTCGAGACCACCCCCCCAGCCATGCCACCTCAATTCCACCGCATGTCAGGGGATCACTTGGTGCTTCTGCGGAAGGAAGTCACGGCCCTCTTGGCCAAGAGGGCCATCGAGCATGTTCCGACCCCAGAAGTAGGACGTGGTTGCTACTCCCACTACTTCCTGGTGCCCATAAAGGACAAGGAGGACATGCGTCCTATCTTGGACCTCCGGAACGTCAATCGCTTCCTCCGGAAGGAGAAGTTCAAGATGCTCACCCTAGCTCAGGTCTTGACTGCCCTCGACTCTGGAGACTGGTTGGTAGCGTTGGACTTGCAGGACGCTTATTTTCACATCCCCGTCCTGCCGGCCCACCGGCGTTACCTGCGGTTCACGGTAGGCCTTGAGCATTTTCAGTTCACCGTGCTCCCCTTTGGCCTTACAAGTGCCCCTCGGGTGTTCACGAAAGTGATGGTGGTGGTCGCAGCTCATCTGCGCCGGGCAGGGGTTCCAGTCTTCCCCTACCTCGACGACTGGCTGCTGAAGGCGGGCTCGTCCCAGGCAGTCGTCTCCCACCTCCAGACTACGGCCGAACTCCTGCACTCGCTGGGGTTCTCCATCAATGTGCCGAAGTCGCATCTGATTCCTTCTCCACAGCTCCTTTTCATCGGAGCAGTTCTGGACACGACGCAGTTTCGGGCCTATCGTCCCGAACGGCGAGTCCGGGATATTCAGGCTATGATTCCAATCTTTCAGCCTTTATCCTGGGTTTCGGTACGGATGACCCTGAAGCTGCTGGGCCTCATGGCCTCCTGCATCCTGCTGGTCAATCATGCCAGATGGCATATGCGGGCTCTGCAGTGGGACCTGAAGTTCCAGTGGGCGCAGCACCAGGGCAACCTGTCCGATCACGTCCAGATCTCGGAGGGGACTGCAAAACAGTTGCAGTGGTGGCTCTCGAACCGGCAATGGGTCATGGGCAGATCCCTCTCCCTTCCCCAGCCAGAGCACACAGTTGTGACGGACGCGTCCCTTCTGGGATGGGGCGGTCACATGGGAGAGGCGGAGATCAGAGGCCTCTGGTCTCCGGCGGAGTCCCGGCTCCATATCAACCTTCTGGAGCTCCGGGCGATCCGACTTGCACTCAAGGCATTCCTTCCCTCTGTCAAAGGGAAGGTAGTGCAGGTGTTCACAGACAACACCACCGCCATGTGGTATTGCAACAAACAAGGCGGGGTGGGGTCGTGGACCCTTTGTCAGGAGGCTCTGCGCCTCTGGACATGGCTGGAACATCAGGGCATGTTCCTGATGGTTCAACACCTGGCAGGTTCCCTGAACGCCAGGGCGGACGAACTCAGCCGCAGGTGCATGATGGATCACGAATGGCGTCTTCACTCGGAAGTGGCGCAAGGACTCTTTCTACAGTGGGGAGAGCCTTGGTTAGATCTATTCGCCACCGAAGAGAACGCGCAATGTCATCAGTTCTGCGCGTTGGAATTTCCAAGGCGGCACTCGCTCGGCGACGCTTTTCGTCGCGAGTGGAGTTGCGGTCTGTTGTACGCCTTTCCGCCTATACCACTTCTACCCAGAGTGTTGAAGAAGATTCGGCACGACCGGGCCCAAGTCATTCTTGTGGCTCCGGACTGGGCTCGAAGAGTTTGGTATCCCGAGCTACTCAGTATGAGCGTCGATCCCCGATCCGTCTGCCTCTTCGGGAGGATCTTCTGTCGCAGCAGCAGGGGACGGTCCTCCACCCGAACCTGTCCAGCCTCCACCTACTTGCGTGGAGATTGAGCGGCGGCAGTTGATTCCTTTCGACTTGCCTCCCGAAGTTTGTGATGTGATTCTGGCAGCCAGGCGTCCCTCCACTAAGGTGGTATACGCCTGCAGGTGGAACAAGTTTGTGGCATGGTTGTGAGCAAAGGCTGTGAATCCCCTTTCTGACCCTCTTTCTGAGGTTCTTATGTTCCTTCTTTCCCTGGCCCAACAGGGTTCTGCCCTGGGTACCATCAAGGGCTATCTTTGTGCCATCTCAGCCTTTCTCAGGCTTCCTGATCAGCCCTCCCTTTTCAAGTCCCCTGTTGTTAACAGGTTTCTAAAAGGCATTACACAGCTCTTCCCTCCTGTTCCGTTTGTAATGCCTCAGTGGGACTTGAACTTGGTTCTTACCTTTCTTATGTGCGCTCCCTTTGAGCCGCTACATAACTGTCCTCTTCGTCTTCTCACTCTGAAGACAGCCTTTCTGGTGGCCATCACCTCCGCTCGGCGGGTGAGTGAGCTCCAGGCTCTTTCATGCAAACCTCCCTTTCTGTCTGTCCATCCAGACAAGGTTGTTCTTAGGACGTGTCCGTCCTTCTTGCCAAAGGTGGTTACTGCCTTCCACATTGGGCAGACCATCACTTTGCCCACCTTCTTTCCGCCTCCGCATCCTTCCAGAGAGGAAGAGAGGCTCCACCGTCTGGACCCAAAACGTGCGCTTTCTTTTTATATCAACCGCACACAACACTTCCGTGTGGATGACCAGCTCTTTGTTGGCTACGTGGGCGCCAAAAAAGGTCGGGCGGTGCACAAGAGAACCATCTCCCGCTGGGTAACCTTGTGTATCAAAGCCTGCTATTCTTTGGCTAAGAAGGAACCTCCTGTTGGGCTGCGTGCCCATTCCACCAGGGCAACGGCTGCTACCACGGCTTTAGGCCGTGGTGTTCCGCTGCAGGATATCTGTCAGGCAGCTACGTGGGCCTCGCTGCACACGTTTACAAAGCATTACTGCCTTGACAGTCAGGTCCGGAGGGACGGCTTCTTTGGCCGTTCTGTCCTCCGGGACTTCCTTGTCTGATCTTTGTTCGCAGACCCACCACCGGGATTGGTATTGCTGGGGTATCTATCTAAGGTAAGGAATCTGTCACTAACGTGTCTCTTTCAGATGCACAAGTTACTAACTTGTGTAACGATATATCTGTAAGAGACAGTAGTTAGTGACAGATTCCTACCGCCCACCCATCCTCCCCGTTCTGCGAACTGATTTCTAGGGTTAAGGACATCCCTTTCAGGGCCCTAGTATTTTTCAGACACCTATGTCAGCTTCTTGCATGGCTCTGCGTTCCTGGCGCGGAAAGTCGTGTACAGAACTGACGTCAGCGCGCAGGGGCGGCGTCTAAGTACTGCCCGCGACGTCATCACGGCGATCCCGACGCCGACGACGGACGAGGAGCCGCACGACGCCGCCTACCGACGCGCAAGGGTACTGCTACGCAAAAACTTTCCGGATCCAGCCTGACGCCTGGGGATATTCTAAGGTAAGGAATCTGTCACTAACTACTGTCTCTTACAGATATATCGTTACACAAGTTAGTAACTTGTGCTTTAAGGAGAATGGCCACCCGCTGTTTTAGATGTTGAAGAGGCCCATGCTTGACCAGGGTATTTAGGATGTGTCATGCGTTTTGTGTCTGCCTGCAGAAGGTGAGTTTCCTGCAAGAAAATGATGTCTGGGTCTTGAATCAGGAGGTAGCGCCAGACCTGTCGCCATTTATTAGGTGCAATAAGCCCCTTCACATTAAGGGAAAGACATTTAATCCGCGCCATGGTCATTCATGCACGAAGAAGGACGCCATTCTAAAACAATATCTCCCCACCTCGCTCCCACGGGTCTCCCCCACCCAGCCAGTGAAGCACAACTGGGAAATGGAGACTGTGGAAAGAGGTATGCCTACTAATTGACACCACCGAACTCCATCCTCTCCGAGGCCAAAGATCATTTGCAGTAAGGAGGCCGATCCTCAAGGTGCATTACAGTTATCCCCCCCCCCCCCCAAGGAACCCAAAGGGAGGGGGGGGGGGGAGAAAAGGAAAAAAAAAATTCAAACAAAGAGCAGGCCAACCGGGCCATAGTAAACCATTCCAGTCTAGGAGAAGCCCATTGGTATGGACCGGGGAAACTCTGAGGAAGTCCTTCCTCATATGGACCCAATTGAATGGCGGGGGCGCCAGTAGGATCGTGTAGTTGGTCGTTGCCGCTCCGTCCAGCGGCCGGCCCACTGTATAATGGCGGGGAATAAGACTTAGTGCCCCCTCAAGAGGTTCTAGGAATTCTCGGTACAGAATCATGGCTGGAGGTAAATTAACCCAGATTCGAGAGGGCTCCCTGGTCAATCAACCACACCCACAAATCAAACCAGTAATCCAGAGAGATCATAGGCTTCTAGGGTTAGGCACTCATCGCTCCCCCAACCGGGGGTCTGGAGCACTCTGAAGACTATGTACCCCTGCTCAGGAGGCAGCAGGGGAAGAGGGCCCAGAGGCCGGCCGGGAGCGGGCCAGGGACCGCGTCCCGCCCATGGATTGAAGATGGTGTATAATATCCTGTTTAGTCTGCTGTGAAGTGTCGCTTGGCCTCCGAGCCCGACCCCGAGGGGGAGGCACAGTAGACCACTCCGGATGGAGGGGGGCCCTAGGGCAGGTAGCCCCCGGGGTCGGACTAGAGGGCCGGGAATCCGACTGCAGCTGGAGCAGTTGTTGAGCCTCCTTCAAGGATCTGAGAGATCGCCGTTTACCCTCCCTTGTGAAAATCAGGGAGAACGGGTGCCCCCACTGATACTTGATTTTTAGATCCTTCAATTTGTCAGTAACTGATTTAAATTCGCTGCGTCGTCGCAGAGTGACTGGGACTAGATCCTGGAAAATTTGTATGGGGTGCCCTCCGTAGGATCGGTCTGATTTTTCCCTGAACGCACTCCGTGAAGAAGTGCACTAGGGTTAAAATATCAGGGATTAGATTCGGATTGGCACGGGGCTGGCACTCGGTGTGCTGTATCTAGTGTAGGGGGGAGCCATCCTCATCGCCCCTGATCTCCTGGAGGAGTTCTGCCGTGTAAGTCATTATGTCCTGGCCCTCCGCGCCCCTACTGACCCCTCTAATGCGCAAGTTGTTCCTCCGGCTCCTATTTTCCAAGTCCTCCTGTTTGATCTGGAGTTCTATGTGCTGGTCTTCGAGCGTTGCCATGCAGCGCCAGAGTTCCTCCTCGTCTTCCGTCTGCGTGTCGCGTGTTCGTTCAAGGTCGTCGACTCTGGTTCCAATTTCCATCACATAACGCCGGATGTCTTGCAGGCAGGACTTGAATTCGGATTTGAGTGAGCCAATTTCTGCCTTTATCTCCTGGAGGAAATTGGTCATGAAGGCTTGTGTAGGGGGATTCTCCTCAGTCCCTGCCGGGGGCACCGCCATCATGGGGGTCTGTTGGGACACCGCAGCAGCAGGTGGTTTCGCCCAGAGGGAGGCGACTGTTGGTTCTTTAGAAGCACCAGGAGCAGTGTCCTTTCCCCCTTTGGTGCGGCGCATGCTTTGACAGGGAGTCCTGTTAGTCCGTATGGTCTGCTCTCAGGGGCAATCTCCAGATCGTTAGTTCAGGGGAGGCAGGGGAACCACCCCCGAAGATCCCCAGTCAAGGGTTATCAAGAAGAACCCAAAGGGAGGCAGCAAGGCAAGGAATCACCTCAGAAAGAGAGAAGCGCGGTCCAGAATCCAGAGAGAGGATAGTGGGTGTTCACACTTCTGCCGCCCAGTGCCACAGCCATGGCCCCCAGCGAGGTTTCATGTAGGGTAGAAAGACCGCCTCGACAGCCAATCCCGCCCTAACTGCGCCACCAGAGTACCTTCAGGCGATAGGGGAGGCAGCGGGGCGACGGGGCACGGACAGGGACCAAAGGGAGGCCAGCACAGTCCAGACCTACGGTCCCAGATCCCGCTAGAGGTCAAGGGAGAAGAGAGATGCAGTGAGGCTCTGGTTCGCTGCCTGACTGTGCAGCTGATCTCCACAAATGTTCACCCCAGAGAGACCAACCAAGTCTTAGTATCAGGGGGATATGGGCCCCGGTCCCCACCACACCGCCAACAAGAGTAAAGATTAGGCTAAGAGGTGAAAGGGGGTCTAATTAGCTGGCCGAACGCACAGCCGATCCTCTCCACCCCCGCAAGGCGCACAGGTGGTCCCCCTTCACTCTGGCCACGGGCCCCCGCCTCACCTGCACTCCTGTGCTCCGGTGTCGTCCACGCGGGCCTTGGGATGACTTCCGCTCGCCCTTATTCTTCCGCCGCGGTGCTCGGGCCCACCGGGTCCAAGGGCAAGAAATAGTGCCTCCCCCATGCCGGGGAGATGCAGGATCGCCACTTCACCCCCACCAGGGGCTCCACAGCCCAGCCCCAGCATCTGTAATGTGGCAGGCTCTCCTCCCCTCACGGAGCGTAGGCCCACAAGATGGCGGCTCAATGGAGGACCCACCGGCCGCAGACAAACGCTTAACTTCCAGGGAGGAGCCCCTTTCCTCGGGGCTCCCTCCCTGATGCAGTAAGTCCGTGCACTTCACCCCCACTAGGGGCGCCGCAGCCCAGCCCCAGCGACTGTAGTGCGGCGGGCTCTCCTCCCCTCACGGAGCGTGGGCCCACAAGATGGCGGCTTGATGGAGGACCCGCCGGCCGCAGGTAAGCGCTTGGCTTCCAGGGAGGAGCCCGGTCCCTCAGGGCTCCCTCCCCGACTCAGTAAGTCCTCAGGGCGATGAAAAGAGGGCCCGGTGTGCGGTAGTCTCATCGACCTCCGGCAGAGGATTTCTGCCCCAGAGCGACCGCAGGGCCAAGGGGCCACCTCTGATGCTGCCGGGCTCGAGTGTTCAGGGTTGCGCGGGTAATGTTCGGGGCTCGGTCCACGACCCCCGGCCTCCCATAGCCAGCTTCCGGACGACGAGCCAGTAGCCTGGTCACTTTTACGGCGCTCCTAGGCCACGGCAGGATCACCCGGCTCCGCCAGGGCTGGAGACAAGATGGCGGGCGAGGCCACCCTCACCAGCGAGTTTCGCGCAGCAGCCCCCGGCACGGGACCGGAGCCCACCCCGGGACAGCCAGTGCGATGCGGGGGGTCCCTCGTGCCCCAGGATGAAGTCAGGCTGTGTCCCCGAGGTCTCGCAGCTGTTTTGTGCGTTTGGCCGGCCGCCGGGAGACGGAGCAGACCCGAAGTGCAACTTACTCCATCGGAGTCATGGCCATGCCCCCGAGAGTTTTCCTCTTTCACATGCACTTTTTCAGATGCTGAACCAGCTCTAGTTTCTGTCCAAGAATTGTCTGTTTCAGTCACCACTGCTTTGTAATGTTTTGATTTAACTTTTATTTTGTTTGTCTACAGAAGTGGGTAGAAGGAAATAGGTTGTTCTTAAATATTTTGTGATTTACTACATATTAAAAAAGTAGAAATTAGAAAATATATTCAAAAAATGACCTGTTGCTTGTTTGTTTTATTCAGACATATACAGTGTTTTTTGGTTAATGATATCTGCAATTTTCTCGTCCCATTTTAATACAAGTTTAGGAAAAGTAAAAACTTCCACGAACCTTTGATCATACAAATTTTTTCACAGCTGAAGGTATGATTCCAATGTTTCTTGGAGGGAAGATGTCAGCAAACACCTATTCCTGATTCACCTAGAAAGCTTCTCATTGGCCTAGACTCTTATCAGCTGTATCTGAACAAATGTAATAATTTGTGCAGAAAAGCACATAGTTGAAGCATCTAGTAAATCATACCTTAGACCAATATTTCTTAATCTGTGGTCTGTGGACCCTTTGGGGGTCCCCAAAGCCTGCTCAGGGGGTCCGCCACTGCTTATAAAATTAAACAATACAAGATTAATAAAGTAAATATAAATAAGAAACAAAATGTAAAATTAAAAATATCAAGATGCTTTGTAGATGTGAAGGATTTTAAAATGTGAGGCTAAAATTTAAGTTGGTATCCTTAGCATGATTTATGGTAGCAGCCAAGTGCAGTAAACAGACTCTAGTATGGATAATTGGTGGCCTCATTTGGAGCACTGGTATGCATGGACAAAAAGAGAGCATGCATTAAGCACAAGAAAGAGAGTGATATGCTAGAATCTAGCATATTACTTCACATTTGAGAAATAAAACCACATTTTCAAAACCTTCCCATTAAAATGAATAATTTGATTTTTGTATATTTTTTGTTTGGGAATGAAATACAGAATTTCATAATCTGTGTATTTGTTTGAGCTATACTTGTTTCTGTAGTTTTGTGTATTGCTTTGAGGTTCAATTTGAAGAAAGTGCTGAGACCGAGGACACCTGCTTACAGTAGTGATTCAGTGGGGGTCCCAGGCTTCCAGTAGGAATTCAGCGGGGGTCCCCAGAATTCGAAAGTTTAAGAACTGCTGCCTTAGAGCAATGTGATGATATGCAACTCATTGCATATGAGTATTGAATTGTGGGAAAAGGGGCCTGCTCTCAACCCTTTGGGTGATAGTTGCTAGTGATCGTGCATCAAGCTGGCTGTCTCAACAGTGTCACTTTCTGGGAGACGTTTGGTGAGAATGTTCTGCGTCTTGTGAGATAATTGTACTCTACGGGCGCCCTGTACCTGTATCTTCGCTGGTGTTTTTGTCAAGACTACAGATGGATGAAAAGGTGCAACGCAGCCTTAATTCTTTTGGGACGGTAGGGGTTGGAAGAGGACATTAACCAAAAAAACTTCTTAGAAAAACAGCATCGGTTTGGGGGTTCGGTAAATTGCGGTGGCGAAGGCTGTGAATGACAAACATATGGAATGTGTGCGTTTTTGTTGGACATAAGAGACTTCAGGTGGAAGCTAAAGATTTTAACAGTTGAATGAATACAGACCAGGCCGCCCATGCTAAAGTGAAATGACATCTTTAAAAAGAGTTCTGTGTCGGTAATACTTTTGAGGATTGAGAAAGACACAGCGTCTGCATTTTACATTCCAGGCTGAAATGAAAATAAATGCTTTCTTCTATCTTAAGTAGATATTGAGATAAAAACAAGGCATGCATAGTAATGTGGTCCCTCTTTTTGTTTCTTTTTCAGACTTTTTGGGTCGAACAGAAATCCGTGTTGCGGACATTAAAAAAGACCAGGGCTCTAAAGGCCCTGTCACCAAGTGTCTCCTCTTGCACGAAGTGCCAACCGGAGAAATAGTAGTTAGGTTGGATCTGCAGCTGTTTGACGAACCGTAGGCGGCAATGCATAGAGTGACACCAGCAGACGTTCCTCTTCAAATAGAACTGTTGCTCAATTGTGTGCAAGAGGACATCAAAAGAGGAACCAACACCTGTTGTCACCAGAAATATTTTTCATAATACCATAACTCCCTTTTTTGTTTTGTAGGAAAATTGTCTTTTTTTTATGTGGATGTTTGCGGCCATTTTGAGAATATGTTCTAGAAGTAGCAGAGATGTAATTTATTCCCTGGGTTGGACATTTAGCAATGAACATAGGCAGCTACTTCTATGCAAACCGCCTCCATATACTGTGTTGATTTATCTCTTAGATGCAATGTCCCTGTTAATAGTTTCTGGGGAAGGTTCACCAGGAATGTTCCCATCAAGCGATACACTGTAAAGTTGGCGCATATTACCTGCTGAGGGATGCTCTGATTTTTTAATGTCTAAATCCGTTCCAGTCTTTTAAATAATCTACTTTTTAGTAGGTTAGAGTGTGATAGGAGCTTACTGTAAATTATTGTATGGTATTTTCCATAAGTGGGGTTGCATTTCAATAGATCAACACGTTCTTTGTGAGAGAAAAAAAACTACAAATATTTTCTGTGACTACTAAAGTATATCTGTCACCTCTGCCACATTTTAACGTTTTTACTTTGTTAAGAGTTGTACTGTATGTGCTGTCAGTGGTACCCAAAATTGAATAATACTGAAGCTACAAGGACTGCTGCTCACTTCGCTGGACGTTAAGGGATAGTGCGTAGTTCAGGTACGAACAAGCGACCACTGCCCTCGCACAGGAAGCTGACTTATACTTGTAGACTTCAATTTCAGTGGCAGTCACTACTTTGTTGATTTTACAGTAGCTTAAATATATGTTTGCACCGTTGACTTCGATAACCTCGTTTACAAAAGAGATAAAGGGATAGACATGACGATAGGCCATGCCTTTTTAAAATAATACAAATGACTACTAACAAAATAGCTCATAAATGTTTGTATGCTTATGAAAATTATGGTTAGTTTAAATGAGGCAAAATCCAAACTTCTGTACCCATTCCTGGTTGGAGATGAGAGTATCTGCCAAGCTTCTGGGTGTTGCAGTTTATCCGCAGTGTGAAGGCTGGAGAGCGTTCCTCCAATAACCACAGCATCAACGCCAGGGTTGTGCCTCCAGTTACAAAAGCATGAAGGTTGGGGTCGTGCCTCCAATGACAACAACATGAGGACAATGCTGTGTCTCCATTGATGACTGCATGAAAGTTAGGGTCGAACCTCTATTGACAACAGCATGAGGGCTGAAGTCATGCCTGCCACGATCATGTTGCCAATTGAGCAGCTCCGGTCATTGCTTCTGAAGTAGCACGTTTTTGAGGAGCTGGTCTAAAGATGTATTTGTTGGTGGTTTCCAGAATCTCTCATGTTACCACATTTGATACATTGTCTTGCCATCTCTAATTCCTGGTACTATCCTTTACTCTTACATCAAAGTTTGTTCGGCAGCGTCTAAACGTTGGAGAGCTCGGCAGCCCCACAGTAACCAGAAAGGGGCATTCTTCGTTAACCATTTTAATGTTAACAAGTAACTTTTGAGTGCTGTATGGTAGACTCCTTTTGGCCAGGTAGGTCCATCACGTGTCAGTGAGAGCTGAAAAGCATTAGACGCTGATCAATACCATAATAAAAATAAAAAATAAGGCCAAGCCAGCCCTATCCATGTTTTATAGCTAAGATACCAGGATATCCAAAAATGATATCTGAGATACCATGGTTGTCCGTTGTTGATAGCTGGGATACCAGGCATATCCACCGAGAGACCATGGTAACCAATGATTTGTCATTGAAATAACCCGGATATTCATGGTTGATCATTGAGATACCATGGACATCCATGATTGATCTCAGATATACAACGTTTGTCCATTAGTGATCACGGAGATCTCACACTTAATCATTGTTAATAGCTGAGACCGCACAGGTATTATGGTTTATCCGTTGAGATACCACGACTATCTGTGGTTGATCACTGAGATACCACGGATATCGATGTTTGGCACGTCTATCCATGGTTTATCCCTGAGTTACCATAGAGACCCGTACTTTGTCCACAAATGTAAGAATGAGTCAGGATTCCTCTCTTGCTACAGTAAGAACAAACGCCGCAGTTGTCGGTAGGCACGCAATAAACTGACCCTTGGTGTTGAAAGCCGCTCACTCACAACCCATTATGCTGCACACGGTTCCAGAATTTTCAAGCACTTTATTGCTAAACCTCAGTCACGTAGAGTAAAATAAGACCACGGGCAATAACAGATCTGCTGAACGGCCCAAGTTAGTCTAACATTCCTTTTAATTAATTCTACAATTATAGCAGTGGCTTGTGAGGGTCAGACAGGAATGCGGCGATAATTTTATTATGAAATAGGGCATATGCAGGAATCATTTCTTAAATGCGTTGTAGCAACGCAATTTGCCTAATTACTACCAGTGCAAAACTTCTCCCATCGCTTGCACGCTTTTTTAAAATTACTTTTTATTCCTGTTCTTTCAAGATGTAGGCATTATGCATCTACTCGGGCTCTTTCAACACGCCTATTTTATCTCATTAGATCATTGCCTGACTTTTATCCGCTCACTGCCATATTTTTGTAATAATTTTGTAAAAAATGTTGATTTGTCCAGTCAGTTGAAACGTTTCCATTAATCTTTGTGTTTTTTAATGTATTATTTATTGGCATGTTCTGCTACGGTACTAACTTTTTCCTCTCATCAGCACATAACTCTGTGTATATCTGGTGTGTTTGATATTTCTGGCTTAGAATTCTGTACAAGGGGCCAGATTATGTTGTGCAAGTTTAGAGTCTCCAGTGGGAAACTGAATCTGTACCTGTGTGTTTTCATAATAACCACTGTTGTACTATATTTGTATGAGATAGAAAACGTTTACATTTCATACTTAACCGCTTAAATATTAATTTGTAAAGGGTAGTTTTGAATTTTGTAAGAGAGACAAGCCAGGGGAAGGAGATACGGTTTTTTATTTTCCACGATTTTGCAATGGCTGGGATGGTGTTGGCAGGCATTCTGCCCAGTCCAGCAAATGTCTTCTGAGGAAGTGATGGAGCAAAGATGGACAGCGTCGGTTTGCACCACAAACAATTTCTATCATTTTGTACCTGGTGTCCTGCCTTGTTTACCTGACGGGTAAAGTCTTATTAAATTTGCCCTTCTAATTTTAATTTCGAATGCTCAAAGGGGCCAAACTTTTAATATGATTTCTAATAAACGCTACGCATGTGTTTGTTTTCTTCCAAGCCCTGGCCAAAGCCGAAAAGTATTTCACATTTTTTAATTTCATTAATAAACGGTACTGTCTGTCCCAATGGAAATATAAATACATTCTATTGAATATAATGTACATGAAAGTTTGTGTTATGGTAGGGAAAAATGTTGATTAAATCTATTAGTGAAGCACATTACATGCCGGTCTTCTGTCCGTGTTCTTTCAAGGGTTTCATGTGCAATCTGTTGCCTGGATGGTTGTGTCATGCCTTTATTGCCTCGTGAGGGGCAAGAAGCCCCATGTAGATAAGAAAGTAAAGTACTGTGTTTTCATTTCCTGAGAGAAATGCATGCCTCATCCATGCTTGGCGCAGCTCTGAAAACATCGGATGGCTCCGGATGGCGACGGATTGAACCGGGGGCGAGATCTCCACACTTCCGGGACATCAAGACGACATGGCCGATGCCCAGTGGAGCCGCTTGGTTCGGCTATTGAGGAGTCCGGCCCGGGACCTCCCGCGGCCGTCACCTACCCAGCTGGACATCGGGACATGGCAGGCCCCGTCCCGCTGCTTCTGTTTTTTTCCCTCTGCTGCCTCCCTCGTAACAAATACCCGCGGATGCCTGATCTTTGGACCAGCCTTGGTGCAGCTCTTTCATCACCGGAAGGCTCCAGATGGCGGAGGACTGAACGGGGACGAGATTCCACTCTTCCTTACCGTCCCTCTACCCACTAGGTCGCAAGTAACTGCCTGCCCCGACGCTTAATCACCTGCAGCGTTTTCTGGGTCGAAGGTGAGTGCCACGGCGCTGTTTGCTCCGATGTACCCGCTTTCCCGCCTGCAGTCTGCCGACCTGGAGACAACTCGCTCTCCCAGTCCTCGCTGCTGCCTCGCTGCCTCCCCCATGCTGGCCGTCTACTCAGAGGTAATCCGCCTTGATTCCGTCTTCTGTGACCTTAGAGTCCTTTTTCAGGTATGGGGGTGCGGGAGCTACGCCCGGCGGATTATCATCACCGATGCCCCTGTGGTCCGGAGCCTCTACACGCCTCTTCTCCCTGCCTCCCGCCTTTGACTCTGGAACTGCGTACCCTCCTTTGACTTCTTTTCTCTTTTGCACTTAATTCATACTCCCTGGTTCGCATCGTGGACTTTTTGTCTCTCTGACTTTTGACCCGCCAGCCATTTTGTTGCTGACCACCGCTGATTTCCCAGACCTGGACCCACCATCTTGTTGTACTCATGTCCTTTCCCCCTTTCCTCCGTTCTCACCCCGACGATCCTCTAACGTATTTCTCCCTCCTTCTGGTCTGCCTTACTCCATCCTCCCCCCCCCCTCCCCTGCCCCGGCTCCCTCCTATCCCCGCACCTGCTCTCATAACACCACTTTTGTCCCCTTCTACCTTCTCTCCCCCCTTTGAATTTTTCCACGATCCTTGTTAATTCCACGCAACTCTCTCTAAATTACTGTACTCTGACCTTATGTTTTTCGCTATGTTTTCTTTTCTCTTGAGTTGAACGTTTTTCTCTTTTCGCCCGTTCTGCCTTTACCCCCTCCCCCTCAGGTTCCCTCGCCCCCTCCCCACCTATCCTTCTACTCATATTCTTATCCCCCTTCTCCCTCTCTGCCTCCTATGATTTGGCATTCACTTTGAAATGTCCGTGTAAAATGTCTAAATGATTATTGTTGTAACTTGCTGTTGTTCCTGATGTAAAGCGCTCTGATACCTCCGGGTCTAGCCAGCGCTATATAAAACTCAATAAATAAATAAAATAAATAAATGCTTCACCTGTACAAAATAACTAATGTCCAGCTGTTATTCCAACACCAAAATCTTTGCAGTTGCAATGACCAAAGTCTTCATTCGGAATCATTTTTGAGGTGTGTTGCGTTTTTTAATATATCTTACAACATACCACTTATCTAGCAGCTCTTTATGACTTCATGGGTACTGCATCAGGTAAGAGAAACCAGAGGCCCTATTGTTAGTTCCAGTCCAGCTCATTGACTTATAATTGACATATGTTTTGTATGTATGTATGTATATTTTGGTATTTTTAAAGCAGGAGCCTATCTGGCTAGCAAAGGAATGTTGTACAGGGGGCAAGCCCCACAGGGGATGCCCAGGGGAGGAGGTACAGATAATGCAAGGGGTGAGAAGTGCGTCCTGCGTTGTAGGAGAGTTGGTGCTGGTCTAGCTTCGGAGGAGATGTCCTACGTCCTAGGGACGTAGACTGAGAAAGCCTGTTTTCTTCTTCCTGCAGTGTTTTGCCTCTAGCCTGGCTATGTTGGAGTTCTTTGTTTGGCATTTACTTTCTGATATTATTAGTTTGTTACCTAGGTAAACAGGGCTCTTGGTGTAGCGGGCCTTGAAAGTGATGCAGCTGATCTTGAAGAAAATACAGGCCTGCAGCAGGAGCCAGTGTAGATATTTTAGCATAAAGATGATGTTGTATTTCTTCAGCCACTTGATGAGCAGTGCTGCTGCGTGAAGGATGCTTTTCAACTAATCAGATGTTCTCTGGGATGCCATTGAGTGGGGAGTGGCCTCCATCTAGGTGGGAGAGTAGTAGGACTTGAACTGCCATTCTGAAGTTTTCTCCTGGGAGAATAGATTTAACTTTTTTGGGGACTGGAGTTGGAACCAAGCTGTTTTCAACTTTACGGCAATGTGTTCTTTGAGTGAGTGGTTCAAGCCAGTGTAAATTTGAGGGATGTGGCCTGTTCTGTCAGTTGGGGTGTGAAGCCAGTTAGGTTTCAGTTGGGGAGTCATGATTGAATCAGAGAAAATTCGGCATTGTTGGCAAATGGGAGGGATTCAGTCTTTTCGGTGTTCAGTGTCAGGCAGTTTATTGATGTCCAGATTTGGATGAGTTCCAGACAGGCTTTGAATCTCTGTATGGCATTGGTTGAGGAGATTTTAAGATAGAGTTAGGCGGTTTCAGCATACTGTTGGATCTTGATGTTGCTTTCGGCAAGGATAGATCCCAATAGTACCATATAAAGGATGAACATTATGGGCAATAAGATGGAGTCTTGGGTGCACTCCACAGGTAAAAGGGAGAGAATAATAATTGCTGTTGGTTGGTGAGTTAGGATGTGAATCATTGTAGGATTGTGCCAGTAAAGCTTTTGTGAGTTTGTAGTCTGTAGATCAGTGCTGGATGGTTAACAGTATCAAAAGCAGCTGATGGGTCTAGCAGAGCCAGGAGCAATGGTTGTTTTTGTTATTGAGAAAGAAGGTGTCGTCAACTACTTGAAGACTGGCTGTGTTAGTACCACAGCATGGTCTGAACCCCGATTGACAGTCTTGAAGGAGATTATTTCTGCTTCTGTACTCATGACGCTGATTGGCCGCGGTCTTCTCGATAATTTTTCCAACAAATGGGAGGTGGGTTGATAGAAGAGGGATGCACACCATCTTTGCAAGAGGTGGCTTTCAGTGATTACAGAATGTTGAAGAGGTCTGTGTGAGACACTATTGAAGGTTGGCCAGTTAGGGGGGTGGCAGCTGTGTATAGGTAATGGCATGGATGAAAATGATGAATTGGTGATGTTAGATCTGACTTTGCTGATTGTTCCTTGAAAAAAGGTTGATAATGTTGCATCTGTCGGGTGATGGTGGTAGTGGGTTCTGAGATGTGGTTGGCAAGCTGTTTGATGGCCTTAAGGAAGGCTTAGCCTATAGATAATAGATGTGCTGAATCAGTAGACCCTTTCAAGCCAATATGGTAATAAAAGAAAATCTACGTAATATTAATATATTTAGAATGTACAATTCATACCCATATAACAATAATGCCATCCCGTTAACATGTTTTGAGTCGCACACTTTGTAAAGGCTTCATTGTCAGAATGCTCTGGAATGCTGGATTTTCACACTACATCTTTAAAGGCTTTAAAACACAAGTTGGTTCTAGCTATTATCTTATGGCTATGGGATTGCCAAATGGTGTGAACAAGGATAAATAATTTATAGGAAAGAAGCTTCTTAAAATGTTCTCCTGATTGAACTTCTGACCCCAGATATCCATGACATATCTCAATTGTTCTTGACAGCACTCAGCAAAGGAGACCGCATCTGCTGTCCACAGGACACCAAACAGTTTTTTCTTTAAAACTTTATTTTATTTCAGGATGCACTTGGCAGCAATATACAGTACAAACATATATCTCATATATATAGTACATAATTGTATTTTTAAAGATGTGACAGTTGTATGCCAAAGCATGCATTAAAGTCAAAATGCTAAAAAAAAGCTGCACATCTCTATTTTTAGATATATAAGTAACAGCAATACAGTTATCAATAAACACATAACTATTAAAAGAGAGAAGCGAAAACTGGGCAGCAGTTGGCAGAGCAGCATGCCTCTATATCTTCTGACATCAAGGACCGATGTGATTTTATAGTTATATCCATCCCTCCTCCTCCTCTAATGGATAATTGGTGAACTTGGTGGCGATGTACTGGGCCCTAGCCCCTGTGCATCGCCTATAGTGTGTAGTTGAGCGGCATCCTAGGCCGTAGGGAGCACATGCGCCCTTTCAAAATACGATCTCAGGTCTCCTCCCCCTGCAGTAACTGGACTGGTTCCTTTATCACCCAAGAAGCCTAAAAACGTATATGTCAGTTTGTGGTATCTGGGCTATTAGGGGAACCTCCACCATCCCGTCTGTGTGCCAGGGGTCTCATTCTGCGTATGGGTATCCGGTCCCAAAGCCTCCTGCCCAGGGGTCCGCAGTTTATCCAGCAATAATACCCATGTCTCTAAATCCCATTCGGCATTCTCGTCTGTACGGACTATACACAGATGTCGCTCCTCAGCCACCCCCCATTCACACATATCTGCTATCCATCTGGGCAGTCCAGGGGGCACAGGCTGTGCCAAGTGTATTGCTATGCGGCACCTAGCAAGCACCAATCCCAAGTTCGCAAATTTACATTGCATTCTGGTCTTCACCTTTGGGGTCGGTAGGACCCCTAGAAGGCAATGTTTAATCTTTTCCTCTATCCGAAGGCCTGTGGCCTCTCAAAGCGCCTCCAGCACCCCTGACCAGTAGTGCTGAAGCTGAGGGCAATCCCAGATCATGTGAGTGAACGCGGCTGGCTCGGCTCCACAGCAAGGACATTCCTGTGAACTCGACGGATTGATGTGCGCTTATCTGAGGGGAGTCATGTATGTGCGATCTAGATAATGAAATTGTATAAGTTTGAAGCGAGCGTTGCTGGCCACTTCCCGGACCTGAGCAAACTCTCGCTTCCATTCACTGTCTGTGAGGGGTATCGGTAGGTCTGTCGACCATCTATCTCGAACGTGGGAGACGTCGACGCTGCAGTCGGCCTTAAGTGTTCGGTTTAAAAGAGAGATCAATCCCCTGTGGGTGTCTGGGTCTAGAATCGCCAGCAAGGTGTGGGACTCTGTAGTTCCTCTGGGAAGGAAGTCCATATCTCACTTGTGTGGCGTGAGATTTTTGCATATTGTAAAAAATGTCTCCCTGGGATCCCAAAGAATTCCTGCGCTTCATCAAATGAGAGGAAAGACCCATTACAATCTAGATCATCTGCAGTAAGGCACCCCCCCTCGAACCAACCCATCAAATCCATTACAGTTTGTATATGGCACAAATTACACAGCCATTGCTTTTGTGCATGTGGTGCCCTATGCAGCACCAATGTGACTGCCCGTTTCCAGGCTCCCGCAACCTGCCGTACCACAAACGGGCCTTCCGGGGGTACCCGAGATCCCATCATGAGACATCTCGGCAGACTATTCTCCCGTCCCCACTCCGCCAGGAGGTCCTTCTCCACATTAGGGCCCTCCGTACACCATAGCGCCACAGTGGAGAAGGGCGGCAAAATTGTAAAGATGAAGATCCGGGAGGCTAAGCCACCCCTCTTCAGTATCCAGTTCCAGAATCTCCAGTCTTACCCTACTGCACTTTCCAGCCCAAACCAGCGATAACAGGAAGCTATTAAGAGTCTCAAAAGGTAGATCTGGGAATGATGCAGAAGGAATTCTGCAGTGTACAGGTAGCGTGGTAGAAGCACCATCCGTGCCAGGGCCACTCGACCCATGATGTAAAGAGGGAGCCGATTCCAGAAGTTAATGGATGAGCGTAAACCCGTAATCACTGCCCCCATATTCAATGTATATTGCATATCTGTTGAATGCGCCACCTGCATCTCCAGATAGGGGAAATGGTTGCACTTCCATCGGACTGAATTCTGTTTATTGACTTTCAGTCCAGACACTGTGCCGAAACCCGACAAGATTTCCAGAAGAATGAGCATTGCCTCCTCTGGGTGAGTAATATATAGTAAGGCATCATCTGCATATAAGGATACATGTACCCGGCCACCCAGCTGGATGCCCCAACGATTCATGTCCCTTCGTAGTCTAATCGCTAATGGCACCATCGCCAGGGCGAATAAGAGTGGGTACAACAGGCAGCCTTGTCTTGTGCCCTGTTCGATCGAGAAAATTTCAGAAATCACCCCACCATTGCATACCCTAGCAGTCGGTAGATTGTACAGAAGGCGCACCCAGGAGATATATTACTGGACGAGGCCCATTCTTGTAAACACTTCCCAGAGGTAGTCCCATCGTAGGATATTGAATGCCTTTTCAATGTCTAAAGCCAGCACAGCAGCGCAGATGTCCATATGACGTGGGACGACCTACGTAAATTTATGTGTGCCTTGGCCCGGCATGAAACCGCACTGATCTGTGTGGACTAGATGTGTGATAACCCTACTCAGGTGTAAGTGTTTTCACCAGTATTTTCGAATCTGCACCCAGCATCGATATGAGCCCGGCATACTTGGGTCCCCACCTGGTTTACGGAGCATTACTATTTGAGCCTCCCCCATTGATGGTGGTAAGAGTCCTTCCCTTCTGCAGGGTTTTCAGGAGTCGAGGGAGCAGGAGGTCTGCATATGTTTGAAAATATTCTACCGGTATACCATCAGGGTCCGAGGGACTTACAGCGGGCCATGTCGGCCAGTGCTTCCTGTAGGTCCTCAACACTGATCTCCGCAATAAGCCTCTCACGTTGGCCATCGGTGAGGCTAGGGAGTGTGAGTTCACTCAGAAAACGATCCCAGACGTCTGGGGCCACCCCTGCCTCCTCTTTATACACAGAGAATACGTGAGCATGTAAAAGGGAGTTAATACCGTGTTGTGTGGAAACGTGGCTGCCTTCCGGTTTGCGGAGTGTGAGAATGATTGGGGGGATGCTCGCGCTTAAGTAGCCATGTCAGCAAGCGACTTGATTTGTCCCCCTCCCAGTGAAGCAATTGACGGTATTTGCGTCGCACCATACAGTCTAGTCTGTCCCATATCTCTCCCACTCTGTGTTGTGCGTGTAGTAGCGATTCTCCCCGTACGTTCCCATCAGGCTCCGTTCTCTGCAATCTCGCTAGTGTTTTCCGCCTGAGTGAAATCTCTCTCCAACTGTCACCTCAAGCTACACACTCTGGAGCAGCATTCCTCATGTGTCACAACCTTTATGGTTTCCCATTCTGTCCCCCTTCTACTAGTGGATCCCCAGTGTGAGAGGCTGGCTTAGTATATGGTGCCCACTTAAGTAAGTTTAGCACCTTGCACTAATCCAGACAACCCTTATGGTGATTTTAGTGGTCTTAGACAACCTTAGAAAGCTCTCTAAGTAGTAGCTGTGGAAAGCAGCCTCAGGCTTAGTCCAGAAGGTAGTGTAAAGCAGCTTGTTTCAACAGTACTGAATCTTATGGTATAGGTTAAGTGAAAAAGTATCACACAGTGTAATTATAAAAATAGGTATTTTATTACGCCCACTCACTAACACAATTGTACTATCTCCTACCCGGAGATAGAAACACAATACACACAATACTTACGAAATAGAGCCCGTAAGTAGCACAAATACACAGTAGTCTCCAGGGGAGACCAAACCATATACTAAGATAGTGGAATGTGAACCACGACTCAAGTCAAGAATGGACCCAGAAGACGTAGAAGTGTTAGGGACCCAAAGAACCACCCAAGGTAAGTACCCAGGAACCCCATGGAGGCCGTGTGCAGAGTGTGAACACGACCGCGTGATCAACACAAGTCAATGGGTAAGTCGCGGTTGCAGTTTTAAAGGAAAATGACCCTTCCCAATGGACCCTGAAGAAACCCAGTGGAAGATGGAAGGTTGGAGAGTCACTCCACCTGTGGATACACCAGGGGAGCTGGGTGCATAGGTGTCAAGTGACGTCGGAAACCGCCGTAGGCCACAATGAAGAACTTCAGGAAAGATGCCGCTGGAGAAGAAGACGAAGGAGTCCGGTGGAACCCAAAGGTGGATTCAAGTTGAGAGGAACCTGCCAGTAGAGGGGACAGTGTCTACGCCACTCAAGAGTGACCAGGAGGCACGGAAGATGAATGCCCACCGATGTTGATAGATGCAGAATGGTTGACGGTGCCCTTGTAGTTGAAGCTGTGCGGACCAGGCGACGCTGTGGAAGACCAGGCGACGCTGTGGAAGGCCAGGTGCCATTCACGAGCTGTCCCACATCAGATGTCAAGAGCCAGGGGGTCAGTGTCCAGCAGAGGAACCAACACACCTTGGCAATGGCAACAGGCTTAGAAATCGAAGAAGGTGCACTATCGGGACCAGCAAGGTCCAAGTGACTCACCACAAGTAGGTAAGTCAGAGCAGGCCCCGAGCAAGCAGGGGAGCCCACTGGAATTAAAGAAGTTCCTTGACAGGACCCAAAGATCTCTAGAGACAAGAGTTGTCCAGCCTTAGCAACGGCCAGCCGACGCGGTGCACAGATGCTCGGTTCTGGCGGTGCCGACGAGGGATACTGGCCTCAGAATCAGTCTGGAGACAGTGCAGGCCTCGAGGGAGTTGTACAACCACTACCTGTGTTACTGAGCCTGTTCAAGTCCGTAGGTCAGCTATGTTGCGGTGCCTGCATATGCAGGGGCGTGACTCCTTCACTCCAAGGGAGATTCCTTTGGGTGTCTTGGATATCCACAGGCCCTGTGAGGAGCCTGCATGGAGCACGGACACTGACAGCGGACATGAAGAACGATGAGACCTGGTGCAGTCGGAAATTTCCCGGTTGCAGTCTCGGTTCCCCAAAGTGAAGTTAGATGCGGTCAGTGCGACTTGGTCAGAGTGTCCAGACGGTTGAAGATGACGCAGAGTTGAATCTGAATCGAATCCCACGACGAATCTACGGACCCACCCTCAGGAAAGCCCTTACGTACCCTTAGGAAAGGGTTCGGATTGATTCAGGGGTCCCTTCCAAAGGAGGGGCTGGACAGTGGGGAGGATACTCCCATGTCCTTTGTCCAGTTTCACGCCAGAGCAGGAGCCAACGGCTCCCTGATCTGGTTTGAACGGGAGTATGCAAGGAGGGCACCAAATGTGCCCCTCAAGCAGTCTCAGTGGCGCTGGCAAGCACCCCCACCCTGTCCCAATACACTAAATCCTGTCTGGAGGGTGGTCACACCCCCCTGTGACAGGATACCTATTCTGCCTTCCCCTGCTTGAGCTTGGCTCAGCAGCAGGATGGCAGAATCGTGTCTCTGGTCGGCAGCAGCCCTAGCTCGCTGCCGTTTCTGGAAGACTGCAACCGGGAGCATTGAGGGCCTCCCGGAGAAGTTTTATAGTGCATGGAATCATACCTCCCGTATGAGTCCAACATGTTTGATACCAAACGTGACAGGGTTCGTTACAGCCAGTTTAGAGATGGTCATCGCGTAATGACGCATGGCCACTCTATATGTCATAATGGCTGATGCACTTACAACCCGGGAAATGGACTCCGAAGGTTGTAGGGATGCCCCGCTCATGCAGGGGCACCCTCACACTTAGAGCCGAGCACCCTGCCTTCAGGATTGAAAGGCCTGCCTTAGGGGTGACTTATAGGTTTTAAGTGTAGTGACCTCAGATATACGGAAACTTATAACTGTTGTAAGTGGTGCTGGCACCAGCTTACACAGGTTGCAATGGCAGGCCTGGTGTCACAATATGAGTGGTCTCTCATGGGTGGCATAATTCATGCAGCCTATGGGAGACCCCTGGTGTATCTATGCCCTGGGTACCTTAGTACCATATACTAGGGACTTACAAGGGTACCCAGTAGCCAATCTGGAGGGTACCTAAGTATTCACCATGTCCAATTTAGGGAAGAAGCACAGAGACTGGGGTCCGGATTAGCAAGAACCCAGTCAGACTAGTCAGAAAACATAATGACACCAGCAAAAAGTGGCGGTGACCATGAAAGCAGATCCTACTTTCCTACAACTAGTTATTGTCGAAGTAGGCATTCACCACCCCCCTTATTTCCTCTCTAAATGCATTATCCTTTAGTGTGTCTGGCTGTAGTCACCACAGCGGAACTCTGTGGTGGCGGCACCGAGTCCCCCATTCCAGGTGTACGGGAGCGCGGTCCGAAAGGTATCGTCAGAACACCTGTGTGTGCAGTGCCATCAGCGTGGCCTCACCTGAGAGTAAGAATCAATCCTGTGTACTAAAAACCGTGTGTGCAGAGGTGGAGCAGGTGTATCCCCCGTCCCATTGGTGCATCGTGCGCCACACGTTTGTGTATCCTAGTAGGTCCATGACCCCCCCGGAGTGTGTCCATCATATTCGGTTTAGAAGATACCATAGGGGGATGCCTATCCAAGGAACTATCCAAAGCACAGTTCAAGTCCCCAGCCCATACCACCGGTGTACTCATAAATGGCATGACCTCAGAACACTGAAAAAAATCACGATCATCTACATTGGGAGCATAAATATTCAGCAGGCAGACCTCCTTACCATCTAACTCCGCATGTATCAGGACATATATTCCCTTTACATCGGCCTCACTGCTAAGGAGTTTGAATGGTACCTGTGGGGCTACCCACGTAATTACCCCTCAGGAATATGTGGAGTAAGTCACAGCAAACATCTGGCCCCTTCATTTTTTGTGGAGCTTGTATACCTTTGAATCAGATAGATGTGTTTCCTGTAGCATTGCTATATGTATGCGGTGAAGGTAAGTGTGTACTGTATATCTCTTTAAGAAGGAGTTGAGGCCCCGTACATTCCATGTCACAATTTTAAACTGGGCCATCAGTCCATTTGCTATATAACACTGTTCTGTCTCCTATGTTCTGCCATTGCTGCCAACAAAAACAACTATAATAATAATAATCCATCGCTACCACCCCTCGGGTAAACACTGCAAGAACAAATCGTGCCTCCCCAATCATGCTTCCAACCCCAGAGCTCCTACTTAAAAATCCATTTCTAACAGTTTATATTCAGCTATTAACCACTTTGACATACAACTCTGATCTCACCTGTACTATGTAACCATCAGACTCACTACAGTCAACCAGAATCGGTATTGTGCCGGGTAGTGAAGGGCACCCAGCGCGGACCCAAGTGGCATCCCGCCCGAGTCCTCCTCCCCCTGCCACGCAGTCAAACATCACTCAAGATACACAGTGAGAAAAGAACAAAAACAAAGTGGAAAAGGATAGGGGGGGGGGCCGGCCCATCTGATCAGTCGCTCAGTGCCTCTCCCACCTTACCACATAAACACCTGGTCACTCCCAATATGTGTATTTCATATGTACCCACAGTCAGTCATCAGCGTTCACACTGTCCAAACCTCACGCCTATTACAGCGCCATCTGTGTCCATGCAAAGGCAAGGGGATGGGGACTCAGCGGGTCAGGCAGCCTCTGTCTGCGGCGTGTCTTCCACAACATCTCCAGTACTAGTGTCCGAATTGGACGCAGTCACCACCTCCACCAGTGCCCTGGCTACGTCTCGCTCAAATTGCAGGCATGTCGGATCAATGTGAGGGAAGCGTCCGTCCTCTGTGTCTGAGGTAAACCTATCCAGTTCTAAGGATCCATCCTGCCATACTACTATTCTCTGAGATGAGCGGGAAGATTGTTTATTATATTGACGGCGCCTGCTGGACCTGCGGGATCGCTGCGTGCCCCGGGAGGAAGCAGTTGCATTTCTTGAAGGTAAAGGTCGCCCCTCGCCTCTCACCTCCAGCCTGTCCCACAACGCCTTGGGGGTAGCAAAGAAATGAGAGCGGCCTTCATGCATTGCCTTTAGCTTAGCTGGTTATAGCAACATATATTGTGATTGCATTGCTCTTAGCTTCTGTTTCACACTAGTGAAAGACATACTCGGTTGCCGGACCAGCCGCGGGTAGTCCAGGAATATACATATTGTATGATTTTCAAAGTTGGGATCACCCACCCGCCGGACTTCTCGGAGGATACAGTTGCGGTCTCTGTAATTTAGAATTTTAGCTATAAGAGTACGGGGCGCAGCACCAGCCGGAGGGATCGGGGTCAGCGCCTGATGGGCTCGTTCGATAATGAACAAAGAGGACAGGGAGTCCTCCGGAAGTGTATCTTTAATCCACTTTTCTAGGAACTGCTCAGGGGTTCTCTCTTCAGTCCCCTCTGGAAAACCGACGAATCGCAGGTTGCATCTCCAAGAGCCTCCCTCTGCGTCTTCGGCTCTGCGTTCCAGAGTTGCGGTCTTTGCTGATAAGTCTGAGAATGCTGTTTTCAATGTCGATATTTTGGCTTGCAATTCAGTGATGGTCTGCTCTGTAGCTATGGTTAGCTCCGCCACTGCCCGTAGGTCCACTCTCAACAGGCCCACGTCCAGGAAGACACCTACTATTTTTGCTTGCACTGCTGTGCTTGAGGCCTTGATGGCAGCGAGGATCTGAACTCTGGTAGGGTCCATTCGTGTCGTGTCCACCTGCAGCGTGGGGTCCTGCAATAAGTCCATCCTTGGGGGTGCACCCTGCGCCGTATATTGATCAATTTTGGTCTGCTGCGGCCTGTCCTTTCGCATGGCTTCACTCGGGTAGGCCTACAGCGCCACTCAGAGTGATATCACTTAACGTAAATAGTGCTCCCACCTATTAGGTTGTATGTTATCTGTGAGGGCCGCCAGGGTAACTGAGAGCACCCCTACCAGAGGCTTAAAGCCTCGCTACACGTGTCAGCTATGAGTAGCCAACAAGGATCTCATGTAGTGACCTACCACTAATTGCACGTGCGAGGTTGGGCAAGGGGGGCTTAGTATAATCAATTGAATGACGCGGCGTAGTTCCGGCCACTCAGGGATCCGGCTGGGCGCCCCAGTCGAGCATGCAACTCACCACAGTGCGCGCCCACATATATGTGGGTGGCGGGTGTCAGAAAGGGCCCCCGGCCCGACCACGTCGACCCCCAGGCCCAGCACGTGTCCATAGGCAGAATTCAAAGATATGCATCCATTTCGCCCAATGCTCCTTCCAGCTGATGGTGCCAGGTCAGGCCCCAGTGTGACACAATATCTCGGGGGTGCCCAGTACGAGGGAGAGGCAGAAACTATTGTCCCCCCACGCAGCAGAGCTGCCCCTGCTGGCCCCACTGCTGTGGTGTAGTTTGAGGTGCGGGGCTCCTCAACACGAGGCATCTGGTTGAACCAGCTGTTGCTTTGCCCTCCTAGCACGCAGCCTTATGGGTGAGCAGCACCGCCAGGATATTGTATTTGAACCCCAGATATGTGTAGCCGTGTGCCTCACTCACTGTGCACCAAGCACGGGGGTAGCCCCGGCCACACAGTCAGTAGCCCCCGGTGTTTTATATTGGTGGCACTCAGTTCGACCTTAAATGGGAGCCCGACTTTTCCTGCAGGGCTATATTAGCTCCGTGAGTGCAGTACTACCACGTCATGGAATTTGCTCCCGCAGGGTAAAAGTCTGCTGACCGAGTCAGTCGCTGTGCCCTCCTAGCAGACAGCCTCGCCATAGTATGCGCAGAATGTGACATTCACTCCTCCCCAACTTCCAGCACCTTACCTCCCCGCTGTGCCCAAGAACTCTCAGAATCAGGGTATGTTGTCCAAGGCGTAGCCTTTTTACTTTTATTCACATCAAACCAGGTAATTCACCACAAACCAATACAAGAGTAAAAGTATCCTACTTGGATATATAAAAAATTATTCACAGCATCACACTTTAGCGGGATCAACATGTCAAAGTCAGTAAGGGAATTAGGCACGACATTATACTTGAACTTGGCGGTACACTTAAACTTGGACTTGGTAGTCTCTGCCCACCAAGCCCCCACTCTGCTGCGCACATTGTGCCAGCAGGCCCCAACGCGCTACCGTAAACAGTTGCACTACTTGGAATCCAGGGCACCGCATAGCACACTGGCCCACCGGGGTACCTGAACACAGGCAGCCTCCCCAAGATTCTACTCAGTCCATACGTTGCGGGTTAGGGCAGTAGAGTCCAGGACCACCAGCAGGTCAGTCCCCCCTCTCCGCCTACCCTCTGCCCACGTCGATCCTACCCCCTCCTGGGGTCCATCCAGTCGCTGAACCTCCATTATTGTGCATCCCCCTTTTTGTTAACTGTCAGTGCTCCGCGAGGCCTTGCTCTTCTGCCGGGTGGGTGGGTGGTCGACAACGCGCCCCTGCAGCTTGCCTGAGGTCGAAGGGGACAAAGAGATTGAAACCCCTGGGGCGCAGCCTTAAATAACCTCTCTGGTTTTCTGCGCAGTCCGATGACGTCACGTGACCCCTTCTTCAGCCAACCCCCTTTTCTTGGCCCCGGAGGAGGCTCAGTCCCGTGGCGCTACTAAGGGCGCCCCTCCCCTAGGCGCGGGGGCGCCTGTTCATAGTATACGCACAACGTGACATTCACTCCTCCCCAACTTTCGGCACCTTACCTCCCCGCTGTGCCCAAGAACTCTCAGAATCAGGGTATGTTGTCCAAGGCGTAGCCTTTTTACTTTTATTCACATCAAACCAGGTAATTCACCACAAACCAATACAAGAGTAAAAGTATCCTACTTGGATATATAAAAAATTATTCACAGCATCACACTTTAGCGGGATCAACATGTCAAAGTCAGTAAGGGAATTAGGCACGACATTATACTTGAACTTGGCCGTACACTTAAACTTGGACTTGGTAGTCTCTGCCCACCAAGCCCCCACTCTGCTGCGCACATTGTGCCAGCAGGCCCCAACACGCTACAGTAAACAGTTGCACTACTTGGAATCCAGGGCACCGCATAGCGCACCGGCCCACCGGGGTACCTGAACTCAGGCAGCCTCCCCAAGATTCTACTCAGTCCATACATTGCGGGTTAGGGCAGTAGAGTCCAGGACCACCAGCAGGTCAGTCCCCCCTCTCCGCCTACCCTCTGCCCACGTCGATCCTACCCCCTCCTGGGGTCCATCCAGTCGCTGGACCTCCATTATTGTGCATCCCCATTTTTGTTAACTGTCAGTGCTCCGCCACAGGGTGAGAAGCTCCCTGGCGCACTCGCCCTCCCCCCCCCCGGCGCTGACTGTGCTCCACAATAGCCCCCAGTATAGTCTGGATAAAGAGCGTCTGCCCTTTTGCCGACAGATGCACCCCATCCTGATGGAACAGCTTCCTTTTTTCTAACTGGAGTAAGTTGTGCCGAATTGTGCTCATGGTGGAACCCGCTAAGATTCTTTTGATCGAATGGTTCAGCTTCTTCACAGATTGGTTCATTGCCTTCCCCGGCGCCCCCCCAGCCCATACCGACCGCAGTATTACTTCCGACCACAATATTGACGTTGTCAGTAAGTATTGTCTAATCCTAGACATGGCTGCAAACAAGGCCTGCCTCACCCCTCGCCTGCCTAGCGGCATCATATCATTCCCACCAGCGTGGATGACTAAAATGACCGGGCGGGGAACTGCTTTTGATTCTATTGCTTGCACAAGCCGACCAAACAGATCCTGCAACCTTAGACCCCCCACTCCAATCCAATGGTGTGCAAACCCAGCGGCCCCTTGCGCTTCCTCCAGACTGGACCCGCGGAATTGCTGCTCTGCGAATAAAGGAATGCCCACAGCAACATACGTGTACTGGGCTGAGCACATCAACTGAAAGAGAGAGAGAGAGTTGCTGTTATGACCATGATTGGCGGGCCCCTGGGCATCATTCCTCCCTCTACACATGACTTGGCCGCACGTACAGCTCAAAACATGCTGACCTCCATCGACACACACTTTTGATTGCTTCCGCTGGCAGGCCCATCGCCGCTGCTGTGGTGGCCGCCCCTATGCGAAATGAATGGGAGCTAAACTGCATTGAATCCTCGCCCAGATAGGCCAGCGCCCGCCTACACACCTGAGTGAACTGGTATCGCGTCATTGGTGCCCCATCCCTGTGCACTAGAAGCCTGGTTGAGGCCACCACGGGGTGTCCCCTGAGGTAATTCCTTGCCAATGCCACTGGACAGTACGCGGTGTCGTGCGCCACGTGCAATTTCACCCATGCGCCTTTCCCTAGCGGTCTGTTTTTGACCTCCTAATCCTGAGATGGATCGCCCCTCCCTCCAGGAGGACGTCCGCCTGGGGCGCAGCCTTAAATAACCTTCCCGGTTTTCTGCGCACCCCGATGACGTCACCTGACCCCTTCTTCAGCCAACTGCCTTTTCTTGGCCCCGGAGGAGGCTCAGTCCTGTGACGCTACTAAGGGCGCCCCTCCCCTAGGCGCGGGGGGCGCCTGTTCAGTGGCATAACGATAATTCAGGGGGCCCCCCTGCAAGGTACGTGGAGGGGCCCCCTCCGGACTCTATCAGGAGCTCTCCGGCCGAAGTGCTGTACTGAGGGGGCCCCCTGGAGCTTGGGGGCACCCCGCACTGCGAGGGCTGCGGGGGCCTGTGTTACGCACCTGGGCCTCGTGGTTCCTGTGTTAGGCTAAGCCCACCCACGAAAGCGGAGGCCTCACCTCGTCTCCCTGGTTGCTGGCAGGCCTCCGTCTTTAATCTTCGGCAACACCGGCCGCGGTGTGTAGCAGGTGGCAGACATCCGCCCTAGCAAGCCGGGGGATCCTCTACCGTTTCAGGCCAACACTTAGTAACTCCGTCACTACAACTGGAGTCAAAGCCTCGACCCAGCTGCAGCGCGCCGGGCCAACTACAAGGGCAGAGGCCTCACCTCATTCTCGCAGTCGTGTGAGAGGGCCCCCTGCCCCCGAACTCCAGCAACACCAGTCGCAGCAGCACATGCCACGCAAGGCAGGGGATTCTGCAGCAACATGAACCGAGCTCCTGCATGGACCGCAACTTGTGGATGGACTCTGCCATCTCCCGAGAGTCCGAGGGGCGTTTCGCAATTCAGAAACAGGCAGGAGAGGTAGGATAATTTCAGGCAATATTCCGGGCCGGCGTGGAGCTCCTTAGTTTGCTTCCACCACAGCCGCCATCTTGGCCGCACCCCCGGACCTCCCTGTATAGCAGGGCACAAGTCCTAAAAAAAGAAGTGGGGGGACTAACCTAGTTAATCAGAATGCAAGTGGCATCACAGAGCGTGACATCACGGTGTGTGACATCACGGTGTGTGACATCGCAGCGCGTGACATCACATGAAGTGGCATCATAAGAAGTGACATCAGATCTTGAGCCCTCACATATATGTTTAGCAGTTCTATCATGAGCACATTTTGAGTACATAGGGAAACCCTCCTGATTTAGGCAGAAGATTCACACTTTTGAAAGCTACTCATAAAACAATGTTGCCTTTTGTCAGCGTAAACTTCCTCTACCCATATTGCTTTACAAGACAAGCATTTACAATGCAATAGGTCTCGCAATGACATTATTTTGAGCAATTGGCATTGTAAATGTTATTGTTTTTTTTTTTTTCTTTCGTGAAGCATTAATCAAATGGTGTAATGCAAAATGGCAATAGCTCACTTTGTTGTAATTGCGAAATCTATTGCATTGCATTTGTACTAGTGTGAGTTTTGTATTGAAAATGGTACTGGCTTTTATTAATCTGGTGTGTAGTGAAGTTCCCGGTTTTATATTTACTTGTAGAGCTGTGCAGTGTTTGAAATAATAGGTCAGATTAAAGGAGAGGCGTGAGGGACGCCCTTAAGGGGATCTGGGGGTGGGGGTGAGCTAAAATGAGGGAGTGCCAGGAAAGAAGAGGAGAAAGGGAGGGGCATGCTTATGGGAGGCAGAGGGTGAACACTAACAGGCATAGTACCAGCATTGGCAACCTGCCCCACCCCTCCAACGTAACATGCATGCTCATAAATAAACACACAACACATTTCTTGTTTGGGTAAAATTGCTGCAGGTTTATTACATACACCGTTATGTAATATGGTGGGTTATCTTACGGGCGATCCAAGGGCAGGCAACCGTCTGGGCCGCCTGCCCGCCTGATGAGCCAAGCAGCACTGGGGCGAACCCCATCTGTGCTGCCACTTCTGGTGATCCTCTTCCCGGATCACGTGACACATGGTCCCTTGTTACTCACGCCCCTTTCAGGGCGGAGCGTAGCATAGCAAACCCCCGGTTGTTCAGGCCCACAACCGCCCGAAGGACTAACGGGGCGCCGACACGGTTTTCCAGGAACCTCCCATGAGGCTCCTAGGATTTGGCTCTGGCACCCACCATGGTGCCGCGCAGAGGTACCCTTCTGTACCCCTCTGCTTCCAGATCGCCCTGTAACTCCGCCTGCAACGAAAAAGACAACATTACAACATTCTCTGCCTCCTGCCTGCCACGAACCACGCCGGGTAAGCGGTAGGGTGGGAGACGGCGTGTCCGGGCGCGCAAAAGAGGACGACAAGATGGTGGGGGAGGAATATATACCCCTCCCCTGTCCTCGCGCCCCGGAAGTGATGCTCGCCTAGCGCGCTGCGCCAAGGCTTGGGGGACTCCTCCCTGAGTCCCTGCGGGGGTGTGGGGTGCCCAGCTGGCACTAGAGGGCTGCCCTCGTTAGTGGCCCCCTGCGGGGGCCTCGGACAGCCGCATAGTACCAGCATTGGCAACCTGCCCCACCCCTCCAACGTAACATGCATGCTCATAAATAAACACACAACACATTTCTTGTTTGGGTAAAATTGCTGCAGGTTTATTACATACACCGTTATGTAATATGGTGGGTTATCTTACGGGCGATCCAAGGGCAGGCAACCGTCTGGGCCGCCTGCCCGCCTGATGAGCCAAGCAGCACTGGGGCGAACCCCATCTGTGCTGCCACTTCTGGTGATCCTCTTCCCGGATCACGTGACACATGGTCCCTTGTTACTCACGCCCCTTTCAGGGCGGAGCGTAGCATAGCAAACCCCCGGTTGTTCAGGCCCACAACCGCCCGAAGGACTAACGGGGCGCCGACACGGTTTTCCAGGAACCTCCCATGAGGCTCCTAGGATTTGGCTCTGGCACCCACCATGGTGCCGCGCAGAGGTACCCTTCTGTACCCCTCTGCTTCCAGATCGCCCTGTAACTCCGCCACAGCTCTGGAGGTGGCCACCGTCGCCGCCAGAGCCCCCCACCAAAACAGCTCCTTTCTCACCTGCAACTTCTTATTTCCAGGCCTCCTGCAAAGCTATGGAAGAGAACACTCCCACTGGTGATAGATGAACCCCATCTATATCATAATAGCCCTTGCTGATAGCTTGGATCAGCTGGTGTCTATTGCAACACAAGGCCCTTCTGCCCTGTGAATTTGTGTCAAGAACTATCCACCCTCCTGTGGGAAAGTTCCACTACTTCACATAACTCAGCCCTGTGTCAACTCTGGGCGGGGCAGATCCGATTCCCTGGTTCACATTGCCCCATGAATTTGCTGAGCTCACCTAGCTGCCGTCCATCTAGGACGGTGTGTCTAGCACACCTGTGTGCCCGCTTAAGGGACAGCTGCCGGCTTGTTGGGAGACCGCTCCTACACCCACCTGCCTACTTTTGGCTATTCGGGCGAGACGGATTATACTTTAACCTTTGCACCGTCCATTTGCTTTCTAACTCATGACGCACAGGAGTGTCCATAACTAGACGTGTGTGACGATGAGCCAGGGTGCCCTCCTGCCCTTGCATCCCTTATTTCTTATGGGAATTTCGCCAGCTCAGCTCCCTTCGTGGTGGACCCCCTAGGGATACCAGCTAGAGAATCCGTCTGATTAATGCAGTGCGCACTGGCTGCCATATGGTGCCTAACTTTAAGGATTGGCTAAGTCCTACTTTGCCCTTCATCCCAGAATATTCCAGAATAGGGGGGGATATTCACACTGCTCGCCTTGCCTTTTGTGCTTGGCACCTTGTTGCCCCCTTTCTTGGGGACGCAGCACAATGTGTTAGCTGACAGCACCCCCGCCCAGTGAGGCTAGTATAGCTAACCGGGCAGGGCATTTGACCTTAACTGCAGGAAAAGTCGACAGGCTAGAACCCTCCCTGCGAGGGCCCCCGGATAGGGGGGCAGGGGCGTTCACACTGCCCACCCCAGGGCAACCCCAGCGGTGGAAAATTACCTGCTCAGTTAAATTTAGCTTTTTTTTTTTTTTTTTTTTTTTTTGTTGGTCACTGGACATGCCACATGTTCTTTTACATAGTAGCCTTTTGTGCTTGACACCTTGTGTCCCCATTACTTGGGACGGCAGCCCACTGTTGGCTGACGGCGTCACCACCGAGCGTGGCATCTATTACTGACCGGGCGGGCGTTTGCGCCTAACTGCAGGATCATAGTCAACTGCCCTTTGTTCTGGGGTGCACTTATTTCGCCCCTTTGCCCAGACTTATGCACAAACCCCTTTGCTTGCTACCCTGGTGAACACCTTAATGGTATCGAAGCTGGTTTGAAACAATGTATGTCTTGCTCCCACTACTGGAGACACCTCACCCTTTTGTGTAATTACAACTTACGCAGCGCACCCCGCTTGCCTAACTGCCATCGGATCACAGATGCACAGTACCTACTGTGCCTCTCCGACCCTGGATGCTTTAAACCTGCCACAGTGACGGAAACCAAGCTTCCCAGTTCCCTGTTTAGCTGCAGTACACCGTCAGTGGGTCCGCTAGGATATACCACAAACGGACCACATATGTATTGTGCCCACTATTGGAGACAACTCACCCCTTCGTGGAGAGACAACTACACGGTGCCTACCCAGGTCACCCAACAGGCAAGTTGGCCCTGACTACCTTGTGTTCTGGTGCCAGGTTTGGGAAGAGCCTTGCCTTCACTAGCTGCCCCTCTGGGAAACACAAAGGCAGTGCTCTGGCCGCAGCGCAGCGATGCCCTCGTGTAGCATCGAACCCCTGGTCAAATAGGAGTGACAACTCCAACTTACTTAAGACTACACCATGACCATGGGTGGAGTTTAGCTCTTCCCCAAACTTCTGCTAGCGTAACCCGCGGTCACGCCTCCTGTTCAGTTCACTTTAGTAATTCATGGCCTGACCCACAAGGGCCTAATACTGGGCTGTGTAAATGGGGCCCAGGGTGACCTTAACACTCGGCTTGGTGTGGATGGGTGCTAACAATACCTGGCTGAAGTGCAATCCCTTTGACAATCACTCCTGACAAGATGTGCCAATGCAGGTAGAAGCAGCAGTTATCCAGCCCACCTTACTTCCTGTCCCAGTGATCTGAGTAACTTAGTGAAAGATGCACATTTGAACTGGTAGCGGAAACTGTTAGTTACGCCTGCAGATGCTCTGCTCAGAGCAGCCCGCCAGACAATGGCTTCCATTGAAAGGCGGTGCCAACAGACCTCCAAGCACTTAAGGCGGTACCTCTGAGTAGGGCTCTAATCTAACAAATGCCCCGTGCATCGGATACCGCCTCTGGCTGTAAGCCGCTCAGTGCTGCTGATGCCTTGGCGCTTCCTGACCCACAGCCGGCTCACCCCGATACAATCCGTTCGTGACTGGGACTCGACAGTGCGGCGAAAGCCCGAGACATCCCAGCCTGACCTTAGCTCTTCACCAGGCTCTAACACACAAGAGCCATCCACAACCTTGTGGCCTAAAACATTCGCCCTGTGGGGCGGTTGCGAATGGACTGCAAACAACTCCTAGGCATTCTCTACTCATGTTGAAATGGAGTTACTGGTTGGCTAGGGTATGCGCCTAAGCCTGGCCGAACCCACCTCTCTAGTCAGGAGAGGGGTTGCACACTAAGGCTGACTCCTGCCCGCCCCCTGGGTGGCTAGGTAGAGACTTTGGCTTATCCCAGAGGCAGTGTAAATTTAATGTGCCAACCGCACTCCCACAGTGGCACGCTACAGCATCGACTCCATACCAGGTTATTTTAATTACCCTTCGTATCGTCCACCCACAGCTTTCTAAAACACGCGCACTTGTGGGGGGACAACTTCCCACACCCGCCAGGCTGCCCTAGCTAAAGGACGGGTGATTATAGCTTAACTTAAGCAACGTGCCCACCATTAGTGGCATCAACCAGACATCAGCGCAGGCAATTCTGGTGGTAAACTACGGCGCCAATTGACTGGTGTCACTCTGGTTGGTGAATGTATGTCTATTGTGAATCAGACACTGAGTGCCCTGCTATGTTTCGGCTGGGTTAAACTTGTTGCCTGCGCCACCCAGCCGGACTATGGAATTTGTGCAAAACTGTCGCTTTCTACACTGCTGAGTGGGCCCACAGCATTTCGCAAAGTTCCTTAAAATTTCCATATCTGACTGATTGTGAATACGTTCACCCCATGGTATCTTGGCGCTGAATAACACGGTTATTTCACCCAACTCAATGGTACTTGTTTTATCGACCTCTGAAGGATGACATGCTGAGTGGACCTACCGGGCTCTGTACCTGCGACCAGGAGGACGAACACAAGAACCCTCTGTTCTGCCGCTCCACAAACCTGTGAAATTGTATCCCAGTGCCAACTTCTGGCACTTGAACCCTTGCTTGGACAGGCCCGTCATTACGTCATGTTATCAGTATGTCTATAGTGCACATCTGCCGTTAGTACATTGTTCTGTCAGAAATGCCTTCCCAAGTGACTGCTTGTCTTGTGAATTATGGGTTGCCAGGTGGTGTGTTGCGGTCCATTCCTAAATGTGGATGTTTATGGACTTGCACTGCACATACCCAGCCATTATGCTCAAAATACATGGATTTGTCTTGTATTTTATCACTGCACCAGGCATATATAGTTAGACAACAGTAACACTACTTTCACCCTTTGCTTTACGTTAATTCAGTGTACCTCTGTATCCTGCTTTGTGTGGATGTAGAAGTGGGACGTAAATCTGAAAAGGTTACCCAGGGGCGAGTGTCACACCTCTGCGTCGTGCTTGTCTGACTCCAGAGGCCTGTCACACAGTTATACCTTCCTGTTGTCTGTTAAATTAACTTTTGGTTTAAAGGCCTACAATTTCTGTTGTGTGAACTACTAGACATTGAGCTGTACATGTGATAGCATAACCATAATATTATATGTTTTCACTCTGCTGACGTTATCACCTTTTATCAGCCATTTGTGCTCTAACACAGAGTTTACCAAACTTTTTGAACCGCTGCACACTATAGATAACATCATACCTGCAACTTGTCAGGGTTCTTGGCTTTGTCACAGGTTGTTAGTTGCCTAAGATAAATAAGCAGCACTCTGGCTTGTATATAATATTGAAAAGCTTTCACTTAAAGCAGCTGACACCATGACAACAGTATAAGGGAAATCCACAATGAAATGACTCTCTTCAAAGGCTTTCCCTTCATCTACCGCTCACCTGGCCCCGGCGCCTCAAAGCCACCGCCGGGTTCGTCGCGACACGACACCCACAGGGGGGGGAACCTGTGCGATTATCGCAGCGTCACTATTGCACAATAATCCCCCTAAGCCATAAGTCATTGCTTACTGCGAACGAGCACATCCGTTGAAGGATAGGAGTTAACCTGTAGGCAATCTTGATACTGGTTCTGCACGTTAATTACCGGACTTATAGGGCACAAATTAAGCACTTGACGGTCACAAACCCGTCGGTCCCGGTGCCACAACAAGCTGCTCTCTTGTCCCGGCCCAAACACTACACAAACGAGACAAGGAACCCCGGCAGCCTCAACACCCAACACGCTCTCCAGCCGGCTGGTCGGCCCAAGCAAAGGCCCCTCCTGGCCCGCATTAACTATGCTTAAAATTACTGAGGCTCCTTATCTCTCATCCCCTTAGCGCATGGTGAGGCACAACCCCACGGTACCTGGAGGCAGGAGCCACGCGGGTTGGTAGGACTCACACACAGACAAAGCACGCTAAAGTTTTCACCAAGCAATAATCACGCCCCAGTTAGACCTCGGTGGCCGCGATACTGCCACTGCGCCAAGCTGCATCCACTGCTGACTCTTGCATTCTAAATGAGACAGTGTTGCTGTGCTATAACCTTAACTGTATACATTAATCCTGCCGCCCCAAATTAAATATCCATACCCTTCTACCACTTGGTTCTAGGCCCGAGGTGCGCCTCTTGAGCCGGAGGATCGCGAGCACGTGCGAATGTAGCTCACGGGAGCTGGCCAGCTTGTTATTATGTGCTATCTTCCGCAACGTTTGGAGCTATTGTCGCGTCGCCATTAGAGCGCTTCCTTTTGGGCCTCTCTCTACGGCACGGGGAGATTAAGTGATTTACCCCTGTCCCGAGATGTTGAGGAGGTGCCGAGAGTCGAGCTGGAGGATCGCGACGAACCTAGTTCCCCCGTTCTAACGTCTGCCGCTTTACCCGCTACGGCCACACCAGGAATATTTGTAGCGACGGGGTACCGTGTGGGAGTTAGTGCCGCTCGGCCCCGAGCCCACGGCTGAGCAGGACCCAGGGACGTTGCGCCAGCTCCCATGCCCCTCATTCTAAACCGAAGTGGCACTGTTCCGTCCCCAGGTGGGATGTGTTATGAGTGAGTGCAGTCACGGTGCACCGTGTGGAAACTGACTCGCAGACCAAGAGCACTCCATGTAGCTCTACTGCGCCAGCTCCTATCCCCGTACAGCTAGGACACCACAGCACCCGGCCTGAAGTGGGTGCCAGGGGGCAATGAAAGCCGCCAGGTGTGTGTGTGTGTGGGGGAGGGGGGCGGGCGCACAGCAGAAGAGCTCCGGCGCAGCCCCCGGCACAGATTCAGCTCAAACATTAGACTTAATTTTTCAACCTCATTTATATGTAACATAATTAGGGGTCCGAGGGGACTCCTCGCGGGCGCATCAACTTCATGGCTCTAACCCTGAAATAATCCACCCGGCCCGTGGCCCTGGTGGGAAAATCGGCTTCCTGTTAGTGCTGGGCGCTGTTGGTGCCCCTACGTCGGGCCGACACACTGGGGGCCGGTTGAGGGCGATGTATAGCCCTCCCACCTCTCTTCACACGCAGATACATCTTGCGGCCCCCCAGTCTTTCTAAGCCCCAGTCGAAGTTTAAGTGAAGGTACGCGCCGGGCACCTGCACGCCCGCAGAAGCGACCAGCACTTTCTACCCCTTGGTACGGCGACTTACCCCTAGGCAGCGCGAGAGAAACAGCCATCCTCTGTACGTAGCCTAGACTTCAGGTTCTTCAGACTGCCTCATCGAATAAGCCGCCCCAACCTTGCCGATTTTCTGGGGCGGTGCGCTGCCACACACTGTGGCCAAGCGGAAGGGCACGTGCACTCTGACCCCATCCGCGGCTGCCGTCCGATCGGGTGCCTTGCCAGCGCACCCGGTTGCCCATGACCTCGTGTGCCGACTCAGCGTTGCAACTAGCTGGGGCGGTGTGCAGCCACAGCCAAGCCCCTTCAGGCCATACCGGCGGTTAATGGGACAAATGTCCGCCCACATGCCCCAAGCACTGCTGAGTGCAGTGTGCTGCGGCTTAAACACAACCCGCTCAAGGCACCTCGCAGCAGTGACCACCCCGCCGTGCTAGGCCATTCCATTCAGCCGCCTAGAGTGCACCATGCTGCTGGACAACAGCAGGAGCCCCACCCCATCGTAGTGAGCAACTTTCTGCGACCGGACGGGGCATCCGACCGTGATGTGCGGGGGGGGGGGGGGATTAGGGTGTCCCACACAAGGACAATGGTGCTGGACTCACCGCAAATCGTTGCGAGTGGCTCTGCAACCCGACACAAGTGCCCCCCCCCCCCTCCTGAGCACCGCAAAGCTCGGGGGCTGCGTGCCCCGCCGCGCGACAGGAATCCCCTGCCGGGTGATCCCTCATCCCCACACGCCACACCGCCAGCCCAGGAACCGGGGGGCGAGATGGCCGGGGGCATCGTCCGCGCATCAGGGCCGGTGAGGACGGCCTGCAGGCGGGGATCTGGTGCGGGCCCCCATTAGGGCGGGAGGGCCGCGCAGGCGGATGGCTGGCAAAAAAAAGGGGGGCAAATCACAACAGCCCCCCATCGCCGTTCACCCCGGGTGCAGCACGCAGGCCATCACCCGCAGTCCCTCTGCCCCGTTCGGGCCAGGACACCAGCCGGGGGGGCATTCAGCCTACAACCATTCTGTGCCCCCTTCCCGGTCGTAGCCCTCCGGGAGCTGGCCTCCCCCCTCCCCCCCGGCGGGTCGCCGCCCGGCCGAAGCCGGTCACGCACCCACCCAAAGGGAGGTGGAGGGGGGGGGGGGGCTGTGACCACTCACCACAATTGTCGCTCCCAGGGGATCAAAGGCGACCGCGGGCAGACACACGACGAAGACGGCGTGTCCCACAATTGTCGCTCCCAGGGGATCAAAAACTCAGGGACCACAACCTTTGCAACAACGGCACTTAAGCCCAACAGTTGCAAATCCCGCTCCCGCCACACACGAAGAGTCACCTAGGGGTGGGGGAAGCAAAACCCAGTGTCACCGGCAAGAAGCGTGCCCGCCGGCTGCCGGCCCACTCGCGCACCTGGGGAGTGCCGTGCCGGGCTCTCAGCATGGCAGCTGAGCCAACCCCCATATGCAGTTATCGCCTAGCGGTCGGGCCCACTGCGCTGCTAGCTTGCCCCTTGCTGCATCGCCTCTGGAGCTTCCAGTGCGCTGATCATGGAAGAGGGGGCCGTGCGAGGAATGGTGAGAGGAGCTAGTAACGCTCCTTAGTCTACGGCTGTTCGGTCGCCTGCGCGGCGTGAGGCCGGGAGGTTTGTACCCCCTTACCCTGCCCCCGTCCCAATCCCTCGCCAGCACCCCACCCGCAGGTACCGACACCAGCGGACCTCCTGCGGGGGCCGGGGCGAAGAATTTGCAGCTAGGAGGGGTCCCACACAGGCCATGGCCTTATGTGGTGGGACGGGGGGTTGGTGACCACACTCACCTCACTACCGGGTGCGACCGACCGCACGACCTCAGTGCAGGACAGCATGTCCAGCAGCAGACCAGCAGCACGACCCACCAGACGGCGTGTCCGGGCGCGCAAAAGAGGACGACAAGATGGTGGGGGAGGAATATATACCCCTCCCCTGTCCTCGCGCCCCGGAAGTGATGCTCGCCTAGCGCGCTGCGCCAAGGCTTGGGGGACTCCTCCCTGAGTCCCTGCGGGGGTGTGGGGTGCCCAGCTGGCACTAGAGGGCTGCCCTCGTTAGTGGCCCCCTGCGGGGGCCTCGGACAGCCGCATAGATGCAATAGACCGGGACGGAGAGAAGTGCACACAGAGAGTGAGAGGGTTTGGTTAGAGACAGGTTATACAAGGGCAAAGAGAAACAGGCTTAAAGTTAGAGAGGCACACGCACATGCTGAAAGCGAGGGGGTTATAGACGGGCAGAGCGCGAACAGGCAAAGAACAGACAGGAACAGAGGGAAATAGAGACAGACAGACAGAATGGCAGTGAATGGAGAAAGGTTTTGATGGGGAGACAGCACAAAAGAGGGACGCTGGTGGATAGAACGGGCCAGAGAGGAGCAAAGGTTTCTAAAGAGGTCTGCTGTGCAAACCTTCCATATAAAGACTGTCAGAACAACTTCAAAATGTTTAGTGCACATAAACAACCAACAAAAATGACAAAATCTCAGAATTAAGATATTTGCATTAACTCTTACAATGCATTTGTAAAACGTGCCATAGTTAACAATCTAAAAGTCTTGCATTAATACTATAATTGGAAATATTCGGTTGTTTTAGTAGAAGACACTTTACCACAGTATTTAAAAATAAGGACTACATGAATCCCTTTTGTTAACACTGTGCACCAATGTACATTACATGTAACATTTTCTGATGTTTATGTATCCCATGCCTTGTGTCTATGGGATGCCAAGTTCAAACAGGTATACTCCGCTACAGACGTGGGGAGGCGGGAGACTAGTGCGCCATAGAAGCCGTTATCGAGTGGCAGTTCCTATTGCAGGTAAACCCCACATTGAGGGAGGCAGGTAGTTTCAACGTACTAAACACACCACGCGCCATGCAGCTCGCGGACGTGCGCCCTTAAACCTATGTACCATTATTGTAACCTCTGGCGACGTGTACGTCTCTCTCTCTCCATTAACGTCTTAACAGGGTGTGATACCAGCCTTAATTCGAGAGCCTTCTTGTTAGGTCTCGCCTACACAGCGCGCATGCGCTGCATAGGAGGGCCTTTAGCCATCGGTCTTCACTTTTCAAGCAGTGCACTCGTGGCGGCATCCACCTTGCGGGAGCGAGCAGCGGCACGCCACAAGCACGAGTGCAGTGCTTGAAAAGTGAAGACTGCTATCCCAAGCGCGCGCGCCTCTCTCCTCGCCCACACGTCCCGGCCACTCACTCGCTCCGCCCTCTCCATCTCCTTTTTGCTCGTGCTTCTTGTTTTGTAATCTCCTCTTCTCCATGGAAAATCTGTTCGTTCGTTCTTTTCTTTTTTGCCTCGCCCACTGTAATACGCTCGGTAAATCTGTTCTTTTTTTCCTGTCTTTTTTCTTCTGCTCTAAGGCGGGTTTCTCCTGCCCCATGGCACTTTTGTTCTTTCTTTCTGTTTTATGCCCTCTAAATCCATGCTGACAATGTGAAGACGGACACAGAAGGGGCAGTGGCTGGGGACTTTGTACAGAAAGGATCCGTTGTTCCAGTGGCTGGAACCGGTCTGGCAGGGCTGCCCTTGTCACGGCGTGGAGGGCAGCTCAGAGGTGCCTGTAATTGCCCCGGGGCGACAGTGGAACCCGATCCCCGCCTTCGCGGAGCCTCACTGGCTCGGCAGAGCTGCTCGTGCCTTCCAGGATATTGTAGACTTTGCCGTCTGGGGGTTCTTTCACACGGAGTGTTTTGTTTCTTTTGTTTCAATCCAATGCTCTGATTTAATTTTAGTTATTTAATGGCTTTGCACAGTCCGACGGACACCAGAAGCTAGTTTACCCCAAAGCTGCAGTCACACTGTCTGGGTGCATTGATGCGGTGGGGCAGGTTTCTTTCAGTCTGCACACGTGTCTATGTATATTTTATTTATTCGATCCGCTCGCCTCTGCCCTCATTCCTATGCCTTTTTTGAACCCCAGTTTCTTTTGCTGCCCTTCTTGCTATTGGCCAACTTAGAACATTCTCTTCTCCATCTCTCACTAACTTTTTAGGTGCGTTTGATTTACATATGCCTTTCAGTTCATTATGATTCCTTCTTTGTTTCCCAGCCCTTGGGTGCCTTTTTCCTCTCTTTTTGTTTGACTCTTGTCTATCTGTGTTTCATTCGGTGTGTTTATTTTGTTACTTGTGTCGCCGTCTGACCATGTCTGTGCCACAAAAACAAAAAAGTATGCTTTCATGTAGAAAATGTGCTTGTCATATAAAGCGCTTTAATACCGGCAGGTTATGTTCACGCTACATAAAGTGACAAAGTACCAATCACGCACTCCACATATGACTCAAACATGCCCGAAGCGCGTCAGCTACTCTTACAGACAATAGTAGTGTATTCTAGCACTGGGTTGCAGCCTTACACTTCAACTGAAAGTGCAACAGTTTGCTACATGGCTAAATACTTAGGCCCCAAAGGCGAGACCGATTGCATTGCAAATGCTTTTTTTTTTTATTAGCATCCATTACAATAATCCCGCATACCAACCCACCCTATTTGAGCCAATAAGAGACACTGCGCTTTCTCTTTTAAAAACACTCTTTCATCTTTACCGCCGGCCGCCCTGCTAGATGCAAATCAGTTGCATTATCTGAAGGCAACCAAACTGTTCTCCGTCACACGAGAAGCCAGCATGCTCACGGGGTGGGTGGGTCAGGGATTCATTTAAAAACAGGCGGAACACAACAAAGATCACACATCTTTCAATGCGGAGTTTCCATCTCTCTGGAAAGTCAGCATTTAAAAACACGACATAACGAAAATGTAGTCATGGAACTGCTCCTGCTTCTTTGTACCTTGCAGCCGCTCCAGACTCCAGGGCCCTCCGTGGCAGGCAGGTCTGTACACAGACCAGTGGTCAGCTTGGCTCTTACAAGGAGTCTGGCTGGCGCACCACTGCGGAGTTACTGCCCGTGGTCTCCCGAGACGAGGTAAATCGAGGGCACAGGTCATCTGTGTGACCGTTGAATGTTTGTGTATGTGTGTGTGACATTGTTTGTGTGCACGTGTGTGCATATTTCAGTGTGTGTATGACTGTTGTGAAAGTGTTTATATGTGCGTTTGACTGTCAGAGAGAGACGTGCGTGCAGATGTGTGTGCATTTCAGTGTGTTTGTATTACTTCTGTAACAGTGCTTATGTGTATGTGTGACTTTGCTACGGGTGTGTACGTGTGTGTCTGTGTGACACTGTATGCAGACCTGTGCACATTTCAGTGTGTTTGTGTGACCGCAGTAAGAGCGCTTATGTGTGTGCGTGTGACTGTGTGTCTTTGTTGCATGTGTGCGCATGAGTGTGTTTTATGCCTTAAGGGAGATCTGTGAGCTGGTGGAGGTAGGACAGGACAATCCATGGACCGGAAGCAATGACCTTCAAGCAGAAAGAACACTCTTGGTAAAACAGGTCTCAATTTGAGGCTGGAGTGGGAAGCTGAAGAGTAAATGTACACAAAGCAGATCACGGAAACATATGTCTGTAACTCGCAACAGGTTTCAGTGCCAGCGAGGCCGAGAGCTGAAGAGATCAATAGTTGGGCGCTTTGTACATGTCACCTGTACCCATTCCAGTAGGATTGCTCAGCAGGTTAATGCACCTCCTCCAGATAAGTATGCGTGAGATGCGGTTCACCTGTTCAAATCACTGCAAGATTGGTCAGTATCGGAATGTGCCCTGGATAGATCTGCATAAAGCCTACGCTTTGAATTTCCCAGCTAGATAGTTCAGCGGGTTGATGTTCTTGCAGTGACGATCTGTCGGCCTGGCGTTTACAAGTTTGACTCCTGCCACGGTTGGTTCTTTCAAAGCACTATACATTGAATGTACTCGTTCGGGTCAATAATAAAACTATATATTTACACACCAGGAGACAGTTCCGTGTCTGTTATCGTCAATTATAATATGAAGAGACGCAGCATTGCTTATAAAAGTGACATTTCCTGCTTTGCCTTTTAATCTATTGTACAAAACAGACTTTATTTTGGTGAAACAAATATAAGTGGGTTTTGTTCTGAAAACGCAACATATGGCGGATCTCAGGGCACAAGTCCTAAAAAAAGAAGTGGGGGGACTCTCCGTTAGGTAGTATCACAGGAAGTGACATCACTGCGCGTGGCATTGCAGGAAGTGACATCACGGCGCGTGACAGGTTCCTTTACCCAAGGATTGACAAACTAACTCTGATTGCTTTAGCTGCCTGGTGGTTAACACATTTGATGGAAAGATCTGTTTTTGTCTAGTCCTAGTTTTGACTTAAAATAGCATACAGGGTTAATGCGCCTCCGGCAAAGCACATCATGTAACATGCAGATGGCAGATTTTATTTTATGTAGATAGGTAAGTAGGTTACTGCTTTGAACACAGAGATCCTTTTGTTACATGCAGTTGCATTGTAATCCTTCTAGTATAGCACAGTGAGCTATGAAGGATGATATGTGACTCCTACACCCAATAACCCTCACTGTCTTATGTAACACATCCTGTGCAATGATTTACAAACTTGTGTGATTTATTGACAATATAATATGTATGTTTGCTGTAAAGTGATCTGGCACCCTATATTGGGATGAATAGCGCTGTAAAACAAATAAAAAATACTGGTATTTAAATTGTTATTTTGCACTGTGACGCATCTGACATTCTTACAGTGAATGAATATCTATTATATATGGGGGTCAGAACAAAGTCAAAATCGTGCCTCTCTTATGCGCCTTTGAAGTGTTGACAAGCTGCTGCTTTTGTTTCCCTTCCTCTGCATTTACATCTAGATGTGAGGCTACAGGCAGCCCCCACCCAGCCTCCATACTTGGACAAAAGAAGGCCAAATGGCCCCTTAAGTCTCAAATGACAAAACCCCCTCCCCTTCTGAACGTTGCTGCTCGAAAGGAAAGCAGATAATGAGCAGGCGCTGCGGAATGAATCCCAGTGACTCAAACTTACACCGGGACGAGTTCAGCATATTTTAGAGTGGGGCTCAACTTCTTGGCAGGGTGGACGGCGTCCACCCTGTGAAAAGAGTGGGCGAACGCCGTCCACCCGCTTGTACCCCCGACTCGAGCCCTGGCGGATCTTATGTTCCATTTCTTTTGCCTTCTCTGCCCTGTGGTTATTTTCTAAGGACACAGACCCGACCTCCCCAACCCCAATGGAGAGTGTAACTCTCGTAAGTTTATCAGACATCAGCATGGCACTGTTATTACTATTTTTAGCGCGCTGCTCACTCTGCGAGGCATGCTGTAGTAGTGTATGCTATTGGAAATGTGTATAATGTTTTATGGTGACCATCCGATCCCAGGCACCTCAATGAGCATTAATTAGCAACTCATTGAGGCGTCCTCCGAGCGGCGCAGATGGGTGTCTGCCACCCCCCCACCCCCTCCACCCCCAGGCGCTCTCAGTGCAGCCCTGACAGGTGGGCGCTCGCCCTTTGACTGGCAGCTTTTCGTGCCACTTTGGAGGGATTTATGTCGCCTCTGTCACATTAAACATCTTTTTTATCTGCTCCTAAATCAGGGTTTTCTCTTCTTCGGGAGGGGGAGTTGGATAATTAATTGTCAGATGTCAGCCACAACATTTGTGTTTAAAGAACGTTTTAGGAGCTCAGATAGTGAGCGGATAAGAGCTGGGAGTTAATTAAACGCATTTTGGGAGAGGGCAAATGTTGGGGGTGGGGGCAGAGAAGGATGTGTGGGGAGGACCGCAGAAGAGCTCCTGTGTGGGTGTGAAAAGAAAGTAAAACAAGCATTGGCATAGCCAATAGGTCTCGCCTTTGGGACCTTATAAGTGTTTAGCCATGCAACAGTTGATGTTGTTGCACCAAGGATATTGTGCTGCATAACTAAAAACTTATAAGTTCCCAAAAGCGAGACCTATTGGCTATGCCAATGCTCTCTGCCCCCAACACACTCTTTTAACTTTAATAGCGCGGCGCCGTCTTCACGGACACCGCGCTATGCAATGCAATAGGTGTTCCTTTTGGTATTGTAAATAACAATGCCTTTTAATTTTTTGAAGGCATTGCCATTTACAATGTCAATAGCTCAAAATAATGTCATTGCGAGACCTATTGCATTGCCAATAGGTCTCGCCTTTGGGACCTTATAAGTATTTAGTTATGCAGCACAATATCATTGGTGCAACAACATCAACTGTTGCATGGGTAAACACTTATAAGGTCCCAAAGGCGAGACCTATTGGCTATGCCAATGCTTGTGGTAAATGCCGGGATTCTGCCCTGGAAAAGGCGAATAACCCCGGGGAAAACAGCAGAGAGCTGGAGCCCCAGTCCCAGCAGCGGGAGCTGCCCTGCAACAAGCCACCCTTTGTCCTGCCGCGTCCCAGGGGGCCTCACTCCCCCTCGCCGCATTTTTTCCGGAATGGGGGATGGGGTGCAGCCGTCCAGACTCACAAGTGTGTAAACAAAGCCGCCATTTCCCACACAGGTATACTATTCCCGCTTCTTTCGCAACATGCCTCCATTTTCTCGCGAGGGATCCCCTGCTCGCCCTCATAAACAAACACACATGCACCTCTACATCCACTCCCCGCCCCCTCCACGCCTTATCTTCTCAGTTTTCAAGATCCCACCTTGTTTTTTCCCGCTAGATTATATAAATAGAGCCCCTCGGTTTGATATGTCCCTTAGTTCATGCAAGCAACCTCCGAGATAGCTGGATGGCTCTGGCGCCTGCAGAAGGCGAAGCATAAAACACCGGCGGGTTTAGCCTTTCATTCTTCTCAGGGTGATAAAATGAGGGCCATTAACTCTGTTTTGAAAGGAGAAAGACGAGCCTACCTTGAGATGGGTGGCCAATAAATGGGCACAGCGAGGTATAATAAAAAAGTGAGCGCCTAGAGGCGAATTAACGCACCGGGAGAGGGAGCGCTATATGGAAAGTATATCTACAACCTTCGTTTGTTGCCTTTTTATACACTGAAACCACGAGTTAGAAATTGTGATTTAAAACACAAAATATGTGCATGCCCCTCGGTTCGAACAGTTGAAGCAACAACCAGTCCAGCTAAGTTGATATTTGTTTTAGTTTCTGACAAGCAGTCACCTGTGCAGTGCAGAACACCTGGACTCTGCGTGCGGGAACCCTGTGTCCTGTGCGGAGGGAGGGGACAGGGTGTTTGTGCCAGGGCTTACCCTGTATCCGGATCGATGTTCTCTTTTAAACCTTTCACAAACACAAAAATCACACACTGCAGTAAACAGTGAGAACGCCCCGGGAGGGAGTTCGGTATGTAGTGTGCAAGAAAAGTGCACCTCTCTTACACACTGACTGCACAAAGGGGCCGGTGGGGGGGTGGTGGTGGTTATGTTTGCACCGTGGCACCCCGTGGAGCCCAGCAAGCACCGCCCTAGCCAGCAGAGTACCAGGGAAATTCTGGGGTGACGGCAAGCTGTGCTCCCTGCTGATGTGTCTCTTCCGAGAAATGAAGGCATCCTCCCACTAAAAGCACTGCAGGTCTGCTGAGAAGTGCTTTTGTGCTGCAAGCATTGCAGGTCTGCTGAGAAGTGCAGTTACACCCCAACAAGGGTGGCGATTCGAGCTTCCCTATTAAGAAACACTCTGAAACCATCCGCTAGCGCTGTCTGCAGCCCGGCATGCGATGAGACTGGCATGACGGATGTTACCTTCTGAGGGTTGACAGACCCCCGCCTCACTAAAAAAAAACAAGCACTGCAGCAGTGTGTGCCAGCAGGTACACAGAGGTTGGGTCCGTGGCAAGATACCGCTGTGGGTGCGAGCTGCGCTGCCATTCCCCCCAACAGCACTAATTAAATAAACAAGACTTCCGGAAACAAGCGCGGCCGCGAAAGTGAAAGCGAACACGCTAAGGCCATGCTAATTAGAAACAGATGGCCCCACTAAAGATAAGAAATTGATTCACGACAGCCGAAAGGCAGACGATCCAGTCCGGATGGGCTGGACGAAAAGGAGAAAGGGCGGTAACAAAGAAGCCTCATTTTCAATGGGAGGCCACCGTTTACCATAAACGATGACGCCATCCAATGAAAATGAGGGGCGGGGCTTCAAGCCCCTTTCTGAAATCTCCTCTCTAACAATATGTCTCACAGAGCGAGTAGCGCATGCGCGCTGCAACACTAGGCGAGACCTAAAAAAATAGTGGTACTTAAATTATTTCAACGCCTCCTCAGGGATAGTAAGCAGTATATAAATTACATTTATTTTGTGTAAATACAGGGAAAGACCAACACATCTGACATTCTTACAGCGCATGCATATCTTGTAAACAGGGACTGAACAAAGTGAAAAGCTGCCTCTCTTAAGTAAGTGTGAAGTGCTAACAAGGTGTGAGCCTGTGTTTCCCCTCTGCTGCATTTGCTTCTAAGTATGAGGCTCCTGACTGCTCCGAGCCAGGCGACTCGAACAAAAGCAGGCCTGATGACACCTCAGATTCGGCCTTTGTTATGGGCCCAGCAGGAGTCTGAACTAAGAAAGCCCCGTCCCAGCCTGCACGTTGTTGTTTATCCAAAGCAGACAACAACGTGCAGGCGCTGCTGAATGTGTCCTGGTGTTTGAAAATGACACCGGGACGAATTCTGCATATTTTTCAGCAGGGCCCAACTTCTTGGCAGGGTGGACGGCGTCCACCCTGTGAAAATAGTGGGCAGACGCCGTCCACCCGCGTGTACCCCCGACTCGTGCCCTGCTGTATAGTTATTAATAGTATGAAATGCAGTATTTAGAGCAATATGTGATGGCCGCTTCTCTGGATGTTTTTATCACTGAGTAATACTACTTTGCAGTGCATCAAGCCAGATGTACACAAGGAGTTTGAAATCCAGTTGAATGTGTCATACATAAGGGTTGCCTGCAGTATTTTTGCTGCTTGTTTGTAGTGCAGTAATTCATCCACAGACTCTGCCTAGCAGTGCATATATGCATCAATGAGTAGAACAATCCGCTACAAATGTTCACGACCTCCAAGAGATTACAGGTTGAAGGTTAGGTATCTATGAATAAATCATGATATTAACTTTTTTAAAGCACCATTTAATACGTCAGTTTCTAACCTCTGTAAGTAACATGGCTTACTCTTATCCAGTGGTACTCAATTTGTGAAACTCTGAACGAGGGGAAGGCTCAGTTACTGGAATGTAACTTGTGACTTTCAGATCATAGTAAATATCAGCTGTCAGCACTTAGCTCTTTGAGCCAGCTGCCTGCAGAAAGTCTGAGAGCGCATACAACATAAGAACAGAGAACAAGTGTGTATCTTTCAAGGTACCTGATTTTACCCACTGCCCTGTGTAACTGTTCATGGTAATACTGAGGCTTTCTGATAGAGATTTCAAACTGCAGATTCCTCACCTTTTGAATATCCCCCAGGTGTCATACTGGATGTGGAAACTTTTGAGCAGGTGGCACTGCGTACCTTCAGACTGATGCCGTTCCACTCTGAAAATGATGTGCGGGCCTATATAAGCACCACTCCCGCATGCTGACATCAGTTCCTTTCTTAACGTAATACTGATATTCCCTTTGGTCTTGAATCAAACTCAATGCTGCCAGCCATACACTTTCAATCACACATCGTATACACATCTAAACCACACCATCAATTATAGTGCCACGGACATCCAAATGAAAAAATATTTTGTGTTTATTAAAAAAGTGTAATACTGATCATTATGCTCTCGTATTCAAATATACACTGTATCAGTCTAAAATAAAACAGGAATTCTATTGCACAATCAATTGTATCCAAAATATAAAAATCCAATAAAATATACGAAGTATGGATCCTGCATTCAATACATCATCACATTTACTATATCATATTTAAAATACAGGGGCATATTAGCAAGAACATGCGATAAATATCGCAAACTTTGCTTAGCGCGCCTTTTTTTATCGCCGGCTATCGCTGGATATTACCGCGGAAATAACATGCTATTAGCAAGGTTTATCTCCATTGCGATAAAATATCCAGCGATAGCGGCGAAACCCAGCTTTAACGCGAGAAATCCAGCGATAAAATCCTATCGCTAATTCTGGGGACTTAACCTTACAATCCACCTCCCATTGACTTTCATTGCTAAGTCATGTTTTTATTATCAGTTCTAAAAAACAAGCGCTAATCGGGGTTAGCGCGCGTTTTTTTATCGCTTCGCGGGTATTGCTAATAGGCGATAGGTATGTAAGCGACTGTTTTCTGTCGCTTTTAGTTGGGAACGCCTACCTTGCATGTCATTAGCGATAATTATCGCTGACATGCAAGGCGATGTAAAACCCGGCCGCTATCGCCGGAAAGCTGTCGCTAACGCCTGTTAGCGACAGCTTGCTAATAGGGCGTTAAAAATATCGCCGCTTTAGCGGCAAAAAGTGCCGCTAAAGCGGCGATAAAGCCCTTGATAATATGCCCCACAGTGTGTAAAAACAATACAAGTATGAAGAAAAGCAAAGAAAAGAAGAGAGCAAAAACACAAACAACAATACACTTTGTCCTCAGCTTGTCGACTAATCCGTATATATGATCACAACTTGCATCTGATTAATACAGGATTTCCATCTAGCATGTCGGTATGTTCTGCAGATTGCTTTTGTTCTTAAGGTAAATGTTTCTGAGGACCTTGCTGGTCACTCTGACTGGCTTCCTGCCAGAGTTGGTCGCCCAAAGTAAATCTAAGTGAACGCAATACAACTAGCCAAAGTTTTTCCTCAAAAAGTTTGTGTGCCAAATTGATTGAATTTGTCAAATGCTTGGTCACCGTTAAGTAAAAAGTGCATATTTAATATACCTTTTTAATTCTGTATCGCTGAAACCCTTCACAAGATCTTTTTCATTTTGGTGTCTAAAAATATATTAAAAATTTGCTTTATTTTATAAATTGGTGTCCGAGTTTTTGAGTTTCTCAGTTATTTATTCTTCAATTGTTTCAGAACTGTTTAAACACTTTACACTTGTTCTTTTGTGTAAGCCTGACTGCTCAAGCCACAGCTACCCAGGGTTGATCTAAGGATTTAACAAATAAAACCTGCTGGTCCTAAAGGGGTTGGTAAGTATATTACATGGTGAGATCGTACAATCACACCACATAATGCACCCCCTTTCCTCACACATACCACAAGGAAAATTGGTATGATGATCAAGAAGCCAATAGCCTTAATACTTCCCCTGAGTTGGAACTCCTCTTACCCCCTGGGCCTGCCACTGCGGGGAGCGATTCTTCCACAATGGTTCTGCGTAGGGCAGCCAAAGTTCTAGACCCCCAGCTCCCCACTGTTGAGATCAAAACCAATGTCTTAAAGGAAGTGCTCTAGCCAGGGCAGACATCTACTTGAGCCCCTCGTGCCCTTCAATGAGGCCCTCACAGATACACTTTTGAGGACTTGGACCAAACCTTGCTCCAGCCCCAGTCAATCACCAGATTGCGAGATGCCACCACCCTGCCATAGGGAACCTGCATCTTTGTCTCAGCACCCCTTTCCTGAAAGCTTCGTGGTGCAGGTGTCTACAAGTTGGACAGACTTGAATACCTTTCCGACTATTCTCTCCGATAGATAGTCCAAAACGAGTGGAAACCCTTGGTAAGAGGGTCTTTTATTCCACCAGCTTGGCCTTCAGATTTATAAAAGCCAGCTGCCTCCTGCGCTGCTATTTCCACACAGTTACCTTGCAAACTGAGACAGTGCACCCTGTTCTGATGAATGTGCTGCCCCCAAGGCAGCTGCAAACTCATGCTGCCCTTGGGGCTGTGCATCCAGGGAAATACAGAGCGGCTGCTTCAAAGCCACTGCATGGTTCTCTGTCCAGGCAGCAACCTGCTTGCACTTTGAAGAGAGATCCCCCTACTGATGGTGCGGTGAGTGACTTCACCCGCCAGCAGGGAGATGTCTGGAGGTCCATAGGGCCCCCTTTAGCCCCTCCAGAGGTCTTCCTTAAGGAGGTGCACTGACAGTGTGCACCTTTTTGTGGTGCACTGTCAGTACATCTCCTAAGGGCATGTTTGCCTCTGCACCTGCTTCCATAATACATTGAGGGAATGCCCTCTGAAAATAGCACAAGTGCTACATGTGCGCCAGCATTATCAGCATTATAGAAGGGGCTGAACAAGCCTCTGCGGCGCCTTCCTTAATATCATAGTGCTTCAGGAGCGCAAAAATCAGGCGCACACACCCGTTGAGCAAGACCTCTGACCTCCTGGTCAGAGACCTAGCTCTCCGCCCCAGCTGCTCCGCTTTTGTGCTGCTGCCCCCTACACCCTCTCTAAACTAGGTGTTCGAGACCCTCCTCCACCCACAGGCTCCTGCCTGCGCCTCATCCCTGGTGGTCCAGTGGGAGAGCCTAGCTCTTCTGCTGGTCCGCTGTTGTCTGTCTCCGTGTGTGCCCGTTTTTCTGTTTTTGTCTGTCTTTTTGTTTTCTTCTCATTGTGCCTTAATTCTTAATTTTCTGCTTTTAATTTTATTCTGCTGTATGTTTTCTATTTTTCCTGTTTTTTTGCCCTTGTTTGTGTCCTCCGTGCCCGTTTTCGCTGCCCTTTTCCCGCCGCAGCTGCCCCCGCGGCCCCTGCCGGTTCGGGCTCCCGCCTCCCAGCTGCACTTCCCTCCCCCCTTCCCTATTTAATGGCGGCTGCTGCTTGGACGTCTGAGCAAGACCTCTGACCTCCTGGTCAGGACCTAGCTCTCCGCCCCAGCAGCTCCGCTGTTGTGCCGCTGCCGCCTACACCTCTCTCTAAGGTAGGTGTTCGAGGCCCCCTCCTCCCGCAGGCTCCTGCCTGCGCCTCATCCCTGGTAGTCCAGTGGGAGAGCCTAGCTCTTCTGCTGGTCCGCTGTTGTCTGTCTGAGTGTGTGCCAGTTTTTCTGGTTTTGTCTGTCTTTTTGTTTTCTTCTCCATGTGCCTCAATTTTCTGCCTTTAATTTTATTCTGCTGTCTTTCTTCTATTTTTCCTGTTTTTGTGCCCTTGTTTGTGTCCTCCGTGCTCGTTTTCACTGCCCTTTTCCTGCCACTGCTGCCCCCGCGGCCCCTCCCCCTTGCCGGTTCCCGCTCCCGCCTCCCAGCTGCACTTCCCTCCCCCCTTCCCTATTTAATGGCGGCCGCTGCTTGGATGTCTGAGCAAGACCTCTGACCTCCTGGTCAGAGACCTAGCTCTCCGCCCCAGTAGCTCCGCTGTTGTGACGCTGCCCCCTCCACCTCTCTCTAAGGGAGGTGTTCGAGGCCCTCTTCCACCCGCAGGCTCCTGCCTGCGCCTCATCCCTGGTGGTCCACTGGGAGAGCCTAGCTCTTCTGCTGGTCCGCTGTTGTCTGTCTGCGTGTGTGTGCCCGTTTTCTGTTTTTCTCTGTCTCTTTGTTTTCTTCTCATTGCGCTTTAATTTTCTGCCTTTAATTTTATTCTGCTGTCTTTCGTCTATTTTTCCTGTTTTTGTTTCCTTTTTTGTGTCCTCCATGCCTGTTTTCGCCGCCCTTTTCCCGCTGTTGCTACCCCCGGCCCCTCTCCCCTACCTGTTCCCGCTCCCACCTCCCAGCTGCACTTCCCTCCCCCTTCCCTATTTAATGGCAGCCGCGCCAAAGGCAAGCCCGTCTGTGCCCGTCCATGACCCGACCAGTGCCAGGGACCCTGGATCTCCAACCACCCACTGCTACGACTCAGCTGCCCTCCTCGCACTCAACCCCGGAAGGAACAACAACTGCCAGCTGTGTACGCCGAACACCACCCACGGCCAGTTATCCTGCCGACAAACCTTCACCACCCTCCGCACTCCCACGGCTGCCGCTCCCGCACCGGACGCCAGCACCCCTGAAGCCTTGAGGTGCATCCTCCTAAACATGCGCTGCCTGAACAGACATGCTGTAGAGAATCTGGGACCTCCTCGACACCCTCTCGCCAGGCGTTGCCTTCCTCACGGAAACGTGGACTAACCCCACCTCCGCCATCGCCACCGCCATCCCAGACGTATACAAGATCCAGAGGAAGGACCGCCCCAACCGCCCAGGAGGAGGACTCGCCATCGCACACAAGAGCTCCCTCCGACTCACTACCTCCAGCACGAACAACTCCCGGTCCACCACCGAACACTTCCATTTCCAGATCCAGACCAGCCCCAGAACGACCCTACGCAGCACCCTTGCCTACAGACCCCCCGGACCTCAAACCACTATCATCACTGACCTCATCGCGCCCCACGCCATCGCCTCCATGGACTACATACTCATTGGAGACCTCAACTTCCACCTCAACAACCTCAGCGACCCCAACTCCGCCACCCTCCTGGACAACCTCGCCAACCTCGGACTGAAACAACTCGTCACCACCCCACAAGGCAGGACACACCCTCGACCCCATCTTCACAGGAAGTAACAACATCCACTTCACCCACACCACGCAACCCCCCTGGATGGACCACCCCTGCATACACTTCCACATCCACAAACCTACACCCCGCCCTCCATGAAGGAACTGGAGCAAGGTCACAGAGGAGCACCTCAGCTCCACCCTCTACAGCGATGCCCCCCCCACCTCGAACTTCACAGATGGATCACCAACTGGGCAGACAAGCTCGCCCCCCTCCGCAACCCCGACAGACAGCGCCCCAGCAAGGCCACCTGGTTCACCGCCGACCTCCAAGAATCCAGACGCACCTGCAGACGTCTCGAGAAGAATTGAAGAAACAGCAAAACTTCGGAGGACCGCACCACTTACAAGAATGCCATGACAGAATACCACCAACTCATCAGATCCACCAAAAGGACCTTCATCCGAAACAAAATCTACACCAACGCCAGCAACTCCAAAGAACTCTTCAGCATCATTCAGGAACTCACCAAGCCCCCCAGCGAAGCCACGGACATCACACCCTCCCAGGACCTCTGCAACAAACTCTGCTCCTACTTCCACCGGAAAATAAGATCCCTCTACGACAACTTCAACAAACAGACTCCGGACACCGAACCCACTGCTCCACCCAGCAACGACAAACAGCCCACCATCTCCTCTTGGACCCCAGTCTCCACCGAAGACACCGCATCGACCATGAAAGGCATTCACGCCGGAGCCCCCACGGACCCCTGCCCTCCGCACATCTTCCACAGTGCCGCCGCCATTGCACCTGAGCTACGACGCACCATCAACGCAACCTTCGAAGCCAGCACATTCCCCGACGACTGGAAATGCGCAGAAGTCATGCCCCTCCTCAAGAAGCCCTCAGCAGATCCAACGGACCTCAAGAACTACCAACCCATCTCTCTCCTCCCTTTCGCGGCCAGTCACCGAGAAGATCGTCAACGTTCAACTAACGAAATTCATCGAAGAGAACTCCGTCCTCGACCCCTCCCAATCCGGATTCCGCAGCAACCACAGCACTGAGACTGCCCTACTCGCCGCTACAGACGACATCCGCACCCTCCTCGACCAAGGCCACACCGTGGCCCTGATCCTACTTGACCTCTCTGCAGCCTTCGACACCGTCTCCCACCACACCCTCACCGCCAGACTCCACGACGCCGGCATTCAGGGAACCAGCCTCGACTGTGTCCGCTCCTTCCTCACCGGCAGAACCCAAAGAGTCAGACTTCCCCCCTTCCTCTCCGAACCCACAGAGATCAACTGCGGAGTACCCCAAGGAACGTCGCTCAGCCCCGCGCTCTTCAACATCTACATTGCCCCCCTCGCCACCATCGTCAGACAGCATGGACTCAGCATAGTATCCTACGCCGACGACACCCAGCTCATCCTCTCCCTCACGAAGGACCCCCTCACCACCAGACTCAGCTTCCAGGAAGGAATGAAGGACGTTGCATCCTGGATGAGCAGCAGCTGTCTGAAGCTTAACTCGGAGAAGACAGAAGTCCTCGTCCTCGGTCCCTCCCCCTCTGCATGGGACAACAAGTGGTGGCCCACCGCCCTCAGCAGCCCCCCGACGCCCACGGACCATGCCCGGAACCTCGGCATCATACTCGACTCCTCCCTCACCATGACCCGACAGATCAACGCCGTCGCCTCCACCTGCTTCAACACCCTCCGCATCCTTCGCAAGACCTTCAAATAGATCCTCCCCGAATCAAGAAAGACCGTCACCCATGCACTCATAACCAGCAGACTGGACTACGGAAACGCCCTCTACGCCCCGATCAACAAATCTCTGCTCCGCAAGCTCCAGGCCATAAGGAACACTGCAGCCAGACTCGCCCTCGGCATCCCTCAACACAAACACATCACCCAACACCTGGGAGACCTCCACTGGCTCCCCGTCGAGAAGAGAGTAACCTTCAAGATACTCACCCACGCCTACAAATGCCTCCACAACACTGGACCCCAATATCTCAACGAAAGAATCTTTCCATGTACCCAAGAGAAACCTCCGATCCGCCGACCTCGCCGAACCCCCATGCATCCACAGAGTCAGAACAGGTGGAAGAGCCTTCTCCTACATCGCGGCAAAGACCTGGAACAAGCTCCCGATCAGACACACCCCCACTCTGCACATCTTCAGGAAGACCCTCAAGACCAGGCTCGTCCATTCACCGGAGCTGCAAACCCCAGCGCCTTGAGACCCTTACGGGTGAGTAGCACACTTCACAATTCCCTGATTGATTGGTTGTGCCTCTAAGACACTGTGTGTGTTATATGGCACAAGGTGTCCTAACCAGGGCCATACAGTACAGTTGTGATGTGGCTAAGTTCACAATTCATTGTGGCTTGGACACCACCGAGTCCATTGGGTGAGCTATAGGCACCAGCTTTGCTGTTCACTTCCATACCTGGCTGCGGTCAACCGTTTTTTAGGGAAATGTCCAATCGTCACTTATGGCCATTCCCTTCAATGCGACTCGCCTGTTTGGGGACAAAGCTGTTTCCGCTCTGGAGTTCAAGGAGCGTAGGGCCACTGCTTGCTCTCTAGGGTCATCTTCCCCGCCAGCCGCACCAGCCCTATCATTCCTTTTGTGGCTTTGACAAATGTGTCCCATACTGTTAGCCAATTCAACCCCAGCAAGGTGCATAGCACTTACACGGCCATGGCGCCCACCAACCCCGCGGTCAAGGCTACCGAGCCACTCAGTCCAGACTCCCATAACCCGTCCTGCTGCCCCGCCTGCTAAAACTCCTTTAGCATACAATTAGTTGAGTACAGCCACCCACTTGGAGGCAGGATCCCACCATTCTTCCTGGGTTGGTAGAACATCAGGTCAGATGGGTGGGTCAAGCAGGTAGTCCGGAAGTGGTACACCTTACTTTTTATTGCCATTTCATCACACCTTCTACCATTCCCAGAGTGACTGACGGAGGACCATTTGTCCGTCCTATGACAGAAGTTCAAGCCCTTTTGGCCAAAGGGGCTAACAGGAGGGTTACTGCGCCAAAAGTAGTTTGTGGTTGTTATCCCAGCTACTTTCTGGTGCCAAAGAAGGAACTTCCTATTTTAGACCGTGGCCCTCTCAACGGCTTCCTCCAGAAGGAAAAATTCAAGATACTCACACTGGCACAGGTCTTGGCTGCCGATGACGCTGGATAATAGATGGTGGCCTTGGACCTGCAGGACACCTATTTCCATATCTAAGTCCTGCAGGCCCATCAGCACTACCTACGGTTTCTGGTGGGACAGGAGCTTTTTCAGTTTTTTGTGTTCTCTTTGGTCTCACCAGTCCCCCTCAGTTGTTCAATCATCTTTGGGGTTTACTATCAACATGCCAAAGTCACACCTTACTCTTTCTGAGATGCTCCCCTTGATCAGAGCCATTCTGGACATAGTTCAGTTTTGTGCCTTTCTCCTGGAAAGGGGAGTCTAAGACATTCAGGCTTTGATTGAGATCTTTAAGGCTCTGACCTAGATTTCAGCGAGGTTGACTCTGAGGCTACTGAGACTGATGGCCTCCTGCATTCTGCTGGTTAAGCACACCAGGTGGCATATGCAGCCTCTGCCGGGTGATCTGAGGTCTCAGTGGGCCCAGCATCAAGGCAACCTCAATGACAACGTCCAGCTCTCAGGGGAGACTGTGGAAAATGTGCTGTGGTAGTTTCTGGACCACAATTGGGTCGGCGCCAGACCCCTCTCCATACCCCACCCAGAGCTGGCTGATAGTGGTGACCAATGTGTCCCTTCTGTGTCTGGGCAGCCATGTTTGAGAGGTGGAGATCAGAGGCCCAGCTCCATATTAACCTCCTGGAGCTGACGGCCATCCGATTGGCATTCAAAGCTTTCCTTTCGTCCATCAAAGGGAGGCTGGTGTAGGTGCTGACAGACAACACCACCGCCATGTAGTAGTATAAAAAGCAGGGAGGTATGGGGTCCTGGACCCTGTACCAGGAGGCACTATGCCTCTAGAAATGGCTAGAACATCTAGGGATTTTCCTGGTGGTGAACCACCGGGCAGGATCTTTGCTCTCAGATGTCAACACCTAGCGGATCACGAGTGGCCGTTATTCCCAGAAGAGGTGCAAGGTCTCTCCCATGAATGAGGAGAACCTTGGCTCGATCTAATCATCCTATCCTAGTGGCCCGGGTTTGGACACAGAGGGTATGGTATCCAGAACCACTGGGCTTGAGCATCTGTCCTCCAATCAGAGTCCTTTTGAGCTGCTTCACAGCAGTCCTTTGCGACTCCTCACTCTCAAGACAGCGTTCCTCATCGCCATCACCTCGGAACGTTGATGGAGTCAGTTTCAGGTTCTCTCTGTTAACCCGTCGTACACCACCTTCTTCCCAAACTGGTTCTGAAGACGCAAGCATCCTTCTTGCCAAAATTTGTTGAGTGTTCCACGCTGGTAAAACCATCATCCTTCCTGCGTTCTATGCTCCGCCTCACTCCTCCTCTGAGGAGGAGAGACTCCATCGCTTGGACATCAAAGTAGCACTGAGCTTTTACATTGATCGTACCAAAGAACACCATATGGACGATTAGCTCTTTCTTGGGCTCGCTGGGGCAAATAAGGGCAAGGTCGTGTTGAAGAGGATCACCTCCTCTAGGACCATACTCTGGATTAGGATCTGCTACTTACTGGTCAAAAAGCAGTCTCCAGAAGGCCTGCAAGTCCTTTCCACCAGGGCCATAGCTGCTACCACTACTTTGGCACCTGGAGTTCCTGTCCTATACAACTGCCAGGTGGCTACATGGGCGTCGCTCCACTCACGAAGCACTACTGTCTAGACAGGTAGGTTTGCCAAGAAGGGCATTTTGCCCACTCAGTCCTACAGGAATTTTCAGTTTGAGCCAGTTCACAGTTCTACCTCCTAATAGGTACTACTCTTGTATCTATTCAAAAGGTGAGGATTCTGCAGTTAGAAGTCTCTATCAGACGAACAAATTAGTTACCTTCGGTAACGCTCTTTCTGGTAGCGACTATATAATTTGGGGGAGAGGATGTAGCATAACGGCTAGGGCGGTCGACCTCAAATCTGGGGAACCGGGTTCGAGTCTCGACAAGGACGTGCAACATCCTGTTATTCTGGGCAAATCACTTAATCTCCCTGTGCCTAACAAAAATGAATGTGTCCTCATGTAACGCAACTGGTGCTCATGTAAAGCGCTCTGATACCTGATACCTTCAGGTCAAGTTCGCGCTATATAGAACTCCGGAAAAAAAAAAAATAACTGTAGATTTCTCAACAACCCTCCCATTGTCCCAATTCTGTAAACTGGGCTTACCCATTAATAAGATCCCAAGTCTAGGAATCTGCACGCTGGTCAAGCCAGTTTGCTGCTGGGACTCTGTGTCTGGGGGCATGGACAGCCTCAAAAGTCACTGATGTCAGTGCACACGAGTGGAGCCTATATAGGCCCCGTACATCATTTTTAGAGTGGAACGGTGTCTGTGCTTAGCCGCACAGTACCATCTACCAGCACGCAGAGGTACTGCTCAAACGTTTCCGATCCAGTCTGATGCCTGGGGAATATTCAAAAGGTGAGGAATCTGCGGTTAGAAAGGTAAGTAACTTGTTTCTCTTGCGCATAATCTTTTTTGATGAAAGGTTGTTTTTAATGTTACATTTTGCTGCTCTTTCGACTGATCTGTTAAGTAAATGGCTAAGACATTTCTATCCCACAAAGAATTGTTTTACTGTATGCTTACAATTTTGTTCTTTAACATTTACCTGTTTGTTGCCATATTGGTAAATGGTTAATACCCCAGGACTATTTTCCCCTACTTTCCCCATATTGTTTTTTCTCTACTTCATTTGGTTATTAGTTAGTAAATTCACATTTACTAAACAAGTTTGGAAATTGCAGCTGTTGTGCTTTGACTATCTGCTACTTCTGTTGTACAGCCCTCTAAAGTCCTAATGAGAGGAAGCCATCAATCATCTTTGGGTTGCCTTTGTAGGATCCCCATTATGAGGTTGTTGTGGGATAGTTAGCCATAAACTTCTGCATTCCCACCTAAGTTATTTAGGAGTTCTGTGGCTGACACCAAAGCTCAGTTTTCTACCAGATGCTGGAGATTCAGGAAAGAGCAAGAGTCTATCTCAACTGAAGATGTTCAAGAAAAAATGTTATTATTTAGTGGTACAGGTGTCAAATGCCAAGTTGGCTCTTGAGTTGGTCATGCATTAATACAGTGGAGTGAAGAACTGCTAAACAAAGTTTTGTTTACACTTAAAATTGATTCTGCCACTCACCTCACACAAGAGGGAGCAGGTTGTGTCTGTAAATGGCTCCATAACCTAACCATTCTTCTTTAAAGAAAAAGCTCTGGGTCCAAGCATACACTGCTTTAAGCTGAAGCAGTTTATTTGGCCATCAAATACAAAAGCAGTACCTCCTAATAATTTCTTTTGAAGATTTTGTGAGGCAAAGTTCTTCCAACTATGAGCAATTTGCAGGTAGAGCTGTTGAAGCTGTGGCCTCATGCAGTCTGTTCTACAGATTCTGGAAGTTAAGAAAGGCTTTTTGAGATGCTCTCTTTCAAGGCCACAATTCTATGATAGGCTTTTGGACTTCGGGTGTTTTTTTTTTTTAAACAATACTGCCAAATCTGAACTGAACTGCTGGTGCCAGCACATTTTTGCCTCCAACTCAGATGACATGGAACTCCTAGCTAATCAAGAAGAGGATGATAATAGTGAAGGTGATAACCAACTTCCAATGACTTATTCCAATTCATATCTCTTTGCTGATTTGCAGAATGCCAGCGGCCTTGGTACTTCACCCAAAATTATATTCCCAGATCCAGCTTCTGCCAAATAAACTCATTTCACCATGGTCATTAAAAAAGGGTAGAAACATTGGCTATTTTACTACCGTCTGATCAGTCAATGTCTTCTTTGTTTACAGAAAGTTTGGCTGAAAACAGTCCTAGGATTCAGTTTTTCCCTTCAGGGAGGCCCTTTTTAGGTCGAAGCCTACCAGACAGCACAGCTGTGTGGTTGTAAAGACATATTGGGGACATGCTGAAAGTTTCCCTACAAATGCATTCTACCAATTGGTTACAATTGGCTTTGTGTTTTGTACCTCACATTTGCTAGCTTCCTATTTACTGGTTTTATTTGTTTTAGGCTGTTCGGCATGTCTTTGTCTGTCACGTGAACCACATCCTGTTTACCACCTCTCTGACTGGCTCTGTGTATTCCTCCTGTGAGTGCTCGCTTTCTGGGAACTCTTTTTTTCTTTTTTTAATGAGGCACTCAATGAGAGTACATGTGTTTTCAGCTGTCTCCCTTGTATGCTAGTTCAGGAGGCAGTAAACATGCTGTATTTCTTTGAAAAGATTACCTGCCTCCTATATTTCTGCTTGATTGATTCTACTTATCTCTGCCACTACCAGTTTATCAATCTTGAATGCCTGTGAGGCAAAATGTTCTGTCAACAAGATTGTTTATTTTGGTCAGTGCTGTTTACCAATAGCATAACTAAATCCTCTTCCTCAATTTCACGCCTATGCCGTAGGCGCTGGAAGTTGGGGAGTAGAGGGTGCTGAAGCACCCCCAAAATAACCATGCAAATGAATAATAAATAGGCCTCTAATTTTTTTGTAATCTTGTCTCATTTGTTGTGCATTCAAAGACAGAGGTCAAAAGTTAAACTCTGATTTCCGAGGGAGCTTTGTCTTTACTTTTCTTTCTCTGACTGCAAAGTGAGAGGATTTACATGACGGTCTTGCTGGGTCCTGGGGTTGTTAAAGGAAAGGCTGTAGGATTTTTTTTTTTCTCTAGCACACAAAAAAATTTAAATGCCAGTAAATTAACTGTACAAATATTTCGGAATATATCAGAATTAGGAAAGCACAAATCATGCACATTTGTTTATGATCTGAACTCCAATGTAATCAAATATTTTATCACAATCGAAACAAATCAATGAACTAGGCGATGCCGATTTAAAAAGCTTTATCCTTTGTACGCTGTATAGTTTTATCAGTAAAACTGTATGTCAGTGCAAATGTAATGGTTATTTCAACTGAAAATGTGTTGCCTGTAATGGCAGTGTGGTAACACACCACTGTACTCCAGTCTATGCCACTCTACTCCACAATACTTTGCTCCCCTCTGTACCACTCTACGACACCGCACTCTGACACTGTACTCCACTGTACTTTATTCCATGCCTCTACAACTCCACGCCATTCCACTCTACAACACTCTATTTCACCACTGTCTACTTTATTCCATTCTGTGGAACTCCACTCTATTTTAAAACATCTCACTCTACTCTGACACTCCATGCACTTCATTGTACTCTACTCCATTCCAGGCTATAACACTGCACTCTGACACGCTATGGTACCTCACTCTACGACACTAGCTTTTAGCCATGCTGAGCAGCAGCCACGCTGGTGTACAGCCTGGCTAAAACACATTGTCAAAGTCAATAGCTCTTGCATAGGCGAGACCTAATGGCTTTGCCAATCCTTGTTAGTATGCAGTCACACCATGGCTTCTTGTTCTGCCATAGTAGTTTCTAGTTTAGCATCCAAGGAAAGCAGACCAGCTCCATTGAACCCACCCTACCTATGAGCTCACCCTACTCTGAAGAGTTGGTGATACAGGCCTCTTGCTAAAAGCTTAGACTTAATGCACTTAGGTGCACAGTTTCCACATAAGTAGGTTGGTGTTGAGAACCTCCTTTTTTGTGTAAACACATTTTTTTTTAAATGTTTAAGTTTTGCTCCGTACTTTTACAGGGTACAAAGCAAGCTGAACATTGGACACATTATTTAGCTGTACAATCAACAAATAAACTGCAAGCCTGTTGATGCATCCGGTATAGGTCCCCCTCAATTATTCTACTATGGCCAGGGTTGGATTGGGATCACAAATAGTCCTGGGCACCCTAAAAAAGAAGTGGCCCACATTTGCAGATTGCACATTTCGTAATACACTGCTTCAGGGGTTTCTCAAGAGTCATTTCTTCTTAACTTCACTAAAATAAAAAAATGCAAATGTTGCCAGGACTAATTGTGCATCGATTAGTTCACAATGGTGAACCATACCCGAATATATGTGAGGCCACTTCTGCTCAGGCCCCCTGCCCATGCTCAATCTGCATACATTAATGGGCTGGCCCAGTGAGAGACTAGGAATGACAGCTCCACCCAATTGGTAAAAGGAAGGTAATAGAGGCCCATCTGCCTCCGGAAAGGCCGCTCAATCAATCAATCAGGGAATTGTAAGCGCGCTACTCACCCGTGAGGGTCTCAAGGCGCTGAGGGGGGGGGGGATCCGCAGATCTGTTTAGCCGAAGAACCAGGTCTTGAGGGTCTTCCTGAAGGTGTTCAGGGAGGGGGCGCGTCTGATGTCTGCCGGTAACTCGTTCCAGGTCTTGGCTGCAATGTGAGAGAAGGATCTTCCGCCTGCTCTGGCTCTGTGGATGCGCGGGGTTTCGGCCAGTGCGAGGTTGGAAGATCGGAGGTTTCTTTTGGGTACGTGGAAGTTGATTCTGTCGTTGAGGTATTTGGGTCCTTTGTTGTGTAGGCGTGAGTGAGGATTTTGAAAGTGACTCTTTTCTCCACGGGGAGCCAGTGGCGCATTCGTAGGTGTTGGCTGATGTGTTCGTGTTGGGGGATGCCGAGGACAAGTCTGGCGGCGGTGTTCTGTATTGTCTGGAGTTTGCGGAGTAGGGACTTGTTGATGCCGGTGTAGAGTGCGTTTCCATAGTCCAGTCTGCTGGTGATGAGTGCGTGGGTGACTGTCTTCCTTGACTCAGTGGGGGGGATCCACTTGAATGTCTTGCGGAGGATGCGGAGGGTGTTGAAGCAGCTGGAGGTGACGGCGTTGACCTGTCGGTTCATGGTGAGTGATGAGTCGAGTACGATGCCGAGGTTTTTGGCGTGGTCTGAGGGGGTAGGTGGGCTTCCGAGGGCGGTCGGCCACCAGGTGCTGTCCCATGCAGAAGGGGTGGTACCGAGGACGAGGACTTATGTCTTCTCGGCGTTGAGCTTCAGGCAGCAGTTGGTCATCCAGACTGCGATGTCTTGCATTCCTTTCTTGAAGTTGAGTTTGGCAGTGGTGGGGTCTTTGGTGAGGTAAAGGATGAGCTGGGTGTCGTCGGCGTAGGATACGATGTTGAGGCCGTGTTGTCGGACGATGGCTGCGAGGGGGGCGATGTAGATGTTGAAGAGGGTGGGGCTCAGTGATGAACCCTGTGGGACCCCGCAGGTGATTTTCGTGGGGTCGGAGAGGAAGGGTGGGAGTCTGATCCTTTGGCTTCTTCCGGTGAGGAATGATCGGATCCAGTCCAGGGCTGTTCCTTGTATGCCTGCGTCGTGTAGTCTGGCGACTAGTGTGCGGTGGGAGACGGTGTCGAAGGCCCCCACTGGGCTGCTGGCAGCATCTGAACATCACAGACACAGCCCAAATCCGCCATTATGCTGGTCAAAAAAGCGGCCGACAATACCGGCCTATCGCCTGAGTGCCCAATTTCAGGGCCGTAACACAGGCCCCCGCATCAGCCGCAGTGCGGGGGCCCCAAGCTGCAGGGAGCCCCCTCAGCACATACTTAGGCCTGAGCACTCCGTATTAAATCTGGAGCGGGGGCCCCTCTGTGTACATTGCAGGGGGGGCCCCCTTAAATTTTTGTTACGCCACTGCCCAATTTACTATCGGACTCTGACCATGGCCCCCGTAATACAGCAGTACTTAATTAGAGTACATTTCATAGGCGCAGAACACAAACTGATTTACATATCAGTTCTACTTAGCCAAAATCCTTCCCGTATTCCTCCCTTCTCCTCAACATTGTCGTATCTTGTAACTCTGTTAACTTAGTGGTGGAGGAAATAGGTGGGTGGCTAGAGGGGTGCGCTGTCTGCCCACATGCATATTGGCTGATTCTGGTGGTGCGCATCTAGGACCAGGTAACTCACCCCACCCGTGACCAGCCTTTTGGGTATTCAGACCATTCCCCGTAGCAGCAGGCAGGGCCGGATTGGTAAGGCGGGCAATAGGCGATAGGCTGGTATCTGAGGAGTTGCAGCTGTGGCCCGCTTTTGTGGGCAGCATGGAGGCCGTTTTGGGCTGTGTCTGTGCTGTTTGGATGCCGCTGAGCGGCATTTTTGGGGGCAGATGGGCCTCTGTTACCTCTCTTTTACCAACGGGGTAGAGGAGTCATTCCCAGTATCTCGTTGGGCCTGCCCATTAATGTATGCAGATTGGGCAGAGGGCCTAAACAGACGTGGCCTCACTTATATTCAGGTGTGGTTCACCAGTGTTAACTAATCCGTTCACAAAGAGTCCTGGCAACACTTGCATAATTTTAATCTCAGTAAAGTTAAGAAAACATGCTTCTTTTAGAGGACCCCCCCTTCTTTTCATAAAACTTAAAACGCTGTAGCAGTATTTTGCAGAAAGGCGCAATCCGCAAATGTGGGCCACTTTTTTTTGGGGGCGTGTCTGGGCCTATTTTTGATACCAATGCAACTGTGGCAGTAGGTCAGGGACTATAAGCCCCAGGTGCCCTAGTGGGGGCCTGCGCAAGGAGTAGAAACCTAGTCGCCCTCTTTCTCTCCCTCATCACCTCTATTAGGCTCTCCCAGGCTCTGGCCAGGTCTAATGATCCTCTGCCCTATGAAGCGTACCTAAGGAGAGCACACCCCTTCCACACTGGCCTCCTGAGGAGGTCGTTTTCCACCCATCAATTTGGGGGCCGGTGGATGCTTTCCATCATAGGGTTATACGGCGTTTGGCCGTTAAGAACCTCCTTGACAGATATCGCCATACCATTTGGGAGACGGCTGCCCTGGCAGTCCCTGGCTTGCTAGAATCCATAAGAAAATATTTTCTGACTTCTTACAGAGGCTTTCAAGAAGGCCCTGCACACAGACCTTCGTATGGTTGACGTGGTTTCCCATTGTACAGGCCCAGTTTTGCCCCACGGTATGCATGGAAAAGGATGACCTACTTCTCTGGCAAAGTGCAATCTCAGTTGCTACACATGCTGTTTTATGAGCAACATCTTTATGGGTAGGTAATGCCCTGGAAGTATTGAAACAAAACCGCTCCACTGCCTGCGCTCCTGGTTTTACTTGGTCTGCGAGACAATTCCATCAGCAGTATTGGAAGTTCACATAGTATAACCACCAATGTAGCATATCAACGTGGGAACAGCAGCTTCTTCGCTAGCACGTTTTTTACCCATACAGAGTCAAGAGCTCATGTAGGGGTGGATAAGCTCAGCCGTCTTCCTCCTCACCCACTCCAAACCCTCCTGAGTCCTTGACACTTTCTGCTCACAAGTCTATGGTGTGGACCAATGAGTCCTCCAGACTGGGATTTTGGTTAGTATCTCCTTTTCTTGACGACACCCCCAACCACCCTCAGATAAACATCCTAATGATGCCAAGGGAGCATTATATCTTGTACCTCTCTCATAAAAGGTTATTTCAAGTATTTTCTGGTGCTAAATAAAGTGGGAGGTCTGCATTCAGTTCTAGAATTGAGATTTGAGTGCAAGTTCCTCAGGCTGTTATGTTGTCCTGTAACTTGTGGCCAGTGGCCTGTCTAGTTTCAGGGTCGAAGCAGAGCAGGGCTTTGCTGCACAGTACTTGATGATTAGAGTGCCATTTATGTACTTGAGACTGATCCTTGCAGAACAGCTAACCTGGTGTCAGGTCCATCTCCTTGTGACAGGAGACCTGTTGCTCTACTAGTAATGGTTTGACTCGCTTTGGCCCTTAGTGTCAAAAGGGAGAGTTTTAGCTTGGTTAAAAAGGAGTTCGTTTTCTGTGGTTACTGCTTTTTTTATTATGCGTTTTACTGTTCCTTTTAGAGACTAACAAGTTTACTGTTCCTTTTAGAAACTGACAAGTTAGCTCTGTTTCTTAGGCATATGCAGCCGAGATCCACATTACCATTTACTTCAGATGACTGACTTAGCCTGTTGTTCACGATGCTACTACTATGCTCTTGTTCATGTCACTCAGATGTTTTTCTTATGTTTTATGAATTATGATTAATATATGTGCTTTCATTCAATGTATACCAGTTGACATTCATTTGTTTGTTTTTGTACAGTTGCTGTGACCTGTGCGGGGCAATCTGAGAGGCAGTGTTACACCATGAACTAGCAGAACTACAGCTGTGTCTGCGCACAGTTAAGGGATGAAATCCAATTATAAGGGCCCAAGGGAGTGGTCAAGAAAATAGCCATAATAGAATACTTAGAACCATTGGTAAATCCAAAACTGAAAATGGGACACCATGCAGGCCCTTAAAGAAGGCCTACAAAGGGTTCCTTAGACAAAAGCCAAGATCATTCCCCTGCAGTGCATCAGACAGACCCCCAAATAATTCTTCTTGGGAGGTCATATTGCTAGAAGGCTTCAGGTCGTTCAGGTGGAACCAGTAGTAAGTCTCAAAGACAAGTGTACCAACCTTCACACGAGGCACAGCAGGAATAGCATGAGTGCTGTGGCCAGCTGTTGCAATGCCCACAAGGGTGCCTAGGACAGATCCTGATGTTACATCCTGAAGGATACCTTCAGCGAAGCACTTTGGTTGGAGTTCACAATGTGGCCCCACTAGCATTTCAGGCAAAGCTTGTAGGTATGGCCTACAAGACATCTTGGGTCGAGAGACAGAGCGAAAGATCCACTCAACCTTTGGGCAACCACCAATGTTGGTGCTGCATTGTGAGCACAATCAGAAAGTGGAAATTGCCTCTAAGGATTGTTTTTGTGCAGGAAGGTGAGCTTTCATGCACAAAACCAATCCTGCCTGCAACGCAGGCACCCTTGCACTATGACGCAAGGGCGCCTGCATTGGCATTAGGCTGCACTGAGTGCACCATCACAAGGAGAAGAAAATAATGCGTCATATAACACTAACTATGGCACATTCCTGCCCTCTCCCTTTCATGCAGTGCAGCAAGTTGTCTTGCTGCATTGCGTGAAAAAATTATAAATAGGGGCCTAGGTCACTTAGGATGTTTGTAGAGAAAACTTCTCAGTAACAGGTTTTCTTGGTTTTTCTAAATTAATGGTATTACAAGGATGTAGATTTAATTGTGGTGAAAGCCATTTATATCGGAAACATTTTCTGCCATCTTTATTTCCAGAATCACATAGGTTTCTTTAGCAGTGGAAATACACTGAATTCACCTTATATCTTTACCCCGTGCACCCCTTTTTGCCTTGTTTGTAGTATGGGAACCCCTACCCATTCAATTGTACCCAAATTCCAACCTATTCCCTAAGACCTCTATACTTGCCTGGACCCTTAACTATAATCACCTAAACCATACTCCCTCCACTCTAGTCCACCACTCCCTTGTACACTAGTACCTGTACCCCTGCTAAAATCACATATTTCTGCCGACGTCTATACGCTCTTACTTTTTCCACTTCCCACAACCAAATATCACTACTCCTAAATATACTCTGGCACCTCTACCCCCACCATTATTTTCTGTGTACCTGCTTTTTGCGTTATCTTAAGCCCCGTTTCTAGTGTGTTTTCATTTTAGAGTCACCAAAATGGCGTTTCAGCAGCCTTGTGCAGTCAGGCTGATGCTCTCCATCTTGGGGTTTGTCTAAGTTGAGGCAGAGCCTTTTTGTAACAGCAGTGTTGAGCCACCTCTTGATCTCATCGGTTTCTGTGGCTTCCACCACTGTATGTCTACTGATGATAGCCAAAATATTTTCTGGTTGGACAGAAATTACAGATCTCAGTCTTAAGCAATGGTTAGAGGCTCCCCAAGACTGGATGAGCAGCCTCTCTCAAAATGAAATTGGATACCTTATACTTGTATTCTCTTTTGCAGAAAATCCTGTTAACAGGATTTCAGTTTGCGGGTGGATAATCCACACCTGTAACTAAATTACTTTATAACATGCAAATACTCGTTTACTCAAATAGTAACAGACCCGACTCATTCACTATAGCTAACCACACCACAGATCTGATATTCTCACAAAACATTGGATATATATATATGTACACATATTCCAATGGCATCCTCAACCTCGCAACAAACTAACTCCATCCAAACACTCTTGAACTCAGACAAGAGAACAATACAAACTGTGATTATTTTTTCAGAAGAATCATAACATCAAGAGTCAGAAGTAGTTTTAAACAAGCATTGGCAATGCCAATAGGTCTGGCATTAAAGGAATGCTGTATGGTAATGTGGAGCATTACCAATAAATAGCATGGGAATGGATATGTATTTGTGTGGAAGCAAAGGAATGTGGAATATTGGTGTAGGTTAAAAGGCAACTCTCAAGCCAGACCTAAACATTCATGTAGGTTAATGACTGCCCTCCTCTCATCTGTGCTGCTGCCTGAGAAAAACACCATAAACTATCTAGTTATCTAAGACACTTTAATAACAATACAATGTTGTGTGTGTTTCTGAAAGTGTTAGCTCAGGCAGCTGCATAAATAAACAAAATGATCGTAGCTGTGTGAGGGGCAAGCACTTCTGCCCAATCAAAACATGTGCTTCCCAACATGTGGGTGGAACCAAAGCCCCTCTCTAGAGATGCTCACATAATTGTCTGGTGATAGCTGCACTGTCAAGCCAGACCATAAAAATATGCATCGTACCCTTACAACAATGCTGGACCTTCTGGTTTGTTAAACTAAATCAGGCACCAAAGACAGTACAGGCCTTGAAAAATCTTCTTGCAATTGTGAGTCAGATTTTATCAGGTCGAGCTATTTTTAGCACCTACTCATCTGTTCTGGTGAGTGAACTTAAGCTGGAAAGGAACAGGTGTTCTGTTCATTCAGAAAGTGAATAAGCAATAAAGATGGCTTTAAATCTTGTTTTTATCTTGACATATGCTGTCTGTTCAAGGAAAGAGGTCAAATGTCAGTTTGTCTTTTTACTAATTACTACTTGGAAAATTTAGTTTATTTTTCATTCTCTTACTACAGTTAGAGGTTTTTGTCAAGTGAGTTGTCTGACAATCATAGTGAAACAAAAGGCTGTAAGATGTCAGTTATTTCTAAGACATAACATTTAAATAGCTTGTAAATGAATAATACAAATACTTCAAAATATATCAGGAATTACGAACGCAATTTTTTAATATTGAGAAGTGTGATGCAAATAAAGAAATTAATACGAGCAAAACAAATCGGAACACTTTAATTGGTGATGTGCAAATTACATATTTACAGAAACTCGATTTCTAAACATTGTACACTATATAGTTTTATCAGTAAAACCACGCCAGAGGAAAATTTTGTGGCCATTTCAATGTAAAATCTGCTGATTGCAAATGACAGTGCGCTACCACTTCATGCTTTACTTATGTATTTATTAAAAGGGATAGGTTTTAAACATGATATGAGAACCATGCCTGCCTCCACTCTGATGACACTGCTGTTAATGAACTAAGAAGCAAGTCGAGCTCATGTGTATCCTGTATGTGGGTAGATATGTATTATATATGGAGCAAAAGTTTCGTCTATTAAATCAAACAAAAGAGTTTTTTGTACAGTAGACATGCTGAACTGGCATATTTGAAGGTGCTGTCATATATGATAATGAAGAAAATGGCGGCTCAGTGAATAAAAATATTTGCCCAGGATCACATAATTTGAAACCAGTTTAGGGGGGTCAAGAGCATTACAATTAGGTTGAGTAGATGATTTAAGTCACTGGACCTGCTGGTCATTTTTTCAGTAAGGATCTGGCAAATCTTAACATACTCAATAGTGAACTGGAAAGAATATGTGTAGGAAAGTAGGATATGCTCTCATGGTTATCCCCACTTTTTGCCTGGTGGCGGTGTGTTTTGACTGTAGTTGCTGAGATCCTGCTAATCAGGCCCCTAGCATCTGTGTTCACTCTCCCAAAATGGCTTTGGGTTTAAAAACAAATATTTTTATTAAGATATTTTTGGACGTGGCACATAAATAAATTCATATACAGACAATTAATTATTCAGAGAGATTTCATAGTGATAAAATAAACATATGGGGAAAACTTATACATTCATACACAGTATTTTCAATTCAATATTACTTTTACAGACGATTATTCAGACAGATTTCTTGGAGATAAAATAGACATTGGGGTAAAAGAAAACCTAGACGTTAATAGCAGCATTATTTTCATATACAAAATTTCAATTCATTATTATTTCAGGGGCCCCAACATCCACCTTCCACCAATAAATTGGAGCCCATATTGTTTTCCCCAATTTTTGGGCCTTTGGGCCCTTTCTTTCATAGATTCCTTTCTCGAGATTAAAAGTGGAGAGGAGCCGGGCTAGCCATTGCGAGAAGGATGGGACCACCGGATCTAACCAGGCTGTGGCAATACAGATTTTAACCACTGCCATCGCCAGAAACATGAAGTATGGTTGGGTACCATCTAATCCTGAGCTGCTTATCCCCAATAGCATTAATTCTGGGGTTAGGACCACATTCACCTTCAGGGTTAGTTCTAGAAACTGTTCTATATCTTTCTTAAGGGTATCCAACCGCGGGCAGGTCGAAAACCGCACCACATCTGCCCTGGGGGCTTGGCAACGGGGGCAGCTGGTACCCACTGATCCCCCCCCCCCACTTCGCTATTTTGTCTGGCGTTTAGTACAAATCTAAAATCGTTTTAAAGTGCTGCGCCTGTAGTTTTGATGAACAAAGTATATTCTGTCCCTTGTCTAAGGAATCAAGGAACCCAGATCCTTTTATCCCAAGCCTTTGGTCCCATTTATCAGCCTGTTTCTCTAGGTCGTCTGGCTGTATGGCAATCAGCTCGCTATAAATTCTACTGATAGTACACCCTTCTTCGTCCCTTAGCATATCAATCATGGCATTCTTAACTATCCCTTTTGGGCCCCCTGTTTTCTTCCCCCAATAACTACGTACCTGTAAGTATTAAAAAAAATATTCCTATCTACCCCATATCTATCTTGTATCTCTGAAAATTATCTAAATCCACTTACATCAACTAAATCCCCAATCACGTCTATACCTAACCCCTTCCACCGTCTCATTATATTATTGTGAAAGACTATTGGTAGTGCTGGGTTCATGTATAGGGGGTATAGTAATTTATTCTCCCTATCCCCGTCTTTCCTTTTGTCATCTTCCAAACCTGAACTGCTGCTGATAAAGTCTTAAACCTCACCTTCTTGTAGTAACTAGGCTCGATAAACCTTAGGAAAAAGTTTTTGGCGTCTTACCCAACCAGTAGCTCATAAATATCCGGTATCCTCCCCCTGATTCCAGAGATCGTAGGGGTTTCCCCCAACTAGTCTGCACATATATTGCAGGGCTGATGCTAAGTGATATAATCTGAAATCTGGAACCGACAATCCTGCTCTCTCCTTAGGGAGAGACATAAACTTCAGGCTCCGCCTTGTCTTCCCGTGTGCCCATATAAATCTATTTACCACTCCATCTAACTTTTGGAACCATGCTGTCTCAAATATCAGAGGTATTGATCTAAATAAAAATAAAACTTAAGGCAAAAAGATAATTTTTACCACATTACAGCGGCCTATTAATGATAAGTGGAGATTATTCAGCCAGGCGAAATCCAAGGATCCCTTCTGAATGACCGGGGCTAGATTCAACTCCACGATTTGCCCTATATTAGATGAAATTGTTATCCCTAAATACATTGCCGATTGAACTACCCAAGGGTCATTCAGCCCGAGATATTCGTTGATTATAATTTGGGTTTTATGTTGATTGAGTGATACCCTGATATTTTCCCAAAGGCTAGTGTTTCTTTCGTTATTTCGACCAATGCTGATTCCGGTTGTGGTGTAGTGACCGATAGGTCATCTGCATACCCTAAAATCTTGGTTTCAAACCCGTGAGAACTTATAGGTTTTATCCCAGGGTTGGCATCAATCCTATGAATTAAGGGGTCGATATAACAGTATACATAACAATATAACAATGGAGAGCAGGGGCATCCCTGCCTGGTCCCCCTTTGTATCTTAAATTCCTCTGTTTGTCCTCCTGCCAATACGAGTCTAGCTGTAGTAAAAGCATACAATACACATAGCGCTTTAATAAAATCCATTCCAACCCCCAACCATTCGAGTACTGCCCACAGAAAGTCCCAGGAGACCCTATCAAATGCTTTCTCTGCATCTAATAATATAAGTGCGATAGGGTCTCCTGTGACTGCCACAGCATCGAAAAGCGTGATGACTCTTCTAACATGATCTGTGGTCTCCCTCCCCGGTATGAATCCGTGCTTTCTGGGCGAGATGACTCGTCCGATGATCGGGCTCAATCGATTCGCCAGCACTATTTTGGTGTCCGTATTCATCAGTGTAATTTGTCGGTATGAGCCTGGGTCTATGGCTGGCTTCCCCTTCTTCAAGAATACCACTACACTGACTTGTGCCCAAGATTCGGGGGCTCCCCGCTTGTACTTGATATTGATAGAGCATGTTTGAAAAGTCAGCCCCAAGTGAGGACCAAAAAACTTTATAAAACTCAAGTGGGATCCGGTCTGGCCCAGCGGCTTTTCCTGCTGCGAGCTCACTAAGCGCTCTGAATATTTCATCGGGTAAAAAAGCAGCTACCAGAAATTCCTGTTCCTCCGAGGAGAATTTCTTACAACCGACAGTAGCTAGATATTCACTAATTGCATTCTCTTTGCTGTCCTTCTCAGAATCATATAATTTCATGTAAAACCTGCGAAATTCCTCTCGGATTCCCGAAGCTGTGGTGACCAGATTCCCATTCTCGCTCTGAATTGCTATTATCTCACTCCGCACATTTTTCTCTCTGGTACGCATTGCCAGTATACGTCCTGCCCTTTCACTACACTCATAGCATTCCTCTCTTCGTGTCATATATTTCTCAGTGACCTTAGCTATAACTACATCACCTATCTCCGCTTTAGCTAGTGTGAGCCTACTCAATATACCCTCCATATTCTCTCCAGCCTCTATCGCCTTAACTAGTCCTTCTTCAGTTATTCCTAATCTTTGGTATAGTTCGGTTAATTGCTGACTTTGTTTTTTGGAACGGTATAAACTAAAACTTAATGTCTCTCCCCGGATGCCTGCCCTCAGAGCATCCCAAACCATACCAATTCGGGCACTCCCTCTATTATATACCAGGAACTCTTCTATCCATTTTTTTATGTGGGCAATATACCCCTCATCCACTAACAACCCTCTTTCGAAAGACCAGTTCTGTCGTACCCTGTACCCCCCAGGACTGAAGTGCATCAGAGCGGGTCTTCCTCAGGGCTATGGAAGGATGGATGGACAGCCAAAATGCAGAAGCCTTAGTTGATGAGATCAGAATAGAGTGATTCGACTGCACTGATGAGTAATTCATTAAAGAAAATCAGAAAATTGAAAGAAGGTCTCCACCAGCCGGTTGGAGCCTCGTCTCAAGTTTCACTCGACTTCCACCAGCCGGTTGGAGTCTTGTGAAATGCGCAATATTGAATGACATTCTGCCCTTCCCGTACCCCTGGATCTTTATGGATTAGGGTTGTTGAGGGAATCTCTATCCCAGGATTATGTACCAATTGTTCTGGCCCGAGCCCATCCCTCTTATTATTAGCGCCATCATTGAGGTTCAGCTCTTTGCGGATTGGTACTCTTCCCCCCCCTCACCTCCTACCTCGCTGGTGACGTTCTGTCCTCCGGGGGCCACCGTCGTGGGAGTGAAGAACTCAGTGATTGACTGCTGCAGGGGAGAGTCCACTTTTGCCCCTGTACCCTTCTTGTCTTCACTGGCACTGGTCTTATTAGGATTAACCTCCAATCCCTTGCTTCCCTTGGGGGCATTTTTAGTATTACAGGAAAGAGTGTTTTTTAGTCCCTTGGAGCATAAGGGGGGAGGGGGGGGCATGTCACTGTTGTAACAACTGTTGGGGCAGGCTGCCCATCTTCTCCACTCCGATCCCGAGCAGAACGGGCAGATTTGGGAGGTATTCTGACTTTGGCGCTTCTCCACGCCGAGAGCCACCCGGGCCGTACTGTGAGCACAGCCAGAAGCTCAGCAGCGGCTCGGGCGGAGAAAGTGATCCGCTTGAGTGATGCCCCCAGCGTTTGCAGAACCGCTCGAATCTCGGCAGCCACGCGGGCCATGGAGCCACATCCTTGTCCCGGGTAAGCGCTCCACAAATTGTACTCCTTCCAATGGGTGATTGTGGTGCTTTCGAAGCCCGGCACCGCTACAATCGGCAGCATCAAGTAGCGAGGGATCGGGAGACCGCTATGGTCTTTTCACACGGACGCCATCTATCTGGTCCCAAAATGGCTTTGGTAAGTACTTTTGTATCTCCACAATTGGCTACTGGTGTACCCTTGCAAGTCCCTAGTATATGGTAGTGAGGCACCTAGGGCACAGGTACACCAGGGGTCTCCCCTGGACTGCAGCATGTATTGTGACACCCATGGGAGTCCACTTCAACTCTGACTACAGGCCTGCCATAGCAGCCTGTGTGAGTTGGTGCTTGCACCGCTCACAACAGATATGTTTCCTTACATCTGAGGTCACTACACTTAAAACCTATAAGCCACCCCTATGGAAGTCCCTTCAGCCCTGAGGGCAGGGTGCTTGGTTATAAGTGTGAGGGTGCCCCTGCATGAGCAGGATCACCCTTACAAACCCCGGAGTCGATTCTCCTGGCTTTGTAAGTGCAGTCAGCCATTTTAAGAAATATAGTGGACATGAGCCATTACGAGATGTCTAACTATATAATGGCTGTGCCAAACCTGGTCATGTTTGATATCAAACATGTTGGAATCATACCCCAACAGTGATTCCGGTGTTGGAGGAATGAACCCATGTACTGAGAGCCCCTTAGAGGGGCCCCTTGTACTCCTGGTAAGACTTTCAGGGTCTGCCAGAAAGCTAGTGCTACCGATGAACACGGACACTGTTCTGCCCTCCTGCTGCTTAGGTTGAGCAGGGGAAGGTAGAACAATAGGTTTCCTGTCACAGGGAGGTGTGACCACCTCCCAGATAGGACTTTGTGTATTGAGCTGGGAGCGCTTTCCAGCGCCACCAGACTGCTTTGAAGGGCACATTTGGTGTCCTCCATGCATACTCCGGTTTGAGCCAGTTCAGGAACCCTTGGTTCCCGCTCTGGTGCAAAACTGGACAAAGGACTGGGGAGTATCCTCCTCCACCTCCCCGCCCCTCCCCCCATCCAGCCCCTCCTCTGGGCGGAATCCCTGAGTTGTTCCAACCCTTTCCTTGGGTACTTAAGGGCTCCCCTGCGAGTGGGTCTTCAGATTCGTCGTGGAACAAGACGACTCTGAAACCAAGACACTCTTCGGCCGTCTGGACACTTGGACTTTGACTGGAACCGAAACTGCATCAAGGAAGACTCCTGGTCTCGCTGTTCTTCAAGTCTTCTGCCTAGTCTGTGTCTGTGCTTTGCTCAGATTCTCCAGAAGACCTGTGGGCATCAAGGACAGCCGAAGAAATCTCCCTTGGAGTGAAGGAGTCACTCCCCTGCATCTGCAGGCACCGCAACGCAGTTGACCGGTCTGCTGCTCCTGTCGTCCTACGGACTTCCTGAGGCTCAGCAACACAGGTGGTGGCTCTCCAAATGGCCTGAACTGTGTTCTCTGCAATTTGGAGGACAGTATCCCTCATCGGAGCCGCTGGCACCAAACCCCTGTGCACCGCATCGACTTGCCGTTGCCAAGGCTTGTTGGCTTTGCATTCCAGAAATCTTTGGGCTACAAGAAGCTCCAGCACCTCATCCCTCGAAGATCAGCGTCCTCACTGCATCCCTTACACCGTGCTCCTGGTCTTCCTAAGCGCCGCCTGGTCCCCACAGCTGCAGCGACAAGGTCCTCGCCAACTCTCCTGTGCTCTATGCCAAGGGTGGCCATTGTGCTTCTGTGCCTCTTGGTCACCTCCGAATGGCATAGACTCTGTCCCCTCTGCTTGCAGGTTCTCCTCTTCAAGAATCCACCCTTGGATTCCACTGTACTTCTTCATAAGCCTTTTCTTCGAAGTCTTTCATGGTCTTCTACGGCAGGTTCCGACATCACTTCACCCGTATGCACCCGGCTTCCCTGGTGCAAGTAACCTGGTTCCTGGGGCATCCACTGATGGGGTGGCTCTCCAAACTTCTTGTGAGAAGTTGGCCTGGTATATGCTGTCCATTAATTATAGTGGGCACCTTGCACCAGTTCAAACAACCCCTTATTGGAGATAGGTTAAAGACAACCTTTATTGAAAGCTATCCTAGTGGTAGCTATGGAGAGCAGCCTTCAGGCTAAGTCTTGAAGGAATGTAAAGCAGCTTGTTTTACCAGTCTATAATCTCTTGAGTGACCAAATGAAAGAGGACCACACCAGGTATATATATAAAATATATGTATTTAGTCTTAAACACACCCCTCTAGTCTCTTTATGAGGCTAGAGTTCGAAATACATACGTTACAAGTCAGTTATCAACAGTAATAGCACAAATACACGTTTGAGCCCTAGGGCGTACCAAACCATATACCAATAAAGTGGTATAAGAACCACGACTGAGCTAGACACAAGGCCTAGAGCCTGTAGAAGTGCTTGGCCCTCAAGGAACCACCCAAGGTAGTGACACAGGGGACCCACGGGGGACGCGTGCAGTGTGAGAACACAGCCGCGAGCCGCCGTTGACTTCTATGGGGAATGTCGCGGTTGGAGTTTTAAAGAAAAAGGACACTTAGAGGAGGACTTGGAGCAAACCCCTTTAGAACTAGGTTGTTCTAGAGTCTATACCCACGGGAGCACCTGAGTACTCGAGTTACCTCACCCAGGGAAGCCAGGTGCATAGGTGTCTTTCGGGGTTGGGTTTCGTCGTCGTTTTTAATGGCGATCTGCTGCAAAGTGCTGCTGGCGACCAAGTCGAAAGTGTTCGGGTGGATCCAAGGGTGGATCGAAGATCTGAAGAACCTGAAAGCAGAGGGGACAGAGTCTGGGTCACTAGCCAGTGACCAGGAAGGCGATGAGCAGATGCCCACCGATGTTGGGTGCTTCAGGTAGGTTGACGGTCGTCTTGACTCTTCAGCCACGAGGTCCAGGAGGCGTCGACGACTACCAGGAGCTGGATTCGAGCTGTCCCACGACGTCTGTCGATTGCAGGGGTGTCGGCGACCGGATTGGACCCAACAAGCCTTGGCAACGGCAAGTCTCATAGAAACAAAGAAAGGACGTTGATGCAGACCAGCAAGGTCTGGGGGACTCACCCAGCGAGGGTAAGTCAGGGCACGTCTGGAGCAACCAGGAAAGCCCAAGCAGAAGAAGAGTTGCCTTCGGGAGGGCCCACTAGCCAACGGGCTAGCGACCGCGAAGGAGCCTCGAGTGGACGCACTTGGAGCTGGCTCACATGACACTCGTGGAGTGGAGGCCAGTGATCTTCGGGGCAGTCGGTGCTGGAGGCGGGGGCTACTCGGAGCCCAAAGCACAACTTTGTGGGAGACCAGGAAGAGGATGCACTTGCAAAAGTACTCGGTGTCCAGGGTCACGGTTCCACGTTACCCACGACAGCTACGGGCCTCAGCTTTGCTAGGGACTCAGGGCAGCCTCGGGGAAGTATGGAAATCCACCTCTGGTGATCAAAGACTTCGGCGTCTGGCGGGAGCTTCAGCGATGCAGACCGGACAATTGCTTCTTCGGTGCCTGCCAAGCAGGGGAGTCACTCCTTGACCCCAAGGGAGATTCTTCAGTCCTCTAATCTTCAAGTAGAGCGTCGAAGGTCCAGGATTCAGTGTCAGAGTTTTGTCCAGGGTAATCTAAAGTCCCATGGACTGGGGTCCCATACTTATAGTAAGTTAGGGGGTTGGACATACTCTGGGGACCCACCTATGGGAGGGTCAGGGAAGAGGGGTGGTTACACCCATTCCCTTTGTCCAGTTTCGCGCCGGGGCAGGTAGCCCCTCCAACCGGTTTGAACTGGCATATGCACAGGGACACCAAATGTGCCGCCAGTGCAGGACTTCAAAGCACCAGAGGGTGCTCCCGCCCAGCCCCAATACACACTATCCTGTCTGGGGAGGTGGTTACACCTCCCTTCGACAGGAAACCTATTGTCCAGGCCTCCCCTGCCGGAGTTTCAGTCAGCAGCAGGAGGCCAGACCCGTGTCTGTGGCAGCGGCATCCATTTTGTGATGCCAGGGCTCTGGAAAGAAGTTACCGGGTAGCCCGGTGTGTACATGTCTCTCCCTCTAGAAGGGTGGAATGCTACCCCGCCGCCAGGACTGGCGGGGGGTAGTATTCCAAGATGTTTGACACCAAACACGACATGTTTTGGTGCAGCCAGTCCAAAGTTAGCATTGTACCGCGAGGATATAATGCACTTAAGAGTATATGGTCAGGCTGTACCACAAACAGCATCAGAGGAGGGACTCCGAACGCTGTAGAGGGGCTCTGCTCATGCAGGGGCACCCTCTCACATAAAAACCAAGCACTCTGCCTTCAGGATTGGTAAGGCCTGCCATAGGAATGACTTATAGGTTTATATGTGTGTGCAATGGTAGTGATATAGGTAGCCTATACCACTGTAAGGGGTGCATGCACCACCTTACCCAGGCTGCAGTAGCAGACCTGTGGTGTCATTTTGGATGGCCTTCCAGGGGTGGCACAATACATGCTGCAGCCCCTGGTAGGTCTCTGAGGTACCTATGCCCTGGGTACATAGTATACCATATACTAGGGACTTATAAGGGCACTCCAGATTCCAATCAGAGATGTGCCTAAGGCACATGGAAACCATTTTAGAGAGGAAGCAGCTAGGCTGGGGTTCTGATTAGCAGGGCCCCAGCCAGACTAAAGTCGAAAAACAGTGAAGCATCAGCAAAAAGTGGGGGGTACCCATGTGAAGCAAATCCTACTCTCCTACACAACTCTCTCCCCCCCCAAAACATAGGGACATTAAACTAACCTTGACCAGTTGAGTCTTCATGTTCTAAGTGGAAGTACCTAGAGAGTCCATCTGCATTGGCATGGTTACTCCCAGGTCTATGTTCCACTGTAAAGTCCATCCCCTGTAGGGAAATGGACCACCTAAGCAGTTTGGGGTTTTCACCCTTCATTTGTTTTAGCCATAGGAGGGGCTTGTGGTCTGTTTGAACAAGGAAGTGAGTACCAAACAAGTATGGCCTCAACTTCTTCAGAGCCCAAACCACAGCAAAGGCCTCCCTCTCTATGGCTGACCAACGTTTCTCTCTAGGGGTCAGCCTTCTGCTAATAAAAGCTACTGGCTGATCCTGACCTTCATCATTCAATTGTGACAGTACAGCCCCTACCCCCAATTCAGATGCATCTGTTTGGACAATGAACTTCTTGGAGTAATCAGGACTCTGGAGAATGGGAGCAGTGCACATGGCCTGCTTCAGGTCATCAAATGCCTTTTGACAGCTAGCTGTCCACTGAACCTTTTTGGGCATTTTCTTGGAAGTTAAGTCATTCAGGGGTGTCACTATTGATCCATACCCCTTGACAAATCTCCTATAGTACCCAGTCAGGCCTAAGAAGGCTCTCACCTGAGTCTGGGTAGTGGGAGCAACCCAGTCTATGATGGTCTGGATTTTGCTCTGCAAGGGTTGAACCTGGCCTCCACCCACAAGGTGGCCCAGGTACACAACCTGACTCTGCCCTATCTGGCACTTGGTGGCCTTGATAGTCAGGCCTGCCTTTTGCAGGGCCTGTAAAACATTTCTGAGGTGGACCAGGTGATCCTCCCAGGTGGAGCTAAAGACCGCAATATCATCTAGATATGCTGCACTGTAGGCCTCCAGACCTGTAAGGACTGTATTCACCAACCTCTGAAAAGTGGCAGGTGCATTCTTCAGACCAAAGGGTATTACCACAAATTGATAATGTCCACTAGGGGTTGAGAATGCGGTTTTGGCTTTGCATCATCAGCTAGTCTGATCTGCCAGTAGCCAGCTGTCAGGTCAAATGTGCTTAGATACTTGGCTGAGGCCAAAGTGTCTATTAGCTCATCTGCCCTAGGTATTGGATGGGCATCAGTCCTAGTGACTGCATTGAGACCCCTGTAGTCCACACAAAACCTCATCTCTCTTTTCCCACCACTGGTGTGAGGTTTTGGCACAAGGACCACTGGACTAGCCCAAGGGCTACCTGAGGGTTCAATAACTCCCAAATCCAACATTTTCTGGACTTCTGTCCTGATACAGTCCCTGACATGGTCAGGTTGCCTATAAATCTTATTTTTAATAGGCAGACTGTCCCCAGTGTCCACTTCATGAGTGCACCAGGTGGTCTGACTTGGAGTCAGAGAGAACATATGTCTGTACTGATTGAGCACTTGTCTACAATCAGTTTGCTGCTGAGCAGTGAGGCTGCCTGCCAAGGCTACACCATCCACTGACCCATCATCAGGGTTCTGTGAGAGCAGGTCAGGGAGTGGGTCACTCTCTTCCTCCTGTCCCTCATCAGTAGCCATGAGCAAGCCCATGTCTGCCCTGTCCACATATGGCTTCAATCTGTTGACATGGAGAACCCTGTGGGGACTCCTGGGTGTTCCTAGGTCTACTAAATAGGTAACCTCACCCTTCTGTTCAACAATGGTATGGGGTCTACTCCACTTGTCTTGGAGAGCTGCTGGGGCCACTGGCTCCAGCACCCACACCTTCTGTCCTGGCTGGTAAACAGTCAGTACAGCCTTTGGTCATGCCAGGCTTTTTGCAGTTCCTGGCTAGCCTCAAGGTTTTTAGTTGCCTTTTCATGTACTCAGCCATCCTGGAGCGGAGACCAAGTACATAGTCCACTATGTCTTGCTTTGGGGGCTTGAGAGGTAACTCCCATCCTTCCTTCACCAAGCACAATGGACCCCTGACAGGGTGACCAAACAAAAGTTCAAAAGGGCTGTAGCCAACCCCTTTTGAGGCACCTCCCTGTATGCAAATAAAAGGCAGGGCAAGAGTATGTCCCATCTTCGCCTAAGCTTTTCTGGGAGCCCTTTAATCATGCCCTTTAAGGTTTTGTTGAATCTCTCAACAAAACCATTGCATTGTGGGTGATAAGGTGTGGTGAACTTGTAAGTCACTCCACACTCCTTCCACATTGCCTTTAAGTATCCAGACATAAAGTTTGCACCCCTGTCTGATACAACCTCCTTAGGGAAGCCCACTCTTGAGAAAATTCCCAGGAGGGCTCTTGCCACCACAGGTGCTGTAGTGGTCCTAAGGGGAATAGCCTCTGGGTACCTAGTGGCATGGTCCACCACCACCAGGATAAACCTGTGCCCAGATGCTGTTTGGGGATCCATGGGACCAACAATATCAACCCCCACTCTCTCAAAGGGAACCCCCACCACAGGTAGTGGTATCAGGGGGCCTTTGTGGTGCCACCTGCCTTCCCACTGGCTTGGCAGGTTACACAGGAGCGACAAAACTCCTTGGTGTCTTCAGACATGTGGGGCCAGTGAAAGTGAGGGACAAGTCTGTCCCAAGTCTTGTTCTGGCCCAGGTGACCTGCTAGGGGAATATCATGGGCTAGGGTCAATAGGAAGCCCCTGAACTTCAGAGGTATAACCAACCTCCTGGTGGCACCAGGCTTGGGGTCTCTACACTCGGAGTACAAGAGTCCATCATCCCAATATACTTTATGGGGACCACTAGCATTCCCAGCAGCCTCAGCAGCAGCTTGCTGTATGAGGGGTTCAAGAGAGGGCAGCTCTGCTGCTCCTGGCTCAGATCTGCCCTGGAAGGGCCCCCTGTCCCCAAGAACTCAACCTGGTCAGGTTCAAGCTCCTCTGGGACAGTTCCTTCCTCAGGACTGAGATCATCCCCCTCAAGAGACTGATCTTCCTTCTGAGCCAAGGGGAAGGCACTGCCTTAACCCTACTACTCCTCCTCTTGGAGGGCACTTGGTCCATGGTTTCAGGATCCAAGGCCTGTTCAGTGTTAGACATTTTGCTCTGTGACCTGGTCACAGCAAACACATCTGCAGGGATCCCCAGCATTTCTGCATGGGTCCTGAGCTCCACTTCTGCCCAAGTTGAAGTTTCAAGATCATTGCCAAGCAAGCATTCCACTGGTAGGTTTGCATCACCACAACTTTCTTAAGGCCAGTTACCCCTCCACAGGAGAAGTTAACAACTGCCAGAGTATGGTCTGTTCTGACATTGCTAGCATTGGTCACTTGGTACATTTCACCAAGTATAATCTGCCCAGGATCCACAAGGTCTTGTGTCACCATGGTGACACTTGCCCCTGTGTCCCTAAATGCCAAAGCCTCTTTTCCATTGATTAAGGGCTGTTGCCTGTACTTGCCCAGATTACTGGGACTCACAGAGGAGGTCACATCCATGCCTCCATCACAGACTAGGACAGCCTGAGTGAGTTCTCGGACTAGGCCAGAGCTCATCTCATTACCCAGGGTCAACCCTATTAAACCCTTGGCCTGTGTACTCCCACCACCAATTGTAACTGCACTAGGGGGAACAGGTGCCTTAGGGGCTGGAATAGAGTCTTTGGACTTGGTGCAATCACTGGTCCAGTGTGTCTTTTGCTTACAAACTTTGCACCATGGTTTCTTTTGGCCTTTTCCCTTGTTAGACTGTGAATCCCCACCTGAAGAAGATTTTTGGGGACCTTGTGAAGACTTCTGGTCTTTACCCTTCTCCCCACCCTTATCAGAGTTTTTAGAATCTTGCTTCTTAGGGTCACCACCTTGGTTCTGTACCTTCTGCCTCACCCTGGTTCTGACCCATTTGTCTGCCTTCTTTCCCAATTCTTGGGGAGAGGTCAGATCAGAGTCCACCAGGTACTGATGCAACAGCTGATTTTGACAGTTATTAAGAATCTGCTCCCTCATGATAAGATTGTACAATCCTTTGAAGTCACATACCTTACTGCCCATCAACCAACCTTCCAGAGCCTTAGCAGAACAATCCACATAGTCTACCCAGTCTTGAGTCTGTGCTTTTTGGGTATCTCTGAACTTTAACCTGTATTGTTCAGTTGTTAGGCCAAACCCATCAATCAGAGCACTCCTCAAGATTTTGTAATTGTCAGCATCCTCCTCTCTAACAGTGAGGAGCTTATCTCTACCTTTGTCTGCAAAGGAGAGCCACAAGATTGCTGCCCACTGCTCCTGAGGGACCCTCTGTACTTTACAGGCCCTCTCCAGTGCAGTTATCCATTTGTGGATGTCATCCCCACTCTGGTAGGGAGGGACAATCTTGCTCAGGTTTCTATGGTCATAAGACCGTTCCCTATCTCTGGGGAAATTGCTGCCACCATGGGACTCTAGTCCCATCTTTTTGCACTGTCTATAGAGATCTAGGGACTCCCTGTCTATAGCCAACTGCTGTTTTCTGAGCTCAAGCTGGGCTTGCTCATACTGAATCAGTCTCTTTCTCCTCTCATGCGAGGATTCCCTCCCATGAGAGGAAACAGAGGTCCCTACTGAGGTGTCAGAGTGGGTAGACTCCTGAGAAGGAGATCTAGTCCTTCTGGGCACACTCACAACTCTTCCTGGGGGGACAAAGGGGAGGTCATCCTGGGCCTCCTCCTCTTCCTCAGGAGTAGCTGCACTTTCCAGGTCAGGATCATTGTCATCCCCCTGGCCAGTTTCAGAGGTCAGGTCCTGGGTATTTTCATCCCTGGTCCCACCCTCTTCTTCTGCCCCACCCTCTCTGCCTACCCTTTCAGACCTTATGGGTCTTCTAAGATCATCTAGCAGAAGCATCTCCAGGAGACGTTGGTTGTTGGCACTTTTGCCTGTCTTCAACTTCCTAACTTTGCACAACTCTCTCAATTCCAAGAATGTGAGGTTGTCATATCTGGATGGCAGGAGCTCACTGGTTCCTGGCAGTGAAGACATTACTAGTGTAGTGTGGTGTATGCACTACCTACTCTAGTGTGGCCTACTAAACTCTCTTGAGTTGTAGAAAGGGTGTGCTATCCCTTAACACACAACTCTAAGTTCAGTAGAACTTACTGTATCCTAAGCTTGATTTATATGTACCTAAGGTACCCTTAGTGGTTTTCAGTTGATCAATTCAATTGAGATTATCTGGTAAAACAATAGCAAGCTGGAATACCACACGCTGCACACCAATGTGAGAAGTTGGCCTGGTATATGCTGTCCACTAATTATAGTGGGCACCTTGCACCAGTCCAAACAACCCCTTATTGGAGATAGGTTAAAGACAACCTTTCTTGAAAGCTATCCTAGTGGTAGCTATGGAGAGCAGCCTTCAGGCTAAGTCTTGAAGGAATGTAAAGCAGCTTGTTTTACCAGTCTATAATCTCGAGTGACCAAATGAAAGAGGACCACACCAGGTATATATATAAAATATATGTATTTAGTCTTAAACACACCCCTCTAGTCTCTTTATGAGGCTAGAGTTCGAAGTACATAAGTTACAAGTCAGTTATCAACAGTAATAGCACAAATACACGTTTGAGCCCTAGGGGCGTACCAAACCATATACCAATAAAGTGGTATAAGAACCACGACTGAGCTAGACACAAGGCCTAGAGCCTGTAGAAGTGCTTGGCCCTCAAGGAACCACCCAAGGTAGTGACACGGGGGACGCGTGCAGTGTGAGAACACAGCCGCGAGCCGCCGTTGACTTCTATGGGGAATGTCGCGGTTGGAGTTTTAAAGAAAAAGGACACTTAGAGGAGGACTTGGAGCAAACCCCTTTAGAACTAGGTTGTTCTAGAGTCTATACCCACGGGAGCACCAGAGTACTCGAGTTACCTCACCCAGGGAAGCCGGGTGCATAGGTGTCTTTCGGGGTCGGGTTTCGTCGTCGTTTTCAATGGCGATCTGCTGCAAAGTGCTGCTGGCGACCAAGTCGAAAGTGTTCGGGTGGATCGAAGATCTGAAGAACCTGAAAGCAGAGGGGACAGAGTCTGGGTCACTAGCCAGTGACCAGGAAGGCGATGAGCAGATGCCCACCGATGTCGGGTGCTTCAGGTAAGTTGACGGTCGTCTTGACTCTTCAGCCACGAGGTCCAGGAGGCGTCGACGACGACCAGGAGCTGGATTCGAGCTGTCCCACGACGTCTGCCGATTGCAGGGGTGTCGGCGACTGGATTGGACCCAACAAGCCTTGGCAACGGCAAGTCTCGTAGAAACAAAGAAAGGACGTTGATGCAGACCAGCAAGGTCTGGGGGACTCACCCAGCGAGGGTAAGTCAGGGCACGTCTGGAGCAACCAGGAAAGCCCAAGCAGAAGAAGAGTTGCCTTCGGGAGGGCCCACTAGCCAACGGGCTAGCGACCGCGAAGGAGCCTCGAGTGGACGCACTTGGAGCTGGCTCACAGGACACTCGTGGAGTGGAGGCCAGTGATCTTCGGGGCAGTCGGTGCTGGAGGCGGGGGCTACTCGGAGCCCAAAGCACAACTTCGTGGGAGACCAGGAAGAGGATGCACTTGCAAAAGTACTCGGTGTGCAGGGGTCACGGTTCCACGTTACCCACGACAGCTACGGGCCTCAGCTTTGCTGGGGACTCAGGGCAGCCTCGGGGAAGTCTGGAAATCCACCTCTGGTGATGCAAAGACTTCGGCGTCTGGCGGGAGCTTCAGCGATGCAGACCGGACAATTGCTTCTTCGGTGCCTGCCAAGCAGGGGAGTCACTCCTTGACCCCAAGGGAGATTCTTCAGTCCTCTAATCTTCAAGTAGAGCGTCGAAGGTCCAGGATTCAGTGTCAGAGTTTCGTCCAGGGTAATCTAAAGTCCCAAGGACTGGGGTCCCATACTTATAGTAAGTTAGGGGGTTGGACATACTCTGGGGACCCACCTATGGGATGATCAGGGAAGAGGGGTGGTTACACCCATTCCCTTTGTCCAGTTTCGCGCCGGGGCAGGTAGCCCCTGCAACCGGTTTGAACTGGCATATGCACAGGGACACCAAATGTGCCCCCACTGCAGGACTTCAAAGCACCAGAGGGTGCTCCCGCCCAGCCCCAATACACACTATCCTGTCTGGGGAGGTGGTTACACCTCCCTTCGACAGGAAACCTATTGTCCATGCCAAGTTAGCATTGTACCGCGAGGATATAATGCACTTAAGAGTATATGGTCAGGCTGTACCACAAACCGCATCAGAGGAGGGACTCCGAACGCTGTAGAGGGGCTCTGCTCATGCAGGGGCACCCTCTCACATAAAAACCAAGCACTCTGCCTTCAGGATTGGTAAGGCCTGCCATAGGAGTGACTTATAGGTTTATATGTGGTGCAATGGTAGTGATATAGGTAGCCTATACCACTGTACGGGGTGCATGCACCACCTTACCCAGGCTGCAGTAGCAGACCTGTGGTGTCATTTTGGATGGCCTTCCAGGGGTGGCACAATACATGCTGCAGCCCCTGGTAGGTCTCTGAGGTACCTATGCCCTGGGTACATAGTATACCATATACTAGGGACTTATAAGGGCACTCCAGATTCCAATCAGAGATGTGCCTAAGGCACATGGAAACCATTTTAGAGAGGAAGCAGCTAGGCTGGGGTTCTGATTAGCAGGGCCCCAGCCAGACTAAAGTCGAAAAACAGTGAAGCATCTGCAAAAAGTGGGGGGTACCCATGTGAAGCAGATCCTACTCTCCTACACTTCTGTCCTCCAAAGGGTTTCTTCGGGGTCCTCTGGGAAGGTCCTTCTTTAAAACTGCGACTTCTCCATAGCCTTCCATTGGGCACGCGGCTGTGCTTCCACTCTGCACACAGCCTCTGTGGGGTTCCTAGGTACTTACCTTGTGTGGTTCCATGTTCTCCCAGTTCCTCTGATTCTTCTGGTCCAAGTTCCATTCTTCCTCGCGGTTCGCATTCCACTTTCTTAGTATATGATTTGGTCTCTCCCTGGAGACCAGTGTAGATTTGTGCTACTAATCTGATTTCTTTGAAGTATTTTCATGTGTGCTATTGATATCCCCGGCTAGGAGATATACCAATGTGTTAATGATTGTGTTGTGTAATAAATACTTATTTTTTATAAACACTGTGTGCTTCTTTATCATCTAATCTACACTGTCGATTAAATGTGGTAAGACCAGATGCTTTACTCTCCTTCAAGATAAGCCTGAAGGCTGCTCTCCACAGCTACCACTTTGAGAGCTTTCTATGGTTATCAAATCGATTTGTGCTGCCTTGTGTTACTCCAGATTTATCAAGCCATGCAGGGCCACGCAAGGTGGCCTTGAGTGGCTTGATAAATCTCACTTAGGTTTTATGTGGCACAACGGCAACGCCAAACCTTGATAAATTTGCTCCGTGGTTTGCTTCTGGTAAAATGCAGTGAAAAAATATACAGAAGGGCATTGAAATAGCAATACAATTCCTTCTTTGTCAGAAGAATTACTGAAACGCGATATCAGACTAAGAATGTCTTAAGCACTTTCAGAGAATTAACCAATCCAACTAAGATCATAAACTGCTCCACATATATCCAACAACATTGCAAAGATCTTATTCTTCGCATCAAAAATAGCAACAATTGAAAAAGCTATCCTGGCTGAATAAGAGATTACATCATCCACCTTCACTGCTCCTGATCAAGAGTTGAACAAGCTCACATCTTTCAATGCAATTAATGTAGAGGACTTGTCGGGCAAAAAGAAAATCAAAGCTTCCAAGTAACCAATGGAACCTTGTACTGCATCTAGTTTAAAATTGGCTTCTGACATCACACACCAAGTTAATCACTTCTAGAAGATATGCTTCCAGAATCACTGAAACATGTAGTCATTATCCCACTTCTTAACAGCCGACCCATGTGTCTTATAGAATGCCAGTCCTACTTCAGATCTCCCTTATCTGAGCAAAATTCTAGAGAAATAGATAACACAACTTCAGATACACCCTGAACAAATCATCATCCTTCATGAATAACAATCTGGATTCAGACCAATTAGAGGAAATGTAACCACTCTTGCCAACCTTGGAGAACTCCTCACACACCTTGATCAAGGCGAACATCCAGTTTTCAAACTCCTAGACCTCTTGGCGGTATACAATACAGTGGACTACACCATTCTCCACAAAAGACTTGAAGAATGGGCAGTTGTTAATGGCACAGCCTTGAAATGGATTCAGTCCATCCTTCTCAGAGCTCTGTTAAGAGGTATGGATTGGATCTGCAGGCTTCTTTGACATGTAAGGCGGCTTGCATCATGCCACAAATCTTGCCGTTCGCTATTAGTGTTCAACTTAGAACATGTTTCCACTTAGATTATTTTGAGTATCTAGAAAGTCCATTTCCAAATGTATGCAGATGATAGATTCTCATTGATCGGGAGGACAGATTAGGTAGCTACCCAAACATTGAGCATCAAGGGATGAAAGAAAGCTTCTTTTGCCTTAAAATGTTAATTCTCATGGCAGGAGGTGCCTCTTCCAGTGTCTGAGACATTCAATGGGCTATCAGTGGTGGAGCACCACCATTCACATCCTAGAAAGCAACAAATCTAGAGGCCATCTTGGATCTTTTGCTCTACATGTGAATGCAGTAGTTGAAGGTGTCAATGTCTGGTTATCAATGCTAAGGAAGATTCTCACTCAAACCCAAAACAAAGTACATCTAACCCAAAGTTTTGTCATACATATTCTATTGCAACATCATATAATTACTAACAAATTTCACATAGAGCAGAATGAGTATCAAATTCTGTAACCTCGGAAAAAGAAGGTTGTGTGAAAAATGCGCAGAAGATCGCCATTGGCTTCGAGTCCAATCAATAATTAATTTCAAGATCTACACAATTCAGAAGGTCTACTAAAGCAAAGGATCAGGGTTTGCAGCTAAAGACCTTAATTCAATCTTTTCTAATCAGATTTTAAGAAAGCAGGCAGATTCAGAAGTCTAAAACGTGGATGAAAACGCCTGTGAGTTCCAACTACTAAAGAAAAATTCTGATGGATACTTATAAACACAGATGCCTAAATTTGTAAATATTCCCCTGGCGTGAGATTGGATCTGCATACTTTAAGGGAGTACTCCTCCATACCAGTAGGTGGCGTCATGCGGCTCAGGAAGTGACACGTGGAGCCACATATAAGTGCCACCCAGGTGCGCGAACATCAGTTCCTTTCTTTCTGTGCTTCCGGAGCATATTCTTGGTCTTCAGAGCCACAAATTTCATCAAGATGTACCAGTGTGCAAGGGAAAATGCCACTCCTTCAGACAACCGGAATCAAATTGTTTAGGGACTGTGGAAAACCGATGTTGTTATGGACCCTCTCAAAGAAGGTTTATGGTGTCTAGGATCTCTGAGCACAACTCCAGGGCCTGCAACAACTACTCCCAGATGAATCTGAAGGCCACATGGGACCGTGAGGCCAATCTTTACATTATGAAACTCAAGATAACACCCCAAGTCAACAGTCCCGCAGCAGATCATCATCGTGATCGAAGCCTTCTAGTAATTCCAAGAAGTTGAAGTAGTGATGGGCCCTTTCTGACACGCCTTCTTAAGAACAGCTTTAGTGACATTTTCTTGAAGAAAAATACACCTGAGAAATATTATTGTGCAATAACATATTTATATTGTACTCCAAGTATTTGTATATCATGCTGAATGTGTTACTTTTAGTGGGGAAAGCCTTCAAGATGGCTTCTGCATTCACCAAATAGTCCCTTCCAGATGTACCTGAAAACAGCACACTTCATGCATTGCAAAAAAAAAAACACTCTCATAGTTGTAATAAGACACCCAACAGCACATCAATTAAATAGAGATACCCCTCAGAGCTGATCAAAGATGTGGTTGATGCTGTCCCAAAGCAACGTCTATCAGGTGGGCAGACAAAGAAGCAAATGGTGGAAAGAGGCTGACAAAACTCAGTCGCCATATTGTTCACAAGAGGTATTTGGCTTTGTCACACCTGAAAAGGAAGTCCGCTCTCACTGGAATTATACTGCTTGAGTGCCATTCCGAATGCCTCTAGAAAAATATTTGCAAAAAAGCGCTAGAAGAATGTTTAAATTAATAAAACTGAAGTGATTCAATCACATGAGAAAAAAGTATGCAGCCATGTCTCCTACAACCGGGAGGCCGGCTCACAAACAAAACAACCCCTTCCACCATCCTAGCTCCCCCACCCTGGTGTTCTTATAGCCACTGTGATGACTGCTGCTTATTACCTACAGGTTAGATTCTTGCCCTTTGCGTTATTGTTCATAGCCCTACTTGCTCCCGATTCAGGTACCTCAACCCTCTCCATTGGAGACACAATGCCCTTTGCAGCGGCGCAGTGCAGATCTGAAGAGATTGCTGCGCGGCTGGACGACGTTGCAGCAGTGATCAGAGATCCTGACTTCGACGCATCAACCAGACTGCGTGAATTGCATCTGATACATTGGACTCTCGACGACGCTTTGCTCCAAGGTACTTTTTCAGAGGAGCCTATGTGGGGCCTGTAGCCAGGCTGCCCTCCATCACGGTAGGCCTGAACTTTGGATTTACCCCCGTCTAGGGCGACCTCAAGTAACCTTTTGGCACCATTGACTTCTAAGCACTGTTTTTGGTTTATTCTTTAAAAATTCATAACTCCGGTTCTACTAATTGGATTTTTGGTTTTTATTTACTCAAACTTATTCTCTATTTTTCTAAACCGGTGTGTGTGTGTGTGGTGTGTGTGTGTGTGGTGTGTGTGTGTGGTGTGTGTGTGTGTGGTGTGTGTGTGTGTGGTGTGTGTGTGTGTGGTGTGTGTGTGTGTGGTGTGTGTGGTGTGTGTGTGTGGTGTGTGTGTGGTGTGTGTGTGGTGTGTGTGTGTGTGGTGTGTGTGTGGTGTGTGTGTGTGTGGTGTGTGTGTGTGTGGTGTGTGTGTGTGTGGTGTGTGTGTGTGTGGTGTGTGTGTGTGTGGTGTGTGTGGTGTGTGTGTGGTGTGTGTGTGGTGTGTGTGTGTGTGGTGTGTAGTTGGTGTGTGGTGTGTGTGTGGTGTGTGTGGTGTGTAGTTGGTGTGTAGTTGGTGTGTAGTTGGTGTGTAGTTGGTGTGTAGTTGGTGTGTAGTTGGTGTGTAGTTGGTGTGTAGTTGGTGTGTAGTTGGTGTGTAGTTGGTGTGTAGTTGGTGTGTAGTTGGTGTGTAGTTGGTGTGTAGTGGTGTAGTGGTGTAGTGGTGTGCGTGTGTAGTGCGTGTGTAGTGCGTGTGTAGTGCGTGTGTAGTGCGCGTGTAGTGCGCGTGTAGTGCGCGTGTAGTGCGCGTGTAGTGCGCGTGTAGTGCGCGTGTAGTGCGCGTGTAGTGCGCGTGTAGTGCGCGTGTAGTGCGCGTGTAGTGGTGTAGTGCGCGTGTAGTGGTGTAGTGCGCGTGTAGTGGTGTAGTGCGCGTGTAGTGGTGTAGAGCGCGTGTAGTGCACGTGTAGTGGTGTAGTGCGCGTGTAGTCGTGTAGTGGTGTAGTGCGCGTGTAGTGGTGTAGTGCGCGTGTAGTGGTGTAGTGCGCGTGTAGTGGTGTAGTGCGCGTGTAGTGGTGTAGTGCGCGTGTAGTGCGCGTGTAGTGGTGTAGTGCGCGTGTAGTGGTGTAGTGCGCGTGTAGTGGTGTAGTGCGCGCGTTGTGGTGTAGTGCGCGCGTTGTGGTGTAGTGCGCGCGTTGTGGTGTAGTGCGCGCGTAGTGCGTGCAGTGCGCGCGTAGTGCGTGCAGTGCGCGCGTAGTGCGCGCGTAGTGCGCGCGTAGTGGCGTAGTGCGCGCGTAGTGGCGTAGTGCGCGCGTAGTGGCGTAGTGCGCGCGTAGTGGCGTAGTGCGCGCGTAGTGGCGTAGTGCGCGCGTAGTGGCGTAGTGCGCGCGTAGTGGCGTAGTGCGCGCGTAGTGGTGTAGTGCGCGCGTAGTGGTGTAGTGCGCGCGTAGTGGTGTAGTGCGCGCGTAGTGGTGTAGTGCACGTGTAGTGCACGTGTAGTGCACGTGTAGTGCGCGTGTAGTGCGCGTGTGGGTGTCAAATACTTTACACATTGCCTCTTAAGTTAAGCCTGCCTGCTCTGTGCCAAGCTACCAGAGGGTGAACACAGGTTAATTTAAAGTGTGCATCTAGCTTACCCGGACTAGGATTGTGGTTCCTACTTGGACAGAGTGCAAACCTCTGCCAACCAGAGACCCAATTTCTGATTGACACTATGAACGCGTTTGGACTGCCTTTAATTACCAAAGGTCAAACGCATAGGGCTGGTCACATGTTGGATGGGATTTTTTCCAATTATTCTGACATCATGTTACTTCCATCTCTCCCCTTGACTTGGTCAGACCACTGGGTGGTCAACTGGTAGATAAAGACCAAGAAATCTACCATGATTAGGAATACCACCCAACACACCCTAAGTAGAGCCTGGCATAAAATACGGCCAGATGAATTGGGAGATGCCATCGCAGCTGGCCCTTGGCAACCAGGGGAAAACCAGGAGCACAGTGTCGAGAATTTTGCATCTTGGCTTAACTCCGCACTGGACCTAGTTGCTCCAAAAATTCAAACAACTACATGCAAGAAAATCTTAACCCTGGTACAACGAAAACCTCAAACAATCAAGGCAGGACTGTCGGAGACCAGAACAAAAATGGAGAAAAAACTACGATGTGGAAGAGAAAACTATCTATAAAACCAAATTAGCCAAACACAAAACAATTATCGTTGCAGCTAAAACGGCATACTATTCGGGGCATATAAAAGCTGCATCTTATGCAAATAAGACTCTTTTTTCAGTGATAAAAAAACTGATAACACCAGCTAGCTCAAATAATGCAGGAACAAATCAAGAATTCTGTGATACACTTGCTGGCTTTTTTCAAGAGAAAGTCGCTAATATCTTTGATAAATTTACTACACATAGAGCAGGCAACCATCAGGAGGAACATGTCCCAACTGGACTGGCTAATAAAATTAGTCTCTCCTCCATTAAGGTCCCATCAGAAGAACAACTTCGAGTCTATCCTACTTATCAAATCGGATGCGCCACAAGACCTGTGTGCCCCCAATATCATGCACATTATTCCTGCTCAAGTAGCACAAAATCTAGGGCAAATATTTGATAACATGTTTGCAAAAGGATATTTTCCCTCTCACTGGAAACAGGCCTCGATTCTACCCCTATTAAAACAAGCATTTGCAATGCAATAGGTCTCGCATTTACGCAAGTTTGAGCTATTGGCATTGTAAATGACAATGCCTTTTATTTATGTTTTGGTTTTTAAAACATAAATAAAAGACATTGTCATTTACAATGCCAATAGCTTCAACTCGCGTAAATGAGAGACCTATTGCATTGCAAATGCTCGTTTCATCCCAGCTACCTGGCGCTGCCCTGCATGGGAATTCCTACCTGGAAAATGACAATGCTGTCCAGAACTGCCCATTCCTTCCTGACTTCAGTGACCTTGCATGGCCTCCACTTTTACCCTTATTTTATCAGTACCACAGAATCAGTACTTCGAGGTTATTTTTTGCCCAAATATTCTTCTGGGGGACAGTTCCATGGATTTACAACACAGTCAGTAAATCAAGGCCATTACACTACAAGTCTTTGCTCATAGGCAGGACCACTGGAATAACGCAATATTGTGGCCGCCGCGTTCTCGGAGTATTTACATATTTTCCACACTTGCCGCATGATTCAGATCTTCTGTATCAGTTGCAAACATTGATTCTAGCTCAGATGGATCAAAAGAGGCTTTAAAAAGCATCAGCCGTGGTCCCCCGGGGGGGACAGACGCTTTGCAAAGATTAACTGTCACCATTTCGTTGCTGAGGGCTGTATTCAGGTGTTAGAGTGCTGCTAATGAGGAGAAACGGTTGCCCAGACAGTACCACTGTGTTGTAAAATGGCAAAATATTGCGACAGAATGTGTCATATTACGCTGCATCATTGCACCTCTTCTGTGTCTGATTACGTTTGTACCTCTCCAGACCCTGCAGCACCTGTTCTTACCTGGGTCTCAGGCTCTACAACAGCTCTGCTGACCTGGTTCTCTGGCTCTACAGCAGCTCTGCTGACCTGGTTCTCTGGCTCTACAACGGCTCTGCGGACCTGGTTCTCAGGCTCTACAGCAGCTTACTGACCTGGTTCTCTGGCTCTAGAGTGGCTCTGCTGGCCCGGTTCTCTGGCTCTAGAGCGGCTCTGCTGACCCGGTTAGCTGGTTCTAGAGCGGCTCTGCTGACCCGGTTAGCTGGTTCTAGAGCGGCTCTGCTGACCCGGTTAGCTGGCTCTAGAGCGGCTCTGCTGACCCGGTTAGCTGGCTCTACAGCGGCTCTGCTGACCTGGTTAGATGGCTCTAGAGCGGCTCTGCTGACCTGGTTCTCTGGCTCTACAGACCTGGTTCTCTGGCTCTACAGCAGCTCTGCTGACCTGGTCTCAGGCTCTACAACCGCTCTGCTGACCTGGGTCTCAGGCTCTACAACCGCTCTGCTGACGTGGTTCTCTGGCTCTACAGCAGGGCTGCTGACCTGGTTCTCTGGCTCTACAGAAGCTCTGCGGACCTGGTTCTCTGGCTCTACAGCAGCTCTGCTGACGTGGTTCTCTGGCTCTACAGCAGGGCTGCTGACCTGGTTCTCTGGCTCTACAGAAGCTCTGCTGACCTGGTCCTCTGGCTCTACAGCAGCTCTGCTGACCTGGTCCTCTGGCTCTACAGCAGCTCTGCTGACCGGGTCCTCTGGCTCTACAGCAGCTCTGCTGACCTGGTCCTCTGGCTCTACAGCAGCTCTGCTGACCCGGTCCTCTGGCTCTACAGCAGCTCTGCTGACCCGGTCCTCTGGCTCTACAGCAGCTCTGCTGACCCGGTCCTCTGGCTCTACAGCAGCTCTGCTGACCCGGTCCTCTGGCTCTACAGCAGCTCTGCTGACCCGGTTCTCTGGCTCTACAGCAGCTCTGCTGACCCGGTTCTCTGGCTCTACAGCAGCTCTGCTGACCCGGTTCTCCGGCTCTACAGCAGCTTTGCTGACCTGGTTCTCCGGCTCTAGAGCAGCTCTGCTGACCTGGTTCTCTGGCTCTAGAGCAGCTCTGCTGACCTGGTTCTAAGGCTTTACAACAGCTCTGCTGTCCCAGTTCTCTGGCTCTAGGGCGGCTCTGCTGACCTGGTTCTCTGGCTTTAGAGTGGCTTGCTGACCTGGTTCTCTGGCTCTAGAGCGGCTCTGCTGGCCTGGTTCTCTGGCTCTAAAGCAGCTCTGCTGACCTGGTTCTCTGGCTCTAGAGCGGCTCTACTGACCCGGTTCTCAGGCTCTAGAGCGGCTCTGCTGAACTGGTTCTCTGGCTCTAGAGCATGTCTGCTGACCTGGTGCTATGGCTCCACAGCAGCTCTGCTGACCTGGTTCCATGGCTCTACAACGGCTCTGCTGACCTGGTTCTATGGCTCTACAGCAGCTCTGCTGACCTGGTTCTCCGGCTCTACAGACCTGGTTCTCTGGCTCTACAGCAGCTCTGCTGACCTGGGTCTCAGGCTCTACAACGGCTCGGCTGACCTGGTTTTCTGGCTCTACAATGGCTCTGCTGACCTGGTTCTATGGCTCTACAGCAGCTTGCTGACCTGCTTCTCTGGCTCTACAGCAGCTTGCTGACCTACTTCTCTGGCTCTACAGCAGCTCTGCTGACCTGCTTCTGTGGCTCTACAGCAGCTCTGCTGACCTGGTTCTAAGGCTCTACAGCAGCTCTGCTGACCTGGTTCTAAGGCTCTACAGCAGCTCTGCTGACCTGGTTCTCTGGCTCTACAGCAGCTCTGCGGACCTGGTTCTCTGGCTCTACAGCAGCTCTGCTGACTTGGTTCTCTGGCTCTACAGCAGCTCTGCTGACCTGGTTCTACAGCAGCTCTGGTTCTCTGGGTCTAGAGCGGCTCTGCTGACCTGGTTCTCTAGCTCTACCGCAGCTCTGGTTCTCTGGGTCTAGAGCGGCTCTGCTGACCTGGTTCTCTGGCTCTAGAGCAGCTCTGCTGACCTGGTTCTCTGGCTCTAGAGCGGCTCTGCTGACCTGGTTCTCTGGCTCTAGAGCGGCTCTGCTGACCTGGTTCTCTGGCTCTAGAGCGGCTCTGCTGACCTGGTTCTCTGGCTCTAGAGCGGCTCTGCTGACCTGGTTCTCTGGCTCTAGAGCGGCTCTGCTGACCTGGTTCTCTGGTTCTACAGCAGCTCTGCTGACCTGGTTCTCTGGCTCTAGAGCGGCTCTGCTGACCTGGTTCTCTGGCTCTACAGCGGCTCTGCTGACCTGGTTCTCTGGCTCTACAGCGGCTCTGATGACCTGGTTCTCTGGCTCTACAGCCGCTCTGCTGACCTGGTTCTCTGGCTCTACAGCCGCTCTGCTGACCTGGTTCTCTGGGTCTACAGCCGCTCTGCTGACCTGGTTCTACAGCCGCTCTGCTGACCTGGTTCTATGGCTCTACAACAGCTCTGCTGACCTGGTTCTCTGGTTCTACAGCAGCTCTGCTGACCTGGTTCTCTGGCTCTACAGCAGCTCTGCTGACCTGGTTCTCTGGCTCTAGAGCGGCTCTGCTGACCTGGTTCTCTGGCTCTACAGCAGCTTTGCTGACCTGGTTCTCTGGCTCTACAGCAGCTGTGCTGACCTGGTTCTCTGGCTCTAGAGCGGCTCTGCTGACCTGGTTCTCTGGCTCTACAGCAGCTCTGCTGACCCGGTTCTCTGGCTCTACAGCAGCTCTGCTGACCCGGTTCTCTGGCTCTACAGCAGCTCTGCTGACCCGGTTCTCTGGCTCTACAGCAGCTCTGCTGACCCGGTTCTCCGGCTCTAGAGCAGCTTTGCTGACCTGGTTCTCCGGCTCTAGAGCAGCTCTGCTGACCTGGTTCTAAGGCTTTACAACAGCTCTGCTGTCCCGGTTCTCTGGCTCTAGGGCGGCTCTGCTGACCTGGTTCTCTGGCTTTAGAGTGGCTTGCTGACCTGGTTCTCTGGCTCTAGAGCGGCTCTGCTGGCCTGGTTCTCTGGCTCTAAAGCGGCTCTGCTGACCTGGTTCTCTGGCTCTAGAGCGGCTCTACTGACCCGGTTCTCAGGCTCTAGAGCGGCTCTGCTGAACTGGTTCTCTGGCTCTAGAGCAGGTCTGCTGACCTGGTGCTATGGCTCCACAGCAGCTCTGCTGACCTGGTTCCATGGCTCTACAACGGCTCTGCTGACCTGGTTCTATGGCTCTACAGCAGCTCTGCTGACCTGGTTCTCTGGCTCTAGAGCGGCTCTGCTGACCTGGTTCTCTGGCTCTACAGACCTGGTTCTCTGGCTCTACAGCCGCTCTGCTGACCTGGTTCTCTGGGTCTACAGCGGCTCTGCTGACCTGGTTCTACAGCCGCTCTGCTGACCTGGTTCTATGGCTCTACAACAGCTCTGCTGACCTGGTTCTCTGGTTCTACAGCAGCTCTGCTGACCTGGTTCTCTGGCTCTACAGCAGCTCTGCTGACCTGGTTCTCTGGCTCTAGAGCGGCTCTGCTGACCTGGTTCTCTGGCTCTACAGCAGCTTTGCTGACCTGGTTCTCTGGCTCTACAGCGGCTCTGCTGACCTGGTTCTCTGGCTCTACAGCAGCTCTGCTGACCCGGTTCTCTGGCTCTACAGCAGCTCTGCTGACCCGGTTCTCTGGCTCTACAGCAGCTCTGCTGACCCGGTTCTCTGGCTCTACAGCAGCTCTGCTGACCCGGTTCTCCGGCTCTAGAGCAGCTTTGCTGACCTGGTTCTCCGGCTCTAGAGCAGCTCTGCTGACCTGGTTCTCTGGCTCTAGAGCAGCTCTGCTGACCTGGTTCTAAGGCTTTACAACAGCTCTGCTGTCCCGGTTCTCTGGCTCTAGGGCGGCTCTGCTGACCTGGTTCTCTGGCTTTAGAGTGGCTTGCTGACCTGGTTCTCTGGCTCTAGAGCGGCTCTGCTGGCCTGGTTCTCTGGCTCTAAAGCGGCTCTGCTGACCTGGTTCTCTGGCTCTAGAGCGGCTCTACTGACCCGGTTCTCAGGCTCTAGAGCGGCTCTGCTGAACTGGTTCTCTGGCTCTAGAGCAGGTCTGCTGACCTGGCGCTATGGCTCCACAGCAGCTCTGCTGACCTGGTTCCATGGCTCTACAACGGCTCTGCTGACCTGGTTCTATGGCTCTACAGCAGCTCTGCTGACCTGGTTCTCTGGCTCTAGAGCGGCTCTGCTGACCTGGTTCTCTGGCTCTACAGACCTGGTTCTCTGGCTCTACAGCAGCTCTGCTGACCTGGGTCTCAGGCTCTACAACGGCTCGGCTGACCTGGTTTTCTGGCTCTACAATGGCTCTGCTGACCTGGTTCTATGGCTCTACAGCAGCTTGCTGACCCGCTTCTCTGGCTCTACAGCAGCTTGCTGACCTACTTCTCTGGCTCTACAGCAGCTCTGCTGACCTGCTTCTCTGGCTCTACAGCAGCTCTGCGGACCTGCTTCTGTGGCTCTACAGCAGCTCTGCTGACCTGGTTCTAAGGCTCTACAGCAGCTCTGCTGACCTGGTTCTCTGGCTCTACAGCAGCTCTGCGGACCTGGTTCTCTGGCTCTACAGCAGCTCTGCTGACTTGGTTCTCTGGCTCTACAGCAGCTCTGCTGACCTGGTTCTACAGCAGCTCTGGTTCTCTGGGTCTAGAGCGGCTCTGCTGACCTGGTTCTCTAGCTCTACCGCAGCTCTGGTTCTCTGGGTCTAGAGCGGCTCTGCTGACCTGGTTCTCTGGCTCTAGAGCAGCTCTGCTGACCTGGTTCTCTGGCTCTAGAGCAGCTCTGCTGACCTGGTTCTCTGGCTCTAGAGCAGCTCTGCTGACCTGGTTCTCTGGCTCTAGAGCGGCTCTGCTGACCTGGTTCTCTGGCTCTAGAGCGGCTCTGCTGACCTGGTTCTCTGGCTCTAGAGCGGCTCTGCTGACCTGGTTCTCTGGCTCTAGAGCGGCTCTGCTGACCTGGTTCTCTGGCTCTAGAGCGGCTCTGCTGACCTGGTTCTCTGGTTCTACAGCAGCTCTGCTGACCTGGTTCTCTGGCTCTACAGCAGCTCTGCTGACCTGGTTCTCTGGCTCTAGAGCGGCTCTACTGACCTGGTTCTCTGGCTCTACAGCGGCTCTGCTGACCTGGTTCTCTGGCTCTACAGCCGCTCTGCTGACCTGGTTCTCTGGGTCTACAGCGGCTCTGCTGACCTGGTTCTACAGCCACTCTGCTGACCTGGTTCTACAGCCGCTCTGCTGACCTGGTTCTATGGCTCTACAACAGCTCTGCTGACCTGGTTCTCTGGTTCTACAGCAGCTCTGCTGACCTGGTTCTCTGGCTCTACAGCAGCTCTGCTGACCTGGTTCTCTGGCTCTACAGCAGCTCTGCTGACCTGGTTCTCTGGCTCTAGAGCGGCTCTGCTGACCTGGTTCTCTGGCTCTACAGCAGCTTTGCTGACCTGGTTCTCTGGCTCTACAGCAGCTTTGCTGACCTGGTTCTCTGGCTCTAGAGCGGCTCTGCTGACCTGGTTCTCTGGCTCTACAGCGGCTCTGCTGACCTGGTTCTCTGGCTCTACAGCCGCTCTGCTGACCTGGTTCTATGGCTCTACAAAAGCTCTGCTGACCTGGTTCTCAGGCTCTACAGCCACTCTGCTGACCTGGTTCTCCGGCTCTACAGCAGCTCTGCTGACCTGGTTCTCCGGCTCTACAGCAGCTCTGCTGACCTGGTTCTCCGGCTCTACAGCAGCTCTGCTGACCTGGTTCTCTGGCTCTACAGCAGCTCTGCTGACCTGGTTCTCTGGCTCTACAGCAGCTCTGCTGACCTAGTTCTCTGGCTGTAGAGCAGCTCTGCTGACCTGGTTCTCTGGCTCTGCTGACCTAGTTCTAGGCTCTACAGCCGCGCGCTAAAACCCCTGAATACAAATACCAGACAAGCGGTCGCCATTGTGAAAAAAATATAGTGCTTACTGACTAATGGAGACAGTGTTAACGCTGCAAGTAAAAGATCCAGTCCTGATGGGCGGTCCCAAAAGGAGACAGGGCGGTAACAAGGAGGGGCTAAGAAGCCTCATTATCAATCGGAAGCCAGCATTTACCATGGACAATGACACCAGCCAATGAAAAATATGGGCGGGGCTTCCACACCACTTCTAAAACATACCCTAATACAGCATGCCTCGCAAAGCGAGCAGCGCATGCGCTGCAACGCTAGGCTCGACCTAAAAAGACAATCTGAACTCCCAAGACCCTAATAACTACCGACCAATATCAAAACTTACTTTCGCCGCCAAGTTGGTAGAAAAAATAATGAACCAACAACTTTCTGAATACTTGGAGGAAAACTCTTGGCTAGATGACACACAACATGGTTTTAGAAAACACCACAGCACAGAATCGGCCCTGGTGATAGCAACAGAGGAAATAAGAGAAGTACTCGATAGGGGTGGGACAGCTGCACTGATCCTTTTGGATCTTTCTGCAGCTTTTGATACAATCAGCAATGGGATTTTGGCTGACCGTATACATAGGCTAAGGATAGAGGGAACAGCTTTTGATCTCTTGCTATCTTTCCTGGCAATCAGACAAAATAATGTGAAGATGGGCCAGTTTGTCTCCAGGTCTGTTTCCCTGCCCTGTGGAGTTCCCCAGGGCTCAGCACTGAGCCCAACTTTGTTTAACCTTTATTTTACTCCACTTGCGCCTATTATTAAAAAATCCGGCTTCTCCCTGGCCTCATATGCCGATGATACCCAAATTGTGGTATCATTGGCAAATCCTGAAAGCAATTTGGGTGCGGCTTTCAGCTCATGTACAAGTAAGGTGAGCAACTGGATGGACTGCAACTGCCTTAAATTGAATGCCAATAAAACAGGAGGTTATCATTTTCGGTAACAACCCTTCCTTCTGGACACCGGACTGGTGGCCACCTGAGATGGACTCTTTACCCGAACCCTCAAACAAAGTTAGAAACTTAGGGTTCCTGGTAGACAAGGAACAGAAGTTTAAGGACCAAGTAAACAAAATAACCTCGGCTGCTTTCTGCTCCCCAAGGCTAATAAAAAAGATAGAAACATTTCTGCCCCCGAACTACTCAAAACAGTAACAATGGCACTCATTCTCACGAGGATTGATTACTGCAACAGTCCATCTTACGCTTGCAATGGGTCTCATAAAGAGGCTTCAGATACTGCAAAACACTGCAGCTCGCTTCCTTTTTTAAATTCCGAAGTATGAGTCAGCCAGAGGAGCAATTAGGAAATTACACTGGTTGCCAGTCAAGCAACGATGTAGTTTCAAAGCTCTCTGTATGGCCTATAAATCTCTGCATGGACTTGGGCCAGACCATTTCAAAAAGAAACTCAAATGGTACGTCCCAGCCAGGACACTTCGATCAGGCTCCACTAGGAACCGGATTGTCCCCCCATTTAGGAAAGCCACCTGGGGTGGAAAGAGCTTTTTTAGGGCCACTGCCATGCTTTGGAATAGTGTCCCACTGACATTAAAAGCTGCTCCCTCCTGACTCTCCTTTAGAAAAGCCTTAAAGACCTGGCTTTTCACACAGGAGTAGATGTTTTCTGCACATCTGCCTGATCAGACTACGACACAATCATAGCCTAATCGGACTTTGATAGTGCCAAGACGCCCTAGGGCATGAGTTTGCGCTTTATAAGTTACATTTACATTACAATTTCTAACAACCTTGAACCATCGCCAAAATGCTGCAGTTCCTCAAGTAGCGCATGGGGTCTGATAGGGCCACGAACATGTTGCCCGCATAAAAGGCTGATGGTATGGATGTCCTCACAAAAGCACACTCCTGTGATGTGAAGGTCGGTTCAGATGCATTGTGCATGTGCTCCTTATATAGCGGCAAGAAGAGCAAGGACATAGGGCAGCCTTGATGAGTTCCCTGGTGTATGGCAATGGATGGGAGATTACTCCGTTCACCTGCACCGTGGGGCACTGTACCCGTTGAAAACCCATCGGCAAAACCCTTGCCCGAGGCCAAAGTGTCTCAAGGTGGCAACAAAGTAAGGCCACTGGCTACGATCAAAGGCCTTTTCACCATCTACTGCGATCAGTAGGGCCTCCCTTTGGGATCTCTGTACTTTGTCTGACGTGTAAGATGTGTTTGGTGTTCTCTCCACACGGCAGCAATCTGGGCTGAGGCTGCTGGAAACTCAGCCCAAGTGCTCGCTACAACCTTGACCGGTGCGCACAAGGATTCCCGGGGCAGCTGCCGCCACCTGTCTATTGTGCGTTCCCAGCACTGCTGCTCACCTTCCTCGGTTGGCAGGTGAGGACTCCGCAGCATCTTCTTGTAAGCCGGGTTGTCAGCAGCCCACTCATTAGCTCTAGGGAGAAGTCATTTCCAGTCCCCCTGATGCTGCGGCTGCTCCTCTGACTCAGTGGGGCCACCCAATCAGCTGCCATCTTGCTTGCCACACAGCTCGTGTTCGACCACCTTGTTGCTCACCCATCTGCCAGAAATCAAGGTCGCCGCAGGACAGGTGAATTCTCAGGAAACTCTGCTGGCACTCTGGGAGCCGAATTAGAGGTCCGGGCCCCGCTATGTTAGCTAACAACTGGCAAACAGGCGGAAGAGCACGTGGCATGTCTCCCTCGTCCGCCATCCTGGCCACGCTCCCCTACAAGTATTTATAAAACAGGGCTGACAAGATAAGTTAAAACCCTGTTTTTCAGGCATCGTCAACACCAGATACTTTACTTGCTTTAAGCATTACAATATCAAATATTACAAAAAGGGCAAATACTGTATGTATTTCTTTGATAGGCTTCAGTCCCACATGTGACCTGTAGACTAAACAAACTCCTTCGGCAAAAATGTTTAAGTGGGGCATTTCCCCGGGGCTATTGTTGTTTACTGCCCTCTACACTGAAACATGGATTAAAGTTTTAATGGAGGCAACCAGATTATTCACGGAAAATAAATATGCATACATTTACATAATTGAGACATGGATGTTTCGTATTGGCAATATTTTTCCTTATCTGTGACCTACTTTCATGCTTTTTTTTTTTCTTTCTTATTAAACATGGGCTTCAAATTCATCTGCCTAAATGTGGAAATCACCTCCTGGAAGCACTGATATATGCAGATTATATTTAAATGGAGTAAACACCAATTAATCTACAAAAGAAAATTAAAAAAACTGGAAAAATACCAATAGGAACATGGCTTAAAAATATTACAAAAGCAAAAGTCATGGCGTTTGCCTGAAGGTAAATTACATCTTCATTTATATGGTGATCAAAGAGCTAGAGTTCAACTATTGCTAGCTAGGAGTCGCATAGTCATCTAAATTAGCTGGGAAATCTTGTACCAAAATCCAAGAACTGAACAAAAAAAATTAGTTACTTTTTTGTCAATATGGGTTGTCATTGTTCTGTCCTCAAAAATGGTGCATAATGCTAAACTGCCACCATAGACGATAGATTGCATAGAATGCTATGCTCTTCAATGTGTGCATCTGTTTAAACTTGAAGGATAACTTTGGAAATGCTTCTTAGCAGATAGGCAATCCTTACCAAATGCAGACCTCAGACTGAGTCTGGGCCTAAAGAGTTTTGCAAAACCCAACTGAATGCTCAAGTTATCTGCTCTTAACATTCCCTCTTCATAACATTGCAGGATTTGCCGACAATGCTAATCTACAAAGAGCTTTGGGATGCTAAGGCACAAATCCATCATTCACTGTATTTTAGGCGACTTAAAGAAAAGGTCTTTAAAAGCTTTTATGATAATTCGTAGTTCATGTTAATCTTTTAAGAGAACTGTGTATAATCAATTTTATCGCCATGCAAATCTGAAGCACGAGGTAAGGAGATTTATGATCAACTTTCATCTATCAACTGGCGTCGTATGTAAAATGGGTTGGCTGCACAATATGACAAATATACTCAATTGTAGAAACCCAGAGAGAATACCTACAAGCAATATTTCTAACTAGAGGGTGTAAGACAGTCCAGCAACATTACAAACTATGTATTATACTGGGTCACCGAAAATAGGTAACCATTTTTATTCATTTTTGATCTTTAACCTTTTAAATACTGTAATTTCCTTGTGACTTGGATGGTTTTGCAGCATCAGTGGAAGTGATAATGTTTTGTACCTAACAAATATATCAAATAAACTCAGCTGCTTCCCTTCTTGTGAATAGCCCAGGATTCAGTACCTAGATTGAGCCACTGAAACAGGTATTGAACAGAGGTTGTTGGATTTGCAGAAAATCATTTTTATATATTCTGAAAACCACTACCATTGGAGGAACAAGTACAAAATATCTCAAACAGAAACTTGCATGTTCAGGTCCCTCCTAGGGACTGCCTATTGTATACAGTCTTTAAAATAGGTTTGCCTCTATTTAATCTCGTCTGACAGGTGTTCTCTTGCTTCTTCCATTGCCTCCTTCTGAAATGCTGCAATGCCAACATTTTACAGCTGTGCTTCTTTTAACTGTACTTCTGTAACTTTTTATCTAAGTCATTCAGAAGCTATGAGTCACCTCATACTGGACACACTTAATTACAGCACCATAAGTAGATGTGTAATTCGTTTTTAACTCAAAAAACAAATACCATTACTACTTGATAATCAGAAGGAATATTTATTGATTCAATACATGTAAGGGGCTTCATGGTGAAATTTGACAGTGCGATAAAAATATCACTTTTACATAAATATTTCCCTATGCCGTCTCCCTCATAATTTTGCTCAGTTTCTGAATTTTGGCTTTTGTTGACATATCGATGTATTTATCGGCAATGCTGATAACCATTCCGCCAAGGATCGCTGAATCAGTCTACAGAGAGGAAGACACATTATAATTAGTAGAGAAATTGTGTATTTTTAATCCTGAGAACAGTTTTATGTTTTTTGCTACAGAAGGTACGCTAACAATTGCCTAAATCATTAAAACACCACAAATCCACTCATATTAAAAGTTTACCCAGAATTAAGGTACAGGAAGCTTTGGTTATCCAAAGTTTAAAAGGGGGAAAAAATTGTCTTTATTATTCTATGCACAAGCCCACAAACAATGTCCATCTAACTGTGGCATTACTTTAGCAGTGACTATGATAACCAATGACAAACTTCTTCAAGGATATCAACACTCACATGCATGCAGCCGTTATTGCTCATCAGTAGGTTGCAGCTATTGTCTTCTGAGTGTATTGAAGTAGTAGATATCCATTATCTTCACAGTGGTGGCTACTCCGCTAAGGCGGAGGAGCGTCGCCCCACTGCTGCAAAGCAGTGAAAGAAAGAACAAATACAATGATAATAACTCGAGGTTATCATCATTGTATTTGTTTCTGCTGCACAGCTTTGCGGGCGGGCAGGGTGGTTTGCCCACTCCTAGTGCGCAATGACTATTTGGCCGGCCCTCTGGGCACTTCGCATGTTCTCCATGCAGGCTGCATTACAGCCTGCGTGGAGAACATGCCCAGGCCCCCATTCCCTGGCTGAGCGCCTACCCACAGCGCTCAGACCAATCACAACGCTGCAGCTTAGGGGAGGGAGCCTGACTGATTTGTGTTCCGCCCCAGAGAGCGGAGACCGAGAAGACGTGGGAGAGGGTGGTGGAGTGGAGAGAAGGTACGTTTTACACCCCCCGCCACTCCCGATCCGTGTCAGCCGCTACTGTATCTTCATCTTTCATGCTCCTTTGATATTGATAACTTTTTCTTTATAACATATATACCTTGGTGAAAATGTGCACTTAAGAGATTTCACCTAAGTGTGGAAGGAGGATCGTGGAGAGCGTTTTTTCTATGATTTTCTTACGTAGCAGATTGTTTGGTTCAGCAAGTTACATTACAAAACCACAAATTGGTAAAGAAAAATGTTAAGCTACCAATGAGACCAGAGAGAGTCATAATTCAGGTATTGTGATACACTTGTATTGGGCTGTACACTGGAGTTAGAGAGCACCTTTCCACCCCTTTCATGCAGACAGTAACATACTTCTGCATTCTTGTATATTGAGGGATGCCAGCCATTGATCAATGGTGTGCCTCAATGTTGAATTATACATAGCGGCTACGTTCCCTGCCTTCTGAAAGTCAAAGGTACTTGAAAAGAAAACTATACTGTCTACAATAGAGAACCGACAAAACTAATTCAAATTAATTCTGCTGTTTAACTTATTTTTATTTCCCAGTTTTCTTTAGGAGTATCTTTAATAAAATGGGGAGAGGATGTAGCCTAATGGCGAGGGCGGTCGATCTCAAATCTGGGGAACCGGGTTCGAGTCTCGGCAATGACGCTCAACATCCTGTGATTCTGGGCAAATCACTTAATCTCCCCGCGTCTACCAAAAATGAATGTGTCCTTGTGTAACACAACTGGTGCTCATGTGAAGCGCTCTGATACCCGATACCTTCGGGTCAAGTTCGCGCTATATAAAACTACGAGAATTTTTTTTTCATAAGTACTGAATAGCTAGCTCCGCATATCACTATATCTTGGAAATGTTAAGTAAAACCATTGTTCACAAAACATGTATAAAAACCCATCTGGCTTTATATTTAAGCAATGTTTAATTATACAGAGAATGAAAAGGAGACTACAATGCTTTAATCTTTTCCAAACTCACAATTTAAAAAGTGAGTAGAAACACAAAGAAATAAAAAGGCAATTAACTCGAGGTCTTCATTACAAAATCTCCATGAATCCTGATTAAGCCAGTAGCTGGCTAAATCAGGATTACGAGTCAAGTGAGAAAATCCACACATAGTTTATGCTTTCATATTTCGCCAGGATGTACCTAGTTAAATGTGATGGAATGAGGGGGGAAAACTGTAGAAATCAGTACCCAAACCAATTCCATAGGTGACCGGTAACTTATAATGTTGTGGTAACGCTGAACGTAGTACCATTAATTCTGGATGCAGTATTTCCACATCATTGTTGCTGCCACACTTGTAATGAGGCCCTCCAGCTGGAGAGGAAGACTTCAAGGAAGCAGGCTAAGGACATGAAGAATAATGTATGTGAAAATCCAGAATTACCTTCAGAAGCAAAGACGGGAGCCCCAGAGGGTTCATGAGCGCACATGGGTGTGCACAAACTCAGAGGGCATTGCAGGCCTGGAACAACCACTTCTGGCCTACTTCAAGACCTTATGAGACGATATGCTCACATGAAAACCTTCGTGCAAGTGAATCCTTTCAGGAGTGCAAAACTAACATATTGTTAGTTTGAAAATGCAGATTTTATATAGTTGTAAAGCACAAGTTACTAACTTGTGTAACGATATATCTGTAAGAGACAGTAGTTAGTGACAGATTCCTTACCTTAGAATATCCCCAGGCGTCAGGCTGGATGCGGAAAGTTTTTTGCGTAGCAGTACCCTTGCGCGTCGGTAGGCGGCGTCGTGCGGCTCCGCGTCCGTCGTCGGCGTCGTGATCGCCGGGATGACGTCGCGGGCAGTACTTAGGCGCCGCCCCTGCGCGCTGACGTCAGTTCTGTACACTACTTTCCGCGCCAGGAACGCAGAGCCATGCAAGAAGCTGACATAGGTGTCTGAAAAATACTAGGGCCCTGAAAGGGATGTCCTTAACCCTAGAAATCAGTTCGCAGAACGGGGAGGATGGGTGGGCGGTAAGGAATCTGTCACTAACTACTGTCTCTTACAGATATATCGTTACACAAGTTAGTAACTTGTGCATCTGAAGAGACACGTTAGTGACAGATTCCTTACCTTAGAATAGATACCCCAGCAATACCAACCCCGGTGGTGGGTCTGCGAACAAAGATCAGACAAGGAAGTCCTTGCGTACAGAACGGCCAAAGAAGCCGTCCCTCCGGACCCGACTGTCAAGGCAGTAATGCTTTGTAAACGTGTGCAGCGAGGCCCACGTAGCTGCCTGACAGATAACCGGCAGCGGAACACCGCGGCCCAAGGCCGTGGTAGCAGCCGTTGCCCTGGTGGAATGGGCACGCAGCCCAACAGGAGGTTCCTTTTTAGCCAAAGAATAGCAGGTCTTGATGCACAAGGTAACCCAGCGGGAGATGGTCCTCTTGTGCACCGCCCGACCTTTTTGGCGCCCACGTAGCCAACAAAGAGCTGGTCATCCACCCGGAAGTGTTTTGTGCGGTCAATATAGAAAGAGAGCGCACGTTTTGGGTCCAGACGGTGGAGCCTCTCTTCCTCTCTGGAAGGATGCGGAGGCGGAAAGAAGGTGGGCAAAGTGATGGTCTGCCCAATGTGGAAAGCAGTAACCACCTTTGGCAAGAAGGACGGACGCGTCCGAAGAACAACCTTGTCTGGATGAACAGACAGAAAGGGAGGTTTGCAAGATAGAGCCTGGAGCTCACTCACCCGCCGAGCGGAGGTGATGGCCACCAGAAAGGCTGTCTTCAGAGTCAGAAGACGAAGAGGACAGTTATGTAGAGGCTCAAAGGGAGCGCACATTAAAAGGTAAGAACCAAGTTCAAGTCCCACTGAGGCATCACAAACGGAACAGGAGGGAAGAGGTGAGTAATGCCTTTTAAGAACCTGTTAACAACAGGGGACTTGAAAAGGGAGGGCTGATCAGGGAGCCTGAGGAAGGCCGAGATAGCACAAAGATAACCCTTGATGGTACCCAGGGCAGAACCCTGTTGGGCCAAAGAGAGAAGGAACAGAAGGACCTCAGAAAGAGGGGCAGAAAGGGGATTCACAGCCTTTGCTGTGCACCATGCCACAAATTTGTTCCACCTGCAGGCGTATACCACCTTAGTGGAGGGACGCCTGGCTGCCAGAATCACATCACAAACTTCGGGAGGCAAGTCGAAAGGAATCAACTGCCGCCGCTCAATCTCCACGCAAGCAGGTGTAGACTGGACAGGTTCGGGTGGAGGACCGTCCCCTGCTGCTGCGACAGAAGATCCTCCCGAAGAGGCAGACGGATCGGGGGATCTACGCTCATATTGAGTAGCTCGGGATACCAAACTCTTCGAGCCCAGTCCGGAGCCACAAGAATGACTTGGGCCCGGTCGTGCCGAATCTTCTTCAACACTCTGGGTAGAAGTGGTATAGGCGGAAAGGCGTACAATAGACCGCAACTCCACTCGTGACGAAAAGCGTCGCCGAGCGAGTGCCGCCTTGGAAATTCCAACGCGCAGAACTGATGACATTGCGCGTTCTCTTCGGTGGCGAATAGATCTAACCAAGGCTCTCCCCACTGTAGAAAGAGTCCTTGCGCCACTTCCGAGTGAAGACGCCATTCGTGATCCATCATGCACCTGCGGCTGGAGTTCGTCCGCCCTGGCGTTCAGGGAACCTGCCAGGTGTTGAACCACCAGGAACATGCCCTGATGTTCCAGCCATGTCCAGAGGCGCAGAGCCTCCTGACAAAGGGTCCACGACCCCACCCCGCCTTGTTTGTTGCAGTACCACATGGCGGTGGTGTTGTCTGTGAACACCTGCACTACCTTCCCTTTGACAGAGGGAAGGAATGCCTTGAGTGCAAGTCGGATCGCCCGGAGCTCCAGAAGGTTGATATGGAGCCGGGACTCCGCCCGGAGACCAGAGGCCTCTGATCTCCGCCTCTCCCATGTGACCGCCCCATCCCAGAAGGGACGCGTCCGTCACAACTGTGTGCTCTGGCTGGGGAAGGGAGAGGGATCTGCCCATGACCCATTGCCGGTTCGAGAGCCACCACTGCAACGGTTTTGCAGTCCCCTCCGAGATCTGGACGTGATCGGACAGGTCGCCCTGGTGCTGCGCCCACTGGAACTTCAGGTCCCACTGCAGAGCCCGCATATGCCATCTGGCATGAGTGACCAGCAGGATGCAGGAGGCCATGAGGCCCAGCAGCCTCAGGGTCATCCGTACCGAAACCCAGGATAAGGGCTGAAAGATCGGAATCATAGCCTGAATATCCCGGACTCGCCGTTCGGGAGGATAGGCCCGAAACTGCGTCGTGTCCAGAACTGCTCCGATGAAAAGGAGCTGTGGAGAAGGAATCAGATGCGACTTTGGCACATTGATGGAGAACCCCAGCGAGTGCAGGAGTTCGGCCGTAGTCTGGAGGTGGGAGACAACTGCCTGGGACGAGCCCGCCTTCAGCAGCCAGTCGTCGAGGTAGGGAAGACTGAAACCCCTGCCCGGCGCAGATGAGCTGCGACCACCGCCATCACTTTCGTGAACACCCGAGGGGCACTGGTAAGGCCAAAGGGAGCACGGTGAACTGAAAATGCTCGAGGCCTACCGTGAACCGAAGGTAACGCCGGTGGGCCGGCAGGACGAGGATGTGGAAATAGGCGTCCTGCAAGTCCAACGCTACCAACCAGTCTCCGGGGTCGAGGGCAGTCAAGACCTGAGCTAGGGTGAGCATCTTGAACTTCTCCTTCCGGAGGAAGCGATTGACGTTCCGGAGGTCCAAGATAGGACGCATGTCCTCCTTGTCCTTTTTGGGCACCAGAAAGTAGTGGGAGTAGCAACCACGCCCTACTTCTGGGGTCGGAACATGCTCGATGGCCCTCTTGGCCAAGAGGGCCGTGACTTCCTTCTGTAGAAGCACCAAGTGATCCCCTGACATGCGGTGGAATTGAGGTGGCATGGCTGGGGGTGGTCTCGAAGGGGAGGGAGTAGCCCCTTCGGACAATGTCCAAGACCCACTTGTCCGAGGTGATGGGACGCCAGTGGTGAAGGTGATGGCGGACCCTGCCCCCGACTGGCGTGCTGTGCACCTGAAAGGAGGGACTAGGAGGGCTTGGAGGCCGCGGACGGGTTGGAGGTGGTGGCCTGACCCGCACGCTGGTTGCCCGAACCGCCACGGCGGTATCCACGTCCTCGGCCACGCGAAGGCGCTTGCTGCGTGGGCCGTTGGCCGGGCTGTGGACGTGACTGGGCGCCCCTTCCGTGGCCACGAAAGGGGCGAAAAGCAGACGTTTGCGGAGGGCGCACAACAGCAAGGCCCAGGGACTTAGCAGTAGCCCGTGAGTCCTTGAAACGCTCCAGCGCATGGTCTGCCTTTGAACCAAAAAGACCGACTCCATCAAAGGGCATGTCCATGAGAGTATTCTGGACATCCCCTGAAAAACCAGTGGTTCTCAGCCAGGCGTGGCGACGCAGCGCCACCGTCGTTGCAAGCGATCTGCCCAGCGAGTCGGCGGTATCAAGGCCACAGCGGATGGTATATTTAGCCGCATCACGCCCTTCCGCAATAGCGCGGGTAAGCAGTGTCTGGACCTCCTCAGAACACTGCGGCAAAACATCAGCCACCGAATCCCACAGGGAGTGGGTGTATCGGCCCAAGAGGCAAGCGGTATTAACAGACCGCAAGCCAGCACTGGAGGAAGAGAAAGCCTTCTTCCCAAAGTGATCCAGGCGCTTGGATTCCCTATCCGGAGGGCGGTAGGGAAGGCTGTTTGGGAGGCAGAGGCTTGGACAACCAAGCTCTCAGGGGTGGGGTGTTGGGAGAGAAACAGGGGGTCGCCCGGAGCCGGGCGATGGCGTCGGGCCACGTTCCTATCCACAGGAGCCCCTGTGGTGGGTTTGGACCAGGCACCCAAAGAACGTCAGTGAGTGCATTGTTGAACGGCAGCACAGGCTCCGAAGAGGAGGCCGCCGGCTGAAGCACTTCAGTCAGGAGGTTAGTCCTGACGGCCACTGTAGGCAACTGGAGATTTAAGGCTCCAGCAGCTCTACGCAACACCGTTGCAAAATTAGCCCCCTCCTCCGTTGCCACGGGAGGAGACAGCATGCCAGAGTCGGGGAGGTATCCAGCCCACTGGCATCCCCAAGTTCCTCAACCCAGTCCGGGTCAAACTCGCACTGTTGTGTGAGAGGGTCGTCAGACCCCTCCCAGCTCTCCTGGTCCTCCTCAGGTTGAAAAGATGGAGGAGGAGGGACATAAGGGACCCAAGGCCTCATCGGCGCCGGAACCGGCGTCGGGCGGCGCCGGTCCGGCTCCATGTCCGGACCCGGGGAGAACCGGGGAACGACGCCGCCCGGAGCCCCGGACGGCGTCGGAAGCGGCACCGGGGACATCGGCGTCGGCGGAGGCGTGGTTAGGTCAACCGGCGTCGATGGGGGTTGCGGCACCACCGGAACCGGGGTCGAGGCCGGGGCCGGAGCCGAGGCCGGGACGAAGGCTGGTGGGACAGGCGACACCGGGACCGGAGTCGACGGCGACGCCGGAGCAACCCCATCTGGGCCCGCGGGGCCCGAAGGCGCACCGGAGGGACCTTGAGGCCCGAAGAGGCGGGCCATGGCCGACAGGAATTTCTGTACTTCGGCCGGAGTCGCCCCGAACCCGGGAAGGGCGGGTAATGCGGGGGCAACTCGACAGGCACGTCCGGGGCCGCGGGGACGGTGCCGACAGGGACCTCAGCCGAGTTGCGCGACCGGCGAGGCGAAGTCTTAGAGCGATGACGCCGCTTAGACTTCTTGTGCTTCGACTTACCGGAGGAGCGCGAAGACTTGGATTCCGGCGAGCGGCGGGGACTCCGCGTCCGGCCCCTCGACCTCTCCCGGGACCGGGGCTTGCTGCGGCGCGGAGCCGACTGCCGGACTTCAAGGAGCTTTCGAGACCGCTCTCGCAAAGCCTTCGGATGAAGTTTCCGGCAGTCAGGGCACGACTTCGTGTCGTGGCCTCGGCCGAAGAGACACTCGAGGTGGGGGTCCGTGATGGACATCATACGACCACATTCCTCGCAGGGCTTAAAGCCGGGCATCCCTACGACACCTTAGGAGTCGTGAAGACTCGTTGAAGAGAACAGTGAAAAATTTCACAAAAAGATAGTCAAAAAGTGACTAGGGCACTGCTCTTCCCGGATCTGCGCTTACTGGCGCGGAAAAAGAAGAACTGACGTCAGCGCGCAGGGCGGCACCTAAGTACTGCCCGCGGCGTCATCCCGGCGATCACGACGCCGACGACGGACGCGGAGCCGCACGACGCCGCCTACCGACGCGCAAGGGTACTGCTACGCAAAAAACTTTCCGGATCCAGCCTGACGCCTGGGGATATTCTAAGGTAAGGAATCTGTCACTAACGTGTCTCTTTCAGATATATAAATGTCTAGTCACTGGTATAGTGCTTGGTATATATTCACAGTTGTATCAAAAAATTGAATTGCGGCAAAGTGGGATGAAGTGATCTGCCCAAAAATAACAATATGGTGAAGTGGACAATGTCAGGCTAGGGGCGATCTCTTTGGTTCTCAGTTGGTAAATTAGGCACTGGATCACAAGAATAAGTTTCTTTGCAAGTACCATTTAATGAAATTGAGCGAAAGCTTAAAAGTACATTTTCCTGTGCAGTTCACACTTTCTAGAAAGACAGCAGGGATACATTCTGAACTCTGCTATAAATCAGATCAAACATTAATCCGAAATAAAGCATAATAAAAGTGCTGGCATATATAGAGCTTGTGAATATATAGTTGACTTAAGTTGAGTCCTGTACTGTTGTCAGCCTTATACGATCGAAAAGGTAGCATGATTAGGCTGGTTAGAATCCGACCCCTGATGGAGGCTACTTTCAGAGTTTGGATATTAGAACATTGTTCTAATTTGTCAGCTCAATCCATGGCACGATGGGACAAGTGTTTTTCCTTTTTATACAAAACAAAATGAAATCGGAAGCACCTTGGCCCTGGTTATAGAATTCCACACCCTGAGTGAGACTTGGGCATTCTTTCAAATACAAATCTGACCCCCTCCCCTCACTCCCTGGAAGCAATTATACCTTTTGAACCAGTTTTTTCTCAGAGAGGTCTCAATAACGTCTGAGGCGTAATGCAGAACCATAGATTTTAACTGCATATTTAGAGTCAGAAATTACCAAATGTCAAAGCCAAATTCACAGAACAGTCAGAAACTGGTCCACCTGGTAATTTAGGTTCAGAACTTAATGGGGGCCAATTCACCACTATTCTTGCACATGCAAGTTCAACTTAATTGCCCAAATAATTATCTGTGTTTGCAAATTTCAAGTGCTCAATCACAGAATCTGGCTCTGCAACATTTCCGCAAATGAAATATAGTACCACATGAACTCTACAAGAATGGTGGAATTTCCACAGGGTGAGGTGTGTGGATGGGGGCTTTTTTGGAGAGCAAAAAGGGAAAAGAAATGTTGCTCAAGCAGAATGCACATAACCTCACAGTTATCATTTTGTGGGTATTCAACACTTTGCATGGTAGCTCCTAGGCTGGATAAACAAAAGTAATAAAACAAAAAGAACCAATAACTGTTTCTAAGGTGGGAAAGGGAAAATAATACACCCGTGTTTCAAGGCGGGGGGGCAGGTGAACGAATTGCTCCACTTGGAAAATTATTTCCCTAAAATAAGAATTTAAATGTTAAGAGCTGAAGAACAATTATGGTATGCTTACTGAAGTGGCAATGAATTTCCACAAGGGCCCAATGATTTATTTGGATTCCCAAAGACGGAAACTTGCTTTAATTGTAAATCTAAATTGAACACAGTTTATTTCTTATATTTTTAAAAACCGTTTGTGAATTAGGCGCTATGTGACAATGCTGCACATGAGAAAAGGCTGATCTTCATTAATTCTGAACAAGGCACCCGTCACTCAACCAAAATCCACAACAAATAAAATACAATAAAAACGACAAAAATATTGGAAGGCCCTGTACTAAATACACAGGTTTTGGGTACGGTCAAAATGATAAGTTAATGTCTACTATCAGACTTTCATAGAATCATTTCAACGGTATGTGACTGAGATGGCCTCAAACTAAAACAGTTAAACCTACATGTAAACACATTCACTCAAGGAGAAACAGTTGTAAGATCGTTTTTTACCCTCAATTGCCTTTTGTTTACACTGTAAACTTTACAGTATTAACTGCTTGAGGGTTAACACTTATAAAAAAACAAAAATGACATCTTTTCACGATTGTCTTTGCGTTTTTTTGTTACAACTATAGATCATGTTATTCAAAATTCTCAAACCTTTAGCAGCAATATACTGCATTTAGTAACCTCTTTATTCATCTATTATTCCATTGGCTCAGTTATTAATAGTAGCCTGTATACACATTTGGAAAAACAAGGCTCTTACCTTGAAACTGCATTAAGCAACATAGCGATTCATTCGTTTTATAGATACCCATTGAAAAACTGGTCCCAGCATTTGCCATTTGAAAAACAAATACATAGCTTGGCCCTTACAGGGACAGCAGTGCTGGTAATACAGGGCATAGTACAATGCATCACAGTAGACTCAAATACAAAAAACTAATAGAACTCAGCCATGGTACAAAATGCTGCCTATATAGGACCATCCTCATTGTCCTCAGTTACTTTTACCCCCCACCTTTTACTGATTAAAGAGGTCAGCCGCTCCACAGAATAAATATGCCAGACCTTAGACCACCACAATTAGAGGCTCGGAGGAAGTGAATTCTTAAAGTGTGGGCGATAGTCATACTGCTAGTAGGAAAGTAGTAACCAACTTGCCCCTAGGAGTAGGGTACGGGTATATCAAATCCTCCCCAGCCTCCACCAACAAGAGCACAAGTGGGTCCAGTAGCTAGGCCACCAAGCAAATTCAACAGATCTGCTGTAGGACCTCCACTCAATCACTTCACTTGGTACACGGCCACCACATAATGAAATAGGAACCCTGGGTCCCACAGCCATTTGAGATTTTTGTATGAGTTGGCTTTGTGTTGCAAGCAAATAGAAGTCTTGGCAGCTCGCGACCAAAGCTGTAGCCAAGTATCCTCTGCAATTTTCCTGCGCAGATCCTGCTCCCATTTTAGTTCATAGTTATGTTGCTATGTTTGTGTGAGGCTGTTCAGGGCAACAGAGATCAGTGATGCCTTTCTTTGTGGAACCCTGGGTGAAAAGCTGTTCACAGAGAGCTTTAGAAGCAAGCTGTACCCAGCTGATGATCCCATAACTAGGGCGAAACCAGTCCTGGGTTGCTTGTGTTCTGGTTCAGGGAGGACGTGGCTTGGCAGTTCGGGCTGGGCTGTTCCAATGAGGAGCAGGGTCAAGACTGATTTGCATATGGCTGGGTCCAAACTGAAGTGGCATGGTGTGCAAAAGAACGATGGAGTGCTACCCCGAGCTATTGCAAATGGTTAGACTTATTGCAAGCAGCCTCCCATCACCCTTGTGTGTTTCAAAGAGGGTTTTAGCTCTTCTACCTTTATTTTTCACGGACTGTGTGTTCACACAGTGGAGGAGTTGATTAAGTCAGAACTCATCTGGTCCAGTCAGTTGCAAGATCTGTTTGCAAGTGGGCCTATCTAAGGTGGCCTCATCATGATAGAGGTTTTCACAAGAGGTGGGGGGTGGGAACAACCCCCCGCCCGCCACCCCTCCTATTTTCAAGGTGGTTGGTACTCTGGGAACTCCACATTTCGTACAATGGGGGAGACTGGGGAGGGATACATGGTTGCCACATGATGGAAATTAATCTTATCCCAATACCGCAAGAGCATGGCCATGGCATATAGGGGTGCCGGAGGAGGCAGGTAGCGGTCCCCGGGCCTCATTCACAGGACGTAATGAATCAATCAATCATAGGATTTGTAAAGCGCACTACTTACCCGCGAGGGTCTCAAGGCGCTGGGGGAAGAGGGGGGGGGTGATGCTGCTGTTACTGGTCGAATAACCAGGTCTTGCGTCGTCTCCTGAAGGTCAGCAGGTCTTCGGTCTGTCGTAGGTTGAGGGGGAGGGTGTTCCAGGTCTTGGCGGCACGATGGGAGAAGGATCTGCCTCCGGTGGTGGTTCTCTGGATGCGTGGAACGGTTGCCAGGGAGAGGTCTGCGGAGCCTCCTGTTGGGAACGTAGAAGGAGAGTCGACTGTTGAGGTAGGCTGGGCCGGTTTTGTGCAGTGCCTTGTGTGCGTGGATCAGGAGCTTGAAGGAGATTCTCTTGTCGACGGGGAGCCAGTGTAGGTTTCTCAGGTGGGGGGTGATGTGGTTGTGGCGTGGGACGTCGAGGATCAGGCGTGCAGAGGCGTTCTGGATTCTTTGCAGTCTGTTGATGAGTTTGGTCGGGGCTCCAGCGTAGAGGGCGTTTCCGTAGTCGAGTCTGCTGCTAACGAGTGCCTGGGTGACAGTTTTCCTCGTGTCTGTCGGGATCCATCTGTTGATCTTGCGTAGCATGCAGAGGGTGTTGAAGCAGGTGGAGGAGACTGCGTTGACTTGTTTGGTCATGGAGAGTTTCGAGTCGAGGATGACTCCCAGGTTGCGTGCGTGGTCTGTTGGAGTCGGGGGGTTCCCAGCGATGAGGGCCACCATGAGTCGTCCCATGCTGATGGGTTGGGGCCGAGGATGAGGATCTCCGTCTTGTCTGTGTTCAGCTTGAGTCGGCTGTTCTCCATCCAGTCGGCGACGGCCTTCATTCCATGGTGGAGGTTGGGTTTGGTGGTGATGGGGTCCTTGGTGAGGGAGAGGATCAGCTGCGTGTCGTCGGCGTAGGAGATGATGTTGAGGTCGTGCTGTTGGGCGATGCGTGCGAGAGGGGCCATGTAGATGTTGAACAGCGTCGGGCTGAGGGAGGATCCCTGGGGGACGCCACAGATCATCTTGGAGGCTTCGGATCGAAACGGGGGGAGACGCACTCTCTGGGTTCTGTCGGAGAGGAAGGAGGTGGTCCAGTCCAGGGCCTTGTCTCGGATCCCTGCGTCAAGGAGGCGGGTGCGTAGTGTGCGGTGGCAGACGGTGTCGAAAGCGAAGGAGAGGTCCAGGAGGATGAGGGCCGCCGTCTCGCCGTTGTCCAGCAGGATCCTGATGTCGTCGGTGGCGGCGATGAGGGCGGTCTCTGTGCTGTGGTTGCTGCGGAATCCTGACTGGGATGGGTCCAGGATGCTGTTGTCTTCGAGGTAGCGGGTGAGCTGGGAGTTGACGATCTTCTCGATGACCTTTGCTGGGAATGGAAGCAGGGAGATGGGCCGGAAGTTCTTGAGGTCGCTCGGGTCCGCCTTGGGTTTCTTAAGTAGGGCGTTGATCTCGGCGTGTTTCCAGCTCTCAGGGAAGGTCGCGGTCTCGAAAGAGAGGTTGATCACGTTGCGCAGGTGGGGTGCGATGGAGCTGTCGGCTTTGTTGAAGATGTGGTGCGGGAAAGCGTCTGACGGGGAGCAGGAGTGGATTGAGCCCATGGTCTCGATTGGGTCCTCGATGCTCACGTTGGCCCAGGTTGTCAGGGGGTCGTGGTCGATGGGATGCGGTGGGTCCGGCGTGTCGGGGCCTGTTTGGGTCGTCCGGGAGTCGAAACTGTCGTGGATGTCGGCGATCTTGCGGTGGAAGAAGGTGGCGAGGGAATCGCACAGGGCTTGCGACGGCGGGATGTCGTTGGCGCTGGAGAGTTCCTTCACGATGTTGAAGAGCTCCTTGCTGTTGTGTGCGTTGTTGTCGAGGCGGTCTTTGAAGGAAGTCCTCTTGGCGGTCCTGATGAGGTGATGGTGGTTGCGGATGGCGTCTTTGTGGGCTGCATGGCTGTCCGGCGTCTTCTCGCTGAGCCATTTGTTCTCCAGTTTCCGGCAGGTGCGTTTAGATGCTAGGAGTTCCGGGGTGAACCAGCTGGCTCTCTTGCTGGTGTCTTTGTGGGTTGTTTTTTTCAGCGGGGCTAAGGTGTTGGCGCAGTCATCCATCCAGCGTCTGAGGTTGCGTGCTGCATCGTCGGGGTTGGTGGGGTCGGTTGGTGGGTTGAGAGCGAGGTTTGTCTGGAGCTGTTCTTCGCTGATTTTGCTCCAGCAGCGGCGGGGGGTCTGTAGGGTGCGGTGGTGTGCGGCGGGCTTCCGGAAGGTGAAATGGATGCAGCGGTGGTCGGTCCAGGTGAGTTCGGAGGCGTGGCTGAAGGCGACTTGGGGGCTTGAGGAGAAGATGGCGTCGAGCGTGTGTCCGGCAATGTGGGTCGGCGTCGTGACGAGCTGTTTCAATCCGAGGTTGGCGAGGTTGTCGATCAGGGCGGAGGAGTTGCTGTCGTTGTTGTTCTCCAGGTGGTAGTTCAGGTCTCCGAGGAGGATGTAGTCGGTGGAGGTCAACGCGTGCGTGCTGATGAGGTCGGTGAAAGGGGATGGGGTGGAGCAGCCCTGTTCGAGCAGCACCTAAGGTTTAGTAAAAGGGAGTTGGTGTTTGCGTTTGTGTTACATATAGCAATCTGGGTAGGTAGTTCATTTTGATGCTATTGATTAAGCCCAGCCAGGAAATTTCAAGCTTACCCCAGTGATAGTGGTCTTTAAGCAAGGCCTCAAGTATGGGTTGCACATTGTAGCTTTACAGATTACGGATAATGCTGGAAAGAAAGACACCTAGGTACAGTATACATGTGTCTGCACATGCCAAGGATGAGAGCAAGCGTTGAGACTTATTGGTGGGGTCTTTCACTCCCATACCTAAAGACTCTGCATAGTTAATGTGAAACCCCAAGGCGGGTTCAAACTGTCTCAATTTGTATAAAAGACAAGGGAGGGATGTGTCAGGGCAGGAAGCACAGCAAATCATCAGCAAACAGGGCCAGTTTGCACTGTTTCCCGTCAACCTAGATCCCCCAGACTTCAGGATTGGTTTCTAAGTAGTGGACTAGGGGTACCTTCGTTAAAGTGAATTTTAAGTGGATAGGGGGCACCCCTGTCTAGTGCCCCTACTGAAAAGAAAAGAGGGGAAGGGATGCCAATAACTCTCATTCACGTCACCGGGGCAGAGTAGTTGGCTAAAGCATATGTTGTAATTAGAGCTCCCGGTTTTATGGCTTTTTTTTTTTTTGCCATTTCCGTCTGTATTTATCCATATTTATTTTGGGTTCTGCGAAAAAATTAAGCTGAAATTAGTATATTTCCACATTTATTTAACCGCTAAATATGCACTCATGCTTGAATGTCTGCCAGGTTTCAGTGCTGTGAACACCCGCAGAAGATGAATCAGTGCACTTATGTGAAGATACGCAAATTTCAGTATCAACCTTGTGCATATCTACTGCTGTTAAAACCTCGACTAAAATTCCTTCCTTTTTTAACCCCCTTAATTATCAATCCACACATCTATTGGCCTGGCAGACAGTATTTAGAATGATTCAAAAAGCAACCCAATTTCCGTTTTTATCCACATTTAAAAATATATACAGACAAGAAAATTAATGTTTTCTGTCTGTATTTATCTGTAAAAACCAGTAAAAACGGAAAACAGGGAGCCTTAGTTGTAACATGGGGGTCCAGGCTGGTTATTCGAGAGGACTGCTCCAAGAAATTGCCAATCCACTCGATCAAAGGCCTTCTCTGCATCTAAAGAGAGAAGTATAGTCTTGGTCCGTTGCGTCATGTTGATAACATTTACCACTAGTCGTACATTGTCCTAGGCTTCTCTATTATTTAAAGCCGGACTGGCAGCTCAACAACAGCAGCCATATTGACTGCAGGCGGCAGACCAGGATGGAAGTGAATATTTTACTGCTGTACTGCTTTACAGGACAGTTGCTTTTGCTTGCTCTGTTGCACCAAAGTCCAAACAGACAACAGAAAAAAAACATAATGGCATCTGCTTCAGATCACCATTTATAGTGCAGTGTTTAGTGTATTTATAGAACAGATACAAATAACCTCCGGCTTAGAGAGGCTGGAAATGATGCAAGTACTCACCTGGGTCTCCAGCTGCAGGACTTGCCCTTTGGCCAGGAATCCATTCAGAGCAGTTTTTAAATCAGCCAGTGTGGGTTCATCCAAAGGCTAAAAGAAAAATAAAGAAAACGTAGTCAACTGCTAATGGAACATTTCAGATTCCGATATTGTAATAAAAATGACTTTCAGAATAATAATATATTGATGTTTAACTTTCAAACAGTTCTTAATCATGCATGCAGACACTAATTAATCTTTTCTTTACTAATTACGAGTCGTAGGTGAAGTTAATAGGGGACCATCAGAAGAAACAGGGAAAAAAAAAAAAAGAAGGTTTTTCTACTTTTCAAAAGGTTACCAAAATGTGATAGACTGAACTATCTTAAGATCTTTTCCTGAATGGTTAAGACAATCTAGGCAAAAACAAAAAAAATCATCAAATGTAATTCTTAATACCAGGACGACTTGACCACCATTTAGGACCACCTCAAAAGGTTCAGAAAAATTTCAGATGCAATAATACTACACAAAAAATCCCAATACTGCAGGGCGAGGTAATTTCTAGGTGTTATATTACCACACCATTATGAAACATCCCCTTCGGAAAGGAGACTTGCAGTGGAAAGCAGTGCCTCTGCATCAATTTCTGCATGTTGTTCGGGCATTCAAGGACTCTTTCTGCGGATATATTTCACCAGGTTTACCTAACCAGAATTTGCCCTTGGAAAACCCTGTGGGGATGCTATTGCTGCACATCCTGAGTTCCGGATTCAGGGAGAAACTCCTGTTTCTGCCAAAACTGGGATAGGCAAAGTACTCATAAAAAGGGCTCGAGCAGACCAGCTGGATTCCCCCGGGCCATGCTAAGATGATGTATTAAGACGCTGTGGGCGATTTTCTCACCCATTAATTGAAGACTTTTATATCTATACCCAGGGGCGGCACTTTAACTGTGCATCACCCATGATCAGTTGCTCCCCGCATCCCCCCATCCCTCCTTTCTGTCTTGAGGAAGACCCGCTTGCAGAGGATATAAACTGCCCTCATTGCACTAGGGTCGAAACTCTCCCCTACTCGGGGCCTGTACCTGTTATTATCCCAGCCCTACTTGCTTACAGACAAACGTTGTTTGCGCATTTTTTGAGAAATAACAAAATGATTAACCATGAACTAACTAATGGACAGGCCTCAATGTAGAACTGGTGCAATCATGAATCACGACCAGTTTTACTAATAAGATTGTAATATAAATAATGATGAATCATTGTTTTTCTTGATTGGATCTCCCTCTTATATATTCTATCTTACTCCACGAGCACTTTCTTTCTTCACTTTTTCCCTTGGAGCTACCACTCCTCTGTTTTGAACATTGAATATGATAAAATGGTATGAAAAGTGACCGAATAAAATACGAGTCACATAAAAACAATTGTGTGTGCCTTTTTGGATTTCTTTTTGGATTTTGAGGATATATTTGAATGTGTTTTAAATAAGTTAACGGTACATTATTGAATTAAACTGTATATGTACCCTATGCTGTCTATGATTGCTTCAGACAACTAAGATTTAACATAAGTCTAGGACCATTGTTTTTCTATATCACTCTCTGAGGCAGCACTTCTTGAGCAAGTCTCATGCTGGGGCAGCCTCATCTAAAACATTAGTTCCATACATAAATCTCAAACATATTCTCCTCTACTTCTCACAAACACCATCTCCGTTAAGTTATCATAAACCAAGTCTTTGCAAAATGAGCATCTGTTAGCATTCGTGAGAGAAGGACTGTGTAAATCTCTAAGGTGAAATAATATACCAGATGTTTGGCAGAATAAAACAGGCATGCCTCTTATTTTTGTATATGCTTTGGGTGAGAAACTGCTTAGACTTGTAAGGGTGTGAAGGATTCTGCTTCCATACAGGTCAGGCCACTATGGAACCCATAGGACCAAGTGGGTTGATCCAGTTGATTCCCTTAAAGGTACATTATATTCACTGGCTGTGTGTCGTCTGACTAGCTCACAGACAATTCATACTGAATATTTGCTGGAAAGTTGGATAAAAATATGCACAAAGACTGTGCTGCTCTTTCCTTTGTCTCGCAATTCTCAAGCAACAGCCACCCATAGCTCATCAGAGATTTAATATAGAATCGAATCCCCAATTGTGGTTCCATTTCCAACCCCCTCCCTGCTCTCCAGAAAGTCTCAGGCAGTACTCCATGACGAGGAGGAGAAGGCATGTTTAGTCTTAATGGGAGATGCTACATTGTTATGAGTGCTCACAGGTGTATTTCTCTGCCCAGTTCTTTATCCAGCCCCCAAGTGATACAATGGGACAGGCTGTCTGGCATAACTCTCTTTTCTCTCATTCTTCGAAGTGAGGACAAGCCTCAATATTCAATTACATCAATTGTATGGTAAGAAACAAAATCCTTCACAGGGAAGGGCCCTCTTCTCACAAACACCCTAGGCTTGCAATGGTATCTATTGTTCTATCACCATCTATATTTTGCATGATGTTAATTGTGTTGGATATTAATGTTGGATTGCATTATTGCACTGTTATTTCACTTCTAAGGTCAATCACATTTGTGAACAGTCTCAATCCCAATGAATAAAAACGAGAGGCAGAGAGATATACCTTAAAACAAATGTTAACAATTGACCGACTATAATGGAAGATTCTTTTGGCAACAGAAAAAACATAGGTAAATTGGCGGCATTCCACAATTAATGAAAAGCACACCAACAGTACAACTCGCAGATGTTACCCAAGAGAAGTAAATGGCATTACACACAGATCGGATGATTTAAGTACAGTAACTGAGTTACAAATTGAGTTTCCCTTCCTTCCAATAAAAGCCTGGTGTACATAAGAGAAATACAAATGCATTAAATTGTACTTAACAAGCACGGATCTATTTTTTTGTAGAAAAACTCATTAACAAACCCTTGCAGTTGTGACAGAACAAAGTACTTCACCACGGTGAGCGCTCATAATTTTACTGAAGGAAGAAATGATATCCTCAGTGTTGCTCAGGCGGCCATTCTCTGCCAGTAAGTCTGTAGAAGAAACAGTTTTGTGAAAAATTACTGGCAAGAAAATCTAAAACAGAAGCGTTGATTACTTTAAATCAATGGTAATATTTCTCACTATGGATCCATGATACAAGATCCTATTAGGCAGCCCTGAAAGGATCCCACAGCCCCAGTTCAAAGATTAGCTGAAATAATATATACAGCACTGTTCACTTTCTCCCACGCACAAGACTGTGGCATAAAAACGTTTGGCAGTACTAATCCTAGCTCAGTTTAATGCTTTTCAGCCCGAAGACTAGACTAAGTTTATTTGTAATAATATTAATAATAATATTAATAAAAACAGATTAAAAAGAAGCAAGGATCATTAGAATACACCGAGATTATCATTCCTCTTAAGAAATGAGGAGGATGATATTTTTTTCTTGTCATGACAATTGAACATTTCAGATAAAATGCAGGCATCAGCAGCATCCCGGTCAGTAGATAGTTGAAACAAGAGGCTCAACCCTGCGTACCCGTAAACCAATTCATACAACCCTGCAGCAACTCCGGCTTGTGCAAAGACAGCAAAACAGTCTCCTGCTCCTCAAATCAGGAAGACCTACCCAAGTATAACTGATATCTCCTAATGATAGTTGCCCCAATGTGAATAATAGCAAATGCCTCTCTTCAGTAGTCCATTATTTCACTGAACACATCATGAAGCAGCTACTGACTGTAGGGCACAAATGTCGACTGCCTCAAAACCAAACTCCAGTCTCGCATAGTACAGAAGGAAAATGCTACTTACCAGTATGCATCTGTTCTTGGCATGTAGAGCTCTAGAGTTGTATACTTTAGCATAGATCGCCATCTGGTGTTGGGCTCGGATGTTTGCACTTTGTTTTTGTCGAAGAAGTCTTTGTAGTCACGGGATAGGGGACTCCTCCTTATGGTGATAGTGCGCATGGGCATCGACTACATCTTCAGATTGTTTTTCGCCATAAAGGGTGATGATGGAGTTAGTAAGAGAATAGAAAAGGATGTCCATGTGATGTATCTAAATAAGATAATACTGCA